>CM035846.1:13761450-15021440 GCA_020510985.1 Pholidichthys leucotaenia
AATTACAAGTCATCCAAGCTTTGATTTCCTTAAGACAGGCTTCTAACTTGGCTAATTGATTACTATCATCTGGCTTCATTGACAGGTATAATTGTGTGTCATCTGCATAACAATGAAAATGTATACAGTGCTTTCTAATAATGTTGCCTAACGGAAGCATATGTAAACTAAAAAGAGTAGGGCCTAGCACAGATCCCTGTGGAACTCCATGACTAAGCTTTGAGTTGAAAGAAAACTCATTATTTACATGAACAAACTGGAACCTATCAGATAAATAAGATCTAAACCACTGCAACGAAGTTCCATTAAGTCCAACATAGTGTTCTAATCTATCAAGTAGAATATTATGATCGATAGTATCAAAAGCTGCACTAAGGTCTAAAAGGACAAGTACAGAAACTAGTCCATTATCAGATGCAATGAGGAGGTCGTTAGTGACCTTCGCTAAGGCTGTTTCAGTACTATGATGGATTCTAAACCCAGATTGAAACTCTTCAAGTAAACCATTTCCCTGCAGGTGGTCAAATAATTGCGTAGCAACAACTCTTTCTAAGATTTTTGAAATGAAAGGGAGATTAGAGATTGGTCTATAGTTAGCTAAAGCTCCTGGATCTAGCGTTGGCTTTTTGAGTAAGGGTTTAATTACAGCCGTTTTAAAAGCCTGCGGTACATGGCCTAAAGTTAATGAAGAATTGATTATATGAAGAATAAAGCTACCAATAAGTGGGAAGACTTCTTTAAATAACCTGGTAGGAATAGGCTCTAAAAGACAAGTTGAAGGTTTGGATGAGGAAACTATTTTGTCTAACTCACAAAGGTCGATTGGAGTAAACTCATCAAGACAGACATCAAAAGAAGGAGTTGTAGTAGTTACAGTATTTAAGTTAACTGTGGGAAGAATCTGATTGATTTTATCTCTGATGGATGAAATTTTATTATTGAAAAAGTTCATAAAGTCCCGACTAGTAAGCTCTAAGGGAATGCTAGGATTGACAGAGCCCTGACTCTTTGTCAACCTGGCTACAGTACTGAAAAGAAACCTGGGATTATTCTTGTTCTCCTCTATTAATGCAGAGTAATAACTTGTTCTAGCTTTTCTAAGAGATTTTTTATAAATTAAAAGATGATTTCTCCAAGCTAAATAGATTTCATCTAAATTAGTAGAGCGCCATTTTCTTTCTAATTGACGAGTCTTCTGTTTTAAGCTACGAGTTTCTGTGTTGAACCAAGGAGTTAGAAATCTCTGATTAGACTTTTTCTTTTTTAAGGGCGCCACCAAGTCTAGAGCCTGATGCAGAGAAGCTGAAACACTATCCACCATGTTATCAATTACAGAAGGAGCAAGCTGTCTATAGCTTATTTCCGTTGTGTTGACACATGGCATAGAGGAAACAATCTGCATAAATTTGGAAACAGCATCATCTGAGAGGCATCTACTGTAATAATATTTTTCTTTAGGAGCCAAATAGTCAGAAATAGTAAAATCAAAGGTTAACAGACAATGGTTTGACAGTACGGGGTTAAGAGGAGACACTACAAGATTTTCTATTTCTATGCCACATGTCAGAACAAGGTCCAATGTATGGTGGAGGTAATGAGTAGAATTTCCTACTTTCTGAGAAAACCCAATCGAGTCTAATATTGAATTAAAAGCCACATTAAGGCAGTCACTATCTACATCCACATGTATATTAAAGTCCCCTACTATAATTATTCTATCAGATTTCAGCACTAAATCAGCTAAGAAATCAGCAAATTCGGATAAAAATTCTGAGTAGGTTGATGGGGGACGATAAACTATGGCAAATAAAATTGGGTTTAACCTAAAATTGCTAAAGTGCCCAATACTGAGGACCAGGCCCTCAAAGGAATTATAACATGTTTTTTGCTTTACATTAACTAGTAATTTGGAATGGTAAATTGTTGCTACTCCTCCTCCACGACCAGAACTTCTGGGATTTTGACAGTTTAAATAACCAGAGGGAGTTGATTCATTTAAACCAACATAATCCTCTTGCCCTAACCAAGTCTCTGTAAGGGAAATTAAATCAATCTGATGATCAATTAACAGATCATGGACTAACAGAGACTTGGGAGTTAGAGACCTAATATTTAATAAACCACATTTAATTTTTAAATTATGAGGAGGAACAGAGGCCAAATCATTCAATTTAGAGGCTTTATGTTTAATTTGAGTTTTACCAATATTTTGCTTTATCACTTTGGGATGCTTATACATTATATTTTTATTCACTTTGGAGGGAGCAGACAACGATTCTCTGATGGGGAAGTCAGGGGCTAAGCTGAGGGGTGGCGGATGAAGAGGAGCTGCAGAGAGGCGTGTAAGACTGCGACTCTGCTGCCTGGTCCCAACTCTGAGTAGTCAGGGTTTTGGAAATTTGGATAAAAAAGATGCCAGATTGTTAGATAAATGAGAAGCACCATTCAAAGTGGGATGAATGCTGTCTCGTCTCATTAGACCAGGTTTTCCCCCAAAAGAGCTCCAATTGTCAATGTAGCCCCCGTCATTTTTAGGACACCACACAGACAGCCAGCAGTTCAAGGATGACGAGCGGCTAAACATGTCATCACTGGTCAGATTGGGGAGGGGCCAAGAGAATACTACAGTGGCAAATACTACAGTGGCAGATATGAGTATATCCTGGTTGTAATGGACCATTTCACTCGTTTTGCCCAGGCTTACCCTTGTCGTACCAAAGCTGCCCACACCGCTGCTGAGAAGATCTTTGGAGATTTTGCCCTCAAGTTTGGTTTCCCCACACAACTCCATCATGATGAGGGTAGAGAGTTCCAAAATAAACTTTTTGCAAAACTCCAAGAGTACAGTGGTGTGCAGGGGTCCCGAACAACGCCCTACCATCCCCAAGGGAATGGGCAGGTGGAACGATTCAATCGTACACTGTTGGCAATGCTCAGAAATTTGCCCGAAGCAGCCAAGGAAGACTGGAAGTCCTCTCTGGCAAAAGTGGTTCATGCCTATAATTGTACGCGTAGTGAGGCTACGGGGTACGCACCATATTTTCTGTTGTTTGGCCGTGGTCCAAAGTTGCCTATTGATCTAATGTTTGGCCTCACAACAAGAGAGCAGAGTGTTTCTCAGCAGGACTATGCTGAAAAGTGGAGCGCTACAATGACTGAAGCTTACAAATTCGCTAAGCAGGGCTGCTCGCAGAGATAGCAAAAAGACGTAACAAACTAATAGTTTTTTGAATGCAAAAGATGCAATAGTCTTACACAATGGTCCCCTCCGGCATACAACTAGGAAAATACCGGTCACTATGGAGGGTGAGAATATGTATGGGCACATAATCATACCATGTAGGATAACTAAGTAGACGGTTATGCTGTTTCATCCCATCTAGCAACAATGCTCTGCACTGTGTGTGTTTATATATTTACATATTTATTCCATCTAGCTACAATGCTCCGCACTGGGTGTGTTTATGTTTATATTTATATATCTATATATTTATTCCATCTAGCTACAATGCTCCGCACTGTGTGTTTATATATCTACATATTATTCCATCTAGCTACATTGCTCCGCACTGTGTGTGTTTATATATTTACATATTTATTCCACCTAGCTGCAATGCTCCGTACTGTGGGTGTTTATATATTTACATATTTATTCCATCTAGCTACAATGCTCCGCACTGCGTTTATATACTCATATATTTATTCCATCCAGCTACAATGCTACAATGCTCTGCACTGTGTGTCTGTGTGTGTGTATATATATATTTTATAGTAATATGTACATATGTATATTAGCTGCTCTTGCTTGCTTGTTTTTTTTCTTGCCTTCTGATTGTTGCTCTGAGTGTTGCTATCCCTGTGCTGTTGCAATCCTGGAATTTCCCCGTTGTGGGACTAATAAAGGCTAATCTTATCTTATCTTAAAACAGCAAACAAAGAAGGGATGAGAAGTAAAGCACTTTATGATAAAAAGGTTCACGGTGCTGAGTTACTCCCTAGATCCCGAGTATTGGTCCGAAACTTGACCGAAAAAGGTGGGCCAGGAAAATTAAGATCATTCTGGGAAGACAAGGTGTATGTCGTGACCCAAAAGAAGTACCCAAATAGTCCAGTATATGAAATCAGACCTGAAAATGGCAAGGGACGCACTCGGGTCATGCACAGAAACCTTTTGCTACCCTGTGACTTTCTTCCCATGGAAACAGTGGAGCATGCCTCTAGGAAACTAAGAGAAAGAGACTCTAAAAGACAAAGGCATATGGACAGACAAAGTAACACGGATGATGAAGATGAAGAGAGCTGGAATGCCATAATCGGATTACGAGCTGGGAAGGCTCAAGAGCAGCGTCCACTGAGAGCCGATGCACCGGAGTTCTACCCGCAGAGTGACACTACTCCGGAGGATGAGGACCAGGACCCAGATGACGTCACGCAGGTGCAGCTGGCACCAGAGGTCGACAATCCAGTGGTCCCAGATCCAGCTGAGGCAGACCAGGACCAGGGTGATGGGGTGTCGGAGTCCAGTTCCAGTGACCAGGAGGGACCTGACGAGATTCCTGCTAAAACGTATCCTTCAAGAATAAGAAAACAGCCATTGAGATTGACTTATGATAAGTTAGGCCAACTTTGCACTTCATTGCACTTCATCTGTCTAGAACAAATGGGTAGAAGCTAAAGATAACCATTGTTCAGACATGAATGTTTTGAAAAGTAACTTGGTAGTTACTGTGATGGTTGATTAAAAAAAGGAAAAAAAAAGAAAAAAATTGGAAAAGGAAAAAAAGAGATTTTCAGTGTGTTATTAAGGCACAGGCACAACACAAAGGTTTATTTGGTAGGCGATGACTAGATTGAGTACCCTTACTCTCAGGAAAGATGCAGATACCCACCATGATGGATGGAGCGGTTGATGGTTATCGTGCACAAAGACCTCTTCTGCAAATGTATTGCATGGAATAGGAGATACATGCTGTACTATGGACAATTACCAGTTGCATTTTTATGGACTTTAATGAACTCTGACTCCTGTTTAGTAATACCCTACTTACATGTAATACATGGTTACCAAATGTGGACTGTGAAAGAGAAAAAAACAGTAGTTTTTGAGAAAGGTGTAATGTCGGGACGACATTAACTTTTTGAGGGGGGAGTGTAGGAAAAAGTCAATTTTGGACAACCTCTAGTAAACCCTCAGAAAACAGTATTGATTAGACGCTAATGGCTAATATAAATATTCCTAATAAATGTACCTAATAGACTGTGATTTAATGGTTAATGGTAAATGGGAGCATTTATGGGGAATGTTATCAAAGGACTGAATGTGAACTGTTGGATGTAAACTGTCAGTGAAAGCAGTAGCGTCTCTACGCCAGAGGTGGCGCTCAGTAGTGAAAAGACGCTGTACAGTATTAGAGAACAAGAGAAGAAGAGTAGTGAATGTTCGAGATAGTGTGTGAAGAAAATGGTGTCAAGTGATGCTATGGTCGTTGCTGTCGAATGTGCTGTGTAAGTGTGTGTGCCGTGCCGTGTGTGCTGGGAGAGTCAATAAAAAGCCGCTGCAAAGTCTGACAGCTTGGCTCCCTCATCCTTCCTCCCCTTCGCCCTCCTGGGTGTAACAGGAGCAGTAATGAAAAGTTGCTTAGCAAACGTGTAGTGAGGCTTAATACTGCAGGGAAATGCAAGGAATGCAGGGAAAGGCAAGAGTGACTGAATCGCTTAGGACTGACTTCATCAGCTACAACAATATTCCATCCATCCATGGATGGATGTTTATTTGCCATGTACATAATATCCATCCATGGATGGATGGATGGATATTATGTACATGGCAAATTAAAATGACCGAAATTCACAAAGTCAATGACTTGAATCCATCAGCAGCCTTTAGACAAACTAAACGTGCCAACATTTCAGATTTCAAAATAAGAGAGGTTTTTCCTGCTGTCTGGGTGGTGAAGAGATTATTCTAAACTCTAAATGTATAGAAATATTGTAACACAAATAACTGCATCTTTGGTCATTTAAGTTAATTAATTTAATTAAACATTTTAATCATATTTTTTTCTTTGAGTTACATTACTGTTCTGTCGTGGCTCTGCAAACTTACGGTCAAAAGTTTAAACTGTATAAGAAAAAAAAGTCAACATTTTACCACAATCTGTTTCATAACTTATGAAAAAAAAACAAGTAATTTTATTCAAAAAATAAACAAAAATTAGCCATAAAAATCCACAAATTTATAAAGTCTCAAATGTACAAGAAAGGTAAATTTTACACATGTGGACAAAATTGTTGGTACCCCTCTGTTAATGAAAGAAAAACCCACAATGGTCACAGAAATAACTTGAATCTGACAAAAGTGGTAATAAATAAAAATTCTATGAAAATTAACCAATGAAAATCAGACAATACTTTTGAACTGTGGTTCAACAGAATTATTTTTAAAAAAAAAACAAAAACTCAGGAAACAGGCTGGAAAAAAATGATGGCACCCCTAGAAAAGATTGAAAATAATGTGACCATAGTGACATGTTCAACCAAGATGTGTCCTCTAACTGACATCACAGGAATCTACAAACTTGTAATCAGTCAGTCGGCCTATTTAAAGGGTGACAAGTAGTCACTGTGCTGTTTGGTGACATGGTGTGCACCACACTAAACATGGACCAGAGGAAGCAAAGGAGACAGTTGTCTCAGGAGATTAGAAAGAAAATTATAGACAAGCATGTTAAAGGTAAAGGCTATAAGACCATCTCCAAGCAGCTTGATGTTCCTGTGACTGCAGTTGCACATATTATTCAGAAATTTAAGATCTACGGGACTGTAGCCAACCTCCCTGGACGTGGCCGCAGGAGGAAACTTGATGAAGAATGGTAACAAAAAGAGCCCAGAACAACCTCTAAACACATTCATGGTCAACTCCAAGGTCAAGGTACATCAGTGACGAGACAAAACTAGAACTTTTTGGCAAGGCACATCAGCCCTTTGTTCACAGACGCAAAAATGAAGCATACCAAGAAAAGAACAATGTCCCTACTGTGAAACATGGAGGAGGTTCCGTTATGTTCTGGGGCTGCTTTGCTGCATCTGGCACAGGGTGTCTTGAATCTGTGCAGGGTACAATGAAATCTCAAGAGTATCAAGCTATTCTAGAGAGAAATGTGCTGCCAAGTGTCAGGCAGCTTGGGCTCAGTCGCAGGTCATGGGTCTTGCAACAGGATAATGACCCAAAACACACAGCTACAGTACAAACACCCAAGAATGGCTAAGAGCCAAACATTTGACTATTCTAAAGTGGCTTTCTATGAGCCCTGATCTAAATCCTATTGAACATCTGTGGAAGGAGCTGAAACATTGCGACTGTAGAAGGCACCCTTCAAACTTGAGACAACTGGAGCAGTTTGCTCATGAGCAGTGGGTCAAAATACCTGCTGAAAGGTGCAGAAGTCTCATTGACAGTTACAGAAATTGTTTGATTGCAGTATTTGCCTCAAAAGGTTGTGCAACAAAATATTAAGTTAAGGGTACCATCATTTTTGAACAGGCCTGTTTCATGAGTTTGTTTTTTAAAATAATTCTGTTGAGCCACAATTCAAAAGCATTGTCTGATTTTCACTGGTTAATTTTCATAGAATTTTTATTTATTACCACTTTTGTCAGATTCAAGTTATTTCTGTGACCATTGTCGGTTTTTCCTTTCATTAACAGAGGGGTACCAACAATTTTGTCCACAGCTGTAGTGAGTGGAGGACCATCCCTGCTTTGTTGTGGATTTCAGCACAGAAGAAGACCTCAGGGGTGTTAGTTTTAAACTTCAAGATTCAAGAAGGTGCTGCCATAATTTTCTCCATACTCTAACATGCATTCAATGCAATGTAGTTGTTGTAATGACTAATTCTTTTCTTTTTCTTTTTAATTTAAGTTCTCAGCAAGAACACAATGTCATACCTGACAACTTTTAAAACCTGAAAAGCCTAGTAGCCAGGCAGGGTCCAGGGGCCGCAGGCCCCGGTAGGTCAAGGACAAAGGTCTGGTGGGGGGTTCAGGGGGGCGAAGCCCCCTGACACCAAACAAATATTAGCATTAAATCAAGTTAAAATGTGGCTAACAACCTCATATTTCTTCAATAATCATGCTTCTATTTTTCTTACGAAGACCGCAGAAAGTTTGCCGCTGGTGTCACTGGCATTGGCATTAGACTTGTGTTTATTCGTTTCCACGTGGTCTTTCACATCGCTGGTTCCTCCATGTCCGATCGAAAAATCTTGTCTACACAAAGTGCAGTTGGCGTAATTTTCACCCTTTCTTGAGCGAATAATAATTCCTGGAAATGCTTTGGAGTATTCCTCACGAAAAGACTGTAATTTTCGTTTGGGTTTCAGGCTCATTTGTGATTTTTCTCCGGCAGATTCCCTGATGAAAAAGTATACAATACTGACCTAATTGCTTCGCGATTCCAAATGGAAACAATGGCTCCTGGGATGTGATTTGGGGTTGGGGAAATTATCTGAAAATTTAGCAGGGGGTCTGGGGGACACAGTCCCCCGCGGGGTCTGGGGCAGAGCCTTGGAGGGGGGCAAGGGGGGCAAAGCCGCCCGAAGCTCCTGGGTTTTTATGATTTTTAAGTACCAGAACTGTGCTTAAATGACATAAAACAAACAGCTGAATGCCACTTATTACTGTATAATATTGACTTATGTTCCAAGAAGATAGCATTCCTAAAATATTCCAACAAGCATTATCCATCACATGCTTTAACACCTGATCAAATCAAAATCAGTTAATTTTATCTATTCCATAACAGAAATAAAATTCCAACATACCATTACTTTTTATAATTTCAGCATTCATTTCAGATCACCAGTTTCAATCTCCATTGAGTCTTGGGCAGTTCATTTTGCACAATCACTGATGTAGCCAAGTCTTAGAAATATTCAAAAGTTATGAGTCAATGTCCACTGTGCACTGTCAATTTCAAACTGTTTGGAATCATAAAAGTAATCTAACTAAATTGTTTTGCTATTTTTTTCTCCTCAACATCAATGTCAGGGCGCTGCAGGAGTTTTTGGGGATGGTTAACTTTTATAACCGTTTCCTCCCCCGCGCAGCCCAGCTCATACAGCCGTTGTACGCCGCACTCAAGAAACCGGCGGACAGAGTTGACTGGACTCCTGAGCGGGAGCAGGCGTTCTCTGAGGTTAAAACAGCTCTGGCAAACGCTGCACTACTGGCGCACCCAGACCCGATGACTCGGATAGCGCTCACTACCGACGCCTCAGACATGGCCATGGGGCCGTCGTGGAGCAATGCGTCGCCAGTTCTTGGCAGCCGCTCACCTTTTTTAGCAGGTCTTTGCACGACAGTGAGCGTAAATACAGCGTGTTCGACAGAGAGTTACTGGCCCTCCACCTGGTCATACGCCACTTCCAGTTCTGGCTGAAAGGGCGTACCTTAGGCTCAGACCTCTCACACATGCGCAATACACCTACAGGAAACAGTGCCGATTGCCTTTGTTCTAAATTTAGATATGATTCCTAGCAATCTCGTGTTTGGAATTGCTTTCGTGTTTTTTTTTTACGATTTATAATTTCTGACTGAATTTTTAGTGAAAAACTGTAATTTTGATTAATAAAGCCGTAACCCGGAATGGGGTCTTGACAACCGGAACCATTATGGCAAAATCGGAGTAGTTGGCAGGTATGCAATGTTGGTCATTTTTTTGAAAACTTTACTGAGCTTTTAATTCTACAAAAATCACTGTTTAACAGGAAATTTTTGGCACTACTGTGCTTTTCTTGTGGTGTTGCATAGAAAAGCATCACTGTGAACATATCGGAAAAAGCAGCTCCTTTAAAATCTGTACTTCCTCACACAACTTTCAGTGCAAAAAAATCTAAAAATATCATATGGCGCGCATTTAGGGCGCATATATAGTATGCATGTATGGTATGCATTTTCCCTCACATATATTCAGTAGGCATGACGGTGCATACTTTGGAAGCTTCACGTCTAAACGGCCAAGAAGACCTGACCCGGCGGAGACCTCGGGAGGTGTGAAGTGGTTTCTTGAGAGACGGGAAGTCAGAGAGAATGTCCCAGCAGGAGCCCCCGAGGCTGAGGAGTTGAGAGACAATAGAGACACCAAGGAGCCTCGGAAGCTATATGTTTACTGAAGGACTGTGGGCTGGGAATGTGATATCTGATGTTGGGGGGTTTTGTGTCTCTGGAGAGTATAAGAGCTGTGATCAATGATTGTTCTCCCTCTTTTGCTGAGATACTTGCTTGATAGAGGATGTAGACTCTCAATAAACCTTTCCTGAGAAATAAACTCAGTCTCGTTTGTGAAAGCATCCTCTACACTGGTGTCCTACGACAAACCATGGCCGGTGACGGCGAGCTGTCCGCATTGGACTCTTCAGGAGCCAACCGGGTTAACGCAGCCACCACACTACAGCTGCCCGATTTCTGGCAACATAACCCGCGCTCCTGGTTTACCACTGTGGAGGCGCAGTTCCACCTTCGGGGAATCTCAGCGGACGCAACGAGGTTCTACCATGTCGTCGCGAAGCTGGACAGCCTCACAGTGCAGCGGGTGGAGAGCCTGACCAACCACCCGCCCCAAGACGAGAAGTAAGGCGCACTGAAAGCCGCCCTCATTCGAGCCTTCACTCCCTCGCTGGGAGAGCGAGCAGAGAAGCTCCTGGCGCTGACAGAAGGGGAAGCAGACAGGCTGGCAGATCTGATGGCAAAGATGATGAGCCTGAGAGGCGAGGATGACGACAGCTTTATCTTCGCCCACCTCTTTCTCAGAACGCTACCGCCAGCAGTGAGAGTCACCCTGGCCAGCTCACAGCTACTCAACAACCGTGACTACCACGAGCTGGGCCAGGAGGCGCAGCGACTAGTTGACGCCCATAGACGACACGCAGCCACGACGGCAGCAGCAGAGCTGAACGCACCCCCGCGAGACGAGGGGAGACCAGAGGCTGCAGCACCGGATCCACTGACGTCAGCAGCGGCAGAGGCCAGGAGAAGCGGAGCTGACAACATCCTCTGTTTCTACCATCGACGCTTCGCCGAGAGAGCGCGCAGATGCGCCCCACCGTGCCAATACCAGCGCCAGGGAAACGCCAAGACCGAGAGCCGGTAGCAGCTGCGACTCTCGGCACGAAGAACAAGCTGCTTTTCGTGACAGACGTGAATTCGGGGAAAGAATTCCTGGTGGACACAGGCTCCCAGCTGAGTTTTGTCAAGCCTGCCTACGCGGACATGCTGACGCCTGCCAGCGGACCCCTGGTGTTAGCGGCGAACGGATCCATGATCAAAACCTATGGGGAGAAGACGCTCCTCCTATCCCTCCACGGCCGCACCTTCGAGTGGACCTTCGTCGTAGCCGCAGTTAGCAACAACATGCTAGGTGCTGACTTTTTATGCTCAAAACAGTTTATTAGTTGATCTTGCTAATAGACGTATTGTAAATGCACTGTCTTCCCACTCTATCTCCTGCACAGCTCGGGTGGCCCTGCCTTCTGCACATCCCAATGTCACAGCTGCGGGTGGTAAGTTTCATGCACTACTCAATCAGTTTCCAGCACTCACGGTCCCAACATTTTCAGCGTCAGTTGCCAAACACGGGGTCGAGCATTTCATAACTACCTCTGGCCCCCGTGTTTTTGCAAAAGCTCGGCGCTTGGACCCAGCTAAACTGGCCATCGCGCGCGAGGAATTCGCCAACTTGGAAAAACTGGGCATTGTTAGACGCTCGAACAGCTCTTGGTTGTCACCCCTGCACATGGTGCCCAAGGCTGACGGCTCGTGGCGCCCTTGCAGTGATTTCCACAGATTAAATAATGCTTCAGCACACGACCGCTACCCGATTCCGCACATCCAGGATTTTTCGGCACATTTGGCGGGGGCGCGCATCTTTTCCAAAATAGATTTGGTGCGCGGTTATCACCAAGTCCCAGTCCGCGAGCAAGACATACCCAAAACGGCAGTTATATCCCCTTTCGGGCTCTTCGAGTTTTTGCGCATGCCTTTCGGCCTCAAAGGCGCCGCGCAGACGTTCCAACGCATGATGGATGCAGTGCTGCACGGCCTCCCTTTCGTGTTCGCTTATTTGGATGATATTTTGGTAGCCAGTACATCTGAAGTCGAACACGAACGCCACCTCACAGCCGTTTTTCAGAGGCTGACAGAACACGGGCTGATAATTAACCCAGCGAAATGCCAGTTCGGGGTAGCGCAAATCAATTTTTTGGGGCACCGCGTGTCTACAGAGGGCGCGGTCCCGCTGCCTGATAAAGTGCGCGCGATAACGGATTTCCCCCAACCGCAGACAGTTAAAGGCACTGCAAGAATTTTTGGGGATAGTCAATTTTTATAACCGCTTCCTCTCCAACGCGGCACGGCTCATGCACCCATTGTACGCGGCACTAAAGAAGCAAAAACCTGCATCTAAGGTCGAGTGGTCCCCGGACCGGGAGCGCGCTTTCTCACAAGTCAAATCAGCCCTCGCGAACGCTGCGTTATTGGCACACCTGGTGCCAGCAGCTCGCATGGCGCTAACCACGGACGTTTCCGACGTGGCAGTGGGGGCGGTTGTCGAGCAACTGGTAGCAGGGAGCTGGCAACCACTCGCGTTTTTCAGCAAAACATTGCGCGATAACGAGTGTAAATACAGCGCGTTTGATAGGGAGCTTTTAGCCCTGCATTTGGCCATCCGCCACTTTCAGTTCTGGTTGGAAGGGCGCCGTTTCACCGCGTTTGTAGACCACAAACCATTAATATTTGCAATGGCCAAAATTTCAGAGCCTTGGTCGGGCCGACAACAGAGACAGCTGGCTGCGATTTCGGAGTTTACCACCGACATTCAACACGTGGCGGGCAAACACAATGTCGTGGCAGATTGTCTCTCCCGCGCAGTTGCACTGCCAGGCCACCAGGGGGCAGACTCGGCGGCTGTAGACTCGGGCCAGGCTTGCGGCGCCGACAGCTTGCGGGCCAGACAGCGGGCCAGGCTTGCGGTGCTCACAGCCCAGGTCTGCGCTGGGTTAGATTATGCAGCCATGGCCGCCGAGCAGGTTAACGATGCGGACGTGCGCGCACTCCAGTCTGGGCCAACAGGGCTAAGGCTGGAGCACAGGGAGAATCAAAGAGGTATGCCCCCCCTAATCTGCGATATCTCCACGGGGCGGTCCCAGCTGCGTGGCGTCGCCGCGTTTTTGACTTAATACATTCGCTGGCACATCCGGGCGTTCACGCGTCGATCAAAATGGTGGGAGAGAAGTTTGTTTGGCCGGGGCTGCGTAAACAGTTCAAAGAATGGGCTGCAGCCTGCGCAGCATGTCAAAGAGCAAAGGTACACAAGCACACGCGGGCCCCTCTAGAACCTTTTCACATCCCAGCCAAACGCTTCGACCACGTGCATGTTGACTTGGTGGGACCCCTCCCGCTGTCACAGGGGTTCACACACCTTCTAACTATGGTGGACCGCACTACGCGCTGGCCAGAGGCGATTCCCCTGGTGTCAACCACAGCAGCAGACGTTGCGCGCGCTTTTTTAACGACTTGGGTCGCGTGCTTTGGAGTCCCGTCAGACATAACGTCTGACAGAGACCCCAATTTGTTTCCGAGCTCTGGTCATCCATGGCACTCAGCCTGGGGGTGAAAATTCATCGCACAGCTGCGTATAACCCCCAGGCCAACGGTTTGTGCGAACGCTTTCACCGGTCATTGAAAGCAGCCCTCAGAGCGGCTCTCACGGACACAAATTGGGTTGATAAGCTTCCATGGGTTTTATTAGGGTTGCGTTCAGCACCTAAAGAAGATTTGCAAGCTTCTCCGGCCGAGCTGGTCTTCGCCCAACCTCTCCGGTTACCAGGAGAATTCCTTCCTGAGAACCCCGCACCAGATCGCCCCCACGCTCAGCTGCTGCAGAGCGACGCGGGATCAAACACCCTCCCCGGCCCAGTTCATCACAGTTTTCCACGCGTTTTTGTGCCTAAAGCCTTAAAGAATGCAGAATTCGTCTTTGTTAGACACAACGCACAGAGGTTAGGTTTAAGACCACCTTATGATGGACCGTTCAGAGTGTTAGAAACCGGGGAAAAGCATTTTTTGCTCGATTTGGGAGACAGGAGGGAATTAGTCTGCATTAACAGACAAACCTGCTTTTGTGTTAGCTGATGAACAGGTGCAGGTAGCCAGGGCCCCCCCGTCGTGGCAGGCCACCGGGGAGACACTCTGCTAAGCTTTCACAACGATGTGGTAATGACTCTGATCCACAGATGCAAGAGACAGCCACAGGCAAAGCAAGACCTGCTCACAGCAGGTATGGCAGGAGGTTGAAGCCCAAGCAGTTGGATGTGTGATATGTTGTGCCAAAAAAATTTTTTTTTTCATTCTGTGTGATATGTCATGATTCTATGCATCTGGGGTGTAAGTTGTCCTTATTTAGACGTTTGGGGGGGGGGGGTTATATGGCGCGCATTTAGGGCGCATATATAGTATGCATGTATGGTATGCATTTTCCCTCACATATATTCAGTAGGCATGACGGTGCATACTTTGGAAGTTTCACGTCTAAACGGCCAAGAAGACCTGACCCGGCGGAGACCTCGGGAGGTGTGAAGTGGTTTCTTGAGAGACGGGAAGTCAGAGAGAATGTCCCAGCAGGAGCCCCCGAGGCTGAGGAGTTGAGAGACAATAGAGACGCCAAGGAGCCGCCTCGGAAGCTATATGTTTACTGAAGGACTGTGGGCTGGGAATGTGATATTTGATGTTGGGGGGTTTTGTGTCTCTGGAGAGTATAAGAGCTGTGATGAATGATTGTTCTCCCTCTTTTGCTGAGATACTTGCTTGATAGAGGATGTAGACTCTCAATAAACCTTTCCTGAGAAATAAACTCAGTCTCGTTTGTGAAAGCATCCTCTACAATCGCACATTTTTGGAAAAGCTCCCACAAATTCAGTCGCTTTGGGCCACAACAATCACAGAAACAGCCGACAAAATCCTGGAGGGACTGAAATACATTGAGATTATGCATACATGCTTCATGCATTGAATGTGTTTACTGTCTCTGGGTTGTGAACTTGACACTACACACCCTCTGCACTAAAGAACGCACTTGTGAGCACTTTGTCAAATTATAAGTTAAATAATAAAAAGTGCATTATTGTAACTGATTTTGGGTCAGTTCTTGATGTGATAATTTACAGTGCATCCAGAAAGTGTTCATACCGCTTCACTTTTTCCACATTTTGTTATGGTACAACCTTATTCCAAAAGGGATTAAATTCATTTCTTTCCTCAAAATTCTACACACAAAACCCCATAATGACAACGTGAAAAAGTTTTTTGGGGAATTTTTGCAAGTTTATTAAAAATTAAAAAAACTAAGAAATCACATGTACATCGGTATTCACAGCCTTTGCCATGAAGTTCAAAATTGAGCTCAGGTGCATCCTGTTCCCAGTGATTATCCTTGAGATGTTTCTACAGCATAACTGGCGTCCACCTGTGGTAAATTCAGTTGATTTGACATGATTTGGAAAGGCACACACCTGTCTATAGAAGATCCCACAGCTGACAGGGCATGTCAGAGCACAAACCAAGCATGAAGTCAAAGGAATTGTCTGTAGACCTTCGAGACAGGATTGTCTCAAGATACAAATCTGGGGAAGGGTACAGAAAAATTTCTGCTTCTTTGAAGGTCCCAATGAGCACAGTGGCCTCCATCATCCATAAATGGAAGAAGTTCAGAACCACCAGGACTCTTCCTAGAGCTGGCTGGCAGTCTAAACTAGTGATGGGCAAATGAGGCTTTCTGGAGGACTTGAGGCCTTTCCTCAAAATGGTTCACATAGGAAAGGCTTCATGTTGGACTTGATTTTCTCTACCAGGCCATCTAGTGGACAAAATGTATACAACATGCTGATTTTTACAAGGGTATTCTGGGTTTAATGTGTATTTTTTTCCATCCATCCATCCATCCATCATCTTCCGCTTAATCCTTTTCAGGTCGCAGGGGGGCTGGAGCCTATCCCAGCATCTTTGGCCGAGAGGCAGGGTACACCCTGGACAGATCGCCAGTCCATCACAGGGCCAGCACAGAGAGACAGACAACCATTCACTCTCACAGCCATACCTAAGGACAATTTAGAATCCCCAGTTTTGATGCCAATTAACCTAACGTGCATGTTTTTGGCATGTGGGAGGAAACCGGAGAAATCCCGGGGTGAACCCACACAGACTTGGGGAGAACGCGCAAACTCCACACAGATCACTGTTGGCCGGGGGCTGGGATCGAACCCAGGATCCCCTGGCCAAGGGTGAGCTGCTGTGCTGCAGCAGTGCTAACCACTCCACCACCGCGCTGTATTTTTTTCATTTTATTAAATGCACTGTCTTTTAAGAACTATCAGTGATCATAAGGGAAAAAATAATAAAACTGAGGTGAATACAGTGAATGTGCTTGCGCTCCTTATCCATTTTTTAAATAACTTCAACAGTCTTATACTTTCTTTCTCAGTACATTCATCTCTGTCCTTATTGTCATGCAGGGGACAATAGTGCCTCAGCATAATGATGTGTTATTGTTGTATCCAAGTTCTTTAAAATACAACAGACACTTCACTGTGCAAATAAAATGAAACTGTTAGAATAACTCAGCTGGGACTTGAACCCAAGCTTCCCATTTGCAAGACAGCTATTTTACCTTGAAGCTATTAATTAATCATGAGTAGTTGAGGCGTTCTTGAATATTTGAGCCTTTCATCAAAATGGTTCACATAGACGGGGCCTCATGTGGAACTTCATTTGCTCTTCGAGGCCATGTAGTCAACAAAGTATACAGCATGCAGATTTTTACAATGTGTATTTTTCAATTTCAATAAATGTGCCGTCTTTTAAGAAATACCAATGATATTAAGGGAAAAAAAATAATAAAATTGGGGTGACTACAGTGAATGTGTCTGTTACTCCATGTGCCTGTACTACTTATCCATTTTTATCAAGAAATAATACATTTTCAACAGTCTTATACTGTCCCAGTATATTTAACTCTGGCCTGATTCTCATGCAGGGCACAACAGCAATAGTGCCTCAGCATAATGATGTGTAATAATGATCCAAGCTCTTCCATGCAAATAAAAAAAATTAAAAGAACGACACAGCTGGGATTCAAACCCAGGTCTCGCGATTGTGAAACGATTATACTACCGCAAAGCCATCATTCTCAGTTGCAATAAGAAGCTACTATTAGGAGAAATGAGCTCAAGTGGTTTTGGTACTGGCTCCATCGAAAATTGGCTGTGACAAATCCCTTACACAGTCAAACATGACAAGACAAAACAAAACGTCAGGGACGGGGATTTCCATTGGGTAGTGCTGCTCAGTTTAATTTCTCCTGACCCAGTCACGTAGTCCGACATCAACACATACATCATGAGTCACGCCTCGAAACACACCTCACCAAGTATTTCCTGGAAAGATCGAATCACCGTTCGGAGCACCGGTGCCTGCCTGCCCATAACTAGTCTAAACTGAGCGACCGGGGGAGAAGGGCCTTAGTCAGGGAGGTGACCGAGAACCCAATGGTCACTCTGTCAGAGCTCCAGCATTCCTCTGTGAAGAGAGAAACTTCCAGGAGGACAACCATCTCTGCAACAATCCACCAATAAGGCCTGTATGGAAGAGTGGCCAGATGGAAGCCACTTCTTAGTAAAGGGCACATGGCAGCCTACCTGGAGTTTGCCAAAAAGTTGAAAGTAGTGTTTGCCATTGATAAAAGTAGGAGATGGATGATACTGTTCAAATTTAAACAATTTATGAATGTGCTGATAATTAAAAAAATTACTGTCAGATATTTGGATATAGGCTTTTCAGCACAAAACAATTTCTAACATATTTGTAATGCTTTTTATTTCATGAATGAATACATCAGTATAAAGCTTGACGGTTTTTTCACTGTTGTAGTATGAATTCATTAATGCCACATGATATTCACAGCTATGTACAGTACATAAAGAACTTTATAAGTAGCATAATCTTTATTTTAAAGGTCAAATTGCTGTTGCGGTCCTCAGCTACTTCTATTTTAGTTGGAGATGGGCAAAATGGCTCTTTGGTTGGAAAAGGTTGCAGACCCCTGTTCTATACCAGCCATTACATTTTTCTGCAATCCTAAATAAATGTCATCAAAAACAAGTTGCTGCACCACAGTGTGGATGATGATGGACCAAGGGCGTACCCATACCTGCCCTTCCTGGATGGACGTCTGCTTCCTCCTGTGCGACATGGTGGCGGAAGAAGTTCAGACAAGCGTGTTGTGTGGTCTCTCCGTCAATGCTGCTCCGACACCAGAAGAATGATGGGTTCTCAACCAGAAGAACAAGGCAGTGTGTTTACTGTGTGAGAAAAGAAAGAATCAAGAGGATGAAGACATTTTCCCACGCTATTTTGTCTTTGTTATTAGTAAGATGAGATAAGATAAGATAAGCCTTTATTAGTCCCACAATGGGGAAATTCCAGGATTGCAACAGCATAGGGATAGCAACACTCAGAGCAACAATCAGAAGGCAAGAAAAAACATCTAGTAAACATATGTCCATATTACTATAAATGTATATATATAGACACAGTGCAGAGCATTATGGCTGGTGGATGTGCAGCAGAAAGTAATAGCTTAGTAGTAACTTTGGATTTTGGCTTTGGAAGGTGAACACTTGAAAGAAAAAGGTTGTAAATTTATTGGGAAAAGGAAGCAAAGGTAAAAAATTTAAAATAAAGTTGAAAATTTAGAAAAAATTGCATTTACAAGAATTAAGATGAGATTAGATTAAGATCTTAATTATTCCTACATTTGGTAAATCAAGAACTCCAATTTTTTGTCATAAAGGGAGTTTTTTATACTCCAATTCCGAGGAAGTTGGGACGTTGTTTAAAATGTAATTAAAAACAAAATAAAATGATTTGCAAATCCTTTAAAGCCTATATTCTACAAAGACCTATTATTCCATCTAGCTACATTGCTCCGGACTGTGTTTATATACTTGCATATTTATTCCACCTAGCTGCAATGCTCCGTACTGTGGGTGTTTATATATTTACATATTTATTCCATCTAGCTACAATGCTCTGCACTGTGTTCATATATTCATATATTTATTCCATCCAGCTACAATGCTCTGCACTGTGTGTCTGTGTGTGTGTGTGTATATATACAGTATATATTTTATAGTAATATGTACATATGTATATTAGCTGCTCTTGCTTGCTTGTTTTTTTTCTTGCCTTCTGATTGTTGCTCTGAGTGTTGCAATCCTGGAATTTCCCCGTTGTGGGATTAATAAAGGCTTATCTTATCTTATCTTATCTTAAACTTCGGCTCTACTGGATTGTGGACTGTGAGAAAACTTCAGTGATCGAGTGTCAAGTATATTAGGTCCATACCTCATCAAAGATTCAAGACACAAAGAATTATTTTGTTAGTTTTACTTGCCACAAGGAGTACAGGCGATGATAACATCCAGCACTGCACTGAGGAAGTCTCAGTGTCTTACAGCTTTTATACCAGCAGTGTACATGAGTCATACAGGCAGTATGAGTCATACAGACAGTTTGAGTCATACAGACAGTTTCTGAGTCATACAGGTAGTTTGAGTCATACAGACAGTTTCTGAGTCATACAGGCAGTTTGTCCAATCAATCAAGTTCACAGTATTTTTCCGCTACTTATATATCAATGGTGATACAAAATGATAAATGCAATGCAAAACAAGTATATACATTTTCTGACATCGAGCAATGCAGTTTATGGGAACACGTGTCGCGTGTTTTGTACTTAATGCAGCAATGCTAATTCTGTGCTTCTCCACCTCTCAAGCTGTGGAGCAGGAACGCTGGGCATCGGAGAGAAACACTCTCCGTTGGGACTTTATTCTCTCCTTTTGGACCTCTTCAGCCGGGGTGATACCAGCCAGGATCCCAAGGGAGCTGTGCACGCAGATCACAATGCAGAAAAGAGGAAGAAGAAGCAGTCTACACTCGAGACTTAATCTCCAGTTAAATGACAATCACAAGCTACAGCCACTTCCTACTATCCTGCTGTCAAATGTACAGTCTATCAGGAACAAGAGTGACAAACTAGAAGCACAGCTAAGTTTAAGCCTGAAATCAGTGAAACTTGTCTACTTGCCTTTATGCAATCATGGCTCAATGAGTTGGACTAGGATGAAAACCTGACAATAAGTGGGTTTGGAAGCCCACTTCATCTAGATTGGTCCTCGGAGATCACCAGGAAAAGTCAAGGTGGAGGAGTGTGCTTTTATATCCACCAAAGGTACTGTAAAACTGTGACAGTCCAGGAAAGAATATGTACTGTGGATTTGTAACTATTGACAATCTCACTTCGTGCCTCCTTCCTGCCTCGTGAGTTTCAACAGCTGTTTTATACACTAGTGTACAGTGCTGTGAAAAAGTATTTCCCCCCCTCCTGAATTCGTATATTTTTGGATATTTTTTTCACCTAAATGTTTCAGATCATCAAACAAATTTTAACATTAGACAAAGATAACCTAAGTAAATACAAAATGCAGTTTTTAGAGGATGATATTTTATATTAAGAGAAAAAAATGCTATCCAAACCTACCTGGCCCCATGTGAAAAAGTAACTACCCTCTAAACCTAATAACTGGTTGTGCCACCATTGGTGCCAACAACTGGCAGTGAGTCTTTTCGTCACTGTTGAGGAATTTTGACAAGCTCGTCTGTGCAGAATCATTTAAATTCAGTCACCCTGGAGGGCTTCATGAACTGATGGCCAGACATTCTCCTTCAGGTTTTTTTGGTAGAGAACAGAATTCATGATTGTCAATTAGGGCAAGCTGTCCAGGTTCTGAAGCAGCAAAGCAGCCCCAGACCGTGAAAATAACACCACCATGTTTGACTGTTGATACAATGTTCTTTTTATGAAATAGTGTTAGTTTAATGCCAGATAAAACAGGACAAGTCTTACGAAAAGTTCAACTTTTGTCTCGTCAGTGCCTAGAATATTTTCCCAAAAGTCAATTCATAATCAACTTTATTGCCAAGTATGCATTACACATACAAGGAATTTTACTTATCACTAGGTGCGCTCATGTTAAGCGCGCCCTAATGATGCGGCAGCCATACAAGGCGCCTCATTCAGTGGGGGGTAAAGAGGAGGAAGGGGGAAGGGGGTGACACATTGGGCAGAGAGAAAAAACATAGTTTATCAAAATATGGCTCGAATGAGCCAGATTGTGATCACACAGAAAAAAACCCTCAAAGCACACTTAGCAGACAATACAGATCCACACATTAACAAAGCAAAGGAGAGAGACCAGTGTGTGTATGTCAGTCATGTGATATCAGTATGAGTGCAGTGTGAATGTATCAGTTACTGGTGCACAACAAAAAAATCCTCTCCTAGGCAACGGCTAAATGTTATGTTCATGTATTCTAAACATAGATAAGCATGTCCACAGAGTCCATCTCTCTTCAGTGCATGCCAGATGGTAAAACTCCATGTTAGTCACATGATAACGCTGTCCTTGAAGAGTTCAAACTTGCTGCACATCAGCAATTGTTTGGGTTGAGAGAAGCCAAAACTCCCTTCTGCTTTATCTCTTCTCCTGAAGGAATGAGATCACTCAAGGACGCCGAATCAAGGCCTAATAAGCACAGTTCACTTAGAGCATAAAAATTTCCTCTCTCATGCGATTCTGTGCATCACAATTTACATACATAGGCTTTAAAATCATTCCCTGGAGAGCACCCAGCGACTCCAGATGTTTCCCACCTTCCGATTCAGTTCGCCAAACATAGATAAACATGTCCATAGAGTCCATCTCTCTTCAGTGCATGCCAGATGGTAAATTCCATGTTAGTCACATATTTGCCGCTATCAGTGCTCTCCCCAGCTGGTCGAATTGTTGAAGAAGGAGCTTTGCCGGGTCCGCATTTTGATTAGCTCTTCCAACTTCTTTAATTTTCGATACACCAGGAAAACTCCAGAGCCAATCAGCAGAAATCCTGTGATCAAGAAGCCAAAACAGGTAGATGTCTTCCACATCTTCAATCGAATCACGCAGACACATGAGTTCCAATTGTTCCATGAGTCTCTCCACTTGGGCTCCCACTGGCCCGATTTTCTGTTAAAAAGTGGTGTCAATAGCATTAAAGCCCAGCTCACCAATTCCATAATTTCCGTTTGGGTCGAGATGCAGCAGAAGAAGAGCGAGACACAGACAGGACACAGCAAGCTGGGATCAGTAAAGGGAGGAGGAGAAGGGAGAGGAGAAGAAATGCGTCTGCTCTCTCTGATAGCCGCAAGAAAAAAGTCTTAAGGATCATCTAGATGTTTTCTGACAAATACCCAATGGCTCTGTTCTTTTTGTCCAGCAGCAGTTTTTGTCTCGAAACTTTCACATGGATATGATAAGATAAGATAAACTTTATTGTCCCTCAAGGGGAAATTTGTCTTGGGCTTGTCACCCGTGCTGCAACCACACAATACACACATACACAATGGATGTAGTACATAATGAATGAAATAAAACCCAATAAATAATACAAGTACATACATACATAAATATATAACAGCAGTCATTAAAAAGTGTCCCTGACCTATTTATCTGAGTTTAAAAGTTTTACTGACATCGGGATAAATGAGTTCTTGTATCTATTGAACCTGCACTTGGGGACTCTGTATCTCCTCCCTGAGGGCAGCCGCACATATTCATTGTTTAGTACATGGCTCATGTCACGGATTATTTTTTGAGCTTGTCAACAGGCTGCCTGGTCGTGTAAGATCTGCATGGGTAAATACTCTTTAACTCCAATAATTTTCCATGCTGTATGAATTAAACGCAACACTCTGTTCTTAAGTTTCACAGACAGGTTGCCAAACCAAGCTGTAATGCTGTATCTAATACATGCATTTGATGCATTTTTTTGCCCAGTCTCTTCCTTTTTGTTTCATCGTGGACCAATCAAACTGAGGCAAGTGAGGCCTACAGAACTTAAGACATTGTTCTGGATTTTTGTTTCTCATCTGTTCTTGAATTTCTTCACTCACAGTGGCATGTGTCGTTTTTTGAGATCTTTTAGCCTACTTCAGGTTGTCAGAAAGGTTCTATTGAAGTGATTTCTTGATTCAACAAGTCTGGCAGTAATCAGGCTTGGGTCCAACTTCTGAAATTGAACTCAACTTTCAAAAAAATGTCATTAATCACAGTTAATTCATGATGTAACACAGGGGGCAATTACTTTTTCACATAAGACCAGGACGGTTTGCATAGATTTTTCCCTTTCATAAATGAAATCATTTGAAAATTGCATTTTGTATTTATTCAGGTTATCTCTATCTGATATTAAAAATCTGTTTGATGATCTGAAACACTGAAGTGTGACAAATATGGAAAAATATAAGAAATAAAGAAGGCGGCAAATACTTTTTCACAGCACTGTATATTCATCTATGCATCAATGCGTCAGCTGCTGCCCAGCTGATTGCTGATGTCACATAAACTTGACAAACTTTGCCCAGAGGCACCAAAGTTTATATTTGCAGATTTTAACCACTGTAATTTGAATACTTCATTGAAAACGTATGAACAGTATGCAACTTGCTCTACGACACAAAAAAAAGCACCAGGATTGATCTCTGTTAACCCCTTGCACTCTGGTCAATTTTCCTAAAAACGCCAAAAAATAATGTGCCCAAAGTAAATCGAAAGCTGTTCTTCAACCCTTTGCAGCATCTTCATGGGGTTGGTCTCATTTAAAAGAAAACACTTTGAATTTTTTGGCAAAAAAAACCATGATCTCTCTAAGTGCTCCGGCCACTGAGTTACAGTCATCTCAACATAGTGAACTTGAAGAAAATAAATTTGGCCTGGGTGTTTCTTTGGATACAAATGCTTGCAAACAGAAATGTAGAACCAAGTGTTATCTAGCTGAGGTCCAAATTTTGTAACAATACCACAAAAAATTAATATATTACACAGCTTTGTTCTCAGGCTGTTCCCAGGCGTTTTGGAACTGTGCCAAATTGTGCCAAATGGCACAGTTTGGAAAAACGTCTAACTTTTGAATGATTCAACATAGAAGCTTCATCTTGGGCTCAAATGAAAGGTCACATTCAGGGCTGTGCCTGTGTGTGTGTGTGGGGGGGGTTGTCCCCCCCCCCCGCTAAAGAGGACAGAGATCGGCCCTCGCTACATGACGGATTACACTCGGATGTGGCATGTTTCCACAGCAACGCTGTCACCGCGGCTCCCCCCACCCCCCCGCTACAGAATCGTAGCGGCGGGGGGGGGAGGGGGTTCACGGTTCGGGGGCGGCGAAGAACCGTGTAATGCGGCGCACGCACTTCGTACTTCGTGCGCCGTACAGTTGTAATTTACCGATCGGTCAAAACTCATTTTTTGATTACAATTTTCAGGGATAAATAATAATTTAGCTTATAACACCTTACCTCTTCACAGCCACATTGTCCTGGCGAACTTCTCTTCCCCATTGTCAGACGAACGGGACGCTGGTCCGCTCGTGGATCCCGGTCAAAACATAATTCCATTATTAAGGTTTTGGCGAATGATTTACAACCTTTGTCGTCGGCCTCCGTCAGTCTACGATGACGGAAGAGAATCCTAAACGTCTATTCTGCTGGAATGAGTGCAGGTCGCACTTGTGGGTGGCCTCCGTGCTGCTGGGTCTGCAGCAGGTTCTTCCTGCATCCTTTTTTTTCATCTGTGGCAGCAGTAAGTCTCTCTTCACCCAGCCTCAACTTCTGTGCTTCAATTGGCTCCTGCATTCACAGTAGGCGGGTCCTCCTTCCTATGTTTTCATTCATTGGTTCTTCAAGGTTTCAGAAACCCAATTCGAGGCTCTTATTAGTCGAATGAGAGGTCAATCAGATGAACTAATCTGTTCGCGGCTGTGTCTGCAGCTTTTATTTTCAGTGCGCGCTTGGACGCCACACCACCTACATCACCACCATCAGGATCATGCGTCCGAGAGCGCCCTCATGCGCACTAGGACGCAGAGACTTGCCCGTCCGCGGTACAATGGAGCACAAGAGGTTAAGGGTCTGCAAAAGGGGCTTATAAATCCCTGCCCATACAAGGTTTTAACTGTCTCAAGTGAGTCTACTGGTCAGCTAATTGTCAGAAATTTTCAAAACAGTCAATTCTCTTAAAAGAAAAGACATAGCTCCTCAGTTCTGTGCATACGAGCGTTTGGAGGGATGGGGGTGGGGCCTCTGCCTGCTTGCAGTTCGGATGGCCCAGGGGAAGAAACTGTTCGTCAGTCTGGAGGTGTGGGACCTGGTCCATCTGAACCGTCACCCAGAGGGAAGGAGGTCGAATAGGTGGTAGGCGGGATGTGAGGGGTCTCCTGTGATAACCTTGATCCTTCTGAGACTGGAAGATCTGGAGATGTCTTCCAGGGAGGGCAGAGGGCCGCCGATAATTTTTTGGGTACTGTAACCTATACGTTTCCTCATTGCCATAAGTGATGAGCCCAACCAAGGTGGTGTCGTCCACGTATTTCATGATGACGGTGGTTGGGTGGGTTGGAATACAGTCAAAGGTGTACAGTGAGTACAGTAGAAGGTTTAGCATGCAGACCTGGGGGAAGCCAGTGCCGAGAGACAGTGTGGAGGAGTGGTGGGGGCCAAGTCTGACTGTTTGTGGGCGGTTGGTGAGAAAAATTTTTTTATCCAGGAGCAGGTAGCGGGGCAGGGGATCTGGAGGAGGTGCAGTTTATTGATCAGGATGTACAGGATGATGGTGTTGAAAGCTGAGCTGTAGCCCACACAGAGCATCTTCATCTAGCTCCTTTGGTTCTCCAGGTGGCTCAGCGCTCTGTGGAGAGTGGTGGCGATGGGGTGTGTCAGGGAGAGGTTGAACAGCTTGGTGAGGGTCCCTGCCAGATGGTCTGCACAAACTTTGACCACTGTTCTTGGGATGCCGTCAGGACCAGCAGCTCTGCGAGGTTTCACTGCTGTCAGTTGCCTCCTCACCTCATGCACCTGTGTGTGTGTGTGTGTGTGTGTGTGTGGGGTGCTCAAACCGGGAAAAGAAATTGTTAAGCTCCTCTGCCAGAGTGAGGCTGTTGTTTGATGTGGGGGGGTCCTGGGCCCTGTAGTTTTGGTGAGGGCCTGGATACCTCTTGACATCTATCGGGGGTTGTTGTCTGTGAGGACGCCCTCCACCTTCCTCCTATAGGGAATGGACACGTGACATCACCCGACAAAAAAAATGCGAGGAATTGTGGGAAAAGTGTTCAGCCTGTCTGTGCTTAGTAGTGAGCAATGAATGTGGTTGGGCTGCGTGTCCACCAAATGTGGTTTTCTTCTGCTGTGGGTGACTCGTTTCTATTCATTTTCTAGGTAGTCCAGCATTTAATGCACTTGGTGCCCTCAGCGCACAACGCTCTCAGCAGTCAGCTCTGCGCTCATAGCGCTGAAAGCTGAAAAAAGTTCAACTTTCCCAGCGCTGCAGCGCTCATCAGCTGCACACCTCTCTCATCAGCTGATCACAATCGGCTTAAAAGTACACCATGGTCAATAATTAACAGCCAAAGCTTGGAGGGATGTGTATTTTCTTACCAGTTTGATGTGATTTATTCCAGTGAGTGGAGTGTTTCAGAGTAAAATGTGACCCATGCTGGCAAAATGAGTCAGAATGCACACCACGTCATTACAAACTACAAGCAAGAGAAGTAATAAATCTTTTTAATAAACTCTCTTTGTTTCCTAGCAGCAAGTCCCAGGAAAAACCCCACAAGTGCCTGATATCATTATCTGAAATCAACAGCACACTTTGAGTGACAGGTCAAGCAGCTGCCAGGATACCAGGCAGAGTGTTTTTTTTTTTGTTTTTTTTTTAATAAGCACATTAAAAGTACTCAGGAAAACAGACAGAGCATTTTTACTTTCCCTGTGGAAACAAAGCCTTATAAAAATGACACTGAAATGTTATTCAAACATAGGAAATGTAAATATACATATAAAATGTCAACAAAATCCAAGATGACAAAAGAAAGTAATAACACTTATTTCCAATGTGGCCCTTTAGATCACATTATTCCTCCGAGTACCACGTAACATTAGAATGGGGAAGGTTTGCTGGGTTATCAAATCCAACAGCGGCTCTCAAGATTGGCATGGAAAAAGACTAATAAAAGGCGCCACACGAGTCAGCTGCCTTTTGCAACAGCGAAAGGCAGCTGAGTCTTTTTTTTTTTTTTTCTTTCCTTCCTCTCTTCTGATCCAGTGACAACTCTCTGATCCGGCACACCTTTCACTCCATATATATCACGGACACACAGATCACCCCAAATGTCTCCCGAGCCAGTGGACGGAGCCACTGTTTATAGCAGGAGACGGTACAGCAGGGAAGAGCTACTAGCACTAAACCGCCACCCGGTGCTAACGGAAAAACTCGACATACCAGGAGAACTGAGGCGAAAACGCCGTGGGTGCCGTGCTGAAGTAAGGCGGAAGGCAAGAAATATAAGGAACAGACCCACCCCTCCCATCTGTTGTCATGGGGAATGTACGATCGTTACTGGGAAAGGCAGATGAGCTAGCGGCTATCTCCCGCTACGATAGCATATACCGGGAATGTAGCCTGATGCTATTCACGGAGACTTGGCTAACTGAATTAGCAGCAGATGCTAACATTGAACTGGAGGGTTTCCACGCGATACGGGCAGACCGAAGATCAGACAGTGGCAAAGCAAGGGGCGGTGGAGTGATATTGTATGTTAACAACAACTGGTGCAGACCGGGACATATCACTGTTAAACAACAACACTGCAGCAAAGACATCGAGTTGCTAGCTGTTAGCATGTGGCCTACATATCTCCCGAGGGAATACTCACACGTGATCTGCATTGTTGTTTATGCAAATCCGACGAGGAACGCTGGGAAAGCGCGTGACGTCATCCATTCAGTAACTGGCAGGCTGCAGATAGAACACCCAGATGTTCTTCTCCTCATCTCAGGCGATTTCAACCATGTTTCACTGTCTCCCATTCTACCCACGTTTACCCAGTATGTCACATGCCACACTAGAGACAATAAAACACTGGACTTACTCTATGCAAATACTAAGGAGGCGTACACCTCATCACAACTCCCACCACTCGGGAGATCGGATCACAACTTGGTTCATCTCCGGCCGGTGTACAAACCCCTAGTGCACAGACAACCTCCGGTCATGTGCACGGTGAAGACATGGTCTGAGGAGGCAATGGATGCTCTAAAGGACTGTTTTGAAATCACTGCCTGGGAGCAGCTCTGCGATCCACATGGTGAGGACATCGATGGCCTCACTCACACCATCACGGACTACATCAGCTTCTGTGTGGACAACACCGTTCCCACCAAGACCATACGGTGTTGCTCAAACAACAAACCCTGGATCAACCCTGAGATAAAAACACTTCTGAGAGAGAAGAAGAGGATCTTCAGGTCGGGGAACAGGGACATGCTGAAGTCCGTACAGAGGGAGCTGAGGAGAAAGATCAGAGAAGGCAAGGACAGCTTCAGGAAGAAGATGGAGGACAAGCTGCAACAGAGCGACATCAGCGGGGTCTGGAGAAACCTTAAAACCATCTCTGGGCTCCAGAAAACCTCCCTCCAGGCCACGGGGGGCAGGGAGTGGGCGAACAATCTGAATCTGTTTTTCAATAGGTTTGACCAACCGCCCTCCCCCCTGACTGCACAAATACCACTGCTGCCTCTAAAGACATCAAGTCCTGCTGCCCACTCCCAACTCCACCAATCCCCCCCCACTCCCAACACACAGCCCCCCAACCTGACCCTCACTAAGACCCAGGTGAGGATGAAGCTGAGGAAGATCAAGGCGAGGAAGGCGTCGGGACCAGACGGCATCAGCGCAAAGCTCCTCAAGTCCTGTGCAGACCAGCTGTGTGGGATTGTGGAGTACATCTTCAATCTGAGCCTGAAGCTGGGGAGGGTACCACAGCTGTGGAAAACATCTTGTGTGGTACCTGTACCAAAGACTTCCCACCCCAAAGATCTGAAAAGCTACAGACCAGTGGCCTTGACGTCCCACATGATGAAGACCCTGGAGAGACTGCTCCTTGCTCACCTCCGCCCCCTGGTGGGACCAGCGATGGATCCACTCCAGTTCGCCTACCAGCTTGGCATTGGGGTGGAGGATGCGGTGATCTTCCTCCTTTACCGTTCTCTGTCCCACCTGGAGAAGCCCGGCAATGCGGTGAGGATCATGTTCTTTGACTTCTCCAGTGCTTTCAACACCATCCAACCGATGATCCTGAAGGACAAGCTGCTGTATGCAGGGGTGGACCAGCACCTGTCATCATGGATCCTGGACTACCTCACAAACCGGCCTCAGTTTGTGAGAACCCGGGATTGTGTGTCCAACATGATCATCGGCAGCACGGGCCCCCCCAGGGAACGGTTTTGGCTCTCTTCCTGTTCACCCCTTATACTGCGCACTTCTCACACAACACAACACACTGCCATCTACAGAAGTTCTCTGATGACTCTGCGATCGTTGGCCTCCTCTCCAACGGAGATGAAGCTGAGTACAGAAGGCTTATCCAGCACTTCGTGGACTGGTGCCATCGGAACTGCCTCCAGATCAATGCGAGGAAATCTAAGAAGCTGGTGGTGGACTGCCGCAGGCAAGGACAACCCCTCATGGCACCAGTAAATATACAGGGAACAGACATCGAGATGGTGACATACTATAAGTACCTGGGTGTTCATCTGAACAATAAACTAGACTGGTCACACAATACTGACGCACTCTACAAGAAGGGACAGCACAGGCTGTTCCTACTGAGAAGACTCAGGTGTTTTGGTGTACAAGGGGCGCTGCTGAAGACATTCTATGACACGGGGTGGCATCAGCCATCACTTTTGGAGTGGTCTGCTGGGGCAGTGGCATTACTGCAGCCGATAGGAAGAGGCTGAACAAACTGATCAAGAAAGCTAGCTCTGTCCTGGGGCAGCGCCGTGAACCAGTGGAGGAGATAGGAGAGAGAAGGATGGTGGCTAAACTGTCATCTCTGCTGAAGTCTGAGTTCCACCCTATGCAGGACATACTGAATGCACTGAGGAGCTCATTTAGCAGCAGACTACATCATCCTAGGTGCACAACCGAGAGGTTTTGCAGGTCCTTCCTACCTACGGCTGTCAGACTGTACAACCTAAGCAGGGTTGCTCGCAGAGATAGCAAAAAAGATGTGACAACCTAATAGTTTTGAATGCAATAGACGCAATAGACTTACACAATGGTCCCCTCTGGTATACAACGAGGAAAATACCGGTCGCTATGGAGGGTGAGAATATGTATGGGTACATATTCATACCATGTAGGATAACAAAGTAGACGGTTGTGCTGTTTCATTCCATCTAGCTACAATGCTCCACACTGTTTTTTTATATATATTTATATATTTACTCCATCTAGCAACAATGCTCCGCACTGTGTTTATATATATATATATTTTTTTTTTCACAATATCTTTATTGAACCTTTTTTTTTTTTAACAAACATGATACAAACAATCAAACACTAACACTAAAGTACTACAAAAAAAAAATGCACTAAAAACACCAACAACCACCAACAAAATCAAATTTTCAACAGTGCTCCTCTGTTTAGTCTAGACAATCCAATACATAAGTATACATATTATGTTCACCAGTTTGGAATTTACAAGGTCCACACACATCATTCACCTTCTTCTTCAAGAGTTATGTTTAAATTTTTTACATAATCAATAAAAGGTCTCCATATATTCTCAAACACAGTTTCCTTTGATTTCATTATATATGTTATTCTTTCTAATGGAAGGTTTGTTAACATCTGTCTTAACCACTGAGTCACATCTGGTCTATGAGTCTTTTTCCACAGTAGTGCAATACATTTTTTGGCGTTAAGCAAACTGAGGTCTATGAATGTTCTTTCACTTTTATTAAAGTTATGCTTTTCTGGGTACAGACCCAACAAAAACAGTTTAGGATTCAATATGATTTGTTTTGAGATTATTTTTTCAATTGTTACCCTCACCTCTTCCCAAAACATTCTGATTTTTCTACATTCCCATATACAATGAAATAGGGTTCCTTTACTTTCCATGCATTTTGTGCATGTATCTGGTATATTTTTGTTATATCTATTTAACTCCTCCGGTGTAACATACATCCGCATTAACCATTTGAAATGTATCAATTTAAGACGTACATTTATTGATTTGGTTTGAGCTTCTGTACAAGCCAATTCCCATTGTTCCTCTGAAATTTCAGTTTGCAGATCTTCTTTCCAGTAGTTTAATCTTTTCAGTGAATTTTCGCTTGAAGATAGTGTCAATGAGTTATAAAACTCTGAAATAATACCCTTTCTTTTACTATCTTTCATCAACATTTTTTCCAAGGATGAATAAATAGGTCGAGTGAGAGCTTTATTTTGATTTGATCGAATACAGTTTCGAAGTTGAAGATATTTAAAAAAATGTGTTCTATTGAGATTAAATTTCATCCTCAGCTCTTCAAAAGACATTATGTTATCTGCACATGGCAAATATAAATCCTGAATCTTTTGTATCCCTTTTAAATTCCATACTTTAAATACAGCGTCCGCTCTCCCTGGTTTAAAATATTGATTACCCCATATTGGACTAAATTGTGACAATAACTGTGGTTCTTTTAAATAGTTTTTAGCTTCACACCATATTTTGATCATATGCTTTACAAATGGATTTTTAACTTGTTTTTGTAATTTTTTTGCCGAATCTGAGTATATGAATATGGGAAGAGGTAAAGGTAAATTGTATGATTCCATTTCAGTCCAGTGAGGGAGATCATTTGATGAAAAATAATATGTCATAGACCTCAGTTGTGCCGACCAATAATACATCATAAAATTTGGACATTTCAGACCTCCACGATCAAATGGTAAATATAATAAAGACAGACGTAATCTAGCCCTCCTGTTGTTCCATATAAATTCCACTAACTTTTTTTTAATTCTTGAGAATAAATCTAAAGGTGGTGATAAGGGAATGTATTGAAATAAATAAAGTATTTTAGGTAAAATATTACTTTTAAGTATATTGATTCTCCCAATCATCGACATTGGTAGTGACATCCATCTCTGAGTTAACTCAATGATAGCTGACATTAAGGCTTCATAGTTGACACTGGCGACTGATTCTAGCTTAGGCACAATTTGGATTCCTAAATATTTAAACTGATTTACAACATTGAATTGATTTACCTCAGGGTCTGGGTAATTTCTCTGGGTCTCATTTAGCATTAATATTGAAGATTTAGTTTTATTTATTTTATATCCTGATATTTCCCCAAAATTCTTTATTAAATTCAACAAGGTTGGAATTGATTTTTTTAGATTCGACATAAACAAAATTATGTCATCGGCGTACAGGGAGATTTTATGTTCTGTTGGTCCTACTTTAATTCCATATATTTGTGAATGTAAACGTATCGCTATCGCTAAAGGTTCAATTGCCATAGTAAACAGTAAAGGTGAAAGTGGACAGCCTTGTCGACACCCTCTATTGATTTTTATTGATTTTGAAATATTGTTATTTGTTAGGATTTCTGCTGTAGCATTATTGTATATTATCTGAACCCATTTTATGAAATTATTTCCAAGTCCAAACCTTTGTAAGACTTCAAAAAGAAAGGGCCATTCAACTCTATCAAAGGCCTTTTCGGCGTCCAGTGATAGGAGAGCTGTATCCGGTGCTTCTTTATTAAAATAAATAATATTAAATAGTCTTCTTACATTATGGAAGCCTTGTCTTCCCTTTATAAAGCCATTCTGATCTTGATTAATAATATTTGGTAAAATTTCTTGTATTCGTCTTGCTAAAATTTTACAGATTATCTTAAGGTCGGCATTTAATAGGCTTATTGGTCTCATATTTTCACATTTATTAGAGGGCTTACCTGGTTTTGGCAGCAGTATAATTAAGTCATTGTTCATGTATGATGGTAAATTATTATTTTGAAATGCTTCTAAAACCATTTCCAAAAAAGGTTTTATTAATTTATTCTTAAATTTTTTATAAAGGTCAACTGGAAGACCATCTGGTCCTGCACTTTTTCCTGATTTCATATTATCAATGGCTAGCCCAACTTCTTCTTGACTAATTTTAGACTCCAATATCTCCCTGTTTTCATTTGGAATACACGGTATAGATAGTTCGTTCAAAAACCCATTTAGTTTTGTTAAATCAGATTCATTTTTGGTATCATATAATTTTTCATAGTAATCTCTAAAGGCTCTGTTAATTTCTAAAGGATCTATAACTACCTGTCCATTACTTATAATACTGGTAATTGGTGTTTTAATTTCTAATTGTTTAATCTGCCATGCTAATAATTTTCCTGATTTTTCACCTTGTTCATAAAAAGATTGTTTCAATCTTAGAAGACTCGAGGCAGCTCTATTCGCTGATTTTTTGTCGTATTCAGCTCTCAAAATCAGTAATTCATTCTCCAACCTTGGATCACTTCCTGCATACACTTTTTCCTGAAGACTTTTTATTTTATGTTCCAATTTGGCTCTCTCCTCTCGAGTCTTCTTAGATTTTGATCCTGTATAACTAATAATATGTCCCCTAATAAAAGCTTTGAAAGCCTCCCACTTTACACATGCTGATGTTTGTGTAGTATTGATGTCAAAGAACTCATCTATCTGTTTTTCTATATACTTGACAAATTCCTCATCCTGAAGCCATTTATGCTGAAATTGCCATCTACCTGATTCCTTTGTCAATTTTTTATCTACATATATTAGACAGCAGGGTGCATGATCAGAGATCACGATGTTATCATAAAAGCAGTTTTGAATCTTGGACCTTAATTCTGTGGAAATCAAAAAATAATCAATACGTGAGAATGTCTTGTAGGTACTGGAATAACAAGAATAGGCTTTAACTTGTGGTTTCATTTCTCTCCATATATCTAACAATCTCAATTCTTTCATAAAATGATTAATAGTCATCCTACATCCATTGTGCGTACAATCCAGTCCTGTTGATCTATCTATACCTGGATTCAGTGTACAATTAAAATCCCCTACTATTATATGTTGCCCTGTAAGTGATGATAAGATAAGAAATAAATTAGCAAAGAACTTTTGATCATCTATATTGGGACCATATAAGTTCACAAGATTTATATTTTCTAATAGCAAAGAACCTTGAATGATTACATATCTTCCAAATTTGTCTCCAATTACATTTTTCACTTGAAAAGGGACTGATTTATGTATGAGAGTCATAACTCCCCTGGCCCGGGATGAAAATGATGAGGTCAAGAAACTTCCTTGCCATCTACTCCTAATTCTTTTTATATCCTCCTCTATTAGATGAGTTTCTTGTAAAAACACAATTTTTGAACCCATGTCTTTTATTTTATTCATAACTTGTTTAAGTTTTTTTAAATTTTGTAGACCTCTGCAATTCCATGAAGTTAAATTAAGATTAACGCTTTGGTTTATGATCAATAGAGAGTTTGGGATTACCTTGCAGTGTAAACATGCTCATACAGAGAAGCAAAAACATGAGTGGTTGAACATTCATCCTACAAACTACACACAAACAAATTCCCCCTTCCCACACTTGTGGCAAACCCCCCAAAATCAAAAGAAAAATTCCGTCTCCCAATATAGCCATCGACCGTTCCACATCCACGGGGAACAGCCTAAGCCACTCCTTCATCCTCCCAATCACCCTAACTCTACTGCTTTTAATGACGTAACATTAACTCTCCTCTGTAGTTTTCCAACTTAACTCCAAAATTTTTAGCAACTTTGTACATCATAGTTTTTTTTTGTTTGTTTTTTTTTTTTTTAATATATAATACAATCTATATTTTGTAAACTTGCTATTTACTTCAAGTCAGTCAGATGCCTGTGCAAATGCTTAATTATTCTACCTTATATTTTGTTCATGCTTAGCTCCCACCAGTCTCTTCTTCTTCTTTGATCTTCTTGATGAACTCCTGCGCTTCCTCTGGGGTCTTGAAGATGTGGGTTCTGCCCTCATACGTGGTCAACAGTCTTGCAGGATAGATTACACCATGACGAATCCCAAGGTTGCGCAGCTCCTTACGTATGGGATCAAACTGCTTCCTCAATTGTTGGATTCCTGTGGCCAAATCTGGGTAGAACCGCACCTGCTGGTCCTGGTGTTTAATCTCTCCTTTAGCTCGTGCAGCGTTGAAGATCTTCATCCTGTCTCTGTTGCTGAGAAACTTCATAATTAAGGTCCTCGGCGGTCCCTTATCTCTCCGTGGGCCAATACGGTGTGCATTTTCCAGAACCACTGCTGATTGCAATTCCGCGCTGCCCAGCACCTCCGGAAACCACTTTTCCAGAAAGGAACATGCGTCCCGACCTTCTGATTCCTCTGGAAGACCCACCAGCCTCAAGTTGTTCCGTCTCGACCGAGATTCCAAATCCAAAATATTATCTTCCAGACATTTATTTTTTTCCAAAGTGCGCACCTTTAATTGAAGACGGGTGACGTCATCTTCAGCACTAGAGAGACAAAGCTCCATCTGCGCCATTCGTTCTACACAGTCACCCAATTCCTTTCTCATTCCTTCCAACGTTGCCATAATCCCATCAAATCTAGAGGAAAAGTCCGCTCTCATTGAACTCATGGCAGCCATCAGCGCATCTGCGCCACTCCCCGCAGACATCGCACCGTTGCCAGCCTCCTCCGCCATATATGGAGTTTTATTTGCTGCGTCACAGACCTGAAAGTCCGTTAATTTGGACTGTTTCGGCGGCTCGCTTTTTCCTCTACCTGGTTTTCCAACCTTAGGCTTCGCCGACATATCCTCGCCCAAACGCTGGGATACGTTCTGTCCCAAATGAGAGAGTTATTTGCCGATTTTTTTTCTCCAGGAGCAGAGCAGAGTGAGACACGTCCGTCTTACGTGGCAGCCATAACCGGAAGTCATATATACTGTATATTTTTTATTACTTATTTTGTACCCGTAGGTAGATTTGTTTTGCAGTCTCGTGACAAGCCACCAGCTGCCGGTCGCTGCGTGCGCAAGCGTCCCGTATCCCTAACCTGCATGTTTTTGGCATGTGGGAGGAAACCGGAGAAATTCCGGAGTAAACCCACGCAACACGGGGAGAACATGCAAACTCCACACAGATCACTGTTGGCCGGGGGCAGGGATCGAACCCACAATCTCACGATCCCCATGATCCCCTGGCCGAGGGTAAACTATGCTGCCACAGTGCTAACCACTGCGCCACCGTGCAGCCCGGATATCTACATATTTATTTCATCTTGCTACAATGCTCCGCACTGTGTTTATATATTCATATATTTATTCTATCTAGCTACAATGCTCCGCACTGTGTGTTTATATGCTCATATATTTATTCCATCTAGCTACAATGCTCCGCACTGTGTGTGTTTATATATCTACATACTATTCCATCTAGCTACAATACTCGGCACTGTGTGTTTATATACTCATATTTATTCCATCCAGCTACAATGCTCCGCACTGTGTTTATATATTTATATATCTATCCTATCTAGCTACAATGCTCCGCACTGTGTGTCTATATATATATATATATATTATATACAGTATATATATATATATATCTTTCGACCAAGATGGCGGCGCATGCACAACGCGAGGCTCTGCGTCTTCTCAGATTTTGTGGATTAGCAGTGTTATTTCTGCTCATTTCGGGTATGTTCGTTCAGAACAGCTTTGCTTTCACATCTTACACCCGAGATGAGCTTTTGGACATTGGATTACAAAGTAACGATAACGATCTTTTTATCAGCAACCTACGTCTCATCCCTGAGCTCCGGAGAACACCCGACGCTCGGCAGGCTTCCCGGCAGACCGGAAGTAATCGCAGGCGGCGTAGAGACCGTAAACAAAGGCGAGGGAAGCACGGTGGGCTAAGAGCTAAGCTAAAGCTAACACCGTAACGGCTTTCTCTACCCAGTATTTTTCTCGCTAATGTATGGTCACTGGCGAACAAAATGAGTGAACTACGGCTTTGGATCACCAACAATAAGAGACTTATGAACTGCAATATCGTGCAGTGACCACAGGATCTCATCTCTGTTGTTTGCAGATGATGTTGTCCTGTTGGCTTCATCCAGCAATGACCTACAGCTCTTGCTGGGACGGTTTGTCGCTGAGTGTGAAGCGGCTGGGATGAGAATCAGCACCTCCAAGTCCGAGTCCATGGTCCTCAGCCGGAAAAAGGTGGATTGTCCTCTCCGGGTTGGGGACAGGCTCCTGCCCCAAGTGGAGGAGTTTAAGTATCTTGGGGTCTTGTTCACGAGTGAGGGGAAAATGGAGCGAGAGATCGACAGACGGATTGGAGCAGCATCTGCAGTGATGCGGACGTTGTACCGGTCTGTTGTGGTGAAGAGGGAGCTTAGTTCTAAGGCAAAGCTGTCGATTTACCAGTCAATCTACGTTCCTACTCTCACCTATGGTCACGAGCTTTGGGTAATGACCGAAAGAACGAGATCGCGGATACAAGCGGCTGAAATGAGCTTTCTCCGTAGGATTGCTGGACTCACCCTCAGAGATAGGGTGAGGAGCTCAGTCATCCGGGAGAGGCTCAGAGTAGAACCGCTGCTCCTCCACATTGAAAGGAGTCAGTTGAGGTGGTATGGGCATCTGATTAGGATGCCTCCTGGACGCCTCCCACTTGAGGTGTTTCAGGCACGTCCCACTGGGAGGAGACCCCGGGGCAGACCCAGGACTCGGTGGAGAGACTATGTCTCCCAGCTAGTCTGGGAACGCCTTGGTATCCCCTCTGAAGAGCTGGAGCAGGTGGCTGGGGAGAGGGAAGTCTGGGCTTCTCTGCTTGAACTGCTGCCTCCGCGACCCGGACCTCCGGAAAAGCGGTAGAAGATGGATGGATGGATGGATGAACTGCAATATCATGATTTTCACCGAAACATGGCTACATAGTGGAATACCCGACAATGCTATTGAGCTAGCCGGCCTACACACGCTCCGGGCAGACAGAGCAGCAGATGACTCCGGTAAGACCAGAGGTGGGGGATTGTGCATTTATATTAACAAGGCTTGGTGCACGAACTCTGTCACTGTTGAGAGACACTGCTCAGCTAACCTGGAGTTTCTCATGGTTAAATGTAGACCTTTCTATCTGCCACGCGAGTTCACTTGTACCATCATAACAGCCGCTTACATTTCTCCGGATGCTAATGCTAAGCTTGCTATGAAAGAACTGCATGCAGCTATTAGCAAACAACAAACTGCACACCCAGAGGCAGCATTTATTGTGGCGGGTGATTTTAACCACTCTAACCTCAAGACAGTGCTTCCTAAATTCTACCAGCATGTCTCCTGTCACACAAGAGGGGACAAAACATAGGACCATGTTTACACCAATATTGTGGGAGCCTACACAGCAACTCCCCTCCCCCACCTAGATCTGGTGATGCACAGGCCTACAGTTCATCCAGGGCAGATCTGAAGAGGGGCATCAAGAAGGCCAAGCACAGCTACAAGCTGAAGGTGGAGGAACATTTTGGGGACTCTGACCCCCGACGCATGTGGCAGGGCATTCAAGCTATCTCTGATTATAAGCCCAGCAACTCCATACCTATAGCCATGACTGTGCCCTTTCTCAATGAGCTAAATGACTTCTATGCTCGTTTTGACAAGGACAATAACGAAAAGAACATCAATTTCCCACCCTCTGACGACCTCCACCACCTCACACTCACCCACACCGACGTCCGTAACGCACTGAGTCATGTCAACGTACGTAAGGCTGCTGGCCCTGACAGCATTCCTGGGCGTGTGCTGAGGGCATGCGCTGAGCAGCTGGCAGGGGTCTTCACAGACATCTTCAACCTGTCCCTGGCCCAGGCCGTGGTACCAGCGTGCTTCAAGACCACTTCAATAGTACCAGTGCCAAAACATTCAACACCATCGTGCCTAAATGACTATCGCCCTGTGACACTGACGCCCATAGTCATGAAGTGCTTTGAGCGACTGGTCTTGGCACAGCTCAAAAAATGCCTGCCCCCTACACTGGACCCTCACCAGTTTGCCTACCGGAGCAACAGGAGTACAGAGGATGCGGTTTCTACAGCGCTGCACTATGTACTCTCACACCTGGATGACAAGAACACCTACGCAAGAATGCTGTTTGTTGACTTCAGCTCAGCATTCAACACAGTTATCCCCTCCAAGTTGCTCACTAAACTTGGGGACCTGGGAATCAGTACCTCCACCTGCAACTGGATCATGGATTTTCTGACCAACAGACCCCAGCATGTTAGGTCAGGCCCCAACCGTTCTTCCGTCATCACACTCAACACTGGTGTACCACAGGGCTGTGTGCTCAGCCCATTTCTCTACTCCCTCTTCACCCATGACTGCAGACCTATGTATGGATCCAATTCCATCATAAAGTTCGCAGATGACACCACGGTGATTGGACTCATCAGGGACAACGATGAGTCAGATTACAGGGCAGAGGTTGAGCACTTGGCTACTTGGTGCACTGACAATAATCTGCTCCTTAACACCAGCAAAACCAAGGAGCTCATAGTGGACTACTGGAAGGAGAGAGGAGAGACACATGACCCCATCCATATCAATGGCATAGCTGTTGAACGTGTCCCCAGCTTCAAATTCCTGGGGACCCACATCTCGGAGGACCTGTCGTGGTCAGTTAACACCACCAGCCTGATCAAGAAGGCCCATCAGCGCCTCTTCTTCTTGAGGACACTGAAGAAGAACCATCTGTCAACTGACATCCTGGGCAACTTCTACCGCTGCGTGATAGAGAGTACCCTGATTAACTGTGTCACAGTCTGGTATAGGAGCTGCTCTGTCGCTGACCGTAAGGCGCTGCAGCGGGTGGTGAAAACGGCCCAACGCATCACAGGGACTCTGTCATGTATTTTGGTTTACTACAGCACCCGTAGTAGTGCCTTTGCTAAATGCATTATGGGTAATGTAGTGTATGTTGAGTGTGTTGTCGTTGGCTGTGTGCTATGAGTGGCTGCTCGCCAATAAACCGTTAATGGTACGTTGAAGAGTCCGAGTTATTATTTGTTATATCGAGTAACGTAACGGGTGAAAGATATATATATATATACAGTATATTGTCTACAAGGTGAGAGTGAATGAAGGGAAGGAATGAATGTGTTTGTTTATAGTGAGTGACGAAGGGAGGGAGGCCTGAAATAGGCAAATGTGAGTCAGGTTGTTATATTTGTGTATTTATAATATTTATAATATTTATAATTGTGTATTTATAGTATTTATAATATTTATAATATTTATAATTGTGTATTTATAATCTTTTTGCATTGATGTATGTGGTTATTGTGTATTTTCTTTATTTCTTTTCTTTACTTGATTCTCTTTTCTAAAGCCCATCCAGGGACAAGAGTTGCAAATTAGCTAATAGCTATACACTCCATGTGCAACACATCAGATTGATTGTCATTGATTAATTGTCTATGTTTATTGCACTGTCCCTGTCAAATAAACTAATCTATTCTATTCTATATAACAAAAAGTGGCGACGAGGACGTCTGGACCGACGCTGCAGTCCGCGACGGAGGAGAGTTTTTTTGTCGTTTTTTTTTTTTTTTTTTCCCGCCGCTACTCCGTGCTGACAGGGTGATACACCGCGCCACTGTGCTGATGTGGATGCTGCGGGCTGTCTGCTAAGCGGGGAGGAGCGGAGCAGTGGAAACCGTTAAGGAAAAAAAAAAAAACTCCGTGAGTAACGCCGGAGGGAAGAAACGACGTTACAGAAAGGAGCCACGAGGGAAAGAGCGACATTCAACCAGGAGTGTTAAAATGGCTGGAGTCATTGGCTCTATCGGGCCCTTTGATGAGAGCGCGGAGCAATGGAGCTCCTATGCAGAGCGCTTTGAATATTTCGTCACGGCCAATGGAATAACGGATGAAAAGTTAGTGCCCACTTTTCTGAGTGTGATGGGTCCCAAGACATATAACCTACTACGTAACCTCCTACAGCCAGCAAAGCCAGGCTCTAAAACCTACAAAGAACTGGTGGACACACTGACCCACCATTTCTCACCCAAGCCTCTAGTGATTGCAGAAAGATGCAGGTTTCACAGGCGTAACCAAGAAGAGGGTGAGTCTGTTAACATGTTTGTTGCAGCACTACGCAAGTTAGCCGAACACTGTGAATTTAAAGATGTTTTAAATGACACATTAAGAGACAGGCTTGTGTGTGGACTACGAAATGAAGCAGCACAGAAGAAGTTACTCACAGAAAGTGATTTGACGCTTGAAAGAGCCATTAACATTAGTGTGATGATGGAGATGGCTTCCAAAGAAGTACACCAACTGCATGCTACAGGCAGAGTATATAAGCTCAACAGTGGTAAAACCAATGCAACAGGTCCATGTTTCTGCTGTGGCAAGGTGGGACACCTTCCTAATGACTGTTGGTACAAAGAGAAGGACTGTAACAACTGTGGAAAAAAAGGCCACGTGCAGCGGGCATGTAGAAGCAAAAGGAGCAAAGACAAAGGCCTAAAGACAAGGAATAAAAGTGACATGGTAAAATACAAAAAGAAAAGAAATGTTCACACAGTTAAACATGGCGAGGACAGAGTGAGCGACTCCTCAGAGGAAGAGGTGTCAACTGCAATAAATACTGTCCGGATTATGAATGTGAATGAAGGCTCAGAAGGCTTTTGGACTAAACCAAAAGTGGAGGGACATTTTATTAAAATGCAGATAGACACCGGATCAAAGGCATCACTTGTGTCGCATGGCATTTACAAGAAGTTTCTGAAACATCGTCCACTCCGGCCTTCAGACACCGTCTTCAGGGCATATACTGGACACCGAGTGCCCATGAAAGGGATGACAGAGGTAACTGTTCAGTACAATGGCCAAACTGCTAAGCTTCCAGTTTATGTTACCAAGAACAACTGTCCAGCTATAATGGGGCGTGTGTGGCTAAAGAAAATCCAACTTGACTGGCAAGAAGTAAGGAAGCTGTCACACAGTTCCACTCAGCTGCAGGCCATACTAGAAAAGCACAAAAAGGTTTTTCGTGAGGAGCTAGGCAGCATGAAAAAAATTATAGTGAAGCTGCATGTCAAACCTGACAGTAAACCAGTGTTCATGAAAGCCAGGCCAGTGCCGTACGCCATCAGACCAAAGGTGGAGGCTGACTTGGATGCTCTGGTCAAGAATGGAGTGCTGGAGCCTGTGACAACCAGTGAGTGGGCCACGCCCATAGTTCCAGTACCCAAAAAGGACGGAGGAATCCGAACCTGTGGAGACTTTAAGGTAACAGTAAACCCTGTACTAACAGCAGAGCAGTATCCCCTTCCACTGATTGATGACTTATTTGCGGGGCTGAGTGGGGGACAAAAGTTCAGCAAAATAGATCTCAACCAAGCTTATTTACAAATGCATGTAGACGAGCAGTCACGTGAAATGCTGACTATCAACACCCATAAAGGACTCTTCAGATACAGGCGACTGCCTTTTGGCATCACATCTGCTCCAGCACTTTTTCAGCGAGCTATGGATCAAATCCTGAGTGGATTACCAGGAGTGCAGTGCTACCTGGATGATATCCTGTGTACAGGAGCAGATGATGAAGAGCATCTGCGCAACTTGGATGCAACTCTCACGAGACTGGAGGAGTATGGATTGAGAATCCGCAAGAATAAATGCGAGTTTTTCCAGTCATCCGTGGAATACTTAGGTCATGTGATCGATGCTAAGGGACTACACACTGCACCATCGAAAATCACAGCCATTGTGGATGCACCTCCACCCCAAAATGTCAGTCAGCTGAAGTCTTTCTTAGGACTGCTGAACTATTATGGACGTTTCATACCAAACTTGGCATCACTATTAAAACCACTGCATAACCTGCTGTGCAAAGAGGAAGCATGGAGGTGGACAGCAAGCTGTCAGGAAGCTTTTCAGAAGGCAAAGGATGCGCTGACGGCATCAGAGGTTCTGACCCACTTCAACCCATCACTTCCGATCCAGCTTGCCTGTGACGCCTCTCCTTATGGCGTAGGGGCGGTGATTTCCCACGTAATGCTAGACAGTGAGGAAAAGCCAATCGCTTTTGCGTCAAGGACATTAAACAAGGCAGAAGCTAACTATGCTCAACTAGAAAGAGAGGCTCTGAGCATTGTGTTTGGTGTCAGAAAATTCCACCAGTACTTGTATGGACGGAAGTTTACACTTTTTACTGACCACCGACCTCTCACAACCATCCTTGGACCATACACAGGAATACCATCTCTTGCAGCGTCCCGACTGCAGAGGTGGGCGTTGCTGTTGTCAGGACACTCCTATGACATCAGGTATCGAAAGTCAGACTGTCATGGTAATGCAGATGGGTTATCCAGATTACCACTTCCTGTCATGAAGCCAGAGTCAAGCACTGTGGGCATCTTCTACTTCACAGAGGTAGAAAACGCACCTGTTTCAGCTGTGCAGGTGAAAAAGGGGACTAGAAATGACCCTGTGTTGTCTGCAGTCATGGACTTGATCATTAAAGGACAACCTGCAGGTGATGACGCAACCTTGAAGCCCTTCCTTGGGAAGTGGACAGAATTGTCTGTTCAGTTGGGTTGTTTGCTGTGGGGGAGGAGAGTGATTATTCCCCTGTCATGTCGAACAAAAGTGTTACAGCAACTTCACACAGGACATAGTGGAATCGTGAGAATGAAAGAAATAGCGAGAAGCTATTTTTGGTGGCCAAACATTGACAAGCAGATTGAAGAAATAGCCAAAAGTTGTTCATCGTGTCACAAGGTACGGAACAACCCACCATTGGCTCCTCTCCATCCCTGGGAGTTCCCACAGGAGCCATGGCATCGTGTGCACATTGACTTTGCAGGTCCGTTTGAGGACAGAATGTTTCTCGTTGCTGTGGATGCACACAGTAAATGGCCTGAAGTGGCTATTATGAGGTCAACTACCACACAGAAGACCACAGAGGCATTAGGAGAAATGTTTAGTCGTTTTGGGTCTCCTATACAACTAGTTTCTGACAATGGACCTCAGTTAGTTTCACAAGAAATGGATGCTTTTCTACAAGCTAATGGAGTGCAGCACATTAAATCAGCTCCATACCATCCTGCGACGAACGGCCTTGCAGAAAGGTTTGTGCAGACAATGAAACATGCATTGAAAGCATCACAAGGTCAAGGAACACTGCATCAGAGGCTGCACAAGTTCCTGCTAAACTACCGCAACACTCCACATGCAATCACAAAGACAACCCCTGCTAGTCTGATGCTCAAGAGAGATCTGCGCACTACCTTTGACCTTTTGAAACCCTCAGGATTAAAGGACACTGTGCAAAAGCAACAAGAGAAACAAATTATGCACAGAGGACATTGGGCAAAGGACAGAGCGTTCACGTCAGGAGAATCTGTGCTGGCCAGGAACTACAGAGGTGAACCTAAGTGGGTTCCTGCAACTGTTATCGCACAAACTGGACCAGTCTCATATACAGTTGAAACCACTGACAGTGTTTGGAAAAGGCATGTGGATCAACTCCTGCAGACACCACCAGCGCCTGCAGAACCGTCTCTTGGATATCCTAATGATGCACTCACCAACTCACCACGTTGTCTACCTACACCAGTGCAGAACTCAACCACTTCAGAGACCGGAGTTCCAGCTGGAGATGTGATATCTTCTTCTGCATCAGCACCAGAAGCAACCTCCACATTAGAAAGAACTATGACTCATGTTCCTGTAGAGCGCCGATACCCTACCAGGGAGCGACGACCTCCTGACCGTCTGAGTTATTAGACTAGATAGCAACTGACCCACATTTATGGGGCAGAATAATCCCCAGGGGTACAGTTATGGGATGAGGTAGTCTACCCTCACTCCTAAGGTAGCATAATAATTAAAGAAAAAAAAAAGAGACAAACAAAGACACAAGAACTGCAGCAGACACTTGATATCTCCTGTAGGACATCTATTGTAAGAGGGGAGGAGATGTCATGTATTTTGGTTTACTACAGCACCCGTAGTAGTGCCTTTGCTAAATGCATTATGGGTAATGTAGTGTATGTTGAGTGTGTTGTCGTTGGCTGTGTGCTATGAGTGGCTGCTCGCCAATAAACCGTTAACGGTACGTTGAAGAGTCCGAGTTATTATTTGTTATATCGAGTAACGTAACGGGTGAAAGATATAACAGACTCCACTTCCAGTTATAGAGGACGTCTACAGGAAAAGATGTCTGCGCCGGGCACGCAGCATTCTTAGGGACTCCAACCATCCTGCTCATGGACTGTTCCAGCTTCTCCCCTCCAAAAGGCGTTTCAAAAGCCTTCGGACTAGAACCAGCAGGTTTAGGAACAGTTTCTTTCCAACAGCTGTCACGTTATTGAACTTAGTTCCCCGCTGACTCTCTTACCATCCTCACCTGTACATAACTGCCCATCTAACTTATTGTACATTATGTGCACATAACAGTACTCTTAACTTTCTGCACTGCTGCATATATTTGCATATATTTGCTTAAATTGCACATACTGTTAATTACCGTATATACTGCACTGCTGTCCTTTGCACTTCTGATTGGATGCTAAACTGTGTTTCGTTACCTTGTATTCATACATGTGTAATGACAAAGTTGAATCTAATCTAATCTAACACAGTGGGGTAAAAAAGTATTTAGTCAGCCACCAATTGTGCAAGTTCTCCCACTTAAAAGATGAGAGAGGTCTCCAATTTTCATCATAGGTGTACCTCAAATATGAGAGACAAAATAAGAAAAAAAAAATCCAGAAAATCACATTGAAGGATTTTTAATGAATTAATTGGTAAATTCCTCGGTAAAATAAGTATTTGGTCAATAACAAAAGTTCATCTCAATACTTTGTTATATACCCTTTGTTGGCAATGACACAGGTCAAACGTTTTCTCTAAGTTTTCACAAGGTTTTCGCACACTGTTGCTGGTATTGTGGCCCATTCTTCCATGCAGATCTCCTCTAGAGCAGTGATGTTTTGGGGCTGTCGCTGGGCAACACGCACTTGCAACTCCCTCCAAAGATTTTCTATAGGGTTGAGATCTGGAGACTGGCTAGGCCACTCCAGGACCTTCAAATGCTTCTTACGAAGCCACTCCTTCGTTGCCCGGGCGGTGTGTTTGGGATCATTGTCATGCTGAAAGACCCAGCCACGCTTCATCTTCAATGCCCTTGCTGGTGGAAGGAGGTTTTCACGCAAAATCTCACGATACATGGCCCCATTCATTCTTTCCTTTACAAGGATCAGTCATCCTGGTCCCTTTGCAGAAAAACAGCCCCAAAGTATGATGTTTCCACCCCCATGCTTCACAGTAGGTATGGTGTTCTTTCTCCTCCAAACACGACAAGTTGAGTTTTTACCAAAAAGTTCTATTTTGGTTTCATCTGACCATATGACATTCTCCCAATCCTCTTCCGGATCATCCAAATGCTCTCTAGCAAACTTCAGACGGGCCTGGACATGTACTGGCTTAAGCAGGGGGACACGTCTGGCACTGCAGGATTTGAGTCCCTGGTGGCGTAGTGTGTTTCTGATGTAGCCTTTGTTACTTTGGTCCCAGATCTCTGCAGATCATTCACTAGGTCCCCCCCGTGTGGTTCTGGGATTTTTGCTCACCGTTCTCGTGATCATTTTGACCCCATGGGGTGAGATCTTGCGTGGAGCCCCAGATCGAGGGAGATTATCAGTGGTCTTGTATGTCTTCCATTTTCTAATAATTGCTCCCACAGTTGATTTCTTCACACCAAGCTGCTTACCTATTGCAGATTCAGTCTTCCCAGCCTGGTGCAGGTCTACAATTTTGTTTCTGGTGTCCTTTGACAGCTCTTTGGTCTTGGCCATAGTGGAGTTTGGAGTCTGACTGTTTGAAGTTGTGGAAAGGTGTCTTTTATACTGATAACGAGTTCAAACAGGTGCCGTTAATACAGGTAACGAGTGGAGGACAGTGGAGCCTCTTAAAGAAGAAGTTACAGGTCTGTGAGAGCCAGAAATCTTGCTTGTTTGTAGGTGACCAAACACTTATTTTACTGAGGAATTTACCAATTAATTCATTAAAAATCCTTCAATGTGATTTTCTGGATTTTTTTTTTCTTCTCATTTTGTCTCTCATAGTTGAGGTATACCTATGATAAAAATTGGAGACATCTCTCATCTTTTAAGTGGGAGAACTTGCACAATTGGTGGCTGACTAAATACTTTTTTGCCCCACTGTGTATATATATATATATATATATTTATATGTACATATGTATACTTGCTGCTCTTGTTTTTTTCTCCTGCCTTCTGATTGTTGCTCTGAGTGTTGCTATCCCTGTGCTGTTGCAATCCTGGAATTTCCCCATTGTGGGACTAATAAAGGCTTATCTTAATGGCGTACTGTGGGGCACATATGTTGGTTTCATATGCCCCACAGATATTTCACTGTATGTGTATTGTGTGCTTCACGTCTCATGGAACAAAGGGACTGAGCCTCCGAGAGGTAACAGCAGAGTGTGAGATTGGGCCTTTTGTTCCAAGGAGATGACCTTGAGAGATTTCCTGACCACAAAGGATTAGGTGGAGCATGGTGTGAAGACCGGAGGAAGTTACATTGTGACTGGGATTAAGTACCATGTGACTGTATGTTTGATTAAACACCATGTGACTGTAGGTTTGATGTCCCGGGTATAAAAGGGACAGATGTGAGAAAATTCATCCTCTTTGTTTCTGCTTTTGAATGTTGGAGATGTGCTTGTGAATAAAGCTGAACCTGAGGAATAAACTCAGTCTCGTCCTTCCACACATTCTCCACACTGGTGACCTTACGACAAAGCATGAGCAGAAGTAATTCTCCCGAGCGGGACTCGTCAGAAGCCAGCCTGACGAATGCAGCCACGTTCCAGCTGCCGGACTTCTGGCAGAATAGTCCGCGCTCCTGGTTTAGCGCGGTCGAGGCGCAGTTCAACCCCCGGAGACGACACCAAGTTCTATCATGTGGTGGCAAAGCTGGACAACCACACAGTCCAGAGGGTGGAGAACCTGGTCAACCACCCGCCGGACTGCGACAAGTACAGCGCATACCAGCAGACCTGATGGGGAAAATGCTGAGGTTGAGGGACTCCAAAGATGACAGCTTTATCTTCACCCACCTTTTCCTCAGGACCCTACCGCTAGCGGTGAGGATGACCCTGGCCGGTTCGCCTCTGCTGGCCCGACGAGACTACCACGAGCTGAGCCAGGAGGCGCAACGACTCGTCGACGTCCACAAACGGAGCGCGGCTTCGGTCGCGGTAGCAGAGCCAGGCGCAACGTCCAGAGACGGCATGGGGCCAGGGGCTGCAGCACCAGATTCACCGACGGCGGCGGCAGCGAGGGCCAGGCGACACGGAGCGGACGACGTCCTCTGCTTCTACCATCATCGCTTTGCAGAGAGGGCGCGCAAGTGCATTCCACCATGCAATTTCAAGCGCTCGGGAAATGCCAAGAACGGGGGTCAGTAGCAGCTGCGGCCCTCGGAGAGGAGAACAAGCTGCTCTACCTGAAGGATGCACGCTCGGGGAGACAGTTCCTTGTGGACACGGGCTCCCAGCTGAGCTTCATCATGCCTACCTACGCGGACCGGCTGGCGCCTTCCAGTGGTCCCCGGGTGACAGCAGCGAACGGCTCGGAGATTAGGACTTTCGGTGAGAGGACTCTGCTTCTGTCTTTGCAGAGCCGTGCATTTGAGTGGACTTTTGTTGTAGCTGTGGTCAATTTCAACATGTTAGGGGCTGATTTTTTGTACTCACATGGTTTATTGGTTGATCTTGCTAATAGACGTCTGGTTAATGCACTCTCCTTTCACTCTATTCCCTGCACAGCTCGAGTGGCCCCGCCGACTGCACAAGCCAACGTCACAGCTGCAGGTGGTAAGTTCCACACACTCCTCACTCAGTTCCCAGTACTCACGGTCCGAACGTTTTCGGCGACAGTGGCTAAACATGGGGTGGAACATTTTATTACTACCACCGGCCCACCCGTTTTTGCAAAAGCTCGGCGCTTGGACTCAGCTAAACTGACCATAGCGCGCGAGGAGTTCACCGACCTGGAAAAACTGGGCATCATCAGGCGTTCGAAGAGCCCATGGGCTTCACCCCTGCACATGGTCCCAAAGGCTGATGGCTCGTGGCGACCTTGCGGTGATTTCCGCAGGTTGAATAACGCCACAGTGCACGACCGCTACCCGATCCCGCACATCCAAGATTTTTCGGTTCATTTGGCGGGGGCGCGCATTTTTTCTAAAATAGACTTGGTGCGCGGCTACCATCAGGTCCCAGTGCGCGCCGAGGACATACCCAAAACAGCGGTAATAACTCCTTTCGGGCTTTTTGAGTTTTTACGCATGCCGTTTGGGCTTAAGGGCGCGGCGCAGACGTTCCAACGTATGATGGACGCGGTCCTGCGTGACCTCCCTTTCGTGTTCGTCTACCTGGATGACATATTGGAGGCCAGCGCTTCAGAAGACAAACACGAAAGCCACCTCACAGCAGTTTTCCGGAGGTTGGCAGAGCACGGGTTAATAATCAACCCAGCGAAGTGTCAGTTCGGGGTGGCGCAGATTAATTTTTTGGGGCATCGCATCTCGCCAGAAGGAGCGGTCCCTCTGCCCGATAAAGTTCGCGCGATAACAAATTTTCCTCAGCCACAAACAGTCAAAGCGTTACAGGAGTTTTTGGGAATGGTTAATTTTTATAACCGTTTACTCCCCCGCGCAGCGCAGCTCATGCAACCATTGTATGCTGCACTAAAAAAGCAAAAACCCACAAACAAGATCGAATGATCTCCCGAGCGGGAGCGCGCATTCTCTCAAGTCAAATCAGCCCTGGCAAACGCTGCGTTGTTGGCACATCCAGTCCCAACGGCCAGCATGGCGCTCACTACCAATGTGTCAGATGTAGCCATAGGGGCGGTCGAACAGTATGTGGCTGGAGCCTGGCAACCGCTCGCATTTTTCAGCAAAACCTTGCGCAATAGCGAGCGAAAATACAGCGCGTTCGACAGGGAGTTATTAGCACTACACTTGGCCACCCGCCACTTCCAGTTCTGGCTGGAAGGACGCCGTTTCACCGTGTTCGTGGACCACAAACCGCTGACTTTCGCGATGGCCAAGATTTCAGAACCTTGGTCGGGCCGGCAGCAGAGACAGCTGGCCGCGATATCGGAGTTTACCACCGATATTCAGCACGTAGCGGGTAAATATAATGTAGTGGCAGACTGCCTCTCACGTGCTGTAGCGGCTTCAGGCCCCGTGGGGGCAGACTCTGCGGCCATGGCCGCGGAGCGGGGTGGCGACGCAGAAGCGTGCGCGGCCCCGGTCCGTGTGGGTATAGATTATGCAGCCATGGCCGCGGAGCAGGTTAGCGACGCGGATGTGCGCGCGCTCCAGTCTGGACCAACAGGTTTAAGGCTGGAGAACAGGGTGCTGCAAGTAGGCATGCCCCCCCTAATCTGCGATGTTTCCACGGGACGACCGCGCCCGTTGGTGCCAACCGCGTGGTGCCGCAGCGTTTTTGACTCGATCCATTCTCTGGCGCACCCGGGAGTGCGCGCGTCGGTCAAAATGGTAGGAGAGAAATTTGTGTGGCGGAACCTGCGCTAGCTTCCGGCTTCGAGAGAGAGCAGACGCCTTTTCTAATCCTCTCTTTTCCCTTCTGATCCCAGCTTGCAATGTTGCGTTTTTGTCTGTGTTTAGTCGCTCTTCTTCTGCTGAATCTTAATCTAAACGGAAATTATGGATTTGGTAGCGGCTTAAACGTGCTATTGTCACTATTTTTTCAACAAGAATCGGGCCAAGGAGGAGCCCAAGAATTGGAACCTGCTGAGTGTATGATTCGACTGGAGATGCAGAAGACATCTATTGGCTACGACACAGGATTCTATTTTTGGCTCTGGAGTTTCCTGGTGTTTGTTTCAAAACTGTGGAAGGTGGAGAGCTGTTCAAAATGCGGATCCAGGCAAGCTTCTTCACCAATTCGACTAGTTGGGGAGGGCACGAGGCGGCATGGTGAACTGAATGGAGATTCAGATGGTGGAATACATCTTGAAGTCGCTAGTGCTCTTCAGAGTATGTTAATGTTTAAGCCTGCACATGGAAATTCTGAAGCACAGAATTGCTCGGGTGAGGAAATTCTATTCTCTGAGTGCTGTGCAGATTTGACCTTCATTGGTGCCCGGTATTTACATTCCTCCTGCAAGATAAGCGGTAGGAGCGGCTCTTAACCCAAGCAATCGACAGACAGCTGCTGTTTTCAGCGGATGAACTTCTCAGGGACAGTCCATGTGCCTTCACTTGCAAGCGAAGAGACAGACTCCGGACTTGTTTATAAGTCACATGACTTTAACATCTATCTACTGCCTGGAGGCGCCCTCTGCTGTTCACTAGCAACTGTCACACCTACACTACACAAATGCACACAACATTACACGAACTGATACATACAGTATATACTGACTCATATATACACTGCCTCTCTCAACTCTTGGTTGTGTGAACTATATTGTCTGCTAATTGTCTGCTAATTGTGCATGAGGGTTTTTTTTCTGTGTAGTCAAAATTTGGCTCATTGAGCTTTATATGAGCTTATACGAGTGTTATTCTGATAACTATGTTTTTTTCTCTCTCCTATTGTGTTTTCCTCCCCCTCCCTTCCCCTCTTTACCTCCACTGTATGACAGGCGCCTTGTATGGCGCCGCGTCATTGGATGCGCCTAATGTGCGCGTCCAATGTCAAGTCAAATTCCTCGTATGTTTACTTGTAAATATACTTGGCAATAAAGTTGATTCTGATTCTGATTCTGAGCAGGTCAAGGAGTGGGCAGCAGCTTGCGTCGCGTGTCAGCGGGCCAAAATACACAAACACACGAGCGCTCCCTTGGAGCCTTTTCACATCCCGGCTAAGCGGTTCGATCATGTGCATGTCGACCTCGTAGGCCCCCTCCCGCCGTTACAGGGGTACACACACCTTTTGACAATGGTGGACCGCACCACGCGCTGGCCGGAAGTGGTCCCACTGGCATCAACCACAGCCGAGGAGGTTGCGCGCGTTTTTAACAGTATGGGTAGCGCGTTTCGGAGTTCCGTCGGACATTACATCCGACAGAGGTCCTCAATTTGTTTCCGAGCTTTGGTCAGCGATAGCCCGCAGCCTGGGGGTAACAATCCACCGCACTACCGCGTACAACCCACAGGCTAATGGTTTATGCGAACGTTTCCACAGGTCACTGAAAGCAGCCCTCAGAGCGTCGCTCACGGATACAAATTGGGTGGACAAGCTACCATGGGTTTTATTGGGGTTGCGTTCTGCACCTAAAGAGGATTTAAAAGCCTCCCCAGCTGAGTTAGTCTTTGCGCAGCCACTCCGGCTGCCGGGGGAGTTTCTCCCGGATAATCCTGCGCCAGAGTGCTCCCCCGCTCAGCGGTTGCAGAGCGACACGGGAGCGAGCACGCTTCCTGGCCCATTTCATCACAGTTTCCCACGCGTTTTTGTGCCTAAAGCTTTAAAAAATGCGGAGTTTGTTTTTGTCAGACATGATGCCTATCGCCCAAACTTGCGGCCACATTATGATGGACCGCTCAGAGTGCTGGAAACAGGACATAAGCATTTTTTGCTAGATTTGGGAGGCAGAAAGGAGACAATTGGCATTAACAGACTCAAACCTGCTTTTGTGATGGCTGATGAGCCTGTGCAGCTGGCGAGGGCCCCCTGGCGCGGCAGACCCCCAAGAGAGCATTCTCCAGAACACCCACAGAGATTGACTAACAGTTCTAATCCACAGGCAGCAACCCCACAGCAGGGGGACACGGCGGAGGCAGTAAAGCCGGCTTACAGCAAATATGGCAGAAGACTACGGCCTAAGCGGCAGGTGGACTGATATGTAATGATTTTATTATGACATGCATCTTTAGTTATGATTGTTCCATCTTAGACGTTTGGGGGGGGGGTCATGTGGGGCACATATGCTGGTTTCATATGCCCCACAGATATTTCACTGTATGTGTATTGTGTGCTTCACGTCTCATGGAACAAAGGGACTGAGCCTCCGAGAGGTAACAGCAGAGTGTGAGATTGGGTCTTTTGTTCCAAGGAGATGACCTTGAGAGATTTCCTGACCACAAAGGATTAGGTGGAGCATGGTGTGAAGACCGGAGGAAGTTACATTGTGACTGGGATTAAGTACCATGTGACTGTATGTTTGATTAAACACCATGTGACTGTAGGTTTGATGTCCCGGGTATAAAAGGGACAGATGTGAGAAAATTCATCCTCTTTGTTTCTGCTTTTGAATGTTGGAGATGTGCTTGTGAATAAAGCTGAACCTGAGGAATAAACTCAGTCTCGTCCTTCCACACATTCTCCACAGTACGATTTTTTAAACTTCCCAACTTGGAAGAAAAGTGGAGAGAATTGGGTCTCTCGGCATGCGCGGCATGCGCTTTGGCAGCACCTCAGCCACGGCTCTCTGTCATCTCTCAATAATGTGTAAAAACACACAGGGCAAAACCAAATAATTTCCCCACATCACCTCTGCTATCCCCAATTTCTCTTGCTAATCTGGAGCTGTTTTTTTTTTTAATGTGAGCTTTTCGGTGTTGCTGATTTTCTTGGATTTTTTTCTTGAAGTTTTGATTACTTATTGCCTTCATTATCCATGGATTTAATATCAGCTGGTGACTGAAGTCCATAGAATGTTTGGTATCGTTAAATTAAAGTTTTCCTCTTTCAGGTGACTATTAAAATGTCACTGTCCTGATTTAGGACGTTTTATAGCAGCTAATTGTACCGGTTATTTTTTTTTTCGGTGCGCAAGCATGATCAGCTGATTGATCCACCTCCTCAGGCGTTTTGACATTTTGGCATATTTATCAGAACAACACCGAACAGCTTGATGTTACAGACTGTGGTCAAAGATAAAAATCTTTTATCCTGTAGCTTCAAAGTGCTCAGACACATCCCTACAGTTCCCATTGCACCTACAAGTACGTGTGTTTAGTTCTCTGTCAGCAGCAGAGCTCTGTACGCTGCAAATATGCTATTATATGGTAGCTGTAAGTTAGAAACCTGTTCAATAAGTTACACATGGGTTCAAAGAGTGTTACTTATATGTTAAAAATAATTTTGATGTATGCTAGACATTAATCTCGACATATTTCGACTTTGTAGAAACAATGACTGCTTACCTTCGTGTTAAATGACGGTTTTCTGGTTGGTCACCCAGAGTATTTGAGGTGGCTGGACCCATCCACTGGTTAATTGAACATGAGCCTCTAATGATTTATAGTTTTGAAATTGCTCATGGGTTTATGCGCTCACCCCACAAACCAGGCAGAAAAACACACCTGACAGTGTGACTACAGGCAGTTGGTAGCGATCCATGCTCCAGTTCTTGTGCTCATATCGATCTATCCCATTTATTTCTTCAGTTTTTTAGAGGCAGCGCTCCTTTGCTTCCTTCTTCAGTTTCTCTGAATCGGGAAATTTAATTTTTTGTTTGCTCTGTTCCTTTAAAAGTATGTCTGTTCACGTTACCAGCTGCAGTGAACTACAAGTAAACAAAGACACCTGACCCTGAAAATGGCAATGACGACCCAGAATGCAGCACGGTATGACATCAATGCCCAGTCTCTATAGGCGTTCTTAGCGAGTTTTATGCCTCTCCTCCGGTTGGCTCTGGCAGTGCTGTACAGAGAGATGTCCCTCTGTCTGAAGGCTGAGTTGCGGGTTCTGGTCAGAGCCTGGACTTCGCTGGTCATTCAGGGTTTTCGGTTTGGAAAGACCTGGATGTGTTTGGTGACTGCCACATTTTCTACACAGTATTTAATGTAGCAAAGGACAGACTGTGTGTAGGAGTTCAGGTCCTGCTGTTCAAAGATGCTCCAACCAGTGCAGGCAAAGCAGTCTTGTAGCTGGAAGAGAGCATTTTCAGGCCAGATTTTAATTGTTTGGTTAAGGGGGAACTCTTCCTGGGGAAGGGGGGGGGGGTGTAGGCAGGTATTAGAAGGAGAGAGAGATGGTCTGATTGTCCAAGGTGGGGGAGAGGGGTGGCTCTGTAGTTTAGTGTAATGTTCATTTGAAAGGGACAATACATACTAATGAACATTAATACAAATGTAAGTATGCCAGATTTAGCAACACTGCTAATTTGTATCTGTAGTCCCAAGGTGGGTCACAAAATTACACCAACAATCATACACGAGAAGAACAACTGCAATACAACTGTACAAAGTTGGTATGCTAAAGTGCAAGAGTTCAAGGTATTACAAAACAAGACATTCAAATGTCACATAAGTGTAGTACTGCGTATGCGTACACATTTGGGCTGAAACGATAAGTCGACGTTGTCGATAACGTCGACAATAGAAATTTATTGACAAATATTTTTATTGTTGACAAATATTTTATTATCGACAAATTGTTTAATAATAAAGGTTATATGCATGCCGTGGTAATGTACTTCAGCTCTAACTGCAATGCACAACCGGAACTGCGGAGGGCAGTAGCGCCTCCGTTGTCCAGCATGCATGAACAATTTCCAGCAAAGAAGAAGATGAGCTCAGCTTAGTTTGAGTATGGCAGATGTCGAAGAGGATAAAAAAAAAAAGACACACCTGTGGCGGTTTGAGAAAAACCCCACAACAGACTGAGACAGACACAGCGCTCGGCTAGAGCAAATAACAGAACAGTGAAATGTGTGTATTAATGTCTACAGGCAGCCCCGCTCCTTCTGGCTTGTTCCGGCTCAGTATTGTGATGTTAATGTCCCATTCATGCATTGTGTTCATGCCTCCTGTTCTCACTGTGTCTCTCAAATGCAAATGCCATACCCACTGCTGTGAATGCTTTTCATGCATTGTCTGTGACTGGTATAAATGCCGCACATATTCTGTAACTCACTCTCTCTTTGACTACTGCTGCTGACACACACACTCTGTGTCTCTTTGCCAGAGAGCCGGAGGACACACACCAGCCCGCTTACACAAGGGCTGGGGTGGTGTTCCTATGATGGCGGTATGATTTAATAAACCTACTTAAAACCTCTCCTCGCTGCCTTTATTTTATCATCCGCCATATTGGTGACCCCGAAGACGCACACGCTTTGTGCGACGCAACCTTCTGGTCTGGACAGTTACGCTGGTGACCCCGAGAATGCACACGCTTTGTGCGACGCAACCTTCTGGTCTGGACAGCTACACTGGTGACCCGACGCTGAAAAAAACACGCTGCCGGCGAACGCAGCACCCGGCGGTGATGCTCCGACAACAAGTGAACGCAGCAGCTCCCTTCTGCTTCAGGGAACTCTCCGGACATCACCTACGACCGGGAAAGCCGCAGAAAACTTCATGGTGAGATCTGCACGCCTGAGATCTGCACATCCACGCTGGACCGGCCGCGCTCGCAGCTCCTCCACATGAGAGTGCATGCACCTCGTCCCCTCTCCACGACGGCGACCTCCATGGCCGACAGAGAATGCAGCGCGTGGACCTGAACGCACCATTGTCGAGCGAGTGACAAAGATCGTCTCCTCCCTCTCACCACTCCAACGCATCTGCACGAGCCCGAGGGACAAAGATCATTTATTTCCTTTCACCACTCCAACACATTGAACAGGGATGAGTAAGCTCCCTGAACCTGGTTCTCCTCTCCAGCTGGTCACCCACGCATGGAGCCCCGGCACACGCACCGGGGAGTTACGAGGACGGCGCACTACGCACGGGACATATACGGCTCCACAGATCGCCATCATCCTTCGCCGCTGCACACAGGCCCTTCAGGGTTGCTCGTTCACCTGAGGCACGCACACAGCACGCACGAAGGATTTGCTAATGGTCTCAGCCACGGCACACAAGGGGAATTCAGCAGTCTGCGGTCCCGAAGGCTTTAAGGTTGTGCACGCACCTAAAGTCAACACACCAAGTCCCTTTGCCTTTGTTTTTTTCTTACATCCGCCCCTGCTTTTCTTCACGGCCACTATGAATCCTTGCAGGACTTAATCGCGGGAGGAGCCAGTGACTAATTTTTCTTCTTGTGATCTCCGCAAGTTCAACGGGACAGCCCCTCGACATCGCGGAACAACAAGCAATTTTTGCGCGGCCCGGACGATTTCACCGTCCCCGGCCGGCATTTACTACCCCCCACCCCCCTCCACCTTTGCCTGCACAGAGCTTTTCCTGCTCGCTGCCCAAGCTGAACTATCGAGGTCTCGGCCCCCTGCCGAGCCTTCTGGGGGGGAGCATGTGGCGGTTTGAGATAACCCCCACAACAGACTGAGACAGACACAGCGCTCGGCTAGAGCAAATAACAGAACAGTGAAATGTGTGTATTAATGTCTACAGGCAGCCCCGCTCCTTCTGGCTTGTTCCGGCTCAGTATTGTGATGTTAATTTAAAAACTTAAAAACTTTCATCAGTATGTCTCCTGCCCAACCAGGCGAAAAAAGACATTGGACCTGTGCTATGGATCCATAGAGAGGGCCTATAAATCACTCCCCCTTCCTCCTTTAGGATCCTCAGATCACAACTGTGTTCATTTGCTGCCCACATATAAAACTGCTCTCAGAAGAGGCAAGGTGGAGATGAGAGACATTGATGTGTGGACAGAAGATTCAGAGCACAGCCTCCAGGAATGCTTTGACTGTACAGACTGGAAGATGTTCATAATGGCCTGCGGGGATGACTTGGACTCTCTGGCTGAGCTCACATGCTCATACATGGCTTACTGTCAAAATAAGATTGTTCCACGTAAACGTGTCAAAATATACCCCAACAACAAACCATGGGTTACTAAATCAGTTAAATCCTGCTTACAGAGGAAAGCTCTTGCCTTTAAACAGGGGTCTGTTTCTGAGCTACAGGTTGCCACTAAGGAGCTGAAGGCCGAAATTTTAAGAGCAAAACAGAATTATAAATCAGAGTTGGAAAGCAAGATGGCAGCAAATAAACTTGGTTCGGCCTGGGCCAATATGAAAACTATTGCAGGCCTTCAGAGCACAGAGCGCAATAATCGTGTGTTTTTAGATGGTTTTAGTTCAGACACAGAGCTGGCTAATGCTCTTAATTGTTTTTATGGTCGTTTTGACTCCTTTGATTTTAGCACAGAAATCCAAGATTTGAAACAGAAAATCAAAGACAATCAGCACTTTAATATTGAGATGCAGGATGTTAAAAGGGAGTTCCCCGCTGTAAAAGTGAACAAAAGTCAGGGCCCTGATAATATATGTGGGCGCCTGGTAAAGTCCTGTGCACATGAACTGAGTCCTATATTTCATTACATTTTCAATAAGTCCTTACAGACACAACATGTGCCTAAGATCTGGAAAGATGCCGTGGTTGTTCCCGTTCCAAAATCCAGCTGTCCTAAAACGGTAAATGACTTTAGACCAGTTGCTTTGACTTCAATTTTAATGAAAATTTTTGAAAAACTGGTCAGATGTGAGGTCCTAAGGCAGACTGAACATGCATTGGATCCTCTGCAGTTTGCCTATAGGCCTCACAGAGGAGTGGAGGATGCCACTGCCACTCTGTTTGACATGCTTTTCAAACATCTGGATTTTAATGGGACACATGCCAGGCTTTTATTTGTGGACTTTTCTTCTGCCTTTAATACAATCCAACCTCATATTTTAGTTGAAAGGCTCCTGCAACAATTTGATTTAAGCAATAATCTGGTGGGTTGGATTCTGGATTTCTTAACCAACAGGACGCAGAGAGTAAGGGTCAATGGCACATTGTCTGACCTAAAGTGCTCTTCTATTGGCTCTCCTCAGGGGTGTGTGTTGTCACCACTACTCTTCATCCTGTACACAAACATGTGTCGGAGCAGACATGACAACAGACACATTATAAAGTATGCTGATGACTCAGTCATTGTCAGTCTCCTCCAGGATGGTGAGAGTGGCCACGGCCCAGTAGTTGATGACTTTGTTCACTGGTGTGAGGATTCCTACCTGCAGCTGAATACAACAAAAACGAAAGATATGATTATTGACTTTAGGAGGAAAACTCCCCAGGCACAAAGTCACCATACTAAAAGGCCAGACCACCGAATGTGTACAATCGTACAAATATCTTGGGACGATTATTGATAGTGGATTGAACTTTGAGGTGAACTGTGAAAGGGTGTGCAAAAGGGGTCAGCAAAATTTGCATTGTTTGAGGAAACTTGCACGCTTCCAAATCGACCGAACCATAATGACTATGTTTTATCGGGCTTTTATTGAATCTGTTTTATCCTTTTCTTTAATGTCATGGTTTGGTCAGATAAAACTGAAACAGAGGAAATCCTTGGATCAGGTAGTCAGATGGTCCAGTCGTTTGCTTGGTGAGTCACAGCTGAGCCTGACATCCCTGTACACCAGACAAGTACAGAGGATGGCCGACTCGATTGTAAATGATGACTCCCACCCTTTGCACTGCAACTTTCAGCTTCTTCCCTCCAGACGGAGGTTTGCTGTCCCAAAAAGTAGAACCCAGCGCTACAAAAACAGCTTTGTCCCTGCTGCTGTCAAAGAGTTGAACAACTTATAAAAATGATATTGTACATATTTTATATTTACCTATTTTGTAAGATGTGTGCCTGTGTTTGTGTCTATGTTGAATGTAATTAGTGGCTTGTAAATATGGATGTCACCAACTGCAAAACAAATCTACCTACGGGTACAAAAAAGTAACCTGAACCTGAACCTTAATTTCCCATTCATGCATTGTGTTCATGCTTCCTGTTCTCACTGTGTCTCTCAAATGCAAATGCCATACCCACTGCTGTGAATGCTTTTCATGCATTGTCTGTAACTAGTATAAATACCGCACATATTCTGTAACTCACTCTCTCTTTGACTACTGCTGCTGACACACACACTCTGTGTCTCTTTGCCAGAGAGCCGGAGGACACACACCAGCCCGCTTACACAAGGGCTGGGGTGGTGTTCCTATGATGGCGGTATGATTTATTAAACCTACTTAAAACCTCTCATTGCTGCCTTTATTTTATCATCCGCCATACACCCAAACTTTCTGTTGTTTGGGAAAATTTTAAAGAAGACAAAAAAACCCCAAAACAAGTAAAATGCAGACTTTGCAAAGCAGACTTCTCTTACCACGGCAGCACTACAGTGATGCATGAGCACGGCACCCAGAAGCCACACAATTAACATCTGCTGGGAAAGTTTAGCGAGTAAAGAGAGTTAGCACCGCTTATTTCCAATGGCAGCCGTTTCAAGTTTTAGAAAAATGAAAATACTGTTAGTACGTGCTGTTTATGTTAGCTTACCTTTTTGACAATAAGCTCTTTGATTGCTGAGGGCTGAACTGTCATGGCTAATGTGTTGAATGCAGTAAATGACTGGAGTCGCCATCTATTTTTCATCTTTGTTAATATTAGCCCTCATTCTGAACATTAGTTAAACTGTGTTATACTGTGTCCAGCTAAGATGAAATGGCATTTAAATGCCTCCCACCAACGGGAGACAGAACATACCACTTCGTCAGTCTTGGTTTCATGGACAGATAGCGCCCTCACTGTCTGTGTCACAATTCTGCGACTGTCATGTGACGTGGCCATAAACCATAATAAATCCCCAGTTGTACTAAGTAATCCACCTCACAAGGTGGCAGACACATATAACTTACTGCTCTTGCCTTGGAGGACTAATAGCCCCCATATAACCATCCCAAAACCTTACTTCTGGACACCAAAGAAGAAGAGTTTGTATACAAACGTTGATATGTGCTCGATCGCAAGACTGAGGAGGCATTTGCTCCCAAATTTGCAAACTACGATTCTAAAAAGAGATTATTTTGCTTATGAAGGTAAATATCTACATTTTGTTGTAAAAGAGGGTGGCCGAAGCCGGTTGATGTTCACCTGCCATGGACCTCAACGCCATGTGACTGGACAGAACAATCGCGCCGGTTCCATGTAGTCATATAAGATAAATTGCAGTGGAATAAAAGCGAAATAGAGGTTGAATAATCAGAAGGTTTCTGGATGTGGGAGAGAAAGTGAAAATGACCGACAGAAGACAAAATAACAACCAGGATGATGAGAATGGACGAAACAAGCTGCCTGGCCAGCGGTAAGTCTGACAAATTTCTTTCTTTGTTGACATTCCACTCATGTTCTGGTTCATATACTCTGAAGAGAAGATAACAAAAAACGGTGACAAAAAACAAAACATCTTTTGTGTAAATATGTCCCAAGTCCACTTTTGACTGAAAGTTATGCAATTCGATATGGCTGCCGTGGCATTATGCAAATTAGAAGCATAAATTTACTCCTATCTCAAACTTTGGATCATATTCTCCATCTTTCTAATTGACAGTAAGCCATTTATTCTTACCACTTTCAAGTTATAACTCTGGAAATCTCTGACATCTGAACTGAATATTTTCTTGAAAAATCCTTGACCACTAGAGGGGGGTGGAGGCTGACGGCTCAACAGAGCGCTTCAGACAGTCAAGCAGTTCAGAGGTATTAAACAGCGGCTGAGGTAAAATATGCACTACACTAGAGCCCCAACAAAAAGCAGATAGTGGACATGAAAAAAATAAACGCGACTAGTCGAAAATTTTTTTAGATTAGTCAACGACTAAAATAATCTTTAGTTGCAGCCCTAGTACACAAACGTGCACAAAGAAGAAGGATTTTAAACTTAATTCTAAACTATATGGGAAGCCAATGAAGGGAGGCCAGAACCGGAGAGATATGATCTCTCTTTCTAGTACCTGTTAAAACTCTTGCGGCAGCATTTTGGATCAGCTGAAGACTTTTTAAAGATGTTTTAGGACAGCCTGATAATAAAGAATTACAATAATCTAATCTCGAGCTAACACAAGCGTGGATCAGTTTCTCAGCATCACTCTGAGACAAGATGCTCCTAATCTTGGCAATATTACGCAAATGATAGAAGGCAGTCTTAGAAACAAATTTAATATGTGAATTGAAGGACAAATCCTGATCAAAAATAACTCCAAGGTTCCTCACAGAGCTATTAAGAGAAAAAGTAACCGCATCCAAACTGAAAGTTTGATTTGGAAAGGAATTTCTAAGGTTTTTTGGACCAACAAGAATGACTTCAGTCTTATCTGAATTTAATAGCAGGAAATTACAAGTCATCCAAGCTTTGATTTCCTTAAGACAGGCTTCTAACTTGGCTAATTGATTACTATCATCTGGCTTCATTGACAGGTATAATTGTGTGTCATCAGTATAACAATGAAAATGTATACAGTGCTTTCTAATAATGTTGCCTAACGGAAGCATATATAAACTAAAAAGAGTCGGGCCTAGCACAGATCCCTGTGGAACTCCATGACTGAGCTTTGAGTTGAAAGAAAACTCAGTATTTACATGAACTGGAACCTATCAGATAAATAAGATCTAAACCACTGCAACGAAGTTCCATTAAGTCCAACATAGTGTTCTAATCTATCAAGTAGAATATTATGATCGATAGTATCAAAAGCTGCACTAAGGTCTAAAAGGACAAGTACAGAAACTAGTCCATTATCAGATGCAATGAGGAGGTCGTTAGTGACCTTCGCTAAGGCTGTTTCAGTACTATGATGGATTCTAAACCCAGACTGAAACTCTTCAAGTAAACCATTTCCCTGCAGGTGGTCAAATAATTGCGTAGCAACAACTCTTTCTAAGATTTTTGAAATGAAAGGGAGATTAGAGATTGGTCTATAGTTAGCTAAAGCTCCTGGATCTAGCGTTGGCTTTTTGAGTAAGGGTTTAATTACAGCCATTTTAAAAGCCTGCGGTACATGGCCTAAAGTTAATGAAGAATTGATTATATGAAGAATAAGGCTACCAATAAGTGGGAAGACTTCTTTAAATAACCTGGTAGGAATAGGCTCTAAAAGACAAGTTGAAGGTTTGGATGAGGAAACTATTTTGTCTAACTCACAAAGGTCGATTGGAGTAAACTCATCAAGACAGACATCAATAGAAGGAGTTGTAGTAGTTACAGTATTTAAGTTAACTGTGGGAAGAATCTGATTGATTTTATCTCTGATGGATGAAATTTTATTATTGAAAAAGTTCATAAAGTCCTGACTAGTAAGCTCTAAGGGAATGCTAGGATTGACAGAGTCCTGACTCTTTGTCAACCTGGCTACAGTACTGAAAAGAAACCTGGGATTATTCTTGTTCTCTTCTATTAATGCAGAGTAATAACTCGTTCTAGCTTTTCTAAGAGATTTTTTATAAATTAAAAGATGATTTCTCCAAGCTAAATAGATTTCATCTAAATTAGTGGAGCGCCATTTTCTTTCTAATTGACGAGTCTTCTGTTTTAAGCTACGAGTTTCTGTGTTGAACCAAGGAGTTAGAAATCTCTGATTAGACTTTTTCTTTTTTAAGGGGGCCCCCAAGTCTAGAGTCTGATGCAGAGAAGCTGAAACACTATCCACCATGTTATCAATTACAGAAGGAGCAAGCTGTCTATAGCTTATTTCCGTTGTGTTGACACATGGCATAGAGGAAACAATCTGCACAAATTTGGTAACAGCATCATCTGAGAGGCATCTACTGTAATAATATTTTTCTTTAGGAGCCAAATAGTCAGAAATAGTAAAATCAAAGGTTAACAGACAATGGTCTGACAGTACAGGGTTATGAGGAGACACTACAAGATTTTCTATTTCTATGCCATATGTCAGAACAAGGTCCAATGTATGGTGGAGGTAATGAGTAGAATTTCCTACTTTCTGAGAAAACCCCATCGAGTCTAATATTGAATTAAATGCCACATTAAGGCAGTCACTATCTACATCCACGTGTATATTAAAGTCCCCTACTATAATTATTCTATCAGATTTCAGCACTAAATCAGCTAAGAAATCAGCAAATTCAGATAAAAATGTTGAGTAGATTGATGGGGGACGATAAACTATGGCAAATAAAATTGGGTTTAACCTAAAATTGCTAAAGTGCCCAATACTAAGGACCAGGCCCTCAAAGGAATTATAACATGTTTTTTGCTTTACATTAACTAGTAATTTGGAATGGTAAATTGTTGCTACTCCTCCTCCACGACCAGAACTTCTGGGATTTTGACAGTTTAAATAACCAGAGGGAGTTGATTCATTTAAACCAACATAATCCTCTTGCCCTAACCAAGTCTCTGTAAGGGAAATTAAATCAATCTGATGATCAATTAACAGATCATGGACTAACAGAGACTTGGGAGTTAGAGACCTAATATTTAATAAACCACATTTAATTTTTAAATTATGAGGAGGAACAGAGGCCAATTCATTCAATTTAGAGGCTTTATGTTTAATTTGAGTTTTACCAATATTTTGCTTTATCACTTTGGGATGCTTATGCATTATATTTTTATTTACTCTGGAGGGAGCAGACAACGATTCTGATGGGGAAGACAGGGGCTAAGTTGGGCTAAGTTTCATTAACAGAGGGGTACCAACAATTTTGTCCATAGCTGTATGTATATAAATGCGTATGCCACAGAGCAACTACTAGTTATGGGTACAGTTTTTGCTTTTAAAAAGTTAATTTTTACAATGCATATGAAAAGTGTTTAATGTGGTACGTTCTCTGATTGCAGGTAGGGCTGTGCGATATAGCAAAGAAATCATATCACAATATGTGATCTAACATCACGATAGCTATATACAGTTGTGTTCAAAATAATAGCAGTCCCAAATCACTGTTTTTGTTAGAATTTCAACTTCTACACTGCAAGTAAGTTTCTAGTAGGTTTAGTAAAGGTACAGAAAACCAACAGACCCAACAGGCATGACGTGCATGCTGTTGATTCTGTGAAACTGAATCATTAACTGAAAGGGGCGTGTTCAAAAAAATAGCAGTGCTGAGTTCACTTCGTGAGGTCATTGATTCTGTGAAAAAAAAATAGGTGTTAAACAGGTGGCCCTTATTTAAGGATCAAAGCAACTGATGCTGCATATGCTAGCTGTGCATTTGTCCTTGAAAAACAGTAAAATGGGTCGTTCAAGACACTGTTCAGAAGAAGAGCGTTCTTTGATTAAGAAATTAATAAAAGAGGGGAAAACCTATAAAGAAGTGCAGAAAATGATAGGCTGTTCAGCTAAAATGATATCAAACGCTTTATAATGGCAGCCAGAACCAGAAAGGCGAGGAAGAAAAAGAAAAACGACTATTCGAATGGATCGGAGAATAACCAAACTGGCAAAGGCTCAGCCAATGATCAGCTCCAGGAGGATCAAAGAAGATCTAAGGTTCCTGTGAGTACTGTAACAATCAGACGATGTCTATGTGAAGCCAAGCTACCAGCAAGAAGCCCCCACAAAGTCCTATCATTAATAAAAAAACATGTGCTGAAGCGGTTACAATTTGCCAAAGAACACATTGACTGGCCAAAAAAGAAAGGGCGTAATATTTTGTGGACTGATGAGAGTAAGATTGTTCTTTTTGGGTCTAAGGGCCACAGACAGTTTGTCAGACGTCCTGCAAACACTGAATTCAAGCCACAGTACACAGTGAAGACGGTGAAGCATGGTGGTGCAAGCATCATGATATGGGGATGTTTCTCGTACTATGGTGTTGGTCCTATTTATCGCATACCAGGGATCATGGATCAGTTTGAGTACATCAGAATACTGGAAAAAGTCATGTTGCTGTATGCTGAAGAGGAAATGCCTTTGAAATGGGTGTTTCAACAAGACAATGACCTCAAACACACTAAAGACAGATGTCAACACTGCTATTTTTTGAACATTATATTTCTTGACTTTCTGTAAAATATTATCAAATTCAATTATTTTTTCCAATTTTCTTGCTTTGAAATAGAATTGGGAGTGTCCCCAATGCATTTGTGTCCATTAAAATACAATTTATTTGAAGAATGTTGATGTTTATTCACATTTTTCAACACACTGCTATTATTTTGAACACAACTGTATATCACAATATACATTTTCTGTAAAATGTACAGTTTAGATCAGTGATTCTCAACTGGTGGGACCTGTTTTCAGTGGGTCGCGGGCCTTTGCCTGGGCAAATAAAATATCAAGAAATAAATCAACATAGTGCCATTCATACTCCGTAACAGTCGATGGCAGTAGGTGGCGGGTGACACCATATTTCGCACCATAGAAGAAGACTCGCAACGTTTGTTTGTATATGTTAATTGAGCATGGCGAAACGGACTGGATACGCGATCCCTTTGGAATCGACATGGAAAGCGTTACGTTGCCAAGCAATGAAGAGAGTCAGCTCGTGGAGCTATCATGTGACCGCACGCTGAAAAAGAGGTTCACGGAGGTAAGCATCTCACAGTTCTGGTGCAGCACTGTGATGAGCGAGTATCCTTCTCTTGCCATTCGAGCAGTAAAAACCCTCCTACCTTTCAGCACTACCTATCTCTGTGAGTGTGGCTTCTCAGCTCTGGTTCAGTTGAAGACAAAACAGAGAAACAGACTGGACATTGAGCATGACCTCAGAGTCGCTTTGTCTAATATAACTCCAGACATTGAGACTCTTGTCAAGAGCAAAAAACATCCCCAGTTCTCCCAATTAATTCCTCCAGACTCAAGTCTATGATGTCACTGTTACAGATTTTAGTGAGTGTTCCTTCATTTTCTTCAAAGCACATAACCTTATCAGTAGGTAAATACTGAAAAAACAATCAGAAGAAAAGTCAATTTTGAGACTTGAATTCTTTTGAATTGCACTTTTTGTTTAATTTTTAATTTGAAATGCAGCTAATTCAGCATTAAAGGGAATTGTTCCTCTGTTGTATTGCCACTTACTGGTCATTTTGGTTAATCATTAAATTTGTTTTGTGTTTGTATACTGTGATATTCTGTTCTTCTACCTCAGGTTCAAAATGCACAATCTTTACATTCAGTAAATTTGAGAATTTGAAAATCTTTGATTTGGGTCGCGGCTTGTCATTGAGGGGTGATGGTGGGTCCCAAAGCCAGACCAGTTGAGAACCACTGGTTTAGATCATCATACAAAAAGGACCCTCTCTCTTTTTTTTACATATACCATTTTCCCTCAATATTTAGCAGTGTTATAAAATACAATAGTTGTGTAATGTGCATTTGAGACTTGATTCTCAAATTTCAGTTTTTTCATCCAAATATATGAATAAAAAATAAACATCAATAAGTTAAATAATTCCTGAGCCAGAGGGGAATAGCAAAAAAAAAAAAAAAAAAAAATAAGACAAGCCTTTATGAGTCCTACAATGGGGAAATTCCAGGATTGCAACAGCACAGGGATAGCAACACTCAGAGCAATAATTTAGAGGATAAAAAAATAAGAGCAGTGAACACACATATGTACACATAAATATATAAGATATACTGTATATACACTGTGCGGAGCATTGTAGCTAGATGGAATAAACAGCATAACCATCTAGTTATCCTACACAGTATGAATATGTACCCATTAGGGATGGGCATTCGGTGAAATTTTCTTCACCGATCGTCGGGAGAATTAATGATTAATAATCGGTTAATCATTAACATTTTTAGGTACGTAACAAGGCAGGTAGACTACATTAGAACATCAGGAATCACCAGCACGGAGAGCCCTCTCTCTGTTCTCGTGTTGGCTCGGCTCGGGAATCTCGCAAGCTGATTGGCCGAGACGTTTCACCCCGCAAGCTGATTGGCCGAGACGTTTTACCAGCTTCTCTCCCTGCCGAGCGGCCACCCAACAAACAAAGACCGCATTCATTGCTCTATCGCTCGTGTTACTTAGTCTAGCCGCGCAGAACTTTTTGCTGTTCTCGTGCCATTTTGTGCGAAATAGTCTTCCCGTCGAGCCACTACGCGGCCTCCTGCAGCTTCCCTCGACGTGCGTACACCGAATCTTCATGACTTTCTCAATAAAGTTTCTGAAAAAAAAAAAGAATCTTCACGACCGCCATTACTCAGCGTGCAACCACTGTTGGCGGTTTCTTCGCGTAATAAGGGTGTTCCATGGACCCTGTCGATGAGGTATATTTGTATGCTGCATTGCAGTGATTGTAGTACAATTGGTCATTTTTAAATTGAAATGGTCCCACGCAACACTTCGCCGTAACCACTTCATGATTTAGCGATTGCCCTACGGAAGCCCGCATGTATCAACTGAGGCACGCCAGGGTACGGCGATGGTGTAATGTTGCCCCCTGGTGCCCAAATTTTGCCATTGCATTGTTTGAGGACGGCCGTGCACTAGGCCTCGGATTGTTTTAAAAAAAAAAAAACGGTTTGTCGACGAAAATGAACTTCCTCGGTGAAATTCTTAATGATCAATTATCGGTTAATCGGTAAATTATGCCCATCCCTAGTACCCATACATATTGTCACCCTCCGTAGCGACTGATATTGTCCTAGTTGTATACTGGAGGGGACCATTTCTGTGAGTCTGTTGCGTCTTTTGCATTCAATACTATTAGGTCGTCACATTTTTTTCGCTATCTCTGCGAGAAGCCCTGCTTAGGTGACAAAGTCTGAAAGCCGTAGGTAGGAAGGACCTGCGAAACCTCTCGGTTGTGCACCTAGGATGATGTAGTTTACTGCTAAATGAGCTCCTCAGTGCGTTCAGTATGTTCTGCATAGGGTGGGACTCGGACTCCAGCAGAGATGACAGCTTAGCTGCCATCCTTCTCTCTCCTATCTCCTCCACTGGGTCAAGGACAGAGTTAGCTTTCTTGATCAGTTTGTTCAGTTTCTTCCTATCGGCTGCTGTAATACCACTGCCTCCAGCAGACCACTCCTAAAGCGATAGCTGATGCCACCACCGTGTCGTAGAATGTCTTCAGGAGCACCCCTTGTACACCAAAAGACCTGAGCCTCCTCAGTAGGAACAGCCTGCGCTGTCCCTTCTTGTAGAGTGCGTTGGTATTGTGTGACCAGTCTAGTTTATTATTCAGATGAACACCCACGTACTTGTAGGATGTCACCATCTCAATGTCTGTTCCCTGGATGTTTACTGGTGCCATGAGGGGTTGTCCTTGTCTGCGGCAGTCCACCACCAGCTCCTTAGTTTTTCTCGCGTTGATCTGGAGGCAGTTCCGATGGCACCAGTCCATGAAGTCCTGATAAGTCCTCTGTACTCAGCTTCATCTCCGTTGGAGATGAGACTGACGATCGCAGAGTCGTCAGAGAACTTCTGTAGATGGCAGTGTGTTGTGTTGTGTGAGAAGTGCGCAGTATAAAGGGTGAACAGGAAGAGAGCCAAAACCGTTCCCTGGGGGGGCCCGTGCTGCCCATGATCATGTTGGACACACAATCCCAGGTTCTCACAAACTGTGGCCGGTTTGTGAGGTAGTCCAGAATCCATGATGACAGGTGCAGGTCCACCCCTGCACACAGCAGCTTGTCCCTCAGGATCATCGGTTGGATAGTGTTGAAAGCACTGGAGAAGTCAAAAAACATGATCCTCACCACGTTTCCAGGTTTCTCCAGGTGGGACAGGGAACAGTGAAGGAGGAAGATCACTGCATTCTCCACCCCGATGCCATGCTGGTAGGCGAACTGGAGTGGATCCATCACTGGTCCCACCAGGGGGCGGAGGTGAGCAAGGAGCATGCCTGCCAACTTTTCAAACCTGATAAGCCCAGTAGCTAGCCAGGGTCCAGGGGCCGATGCTAATGCTAATAATGCTAATGCTAATAATAATAATGCTAATATTTGCCAAACAAATATTAGCATTAAATCTAGTTAAATGTAGCCAACAACCTCATGTTTCTTCAACTTTCAAACCTGAAAAGCCTAGTAGCCTGCCGGGGTCCAGGGGCCGCAGGCTCCGGTAGGTCCAGGACAAAGTCCTGGTGGGGAGTTCAGGGGGGCGAACCCCCCCGACGCCAAACAAATATTAGCATTAAATCAAGTTAGAATGTAGCTAACAATCTCATATGGGCTGCATGGTGGCGCAGTGGTTTAGCACTGTCGCAGCAAAGTTAACCCTCGGCCGGGGGATCGCGGGGATCATGAGATCGTGGGTTCGATCCCAGCCCCCGACCAACAGTGAGCTGTGTGGAGTTTGCATGTTCCCCCCGTGTTGCGTGGGTTTACTCCGGGATTTCTCCGGTTTCCTCCCGCATACCAAAAATATGTAGGTTTAGGGCGCTCGCGCACGCAGCGACCAGCAACCTGTGGCTTGTCACCAGACTGCAAACCAAATCTACCTACGGGTACAAATAAGTAACAAAAAAAAAAAATAAAATATATATTTCTTCAACTTTCAAACCTGAAAAGCCTAGTAGCTAGCCGGGGTCCAGGGGCCGCAGTGTCAAACAAATATTAGCATTTGACATAGAAGTCACATATTAATTATATTAAAGGTAAAATATCTAAATCAATTGCAATACTACACAGAGCGAAATATTTGCTGAATCAACCCACATTATATACTTTGTATCATTCATTAATACTCCCATACATGACATATTGTACTGAAGTATGGGGAAATACATATAAAACAAACATATATCCAGTCTTTATGCTTCAGAAGAGAGCTATTAGAATAATAAACAAAGCTGCTTACAGGGAACCAACAAATCCACTTTTTCTTAAATTAAAAAGCTCTCAAGTTGAAAGATCTGGTTTACTTTAAAACTGCAGTAATAATGTTTAAAGCTAAGAATCTATCACTGCCCGCAAATATCCAAAAGTTGTTCCAAATAAGGGAGAAACAATATCATTTCAGAGGAACACGTATATTTCAAAAACCTTCAGTGAGAACTACCACCAAGCAACACTGTGTTTTAGTGCAAGGAGTCAGATTATGGAACGCTTTTGGACCTGAATTAAAATCATGTACAACGCTTGGACAATTTAAACAAAAACTAAAGGAAGAAATACTCCAAACATATATACAAGATGACATGTAAAATCACATAAGGATTGCCATATCCAGTCTGTGTTGTGTTGTTACTTCACAGTTTTTTTTTTGGTCACATTTTGTCTTAGCTTTGTTCTGAATTGTAATCGCTCTTGTTTTGTTTATCTTTTGAATTCTTGGATGGAATATGGGTGGGCAATATAAGCTGCGGCTTCAGCCATCACCCATTTCAGATAACTTATGTTGAACTGTATAATCAGAGGAGTTCTTGTTTAATTTGACCTTGTTGGATTTTTTCGCCTTTGTTATATTATTCTGTTTCTTTTTAATCTTTACTTATTCATTCATTAAATTTGCATTCAAAAGACTATCTTAACACTGCACAGAACTTCGAATTGGCCAGATGTGATGTATTATGAATACTAGAAAAGCACTCGGAGAGCGCAGACCTCCGCCAAGCGCTACAGTTCCCCCCATACAGTGTTTAACATCATAAATAAAATATTGAAAATGGCCCTATCTCGCAATGTTAACTTAAAAAAAAAAAAAAAAAGAATCCTTTAAAAAATTCCTGGATCCAGACGGTGATCCGGATCACCACCAAAATCTAATCATCTGTAGGATACCCCATTTCTGACAATCTGTGAAAATTTCATGAAAATCCTTCCATAACTTTTTGAGTTATCTTGCTAACAAAGAAACAGACAAACAGACAAACCAAAGCTGATGATCACATAACCTCCTTGGCGGAGGTAACTAGAAGACTAGAAATATCAGCAGGGTATACTAGCACTGTATGACACGTGCGTAATGACGGCAAAATCGCTCTGATATTTTATGTGTTTACATGATACACCAAGCATGACAAGGCTTGCAATTACACAGCACATGTTCTTCAGAATCTTAGGCATTATATAAAATGTATTCTCCCTTTAGATGTCGAATCCATGGTCCATTTGCCAGGGTTGAAGTGCAGTCGTGCGAACGTCTGCAGCAGTTTACATCGTGTTTACATCTCGCCGTGTACGCACGCCTCTCTGGGATTTCGCACGAGAATAGAAACCTCAATACCCTCAATAGCGATAGCGTTAGCTTAGCAAACGCTTCAGGTAAAGCGTAGCAGCGAACCATGAAAAGAAACGCTACTCAGTTTACTCACAGAGCCCGGTGAAATGCGAATAAAGGGGTATTTCTACTTCAAAAGCTGGTTCAACCAAGGTGGAAATTCAGCCTGTGCGTGTGCGTCACAAATGTTGATCCGATATTCTCTGTTGGTTAGTTATTTTAGTGGCAAAATCAGATTTTAGATTTGATTATTTGTTTATTTGACAGGGACAGTGCAATAAACATAGACAATCAAATGACAATCAATCTGATGTGTTGCACAAAGAGTGTATAGCTATTAGCTAATTTGCAACTCTTGTCCCTGGATGGGCTTTAGAAAGGAGAAACAAGTAAAAAGGAAAAAGGATAAGGAAAAGAAAAAATGAAAACAGAATAAACAATAACCACATACATCAATGCAAAAAAGATTATAAATACATTATAAATACACAATTATAAAGATTATAAAGATTATAAATACACAATATAACAACCTGACTCACATTTGCCTATTTCAGGCCTCCCTCCCTTCGTCAAACACATTCATTCCTTCCCTTCATTCACTCTCACCCTGCAGACAATCAATTCATACATGGGTACATTCTTGTTTATTTTTCAGCCAGTTTTTAACCTTTTTAGAGAATGTTTTAAAGTCCGTTATTATTTTAATTTCATTTGGCATTGTGTTCCAGATGTGACTGCCCTTTAGTGGCAGTGTGCAGACAACCTCCGGCCATGCACACTGTGGAGTTATGGTCTGAGGAGACAATGGACACTCTAAAGGACTGTTTTGAAGCCACCGCCTGGAAGCAGCTCTGCGATCCACATGGTGAGGACATCGATGGCCTCATTCACACCTTCACGGGCTACCTCAGCTTCTGTGTGGACAAATCCGTTCCCACCAAGACCATACGGCGTCACTCAAACAACAAACCCTGGATCAACCCTGAGATAAAAACACTTCTGAGAGAGAAGAAGAGGATCTTCAGGTCGGGGAACAGGGAGATGCTGAAGTCCGTACAGAGGGAGCTGAGGAGAAAGATCAGAGAAGGCAAGGACAGCTTCAGGAAGAAGATGGAGGACAAGCTGCAACAGAGCGACATCAGCGGGGTCTGGAGAAACCTCAAAACCATCTCGGGGCTCCAGAATACCTCCCCCCAGGCCACGGGGGGCAGGGAGTGGGCGAACAACCTGAATCTGTTTTTCAATAGATTTGACCAACCGCCCTCCCCACTGTCTGCACAACAACCACTGCTGCCCCTAAGAAATCAAGTCCTGCTACCCACTCCCCACTCCACCGACACCCCCCCACTCCCAACACACAGCCCCCCATCCTGACCCTGACCAAGACCCAGGTGAGGACGGAGCTGAGGAAGATCAAGGCGAGGAAGGCGTCGGGACCGGACGGCATCAGCGCAAAGCTCCTCAAGTCCTGTGCAGACCAGCTGTGTGGGATTGTGACATATATCTTCAACATGAGCCTGAAACTGGGGAGGGTACCACAGCTGTGGAAAACATCTTGTGTGGTACCTGTACCAAAAACTTCCCACCCCAAAGACCTGAACAGCTTCAGACCGGTGGCCTTGACATCCCACTTGATGAAGACCCTGGAGAGACTGCTCCTTGCTCATCTCCGCCCCCTGGTGGAACCAGCGATGGATCCACTCCAGTTCGCCTACCAGCATGGCATTGGGGTGGAGGATGCGGTGATCTTCCTCCTTCACCGTTCTCTGTCCCACCTGGAGAAGCCCGGGAATATGGTGAGGATCATGTTCTTTGACTTCTCCAGTGCTTTCAACACCATCCAACCGATGATCCTGAAGGACAAGCTGCTGCGCGCAGGGGTGGACCAGCACCTGTCATCATGGATCCTGGACTACCTCACGAACCGGCCTCAGTTTGTGAGAACCCGGGACTGTGTTTCCGACACGATCATCAGTAGCACGGGGGCCCCCCAGGGAACGGTGCTGGCTCCCTTCCTGTTCACTCTTTATACTGCGGACTTCTCACACAACACAACACATTGCCATCTACAGAAGTTCTCTGATGACTCTGCGATCGTTGGTCTCATCTCCAGCGGAGATGAAGCTGAGTACAGAGGGCTTATCCAGGACTTTGTGGACTGGTGCCATCGGAACTGCCTCCAGATCAACGCGAGGAAAACTAAGGAGCTGGTGGTGGACTGCCGCAGGCATGGGCAGCCCCTCACAGCACCAGTAAATATACAGGGAACAGACATCGAGATGGTGACATCCTACAAGTACCTGGGTATTCATCTGAACAATAAACTAGACTGGTCACACAATACTGACGCCCTCTACAAGAAGGGACAGCGCAGGCTGTTCCTGCTGAGGAGACTCAGGTCTTTTGGTGTACAAGGGGCGCTGCTGAAGTCATTCTATGACACGGTGGTGGCATCAGCCATCACTTTTGGAGTGGTCTGCTGGGGCAGTGGCATTACTGCAGCCGATAGGAAGAGACTGAACAAACTGATTAAGAAAGCTAGCTCTGTCCTGGGGCAACGCCTTGAGCCGATGGAGGAGATAGGAGAGAGAAGGACGGTGGCTAAACTGTCATCTCTGCTGGAGTCCGAGTTCCACCCTATGCAGGACATACTGGATGCACTGAGGAGCTCATTTAGCAGCAGACTACATCATCCCAGGTGCACAACCGAGAGGTTTCGTAGGTCCTTCCTACCAACGGCTGTCAGACTGTACAACCTAAGCAGGGCTGCTCGCAGAGATAGCAAAAAGACGTAACAAACTAATAGTTTTTTTTTGAATGCAAAAGATGCAATAGACTTACACAATGGTCCTCTCCGGCATACAACTAGGAACATACCGGTCGCTATGGAGGGTGAGAATATGTATGGGCACATAATCATACCATGTAGGATAACTAAATAGACGGTTATGCTGTTTCATCCCACCTAGCAACAATGCTCTGCACTGTGTGTGTTTATATATTTACATATTTATTCCATCTAGCTACAATGCTCTGCACTGGGTGTGTTTATATTTATATATCTATATATTTATTCCATCTAGCTACAATGCTCAGCACTGGGTGTGTTTATATTTATACATCTATATATTTATTCCATCTAGCTACAATGCTCCGCACTGTGTTTTTATATATCTACATATTATTCCATCTAGCTACATTGCTCCGCACTGTGTGTGTTTATATACTTGCATATTTATTCCACCTAGCTGCAATGCTCCGTACTGTGGGTGTTTATATATTTACATATTTATTCCATCTAGCTACAATGCTCTGCACTGTGTGTTCATATATTCATATATTTATTCCATCCAGCTACAATGCTCTGCACTGTGTGTCTGTGTGTGTGTGTGTGTGTATATATATATTTTATAGTAATATGTACATATGTATATTAGCTGCTCTTGCTTGCTTGTTTTTGTTTTTTTTTCTTGCCTTCTGATTGTTGCTCTGAGTGTTGCTATCCCTGTGCTGTTGCAATCCTGGAATTTCCCCGTTGTGGGACTAATAAAGGCTTATCTTATCTTATCTTATCTTTATAGAGCAACTTTGTCTCAGCACTGAAAAAGTGTGACTATCCCGGCCGCCATCATGTGTTGCTATGTTCTAAATTTAGATACGATTCCTAGCAATCTCGTGTTTGGAATTGCTTTCGTGTTTTTTTTACGATTTAAAATTTTTGACTGAATTTTTAGTGAAAAACCGTAATTTTGATTAATAAAGCCGTAACCCGGAATGGGGTCTTGAAAACCGGAACCATTACGGCAAAACCGGAGTAGTTGGCAGGTATGAAGGAGCAGTCTCTCCAGGGTCTTCATCATGTCAGAGGGCCACTGGTCTGGAACTGTTCAGGTCTTTGGGGTGGGAAGTCTTTGGTACGGGTACCACACAAGATGTTTTCCACAACTGTGGTACCCTCTCCAGCTTCAGGCTCAGCTTGAAGATGTGCTCCACAATCCCTCACAGCTGGTCTGTGCAGGACTTGAGGAGCTTTGCTGCTGATGCCGTACGGTTCCGAGGCCTTCCTCGCCTTGATCTTCCTCAGCTCCGTCCTCACCTGGGTCTTAGTGAGGGTGAGGTTGGGGGGGGGCTGTTTGCTGAGTGTGTGTGTGTGTGTGTGTGTGTGTGGGGGGGGGGGGTTGGTGGACTGGGGTGTGGACAGCAGGTCTCGATGACTTTAGAGGCAGCAGTGGTTGGTGTGCATGCGGGGGGGGGGGACCTATTAAAAAACAGGTTCAGATTGTTTGCCCACTCCCTGCCCCCCGTCTCCTGGAAGGAGGTATTCTGGAGCTCAGAGATCGTTTTGAGGTTTCTCCAGACCCCGCCGATGTTGCTCTGTTGCAGCTTGTCCTTCATCGTCTTCCTGAAGTTGTCCTTGCCTTCTCTGATCTTCCTCCTCAGCTCCCTCTGTACGGACTTCAGCATCTCCCTGTTCCCCGACCTGAAGATCCTCTTCTTCTCTCTCAGAAGTGTTTTTATCTCAGAGTTGATCCAGGGTTTGTTGTTCGAGCAACACTGTATGATCTTTGTGGGTACGGTGTTGTCCACACAGACGATGTAGTGCGAGATGGTGTGAGGTGAGTGAGGCCATCGATGTCCTAACCATGTGGATTGCAGAGCTGCTCCCAGGCACTGATTTCAAAACAGTCCTTTAGAGCATCCATTGCCTCCTCAGACCATATCTTCACCGTGCACATGACCGGAAGCTGTCTGTGCACTAGGGGTTTGTACACCGGCAGGAGATGAACCAAGTTGTGATCCAATCTCCCGAGTGGGGGGGGGAGTGGTGATGAGGTGTACACCTCCTTAGTATTCACACAGAATAGGTCCAGTGTTTTTATTGTCTCTAGTGTGGCATGTGACATACTGGGTGAACGTGGGCAGAATGGGGGACAGTGAAATATGGTTGAAATCGCCTGAGATGAGGAGAAGAGCATCTGGATGTTCTGTCAGCAGCTTGCCAGTTACTGAGTGAATGGCGTCACGCACTGTCCCAGCATTTGCAGTTGGATTTGTATAAATAACAATGCAGATCACATGTGAGTATTCCCTCGGGAGATAGGTAGGCCGCATGTCAACAGCTAGCAACTCAATATCTTTGCTGCAGTGTTGTTCTTTAACCGTGACATGTCCCGGTCTGCACCAGCTGTTATTGACATACATTATCACTCCTCCGCCCCTTACCTTCCCACTGTTTGGTGTCCAGTCTGCTCGTATTGCGTGGAAACCCTCCAGTTTGATGTTAGCATCTGTTGCTAGTTCTGTTAGCCACGTCTCAGTAAACAACAGCATGCTAATCTCTCTGAAGACGCTCTGGTAACGAGCCATAGCCGCTAGCTCATCTGTCTTATTGAGTAGCGATCATACATTCCCCATAATAACGGATGGAAGGACGGGTCTGTACCTTATATTTCTTGACCGCCGTCTTGCTCCAGCACGACATCCACGTCGCTTCTGTCTTATTTCTACCGGTATGTCGAGTTCTTGCGTTAGCATCGTGGGCTGATTAAGTGCCAACAGTTGGTCGCGATTGTACTGCCACCTAAAAGCAGTGGCTCCGTCCGCTGGTTCAGGAGACATTTGGGCGATCCGTGTGTCCGTGATGGATAAGGTGTCACCGGATCAGAAAGTTTAGCAAGAGAAGCCAGATAGTAAATAGAAATAGGAAGAAATTGATCCGCTGTTGCAAAAAGGCAGCCGACTCGTGTGGCGCCAGAAGTAGACACAAATCTGTAGACAAATATGTCTGAAAATGAGAAAATTACCCATGGCTGCAATCTACAGAAAATAAAATTAGCTTTTAGTTTAAATCATTGAAAATTTATGTATAGACGTGAAGACTAAAGACTGCAATTCTGGCCTGATTTAACTTGTTTGTTTTAGTTTCAGATTGGTCATGATCTGAAAATCAAAAACACAAAAGGTAATGTAATAAAATACATGTGATGACTATCTTTATTCATTATCACGACTAATTAAACGACTAATGAAAATGATTAGAAATCAAATAAATTACATTAAGAGCCAACTTGCTCCTCTGACCAGTTTTAGTTATTTATTTTGCCTGTATGTGCCACCATCATGCACTTTTGCAGCTTTGATAAAAAAAAATTTCAGACAAAACTAAGAAACTCAGCAGTAATTTAAGAAAAAAAAAAAAAAAAAAAGATTGTTTGCTACATGTTTCCAGTTAGCACAACTTAGCAGAGTCATTTAGCATTTCATAATTGGACATTGTGTTAACGTTACTTATCTCCTATTAAAATGGGGTTAGCGAACTATCCTCTGTGACGCAGCACGATCAAAAAAGATCCCACATCCCTGGTAAACAGGAATAGCAGCTATCTGAACTGGTAGTTTGGAGTTAGCATTAGCAACCACTGGACTGAAGACTAGCAACCTACCACACCTGTTCCGCTGTGCGCAGTCGCGCACTATAGGAAAGAGATGGGTGCTGACAAGTAGTGGTGAGATAAGAGCTTTACTGAATAAATGGGGGTATGTGCATTTTAAAAATGATATAAACGATAGCGTATTCTATGAAACGATAGACGTTTTTATATCGTCATGCGATATATATATATCGTCATATCACACAGCCCTAATTGCAGGTGGTATATTATTCCAGATCTTGGTGCTCCTCACTGACAGCACAGATTGAGCAAATGTGGTACATCTGTGGGGAGACCTCATAGTCTCCTGTAGTGATTGCTCTGGTGGTGGTACCGGTGACAGTTCTTAGTTTCACATATTCTCCCAGGGGAGGTGGTGCATAGCCATTTAATGTTTTATGAACTGAACAGGAAAATTTGAGAGTTTTGTAATTTTCCAAAGACAGAAGATTGTACTTTTTGTAAATGTTACAGCAATGATATGTGGGATCTTTGGTGTCAAGGACTTTTATGGCTTTTTTGTATAAATATTCAGTGGGTTTGGTTATGGTTACACTAGTGAGTGACCAGTTGGTAAGGCGTGCTGAATGTTGCTGTAAACAGGATCCAATGTTCTTTCCCCTCTTGTGGGACACTTAACATGTTGGTGGAATTTGGGGAGTACAGTCTTTAAGCATGCTTTGTTAAAATCCCCTGCAATAATGTGGACTGCATCGGGGTGATCTTTCTGCTGCCTGCTGACAATGTGCTGGAGGTGATTGAGTGCTAACGTTAGCGTCTCGAGGAGTGTAAACAGCTGTTAACAACTGCTGCAGTTAGCTCACAGAGAAGATAAAAAGACCTATACAGGAAGGATATGGCCTCTAAGTCCGGTGACCAGTGGCTTTGAATTATTCTACTGTTATTGCACCAAGTCTCAAGCACATAAACACAGAGCCCTCCACCCCTTCCCGCTTACCAGAATCACAGCGTTTCAAGAAAGCCAAGAAAATTACAAAGCAAACTTGATTCAATAATTTAAAAAATTAAAATGTGAACAAAATGTCACAAGCACTTCATTAAGACACGAGTGGGGTGTTAAAATGTGAAAAAAGTGCAGTTAATGACCCTTTTATAAATATTCACTCATGTTGAATTTGATTCCTGCAGCACTTTCCAAAAAAGCTGGGACAGGGTCAACACAAGACTGGTAAAGATGAGGAATGCTCAAAATACACCTTTCTGGAACATTCCACAGGTGAACAGGTTAATTGGAAACCAGCGAGTGTCATGATTGGATCTAAAAGGAGCATCTCTGAAAGGCTCAGTCCTTTACAAGCAAGGATGGGGCTCCGTTCACCACTTTGTGAACAACTCTGTGGGCAAATATTCCAACAGTTTAAGAAGAACATTTTTCGGCGTACAGTTGCAAGAAATTTAGGGATTTCATCATTTACAGTTCATAATAGCAAAACAGTGAGAGAATGTGGGGACATTTCTGCACTGATGCCTTCGGCTGCTGCTTGTGGCGTCCCAGCTTTGAAGGGCTATCCAGTTGTTGATCTGGCTGTGAGGAGGATGAAGGACAAACAGTTGAGCCGATGACTGAGCATCCCTCAGCACCCTGCCGAACTTTGCCTTCCCTTGCTCAGAGGAGATCTCAGTGGAAGCCTGGACCCAGTGAAACCTGGCTGATGGGATGCTTCAGCAGGCTGGGAGGACCACTCCCAAAGACATAGTGACTGTAGGCGAGCTGAGCATATGTGCTGAAGGTGGGTGTGACTGATTATATAAACACTGACTGCCAATGTAGCTAACTGCTAACTTAGCTTGGTTGGCTAATTTTCTCCTGGTTGTACTAAGAATTACACAAATATGCTGCTCCAGCAGCTATTTCCATGTTGTAACATGTAACATTACATGTGACTTGATATAGTTCTATTTGTTTTATTACGAGGGTCATTCAATAAATAAGGTGAATTTTTGGGTATAAGGACGTCTAATACAGATAGAAGCTTACTTTTTTTTTTTATTTTTCAACGTAGTCTCCCAGCAATGTCACACACTTTTCCCATCTGTGCACAAGCTTCCGTATTCCCTCAGCGTAAAAATCTTTGGACTGATGTCTCAGCCAGTCGCTCACAACACTTTTGACTTCAGAATCAGATTTATTGCCATTGTTCATGTAGTACACAAACTAGGAATTTGTCTCTTTTCATCGTCACTTTTAAACTTCCGTGCCTCTCGTGAACGCTTTCAAGGGACCAAACAGGTGAAAGTCTGAAGGGGCAACTCATCACCATCCTCCTCATAGCGGGAGAGACACACTGCTGGGACAACTCGACCCTCCTCTGTTTGTGCTCTGCAGTAAGCATCTTTGGCACCCACCGGCAGCTGACCTTCGAGTAGCCAAGGTCATCATGGACAATTTTGTGTGCTGTCCCAACAGATAAGCTAAAAGTCCTTGCAATGTCATCCACTGTTATTCTTCTGTCAGACTGAATGAGGTCATTGACTGATTTGATCACCTCAGGAGACCTCACTTCTGTAGGCCTCCCAGGCCTGTCTTCAATCTCACCACTTCTCCGTCCTTCTTTAAACAATTTAGCCCACTTGTAGACATTTTTTCGGCTGAAACATGTGGCACCATACACAGTTTACATTCTCCTATGAATTTCAACTGGTTTGCACCCTTCAGCAACCAAAAACTTGATAACTGACCGCTTTTCAATCCTGGAGCATGCTTCTTGGTTGGCCATCTTTGTTAATCGCCAAAACTCTCAAAGTTTTTCTTGAATCTGCAAAAGAAAGTAAATCCATGTGAAAAAGAAGTAAAACCAAAAAAAAATTAAAAAAGGAAGCTTAAATTTGTATTAGAAGTCCTTATACCAAAAATTCACCTTATTTATTGAATGACCCTCGTAAAATATACTGGAAGTGAAGTCATGGGTCATTGACTGAAAAATGGTGTGCTTGTAGGTTTTAACTGACTGAAATGTGTCTATTGGTCATGCAATAATCCAAAACACATCAAAACAGTCAGTTCTCATAAAAACAAACCCCACACAGCCTTGATCTGAGTTTTCGCTCCCAGAAACATTTGTGACTCTCCAAGGTAAATCAGATCTGTCATGATTTGACAAAGCCAACCAACCACCATTCTTGAGACCCACCCGCTGCTCTATTATTGGCCCACCTAGCTGTCATATTGACGTTTTGCAAGTGACGTCCCGCATCACGTGATTTTTGTTGATACCGCCATATTGGACGGCAACTCAGGCGCTGTGTGAGTGCGTTTCAGCATGGCATCCGCTCAGTCAGATGTGCCGGTTTTGTCCGATGTTGCGCAACTTCTAGATAAGTAGACAAGTGGGTGGTGCGTTTTGGGCCCTCAATTTGTTTCCGAACTCTGGTCCGCGATGGCCCGCAGCCTGGGTGTTACAATTCACCGCACAACTGCGTACAACCCACAGGCCAATGGGTTATGCGAGCGTTTTCATAGATCACTGAAAGCAGCGCTCAGGGCTTCATTAACGGATGCAAATTGGGTAGACAGGCTGCCGTGGGTTTTATTGGGGTTGCGCTCCGTGCCGAAAGAGGATCTAGAAGTTTCCCCGGCAGACCTCGTTTTTACGCAACCACTACGGCTGCCCGGGGAATTTCTACCAGATAATCCCGCTCCGGGCAGCTCCTCATCTCAGCTTTTGCAGCGTAGCGCAAACACAGGCACGCTGCCGGGCCCTGCCCACCAGTTTTCCGCATGTTTATGTACCCGATAACCTGATTTATAACCAGGAGTACAGGATTAAAACATGGAGTCATTCAGACTCATGCTTTACCATTTACCAGTGTTTACAATGATATAACACTACATCTATAGACACTGATACATCAGACATACCCGATATATAATGTTGATTGCATAGCTGCGAGTAAGGCGACGGGCCACCCACCTCCTGCGCCTGTCTTCGTCAGCTGGGAACCGGTAAAACTTCAAGTTGGATCCCTTTTTCTGGCGATTTGTACACCCAAAGACACAGCAGTGAAACACCATAGTCTAATTCATTGCCAACATAAAATAAAACAAAGATGTAGGTTGAAATCAGGTAAATATATCGAGATCTGGTACACCGCTGAACAGCTGCTGAATGTGCCATCCACTCACTTTTGCCGTCCAATATGGCGGTGTAAACAAAAGGATGTGACGTCACAGCAAATGGTCAATAGAAGAGGTGATAAGCCTATTAGCCCCTGAGCTATTACCCCCCCCCCCTTCCCAGCTAAAACTGGTAACAGAAGGCTCGCACCAAACACGGCTTATATTGTTATTTTCTTCAGATCTTAGTCACCCTAATAACCATCCTTGTTAATAATAATAATACATTTTATTGGTATAGCACTTTCTGAGGCACTCAGATGCTTTACATTAGAGAGAAAAGAAACCCCGCACAATAAAATTTGAAGACTAAAAGCAAGTCTCAACAGTTGGGCTGTGACAAATGATTTGAAGGAGTTTAAGTCTGTGCAGTCACAGATGTGTTGGGAGAGAGAGTTCCAGAGGGAGGGTTGCTGATGGAAAAGGCTTTGTTCCCCCAGGTTGTTACCACCTGGTTAACCAATCAACAGTCAACAATACATGTCATGTCACTCCGGCCCATCTCCAAGTAATTTCACCATAATTCTACATCAAGTCGCCAGCACTGGCATGCCGATCGCGGTAATGTACCTGGAACATGAGGTTGCCGACCCTCATGGCTAGCTCCCCCACAGTCCTCCAGGGCGTCGCAAGAGTCTGCTCCACTTTCGCAGGCAACATGACAGGGCATCCACCAGCTGGCCGCGGAGGCGGAGCAGCCCACCACAGAATGAGACACTGTCCTTTGACATCCTGTGGCTCCGCCAGAAGCCTCGAGTCCTGGGCCAGTTCAGCTGCGGTGACCGGGGGGCCACCCGGTGCGTGGTGCTAGCAATTTGTTGTGGAATCATGGCAAAATTATTGGGAGATGGGCCAGACTGATGCAAGACACACCATCGACTGTGGATCAGTGAACAAGCGCTGATCAACCGAGCTAGGAGGCTAGAAACTAGTCAGCTAATGGCTAACTGACGCAAGAGGGAGGGCGGAGTTGAATAGGTGAAGGATGTTTCTTCAAGTGACGGGCTTTAAATCAGAACATTCCAAGAAAACCAGGAAGAATACAAAACCAATTTCCTTCAATAATTTAAAAGAAAATAAAGAATGTGAACAAAACATATCAAACACTTCATTAAGACATCAGTGAGCTATTAAAATGTGGAAAAAGTGCAATGATCCCTTCAAAGGGTCATTGCAAATATGTCGCTTTAAAAGTACCAAGTTGTCACATCTAGAGGGCCAGAAGTGACAAATAAAATGAATAAATAAATACAATATTTATGAAGTTGAAAGATACAATAAGTCAATGAACACACTGAAGCACAGCAACTATGAAATAATGACCTCTGCCAAGGGAGGAGGTAATGTTTTCGTCGATGTTGGTTGGTTGGTCTGTCTGTTAATAACTTTTTGAGTTATGTTGCTAACGGATTTTGATGAAATTTTCAGCAAAGGCATGTAATGTCACGGGGAACAGATAATGAGATTTTGGTGATGATCAGAGAGTGCATACCTCTGCCAAGGCTCTTAACTTCTCATAGAGTGTTGGCAACAGTACGCCAAAACTAATGGACAGACTTTGATGCAGTTTTCACCAGAAGTGGTTCTAGGCATACACACAAACCCATTATATTTTGGAGGTGATCCATTAGGCATGCAAGGAGCCTTGGCAGAGGTATGTGCTCTGAGTGCTTTTCTAGTTAAATATGTAGTAAATAATTGTGTTTAAATTAATTAAACAATTTAAATACCTTTATATGCATTAAAAAATTAAGTATTTATTTCCAACTGTAAATAACTGCCACTTGTTTAATTAAAGATCTTTTCATTTCCAACTAGAAAAGCACTCAGAGAGCGCAGACCTCCGCCAAGCGCCACAGTTCCCCCCATACAGTGTTTGTGTGTACGTTTTCAGATTCCTTGACCATGAAAACATATGACTAGCAATTGGATTCACAATGATAGGATTAGTGGTTCAGTAGTAAAAGCATTGCCTCCTTGGCGGAGGTAATAAACTGAAGCGTTGGTGTTGTGTCCATCTCCTCCACTGAAAGCAGCACTCAGTGCTTCACTGACGGATGCAAATTGGGTAGACAGGTTGCCGTGGGTTTTATTGGGGTTGCGCTCCACGGCAAAAGAGGATTTGGGAGCTTCCCCGGCAGAGAGCTTGTTTTTTGCGCAGCCCCTATGGCTACCCGGGGAATTTCTGCCAAATAATCCGGTGTCGGACAGCTGCCCGTTTCAGCTTTTGCAGCGTAGCGCAAACTCAGGCACGCTGCCGGGCACGTGAAACACCGTGTCCGTGTGTTTTTGTGCCTAAAACTTTGAAGAATGCGGAGTTTAAGTTCGTCAGAGACGACGACCAGCACCCTCCATTGCGCCTGCGCACATGTTGGAAATGGCCATATCTCACAATGTTAAAGAACCCTTTAAAAATTCCTGTATCCACATGGTGATCCGGATCATCCCCAAAATTTAATCAGTTCTTCCTTGTACCATTTCCAACAAGGCCTGAAAGTTTCATCGAAATCCATCCAAAACTTTTTGAGTTATCTTGCTAACCATCAGACAAACAAACAGACAGACAGACAAACGCTGGCAAAAACATAACCTCCTCCTGGCCTTCGGCCTGGCGGAGGTAATTAGAAACTATAAATAATTCATGACACATTTAATTAACAGTGTGTTTATTTCAATAGTCACAGTGGGAGGGAAAAAATCCTCAATAGAAAAAAAAATTATTAAAATTAATCGAGAATCATAATCAGCTCAAATCGTGAGGTGCCCAAGATTCCAACCCCTAGTATGGGGCTGTGTTAGTGCCCATGGCATGGGTAACTTGCACATCTGTGAAGGCACCATTAATGCTGAACAGTACATACAAGTTATGGAGCAACATATGCTGCCATCCAAGCAATGACTTTCAGGTACGTCCCTGCTTATTTCAGCAAGACAATGCCAAGCCACATTCTGCACATGCTCCAACAGCATGGCTTCATAGTAAAAGAGTGCAGGGACTAAGGCATAAGGATTGTTAAACTTGACCTTTTGACCCCAAATCCATAGTCAGAGGTCAGGATCCTAAGGTTAACCTGTGTAGCAGGTTTGGTGGCCCTAGCTTTTTTTTTTTTTTTTTTTGACTTATTTTGTACCCGTAGGTAGATTTGTTCTGCAGTCCGGTGACGAGCCACCAGCTGCCGGTCGCTGCGTGCGCAAGCGCCCCTTAACTCCCTAGCCTGCATGTTTTTGGCATGTGGGAGGAAACCGGAGAAATCCCGGAGTAAACCCATGCAAACACGGGGAGAACATGCAAACTCCACACAGATCACTGTTGGCCGGGGACAGGGATCGAACCCACGATCTCCCGGCCGAGGGTAAAACTGTGCTGCCGCGGTGCTAACCACTGCGCCACCGTGCAGCCCTTTACTCTTAGTATAGTATATACTATCGTATGTACTACTGTTCTGCCCTCAGTAGTGTGTGTTTGTAGAAGTTAAAAATAATTCATAAGTTCATATTAAATATCATAATTCTTTGTAATAATTCATGTTAAAAAAATAGTCATAGCGTTAAAAGTAATTTCTGTACAGTCAGTAGTGGGTTACTTGTATTTTATATTGAAAGCGCAGCCAGTTGCCGCTAGGATTTGTGGGTAGAAGAAGCGGACATTGGTGAGAGAGAAGAAAAATAAGACAGAGAGTATAACCCGCCCGCGAATGTCTGAAACGTTTCTCCTGTGTGTTAAACCCTTTTCCTACACCTTCAAAAGCAATGGCTTTTCACTCGGCTTTTCATTGAGCTCTTCAAGCCACAATTATAAGAATTGTAAGCTGTCTTAAGAAGACTGAATAAAGGAGCAGGACGCTCGGTTTCCTGGCTCGTGAAAAACGAGTTTGGCTTGCTGTTAATCTACGTTAACATACTCAGTGTATATAACACGTAGTGATAACAGTATAACTACTATAGTGGGGATGTGCGTAGCAGAAGGCATTAGAGTATCACAGCCATAGTTAGTATAACAGTCCCTAAAGGATTTTGCGATCGCATCAATTCACGCCAAGTCAGCCAATCAGCCCAACTATTGCATGACTTTGCAACTTTGTCCAGTCACCACAACCTTCCTTCAATTTTGGGCAATCCTTGTCAACTTCAGCCAATTTCACCAATCAAATCTGTCTGAGTGGCAGCAAAACACTCAGTATAACCAATCAAATGCATCACTGCACCGCATTCACTTCCGTGTTTACAGTCAGTATAAACGGAACACTTCAGCAAAAAACAACGTGTGAAAAAAAAAACAATGACCAACAAGGTTTCCAACACCGTCCCTTCCTCCATCTCTCCCAGCCTGCCGGTGGACATCTCACCACGTCTCCGTCCTCATTGCGTGTATGAAGTGCTGGGTTTGTGTTGAAAAATGTCCACCTGCCCCAAAAGCACCCCGTCGCAGGAGCAATTCCATAAAACCACAAACAAACGAGCAAATCTAACACTACAGCCAGTGTTTGATCATTTCGTACATCTTTAGAGGTAAAATCATTACTACATATTGTCAATGAGCTTTAAACCTGTGAATCTCGAGTCTGGATACGGACAAACGCCTTTCCCCGTAAATGAAAGCTGTGTGTCAAGACATGCAGCAGACGGAGTCAGGCATGGAAAGAGAGAGAATATTGTCTGTAATTTTTTTTAGAAAAGTACAGACTCCAGAAGACAATACTGAGCAACAGAATAAATTATTTCTGTTTTCTCTCACTCGGTACCAAGTGCAGAGTTTCCTCTGGGACAATTTCTCGGTGGCGGCCCACCTCACCAGAAAATTTACTGCCACGCCAAGAGGGAGATATGAATTTAAGAAAAATATATGAAGCAATGACTTTCCGCAAGTGCGCACATGAAAAACGCGTGTGGCCGTCATCCGCACGGAGTTTAGAAGCGCCCCGCCCACACGAGCTTTCCAGTCAATCAGCAGGCAGTGTCTCGCTAGCAACAGCAGCATCTTTGTGGAAAGGTAGGCTCCAGCCCCCCCTCGACCCGATAAGGATTAAGCGGAAGAAGATGGATGGAGTGAAAACCGGGAAGTCAAACAGCAGAAATGGACTGTATTTGAAGAGAAACTTTGTTAAGAAGTCCGCCGTTTCTTTGTTGGTGAAAATCCTGGCGCATCAGCACCTTGGCGCTACCTATCAGGCGGGAGTCAAACTACAAATGATGGTTGTGTGCATGCGTCAACCGCTTGGCCTGGGTAGATGAAAAAAGTGAGCATGAAAAGCACCGCGTGCGTGCCGTGCCGGGCTTGTCCAAAGCATACGTGGACCAAGGCGGACTAGTGGGGAAATGCAGCATGAATAAAGCTTGACTGTCTGACAGAAACATGAGTTTATTAAAGTACTTTAAACGCGGGGAAAAGAAATTAAAAGAGGTATGTAAGCACTGGAGGTATTTATCATGGTTTTAACCTGCTGGAAACGGGAGCAATAATGGAAGAGTCACCTAGCTAAGAGACATGGTTAAAATTCAAATGCAGCCGGCTTCATATGAAGATTAAGGCAAGGGGGACTGATGAATTGCTGAGGATATATTTCACCAGTCACTACAAAATGAAGTTATGTTCCCAATTACCAGAGTGGTGGCTCAGTTGGTAGAGCATCCGCCCCACACCCGGGAGGCAGGGGTTCATATCCCGGCCGGGTCATGCTGAAGACCATATAAAAGTGGAACTTCCTGCCGTCCAGCTTGGTTCTCAGCAATAATGGAATGGAGGACAAAAATTTGAGGCGGCGCCTTGCATGGCAGCGGCCCTCTGATTCTGCACTTTTGGTGTGTGTGATTAACACAGTAGATAGGTAAAACACAATCTTGTTCTACTGTACATGATTGGTTGTACAGTTGAATGACAATAAGGATGATTTAATTCAATTTAATTATGTACCTGGCAAGTTAGGATGGCCGAAATTCACCAAGTCAATGACTTTAATCCATCAGCAGCCTTCAGACAAACTAAACGTGCCAGCATTTGGATTTCAAAATAAGGGAGGTTTTTCTTGGCGGTGAAGAGATTTCTAAAAAAACTACAAATATATACAAATATTATAACAGAAACAACGACATCCTTGGTCATTTAATTTAAATCATTAAATAGAATTTTATTCATATTTTTTCTGTGTGGAATTTGCATGTTCTCCCCGTGTCTGCATGGCTTTACTCCGGGATTTCTCCGGTTTCCTCCCACATGCCAAAAACACGCAAGTTAGGTTAACTGGCATCAACTGGGGATTCTAAATTGTCCTTAGGTGTGACTGTGAGAGTGAATGGTTGTCTGTCTCTCTGTGTTGGCCCTGTGATGGACTGGCGATCTGTCCAGGGTGGACCCTGCCTCTCACCCAAAGATGCTGGGATAGGCTCCAGCCCCCCCGCGACCCAAAAAGGATTAAGTGGAAGAAGATGAATGAATGAATGAATGAATAATATTTTTTCTTTGTAATGAGAGTTAAATTATTGTTCTATTATGACTGCAAAGTTATGGTCAAAAATATAAACTGTTATAAGAAAAAAGTAAAAAAAAAAAAAAAAAATACCAGTCTTTTTCAAATTTATTTAAAAAACAGTAATTTTATTTTAAAAACAGACAAAAATAAGCCATAAAATAATCCAAAAATTTATAATAAAGTTTCAAATGTACAAGAAAAGTAAATTTTACAAGAAGAAATTACAAATTTGAGGAACATGGTTTCAACTTTAGATTTACAGAGAAAAGTAGAAAACTATAAGAAAATTGTTATCAATTTCTGAGAAAAACCTCAAACCTTCAAGACTGAAGTCTTTACTCAAGTTTTTAAGTGGCTGCTCTTTGTACCCTTAACTAGAAATTTTTGATCGTCTACTTTTAATTATTAATTTCAAAGCACTGCTTTTACATGAGTAGAATTTCTGGCTACTATGCCCACCTGATCATATAATTTAAGTATGCATGAGTACATTACTATTATGAGTGTTTCTTTCCCTTCCCTACTCTCTCAATGGAAAAAAAGAAACACTAGAATAAAAATATAAAAAATAGACATTTTTGTCATTTATGTAAACCATGACAAAAAAAATCCTGCAGGACAAAACATGACACTTGATTAGTGTTTCCTCTGGCTTAAAGACCTTGGTGCGGTGGCAACATATTTAAATTTTAAACTATTTATTTTTTAAATTTTACACAGTCACGTTGCAGATGGAACTTACCATTTCAAGTATTGTACAACTGAGGCTTGAAAATTGGGCCAGTTGGGGTCCCACCCAGGCATCCTCTGTTTAGACTTTTTAGTGGTGTTCTCCTTCTCTCCTTCCTCTGCCTGAACACTTTCCTCTCCTTGCCGACAATTAGAGAGGATCATGTGTCTCTGCCCCCCTTAGTTATGCTGCTAATAGGTTTAGAAAGCCGGGGGACCTCCAAAAATGCACTGGGCTTCACTCCCGTCTTCACTCTCAGTGAAATTTTTGTTTTGCTGGTCATTAACATCTGTTTGTTCTCTCCCATAGACTGAATCCCCATCGTGCTGTTTGCTCTCTACATGTCTGTTCTTTTCTTCTTCTCTGTCCCCTCACCCCCCAGCCAGTCGCAGCAGATGACTGCCCCTCCCTGAGCCTGGTTCCGCTAGAGGTTTCTTCCTGTTAAAAGGGAGTTTTTCCTCTCCACCACCAGCAACTGCTTGCTTACAGGGGATCGCCTGATTGCTGCGATCTTTCTGCAATTGTGGGGGTTCACTGTTGTTGTGAAATGGCGCTACATAAATAAAGTTGAATTGAATTGACCATGCCCTGCTGTCTCTGTTTGCCCCTGCTTGTTACTCTTTCTCCTTGTTGTTCCTGTTCTGTGTTATGTTGATTACCTGTGCCTATATACGTATATGTCTTTTAGCGAGTCCTTCGGTCTATATGACGTCATATAGAATCCTTCAGCGATCATAGGAACATCAGCCTTATGGTTTATCTTAAATATACATAGACTACAGTTTATCTTATGTTATACAGACTACAGTTTATCTGTCATCATACTAGCATCATGGACGGTCCTATAATCGCTGGCATCATAGGAATATCTTAAAAATATCTTAAAGGGATGCACGGTGGCGCAGTGGTTAGCACTGTGGCAGCACAGTTTTACCCTCGGCCGGGGGATCGCGGGGACCGTGAGATCGTGGGTTTGATCCCTGCCCCCGGCCAACAGTGATCTGTGTGCAGTTTGCATGTTCTCCCCGTGTTTGCGTGGGTTTACTCCGGGATTTCCCCGGTTTCCTCCCACATGCCAAAAACATGCAGGTTAGGGAGTTAACCTCTTGCACTCTGGTGTACCACGGACGGGCACGTCTCTGCGTCCCAGAGCGCACTGAAAAAAAAAAAAAAAGTTCTTCCACTATAGACACAGCCGCAAATAGATCAGATATGACTGACCTCTCATTCGACTAATAAGAGCCTTGAATTGGGTTTCTGAAACCTTGAAGAACCAATGACTGAAAACCTAGCAAGAAGGACCCGCCTACCAACGCTGTGAATGCAGCGAGCCAAATGAAGCACAGAAGTTCGGGATGGGTGAAGAGAGACTGACTGCTGCAGCAGATGAAAAAAAGGACCCGCAGGAAGAACCTGCTACAGACCCAGCAGCACGGAGACCACCCACAAGCGCGACCTGCACTTATTCCAGCAGAATAGACGTTTAGGATTCTCTTCCATGGTCATCATAGAACGACGGAGGCCGACGACAAAGGTTGTAAATCATTCGCCAAAACCGCAATCATGGAATTATGTTTTGACCGGGAACCACGAGCGGACCAGCGTCGCGTTCGTCTGACAATGAGGAAGAGAAGTTCGCCAGGACAATGCTGCTGTGAAGAGGTAAGTGTTATAAGCTAAATTATTCTTTATCCCTTAAAATTGTAATCAAAAATGACTTTTGACCGATCGGTAAATTACAACTGTGCGGCGCATGAAGTCCGAAGTTCGTGCGCCACGATACACGGGTTGTGCGCCGCGTCCAAACCGTGAACACCCCCCCCCCGCTACTCTTCTGTAGCGAGGGGGGGGGAGCCGTGGTGACTGCGCCGCTGTCGCCACATGACTATTCCGTCATGTAGCGATGGCCGATGTCCGTCCTCTGTAGCGAGGGGGGGGGGACACAACCCCCCCCCCCCCACACACACACACAGAGCCCTGAGTGTCACCTTTCATTAGAGCCCAAGATGAAGCTTCTATATTGAATCATTCAAAAGTTAGACGTTTTTCCAAACTGTGCCATTTGGCACAATTTGGCACAGTTCCAAAACGCCTGGGAACAGCCTGAGGAAAAAGCTGTGTAATATACAGTGATCCCTCGCTACTTCGCGCTTCACCTTTCGCGCCCTCAGTGCATCGCGGATTTTTCAAAAATATTCATCAAAAATTCAAAATTGAGAAATAATGGGCGGGCGCTAGCAGAAGGCAGGGAGACTACATTAAAACATCAGGTATCAACACGGAGAGCCGCACAACTCAAAAATCCACCTCTCTGTTCGCTGTTCTCGTGTTGGCTCGGCTCGGAAATCTCGCAAGCTGATTGGCCGAGACGTTTCACCCACCTTCTCTCCCTGCCGAACGCCCATGCAGCGAAGGAAGACCGCATTCATTGCTCTTTATCGCTCGTGTTGCTTAGTCTCGCCGCGTGGAACTTTTTGCTGTTCTCTTGTGCCATTTTGTGCGAAATAGTCTTCCCGTCGAGCCACTACGCCGCCTCCTGCAGCTTCTCCAGCTCTATCGAAAGCTGCCCTCGATGATGCTGCGCCTCTAGCACCTGACGATGAGGCGTCACCTGAAGAGCAGTAAAGCTCTCATTAACCTGTGCAGTAAATCATCTTCATCTTGAGTTACGTATCTTGTTATAAGAATAAGAGTTCTAAAAACATATTTATGTTCACTTTATTTACATCTACGTATGTATGTACACTTACACACACACACGTATCATATGAGAGAGAGAGTGAGAGAATGAACGTACGTATTATTTATGGGTGACGTCATTAGGGGTGACGCTACTTCGTGGTTTTTCACTTTTCGCGGTCGGTTCTGGAACCCATTAACCGCAATAAGTGAGGGATCACTGTATTCATTTTTTGTGGTATTGTTACAAAATTTTGACCTCAGCTGGATAACAATTGGTTCTACATTTCTGTTGCATTTTCCAGCCCGGATCTGAAGCTGTGTGTTATTTGCAAGCATTTGCATCCAAAAAAACACCCATGCCAAATTTATTTTCTTCAAGTTCAGTATGTTTAGATGACTGTAACTTAGTGGCTGGAGCACTGAGAGAGATTATGACTGTTTTGCCAAAAAATTCAAAGTGTTTTCTTTTAAATGAGACCAACCCCATGAAGATGCTGCAAAGGGTTGAAGAACAGCTTTCGATTTACTTTGGGCACGTTATTTTTTGGCGTTTTTAGGAAAATTGACCGGAGTGCAAGGGGTTAAGGGGCGCTTGTGCACACAGTGACCGGCAGCTGGTGGTTTGTCACCAGACTGCAAAACAAATCTACCTATGGCTACAAAATAATAATAATAAAAAAAAAAAAACATCCTGCAGACAACATAGGCGGCCTATGATCGTGACACACAGACACACACAAACTGACAGAGATTTCTTGTATTAATTGAGTGATGATGATTGGCGGTTGGCAACCAGCTTACAGGAGCATTACCGCCACGTACTTCACTCTATATCGTCACTCTACGTCTCTTATTAGCAGTATCTCGGAAAAAAAAAAAAATTCTTCCCAGTTGCCACGGCTTTTGTCACGTTTTGTCTTAGCTTTGTTCTGAATTGTAATTGTCTTGTTTTTCTTTTGAATTCTTGGATGGAACAAGGGTGGGCAATATAAGCTGTGGCTTCAGCCGTCACCCATGTTGGGTAACTTATGTTGAACTGTTTAATCAGAGGAGTTATTGTTTAATTTGACCTTTTAAGATGTTTTCTTTCCTCGTTGTTATATTATTCTGTTCCTTTCTTTTAATCTTGACTTTTAATCTGTCACGACTCGCCGCTCATCAGCGGCGCCAGTTGTGCGCACACCTGCGCCTCGTCAGCGGCGAGGGATTTAAGCCGTCTTGCCCTGGGCTTCGGCCTGAAGCCGTCTGTTCTCTTCAGCATCTCTTGCTGCAAGGAATCCCCTTCACCAAGCAAGATACACGTAAGGATCTCTTACCTTTTCCTCCCAGCCTTCTCCCCTGTGCACAGGCGGATTTCCCGGCGGCGGACAACATTCTCCAGCCGTCATCTCCTCGCTGCTGTATCAGGCGCTCCAGGTTGCTGTCTACCGGGCTACGCCCTTGTTCAACGCCAGCCACCTGCCCAAACCAAGTAAGCCAGCTGTCATTGTCATATCACCTGTGTTGGTGTGGTGCCCGTTACCCTTCTCCCTCTGCTTCTCCCATAGGGTTGTCCGGCTGAACGGCTTCCTGCCCCCGTGCCTGACGCAGACGCCATCACCAACACATACCCATCTCACAAACACACATTCACACACACACTTGTTGTTAATAAAGCTATTGAATCTACCCTGAGCCTGCGTGTGTCTCCTGAGCCGTGCATTATGTCAGTACGGCTTCAGCAGAGCGGCTCGGCAGACAGCGGGCTCGCACGCCATCTTTCCACCCTTGAGGCTCGGGTGGATCTAATAGCCCACCAACAACAAGTGATTTTAAATCAATTAAGCATAATTACTAACCGATTGGACCGCTTGGACCCCCAACAGCCGTTCCCCCCGGCTCCTCTGGGTGGCGCGGTTCCTGCTGCTCCAGCGGCCGTTCAGCCTGTTCCGGGTGCGCCGGCACGGCTCACACCTATTCCGACCCCCGCCCGCTTTAGCGGTAAGCTCGGTGGAGCGCGGGGATTTATCATGCAATGTGAGTCCGTGTTTCACCGCGTTCCCGGAGACTTTCCCTCAGACCATAGCCGGATAGGCTACATAGGAAATCTCTTGGAGGGGCGAGCACTTACCTGGGCTTACGCCGTAATGGCGAAGCCCAGCTACGCCACCCTCACCTATGGCCAGTTCGTGAGACTGTTCCTGGAAGTGTTTGATCATTCGCGTACAGAAAGCGTTCAGGTCGATCGTCTTCTCAGCCTCCAGCAGGGAAGCCGGTCGGCCGCTGACTACGCGATCGACTTCCGGGTTGCTGCGGAGGAGGTTGGCTGGGGAGAACGTTCGCTCTGCGGCATCTTCCTTCGCAGTCTCAGCGCTGGTCTGAGGGATGAACTGGCTGGACGGGATATCCCGGAGACTTTAGCAGAGCTGACTTCCCTTGCCATCAGTTTGGATAACAGGCTGCGCGAGCGTGCCTCGGAGCGGAAGTCTTCTTCTCGCCCTCGAGGTGCCTCGGCGCGCCTGCTCCAAGCTCGCCCCCTGGCGTTGCCGTCACCGGAGTACTCCGAAGAGTCGGAGCCGATGATGACGGGCTGGACAAAGCTCCCCCCAGCGGAGAAACAACGCCGCCGTGAGTTGGGCCTCTGCATGTATTGCGGAGGCAGCAAACACACGGTGGAGCATTGTCCACAGAAGCCAAACGGGGAGGTCCGCGAGTTACTGTAGGGGGCCTTGCGGACGCTAATCGGTTAACTCCCCTCACTCAATTGACGCTGCCCATCCGATTCTGTCATAATCCCACAGGGCACCTCACCCATGCACTGGTGGATTCAGGCGCGGAGGGTAGCTTTATTTCACAGAGCCTGGCAACCCAATTGGGCATCCGTTGCCACCCACTCAAGTCTCCTCTCGCCCTAGTAAATCTCTCCCGTGTTTCCCTGGGAAAAGTAACACACCAGACGACCCTGTCCCAGTAATTATCTCAGGAAATCATCAGGAGGAAATCACCTTCTACGTCCTACCCTATTCTGTATCACTTGTGATTCTTGGATACCCATGGCTCCGCCTCCACAATCCTGCCCTGGACTGGAAGTCCGGCAGAGTGTCCGCCTGGAGCTCCTTCTGCATGGGCACCTGTCTCCAATCCGCTGCCTGCGCCCCGTCCTCTCCTCCTACTCCCAAGGACGCCGCGCCTCCGGATCTCACCCTGGTGCCCTCGGAGTTTCACGACCTGGGCATGGTCTTCAGCAAGTCCAAGGCGATGTCTCTACCTCTGCACCGGCCCTATGACTGCGCTATTAACATCGGCCAGGGGGCACCCTTACCCTCGGGACGTCTCTACAGCCTGTCAGCGCCAGAGAAGGAGGCCATGAACACTTATTTGAAGGAGTCGCTGAGTGCTGGAATCATCCGCCCCTCGTCATCACCATTAGGCGCTGGGTTCTTCTTAGTGGGCAAGAAGGACGGCTCCCTTCGTCCTTGTATCGACTACTGCGCCCTCAATGACATCACGGAGAAGGACCGTTACACCTTGCCCCTAATGGACACCGCCTTCCACTCCCTCCAGGGGGCGACTTGGTTCACCAAGCTGGATCTTCGCAGCGCATACCACCTCGTCCGGATCCGGGAGGGAGACGAGTGGAAGACAGCCTTCCGTACCCCGAACGGTCATTTCGAATACCTAGTGATGCCGTTCGGGTTGACCAATGCTCCAGCCGTCTTTCAGCGCCTTATTAATGACGTCCTCCGGGATTTCATCGGCCTGTTCGTGTTCGTCTACCTGGACGATATCCTCATCTTCTCCAGATCCAGGGACGAGCACCAGGTCCACGTGAGGCGGGTCCTTCAGAGGCTGCTGGAGAACCGGTTATATGTCAAGGCAGAGAAATGCGAATTTTACGCCAAGACTACGTCCTTCCTCGGGTTCGTCATCTCTCATGACCAGGTGCTCCTGGACCCAGCGAAGGTTAAAGCGGTGGTAGAGTGGCCCACTCCTACATCAAGGAAGCAGGTACAACAGTTCATTGGGTTTGCCAATTTCTACCGCCACTTCATCCCGAATTTTGGAGCCATCGTCGGTCCCCTGACCGGCCTCACCTCCCCTAAGACCCCGTTCCGGTGGACTGAAGAGGCCGCAGCTGCTTTCCAGGCGCTGAAGGCGGAGTTCTCCTCCTCCCGGGTTCTCAGCCAAGTCGACCCCGTGCTGCAATGCATCATTCAGGTGGACGCTTCGGACACAGGGGTGGGGGCGGTGTTGTCCCAGCGGTCGCCTGTTAACGGGGCCAAACGGCCCTGTGCCTTCTTCTCTCGGCGCTTGTCCCCGGCGGAACGTAATTACGACGTGGGGGACAGAGAGCTCCTCGCCATCAAGCTCGTGCTTCAGGAGTGGCGTCACTGGCTGGAGGGGGCTGCCCTGCCGTTTGTGGTACTTACCGATCACAAGAACTTGGAATATTTAAGATCTGCCAAACGTCTGAATGCCCGCCAGGCGCGTTGGTCCTTGTTCTTTGCCAGGTTCCGCTTTAACATCACCTTCAGGCCTGGCTCCCAAGAACGGCCTGCCCGACGCCCTCTCTAGGCAATTTGCCCCTGAGGCGTCAGAAGACGCTGTCCACACCATCTTGCCCAGGTCGTGCGTTGTGGGGGCCGTCTCGTGGGAGATCGAAAGCAAGATCCAGAAGGCGCAGGAATTGGAACCGGACCCTGGCGGCGGACCGGAGGGGAGGCTTTTTGTGCCGTCCACTGTCCGGGGGGAGGTCATCCACTGGCTTCACACATCTAAGCTCACCTGCCATCCTGGTTCCTCCCGGATGATCGACTTGCTCCAACGCTCCTTCTGGTGGCCGGGTCTGCGGAGGGATGCCGCCCGCTACGCCCGGGCCTGCCCCGTCTGCGCCAACAGCAAATCAGGTAACGCCCCCCCCGCGGGCCTGCTCCAGCCCCTGCCTGTCCCTGGCAGGCCCTGGTCGCATATCGCTCTAGACTTCGTCACCGGTCTCCCTGTCTACAACACCTTCGACACAGTTCTGACCATCGTGGATCGTTTCTCCAAGGCCGCTCACTTCGTGCCATTACGGGGGCTCCCATCTGCCTTGCAGACGGCGGACCTCCTCACCCAGCACGTGGTCAGGCTGCACGGGATTCCGGTAGACATGGTCTCGGAACGGGGCCCCCAGCTTGCCTCGGATGTCTGGAGGTCTTTCTGCAACGCCCTGGGAGCCAAGGTAAGCCTCTCCTCCGGCCATCACCCCCAATCCAACGGGCAGTGTGAGCGGACCAATCAGGAGCTGGAAGCTGCGCTCCGCTGCGTCACTGCATCCAAGTCTGCGTCCTGGAGCACACACCTCGCCTGGGTGGAATACGCCCATAACACCGCCCGCTCTTCTGCTACCGGGATGTCCCCATTCAAGGCATCCCTGGGCTACGATCCTCCTCTGTTCCCTACGCAGGAGAGTGAGTTGACTGTCCCCTCAGTCCGGGCGCACCTCAGGCGGTGCCGCTCCATATGGTCTTTGGCGCACAGCGCACTTTTACGCACGGCGGAGCGCAACAAATCCACGGCGGACCGGCACAGGAGACCTGCCCCTGCCTATCAGGTAGGCCAACAAGTCTACGTGTCCACTCAGGACATCTGTTTAAAGGGTGAGAGGAGGAAGTTGGCACAGCGTTTCATGGGCCCATACCCCATCACCAAAATCATCAACCCGGTGGCTGTGCGTGTGGCTATTCCCCCCCCCGCATCCATCCCACCTTCCACGTCTCCAAGGTGAAACTGGCGGTCTCCGACCCCCTCTGCCCTCCCCCTGCAGCGCAGCCCGTGCCCCGGATGATAGATGGCCATCCGGCCTGGCCAGTCTCTTCCATCCTGGACTCCCGGCGCCGGGGTCGCGGGTTGCAGTACTTAGTGGATTGGGAGGGTTATGGACCTGAACATAGGCAATGGGTGCCTCCCTCGTTTGTGTTGGATCCGTCCCTCATCACTGAGTTCCACCGAGCGCACCCGGAGAAACCATCGCCAGGAGGCGCTGCTAGAGGGGGGAGTACTGTCACGACTCGCTGCTCATCAGCGGCGCCAGCTGTGCGCACACCTGCGCCTCGTCAGCGGCGAGGGATTTAAGCTGTCTTGCCCTGGGCTTCGGCCTGAAGCCGTCTGTTCTTTTCGGCATCTCTTGCTGCAAGGAATCCCCTTCACCAAGCAAGATACACGTAAGGATCTCTTACTTTTTCCTCCCAGCCTTCTCCCCTGTGCACAGGCGGATTTCCCGGCGGCGGACAACATTCTCCAGCCGTCATCTCCTCGCTGCTGTATCAGGCGCTCCAGGTCGCTGTCTACCGGGCTACGCCCTTGTTCAACGCCAGCCACCTGCCCAAACCAAGTAAGCCAGCTGTCATTGTCATATCACCTGTGTTGGTGTGGTGCCCGTTACCCTTCTCCCTCTGCTTCTCCCATAGGGTTGTCCGGCTGAACGGCTTCCTGCCCCCGTGCCTGACACAGACGCCATCACCAACACACACCCATCTCACAAACACACATTCACACACACACTTGTTGTTAATAAAGCTATTGAATCTACCCTGAGCCTGCGTATGTGTCTCCTGAGCCGTGCATTATGTCATAATCGATCCGAAATAAAGATTCATTCACTCATTCAAGTGAAGTGATGACATAAAGTAGGAGGAAACGAAGAAGAGTGATGTCTGAAGATAGAGTTGAGTACACAGCAATGATGACAGAAGGACTACAGCTCCTGGCCAGATAGAGTGACGACAGAGTGAAGGACATGGCGGTAATGTTCCTGTAAGCTGGTTACCAACCGCCAATCAAATCTAAGAGAAGAAGAAGAAAATATTCTTCTAGAGTGGCTGTGCTAGGCTAGTTCAGTTAGCTGCTGTTAGCGCGGGTCGCCGTTGTTTTAAATCCTTTTTTAAAGCAAAACCAGAACCTTCTCCGGGTCACTTTAGTGTCGTCTCACAAACGTTCCTCACGTCTGTTGCTGACTCACAAAAGTCTTTTCAACTGTTTTACTCACCAAATCTCGAACCCTCACGTTACCTTCCGCCAGCGTCGCCTCCATTTGGGGTCAATGCGCGGACGCTTGAGAATGACGTCACAGTCTTTTTTTTAACTTTTATTTTGAGAAATGCACAAACGATATTCCTGACAGTTCTTGAAACATTGCATCAGCAGGAACGGGTGCAGAAAATAACAGCATTGATTAAGAATATAATAACAATAGAAGAGGAAAAAATGAATGGCTCGGGCTTTTGATGAAATTTATATTTATCATGTGGAGTGTGTAAAGAGACGGATTCATGGACAGACGATTTATTACACACTCACATCTCACAAGCACAGAAAAGACTGAATCACTTTCACACGGGCTCTCCTTTTCATCCAACTCTGTCTACACACATTTACATGGAAGTCTCTCATCACGCAGCATGACATTTACATTACACTGCCTTCAACCCCCTATGTCTCTGACTCCTTCTTGCCCAGGAACTCCCTGGGCATTGTTCTCCCATGCTTATTCACTGTCTCTGTCCGAGGTGCTAAATAATCTGACTTCCCCAAGGTCCTACAATCAAACAAAAAGGCAAATATCACTGCCATTTTATTTTTCATCATATCAAGAACTTTTTTTTTTTTTTTTTGGACTTATTTTGTACTCGTAGGTAGATTTGTTCTGCAGTCCGGTGACAAGCCACCAGCTGCCGGTCGCTGCATGCGCAAGCGCCCCTTAACTCCCTAATCTGCATGTTTTTGGCATGTGGGAGGAAACCGGAGAAATCCCAGAGTAAACCCACTGTTGTAAGATGTGCGTAATGCAGGTGTTTAGATAGGACAGCTCAGTGCGTGAACGTGTGTGAGTGCATGCGCGCAGCCGAGGCGCGCCCCGGGGTGTGTGGAATGGCCCCGACGAGTGAACGGTGTGTATGATTTTGGGCGGAGGAGAGACAGAGAGCGAGGCGACCGGAGCAGGTAGAAATGGTTGCTAACAATATTGCAGTCTGTAAATAAAGCCCCAACGCTTCAGCAATACGGCCTGTGCCTCTGTGTACCACCATATCTCCTGTTTAACAAGAGTGAGGTTATACTCGGGAGTTGATCCTGGAGGAGGAAAAGCGCCTCCGGCCCTGGAGAAGGCAGATCTCCCCTGCGTCCCCCAACCACGGTTAGGAGACGAGAGGCAGGAACGGTTAACACCACGCAGACACGGGGAGAACATGCAAACTCCACACAGATCACTGTTGGCCGGGGGCAGGGATCGAACCCACGATCTCATGATCCCCGCGATCCCCCGGCTGAGGGTAAACTGTGCTGCCGTGGTGCTAACCACTGCGCCACTGTGCAGCCCCCGCTTGTGGCGATAGTAAAATAAGGCATGGCGAACTGAGGTTTAAAAGTGGATTTTTATTCATCGCCATCACAGAACTCACTCCAGCACTGTATAAGCGTACTGGAGCGAGCCCTCAGGCTCTCGTGAGCAGACAGGGAATGCGTGTAGTCAGATGAGCAGTAAGAGAGACAGAATGAGCAATATGGTTGACTTATATACCCAGCTACAGACAATACATGCACAGCAGTAAGCATGGACATTTGCATTTGAGAGTCACACATAACAATAGCAGGATTACTGGCCAGAATTCCTCTCTGCTCCGGAGCTGTAGGACAAAAGAGGTTACAAGACACATCTACATATTGATATCAGTCCATAGATCACACTGCTATGCTAATTGCTCCAGCTGAGCGCTCTGCTTGTCCGTGGCTGTGGGGGTCACCCACAAGCTCTAAAAGAGGAAAGAAACTCATTATGAAAAGCAACAAATCGAGGTTTCACTTTGAAGTTTTTACATTTGTGTATTCAAACTTTGATCAGGATAAGAATATTATTTATCAGAAAGTCAATGTCTGTATTGTGCATAACAAATCCATATATCATGTCTGTGCAGGTGTAAAAGAGTCAGAATTTAGCCTTTTTGAATTTCTTTAAAATAGATGTGTTTTTCATTTTTACATAGTTTTTGGAGCCTCCTGGTGGTTTTATTTCGCAGCTGCATAACTAGTTTTCTTTGCACATGGCACTTACCCCAGCAGAGAAAAAGATTTTCATTGCTGGAGGTAAGTGCAATGTAATAGAGCTGTTGCTATATTTATACTTTAAATGTTGTTAAGCCATGCATACAAAGGTTTATATCTTGTAGAGTGGTCATGAGCATTACTACCATGTATTTACGAAGTTTCAGATTATTCTAAGTAAAAATAGTAACTTTATCTTCGAGTGAATGTGTGACCACGTTGAATGAGCAGCTAGTCAGTTATTGCTAGCGCAGCATTCTTCTGTATGGTTTGCTGTCATTTTATTTTGTTAAGATATTCATTTTCTTTTACTCTCCGTGTGCAGATCGCGACATATGCAGCTGCAGACTGTTTATTGTTGTGCTTTTTCTGATACTTGACCAGGTAGGCTTTGTTTTATATGGTTTTGATACTGTTAATACAATTAAACTGAGAGAATGTTAATGCGTGTTTAGCTCTGTCTTACTGTTCTACTATAGATCACACGTAAAAGTGAAAGTAGGTTTTCTTAAAAAAAAAAAGGAGAAAAAGATTTTCATTGCTGGAGATCGCGACATATGCAGCTGCAGACTGTTTATTGTTGTGCTTTTTCTGATACTTGACCAGAATAAAGACAACGTGAGCAACAAGTCCCTGCCTGTGTACTTTCTGCACCAACACGAGCACGCAGAAAACCACGCACGTTACACTGGTGCCGTGATTCTGTGATCCAGATTAGCTTGATGCAGATCGCCGTGCCGAGGGAGCTGTGTGGATTGCGTGGACGTCCATGAATGCTGTTTGTGCTACTGCTTTGGTTGTAGTGAGGTACTCAGGACTGTAGGTCCGCTAACTAAATATTCTGGATTTATTTTCAGATTTGACATTTTGTTTTAATTAGTTTTTTTTTAATTTGTTACTTTCTCTGTTTTCATGGTACAATGGCGAACAAGTTTAAGCTTAGCGATGATACTGATGGTAAATTCTTCTCTTTTGGGAGAGGTATGGGTGTAATGGGAGGTCATTCTCGGCCAGAGGGGTTGGTTGGGATGGATCTGGGTGCTTCACCTGTGTTGCCTGCGAGAGATAGGGATTCAGGGTTAGGTCAGGACCTGTTGGGATCGCCTATGGGGCAGAGGTCACAGGGTGGGCCGCACCATTCAACGCCTAGTGGTGAGAATGACACATTGCATCAGCTTACTGATATGATCACGCGCCTTGGCTCACAGATAGGGGAGTCTATTGCAGCCACACTCATGTCCAGTGGTGCTGTTGGTGGAACTAGCCAGACTGATGTTCCAGCACATCATGTGGGTGACACACAGCACAGTGCACATAACTCACACACTCAGACTAGCGGCATTGTGAATGCGCTTGGTGAGAACACACCCATTAATGTCATAGTGAAAGCTGACAAAGAACCTGTTATTTTCAGGGGTGATAGTACCGACAAATACACAGTCATTGAATGGGTTGAGTTAATGAAATCATACTTAAGGAAACAGAAGTGTGATGTTTCATCGCAGACAGAAGTTGTAATGGGGAGGTTGATGGGGAAAGCCAGGGACGTAGTCAGAATTGGCTTGAGGAGCAATCCCTCGCTTAACTCTTCATGCACACCAGATGTTATTTACAACATACTGACTCAGTACTTTAGCTGCACATCATCATGCCTGCCCCTACAAGACTTCTACTCGACTCTGCCCAATCAGAGGGAGAATCCTGTTGATTACTGGATACGCCTCAACAAGGCAGCAGACATTGCTGAGGAGGGCTTAAAGCGCCAGGGTAGACATGCTGAGAATATGGGAGGAGAGATTGCCAAGATGTTCGTGAAGCACTGCCCAGATTCAGAATTTGCCTCTGTGTTTAAATACAAACAGATACATGAATGGACGACAATGGAGATACAGGGGAGGATTGATGACTATCAGAGGGAGCGGGTGTCTTCAGTGAAAGTGAATGTGCCTAAGAGTCATGCCACACCACTGATTTGCCAGGAGGTACACACAGAGACTCACGATGCATGTGTCACAGACACACCCAGTGCTGACCTTCCCTCCCCCTCAACTCTCGCTCTTGTGGGGGTGCCGTCTCTCTCTCCCTCACCTGCCTTGTCTCAGAACCAACAGCTGTCTCTCTCTCCAGCTCCTCGGGCCCACCAGCCGTATTCGATGCCTTTGACCCAGTGGCAGCCACAGGCTCTCTCTTCTCTGCCGCAGCGCCAGCGACCACCCCTGCCTTCTGCACTGCAGAGCCAACTGCCGGCGAGTCAACAGTCTAGCAGTGATGTTATGCTCGGTGAGATGATGTCTATGCTCAGGGAGCTGCTAGCTAAATTGCAGACTGGAGATGGGAGGCATGCTGCACGACGTGGTGGTAGGCAAGTTCGGAACCAGGCCCAGCCTGAAACAAGCTGTCGCGTCTGCAATGACAAAAACCACACCACTGAGTCCCACTGCCGATTGAATCGTCTCTGTTTCACATGCTTCGGGCCCGGCCATGCACAGCACTCATGCCCCACTAGATCTTCAGTCCGAGACAACGTACAGGAAAACTAAGTGACCTGTGCGTTAAGGGGGGCCGTACGGGTCTTGTGGATAACTCCCACAATAATGATGCTGCCGTGTTATACAACAATGTTAAGAATTGGAATAAATCAGAGACTGTTATCGTTCAAAATACACAAAAGCTCAGGGGCACTGATAGCCTATTTTACACTCCTGCTGTGGTCACAGACAAAGTAACTCTTCGTGCCATGATGGATAGCGGCTCGATGGCCTGCTCACTGAGTGCTGTGGCACAGGAGAAGCTTATTGAAGCTGGGGCTTTTGACCTGGACAGTGAGGAAGTGACTGATGTGGTCTTCATTGGATGTGGGGGTGTGCGTGTGAAACCTGAGTCAGTGGTGAATCTTGAGATGGTTGTGTATGGATGCAGAGTGTCAGTGCCCACTTTCGTTGTGGAGAATCAACAGGACGATTTGATCATTGGTTCTAATGTTATCAGACATTTGATTCGTCAGTTCAAGAGTGATGCAAGCTACTGGAAGGCTGTGTCGTCATCTGCTACAGGTGATCAAGAACGTGAACAGTTTCTCTCTCTTCTCGCTGGCCTGGAGCGTTGGTCTGATGGCGATGTACCAGACAAAGTTGGCACAGTCAAGTACAACAGAGCTGTCACTCTGCCGGCTGGCAGTGAATTTCTTGTATGGGGCACTCTTCCTAAGAATGTCAAGATATTCCCGGGCAGTACTGTCATGACTGAGCTGACGTCCTCCCATTCCGCACCTAGGGGCATTATGGTTGCCAGAGTCATAACGCCTCTGTGGGGCGACAGATGGGTCCCTCTCAAGATCCTGAACATCTCAGACAGCCCTGTCACGCTGCGTAGGAATGCAAAGCTCGCTGATGTCTACACCTGCCTACCACTGGAAGACATGGAGGTTCCAGAGCTCAAGTGTTCGCGCCAGGCCACATCGGTTGGGCCTGCTGAAGCATCAGTGGACACAGCGAATGCCGAGACTATGCAGGAAAGACTGGAGCATGTCGGCTTGAGTGATCTGGACCTTGAGTCATGTGACGTGTCTGCGGAATGGCGTACAAAGCTGGCTGATCTTGTGGCAAGATATGAGGATGTCTTCTCCCGCCATCACCTGGACTGTGGCGAGGCCAAGGGGTTTGTGCACCGTATTCGCCTTACTGATGAAAGACCGTTCCGACTTCCTTACCGGCGTGTTCCACCTGCTGAATACCAAAAGCTCCGCCAGGTCCTCAGTGAGATGGAAGAGAAAGAAATAATCAGGAAGTCTGCCAGCGAGTTTGCCTCACCTCTTGTCCTGGTGTGGAAGAAAAACGGTGACCTACGGGTATGCACGGATTTCAGATGGCTCAACAAATGGACAGTGAAAGATGCACACCCCCTTCCACATCAAGCTGACTGCTTAGCTGCCCTGGGTGGGAATGCGTTCTTCAGTACGATGGACCTCACGTCTGGCTTTTACAATATGCCACTGCATGAAGAAGATCGTAAATATTCCGCGTTCACGACACCCATGGGCCTGTACGAGTACAACCGTCTCCCTCAGGGCCTGTGCAACAGCCCAGCCAGTTTCATGAGGATGATGACCAGCATATTCGGAGACCAGAGCTTTCTTAGCTTGCTGTGCTACTTAGATGACTTGTTGGTTTTTGCCCCGACTGAAGCATTGGCCCTTGAGAGACTAGAGCTGGTTTTCAGTCGCCTCCGTCTGCATAACCTGAAGTTAGCTCCGAAGAAGTGCTGGCTGCACAGGAGGTCTGTGAATTTTCTGGGGCACATCATTGATGAGTCTGGTGTGTCTACAGATCCTGCAAAAGTGGAGACTATCAACACGATGACTGCTGCAGATTTGATGGAGCCTGACGGCGCAACCCCGTCCCAGTCACGAGTCAGGTCATTCTTAGGCGTGGTGAACTATTACCAGCACTTTGTCCCCAACTACTCCACCATAGCAAAGCCTCTTTTCGATCTCCTGGCTGGCCAGAAGCAGAAGGGAAGACCACGTACAAAAGGCCCTGTTAAGTTCAGGAAGTTGACACCAGCTGATTGGATGCCAGATCACCAACAAGCTTTTGAGGATCTGAAGACAGCCTTGGTGACCTCCATAGTTTTAGCGCACCCAGACTTCACTCGCCCCTTTGTATTGTCCACTGACGCTTCGCTAGATGGCCTAGGAGCGGTGCTATCGCAGATTCAGGAGGGTGACAGTGTGGCATGTCCAGTGGCTTTTGCCAGTAAATCTCTTTCACGAGCACAGAAGAAGTACCCCGCTCATCGTCTTGAATTCCTTGCATTGAAGTGGTCTGTGTGTGACAAGTTTCGCCATTGGCTTAAGGGTCATATGTTCACTGTATGGACTGATAATAACCCCCTCACACACATCATGACCAAACCACGACTAGATGCCTGTGAGCAACGGTGGGTGGCAAAGCTGGCAGCTTACACATTCGATATCAAGTACATCCCTGGTTCCAAGAACACTGTGGCTGATGCACTGAGTCGTCAGCCGTTTGTGAATTCAGCTGTTGGAAGAAAGTTACTGCAAGATCATTACAGTGAGCTCCTTGTGAAAGCAGTGCCTGTCTCCTCTGACTCCGTCCAAGAGGCCTTCAGACAGTCAAATGTCACTCAAAAGGACTTTGGCAGTGTGAGAGAGGACGAGCCTTATGTATCTGAGTGTGTGAAGAATCGACCGTTCTCTAGAGAGGAAGTCTCAGCCATCCTTGAGACACACAGTCTATGGGAGTCCGGTGCCAGGGTGCGAGCTGTCAATGTCCTCCAGCAGCTCCCACAGCTAGTTCCCCCTGATGAAGACCCCCTGCCTGTGTTCACTGAGAGAAAACTACGTGAAGGACAGTTGAGTGATCCTGTCCTCTCCAGAGTGCTGTACTTTGTGGAACTGGAATGGTCACACACGGCAGCCACGCTGCCTCACTGAGAAACAACTGGATCAGCCCCTCGTACTGGTCTTGGTTCAGCAGATCTTCAGCCTGCATCTCTGTAAACAGTGAGGCAAGGTCCAGTTGGGGTGACAGTTTCCCTCTTGCTTAGGCAAAAGACAAATGGGTGGTGGTTAATTAAAGCAAGTTTAAAACATATTTGGGAAATACACTTGTTGCTAAAAGCCAGTGGTGGAATGTGAATTAATGAATGAATCTTGAGAGGAGTTTTTCCTCTCCACCGTCGCCAAGTGCTTGCTCACAGGGGATCACCTGATTGCTGGGGTCTTTCTGCAACTGTGGGGGTTCCCCCCTACAGTTGATAGTGCTATGAGATGACTGTTGTTGTGAAATGGCGCTATATAAATAAAGTTGAATTGAATTGAATTGAATTGAATTATTTTATATTATTAAATAGAATAATATAACAAAGGGGAAACAAATCTAACAAGGTCAAATTAAACAATAACTCTGTATATAATATATACAGTTCAACATAGGTTATCTGAAATGGGTGATGGCTGAAGCTGCAGCTTATATTGCCCACCATATTCCATTCAAGAATTCAAAAGAAAAACAAAACAGGAGGGATTACAATTTGAATGTGACAATAAAGTACTTCGTTGTTGTATTTAACCACAATTTTCATGTAGCTGCGCTTCGGTAGATTTTACAAGGGCTGTGTTACATTTAAAATCATCTCTTTTTACTGTGGCCTCAGCAATCAGAATGAATTAATACATTCACTTGAATGGAATCTAGTGTGGCGCATATATTGAGTTCATATTTCCCACAAATGTATGGCTGTATGTTTATTGGGGGCTTCACGTCTCGTGGGGACAAAAGAGGTCTGGGCCTGCAGATGTCTACAGGAGATGACGAGGAGGTGTGAGTTTCGGCTTTTGTCTCAGAGAGGATGCGCCAGGAGGATTCCCGGATCATCGAGGGATAAGGGACAATAGTGAAACATCAAAGAGTGCATTGTGACTGGGATTAAGTACCATGTGATTGTATGTTTGCTAAAGCACATGTGACTTAGGTTTCGTGGCTCCAGCAGTATAAAAGTGTGGTATTTGATTGCTCAGTCTCTTCTTGTGTTTAGAGATTGCTAGAGCATGTGTTCCTTTAATAAAGCTGAACCTGAGAAATAAACTCAGCCTCATCCTTGAACGCATTCTCTACACTGGTGACCCGACGACAAATTATGGCCAGTGACGACCTTTCCGCACCAGACTCATCAGGAGCAAGCCAGGCTAACGCAGCTACCGCAGTCCAGCTGCCTGATTTCTGGCAACATAGCCCGCGCTCCTGGTTCAACACTGTCGAGGCGCAGTTCCATCTTCGGGGAATTTCGGCGGATGCAATGAAGTTCTACCATGTAGTCGCAAAGCTGGACAGCCTCACAGTCCAGCGGGTGGACAGCCTGACTAACCACCCACCAGACGACGACAAGTACGGCGCATTGAAAGCCGCTCTCATCTGTGCTTTCACCCCCTCGCTGGGAGAGCGAGCAGAGAAGCTCCTGGTATTGACTGAAGGCCAGGCAGACAGGCCTGCGGACCTGATGGCGAGGATGCTGAGCCTGAGAGGCGATGATGATGACGGCTTTATCTTCGCCCATCTTTTCCTCAGGACACTACCGTCAGCGGTGAGAGTTACCCTGGCCGGTTCACAGCTGCTGACCAACCGAGATTACCACGAGCTGGGCCAGGAGACACAGCGACTCGTCGATGCCCATAGATGGCACACGGCCACGACGGCGGCAGCAGAGCTGAGCGCAACGCCTGGAGACGGCAGGGGGCCAGAGGCTGCAGCACCAGATTCGCTGACGTCAGCAGCGGCGGAGGCCAGGAGACGCGGAGCGGGAGACGTCCTCTGCTTTTATCATCGACGTTTCGCCGAGAGGGCACGCAAGCGCATTCCACCGTGCCAGTTCAGGCGCTCGGGAAACGCCAGGACCGAGAGTCGGTAGCAGCTGCTGCTCTCGGCGTGAAGAATAAGCTGCTCTACCTTACGGACGCGAAATCAGGGAGGCAGTTCCTGGTGGACACAGGCTCCCAGCTGAGTTTCATCACACCTTCCTACGCTGACCGGCTGGCGCCTTCCAGCGGGCCCCTAGGGTTGGCGGCGAACGGCTCGACGATCAAGACCTTCGGGGAGAAGACCCTCCCCCTGTCTTTTCACGGTCGGACATTCGAGTGGACTTTCGTCGTAGCGGCAGTCAGTCATAACATGTTAGGTGCTGATTTTTTGTGCTCAAATGGTTTATTGGTTGATCTTGCTAATAGACGTCTGGTTAATGCACTGTCTTTCCACTCCATTTCCTGTACAGCCCAGGTGGTCCCGCCTACTGCACAGCCCAACGTCACAGCTGCGGGTGGTAAGTTCCAAGCACTACTCACTCAGTTTCAAGCACTCACAGTCCCAACGTTTTCGGCGTCAGTGGCTAAACATGGGGTGGAACATTTTATAACTACCACCGGGACCCCAGTTTTTGCAAAAGCTCAGCGCTTGGACTCAGCTAAACTGGCCATAGCGCGCGAGGAATTCGCCAACCTGGAAAAACTGGGCATCATTAGACGCTCTAACAGCCCCTGGGCTTCACCGCTGCATATGGTCCCCAAGGCTGATGGCTCGTGGCGGCCTTGTGGTGATTTCCGCAGGTTGAATAACGCTTCAGCACACGACTGCTACCCGATTCCGCACATCCAGGATTTTTCGGTTCATTTAGCGGGGGCGCGCATTTTTTCTAAAATAGATTTGGTGCGCGTGTACCATCAAGTCCCAGTCCGCACTCAGGACATACCCAAAACAGCGGTAATAACTCCTTTTGGGTTTTTCGAGTTTTTGCGCATGCCGTTTGCACTCAAGGGTGCTGCGCAGACTTTCCAGCGCATGATGGATGAAGTTTTACGTGGCCTCCCTTTCGTGTTCGTCTACTTGGATGATATTTTGGTAGCCAGCACGTCCGAAGACGAACACGAAAGCCACCTCACAGCGGTTTTTCGGAGGCTGGCAGAGCACGGGTTAATAATTAACCCAGCGAAGTGCCAGTTTGGGGTGACGCAAATTGATTTTTTGGGGCACTGCGTTTCACCAGAAGGAGCGGTCCCGCTGCCCGATAAAGTACGCGCAATAACAGATTTTCCCCAACCTCAGACGGTCAAAGCATTGCAGGAATTTTTGGGAATGGTTAATTTTTATAACCGTTTTCTCCCAAGCGCAGCACAGCTCATGCAACCATTGTACGCGGCACTTAAAAAACAAAAACCTGCAAATAAAATCGAGTGGTCCCCGGAGCGGGAGCGCGCATTCTCCCAGGTCAAATCAGCCCTGGCGAACGCCGTTTTGTTGGCACACCCGGTGCCAAAGGCCCGCATGGCGCTCACCACGGACGCTTCCAATTTAGCGGTGGGGGGCGGTCGTGGAACAGTTTGTGGCAGGGAGCTGGCAGCCGCTCGCGTTTTTCAGCAGAACCTTGCGCGATAACGAGCGGAAATACAGCGCGTTTGACAGGGAGCTGTTGGCCCTAGATTTGGCCATCCGCCATTTCCAGTTCTGGCTGGAAAGGCGCCGTTTCACCGCTTTTGTGGACCATAAGCCGCTAATGTTTGCGATGGCCAAGATTTCAGAGCCTTGGTCAGGCCGGCAGCAAAGACAGCTGGCCGCGATATCGGAGTTCACCACCGATATTCAGCATGTCGCGGGCAGACATAATGTAGTGGCAGATTGTCTTTCGCGTGCGGTAGCAGCGCCAGGCCCCGTGGGGGCATACTCGGCAGCCGTGGCCGCGAGCCAGGTTTGTGGCGCGGAAGCGCTTGCAGCCCCAGTCCACGTAGGTTTAGATTATGCAGCCATGGCCGCGGAGCAGGTTAGCGACGTGGATGTGCGCGCGCTCCAGTCTGGACCAACAGGGTTAAGGCTGGAGCACAGGGTGCAGCAAATAGGTATGCCCCCTCTAATCTGCGATGTCTCCACGGGGCGGGGCCGCCCCGTGGTATCAGCTGTATGGCGCCGCCGCGTTTTTGACCCAATCCATTCTCTGGCGCACCCGGGGGTGCGCGCATCGATTAAGATGGTGGGGGAGAAATTTGTTTGGCCGGGGTTGCGTAAACAGGTCAAGGAACGGGCAGCAGCCTGCGTAGTGTGTCAGCGAGCCAAAATACACAAGCACACTAGAGCCCCTTTGGAGCCTTTTCACATCCCGGCTAAGCGTTTTGATCATGTGCATGTCGACTTGGTGGGCCCCCTTCCGTTGTCGCAGGGGTGCACACACCTTTTGACGATGGTAGATCACACCATGCGCTGGCTAGAAGTGGTTCCTCTCGCGTCAACTACGGCAGCAGACGTTGCACGCGCGTTTTTAACGGCTTGGGTCGCGCGTTTTGGAGTTCCGTCGGACATAACGTCTGACAGGGGTCCCCAATTTGTTTCCGAACTCTGGTTATCGATAGCCCACAGCCTGGGGGTGAAGATTCACCGCACTACCACATATAACCCCCAGGCTAACGGTTTGTGCGATCGCTTTCATAGGTCATTGAAAGCAGCCCTCAGAGTGTCTCTTACGGATACAAATTGGGTGGATAAACTTCCATGGGTTTTATTGGGGTTGCGTTCCGCACCTAAGGAGGATTTGCAGGCCTCTCCGGCTGAATTAGTTTTTGCTCAACCCCTCCGTTTGCCGGGGGAATTCCTTCCTGACAACCCGGCACCAAATTGCCTCCCCGCTCAGCTGTTGTTGAGCGGCACAGGATCAAACACCCTTCCTGGCCCAGTTCATCACAGTTTTCCACGCGTTTTTGTGCCAAAGGCTTTAAAAAATGCGGAGTTTATTTTTGTTAGACATGATGCTCAACGACCAGGTTTGCGACCGCCTTACGACGGGCCTTTCAGAGTGTTGGAAACAGGGGAGAAACATTTTTTGCTTGATTTAGGAGACAGAAAAGAGTTGATCTGCATTAACAGACTCAAACCCGCCTTTGTTTTGGCTGATGAACACGTGCAGTTGGCCAGGGCCCCCCGCCGTGGCAGGCCGCCGAGAAGACATTCTTCGGAGCCACCACAAGGATGTGCTAACGATTCTGATCCACAGATGAAGGGAGCCGCTGCAGAGAGAACGAAGCCAGCTTACAGCAGATATGGCAGGAGGTTAAAACCCAAGCAATTAGTGGATTGATTTGTGATATGTAATGATGTTTTCTGCCATGCATCTCTGATTATGTTTTGTCCCTGAATAGACGTTTGGGGGGGGGGGGGGTTATGTGGCGCATATATTGAGTTCATATTTCCCACAAATGTATGGCTGTATGTTTATTGGGGGCTTCACGTCTTGTGGGGACAAAAGAGGTCTGGGCCTGCAGAGGTCTACAGGAGATGACGAGGAGGTGTGAGTTTTGGCCTTTGTCTCAGAGAGGATGCCCCAGGAGGATTCCCGGATCATCGAGGGATAAGGGACAATAGTGAAACATCAAAGAGTGCATTGTGATTGGGATTAAGTACCATGTGATTGTATGTTTGCTAAAGCACATGTGACTTAGGTTTCGTGGCTCCAGCAGTATAAAAGTGTGGTATTTGATTGCTCAGTCTCTTCTTGTGTTTAGAGATTGCTAGAGCATGTGTTCCTTTAATAAAGCTGAACCTGAGAAATAAACTCAGCCTCATCCTTGAACACATTCTCCACACTAGTACTTTAACTGAAGTTGTGCATCACCGAGTGTGGAGTCGCTCAGTCAAAATATGAAGTTTTTATCAATAAAAGTTTGTCTTGTCTGTAAAAGTGTCTCTTCTTGCCCTGTGTACTGTTATCACTACGTGTTGTATACACTGTGTATGTGAACGCAGATCAACAGCAAGCCAAACTCGTCTTTCATGAGCCAGGAAACCGAGCGTCTTGCTCCTTTATTACAGTCTTCTAGACAGCTTACAATTCTTTACAATTGTGGCTTGAAAAGCTCAAAGAAAGGCCCGAGTGAAACTGAAAATATAAAGAGAAAATAAAGTGTATTTTAGCTCTTTGTCAGATGAAAAATAAATACACCAAAAAATGGATAACGTCAGAAAACTTGCACAGAAGTTAACTCTAGCTGCTACTAAAGGCAAACAACACGTTTTCGCTATCTTTTCATATGCTAATTAGATCGCTAGTAGCAGCGTTACTTATGCTAATACACAGCACTCTCGGTGTAAGGCAAGCTAGCGAGCTCCTGGGATAAGGCTAATTCCTGGTAACAACATATTCACAAAACGATCTCACATCACGTCTCATAAAACTTATAAAGTTAACAAGACACTAATTAAACTCACAGCCATTGCTTTCGAAGGTGTAGAAAAGGATATAACACACAGGAGGAGCATCTTAGACATTCACAGGCAGGTTTTTCTTTTCTCCTTTTTTTTCTTCTCTTTCTCACTGACTTCCGCTTCTGCTACCCATAAAACATAGTGACCACTGGCTGCGCCTTCAACATGAAATACAGGTAAACCAGTACTAACTGTATAGAAGTTACTTTTAACACAATGACTGTTTTTTAGCATGCATTATTACAGATGAATTATGACATTTTATTATTAACTTATGGTGAACTATTTTTAACCTTCTATGAAAAACCCCCTCCTCATGGATCGTCACCTTATCGTGGTGGGGGGGTTTGCGTGCCCCAGTGACCCCAGGAGCTATGTTGTCCGGGGGCAATTTGCCTCTGATAGGGTCTCCCAAGACAAACTGGTCCTGGGCGAAGGGCCAGACTAAGAACGATCCAACAGACTCTCATGATAAATTGTATATCAAGGATTCAGTGTACCCCGCCCGGTATGGGGTTACCGGGGCCCCACCCTGGAGCCAGGCCTGGGGGAGGGGCTCGAAGGCTAGCGTCTGGTGGCCGGGTTTCCACCCATGGGACCCAGCCGGGCTCAGCCCGAAGGAGTTACATGGGTCCGCCCTCCAGTGGGGTCACCACCTGCAGGAGGGATCATGGGGGTCCGGTGCTATGTGGATTAGGTGGCAGTCAAAGGCGGAGACCTTGGCGGACTGATCCCAAGCTTTCTAAATTGGCTTTTGGTACGTGGAATGTCACCTCTCTGGTGGGGAAGGAGCCTGAGCTGGTGTACGAGGTTGAGCGATACCGGCTAGATATAGTCGGCCTCACCTCAACACACAGCTCCGGTTCCGGAACCAGTCTCCTGGAGAGGGGCTGGAGCTTGGCCTTTTCTGGAGTTGCCCCGGGTGAGAGGCGACGAGCAGGGGTGGGTATTCTTGTATCGCCCCACCTTGCTGCCTCTATATTGGAGTTTTCCCCGGTGGATGAAAGGGTTGCTTCCCTGCGCCTTCGGGTTGGGAAACGGGTCCTGACCATCATTTGTGCCTATGCACCAAATGATGTTTCAGAGTACCCACCATTTTTGGAGTCTGAGACTGGGGTGCTGGAGGGTGCTCCTCCTGGAGACTCCATTGTCCTACTGGGGGACTTCAATGCGCACGTGGGCAACGACAATGAAACCTGGAGGGGGGTGATTGGGAGGAACGGCATGCCCGATCTGAACCCGAGTGGTGTTCAGTTATTGGACTTCTGTGCTAACCACAGTCTGTCCATAACGAACACCATGTTCAAGCATAAGGGTGTCCATATGTGCACCTGGCACCAGGACACCCTAGGTCACAGGTCGATGATCGATTTTGTTATCGTATCATCAGACCTGCGACCGTATGTCTTGGACACCCGAGTAAAGAGAGGTGCAGAGCTGTCAACTGATCACCACCTGGTGGTGAGTTGGATCCGATGGCAGGGGAGGAAGCCATTCAGACCTGGTAGACCCAAACGTATAGTGAGGGTGTGCTGGGAGCGTCTGGCTGTGGCCCCTGTCCGGGAGGTCTTCAACTCCCACCTCCGGAAGAAATTCAACCACATTCCGAGGGAGTCTGGAGACATGGAGACTGAATGGGCCATGTTCTCCACCTCTGTTGTTGAAGCGGCGGCCCAGAGCTGCGGCCGCAAGGTGGTCGGTGCATCTCGTGGTGGCAACCCCCGAACCAAGTGGTGGACACCAGTGGTGAGGGGGGCCATTAAGCTGAAGAAGTAGTCCTATCAAGCTTGGTTGGCTTGTGGGACTCCCGAAGCAGCTGAGGTGTACCGGCAGGCCAAGCAGAGTGCAGCTCGGGTGGTTGCTGAAGCAAAAACCCGGGTATGGGAGAAGTTCGGTGAGGCCATGGAACAAGACTTTCGGTCGGCTTCAAAGAGATTCTGGCAAACTGTTCGGCGGCTCAGGAGGGGAAAGCAGCTCCCCGTCCACACTGTGTATGGTGCGGATGGGACACTGTTGACTTCAACTGGGTATATCGTCGGGCGGTGGAAGGAATACTTCGAGGATCTCCTCAATCCCACTGATACGCCTTCCACAGAGGAAGCAGGGTTTGGTGACGAGGGGGATGACTCGCCTATCACAGGGGCTGAGGTCGCCAAGGTGGTTAAAAATCTCCTTGGTGGGTGACTTCCGGGAAGATGGCGGAGAGACATAACACTAAAACAAAGAGCTCTCCCTAGCCGGATTAAAAATCATCGGTAAATGGCCAACTCGACATAAACGAATCAATAAACTAAGGGATGAAAACACGAAGGAACCGGGCACAAGGACAAAAACAGGGTAAAATTGAAGAATTCCTCTCCAACAACGCAGGAAAAACCGCTGTACGCAAAGCCCAAAAAAACGAGGTGTCTACAGCAGAGAAAATGGAAGACACCAGACTCGACAACATGAACGCTGGCATCGCCAGTTTGGGTGAAGAGTTAAGAGAATTCAAGCGACAGCTACAACAGGATTTAGCGGCTCTTAAGGAGGAACTGAAAAAAGAAATTAAGGAGGAAATCATGGACCTCCGAAGAGAAATGGAGCGTAAATTAACGGAAAACATGGAGGAGCTGCGCTCCCAGCGGGCGTGTATGACAGAAGCGCAGACCCGAATTTCGGAACTAGAAGATTGGAAAAGCGAGACAAACGAACAACTACAGACCCTGACGACGCAAACGCAGAGGATGCAGGAGAAAATAAACGACTTGGAGAGCAGATCCCGACGAAGCAATATGCGCATCTTTGGAATTCCGGAGGGCATTGAAGGCAACTCGATGACAAAATTCATGGATCAGTTCTTAAAAAAAGAACTGGAAATACCCGGAGAAACGGATCTGCAGATTCAACGGGCGCACAGAGCACCGGCACAGAACCCGAAAACAAACTCTCCACCCAGGTCAGTTGTGGTAAACTTTGTGAAATATGACATAAAGGAAAGAATCCTGACGCAAGCATGGAAAAAAAAGATACAAATCGGCGACAAACAGGTATTTTTTGACCATGACTACCCGACAGATATCGTGCAGCAGCGGAAGAAATATGCCAATATTAAAAAAACGCTGAAAGAGAAAAAAATTAGATTCCAAACGCCGCTAACGAAAATGAGGATTCATTGGGAGGAAGGCACAAGAACCTACAACACGGCCGAAGAGGCAGCGCGGGATATGATGGAGCGGGGCCTTGAGGTGAGCGTGCCGAAGGAGACGGCTGGAGAAGCGGCGGCCCTGAACGCACCACGACAGACGGAGTGGAGGCGAGTGAACGGCGGAAGAAGGGGGAGAGACGTAGAGCAGCGGGCCCAGGACAAGCTACAAGGCTTTCAACTGAAAGCCTAGATTATAACAAAGATTAAGAAAGGCACAGAAGAAATGAAGGCCAAGAAGACAAGGTAAAAGAGAAACAGACGGCTAGGAGAGGTTTAAGTGATATTTGTTGGACATTTCTAGACTTATGACTATTACTTTGATAGTAATTAGAAGTCTAGGGAGGGCCCTTCACTCTGTGAAGACAAACCCCCCACCCACCAACAGGGACCAGTGGGCAGAAGAAAGGCCCAAAGTACGGAGGTCGAGATTTTTTAATGTGTTTTTATATAAATATGTGTTATTTTTGTTGTTAAAGGGGCTAGGAGTGCAAGTTAAAAAAATGGAAAAACATGAATATGGGTAAAAATCTTAAGATAATGACATTAAACGTGAATGGTCTGAACTCACCTGTTAAAGGGGAAAGAATAATAAGAAAATTCAAGAAGGAAAAAGCTGAAATCATATTTATGCAAGAGACACATTTGAGCAAGACAGAACATGTGAAACTAAAGAGATTTGGCTATAAGAACTCCTACTACAGTTCATTTAAGGGAGGAGCAAAAAGGGGGGTTATGATACTAATCTCAAACAAAATACAATTTGAAAGTGAACAGGAAATCCAGGATAAAGAAGGCAGGTATGTAATAATAAAGGGAAGAATAGATGGTATGCAGATTACATTAGTGAACATCTATGCCCCACCAGAAAGTGACAAGGGTTTTTTTCAACATCTGTTTGATCTCATAGCAACACACAGTGAAGGAGTCCTAATTTGTAGAGGAGACTTAAATGCTGTCATGGATCATGAAGTTGACACAACAAGTGTTAAGAAGACAAAAAAACATGTAACAAAGTTCATAAGAACCTCACTGGCAGAAATGGGTATGGTAGACATATGGAGGGACCTGCACCCACTCGAAAAAGACTATACACATTATTCAGCAGTCCATAAAGTACACTCTAGAATAGATTACTTCCTTATGAATGAAGGTGACAGACACAGGGTGAGAAATTGTTGGATTGGAGGGGCAGAAATATCAGATCATAATCCTATATACATGGAAATATATTTGAACAATAGAAAACGACAAACAACATGGAAACTTAACGTAGGACTGTTAAATGATGAGAAAATGAAAGAAAGAATAAAAATAAACATAAACGAATATATCCAAGAGAATGACAATGAAGAAGTGGACCCAACAATACTATGGGACACACTAAAAGCCGTGTTAAGGGGTAAATTAATTGTTGAAACAGGAAAAGCAAATAAGACTAAACTGGAAGCGTATGAACAAAGATGTGAGAGACTGAGGGAACTAGAACGTAAACATCAAAGCACAAATGACCCAAAAATATATCAAGAAATTAAAGAAGAAAAAACAAAGATAAAAGAAACACAAATGGATGAAAGTGAAAGGAAAAATAGATATCTAAAGCAAAAATATTATGAAACGGGGCCAAAAGCCACAAAACTGCTGGCAAAACGGTTAAGAAAACAACAAACAATGAATAATGTATACAAGATTAAAGACCCCACCACAAATAAAACCACAGTTAACCCAGAAAACATCGAAGAAATTTTCCATAATTTCTACCAAGAACTATACTCGCAACCTGAAGAAACAAATACTAAAGATATCAAAAAATTTCTAGACACATTGGACTTGCCATCAATAGGAAATCAACAAAATGAAAAACTAACAGCAGAAATAACAACACAAGAGATCAGAGATGTGATTAAGTCACTTAAAAACGGTAAATCACCAGGTAGTGATGGATACCCATCTGAGTTTTATAAACTGTTTATAGAAGAACTCACGCCACAACTCCTAAAGTCATTTAATTGGACGCTGAACAACAACAAAATACCTCCATCATGGAACGAAGCAATCATTTCAGTTATTTTAAAACCAGGGAAAGATAAAGAACAATGCTGAAACTATAGACCAATCTCTTTATTAAATGTAGATTATAAAATATACACAACAATTATATGTAAACGAATAAAGACATTCTTGACGGAATTGATAGAAGATGATCAAACTGGATTCATAGAGGGACGCCAAACACATGACAATATCAGGAGAACAATACATATAATTAACCAAATACATAAAGAAAAGAAAAGCGCAGTAATAATGAGTTTAGACGCAGAAAAAGCATTTGACAGGGTTAACTGGAAATTCCTATATAGTGTACTGGAGCGCTTTGGATTTAACGAAAAATCAGTACAATGCATAAGGACGCTATATCAAGAACCTGTGGCAAGAATCAAGATAAACGGTAGCTTAACAAACAAAGTAAATATACAAAGATCAACTAGGCAGGGATGCTGCTTATCGCCCACCTTGTTTGCTCTGTTCATAGAACCATTGGCTCAAGCGATACGACAAAATAAGAAATTAAAAGGTGTAACAATAAAGGGGGCGGAACACAAGATTGGGCTATTTGCAGACGATATTATAGTTTACCTTGAACAACCAGATAAATCAATAATGGAAATGATGAACTTGATAGAAAATTTTGGAAAATTATCAGGATACAAGATAAACATAACAAAAACACAAATACTGACATTCCACTATAACCCTCTAAACCAGATAACTGATAAGATCAAACTAAACTGGAACCAAAAAGAAATAAAATACCTTGGAGTGAACATACCTAAAGACCTAAGCAAAATATATAAAGCAAACTATGATAGGTTGGAACAAGAAATAAAAAAAGATATTGATAGATGGTCAATCTTAAATATGGATCTGAATTCAAAAATTGAGACAGTCAAAATCAGCATACAACCTAGATTACTTTACCTCTTCCAGGCTATACCAACAGAGATTCCAGATGCCCAATTCTCAAAGTGAGACAGGATGATATCGAGATTTGTTTGGGGAGGTAAAAAACCAAGAGTGAAATATAAAACCCTCCAATTACCAAAAGAGAAAGGAGGCATGGGCCTACCGAGTCTAAAGGAATATTACTACTCAGCACAAATAAGATATATCATATGTTGGTGCGACGAGGGATATGAGGCAAAATGGAAAGAAATGGAAAAGGAAATTGAGGGACTCCCAGTACAAAGCATAATAGGGGATAAAGATGCATATAAGCAAATCAAACAAATAGACCCAATCACTAAATTTACTTTAGAACTGTGGTATAAAATAGTACAAAAATATAATATAAGGGAAGACATAAAACTATTGAAATGGGTAGCATTTGACAGTCAGTTTGAACCGGCAAAACAAGATAGGGGATACAAAAATCTGGTGAACAAGGGAATCACAGCATGGGGCAATATCGGAAAAAAAGATCTCGGGAGCTTTGTAAATATCAGGAGAAAATTTAAATTAGAAAGATCGGAATTTTTCAGATATCTGCAGATGAGAGATTACTATATGAAGAAGATTAGGCATAACCTCCAAACAGATGTGAACGAGATTATACAACTTATTTTAAGCTCATATGCAGGAAATAAAATAAGAATTATTTCAAAACTATATCAGAAACTTATGACAAACAATCATACAAGTAACTATATAAAGGAGAAATGGGAGAAAGAGCTCAATTTAAACATAACAGAAGAAAGCTGGCAGGAAATATGGAAAACACAACACACATCAACAAATTCAAGGGCATGGAGGGAATTTGGATGGAAAAACCTGATTCGCTTTTTCATTACACCACAGATTCAAGGAAAATATACAAATACCCAATCTTTATGCTGGAGGGGATGTGGGGCTCAAAATGCAGACCACTCACATATGTTTTGGAAATGCTACAAAATATCATCATTTTGGAAATCTATGCATGTGACAATACAGAGGATATTAGGATATAATATACCAATGAACTGTAACCTGATGTACTTATGTGATCTTAAAAAAGACAATGTTATACAGGCTGAGGACAGATATCTAGTTAAAATCTTGTTGATTGCATGTAAAAAAACTATCACAAAAAAATGGCGATCAGAAGTTCTTCCTGACCAAGAACAATGGACTGACATTGTTGAGGACATACGTATGATGGAAAAACTAACATATCGACGAAGAATGCAAGAAGGAATATGGGAGAAAAAATGGCGGAGATGGACACACTACAAAGTGCAACAACGAGGCAGAAATTGAAAGAATAACCAAAGACACTGAAAAAACCAGAAGAATTAAGAGATGGAAACTAAAAACTTGATGCTCCAACATTTGCCCCCCCCCTTTTATTTTTTTTTATTTATTTATTTTTTTTTATTTATTTTTTTTTTTTTTATTTTTCCCTACCCTAACCCCTTTGTTTTTTAAATGTAGAATGTGATCTGAATGCATTATATATGATGAAAAATGAATAAAAATCTAAGTTACAAAAAAAATCTCCTTGGTGGCCGGGCCCCAGGGGTGGACGAGATTCGCCCTGAGTACCTCAAGGCCCTGGATGTTGTTGGGTTGTCATGGTTGACACGCCTCTGCAACATTGCGTGGAGGTCGGGGGCAGTGCCTTTGGCATGGCAAACCGGGGTGGCGGTTCCTCTCTTCAAAAAAGGGGACCGGAGGGTGTGCTCCAACTTTAGAGGGATCACACTCCTCAGCCTCCCTGGGAAGGTCTATGCCAAGGTACTGGAGAGGAGAGTCCAGCCGTTGGTCGAACCTCGGATTCAGGAGGAGCAATGTGGTTTTCGTCCTGGCCGTGGCACATCGGACCAGCTCTTTACCCTCTCGAGAATTCTTGAGGGTTCGTGGGAGTTTGCCCAACCAGTTTACATGTGTTTTGTGGACTTGGAGAAGGTATTTGACCGCATCCCTCATGGATTTTTGTGGGGGGTGTTTCGGGAGTATGGGGTATCGGGCTTGTTGTTACGAGCTATTCGGTCTCTGTACGACCGTTGTGAGAGTTTAGTTCGTATTGCCAACACTCGGTCGGAGTCATTCCCAGTGAGAGTTGGACTCCACCAGGACTGCCTTTTGTCACCGATCCTGTTCATAATTTTTATGGACAGGATTTCTAGGCGCAGCCAGGGAATGGAGGGTGTCATGCTTGGTGACCACAGGATCTCATCTCTGTTGTTTGCAGATGATGTTGTCCTGTTGGCTTCATCCAGCAATGACCTACAGCTCTTGCTGGGACGGTTTGCCGCTGAGTGTGAAGCGGCTGGGATGAGAATCAGCACCTCCAAGTCCGAGTACATGGTCCTCAGCCGGAAAAAGGTGGATTGTCCTCTCCGGGTTGGGGACAGGCTCCTGCCCCAAGTGGAGGAGTTTAAGTATCTTGGGGTCTTGTTCACGAGTGAGGGGAAAATGGAGCGAGAGATCGACAGACGGATTGGAGCAGCATCTGCAGTGATGCGGACGTTGTACTGGTCTGTTGTGGTGAAGAGGGAGCTTACTTCTAAGGCAAAGCTGTCGATTTACCAGTCAATCTACGTTCCTACTCTCACCTATGGTCACGAGCTTTGGTAATGACCGAAAGAATGAGATCGCAGATACAAGCGGCTGAAATGAGCTTTCTCCGTAGGATTGCTGGACTCACCCTCAGAGATAGGGTGAGGAGCTCAGTCATCCGGGAGAGGCTCAGAGTAGAACCGCTGCTCCTCCACATTGAAAGGAGTCAGTTGAGGTGGTATGGGCATCTGATTAGGATGCCTCCTGGACGCCTCCCACTTGAGGTGTTTCAGGCACGTCCCACTGGGAGGAGACCCCGGGGCAGACCCAGGACTCGGTGGAGAGACTATGTCTCCCAGCTGGTCTGGGAATGCCTTGGTATCCCCTCTGAAGAGCTGGAGCAGGTGGCCGGGGAGAGGGAAGTCTGGGCTTCTCTGCTTGAACTGCTGCCTCCGCAACCCGGACCTCCGGAAAAGCGGTAGAAGATGGATGGATGGATGGATGAAAAACACTCTACTGTGGGCAGAACACTCCCCGCCTGGCATTACTAATGCCACTACTGCTTTTTATCTATCACTTCATTTTCTAAGAGCATAACAACATCTGAGATGGGACGCAAGTAAGTCTTTGAAACACCCTGAGACGATGTCCTCACTTTGACCTTTCTGACCTTCCCGTCGCTGCTTGGAAAGGTGGATGTGATGATGGCCATTGTCCATTCATTTCTGGGTGCTTGATTTTGTTTCAACAGCACTATGTCACCTGTCTGTAGGTTGCGGTGTGTTGTATGCCACTTGCGCCTTGATTGGAGGGTGTTGAGATATTCGTTTCTCCAGCGGCTCCAAAATTCATTGGCGAGTGCTTGCACTTGTTTCCACTGGTTTTTGAGCAGGTCTTTTCCACAAAAGTCTCCTGGTGGAGGGGGGACATGCTGCTTTTGGGTCAAGATCATTGCGGGACAGAGTAGGAATGGTGAGGAAGGGTCCGTTGAGATGGGTACTAAGGGCCTTGCATTGATTATAAACTATACCTCAGCCATTAAAGTACAAAGCGCCTCATGCGTCAAACGAGAGTGTTTGTTTTGCAAAAGCATAGAGTCCAATATTCTGCGAGTGACCCCAATCAGTCTTTCCCAGACGCCGCCCCATGTGGGAGGCATGTGGGGATTGAACTGCACGGTTCATAATTGGGCTGCACGGTGGCGCAGTGGTTAGCACTGCGGCAGCACAGTTTACCCTTGGCCGGGGGATCGTGGGGATCGTGGGATCGATCCCAGCCCCCGACCAACAGTGATCTGTGTGGAGTTTGCATGTTCTCCCCGTGTATGCGTGGGTTTACCCCGGGATTTCTCCGGTTTCCTCCCACATGCCAAAACATGCAGGTTAGGTTAACTGGAGACTCTAAAGTGGCCCTTGGTGTGAATGTGTGTGTGAATGGTTAAAAGGGATGGCGCCGTATTGTGGCTGCTTCATCCATCTAGGTGGTGGATGACCCTTAATTTCTGTAAAGCATCTTTGAGTGTCTATGATAAAGCGCTATATAAATCTGATGTATTGATTGATTGAACTCCCATGTGCAACCTTTGGCATGGAGATAGTTGACAATGTTGGGAGGGTTCTTATTTGGTTGTGCCATGCCTAACTCCACACTCGCTGCAATGAAGTTAGTGCCTCTGTCAGATCGCATTTGCTTTGCTGGGCCCTGTATTGCGAAGAATCTGCGTATTGCATTTATGCAGCTCCAAGCGTCCATAGATTCAATGACTTCAATATGCACGCCTCTTGTGGTCATACACGTGAAGAGTATTGCCCACCTTTTTTCTTGTGCAGCGCCACCTCGTGTGTGTCGAGTGACTACTGACCATGGACCGAATACGTCCAACCCGACATATGAAAATGGAGGGCATGTTTTGAGTCTCTCAGGTGGGAGATCTGCCATTTTCTGAGTCTCTAGTTTTCCCCTGAGTTTCCTGCATGTTACACAATGGTGGATAATGGACGAGACCAGTCTTTTGCAACCTACACTCCACAGTCCGGCTTGCCTAACTGCGCTTTCCGTGAACTGCCTTCCTTGATGCACAACTTTGGCATGATAGTGACGGACAAGCAGCTGAGTTACGTGATGCTTGTTTGGGAGAATGATTGGATTCTTAGATGCTGTGTTCGATGAAGCATGTTTGAGGTGACCTCCAACCTTGATGAGGCTTTCATTCATATAGGGATCAAGAGCTACGATGGGACTTGAACTGCGGACGGTTTGGTTGGCATGGAGAGCAGCATACTCGTCGGGAAAAGCGTCCTTTTGAACAGACTGGAGGGTGAGGTTACTGGCAGCATCCAGCTCCTCTGGAGTGCGTGGCTTGCTACATTGATGCCAGCCCCTGCATGAATGATCTGACAAGTTGCTTGATGAGTGAGAACGAACTTGGTGAATTAGGAATGCAATGGCACGTACTAATGAGTTCCAGCTTGAAAAGTGCTGGAGGCATTCTGGTAAGGGCCCGTTTTTCTGAATGTGAGTAGCGAAGGTCGTGACTTTTCTGATTTCAGAGTCTACTTCAGGCTCGATTAACCCAAAGGATTCAGGTGTCCCAGATTCAGGTAGTTTGTAAAGGAAGTCTGGTCCCTTAAACCACATAGTGTCCATGAGCTGTGATGCAGGTATTGACCTGGTGGCTAGATCAGCTGGGTTTTGCTCTGATGTGACATAGTGCCACTGTTCAGGGGATGTGGACTGACGTATACGATAAACGCGATTATGCACATAGACATAGAAGCGCTTTGAATCATTGCAAATGTACCCAAGAACCACCCTGCTATCACAGTAGAATTTGACAGCGTTTGGTTTGTGATCAAGTTCGTCCAAAATGAGCTCCGCCATCTCAACTGCTAGAACTGCTCCACAAAGTTCGAGGCGAGGTATCGTGGGCTCTGGTTGTGGTGAAAGTTTTGCCTTCCCAAGCACAAACCCGACTTCGCATTGTCTTTCTTCATTAACTGTCTTCAAGTACGCTACTGCCACAATAGCCCAGCTTGAGGTGTCGGAAAAGATACACAGTTCGGTGTAAGTGTACTTAGAGAGGGAAGCTGGTACATAGCAGCGTGGCACCTTAAGGCTGCTAAGATCTTGGAGGGACATTTTCCATGTTTCCCATGTGTCCATTTTGTCCTGAGGGAGAGGAGCATCCCAACCTTGGACACCATTTGACAGTTCACGTAACAAGAGTCTGCCTTTGATTGTCACTGGTGACGCTAGTCCCAAGGGGTCAAAGATACTGTTAACTATTGACAGAACCCCGCGGCGGGTGTAGGGTTTGTCATCAACAGCAACCTTGAACGTGAAAGAGTCAGTGTTTATGTCCCAGCACAGGCCTAGACTTCTCTGAGCTGGTAGAGTGTCATCGCAGAGACTCAAGTCTTTAATACCGGTGGCCAGGTCTTCTGGCTTGAAGGCTTGCATGACTGAGACACTATTCGAGGTGATTTTGTGGAGCTTGAGATTGGACTCGGCCAAGGATGCGCATGTGCGTTTGAGCAAGTCTACGGATGCAGATTCAGTGGGGAACGAAATCAACCCGTCATCTACATAAAAGTGTCTCTCAACAAAATGTCTAGTGTCTGCTCCAAACTTTGACTCGCCTTTCTGGATAGCCCTGTGTAGGCAATAAATAGCTACCACTGGCGACGGGCTGTTTCCAAAAACGTGCACCCGCATGCGGTACTCCTGCACCTCTTTTGACAAGTCATTTCCCTTGTGCCACAAGAACCTCAAATAGTCTCTATGGTCTGGTCTGACTAGGAACCCGTAAAACATTTGCTGGATATCGGCAGTGACTGCGATGAGCTCTTTCCTAAACCGAATCAGCACACCGAGGAGGGTATTATTAAGATCTGGGCCTGTTAACAGTACTGAGTTAAGCGACACACCAAATTGCTCTGCACTTGAATCAAAGACAGCCCGTATCTGATCGGGCTTCTGGGGATGATATACCCCGAAAATGGGCAGGTACCAGCATTCAGTGTTATCGGTGATGGGTGGAGCAATCTCTGCATGATTGTTCTCGAACAGCTTGTCCATAAACTCTGAGAACTGTTCTTTCATTTGTGGGTTTTTTGTTAAGTTGCGTCTTAGTGAGCCAAGTCTAGACAATGCTTGGTCCCTGTTATTTGGGAGTGGCAAGCAAGGAAACTTGAATGGCGGAGGAGTGATCCAGTTGTTATTTCCATCCTGGTGGACTTCTTCCTCCATTATCTTTAGAAAGGTCACATCCTCGAATGACACGGCACACTTGTTATCATTCTCTGTGCACTCAAAAACTTTGTCCCCAAGCTTTCCTTCCACTGCATTGGGTTTTGAGCTGCGTTTAGAGAGGCCGTCCTTGTGCTCCCCGCCGTAGCATGGTTTCTCTTTGATGTTGATGCTGTTAGGACAAGGAGTGAAGAAAGATGGGCGTCCGTTGGAGAGCATGTGCGTTTTATAAACATTGACGGTTGGCTTATGAGCGTTAAAAGGAACTCCGATTATATTGGCATGTTAGCTCTATATGCTTTTTTTTTTGTTAGTAACATAACTATAATATAATTTTTTTGAAAATAATTCCCAGTTTTATATATTTTTAAAAAAACTTTATTACGATGTAAATCGCCATTTTTGTTTACGTCGCAATGCATTCTGGGTAATGACGTAGAAGGGTTGCAGCCGTTTTTTCTGTCTTATACAAGCCAAGAAGCGAAGCTCCTAACTACTGCCATTTGTCAGTGAAAATGCCACATTGCGCGGCTTTTGGATGTAATTTCCAATCAAAGGGAAATAAAGAGAGCAGGGTAAGCCTCCATAGCTTTCCTAAAGAGGGAAAGTTGAGGAAAAAGTGGGGCAGCTGCGGCTCAGCAGGTAGAGCAGGTCGTAAGTAAAGGCCGTTCCACACTGACCACAAACAAACTGCTTAACACCAGCGTGGATGAGTTCATGGCTTCTTAAGTGACCCATCCGAGTAAAGGCCTTTCCACACTGACCACACAAAAACTGCTCAACTCCAGTGTGGATGAATTCATGGCTTCTTAACTCATGCATCTGAGTAAAGGCCTTTCCACACTGACCACACACAAACGGCTTAACTCCACTGTGGGTGAGTTCATGTCTTCTTAAGGTACTTATCAAAGTAAAGGCCTAGTAGTCTCAGTGGCTGTTGGCGCCAGAGTCATGGTCACTGTTAATATTGATGTTTCTGATGGTCTTGCGAATGGAGTCTGTGGCACGGTAGTGGGAATAGAGAGCTCAGGCAGTAGTGTGCATACAATTTTCGTCAAATTTGACAGCAGACGTGTGGGTATGCAGGCCATCACTAACAGTCAGTACAAACAGTCCTACCCAGAAGCAGTGCCAATCAAGAGGCAAGATGTACACCTTTTTGCTGGAAGGGGAAGGCGATCTGTCGAGGCAAAGTGCTCCCAATTTCCACTCTCACTGGCATGGGGATGCACGATCCATAAAGTACAAGGAAAGACGATGGACCAGATAGTCGTCTCCATGGAAGGAAAGGGTTCGTTCATGCCAGGCCAGGCCTATGTTGCCTTGAGCCGCGTTAAGAAATTGAACTGCCTGTTTCTGTTGGGTTTCGACGCCACTTCCATCCGTGTCAATCCTGCAGTTGTTAGGGAGATGGAGCAGCTGAGAAAAGAAGCAGTCCAACTCCTGCTCATGGACAGATGAACTTCAGATTACTGAATGTAAGATCTTACTTGGAACACAAGCTAGACATACAGTCAGATGCCACTCTTCATGAAGTTGATGTCTTCTGTTTTGTTGAAACGTTCCTGAAACAACAACAACAGGTCGTCTCAGTCCTCCCAGATTCTAAGGTGTTGAGAGCAGACAGGCCAGCTGCTCTTGGGCGTGGGGGAGGAGTAATGGCTCTTGCCAGGAATCATCTGGCGCCTCAGCAACTTCAATTCAATGTGTCTGGCCTGGAATATGTTGCTGTTGCTGTCAAGACACCCTCAACACTCCTAAATGTGGTCACTGTTTACAGACCTCCATCCATGGCATTAGCAGCATTTACCACCAAGCTGAGGACAGTTTTGACATCATTACCAAAGAATGTGCCATCTGTCATCGGGCGACTTTAATATCGACCTCACTGAGTCCCCACACCACCAAATAGTGACGCTGTTGGAACAGTTCAGTTTCAAACAACAAGCTACAGGACCAACTACTGATTTTGGCACTCTGTTGGACCATGTTTATGTACCGAACAATCAGCATAGTGACATCAGAGTTGCAGATTGCTATTTTTCAGACCACGATGCAGTCTGCATCTACTTGTGAAAAACTCTGCCTCTTTTTTGTATAGTGAAAATGTCTTGTGAGTAATTCAGCCTTGACTTGTTACTTTCCTTGAAAAACTGTTCTTGTAACTTCTGATGGTCAGACACCAGTTTAGTTTTAGCCAACTGCATTTTTTGTAAAACTGTTCTTGTAATTTCTGATAGACACCAGTTTAGTTTTATCCAACTGGACTTTTTGTAAATATGCCTTCATCTACTCGTATATACAGTGGGGCAAAAAAGTATTTAGTCAGCCACCAATTGTGCAAGTTCTCCCACTTAAAAGATGAGAGAGGTCTCCAATTTTCATCATAGGTATACCTCAACTATGAGAGACAAAATGAGAAAAAAAAAATCCAGAAAATCACATTGAAGGATTTTTAATGAATTAATTGGTAAATTCCTCAGTAAAATAAGTATTTGGTCACATACAAACAAGCAAGATTTCTGGCTCTCACAGACCTGTAACAACTTCTTTAAGAGGCTCCTCTGTCCTCCACTTGTTACTTGTATTAATGGCACCTGTTTGAACTCGTTATCAGTATAAAAGACACCTGTCCACAACCTCAAACAGTCAGACTCCAAACTCCACTATGGCCAAGACCAAAGAGCTGTCAAAGGACACCAGAAACAAAATTGTAGACCTGCACCAGGCTGGGAAGACTGAATCTGCAATAGGTAAGCAGCTTGGTGTGAAGAAGTCAACTGTGGGAGCAATTATTAGAAAATGGAAGACATAGAAGACCACTGATAATCTCTCTCGATCTGGGGCTCCACGCAAGATCTCACCCCATGGGGTCAAAATGATCATGAGAACGGTGAGCAAAAATCCCAGAACCACATGGGGAGACCTAGTGAATGACCTGCAGAGAGCTGGGACCAAAGTAACAAAGGCTACATCAGAAACACACTACGCCGCCAGGGACTCAAATCCTGCAGTGCCAGACGTGTCCCCCTGCTTAAGCCAGTACACGTCCAGGCCCGTCTGAAGTTTGCTAGAGAGCATTTGGATGATCCAGAAGAGGATTGAGAGAATGTCATATGGTCAGATGAAACCAAAATAGAATTTTATAGTAAAAACTCAACTTGTCGTGTTTGGAGGAGAAAGAACACCATACCTACTGTGAAGCATAGGAGTGGAAACATCATACTTTGGGGCTGTTTTTCTGCAAAGGGACCAGGACGACTGATCGGTGTAAAGGAAAGAATGAATGGGGCCATGTATCGTGAGATTTTGAGTGAAAACCTCCTTCCATCAGCAAGGTCATTGAAGATGAAACATGGCTGGGTCTTTCAGCATGACAATGATCCCAAACACACCGCCCGGGCAATGAAGGAGTGGCTTCGTAAGAAGCATTTCAAGGTCCTGGAGTGGCCTAGCCAGTCTCCAGATCTCAACCCCATAGAAAATCTTTGGAGGGAGTTGAAAGTCTGTGTTGCCCAGCGACAGCCCCAAAACATCACTGCTCTTGAGGAGATCTGCATGGAGGAATGGGCCAAAATACCTGCAACAGTGTGTGAAAACCTTGTGAAAACTTACAGAAAATGTTTGACCTCTCTCATTGCCAACAAAGGGTATATAACAAAGTACTGAGATGAACTTTTGTTATTGACCAAATACTTATTTTACTGAGGAATTTACCAATTAATTCATTAAAAATCCTTCAATGTGATTTTCTGGATTTTTTTTTTCTTATTTTGTCTCTCATAGTTGAGGTATACCTATGATGAAAATAGGAGACCTCTCTCATCTTTTAAGTGGGAGAACTTGCAGAATTGGTGGCTGACTAAATACTTTTTACCCCACTGTATATTGCTGCCTCTTCAGTGTACAATAATGTGTGTTTTTTACTGACTAAGATATTTGGACTGTAAATAGTACTTTTATCCAACAAGTTCATATTATTATTATTATTCCTCCTGTTTCTATGTAATTTGTGCTTTACTGTCAACACATTGGAGTTAATATTGTTCTATTCTAGACTATGGATATGTACATATTTTTAATTTCCTGGAAAGAAACAAAGTTAGAAAAATTATGTGAATGGTAGCTTTTCAATATCCAGAACTTATTATTAGGAATAAATTTCATGAATGTGTTCTCCAACTAAAGACTTGTACATGTTGTATCTCTTGTTAAATTAAATAAATTGTATTCATGCAGTTCAAATTGAGATTGCAGAGCGCATTCAAGGCCGGGGCAGCCGCTAGGCGCTAGTAAAAAATAACATTTTTTTTTGTTTTCTTGACCAATATTTGACATACAGAAACACATGATACAGAGAAAGAACAATAAAAAAATTAGTGTAGAATATTTATGGTATAAATCACAATACTGGGGGGGACTGTTGCTCTTGGCGGAGGTCTGCGCTCTCCGAGTGCTTTTCTAGTTTATTGTTGTAATTCTAAGAATGTTAAATGCATGAGTGAACTGTGAGTGTGAGTTTGTTTTTAGGGAGCAGTATCTCAATTTTGTTGCATTGTTTATTAGCAATGGAATGACAATAAAGGCGCTTTGACTTTACCTTTTTTTCCCCTTTCTGATTTTTTACCTTTTTTACCTTTCTGCGATAAAATGTTAATAAAAAAGTAATAAATGAACATGTCAAACATGAAATAATTCTTTTGTTGACCAAAATATAATTTAAAATAATAATAATAATCACCAAAAATATAATAAAAATAATCATCTTTAACCAAAATGAAAGAAATTTCTGAAGTTTACAGCATAAAACACACTCATTCTATTTGGGGTCATTTTTGACCACACTCATGGAAGAGTGTAGGAATTGGTTGGTCATGCATCTAAGGCACAGGTGTCAAACTCATTCCATGGAGGGCCAAGACCCTGCAGGTTTTACCTCAACCCAGTGTCTTCAACAGGTGAGTTCTCTGAATTTCGTCCTACTGATTGCTGATCAGTAGATTCTAAGGGATAACCATCTGCTCCTGGGGATTTGTTAGCTTTAAGTTTAATAATTGCTTTTTTTAATTCTTTAGGTTGTATTTCTGACAGTAGTGTTTTATTTTGTGACTCAGTAAGTTGGGGAAGATTTAATGCATTTAGGAAGGCTTCAGATGCTTTTTGTATTTTTTGAGGGAGTATAAGTTCTTGTAGTAATTCTCAAAGCTTTGAAGAATTTCCCGAATTCTAAATTTTATTTCCTTTGATACTGGGTCTCTGATTTTGTAGACTGCTCTCTCCGTTTGTTGTTTCCTCAATTTGTAGGCTAGTAATTTTGCCTTTTTGCTACCTGTTTCATAGTATTTTTGTTTCAGAAATGTAAGTTTCTTCTGGATTTCTATTGTGTAGATTTCGTTTATTTGTTTTTTAATTTCCTTAATTTTGAGCGAGTCATTAGAATGAGTGTTGTCTTTGTGCTCTTTTTCTAGTTTCTTAAGTTCTGACTCTAATGTGATTAGTTTTTCTTGTCTCAGTTTCTTTTGGGTTGCCAGTTTTGCGATCATCTTTCCCCTTACTACAGCTTTGCATGTGTCCCACAGTATTAAAGGGGATACTTCTCCATTATCATTTTCTTCCAACTATCTGAGAATATCTGATTCCAATTCATCTTTCAGTGGTCCTTTAAGCACATTTGAATTTAACCTCCAAGAAAATGTATTATTTGTGTATTTTTGGATATTTAAGTCCATATAGATCGGACTGTGGTCAGAGAGATCCATCAGTCCTATTTTACATGTTTTTACTCTTCCAATGTCTCTATTAAACAAAAAAAAATAGTCAATCCTAGAGTATGATGAATGTGGTGCTGAGTAAAATGTATAATCTTTTACACTGGGGTTGAGTTCACTCCACACGTCACAGATTCCCATTTCTTTTAGTAGCATCCGAGTTTTTCTACTTTGAGTGTTATTTTGATGTGGAGAATTACCTGATGCATCCCAGTACGGATTCAGTCTTAGACTGAAGTCTCCACCACATATCACTCAACCTTGGGCTTTAGTTATCATTAGGTCAAATACATTTTTATAAAATTTCTAGTTAGCCCCTGGAGGTGCATATACATTCAGCAGGGTGATATCTTCTCCCTCTAGCCGACCAAGTACCATGCTAAATCTCCCTTCATTATCTTTGTGTTCTGAATTTTTTTCAAACATAATTTTGGTTGAGATCAATGTCACTACCCCCTACTCCTCCCTGACTTATATGAGGATGAAGAGATCAGTTTAAACCCTTGTCTATTAAGTTTAGTGTGCTCCAAGTCTGTTAGGTGGGTTTCCTGTAAAAATATTATTCCTGCTTTGTCTTTTTCATTTTGCCAAGAATCTTGGATCTTTTAACTGGATTCAGGATCCCTTTAACATTATATGAGATTATTTTGGTTACACCCTGTTTCTCCATTGTGTTGTCTTATTTAGTATAACAGTGTAGTGGCCCTCTTTTATGCTACTCAGAAACTGAAAGAACATTAAGAACATAAAAAATATTAAGAACATATTATATAAAACTTTAAAACAAAAAACTGTCAAAAGGTCTTCCTGAGCTGAGGTCTTTTTAGTGACCTTAGAAGAGCCTTGCTGGTGTGTTAGCTCTGAGGGAAATTCCTCAAACTTTGTTACGTGTTGAGGGCCCTCTCTTACCCCTCCCTGTAAGTTGTCCCATGATTTTAATGTGATTTTCAGATCCCAATCCGAACTTGTAATGATTTTTTTTTTTTTATGCCTATACCCTACGAAATTGTGCGCAACCTCCCACCACCATCATAGCAAACAATCACATTAATACAGTATTTGTTAGTGTGGAGAGTTCATGTGGTTCATTGTCACATTTCTATTTCAACAATTTTTTTTTTTTTTTTTTTTTTTTAAGACTTACTTGTTTCTAATATTATGACTGTTCCATGAAATGTTTTACCACTTGCTGATTCTGCATCTCCTTTAATGTTTGTTACCTTGTAGGAGGAGGGTTGGCTGCGCAGATTGACTAAAAATATCATTATTCCCTCCTGAAAGCGTTCAGTTTTTCCTTATAGCCCTGGCGCTGGGTTTCCTGCTGCTGGCCCGTGGATTTTAAGGGTCTCTGTGTGCACCACGTTTGAGCCTTGATTCTTTCGATCGGGTCTGCTGCGGGTTTATACACCGTTACCGGGAGCCCTCTTCTCACCATATCCCTGGTTGCTTCTTCCGCCGAGTTGTAGAGACACGTCTCTTCCCCGTAAAAAACCTGCAGCTTCGCCGGAAATGGGAGTTTGAAAGCGCAGTTTCTTCTTTCTTAGTACCTTTTTAGCGTCGTTGTATTCCCGACGCTTTTTAAGGACCTCCAGGGCGTAGTCATGCTCCACAAAAACTTTTCTTTCTTGGTGCATAAATCCTTTTTTCTGCCAAGCAAATCTCAAAACCTTTTGTTCTGAAGTTGGAAAACTTCACCACCACCGATCGTGGGGGCGCTTCCGCCGACGGCCTTGGGGCTAATGAATGGCGCGCCCTTTCTATCTTCAAGTCGGTGGATTGGGGAATTTCCAGCTTCTCTCTCAGTATGGATTCCACGCATGCAGCCATTGTGGTGAAACCGTCCTCGACTCCTTCTTTCAGACCATGAATTCTTATGTTGGCCCTTCTTAGTCTTCCTTCTTGGTCGGTTAGCTTAGCCTCCAGTCTTGTCTGTCGTTTGAGTAATTCCAGCACGGTTTCTTCCAGCCCTTTTATTCTTTCCTCTGCTTCCATGATTCGGTACTCAGCCTGGTCCATTCTGTTGTTTGTCCTTTTTATTTCGTCTTTAATTTCACGAAATTCAGCCCAACACTCGTGGCGAAATTCTCTTAATTCTTGAATTATCGTTTTTAAGCTAACCGTGTTGCTAGCCTCATTCAGCTCCTCTGTTTCTGAGTGGTTATTGTCCTCCAGGTCAGATTCTCCGGCGGATGCGCGTCTTGGTCTGGCAAATGTCGATCTCTTCTGTTTTCCTTTAGGCATAATGACTTTGTCTTTTGATTTTCACTCTTCCAAAAATCCGTTAAATCTGATTTTCAAGTTATTTTCAAGGATGGGGTCTTGGAGCTTCAGCGTTAAGCTGCTATCACCATGGTGTCCAGACCGGAAGTCCATATCTGCAGCATTTTTAGGTTGTAAACAGTGGGAAGTTTACACCTTTTTTTGTCTTTTCACTAAAGTTGCAGCTTTTTACCCATAAAATTCCACTCTTTTTTGGTCAGAAATTGGCAGCTTTTAACTGAGACTTACAGCCCCTTTTTTGTGTCAGGTCAGGCATTGGCTTGCTTGCTACCGGATAACTATGAAAACCGGTACTACCTGTCTCATGGGTCGTGCCGTCGGCGACTCAACCGGCATCCCCACCCTTCTGAGGGCGTGGAGGGTGAAACAGGGCATCCTGGCAGAACTAAAAACAATATCTGTCACAGGTCTGTGGTGGACCACTCCCAGTTACACAGGGTGAGACTGGACATCCTGGCAGATAAACACATCTGTCACAAGGTCTGTGGTGGACTGTGCCAGTTGGTGCATTGTGACATGCACTACACAAAGAGCAGAGATAAACAAACCTATCATCTAGTCAGTCACTGCAACAGATACTGGAGTCAGTTTGTCTTGGCTTGTCCGTGCCACTGATATTACCTTTATCTGCCAAGAATGTGCTGCTAGTCCAGCAAAAGCTAGCAGTACTCAAATACTTTGCAAGCAGTTTCATGAAATGGTCAATCAGAAAGCTACTCATACCGGCTCGGACGTCGCCCGGGCTTACAAGGTCCGCGCTGATCTGTTCACACTCCGACGGGCAGCGAAAAGTAAGCGAGGAGCAGGAAGACAAAAGAAGAGGAAAACAGCAACCTTGTGTGTAGAATGGAATGTACGCACTCTGTTGGACAGAACAACATCACAGCGCCCAGAAAGAAAGAAAGACCCCGCTTGTGGCCCTGGAAGTGAACAGGGACAATGTAGATATAGCTGCACTTAGTGAAAAAAGATTGCCTGGATATGACAGCTTGGAAGGCCATGGGCACATCTTCTTTTGGAGTGGGAGTTCAACTCAAGAAAGGACAGAAGCAAGAGTGGGCTTTGCAGTTAGAAAGGAGATAGCAGCAATGCTTGATGAAGAACCGGTGCCAATCAACGACAGGATGACTATGAGACTCCCACTACAGCGGAAGATGTATGCCACACTCATCAGTGTATATGCCCCAACAATGACCAACACAGAGGAGGTGAAGGAAGAGTTCTACAGTGATTTACGTGAGACTATCAGGCGTGTACCGACTGATGACAGGCTGATACTCGTTGGAGACTTTAATGCCAGAGTTGGTTCGGACACCGAAAAATGGAAAGGAGTACTAGGCAGTCATGGTGTAGGCAAGTGCAATGCTAATGGAGAACTTCTACTTGCACTATGCTCAGAGTACAACCTTGTGATAACCAACACTCTATTTAAGCACAAGGACACACACAAGAAGACATGGATGCACCCAAGATCCAAGCACTGGAACTTATTAGACTACATCATAGTCAGGCAGAGAGACAGAAGGGATGTACTGGACACCAGAGCAATGAGAGGCGCGGACTGTAGCACTGATCATGTTATGCTGAGATCTAGATTAAGGATTTGCAGATGAAAACAGCACTTCAGGACGGGCGTGAAGCCACCACGGAAGCTAAACACTAGTGCACTGAAAGGCCAAAAGAAGCAGGAAGAACTTACACAGGAAATGGATGAAAACTTGAAAGACTGGAACAGCAACAACTCAGAGAATGACATAGAAGAGAAATGGGCAACACTGAAGGATACAGTGTATCTGACTGCGAGTGATGTATTAGGCTACCCTGAGAGGAAACATCAAGATTGGTTTGATGAGCATGACGAACACCTGAAGAAACTACTAGAAGCGAGGAATACAGCTAGGCAGGAAAATCTACAGTGTAACACAAGGTCGAAGAAGAAGAAATACTCAAAGGCTCAGAGTGAGCTACAGAAGTACACCAGAGAGATGAAGTCCAACTGGTGGGATGAAAAAGTGGAGAAACTTCAAACTACAGCAGACAGGAAGGACAAGAAAATAGTCTTCACAGGTTTGAGAAATCTATGGCCCTAAACCAAGAGGACTGATCCAACTAAAGGCTATGGATGGTGAAACGATTTTGCAGGACAAAGACAAGATCCTGGACAGATTTGCAGACCACTTTGACTAACTACTAAACAACCCTGGAGATCTCACTGAGCTAAAGAAGCTCTAGTGCAGCGACCAGCTGGATCAAGTCTGGATGAACCACCAAATTTTGATGAACTAATGGCAGCTATCAGGACAACACAGGATGGTAAAGCTCCAGGAAGGGATGGAATTCCAGCAGAAGTGTGGAAATTTGGTGGTGTTCAGCTGACCAACTGCCTGCACAAGCTCATCCAAGAGATATGGGATGCCCAGAAAGTACCTCAAGACTGGAAGGATACAAGTATTATGCCTTTGTTCAAGAAAGGCGACAGGAAGGATTGTGGAAATTACTGACGTATATCACTAATAGCCACTGTTGGGAAGATTCTCTCACGTGTACTACTTAACAGACTCAGTGAACACATCTCGCAGAATATACTACCGGAAACCCAGTACGGCTTTAGAAGTGGAAGAAGCACAATGGACATGATTTTCTGCTTGAAACAGGTTCAAGAAAAGTGTATCGAATAGAACATGCCACTTTATGTAGTCTTTATAGACTTCAGTAAAGCCTTCAATACTGTTTTGCGACAAGGACTTTGGCAGGTACTCAAGAAATATGGTTGTACAGAGAAGTTTGTCAGCCTGATTGAGGCACTCCATACAGGTATGCAAGCAAACGTGGCAATGAGTGGTTCAGTATCTAAAGACTGTTCAATAAGCAACGGGGTGAAACAAGGGTGTGTGCTGGCACCTACACTCTTCTCGCTATTTCTGGCAGCCATGCTTGAGGTGGCCTTCAAAGACACTTCAGAAGGAGTATACATTCAAACAAGGAAAGAAGCAGACTTGTTCAATGTGGCACAGTTTAAAGCCAAGAGTAAGACATCGATAAAGATAGTAAGAGAAATGCTCTTTGCCAACGACAGTGCTCTAGTTGCACACAGCGTGGAAGACATGCAATCTTTAGTGGAGAAATTTGCAAGAGCAGCTAGCCAATTCAGCCTCCAAATCAACATCAAGAAGACAGAGTGCCTTTATCAACCACCAAAGTTCCAATTATCAACATCACTACCAGAAGAGATCAGCACTGGTACAGAGCCACTAGTCAAGTGCAAGACTTTCAAGTATCTAGGGAGTACTGTTTCAGAGAATGCTTGGCTGGAGGATGAACTCTCTCTCAGAATGGGAAGAGCGAGCGCTGTGTTTGGAAACTTGAGGGAGAGACTGTGGAACAATCGACATGTGTCAATCCGTGTGAAATGCAAAGTGTACAGAGCGACAGTACTGGCTACTCTATTGTACAGTGCTGAAACTTGGACTGTCTATAGAGTGCAGGTGAAGAAACTCCACACGTACATGATGAGACACCTTTGAGCCATAATGAACATCTCATTGAAAGACAAGATAACCAACATAGAAGTGTTGAAACGAGCTGGTCTACCATCAATGGAGGACATGTTAACACAGATGAACCTGAGATGGCACGGACATGTTGAGAGGATGGACCACCAGCGTCTCCCTCGGCAGTAACTCTACTCACAGTTATGCAAGGGCAAACGCAATCAGAGTAGACCAAGGCTCAGATTTAAAGACACTGTAAAAAGAAACTTGAAGAAGTTGTACATAGACAGGAGTTCCTGGCAGCAGAAGGCTAAGGACAGAGCTGTGTGGAAGAATCTGATCAGACCTAAATGAAACAGTCATTGTCGCCCACGACAGACTGCTATGATGATGGATGATGACACTAAGGAATAGATATTGTTTACAAGCTTAAGGCCATCAGAACCATTAGTTCATCTCAAGGTCATCCGATGAGAGTGAAATTGCAATTGGCGCATCATCAAAGTATATCAAACCATGGTACCAAGTTTCAAAAGAATCGGAACAAAACTGTTGGGAGTTAACTTCACAAAAGGGGGACAGACGGACGGACCCATAACATAATCCCCCTTTGGCATTTGTCCAAAGGGCTCCTCAACCCCTTTGGGCTTTGACCAGCGGGGGATAAAAAGCATCACTTGATATTGATGCAAATAGAAATAAAGTCTCAACATTTTACAAAAGTGAAAAACTTTGAGAAAAAGATACTAAATTACAAGGGGAAAAAAATGACAAACATTTATACAATAAAAGATTCAAATTTTCCAGAAAGACAACAAATTTATAGGGGAAAAATGATAATTTATTTAAAAGAAGGAATAAACTCCTGAGAAAAACTTGGCAAAATGACAAGAAAAGCAAACCTGAATTTATAAGACACCCAAGTCACAAATTCATTAGGAAAGTTGAAAATTATTGAGGAAAAATGTCACACATGAACAATAAGTCATTGAAAATGTCTCAGAAAACACAGGAAGATTTACTACATTTGTTAGAAAAGGTTTGACATTCTTGAGGAAAATGTCTCAAAATTACAAGACAGAAGCAGCATATTTACAAGGAAAAAAAATAATTTTTAATTACAAAGGATGTAAAGACACAAGAAGGTAAATTACTGAGACAAAAGTGCAAAGTAGGAAGAAATAAGATGTGAATTTATGACACAAAAGTAACACATTCAAGAAAAAAATTGTAAATTCATGAGTGAAAAGTGGAAAAAAAATTAAGTTTCAAAATTGAGTGAAAAAGCCTAGAATTTTCAACAGGCTCAGTGATGCATCCGCTGAGAGGACGCAGTCCAAGGACGAATAACTTTTTCACACATAAGGAGTTGTTCAGACCTCCTTACAGGAACTTAAAGATATAGAGTGATGACAATCAAGTCAGTGGCAGTAATGCACCTGTAAGCTGGTTGCCAACTGCCAATCAAATCTAAAAGAAAAACAAAAACAAAAACAATCAGAAGAAAAAGTCACCAGTTAATGAAACCTGCCAAAATGATGTAAAAAATGCACATTTGCAGTCAAAAATCTGTCTAATTTAAGTGGTAGAGTAGCTGAAGCTGTACATGAGTAAAAGTATGTTGTCTTTACATTATTGGTGTTGGCGTTATCACGTTAATCGTCTGTTAACGCTTTGCCCCCGTTAACGGCGACAAATTTTGTGATTGTGGTTAATGGCAGTTGACAGCAGCAAGTGCAAACAGGACTTTTTGGCCTAGCAGCTCTCCGTACCAAAGCCACTCTGGCCACAGACACTGTGCGCACCATGCAGACACTGTGAAGTCAAACAAGCTGGATGACAGCCATGGAAATCCCCAAAGTGCTGTCATGTTTAAGTTTACAACGTTATCTGTCGGAGCTCTCACCTGGATAATTGTTACAGTCTCCTCCAAAACTTTGCCTGGATGCTGGGTTGTTCTTCTTCTGTGGAAGCTGGCTAGCTGGCTAGTAGCTACACGCTAGGGTGTAGCTGACCTTGAGCAGCTGACACAGACAGAAATTTTCCTGTTTTCATCCTCATAGCTTTGGGTCCAACTGTTGGGAAGTACCAGTCTAAAAAAAATTCTCCAGCTAGGTTCGTGATGTCCACTCATCCCCCGCCGTTTTTGCAGCATGGTGGTGTGTCATCACGGGCGAGATAGTTTATGTTAATTTTTCTGCTAAAAGGAAAACTGTCTGTTGTGATGCATGAGGTCCATGGGTTTGTGTTGATCTGCTTAAAAGTTGTGGATGTTTGCTGTGGGAGAAAGAGCAAGCTCCATTTGTGGCTGCTGGTTGGATGCCGATTTGTGTTGCAGTGATATTATTGAGCCCTGGCATTTCATTGTTTGCACACGCAGTCTACTTTTGAGAATTTTCTGGAGAATATCCTGGTTAGTTTTCATCATTTTGGATATGTTGACAGCTTTAACAAACCTGCAGGTGAAGACAGCAAGCATATTTGTCCACTCCCATGTTCATCACAGTATGACAAACTTGAAAAATTACCAACTTAAGGTACACTGTATCTGTTTGGAAAAACACGCAATTAAAGCATTAGTAAACAAGATTAACTCAACATTCCAAAAGATTAATCATGATTAAGAACTTTCATCGTCCAACACCACTAATATTAATGTAACAAGGCACAACAGCTCTTTGTTTAAATGTTATTTTCCCTTCAGAAGGGCCACTCAGCCAGACAAAACAAATGGGCTATTGCCCGGGCAACAAAAGCCTGAAAGTGTGCACTTCCTTGCGAAGATTGAAAAACAATGCTACTGGGGAGCCGTTACTCTTCCACACAGTGGGCTATTAGCTGCTTTTCTGATTCAACATCACAAAGAGGAGAAAATGTAAAGCTCCCTGATTGGCTGAGCTGCCCTCAATTAAAGTCAATTTTCTTCTATTCTGGAAGAGGAAATACTGATCAATGTTTTTATTCTGTTCATATCATTTAGATGATATTAGAAAATACATGCAGATCATTGATATTTGACTTGACTTGTAACTTCATCAGGTGCTGAGCTGCAGGAATTTTGAGTTTTTTGGTCATCTTCAATATTTGATCCAGTTTAATGTCAGTGTAATGAAACAGTTTTACAGAAACTGAGCTCAGAAACTCCCACACAGAAACTCCCACACAACTCTGTTTTATTTGGCGTCCCCAAACAAATGCAGCCACGCCGTGCCACTGTTCACGCCATGATGGTGCAGCGACTACACCTGTGTGTCTTTGTGGGGGGTGAGGTCACCTGAAAACTGACTGACCAGTCACACAGAAGCCAACCGAGGCACAGGCTGAGCAGCTGGAATTTTAGGTTCTCCAGTTTATTTTATTCCTCCATATAACAAGTGAACTATAGTGTTGTGTCCATAATTATTAAAATGACGAGCAGGGTGGAGGACAGTTTGTCTTTTATTAACAACTTACAAATAACACTCCAGTCACACAGCAGTGGGCTACAGCGCTCTGGGTCCAGGCGTCTACGATGAAAGAGGGCTTGCCTGTTCCGCCTCTAGCTTTTATACTGTAGCTGGCGTCACCACTGGAAGGATGGCTCGCCAGCCCTTCCCATTCCCGGTAAATCCCAGGCCGCCATATTGGTGCTGATTTACAGACATACCCCCCCCCAAAAAAAAAAAAAAAAAAAAATTCAGGCACACAGATTAGCCTACCCGAATTTTAGCCCGACTCATGCACTAACAAGAACACGATATGTACAAAAATGAATAGATAACACTGGTCAACACCAAATTTATTGTCTAAGGTTTTTAGCTGATTTAGGACAGTTTTGATGTGCTGAATCCAAAAATCACTTTGGTTTTGCTCAATCAGCTCAGCTGTTTGAACTATGGCCACATGATTTCTGACGTTTTTGTTTACATGTACGGCTACTGTCACTTTATATGATGCAAAATTCTTTATTCTTTCCTGAAATTGTCTGAATTTGGAACAATGATGAAATAACATTCAATTTACATGTACTTACCTTTATATAAAGGTAAGTACATGCACAGTACTAAGTAAGTAGAGGTTTTTACTCAGTACCAGATCGAGAGAAACAGAGGTCATTTTCGGATTCAGCGGTGCAAAACTGTCTTAAATCAGTTGAAAAAACACAGACAACTTACAAAAAATATTTTTGTAACCCTGGTAATAGATCATGACAGAATTTTTACAACCATGTCTTTCAAAATGACAGAAAGTCCAGCATAACCTGTGTCTCAGGGTTTCTAAACTTCAACGTGTAACCACAGGAGGACCTTCCTGTCTCACAAGAGATCAAAGTCTATGTGAAAGGTGTCTCACTTTTTACTCAACTGTAGATCATTCCATGTGGTTTTAAGAGACTCATTCCAGTAAAAACCTTTCCACATTCAGCACATAGGTTTATTTAACTTTACTGTGGGGAGATGATGTTGCCCCAAGTTACTTTTCTTCATAAAGGCCTTCAGACACTGAACACACCAATGGATTACCTCCACTATGGATGAGTTCATGTTTTCTTAAAGTACTCGTCCGAGTAAAGGCTTTTCTGTTGACATACAAAATGTTAAACTCCAGTGTGGATGAGTTGATGTCTTTTTAAGGGACACATCTGAGTAAAGGCCTTTCCACACTGACCACACACAAATGGCTTAACTCCAGTGTGGGTGAGTTCATGGCTTCTTAAGTGACCCATCTGAGTAAAGGCCTTTCCACACTGACCACACACAAACGGCTTAACTCCAGTGTGGATGAATTCATGGCTTCTTAACTCATGCATCCGAGTAAAAGCTTTTCCACACTGACCACACACAAATGGCTTAACTCCAGTGTGGGTGAGTTCATGGCTTCTTAAGTGACCCATCTGAGTAAAGGCCTTTCCACATTGACCACACACAAACTGCTTAACACCAGTGTGGATGAGTTCATGGCTTCTTAAGTTACTCATCTGAGTAAAAGCCTTTCCACACTGACCACATACAAACGGTTTAACACCAGTGTGGATGAGTTCATGTTTCCTTAAGCTACCCCTTTCAGTAAAGGCCTTTCCACACTGACCACACACAAACTGCTTAACACCAGTGTGGATGAGTTCATGGCTTCTTAAGGTACTCATCCGATTAAAGGCCTTTCCACACTGACCACACACAAACGGCTTAACACCAGTGTGGATGAGTTCATGTTTCCTCAAGTTACACTCAACAGTAAAGGCCTTTCCACACTGACCACACACAAACTGCTTAACTCCAGTGTGGATGAGTTCATGTTTCCTTAAGCTACCCCTTTCAGTAAAGGCTTTTCCACACTGACCACACACAAACGGCTTAACTCCAGTGTGGATGAGTTCATGTTTCCTTAAGTTACACTCAGCAATAAAGGCCTTTCCACACTGACCACACACAAACGGCTTAACACCAGTGTGGATAAGTTCATGTTTACTTAAGCTACTCCTTTCAGTAAAGGCCTTTCCACACCGACCACACACAAACGGCTTAACACCAGTGTGGATGAGTTCATGGCTTCTTAAGGTACTCATCCGATTAAAGGCCTTTCCACACTGACCACACACAAACTGCTTAACTCCAGTGTGGATCAGTTTATGTGTTTTTAAGTGACCCAACAGTGTGAAACCTCTCCCACATTCTTCACAAAAGTACTGTTTATCCCTAGTGTGTTTTTTTCTCTTGATTCCTTTTCTACTCTTGTCACTTTGTGATTTCGCTTCGTTTGCTGCAGTTGGAGGATCTTCATCTTCCTGTAGCTGCTCAGGTTTCACTCTAGTTTTCCTTTCATGTTCCTACAGCAACAAGGACAAAGAAAAAAACAGGCTGTGAAAATACAGTGCTGTGAAAAAGTATTTCAAAAAAGTATTCCACACATGCATTGATGTGGAAACCAGCTTGAGCATCAACTTGATAGACAATGAAAACATTAAATGTTTGATGGAAATATTCATCGTTCAAATTTACCAAAACTATATGAAAAGTATAATTACTTTTCAGAAGCAATTGATTGTATTTACAATTATTTTCCAGGACTTCACCAAGTAATTGATGAGTATTTGGACCCAAATCTGATATTTCTATACAGTGGTGCTTCAACGTTTGTGAATCCTTTAGAATTTTCTGCATAAATATGACCTAAAGCCTCATCACATTTTCACACGAGTCCTTAAAGTAGCTAAAGAAAATTCAAAAATATTTTACTTTTATTTATTGAGGAAAATGATCCTATATTAAATACAGTGCATCCAGAAAGTACTCAGTGTTTCACTTTTTCCACATTTTGTTATGTTACAGCCTTATTCCAAGGTGGATTAAATTCATTTTTTTTCTCAAAATTCTACACACAAAACCCCATAGTGACACAGTGAAAAAAGTTTTATTGAGGTTTTTGAAAATGTATTAAAAATAAAACACTAAGAACTCACATCTACATAAGTATTCACAGCCTTTGCTCATAACTTTGTTGATGCATCTTTGGCAGCAATTACAGCCTCAAGTCGTTTTGAATATGATGCCACAAGCTTGGCACATCTACAGCAGTGTGATAAAGTGTTTGCCCCCTTCCCGATTTCTCTTTTTTTGGATGTTTGTCACACTTAAATGTTTCAGATCAAACAAATTTAAATATTAGACAAAGATAACACAAGTTAACACAAAATACAGTTTTTAAATGAAGGTGTTTATTATTAAGGGTAAAAAAAAAATCCAAACCTACATGGCTCTGAGTAAAAAGTGCCCCCCCAGACTTCCGGTTATGGCGGCCACGTGAGAAGGACATGTATCACTCTGCTCTGCTCCTAGAGAAAAAAAATCGGCAAATAACTCTCTCATTTGGGACAGAACCTATCCCAGCGTTTGGGCGAGGATATGTCGGTGAAGCCTAAGGCTGGAAAATCAGGTAGAGGAAAAAGCGAACCGCCGAAACAGTCCAAATTAACGGACTTTCACGTCTGTGACGCAGCAGATAAAGCTCCATATATGGCGGAGGAAGCTAGCAGCGGTGCGGTGACTGCGGGAAACGGCACAGGTGCAGTGCTTGCCGCCATTAGTTCAATGAGAGCAGACTTTTCCGCTAAATTTAATGGGATTATGGCAGCGTTGGAAGGAATGAGAAAAGAATTGGGTGACTGTGTAGAGCGAATGGCGCAGGTGGAGCTTCGTGTTTCCAGTGCTGAGGATGACGTCGCAGGCCTTCAATTAAAGGTGCGCACTTTGGAAAAAAAAAATAAATGTCTGGAAGATAATGTCTTGGACTTGGAGTTCCAGTCGAGACGGAACAACTTGAGGCTGGTGGGTCTACCGGAGGGAACCGAGGGTCGGGACCCATATTCCTTTTTGGAAAAGTGGATTCCGGAGGTGCTGGGCAGCGCGGAGCTGCAATCATCAGTCGTTCTAGAAAGTGCACACCGAATTGGCCCACCGAGAGATAAGGGACCACCGAGGACGCTTATTATGAAGTTCCTCAGCAACAGAGACAGGATGAAGATCTCCAACGCTGCGCGAGCCAAAGGAGAGATTAAACACCAGGACCAGCAAGTGCGGTTCTACCCAGATTTGGCCACAGGAATCCAACAATTGAGGAAGCAGTTTGACCCCGTACGTAAAGAGCTGCGCAACCTTGGGATTCGTCATGGTGTAATTCACCCTGTGAGACTGTTGACCACGTATGGGGGCAGAACACACATCTTCAAGACCCCAGAGGAGGCGCAGGAGTTCATCAAGAAGATCCAAGAAGAGACTGGTGGGAGCTAAGCATGAACAAAATATAAGGTAGAATATTTAAGCATTTGCACAGGCATCTGACTGATTTGAAGCAAATAGCAAGTTTACAAAATATAGATTGTATCATATATTAAAAAAACCCCTCTATGATGTACAAAGTTGCTAAAAATTTTGGAGTTAAGTTGGAAAACTACAGAAGAGAGTTAATGTTACGTCATTAAAAGCAGTAGAGTTAGGGTGATTGGGAGGATGAAGAAGGAGTGGCTTTGGCTGTTCCTCGTGGGTGTGGAGTGGTCGATGGCTATATTGGGAGACGGAATTTTTCTTTTGATTTTGGGAGGGATCACCACAAATGTGGGAAGGGGGAATTTGTTTGTGTGTAGTTTGTAGGATGAATGTTCAACCACTCATGTTTTTGCTTCTCTGTATGAGCATGTTTACACTGCAAGGTAATCCCAAACTCCCTATTGATCATAAACCAAAGCGTTAATCTTAATTTAACTTCATGGAATTGCAGAGGTCTACAAAATTTAAAAAAACTTAAACAAGTTATGAATAAAATAAAAGACACGGGTTCAAAAATTGTGTTTTTACAAGAAACTCATCTAATAGAGGAGGATGTAAAAAGAATTAGGAGTAGATGGCAAGGAAGTGTTTTCACCTCATCATTTTCATCCCGAGCCAGGGGAGTTATGATTCTCATACATAAATCAGTCCCATTTCAAGTGAAAAATGTAATTGGAGACAAATTTGGAAGATATTTAATCATTCAAGGATCTTTGCTATTAGAAAATATAAATCTGGTGAACTTATATGGTCCCAATATAGATGATCAAAAGTTCTTTGCTAATTTATTTCTTATCTTATCATCACTTACAGGGCAACATATAATAGCAGGGGATTTTAATTGTACATTGAATCCCGGTATAGATAGATCAACAGGACTGGACTGTACGCACAATGGATGTAGGATGATCATTAATCATTTTATGAAAGAATTGAGATTGCTAGATATATGGAGAGAAATGAAACCACAAGTTAAAGCCTACTCTTGTTATTCTAATACCTACAAGACATTCTCACGTATTGATTATTTTTTGATCTCCACAGAATTAAGGTCCAAGATTCAAAACTGCTTTTATGATAACATTGTGATCTCTGATCATGCACCCTGCTGTCTAATATATGTAGATAAGAAATTGACAAAGGAACCAGGTAGGTGGCAATTTCAGCATAAATGGCTTCAGGATGAGGAATTTGTTAAGTACATAGAAAAACAGATAGATGAGTTCTTTGATATCAATACTACACAAACATCAGCATGTGTAAAGTGGGAGGCTTTCAAAGCTTTTATTAGGGGACATATTATTAGTTATACAGGTTCAAAATCTAAGAAGACTCGAGAGGAGAGAGTCCAATTGGAACATAAAATAAAAATTCTTCAAGTGTATGCAGGAAGTGATCCAAGGTTGGAGAACGAATTACTGATTTTGAGAGCTGAATATGACAAAAAATCAGCGAATAGAGCTGCCTTGAGTCTTCTAAGATTCAAAACAATCTTTTTATGAACAAGGTGAAAAATCAGGAAAATTATTGGCATGGCAGATTAAACAATTAGAATTTAAAACACCAATTACCAGTATTATAAGTAATGGACAGGTAGTTATAGATCCTTTAGAAATTAATAGAGCCTTTAGAGATTACTATGAAAAATTATATGATACCAAAAATGAATCTGACTTAACAAAACTAAATGGTTTTTTGAACAGACTATCTATACCGTGTATTACAAATGAAAACAGGGAGATACTGGAGTCTAAAATTAGTCAAGAAGAAGTTGGGCTAGCCACTGATAATATGAAATCAGGAAAAAGTGCAGGATCAGATGGTCTTCCAGTTGACCTTTATAAAAAATTTAAGAATAAATTAATAAAACCTTTTTTGGAAATGGTTTTAGAAGCATTTCAAAATAGTAATTTACCATCATACATGAATAATGCCTTAATTATACTGTTGCCAAAACCAGGTAAACCCTCTAATAAAAGTGAAAATATGAGACCAATAAGCCTATTAAATGCCAACCTTAAGATAATCTGTAAAATTTTAGCAAGACGAATACAAGAAATTTTACCAAATATTATCAATCGAGATCAGAATGGCTTTATAAAGGGAAGACAAGGCTTCCATAATGTAAGAAGACTATTTAATATTATTTATTCTAATAAAGAAGCACCGGATACAGCTCTCCTATCATTGGACGCCGAAAAGGCCTTTGATAGAGTCGAATGGCCCTTTCTTTTTGAAGTCTTACAAAGGTTTGGACTTGGAAATAATTTCATAAAATGGGTTCAGATAATATACAATAATGCTACAGCAGAAATTCTAACAAATAGCAATATTTCAAAATCAATAAAAATCAATAGAGGATGTCGACAAGGCTGTCCACTTTCACCTTTACTGTTTACTATGGCAATTGAACCTTTAGCGATGGCGGTACGTTTACATTCACAAATATATGGAATTAACGTTGGACCAACAGAACATAAAATCTCCCTGTATGCCGATGACATAATATTGTTTATGTCGAATCTTAAAAAATCAATTCCGACCTTGTTGAATTTAATAAAGAATTTTGGGGAAATATCAGGATATAAAATAAATAAAACTAAATCTTCAATATTAATGCTAAATGAGACCCAGAGAAATCACCCAGCTCCTGAGGCAAATCAATTCAATGTTGTAAATCAGTTTAAATATTTAGGAATCCAAATTGTGCCTAAGCTAGAATCAGTCGCCAGTGTCAACCATGAAGCCTTAATGACAGACATTAATGAGTTACTTCAGAGATGGATGTCACTACCAATGTCGATGATCGGGAGAATCAATATACTTAAAAGTAATATCTTACCTAAAATACTTTATTTATTTCAATACATTCCCTTACCACCACCTTTAGATCTATTCTCAAGAATTAAAAAAAAGTTAGTGGAATTTATATGGAACAACAGGAGGGCTAGATTACGTCTGTCCTTATTATATTTACCATTTGATCGTGGAGGTCTGAAATGTCCAAACTTTATGTTGTATTATTGGTCGGCACAACTGAGGTCTATGACATATTATTTTTCATCAAATGATCTCCCTCACTGGACTGAAATGGAATCATACAATTTACCTTTACCTCTTCCCATATTCATATACTCAGATTCGGCAAAAAAATTACAAAAACAAGTTAAAAATCCATTTGTAAAGCATATGATCAAAATATGGTGTGAAACTAAAAACTATTTAAAAGAACCACACTTATTGTCACAATTTAGCCCAATATGGGGTAATCAATATTTTAAACCAGGGAGAGCGGATGCTGTATTTAAAGTATGGAATTTAAAAGGGATTCAAAAGATTCAAGATTTATATCTGTCACGTTCAGATAACATAATGTCTTTTGAAGAGCTGAGGATCAAATTTAATCTTAATAGAACACATTTTTTAAAATATCTTCAACTTAGGAACTTTATTCGATCAAATCAAAATAAAGCTCTCACTCGACCTATTTATTCATCCTTGGAAAAAATGTTGATGAAAGATAAGTAAAAGAAAGGGTATTATTTCAGAGTTTTATAACTCATTGACACTATCCTCAAGTGAAAACTCACAGAAAAGATTAAACTACTGGAAAGAAGATCTGCAAACTGAAATTTCAGAGGAACAATGGGAATTGGCTTGTACAGAAGCTCAAACCAAATCAATAAATGTACGTCTTAAATTGATACATTAAATGGTTAATGCAGATGTATGTTACACCGGTGGAGTTAAATAGATATAACAAAATATACCAGATACGTGCACAAAATGCATGGAAAGTAAAGGAACCCTATGTAGAAGATGCCTTACAAACGAGACTGAGTTTATTTCTCAGGAAAGCTTTATTGGAAGTCACATCTTCTATCATCAAAGTTCTCAGCAGAAAAGAGACAGAACCAACTTTCCTCACAGTTTTTATAACCCAGAGATACTAAACCCCCACATCAAGTATCTCACACCTTCACCCCACAGAAGTTTAGTAAACACATGAACCCACAGTCACATATATCCACCGAGACTTGCTGGAGCCTCTGTTCCCTTCTCCACCTCGGGGCTCCTGTTGGGACATTGTCTCTGACCTCCGTCTTCCCCCAGCACCCACCTCCTAGCCGAGGTCCCTGCTGGGGCATTGTTCCTTTGGACGTTTGATCTGTAGGGTCTGCACCGTCATGCCTACTGGATGCATGTGGGGGAGAATGCGTACCATACAAGCATGCCATATATGTGCCTTAAATATGCACCATATAACCCCCCCCAAACGTTCAAATAAGGACAAGTTACACTTCAAATGCATAGAATCATGACACCCCACCCAGAACAAGAGAGAAAAAAAAACTTGGCACAACAGATCACATTTCCCACTGCTTGGGCTTCAACTCTCTGCCATATCTGCTGTGAGCAGGTCTCGCTCTGCCTGTGGCTGTCTGCTGCATCTGTGAAGTAGAATCATTAACACATCGTCGTGAAAGCTTAGCAGAGCGTCTCCCGGGTGGCCTGCCACGGCGGGGGGCTCTGGCCAACTGTACTGGGTCGTCAGCTAACACAAAAGCGGGTTTGAGTCTGTTAATGCAGACTAAGTCCCTCCTGTCTCCCAAATCGAGCAAAAAATGCTTTTCCCCGGTTTCTAACACTCTGAACGGTCCATCGTAAGGTGGCCTTAAACCTAACCTCTGTGCGTCGTGTCTAACGAAGACAAATTCTGCATTCTTTAAGGCTTTGGGCACAAAAACACGTGGAAAACTGTGATGAACGGGACCAGGGAGGGTGTGTGACCCCGCGTCGCTCTGCAGCAGCTGAGCGGGGAGGTGCTCCGGAGCAGGGTTCTCAGGGAGGAAATCTCCCGGTAACCGGAGGGGTTGGGCGAAGACGAGTTCGGCCGGAGAGGCTTGCAAATCCTCTTTAGGTGCTGAACGCAACCCTAATAAAACCCATGGGAGTTTATCAACCCAATTTGTGTCCGTGAGAGCCACTCTGAGGGCTGCTTTCAATGACCGATGGAAGCGCTCGCACAAACCATTGGCCTGGGGGTTATACGCGGTCGTGCGATGAATTTTCACCCCCAGGCTGAGTGCCATGGACGACCAGAGCTCGGAAACAAACTGGGGTCCTCTGTCAGACGTTATGTTTGACGGGATACCAAAACGTGCGACCCAAGCTGTTAAAAAGGCACGTGCAACATCTGCCGCTGTGGTTGCCGACAGAGGAACCGCCTCTGGCCAGCGCGTGGTGCGGTCTACCATGGTTAAAAGGTGTGTGAAACCCTGGGACAGCGGAAGAGGTCCTACTAAGTCGATATGCACATGATCAAAGCGTTTGGCTGGGATGTGAAAAGGTTCTAGAGGGGCTCGTGTGTGTTTGTGTACCTTTGCTCTTTGACACGCAGCGCAGGCTGCAGCCCACTCTTTGACTTGTTTACGCAGCCCCGGCCAAACAAACTTCTCTCCTACCATTTTGATAGACGCGCGGACGCCCGGGTGTGCCAGTGAATGTATTAAGTCAAAAACACGGCAACGCCACGCAGCCAGGACCACGGGACGGGGACGCCCCGTGGAGGTATCGCAGATTAGGGGGGGCATGCCTCTTTGAAGCACCCTGTGCTCCAGCCTTAGCTCTGTTGGCCCAGACTGGAGCGCGCGCACGTCCGCGTCGCCAACCTGTTCAGCGGCCATGGCTGCATAATCTAACCCGACACAGACCGGAGCTGTGAGCGCTTCCGCGCCGCAAGCCTGACCGAGGTCTGCCGCCGCCGAATCTGCCCCCTGGGGGCCTGTCGCTGCGACTGCACGCGAGAGGCAATCTGCCACTACATTGTGTTTACCCGCCACGTGTTGAATGTCAGTGGTAAACTCCGAAATTGCAGCCAGCTGCCTCTGTTGTCGGCCCGACCAAGGCTCTGAAACCTTAGCCATTGCAAAAGTTAAGGGTTTATGGTCCACGAACGCGGTAAAACGGCGCCCTTCCAACCAGAACTGGAAGTGGCGGATGGCCAAATGTAGGGCCAAAAGCTCCCTGTCAAACGCGCTGTATTTACGCTCGCTATCGCGCAATGTTTTGCTGAAAAACGCAAGTGGTTGCCAGCATCCTGCCACCAGTTGCTCGACAACCACTCCCACTGCCACGTCGGAGGCGTCTGTGGTTAGCGCCATGCGAGCTGCCGGCACCGGGTGTGCCAATAACGCAGCGTTCACGAGGGCTGATTTGACCTGTGAAAAAGCGCGCTCCCGATCCGGGGACCACTCGACCTTAGATGCAGGTTTTTGCTTCTTTAATGCCGCGTACAATGGGTGCATGAGCCGTGCCGCGTTTGGGAGGAAACGGTTATAAAAATTGACCATCCCCAAAAATTCTTGCAGCGCCTTAACCGTCTGCGGTTGGGGGAAATCCGTTATCGCGCGCACTTTATCCGGCAGCGGGACCGTGCCTTCTAGCGACACGCGGTGTCCCAAAAAATCGATTTTCGCTACCCCGAATTGGCACTTCGCTGGGTTAATGATCAGCCCGTGTTCTGTGAGCCTCTGAAAAATGGCTGTGAGGTGGCGTTCGTGCTCGGCTTGGGACGCGCTGGCTACCAAAATATCATCCAAATAAGCGAACACGAAAGGGAGGTCGCGCAGCACTGCGTCCATCATGCGTTGGAACGTCTGCGCGGTGCCCTAGAGGCCGAAAGGCATGCGCAAAAACTCGAAAAGCCCGAAAGGGGTTATAACTGCCGTTTTGGGTATGTCCTGCGCACGGACTGGAACTTGGTGATAACCACGCACCAAATCTACTTTGGAAAAGATGCGCGCCCCCGCTAAATGTGCCGAAAAATCCTGGATGTGCGGAATCGGATAGCGGTCGTGGGCTGAAGCATTATTTAATCTGCGGAAATCACCGCAAGGGCGCCACGAGCCGTCAGCTTTGGGTACCATGTGCAGGGGTGACGACCAGGCGCTGTTCGAACGCCGGACTATGCCCAGCTTTTCCATCCATCCATCCATCTTCTACCGCTTAATCCTTTCGGGTCGCGGGGGGCTGGAGCCTATCCCAGCATCTTTGGGTGAGAGGCAGGGTACACCCTGGACAGATCGCCAGTCCATCGCAGGGCCAACACAGAGAGACAGACAACCATTCACTCTCACATTCATACCTAAGGACAATTTAGAATCCCCAGTTTTGATGCCAATTAACCTAACTTGCATGTTTTTGGCATGTGGGAGGAAACTGGAGTGCCCGGAGTAAACCCACGCAGACACGGGGAGAACATGCAAACTCCACACAGAAGGGTCACCGATGGTCTGGGGGTGGGACCGAACCCACGATTGTCAAGGGTGGAATCGATCCCATGACCTCCTTGCTGTGCTGCCACTGTGCTAACCACTGCACCACCGTGCTGCCCCGCCCAGCTTTTCCAAGTTGGCAAATTCCTCGCGCGCGATGGCCAGTTTAGCTGGGTCCAACCGCCGAGCTTTTGCAAAAACGGGGGGGCCCGAAGTACTTATGAAATGCTCGACCCCGTGTTTGGCAACTGACGCTGAAAATGTAGGGACCGTGAGTGCTGGAAACTGGTTGAGTAATGCATGAAACTTACCACCCGCAGCTGTGACATTGGAATGTGCAGAAGGCAGGGCCACCCGAGCTGTGCAGGAGATAGAGTAGAAAGACAGTGCATTTACAATACGTCTATTAGCAAGATCAACTAACAAACTGTTTGAGCACAAAAAGTCAGCACCTAGCATGTTGTTGTTAACTGTAGCGACAACGAAGGTCCACTCGAAGTTGCGCCCGTGGAGGGACAGGCGGAGTGTCTTCTCCCCATAGGTTTTGATCGTGGAGCCGTTCGCCGCTAACACCAGGGGGCCGCTGGCCGGCGCCAGTGTGTCCGCGTAGGTAGGCTTGACAAAACTCAGCTGGGAGCCCGTGTCCACCAGGAATTCTTTCCCAGAATTCGCGTCCGTCACGAAAAGCAGCCGTTTCTTCGTGCCGAGAGTCGCAGCTGCTACCGGCTCCCGGTCTTGGCGTTTCCCTGGCACTGGTACCGGCACGGTGGGACGCATCTGTGGGCTTTCTCGGCGAAACGTCGATAGTAGAAGCAGAGGGCGTTGTCAGCTCCGCTTCTCCTGGTCTCCGCCGCTGCTGCCGTCAGTGGATCCGGTGCCGCAGCCTCTGGTCTCCCTCCTTCTCGCGAAGGGGCGGTCATCTCTGCTGCTGCCGTCGTGGCTGCGCGCCGTCTATGGGAGTCGACGAGCCGTTGCGCCACCTGTCCCAGCTCGTGGTAGTTACGGTTGACGAGCGGCTGCGAGCTGGTCAGGGTGACTCTCACTGCTGGCGGGAGCGTTCTGAGGAAGAGGTGGGCGAAGATAAAACTGTCGTCGTCCTCGCCTCTCAGGCTCATCATTTTTGCCATCAGATCCGCTGGCCTGTCTGCTTCTCCCTCTGTCAGCGCCAGGAGCTTCTCTGCCCGCTCTTCCAGCGAGGGAGTGAAGGCTCGGATGAGGGCATCTTTCAGTGTGCTATACTTGTTGTCTTGGGGCGGGTGGTTGGTCAGGCTCTCCACCCGTTGCACCGTGAGGCTGTCCAGCTTCGCGACGACATGGTAGAACCTCGTTGCATCCGCTGAGATTCCCCGAAGGTGGAATTGCGCCTCCACAGTGGTAAACCAGGAGCGCGGGTTATGTTGCCAGAAGTCGGGCAGCTGTAGCGTGGTAGCCGCGTTAACCCGGTTGGCTCCTGAAGAGTCCGGTGCGGAAATCTCGCCGTCACCGGCCATAGGTAGTCGTAGGTCACCAGTGTAGAAGATGCCTTACAAACGAGACTGAGTTTATTTCTCAGGAAAGCTTTATTGGAAGTCACATCTTCTATCATCAAAGTTCTCAGCAGAAAAGAGACAGAATCAACTTTCCTCACAGCTTTTATAACCCAGAGATACTAAACCCCCACATCAAGTATCTCACACCTTCACCCCACAGAAGTTTAGTAAACACATGAACCCACAGTCACATATATCCACCGAGACTTGCTGGAGCCTCTGTTCCCTTCTCCACTTCGGGGCTCCTGTTGGGACATTGTCTCTGACCTCCGTCTTCCCCCAGCACCCACCTCCTAGCCGAGGTCCCTGCTGGGGCATTGTTCCTTTGGACGTTTGATCTGTAGGGTCTGCACCGTCATGCCTACTGGATGCATGTGGGGGAGAATGCGTACCATACAAGCATGCCATATATGTGCCTTAAATATGCACCATACCTATTTCATTGTGTATGGGAATGTAGAATAATAATTAGAATGTTTTGGGAAGAGGTGAGGGTAACAATTGAAAAAATAATTTCAAAACAAATCATATTGAATCCTAAACTGTTTTTGTGGGGTCTGTACCCAGAAAAGCATAACTTTAATAAAAGTGAAAGAACATTCATAGACCTCAGTTTGCTTAATGCCAAAAAATGTATTGCACTACTGTGGAAAAAGACTCATAGACCAGATGTGACTCAGTGGTTAAGACAGATGTTAACAAACCTTCCACTAGAAAGAATAACATATATACTGAAATCAAAGGAAATTGTGTTTGAGAATATATGGAGACCTTTTATTGATTATGTAAAAAATTTAAACATAACTTTTGAAGAAGAAGGTGAATGATGTGTGTGGACCTTGTAAATTCCAAACTGGTGAATATAATATGTATACTTATGTAATGGATTGCCTAGACCACACATGCCCAAAGTCCGGCCCGTGTCCAAATTTCCACCGGCCCGAAGCGTCCTGTCATAAAATCAATAATATGTGGCCCGCCAGCACAGTTTCCCACAATACATACATACCAAAAACAGCAATTTTATATTTCACCAGAGGGTGGCAGTAGACCTGTGGCCGCATTCTCGTCGCGTGACCCCTGTGTGAACTTTTACTCCTGTGGTATGTTTTTAGCTCATTTCTAAAATGGCAACTGGAAATAAAAAGAGGAAAGTTGATAGCGAGGGCCGCCGTTTCCAGGACAAGTGGAAATCGGAGTATTTTTTCACTGACATACGAAACAACTGTGTCTGCCTAATTTGCCAAGAGACTGTGGCTGTTTTCAAAGAGTTCAATATTAAGAGGCAGTACCAGACGAAACATGCTAACGGCAAACGAACGCGCCGAAAAACTGAAGCAACTGGAAGCTGTTTGGACAGCACAGCAGCGTTTGTTCACAAGAGCCCGTGACACAAATGAAAATTCAACAAAGGCAAGCTACGAAGTGGCAATTCTGATTGCCAAGCACTGTAAACCTTTTACTGAGGGTGAATTCATTAAAGACTGCGTGATGAAAATGGTGGAGAAAATTTGTCCTGAGAAAAAGCAAGAGTTTGCCAATGTCTGCCTGGGTCGTAGCACTGTGGCACGAAGGATTGAAGAAATTTCATCTAACATCAAGGGACAGTTAGAGGCAAAAGGAGTGGAGTTTACATATACAATATACACACACTGCTCTCCCTCCCTCTGCTGTGTGATTGTATCTATTGTCTGCTAATGCATGAGGGTTTTTTTTCTGTGTAGTCAAAATTTGGCTCATATACGAGCGTTTATTCTGATTACTATGTTTTTTTCTCTCTCCTATTGTGTTTTCCTCCCCCTCCCTTCCCCTCTTTACCTCCACTGTTGGCAGGCGCCTTGTATGGCGACGCGTCATTGGATGCGCCTAACGTGCGCGTCCAATGTCAAGTCAAATTCCTTGTGTGTTTACTTGTAAATATACTTGACAATAAAGCTGATTCTGATTCTGATTCTGATTCTGAGTTTTATCTTTTTTTCGGTAGCCTGCGACGAAAGCGCGGATGCATCTGACACCGCTCAGTTACTGATTTTTTTGAGAGGAGTGGACAATGAAATGAACGTGAGTGAAGAGCTACTTAACCTTCAGAGCCTTAAGGACCAAACCAGAGGAACAGATTTGTTTGCTGCTGTTTGTTCCACCGTGAATGACATGAAACTGCAATGGAATAAAATCACTGGGATTATTACGGACGGCGCACCTGCCATGGTTGGTGAGCAAAGTGGGCTATCAACGCTAGTCTGTAAAAAAGTCAGTGAAGAAGGCGGCAAAGCTATAAAACTCCACTGTATTATTCACCAACAAGTTCTATGTGCTAAACATCTGAAATATGATAACGTTATGAAACCGGTGATAAAGGCTATTAATTATATTCGCTCCAGAGCCCTGTGCCACCGCCAGTTTCAACAGTTTCTACTCGACATCCACGCTGAATATGGAGATGTTGTGTATCACAATGACATAAGATGGCTCAGTCGGGGGTCTGCACTGCAGCGATTCTTCTCTCTCAGAAAGGAAATCGGACTATTCTTGGCACAAAAGGGACAACCGATGCCGGAACTCTGCGATCCTGTTTGGCTGGCTGATTTTGGATTTTTAGTTGACATAACACGACATCTGAACGCGCTGAACACAAGCCTTCAGGGGCAAAATGCAGTGGTGAGCCAACTATATTCATACATAAAAGCTTTTCGGACAAAGCTGCTACTTTTCCAAAGGCACCTGTCACAAACGCAGCCCAATACCACACATTTCCCATCACTGCAGGAAATGATGACCAGTTTTCCAGAAAACAATATCAGTGCGCAAATGAGGAGGTATGCAGAAAACATCTCATCTCTGACTGAGGAGTTTCAACAGCGTTTCAGGGATTTTGCAGCTATTGAAAAGGAGATCACACTTTTTTCCACTCCTTTCTCCGTGGATCCTAATGACGCTCCAGACCACCTGCGGCTGGAGCTTACTGAGCTGCAGTGTGACGCGGAGTGTCACGGTCGCCACCAACAACTGCCTCTCGTCGACTTTTACCGCCAGCTGGACAGAGACAGGTTCCAAGAGATTCGAACATTTGCTAAGAAAATGCTGAGCTTGTTTGGCTCGACATACTTGTATGAGAAGACGTTCTCGGTTATGAACATTAACAAGAACCGTGTGAGGACAAGACTAAGTGAGTCTCACCTGCATGACGTCTTGCGCATCAAAACCACTGCTTTTGACTTCCGGTCTGGACGCCATGGTGATAGCAACCTAACGCTGAAACTCCCAGACTAAATCCAAGAAAAACAACTTCAAAATCAGACCTAACGGATTTTTGGAAGATTAAAAATCAAAAGACAATAACACCATGCCTAACCACAAGCAGAAGAAACTGACATTCCCCAGGTCAGGACGCACCTTCTTCTCACGTCTTCTCTCAAGATGGCGACCGGGATGGTCACACTTTTTCAGTGCTGAGACAAAGTCACTGATTTTGCCATTAAAAGTGGCTGGCCTGCAGCGATCGGCGCTCGTGGCGAACACGCACGGGCTGAATTGCCACCTCCGTTGGATTGCCCTTTAATCGCCTTTCTCCAGCGACTTCCTGCGCCTTCCTGAAGCGATTGCTCAGCTAACACTAGTTAGCTTAATGCTACCTGAAGCGATTGCTAAGCTAACACTAGTTAGCTTAATGCTGGCGCCAGTCTCTAAATAACTACCTACAGCGATCGGATATACCTCCGGTGGATTACCCCTTTGATCGCTTTTATCCGGCCACTGTGAGTAAACTGACCAGCGATTCCAGCGCTTCCTTGTGATTCACTGATGTGCCCTACCTGAAGCGATTGCTAAGCTAACGCTAGTTAGCTTAATGCTGGCGCCAGCCATTCCACCTAACACCAGCCTGAATCAAAGCCCAGCTGCGAGGCCCAGCGGGGATACTACCAGGCAGGCGGCTATTTGTTTGACGGGGCTCAGCAGAGATTTCACCCAGGCAGACGGCGGTAGGCGGCGGTGCCCAGCGGAGGACTTACCGTGACTGCAGCGGCGGTGTGCGACGAGACTACCCGAAGCGATTGCTAAGCTAACGCTAGTTAGCTTAATGCTGGCGCCAGTCATTCCACCTTACACCAGCCTGAATCGAAGCCCAGCTGCGAGGCCCAGCGGAGATACTACCAGGCAAGCGGCTATTTGTTGACGGGGCTCAGCAGAGATTTCACCCAGGCAGACGACGGTAGGTGGCGGTGCCTAGCGGAGGATTTACCGTGACCTCAGCGGAGCTCGGTGGCAGCGGCGGTGTTTGACGAGACTCGGTTGGAGGAGCGGGACGGGAGACCAGTTACGGCGACTATGAGCAACGAGACCAGCAACGGAAGGGGCTAGTTGGCTAGCTGAGGCCCAGCTGGATCCGAGGACGATCGGATCAGATTCTGGCGATATAAGCAGAATTTATTTTACTATCCACAGATTTTCCTTTTCCTTCTTTCCAAGAAGGACTGAAGATGGCTGCCACCGGATTAAAAAGTGGGCTGATGGGCACCACTAATAAGCCTTCTCTACTTCTCTACTTCCTCTTCGTTTTGTCTTTGTGTGTCTGGACCTGCAACAAGAAGGATTTTCCGACAAACTCAACCAAAGGTGAAGTTAAAAAGTTTTATCTGTATGGATTTGGGCTTGGACATCTCACCCTACACTCTATGTGGTCTTTAAAAGCCCTGAGCAAAAACTTCCAAATTAAGGCAAACATGGCTGTTAAGCAAAAATCACAATATGGCAGAGGATATACAGTTAAAGTTCTGTTAGTTCTGCTACTTCTGGCAGGAGATATTCACCTTAACCCTGGACCTGCCACTATTAAACAGCAGACCACTGGGTTAGCACAAAACCGAGCTGTACAAAAGCAAAAACAACATTTATTTTTCCAAACTGTTAATCATGCACGAGTTCTTTGGGACACCAAGGCTAAACCAAAGGGGATCCTCGGCGGTCATTTAAACATACGGAGCATAATCCCCAAAAGAGATGAGATTTCGGTGTTGCTGTTGGACTCAAATCTGGACTACCTTTGTCTCTCAGAAAGCTGGCTACACAGTAACATAGACACTAATATGATCGATATTGTGGGCTACCAGTGTTTTAGAAAAGACAGGCAGGTAGGGAGGGGAGGAGGTGTTTTAATTTACATCAAAGAGAAATATAAATGTCAACTGGTTGATTTGAATACTTCACTTGAATGTTTAGCTGTTAATGTATGTCTCTCTCCGGTAATGAATTTCAACATTGCAGTAGTGTACAACCCACCGTCACACAACTCTTCCTTTTATAATGAATTAAGTGATCTGGTTAAACAACTTGAGAAGAACAGAGAAACAATAATTCATGGCGACTTTAATATCAACTGGTCTGATAAAAAAGACAAACAAAAACTGAAAAGCCTCATGACTAAATTTAATTACCAGCAAATCATCAAAGGACCCACCAGGATAACCAAACAATCCAGAACACTTATTGACATGGTATTTACTAATAAACCAGAACGAATAACCAGAACCTATAATCTTGTAACTGGTCTCTCAGATCATAACATGGTTCTTGCTGTCAGGAAACTTACTAAAAAGCGACTACAGTATTTTGGGGGAGTCGATATTGACAAATCAAATTTTATTATCCCCAAATCAAAAAATGAGGAGTTTGAACATTACTTAGAGAATCAAAATTGGGAGCAGCTCATGGCAACATGTGAAGTAGATGATTGTTGTAATTTTATAACTGCAACAATCACAAAGTCTATAGAAAAATTTTCAAAGCAAATTAAAAGTAGACAACAGAAGATTAGCCTACCATGGTTAAATAATGAAATAAGAAAACTTATGAAGAGGCGAGACTATGCACTGAAAACATCACTAACCTCCAAACTACAAAATGATCACCTTGTGTACAAAAGTTTAAGAAATAAAGTGGTACATGAGCTGCGAAAATCAAAAATATCTTATTACAATAAACTGATAGATCATGCAAAGGGTAACAACAGTTCCCTATGGAGGCATTTAAATAACTTAACTATTAAAAAAAACGATCAGAAGGGGGTAAAGGAACTTAGAATCAATGGCAAGACCGTCAGTGGCAAGGCTACTTTGGCAAATGAATTTAATTCACACTTTGTGGGCTCTGTGGAAGACTTAACAAAAATTTTTGTGCTGCCAAATGTGCTCAACAACACAAATTCCATACTCCCAACAGATACTTTTCACATCGATGAGGTAAATGAGAAGTTAATTGCTGGTATTGTTAAAACACTGTCAAACTCAAAAACTAGTGATATCTACAATATGAGCACCTCCTTTCTCAAAATGCACAGCAAAATATTAATCAAACCACTGACTCATCTCATTAATCTCTCCATTAGGTCTAGTACATTTCCATCTGGCTGGAAAAAAGCTGTTGTCATACCAGTTCATAAATCAGGCAGTAAAGACGATATATGCAATTACCGCCCAATCTCTATCTTACCAGTCCTATCTAAGGTTCTTGAAAAAGTTGTAGCTACACAGCTGATAGACTACTTACAAGACAGTCAACGTCTTCATCCACATCAATTTGGTTTTAGACCAGGATACTCAACAGAAACAGCAAATTGTTGCCTTATTGAAAACGTCAAACAGTCCTTGGACAGGGGTAATGTGGTAGGAGCTGTTTTTCTAGATCTCAAAAAGGCTTTCGATACTGTAAACCACAGTTTGCTTTTATCCAAAATGGTATCTTTTAACTTCTCCCCAAATACATTAGAATGGTTTGCATCTTATCTCCAGAATAGAGAACAGTGTGTAAAAGTTCACCAGGATAAATCCTCATTTTTAAACAACCGCATGGGTATCCCACAAGGGTCCATTCTTGGTCCTTTACTTTTCAGCATTTTTATTAATGACTTGCCGTTACACTGCTCAGCTGCAACATGCCAACTTTATGCAGATGATGCAGTTATTTACACAGCTGCCAAGACTCCAGCACAGGCTGCAGATGTACTGTCTACAAGTATGGTTGATGTCCAAGAGTGGCTCCTCAAGAACCATCTATTGCTGAACCTTCAGAAAACAGTCTCAATGTGCTTTTCAATCAAAAAATGTAACCTGCAACGTTTTAAAGTTAATATACATGATCATGACATCAGTTTAGCTACAGAATTCAAATACCTTGGCATTGTACTAGATCCTCAACTCAAATTTAATCTTCATATAAAGAAAATTTCAAAAACAGTAAAAAAAAATCTGAACTGCTTTAAATTAATTAGATATTACATACCTTACGAAGCAGCTGCACTGTATATGCATTCTATGGTTTTTTCTCATATATCATACTGTTTGACAGTCTGGGCTCAAGCAGCCCCTTCCACAATAAGACATATAGGTTCATTATATAATCAAACCCTAAAAATCTTGGACAAAAAGCCCATTAGGTGGCATCACTGTAATGTTTTAAAAAAATACAACCTATTGAGTTTTGAGAGCTTCATTGACCTCTGTCTTCTGAAATTAACGTTCAAATGTTTCCATAAATCAGCACCCGAGCCACTTGCTGGTTTCGTCCAAAGACAGGACAGCAGCAGAGCCACCAGGAGTTCTGTTAACAATAACTGTAAAATATTCCACCGCAGAACCACATTTGGACAAACAGCTTTCTCTATAAAGGGCAGTCACATCTGGAACACAATGCCAAATGAAATTAAAATAATAACGGACTTTAAAACATTCACTAAAAATGTTAAAAACTGGCTGAAAAATAAACAAGAATGTACTCATGTATGAATTATTTGTCTGCAAAGTGAGAGTGAATGAAGGGAAGGAATAAATGTGTTTGTTTATAGTGAGTGACGGAGGGAGGAAGGCCTGAAATAGGCAAATGTGAGTTATGTTATATGTGTTAAATGTGAGTCAGGCTGTTATATTTGTGTATTTATAATATTTATGTTAAAGGTGAGTCAGGCTGTTATATTTGTGTATTTATAATATTTATAATATTTATAATTGTGTATTTATAATTTTTCTGCATTGATGTATGTGGTTATTGTGTATATTTTTATCTTGATTCTTTTTTCTAAAGCCCATCCAGGGACAAGAGTTGCAAATTAGCTAATAGCTATACACTCTATGTGCAACACATCAGATTGATTGTCTTTGATTAATTGTCTATGTTTATTGCACTGTCCCTGTCAAATAAACTAATCTACTACTACTACTACACAGCGGCTGTAGAATCGGAACCAGAGGACCTCCGTTCAGAAGACGAAGACCTGGGCCTAGCTAACAAAAGGATTAGCTTGAAATCGCTATTTGATGAAATACGACGATTTCGGGCCGAATTTCTTGAATTCAGAGAGGATCTAAAAAAGGCGAACAGCAGAATGGACCAGGCCGAAAACCGAATCTTGGAAGCTGAAGAAAGAGTAAAAGTGCTTGAAGATTCTGTGCTGGATTTACACAGAAAACAGCCATGGCTGGAGGCTAAGCTAACCAACCAAGAAGGAAGACAGAGACGAGATAACATCAGAATGCACGGTCTTAAAGAAGGAGCTGAAGAGAGTTTCAACACAGTGGCGGAATGCGTGGAATCCTTATTGAGAGAGAAGTTGGATATTCCACAAACCACCGATTTGAAGACAGAAAAAGCCCATCGTACATCAGCCGCAAAGCCAGCCCCGGAAGCGCCCCCACGTTCTGTGGTGGTAAGATTCGCCAATTTCAAAATAAAACGAGAGGTTGTAAGACGGGCTTGGCAGAAAAAAGGATTTATGCATCTTGAGAGAAAAGTCTTCGTGGAGCACGAATACGCCCCTGAGGTTCTTAAAAAACGACGGGAATATAACAACGCCAAAAAGGTTTTACGGGAACAGAATCTACGCTTTCAGACACCATTTCCAGCGAAGCTAAGGGTCTTTTACGGGGAAGAGTCATGTCTCTATAACTCAGCGGAAGAAGCAACAACTGACATGGCAAGAAGAGGACTTCCGGTAACGGTGTTTAAACCCACAGCGGATCTGAACGAGAAGATCAGAGCTCAAACATGGTCCACTCAGAGACCTTCAAAATCCACGGGCCAGCAGCGGGAAACCCAGCCCCAGAGCTACAAAGATAAGCTTTCCAATTCCAGGAAGGAATAGCGCTTCCACCCCCCCCTCCTACAAGGTAACAAACATTAAAGGAGATGCAGAATCAGCATGTGGTAAAACCTTTCATGGAGCAGTTATAGCATTAGAAACAAATGTCTTCTTAATTTAAAGGGGGAAAAAAAAAAAATCATGTTAAAATAGAAATGAAACGATGACCCACATGTTCTCTCCATACTAACAAATACTGTATTAGAGTGAATGCTTGCTGTGATGGGGGTGGGAGGGTGCACACAATCTCAGGGTATAGGCATAAAAAAAAAAAAAAAAAAAAAAAATCATTACAAATTCGGATTGGGATCTGAAATTCACGTTAAAAACATGGGACAACTTACAGGGGTAAGAGAGGGCCCTCAACACGTAACAGAGTTTGAGGAATTTCCCTCAGAGCCTACATTCCATCAGGGCTTTTACAGGGTCTTTAAAGAGACCCCAGCTCAGGAAGTTTTTTTGACAGTTTTTTGTTTTAAAGTTTCGTACACTATGTTCTTAATGTTCTTTCAGTTTCTGAGTAGCAAAAAAGAGGGCCACCACACTGTTATACTAAATAAGAAAATACAATGGAGAAACAGGGTGTAACCAAAATAGCCTCATATAATGTAAAAGGGATCCTGAATCCAGTTAAAAGATCCAAGATTCTACGCAAAATGAAAAAAGACAAAGCAGAAATAATATTTTTACAAGAAACCCACCTAACAGATGTGGAACACACTAAACTCAATAGACAAGGGTTTAAAATGATCTCTTCATCTTCATATAAATCAGGGAGGAGGAGGGGAGTAGCGACATTGATATCAACCAAAATTACATTTGAAAAAAAATCAGAACACAAAGATAAAGAAGGGAGGTACAATTTGGTAACTGGGCGGCTAGAGGGAGAAGATATCACCCTGCTGAATGTATATGCACCACCAGGGGCTAAATGGAAATTTTATAAAAATGTATTCGACCTAATGATAACTAAAGCCCAAGGTTTAGTGATATGTGGTGGAGACTTCAATCTAAGATTGAATCCATACTGGGATGCGACAGGTAATTGTTCACATCAAAATAACACCCAAAGTAAGAATACTCGGATGCTACTGAAAGAAATGGGAATCTGTGACGTATGGAGGGAATTCAACCCCAATGTAAAAGATTATACTTTTTATTCAACGCCACATTCATCTTACTCAAGGATTGATTACTTTTTTATGTTTAATAGAGACATTGAAAGAGTAAAAACATGTAAAATAGGACTGATGGATCTCTCCGACCACAGTCCGATCTATATGGACTTAAACATCCAAAAATACACAAATAATACATTTTCCTGGAGGTTGAATTCAAGTGTCCTGAAAGGACCACTGAAAGATGAATTGGAATCAGATATTCTCAGATATTTGGAAGATAACGATAATGGAAAAGTATCTCCTTTAATACTGTGGGATGCGTGCAAAGCTGTAATAAGGGGAAAAATTATTGCAAAACTGGCAACCCAAAAGAAACTGAGACAAGAAAAACTAATCACACTAGAGTCAGAACTCAAGAACCTAGAAAAAGAACACAAAGACAACACTCATTCTAATGGCTCGCTCAAGATTAAAGAAATTAAAAATCAAATAAATGAGATCTACACAATAGAAATCCAGAAGAAACTTACATTTAACAAAAACACTATGAAGCAGGCAGTAAATCGGCAAAATTACTAGCATATAAATTGAGGAAACAACAAACGGAAAGAGCAATCTACAAAATCAGAGACCCAGTATCATAGGAAATAAAATTCAGAATTCAGGATATTCTTAAAAGCTTCGAGAATTACTACAAGAACTTAAGCCTGTTTTCCACTAGCCCAGCACACCTCGGTACGGCTCGGTTCACTTCAGTACGGCTCGGAATGCTTCTGTCTCCATTGGTGTTGTGCTTGTGCTGTGATGGTTTGTTAGCAGGTTTTAGAAGCGGGGCAGCAGCAGATTCTGAGCGAGGCGGGGCCACACTCCCGTGACGTTACGCACCCGACTGAGTCCTTATTTACACGAGACAAAAAAGGATTCAAGGATTATTGCCTTGCTCGCTCTGTGGATTTATCTCACAATTAATTTTATCTCATAATTAAGCTGCAACAACACAAGTCACTTTTGTTTTGAATTAACTGCCAAATGACCTAGAAATAAAGAGCTGAAACTTGTTTTTATTTGTATTAAATAATGAGACGTGGCACACTGGCCTACACCAAATTATTATTTTTTACATCCTAGGGCATTTTGGATGTACTGAATTAAAAAAAATTAAAGTTTTTCACCTTCAGGTCAACGTTTGGAACAACAGTATTATTATTTTCCGTTTAGATGATGTTACACTCCTTCTAAAGTATTGTAATTCTCTGAATTTGGAATGCCGATAGAACATTCAATTTACATATACTTACTTTTTTACATTGACTTGTAAGCTTGATCAGTCTCTCCTGCTGAATTTTAAAGTCCAACTGTGCAACTTCTTATAAGTTAACATAAAAAATGTACCCAAAGTTTAGAACTGGATCATGTGGGGCTAATTTTTTATGATATTTCAATAAAAAGAACAGAAAGCTTACAAAAACATTTGTTTTTTGGTCTAGTTAAAAATTACATTACCTTTACAATGGTTGACCCTGACAGGAAGATCAGTATCATTTTGATCAGATTAGGCAATGGAATTTCTATGAAATTATACTGTTTTATAATTCAGTGTTATAACAGACAAACCACACTTTCCAAAACAATTCCATTTTATTATATACAAAATATTAAAAGAAAAAAAAAAACTTTGCAACACAACATGAAGGTTAATCGACATTTTATACACGCCGACCACTGAGTGTCTACACCAGCTTCCCAAACTTGGTCACGACTCGGATGAATGAAGGCGTCTCTGCCAGCTGTGGGTCAGGATGGCTCGGTTGAATAATCCGTGCGGGCTGTCGCGGCGGACGCGTGGGATGATTCTACAAGGAAAATGCACACAATAAAATACAGCACAATAGTTTTTAACAAGAATACATAAGCTTATTTCAGCGTATTGTTCACATGAATAATTAAAATAAAAGCTTGAGTCCGCAGTGTGCTGCAATTAAGCAGCGATCATCATCCACAAATGAACAGCTTTTTTATTGCATAAATAAACTGAGCGTCTTACCGAATATATTTGCGAAAAAACGCACAATAAAAAAAAATTAAAACTCACCGTTAAAGGACTCCGATGTCGAGACCTCCCGGTATATTTTTTCATTCCGGGCAGCTCCGTCTAACTCGCGCTGCATACGTTCGTCTGACAATGCAGTGAGCAGCCACTGTAGCTCCTTACTGGTCCATGGAACACCCTTATTACGCGAAGCCATTTTTGATAGAGAATAAATGAAAATAGCACAGCAATACACTGAAAGGAACCGCCAACAGTGGTTGCGTGCTGAGTAAAGGCAGTCGTGAAGATTCTTTTTTTTTTTTTTTCAAAAACTTTATTGAGAAGGTCGTGAAGATTTGGTAGATGAGGAGGAGGAGAGGGGCGGTTACAACCTGACCAATCAGCGCCGGTTACGACCTGACCAATCAGCGGCGACCAGTCTGTTAACGTCACAACACGGCACAGCTCAGCACTGCTGTACCCTGCCCTGCAGCGGGGCTGAGAATTGCGGCTGTTAAACCGTGTTGGGGCTTGTGGAAAAGCGTACAAAGCGTGCTGAGCCGTCCCGTGTCGCGCTAAAGCGTGCTAGTGGAAAAGGCCCTTTATACTCCCACAAAAAACATAAAAACGCATCCGAGACATTACTAAACACATTAAACCTTCCCCAACTTACGGAATCACAAAATAAAACCCTACTGTCAGAAATACAACCTAAAGAATTGGAAAAAGCAATTATGAAACTTAAAGCTAACAAATCCCCAGGAGCAGATGGCTATACAGCAGAATGGTACAAAACCTTTAAACAGCAACTATCTCCTCTCCTCCTGAAAACATTTAACTACGTCCTCCACACAGGGGAAATCCCCCCTCCTGGAGAGAAGGGGTCATTGCAGTTATACCTAAACCTGAAAAGGATAAACTAGAATGCTCCAACTACAGACCAATCAGTGTACTAAATAAGGACTATAAGCTTTTTACCACTATCCTTGCCAAAAGGTTAGAAAACATACTGACAGACTTAATTCACTTAGACCAAACAGGTTTTATAAGACAAAGACAGACACAAGACAACATTCGGCGCACTTTACACATAATTCATCATATAAAAAAATATAACTTAAATGCAGTCATATTGGGATTAGATGCTGAAAAAGCATTCGATTCGGTTGACTGGTCTTTCCTATATAGAATCTTACCCAGTTTCAATTTTCATAACAACTTCATTAGAACTATACAGGCATTATATAAAAAACCAACAGCTAAAATAAGGATTAACGGTAATTTATCATCATCTTTTGAGTTGGAAAGAGGATGTCGTCAAGGTTGCCCCCTGTCTCCACTGCTCTTTGCAATCTTCATAGAACCTCTGAGCCAATGGATAAGACAAAATCAAGAAATTCAAGGTATTACACTTGGTCAGAAGGAACATAAAATAGCACTCTTTGCTGATGACATTTTAATATACCTAGGGCAGCCAGACACTTCTCTACCAGAACTAATCTCAGTTTTTTCAGACTATGGAGATTTATTGGGGTACGAATTAAACATGCATAAAACCCAAGTTTTAACATTCAACTATGACCCAAATCATTTTTCACTAAGTGAACTCAAAACTAACTGGGAGTTGGAATCTATGAAATATCTGGGGGTCAATATCCCGAAACAACTCGACAAAATTATAACACTAAACTATGATCCACTGGTGACAAAAATAAAATCTGACCTAGCAAGATGGAATATGATACCATTCTTAGGTACTACACAAAGAATTGAAGCAGTCAAAATGAATATACTTCCACGTCTTCTATACCTTTTCCAAACAATACCAGTAGAACCTCCCAAAAAAACATGGCAGGAGCTGGACAGAAGGATCTCAAGATTCATATGGCAGGGTAAGAGACCTAGAATCAGATATAGAACCCTACAGCTAAACAAAGACAAAGGTGGGCTCGCGCTGCCAAATATCAGGGACTATTTTATAGCTGCACAAATCAAAACTTTAGTAGAGATATGTAACCCAGTCTACACCGCACAATGGAAGGAGATGGAATGCCAAATAACAAGTGACATCCCCCTACAGGCGATAATAGGGAACAATGCCTTAACTAAACTCTTGAATAACACCAACCCGTGGATAGAGACCCCGCTAAAAATTTGGTTTAAGATAGTCAGAGAGAATCGAGCTAAACAGCCCTATAGACTTCTGCAATGGATTGCCTATGATCAAGACTTTACCCCCAATAAAACAGACACTAGATTTAAAGAGTGGAAAGAGAAAGGGCTGATAAAATATTGTGATTTTTTTAAGGGGCAAACTTTAAGAAGTTTTGAAGATTTGAAAAAACAAGGCCTAATAAATCAAGATCTTTACAGGTTCTTTCAGCTTAGACACCACATAAACAATATACTTAAAAAGGAGGATTTGGAAAGAGCCCAGTCAGGTGTTCTGAAGGTCTTCTTAATGGCATATAAAGGGATCCCAGGGATCAGATACATTTCTAAAATATACCAAGGTCTTCAAGACTTAAAAGGAGACAACACATCATATATAAAAGAGAGATGGGAAAAAGAGGGGAATTTCACTTTACAATTGGAAATATGGGAAAAGCTAAATAAACAGCAATGGAAAAGTACCTCATCCCTGCAGTGGAGAGAATTTGGATGGAAAAACTTGGTAAGATTTTTCAGAACACCTGCACAAAACAAATTTACCCATAAGGGGTTGAACTGTTGGCGCCTGTGTGGTGAAAAGACTGCAAATCATTTTCATGTGTTTTGGTCATGCCCAGTTATCCACCAATATTGGACCAACGTACAGACAATATTGGGGAAAATATTCAAAATAACAGTTCCCTTTTCTTTTGTAACTATGTATTTGGGTTTACTACCGGACTCACCGGAAAGACGAGGAGATAAATACTTATTCAATGTTTTAATATTGGCAAGTAAAAAAGCCCCAACTAAAAAATGGATGCTGAAGGACTGTCCTACACCTGAAGATTGGATTAACGTGATACAAGACATTTACTCGATGGAAAAGTTGACATTCGCACTGAGACAGGACATGGATGGGTTCATGAACTTTTGGCAACCCTGGATCGCATATGTGTCTTCCATTAGATCTAATCTTTGACAAATACCATTTCAATAATGGTCCCGCTCTTTGTTCCAACGCTACTCAGATGCTCTTTTACTTTTAATTACTTAATTTTCTGTTTGTTTGTTTTTTGCTGTTCTGTTTGTTTGTTTATTCGTTTGTTTTTTGTTTTTATTTAATTCTCCTTAATTTCACTTTTTCTTTCACTAAAAAAAAGGGGGGTGTTGTAATAACTATCCTACCAATGTTGTCAAATAGCAAAAAATAAGGGAACGTGATGAAAATGTAAACAACGCAATGCTGTAATGACCTGTATACCCTTTACAAAAACTTAAATAAAAAAAAAAAAACCCACTGCTTTTGAGCCAGACCTGGCAACCTTACTGCAGCCGAAACACCAGTGTCACCCTTCACATTAATGCAGGTACATTTCTTTTATTCTTCTGAGGAGAATAAATTCCAAAGTCTCAGTGAATTGATTTTTTTGTGATGATCAAACCACAGTTTTGTCAAATTTCTGTCATTTAATTTGACTATACTATTCTTTGTCAAAATGCACTGGGATGTGATTTGTTGAAACAAAATCAATAAATACACGTTTCAAAAAATATTCAGTCAAATTTATTTGTATGTAATTTATTATTATTTTAACCTTTAACTATCCTGGTGGTAATGCAGTTGACAACAGATTCTCATTTGCAATGTCAACCTAGCTGCAGACAGCAAAGTGATATACAGTAATATACGTATATATATATATATACGTATATCACGGTATATATATCACTGCTGCACGGTGGCGCAGTGGTTAGCACCGCGGCAGCACAGTTTACTATCAGCTGGGGAATCGCGGGGATCATGAGATCGTGGGTTCGATCCTTGCCCCCGGCCAACAGTGATCTGTGTGGAGTTTGCATGTTCTCCCCGTGTTTGCGTGGGTTTACTCCGGGATTTCTCCGGTTTCCTCCCACATGCCAAAACATGCAGGTTAGGGAGTTAAGGGGCGCTTGCGCACGCAGCGACTGGCAGCTGGTGGCTTGTCACCGGACTGAAGAACAACTCTACCTATGGGTACAAAATAAGTCAAAAAAAAAAAAATATATATATATATATATATATATATATATACGTATATATGGTAATTTACAATGGTAATGGTTCGAGGAATGTCAGGCTGAATGGTCGGCCCCCATACATTTTCACCTGACCAAATCTGGCCCTCTTTGCAAAAAGTTTGGACACCCCTGGCCTAGACTAAACAGAGGAGCATTGTTGAAGACTTGATTTTGTTGGTGGTTGTTGGTGTTTTTAGTGTATTTTTTTTTTTGTAGTACTTTAGTGTTAGTGTTTGATTGTTTGTGTCATGTTTGTTAAAAAAAAAAGGTTCAATAAAGATATTGTGTGAAAAAAAGTGCCCCCCCATTAAAATTAACTGTGGTTTATCACATCTTTGGAAAGCTGAGATCAAGTTCGAAAGCCACACCCAGGCCTGACTACTGCCACACCTGTTCTCAATCAAGAAATCACTTAAAGGTGTCGGCCGGACGAAAATTCAATATCGCTAAATCATATCTTAAATTGTTGTGTGAGACGAGCTAATTTGAACCGCACATGTTTTGGTGTCAACAAATGTCGCATAAGGTGACAATGCGCTATTGAAGTATGATTTCCTTCAGAACTGTCTGACTCTGCCAAGCGATCAGCGGCTAAAATGGCCACTGACTGTGTGACGTCAGGTCAGGAAGCGACCACCAAACACTCGACAGACATTGCGTGTTGTTTACGTTTTAAAATCGGCGATAACGGATATTTCTAGGAGTACTTGTGGATTACAAATCGAGTATTTATTACGATTAGGATTTCAGTGATCGAATTAATTATGGTTTGGCGTTGTGTTGTCTACGGGTGCGACGGTATACCGGAGGAGCACGCGGTGAGTGTTTATGAATTTCCCCTGCCTGGGAAAATCAGAACCGCATGGGTGAAATTCGTTCAGAAAACGCGAAAAAATTGGAATGATGTCGGTAAATCACCCAACATGTGCAGTAGACATTTCGTTGACAGCGATTTTGAGAATAAGATGCAAATTGAAATGAAATTAGCAAAAAGATTGCTGATAAAAAAATCGTCTGTTCCAACTATATATCCGTTCATTTCAAAGTCCCACTCTCAGACAAGTGTCAGTGACAGTGGCGTGAAAAGCAAGGGTGATCTACCGATGCGATCTGCTGTCAGAAAAAGAGAAGTAAACAGGGTAAGTTTTCTTTTTTTAATATTCACTGCCAATATTTACTAAAATTATTTACAAGCAATGAATTTCATTGCCTTAACAACTTATCAAATATTAGAATTTTAGGGTATTCATACTAATCAAATATGAAATATTCAGTGCTGTATAGGGAGGTGGTTGTGCCTGTTTGCTCAAGTTATATTTCTATATATGTAATCCAATTTGACACCTCTGGAATGAAATTATGTTGATCTACTGTTTTTGCAGATGTTATCCACTGTCACTCAACCTTCAAATACTGTGGATTTTTCTGACCAAGCAGAGGAAGCTGATGACCAGGACTTTTATGTAAATCCACTTTCAGATCCACTAGACCAACATATCCCACCTACACTAAACACAGCCCAGGCTATACCAGATCCTCTTCTGACAACACCCAATCCAGATCTCAAAGCCGAACCATCACTGCAACCCAAGTACAAAGATGCGAGCACTACATACGATCCACCAGCTCCTGAGAGACTGCAACCTAACACAAAAAAAAATTTCACACAAACCAGAAAGTTAATTGTCCGACCAGAGAAAAAAACGGTAAAACGTGAGTATCATTGATTTGAAATCAACAATTTATTTACATTATTGTTCATGTGAACTATCAGAATAACTTGTTAACCCTAATACATTGTTAAAATTATTGATCTCCAGGCTCACACTCTCAGACCGATCCGAAGATCACACAATGGGACACAAGTCATCCGAGCACATGCGATACGTGCCGTAGATCACTGGCAACAACAGGGCCTCGCACATCGACACCAAGGAAAGCAAAGAGGAAGTTTGAGGACATTGACACGGATGATATTGACTCTGTGTCGTCTTACGCCTCTAACAATGACCCACATGATGTTACATACCATCCAAGTTTTATGGATGTATCAGACCAAAGGTATGATTCAAATTAATGAAACATTTCAAGACATAAAATGAAATATGAATTTTGTAATTTTTTATAATACTAAAGATATATAATACTAAATAATATAATATTAAAATCTATATACACTGTTTGTTTATAACATTTCAGTTTCAACCAAATGGAGTCCCATAACCACCACGAGGAGGACAAATACATAGTTTACAAAAGTTGCCTCTGGAAATTATTCAGCAATTGTCCTCATTGCAGTCATCCATGTGAGGTAACAAGTCACACCAAAGGCTCTCTGTTGGTGATCAAACAACATTGTCCATATTGTGTTGAGGATCGATCCTGGCACAGCCAGCCGATGATCAGGGACATGCCAGCTGGTAACATACAGCTTTCATCTGCCATTCTCTTCACTGGGGCGTCATATGTCAAGGTCCTCAGAGTTCTAAATGCAGCCGGTATCGTTGGAATTTCCACGACCACTTACAAGGAGCTTTCGATTTCTAATTTTTATTAAATTAATTTTATTTCAGAATATGTGGATGATCTGATGAATACTCTTTTCGACAAAACCTTGGTTGATCCAACCCACTTATTGGAGCAGTGGCACTCTGTACAAGCCAGAGTTCCCGCAACATTGAGTGCCAAATTTCAGCATCCCATCAAAGCTGATGCTGTTGAGCAACATGTATCTAGATTTTCAAAATCAAACATGTAAAAGTAGAATAAATTTCCAATTAGCAATGAAAGTTCAGCTTTCAATTGTTAGGGAAGCAACATATTTTGCTAAGACAAACAAATATAAGCCTAAGATTTTTAGAGAAATGTGCTTTTAAAAATTGAACACGAATTTTACACCATAAAATGGTAGAAAAATTAGTCTAATGTATATGAGATCCGACTTTGATGAATGCTGAAATATTAGAATTATAAAATTGACATGCACATTAATAAACTCAATATATGATTTTACAAAACTTTATTTAAATATTATTTTTCACAAATCTAATCTTGGTAGGCAAAATCCCATGTAGTGATCCGATGGGAATGTTTCTCTGATGAGGCTCACAGCACAGGCAGGCAATATCACCCTCACTTCTTCCTGAGCTGACGTCACTGCTGCCTGCCCCTATCGACAGATGGCGGTACTGCAGCATCACTAAGTGAAAGATGGGCTATTACCAAATAAAGTCATTTATGGAGGCTGGTGACACATATTAAATCACGGGAATGGCCAGAATGGAATATTTTCATACAATCAGTTTATTGGTTCAATAAAAAAATGTCACCGTCCGAGGACTTTAAATAGGACCTGCCTGACAAAGTGAAGTTGACCAAAAGATCCTCAAAAGCTAGACATCATGCTGCCATCCAAAGAAATTTAGGAACAAATGATAGATAGAGAAACACAGTAAATGAGATCTACCAGTCTGGAAAAGGTTAAAAAGCCATTTCTAAAGCTTTGGGACTCCAGCAAAGTACAGTGAGAGCCATCCATACATCCATCTTCTACCGCTTTTCCCGAGGTCCGGGTCGCGGAGGCAGCAGTTCAAGCAGAGAAGCCCAGACTTCCCTCTCCCCAGCCACCTGCTCCAGCACTTCAGAGAGGATACCAAGGCGTTCCCTGACCAGCTGGCAGACATAGTCTCTCCACCGAGTCCTGGGTCTGCCCCAGGCTCTCCTCCCAGTGGGACGTGCCTGAAACACCTCAAGTGGGAGGCGTCCAGGAGGAATCCTAATCAGATGCCCATACCACCTCAACTGACTCCTTTCAATGTGGAGGAGCAGAGGTTCTACTCTGAGCCTGTCCTGGATGACTGAGCTCCTCACCCTATCTCTGAGGGTGAGTCCAGCAATCCGACGGAGAAAGCTCATTTCAGTCGCTTGTATCCGCGATCTCGTTCTTTCAGTCATTACCCAAAGCTCGTGACCATAGGTGAGAGTAGGAACGTAGATTGACTGGTAAATCAACAACTTTGCCTTAGAACTAAGCTCCCTCTTCACCACAACAGACCGGAACAACGTATGCATCACTGCAGATGCTGCTCCGATCCATCTGTCAATCTCTCGCTCCATTTTCTCCTCACTCGGGAATAAGACCCCAAGACACTGAAACTCCTCCACTTGGGGCAGGAGCCTGTCCCCAGCCAAGAGAGAACAATCCCCCTTTTTCCGGCTGAGGACCATGGACTCGGACTTGGAGGTGCTGATTCTCTTCCCAGCCGCTTCACACTCAGCGGCCAACCGTCCCAGCAAGAGCTGCAGGTAATTGCTGGATGAAGCCAACAGGACAACATCATCTGCAAACAACAGAGATGAGATCCTGTGGTCACCAAGCATGACACCCTCCATTCCCTGGCTGCGCCTAGAAATCCTGTCCATAAAAATTATCAACAGGATCGGTGACAAAGGGCAACCCTGGCGGAGTCCAACTCTCACTGGGAATGAGTCCAACCGAGTGTTGGCAATACAAACCAAACTCTCACAATGGTCGTATAGAGACCGGATAGCTCGTAACAACAAGCCTGATACCCCATACTCCTGAAGCACCCCCCACAAAAAACCATAAGGGACACGGTCGAATGCCTTCTCCAAGTCCACAAAACACTTGGGGTGTGTGTGATTGACACTGTAGATAGGTAAAGCAAAATCTCGTTCTACTGTACATGATTGGTTGTACGGTTGAATGACAATAATAATGACAATCCACTCGGGAGATCGGACCACAATTTGGTTCATCTCCGGCCGGTGTACAAACCCCTAGTGCACAGACAACCTCCGGCCATGCGCACAGTGAAGTTATGGTCTGAGGAGGCAATGGACACTCTAAAGGGCTGTTTTGAAGCCACCGCCTGGAAGCAGCTCTGTGATCCACATGGTGAGGACATCGATGGCCTCACTCACACCTTCACGGGCTACCTCAGCTTCTGTGTGGACAAATCCGTTCCCACCAAGACCATACGGTGTTGCTCAAACAACAAACCCTGGATCAACCCTGAGATAAAAACCCTTCTGAGAGAGAAGAAGAGGATCTTCAGGTCGGGGAACAGGGAGATGCTGAAGTCCTTACAGAGGGAGCTGAGGAGAAAGATCAGAGAAGGCAAGGACAGCTTCAGGAAGAAGATGGAGGACAAGCTGCAACAGAGCGACATCAGCGGGGTCTGGAGGAACCTAGAAAACCATCTCTGGGCTCCAGAATACCTCCCCCAAGGCCACGGGGGGCAGGGAATGGGCGAACAATCTGAATCTGTTTTTCAATAGGTTTGACCAACCGCCCTCCCCCCTGACTGCACAACAACCACTGCTGCCTCTAAAGACATCAAGTCCTGCTGCCCACTCCCCACTCCACCATCACCCCCCCCCCCATCCTAACCCTGACCAGGACCCAGGTGAGGACGGAGCTGAGGAAGATCAAGGCGAGGAAGGCGACGGGACCAGACGGCATCAGTGCAAACCTCCTCAAGTCCTGCACAGACCAGCTGTGTGGGATTGTGGCGTACATCTTCAACCTGAGCCTGAAGCTGGGGAGGGTACCACAGCTGTGGAAAAAATCTTGTGTGGTACCTGTACCAAAAACTTCCCACCCCAAAGACCTGAACAGCTACAGACCGGTGGCCTTGACGTCCCACTTGATGAAGACCCTGGAGAGACTGCTCCTCTCTCACCTCCGCCCCCTGGTGGAACCAGCGATGGATCCACTCCAGTTCGCCTACCAGCATGGCATTGGGGTGGAGGATGCAGTGATCTTCCTCCTTCACCGTTCTCTGTCCCACCTGGAGAAGCCCGGGAATGTGGTGAGGATCATGTTCTTTGACTTCTCCAGTGCTTTGATGATCCAGAAGGACAAGCTGCTGCGCGCCGGTGTGGACCAGCACCTGTCATCATGGATCCTGGACTACCACACGAACCGGCCTTAGTTTGTGAGAACCCGGGACTGTGTGTCCGACACGATCATTGGTAGCACGGGGGCCCCCCAGGGAACGGTGTTGGCTCCCTTCCTGTTCACTCTTTATACTGCGGACTTCTCACACAACACAACACACTGCCATCTCAAGAAGTTCTCTGATGACTCTACGATCGTTGGCCTCATCTCCAATGGAGATGAAGCTGAGTACAGAGGGCTTATCCAGGACTTCGTGGACTGGTGCCATCGGAACTGCCTCCAGATCAACGCGAGGAAAACTAAGGAGCTGGTGGTGGCTGCCGCAGGCATGGACAACCCCTCACAGCACCAGTAAACATCCAAGGAACAGACACTGAGATGGTGACATCCTACAAGTACCTGGGTGTTCATCTGAACAATAAACTAGACTGGTCACACAATACTGACACACTCTACAAGAAGGGACAGCGCAGGCTGTTCCTACTGAGGAGACTCAGGTCTTTTGGTGTACAAGGGGCGCTGCTGAAGACATTCTATGACACGGTGGTGGCATAAGCCATCACTTTTGGAGTGGTCTGCTGGGGCAGTGGCATTACTGCAGCCGATAGGAAGAGACTGAACAAACTGATCAAGAAAGCTAGCTCTGTCCTGGGGCAGCGCCTTGACCCGGTGGAGGAGATAGGAGAGAGAAGGACGGTGGCTAAACTGTCATCTCTGCTGGAGTCCGAGTTCCACCCTATGCAGGACAAACTGAATGCACTGAGGAGCTCATTTAGCAGCAGACTACATCATCCCAGGTGCACAACCGAGAGGTTTCGCAGGTCCTTCCTACCAACGGCTGTCAGACTGTACAACCTAAGCAGGGCTGCTCGCAGAGATAGCAAAAAAGACGTAACAACCTAATAGTTTTTTTTGAATGCAAAAGATGCAATAGACTTACACAATGGTCCTCTCCGGCATACAACTAAGAAAATACCGGTCGCAATGGAGGGTGAGAATATGTATGGGCACATAATAATACCATGTAGGATAACCAAGTAGACGGTTGTGCTGTTTCATCCCATCTAGCAACAATGCTCTGCACTGTGTGTGTATATATATTTACATATTTATTCCATCTAGCTACAATGCTCCGCACTGTGTGTTTATATATCTACCGGTACATATTATTCCATCTAGCTACATTGCTCCGCATTGTGTGTGTTTATATATTTACATATTTATTCCACCTAGCTGCAATGCTCCGTACTGTGGGTGTTTATATATCTACATATTTATTCCATCTAGCTACAATGCTCCGCACTGTGTTTATATACTCATATATTTATTCCATCCAGCTACAATGCTCTGCACTGTGTCTGTGTGTATATATATATATATATATATATATATATATATATATATATATTTATAGTAATATGTACATATGTATATTAGCTGCTCTTGCTTTTTTTTCTTGCCTTCTGATTGTTGCCCTGAGTGTTGCTATCCCTGTGCTGTTGCAATCCTGGAATTTCCCCATTGTGGGACTAATAAAGGCTTATCTTATCTTATCTTATAAGGGTGATTTAATTTAATTTAATTTAAACTGGTTGGGCAAACTCCCACGAACCCTCAAGGATTCTCCAGAGGGTAAAAAGCTGGTCCGATGTGCCACGGCCAGGACGAAAACCACATTGCTCCTCCTGAGTCCAAAGTTCGACCAACGGCCGGACTCTCCTCTCCAGTACCTTGGCGTAGAGCAGGCCTATTAAATTAGCGGCCCAGAACCAACCTCCAAGTGGCCCAGACCACGGCAAGAAAATATGAATTTATGAGAAAAATATGAAGAATCGATCCACACACACCCACACAAACAACACGCGTAACCGTCATCTGCACGAAGTTCAGATGCGCCCCACCCACATGACCGTTCCAGTCAGAGGTAGAGTGGCTTTTAAACGTTGCTGTCTGAGAGAAACATGACTTCATTCAAGTACTTTAACCCTCTGAGTGTGTGAATTTGCGTGCCCCTAGTGGCAGAGCGCGGCGCTGCGCCTGTCATCTCACTCTGACTTGATCAGCTCCTTTCAGGATTTGTACTGATTTGCCAGTTTCAGAAGGTGGCAGACATCCATTGGAGAACTCAATGGATGACACATAATACACCAAAGAAGAACTCCTCATTTCCTTTTCCTGTTTTTAGCATTTTAGCCCAGAAAGCTAATATGGTCATGATCGATCATCATCACTGTCACTCTGTCTGCTTTGTACGTGGAAAATAGCCATGGGATACAAGCGAAATTTATGCGGGATAATCATAAAACTTTGTAGATGTGGTAGAGACTGTGAATGACAAATGCAAAAATGTGTCAAAAATGTGAATGACAAATGCAAAATAACGACCAGGATGGGTGAAAACGCAGCGACCACGCCAGCCAGCCTGCCCCCATTTGTAAAGAGTAAGTGAGGAATTTCTGTTATTTTTTAATGTACTGATTTCTTGTTGATATACTTTGAAGATAAGATGATGAGGTACCTCTGTACAAAAAAAAAAAAAAAAAAAAAAAAAAAAAAAACGGTTTCAAAAGACCAAACCATTCTTTGTGTAAATACGTCCAAAGTCCAGTTTTGACTGAGTTACGGAATTTCAAGAGGTGCATCGACATTATGCAAATTAGATGCATAAATTTATTCCTATCTGAAACTTTGGATCATATTTTACATCTTTCAAATTGACAATAAGCCATTTATCTCTTACCACTTTAAGGTTATAGCCTTGGAAAGCTGATTTTACTGACAAAAAATTATTTACCACTCTTGACCACTAGGGGTTATGTCACAATTCAGCGACAGACAACCTCAAAGAGTTCAATGCAGAAAAAAGCTCAAGTGATATGTAAGCCGTGGAGGCATTTATGGTGGTTTTAACCTGCTGGAAATGGGAGTGTAGGAAAAAGTCAATTTTGGACAACCTCTAGTAAACCCTCAGAAAACAGTATTGATTAGATGCTAATGGCTAATATAAATATTCCTAATAAATGTACCTAATAGACTGATTTAATGGTTAATGGTAAATGGGAGCATTTATGGGGAATGTTATCAAAGGACTGAATGTGAACTGTTGGATGTAAACTGTCAGTGAAAGCAGTAGCGTTTCTACGCCAGAGGTGGCGCTCAGTAGTGATAAGACGCTGTACAGTATTAGAGAACAAGAGAAGAAGAGTAGTGAATGTTCGAGATAGTGTGTGAAGAAAATGGTGTAAAGTGATGCTATGGCCGTTGCTGGCGAATGTGCTGTCTAAGTGTGTGTGCCGTACCGTGTGCTGGGAGAGTCAATAAAAAGCCGCTGCAAAGTCTGACAGCTTGGCTCCCTCATCCTTCCTTCCCTTTGCCCTCCTGGGTGTAACAAAACTTGGTAGCAGAGGATGGTTCAGTCGTGTCTGAGACGGTGAGTGAGTGCAAATAAAAAAAAAAAAAAAGAGAGAGGATGTAACGATGGAGCTGGAGCAGCTACAAGATAAGCTAAGCGAGGCCTTGGTGCTGTTACGGGCCGAACAGCTAAACGAGGTCTGTTTATTTGCAAAGATAAGCCCAGCCGAGCCGTCTAAGAAGTACACGCTGATACGACTGTTAATCGATGAGGTGGAGAAAGCCATTGAACGCGAAGAGGAGGATGTAGCCCGCAAGTTTCTGCTAAAGCTAATAGCATGTGCTAACAAAGCTAAGCTAAGCGAACCGTTGACACAGGCAGCGGCAGCGGCCGGCACGAGCCGCGAGGCAGAGGCACTCGCCAGTTAACAGAACCAGTATGCCGCTCTGCATGAAAGTATCATTGATTCAGCTAGAAAGGTTGAAGAGGAAATAATAAGGCTGACGGATGACGAGGCCGCGCAACCACCGAGCCGCCATTTTGTGACACAGCCCGGAGGCGCGCCGCCACAGAGCCGCCATTTTGTGATACAGCCCGCGGTCCCCGCAGCGCCCCTACCGCCAGAAATGATCATTAAACGGGAGTTTAAGATAAATGGGCAGATAGGGTAGAGGGGCCAAAAAGACAAGTCGTCTTATTCCAATCTCACTCACCAGATCAATATGGGCTTAAAGAAAAAGCACAGTGAGGCTAAGATAATTGAGGCTGTTGTCAGAGCAGTGAGTCCTGGATTGAGTTTGCGCGCTATGCTGGAGATTAAGTCAGATCTCACCCTGCCACAGCTGCGCATAATCCTGCGAGGACATTATAAAGAGGATAGTTCCACTGACTTGTATCATCGTCTGATAAATCTCACACAAGACAGTAATGAGTCACCTCAGAACTTCCTGTTTCGCGCCATTGAGCTAAAGGAAAGACTTTTAGCAGCATCCAGAGAGCCTGGCACGGAAAAGCAGTTTAGTTCTGATCTTATTCAGAGGAAGTTTCTGAGGGCAGTGGAAACAGGACTGATCAGTGTTGATGTAAAGTATCAACTGAAGCGCTATTTGGAGGATCCTGCCGTCACTGACGAGCTACTGATATCAAAGACGAATGCAGCAGCCAGTCTTGAATGGGAACGGCACCAGAAATTTAAAAGGCACACAAAAGAACCAAAAGTTCGAGAATGCCGAGTGGAAAATCTGACGGGTCAGTATGCAACCGAGAGAGAAGTGGATGGCAAAGAGTACCCCCTACCATCGACAAAAGGAAAAATCCTTAAGTCCCAAAGCACAGTGACCCGTACGGAATCGAAGCTCCTGGACATAGTCACGCAGCTGAAGAGTGACATGGAGGAGATTAAGAAGGCCATACGTGAGTCTCCCAGAGCACCTCGCGCTCAAAGAGCCAGGAGGACACGTGGCTGCAAGAGAGGTCAGTCCACTAGCAATGGCGACCAATGCAACCACTGCTTCAGATGTGGAATCAGCGGCCACATGTCAAGGGAATGTCGGATAGGGAGGAGACTCGGAAGAGGAACAGGGCAAGTAGACACGGCAGCCAATACTGTCGCAGCCACATCAGAACAAGCTAACACACAAGAACTGTATGAGCTAGTTACTGACAGTATTCGGAGGTTGGAAGCAAGGCTGGTAGCTCAGGCCGAGGCACCTCCTGAAGAAACGGTCCGTGTTAATCTACTGTCCCCTAATCGCCAATTACAGTTGTTCAACTTGGTTGGAAAAAATATGTCATCACCTGCTTCCTCGATGACAAGGAGACACAAGCATTGGGGGACAAAGGGTCACAGGTCTGTTTAATGAACGACACCTGGAGACAGGAGCACCTGCCACACACCACCGTCAGAGACGTAGCCGAGTTGGTGGGTCCAAGTATCCTGAATGGGAGGGCAGTGAACCAGACACCGATTCCATTTTCAGGGTGGGTCGAAGTCACCTTTAAGCTGCCAACAGTGAGTCGTCCACCGGTGGAACTTTTAGTTCCTGTGCTAGTGGTGAAGGAGGACGGAGTGGCAGAGCCGCCTATCATTGGGTTCAACGTGATTGACCATGTCCTGAAGATGGGCATTAAACCCCCTTGTGCCATCAGTGAAGCTGTTAGTGCAGCCTTCTCATTTGACTGTAAGAAAACAGAAGTATTTCTGAAAGTGATGCAAAGTGAGGAGGATAGGCTGGGGGAAGGAATGGTAAAAGTTGGCAGTGAGTTGGTTACCAACCCTGCTGGCCAAACCAAAACAGTCAAAGGTTGTGTCAGGGCAGGCTCACTTCCAGACACACAAGACGTCTTATTTGAGCCGAGTCAGTACACCCAATTACCAGAGGGTTTGCAGATGCCAAGTGGGTTGGTGCAGTTATGGAAAGGGAAGCGATCTATGCTCAAAATACCTATAACAAACAGTACGTCCCGTGATATCCAGCTGCCCGCTAAGACCATTTTGGGGGAAACACAGAGAGTTAAAACTGCTTATCCGGCAGATATTAGACCCCCTGTTGTAAACCAAGCGACTGTCGACCCAACGACGAGTGAAACAAGAAGAAATAAAGAGACCGAGATGAACTGTGCTGTCAAAGAGACTATGGACATGTGGGACCCTCCAGTTCCCCTTGATCATCTCTCGCCCATACAGCAAGAGCAAGTAAAACAGTTACTACGGGAGGAACGGCAAGCGTTTTCCCATGATGAGTATGATGTAGGGACAATTCCCTCTTTACAGTTGAAGATCAGACTCAAGGATCACGATCCTGTCAAAAGAACTTATGTTTCTGTTCCCAAACCACTTCATAAAGAAGTAAAGGAGTATTTAGAAGACCTGCTTAACAGGGGCTGGATCACCAAATCCAAGTCATCGTATTCCAGTCCAATCGTTTGTGTGCGAAAGAAAGATGGAGGTCTGCATTTGTGTTGTGACTTTAGAGAGTTGAACAAGAAGTCTATCCCAGACAGACACCCAATTCCCCGCATACAAGATATGCTGAACAGTCTAAAGGGGAGTGTGTGGTTTTCAGTCCTCGACCAAGGGAAGGTGTATCACCAGGGTTTCCTGGAAGAGTCGAGTAGGCTCCTCACTGCATTTATCACTCCCTGGGGTTTGTTCGAGTGGGTAAGAATTCCATTTGGTTTGTCCTCAGCACCAGCAGCATTCCAAAGATCTATGGAGGAGTGCTTGTGGGGGTTGAGAGATGATGTTTGTCTGCCTTACCTCGATGATAACCTTGTTCATTCACAGACTTTTGAAGATCATTTGCGAGACCTGAGAAGCGTCCTGCACCGCTATCAAAGCCATGGGGTGAAGCTGACTCCCCAGAAATGTGAGTTATTCAAGCAGCAGGTACGTTTTCTTGGTAAAATGGTAACAGGACAGGGCTACACCATGGACCCTGCGGACATTGCCCCAGTGCAGACACTCAAACAGCAGCAACCTTCCACTGTTGGAGAGTTAAGGAAATTGCTAGGTTTTATTTCATATTACCGCAGCTATATTCCAAACTTCTCCCGTATAGCAAAGCCTCTTTACGACCTTCTGGCTAACGATCACGCAGACAAAGCAAAGAAAAACTCAAAGAAACATGTCAAAAAGAACGATGGTGGCCACTTGTCCTCATCCCATGTGATCAGGTGGCACCCAGAGCACCAAGCAGTAGTTTGTCAGCTTGTTGACTTTCTTTCCCAACCCCCAGTGTTAGGCTACCCGAACTTTGAGGAACCCTTCATTTTGCACTGTGACGCTTCACAGGAGGGGCTTGGGGTGGTGTTATACCAGCGACAACAAGACAAACTGGTGGTGATAGCGTATGGCTCCAGGACACTGTCAAATCCAGAGAAGAACTACCACCTTCATTCAGGGAAGCTAGAGTTTCTTGCCATGAAGTGGGCCATCTGTGAGAGGTTTCGGGATTATCTGTACTATTCTCCACCAATCACTGTCTATACGGACAATAATCCCCTAACGTATGTGCTCACCACCGCAAAGTTAAATGCAACCACACAGAGGTGGGTAGCAGAACTAGCTGATTTCCAGTTTGTGATTAAGTATCGCCCTGGAAAAGCAAACAGAGATGCAGACGGACTTTCACGTATGCCCCTAGATATGGAGCAGTACATGAACAAATGCACACAGAATGTTGATCCTGATGTGATGAATTGTGTGGCACAGGCAGTCAAGGTAAAGTTACAAGAAAGTGAACCATGGCTCTGCCCAGTCACCATTTCTACTCTCATTAGGGAAGTAGATCAAGAAGCCAGCTCTATAGCTGAAATATCAAAGACTGATCTAAAAAGAGCTCAAGAAGAAGACTCCGTGATTGGAGAGGTGTTGCGCTATGCATTATCAAAACAATGGCCAAGAAGTGTAAAGCGGCAGAACAGTAAAATTGCAGCTTTAGTCAGGCAGAAACACAAGCTGTACTTGGAAGATGATGGACTGTTTTACAGGAGAACGGCAACACATGACCAGCTACTCCTACCCCAGAAGTTTCACAAGCTCGTGTTCAAAGAGCTCCACAAAAACATGGGCCATTTAGGGGTAGAGAGAGTGATGAACTTGATAAGAGAGCGTTTTTATTGGGCTCATATGCAAAGAGATGTGGAGCACTACATCACTAAAGTTTGCAGTTGTTTGAAGAACAAACGTCCCAATAAGACAACAAGGGCACCACTGACTAACATTGTCACTACGTACCCATTTGAATTAGTGTCAGTGGATTTCCTGCATTTGGAGAAGTGCAAAGGAGGATATGAGTATATCCTGGTTGTAATGGACCATTTCACTCGTTTTGCCCAGGCTTACCCTTGTCGTAACAAAGCTGCCCACACCGCTGCTGAGAAGATCTTTGGAGATTTTGCCCTCAAGTTTGGTTTCCCCACACGACTCCATCATGATGAGGGTAGAGAGTTCCAAAATAAACTTTTTGCAAAACTCCAAGAGTACAGCGGTGTGCAGGGGTCCCAAACAACGCCCTACCATCCCCAAGGGAATGGGCAGGTGGAACGATTCAATCGTACACTGTTGGCAATGCTCAGAAATTTGCCCGAAGCAGCCAAGGAAGACTGGAAGTCCTCTCTGGCCAAAGTGGTTCATGCCTATAATTGTACGCGTAGTGAGGCTACGGGGTACGCACCATATTTTCTGTTGTTTGGCCATGGTCCAAAGTTGCCTATTGATCTAATGTTTGGCCTCACAACAAGAGAGCAGAGTGTTTCTCAGCAGGACTATGCTGAAAAGTGGAGCGCTACAATTACTGAAGCTTACAAACTCGCTTCTAAAACAGCAAACAAAGAAGGGATGAGAAGTAAAGCACTTTATGATAAAAAGGTTCACGGTGCCGAGTTACTCCCTAGATCCTGAGTATTGGTCCGAAACTTGACCGAAAAAGGTGGGCAAGGAAAATTCAGATCATTCTGGGAAGACAAGGTGTATGTCGTGACCCAAAAGAAGTACCCAAACAGTCCAATATATGAAATCAGACCTGAAAATGGCAAGGGACGCACTCGGGTCGTGCACAGAAACCTTTTGCTACCCTGTGACTTTCTTCCCATGGAAACAGTGGAGCATGCCTCTAGGAAACTAAGAGAAAGAGACTCTAAAAGACAAAGGCATGTGGAAAGAAAAAGCAACACGGATGATGAAGATGAAGAGAGCTGGAATGCCATAATCGGATTACGAGCTGGGAAGGATCAAGAGCAGCGTCCACTGAGAGACGATGCACCGGAGTTCTACCCGCACAGTGACACTACTCCGGAGGATGAGGACCAGGACCCAGATGACGTCACGCAGGTGCAGCTGGCACCAGAGGTCGACAATCCGGTGGTCCCAGATCCAGCTGAGGCAGACCAGGACCAGGGTGATGGGGTGTCGGAGTCCAGTTCCAGTGACCAGGAGGGACCTGACGAGATTCCTGCTAAAACGTATCCTTCAAGAATAAGAAAACAGCCATTGAGATTGACTTATGATAAGGTAGGCCAACCTTGCACTTCATTGCACTTCATCTGTCTAGAACAAATGTGTAGAAGCTAAAGATAACCATTGTTCAGACATGAATGTTTTGAAAAGTAACTTGGTAGTTACTGTGATGGTTGATTAAAAAAAGGGAAAAAAAAGAAAAAAAATTGGAAAAGGAAAAAAGATTTTCAGTGTGTTATTAAGGCACAGGCACAACACAAAGGTTTATTTGGTAGGCTATGACTAGATTGAGTACCCTTACTCTCAGGAAAGATGCAGATACCCACCATGATGGATGGAGCGGTTGATGGTTATCGTGCACAAAGACCTCTTCTGCAAATGTATTGCATGGAATAGGAGATACATGCTGTACTATGGACAATTACCAGTTGCATCTTTATGGACTTTAATGAACTCTGACTTCTGTTTAGTAATACCCTACTTACATGTAATACATGGTTACCAAATGTGGACTGTGAAAGAGAAAAAAACAGTAGTTTTTGAGAAAGGTGTAATGTCGGGACGACATTAACTTTTTGAGGGGGGAGTGTAGGAAAAAGTCAATTTTGGACAACCTCTAGTAAACCCTCAGAAAACAGTATTGATTAGATGCTAATGGCTAATATAAATATTCCTAATAAATGTACCTAATAGACTGTGATTTAATGGTTAATGGTAAATGGGAGCATTTATGGGGAATGTTAGCAAAGGACTGAATGTGAACTGTTGGATGTAAACTGTCAGTGAAAGCAGTAGCGTCTCTACGCCAGGGGTGGCGCTCAGTAGTGATAAGACGCTGTACAGTATTAGAGAACAAGAGAAGAAGAGTAGCGAATGTTCGAGATAGTGTGTGAAGAAAATGGTGTCAAGTGATGCTATGGTCGTTGCTGGCGAATGTGCTGTGTAAGTGTGTGTGCCATGCCGTGTGTGCTGGGAGAGTCAATAAAAAGCCGCTGCAAAGTTTGACAGCCTGGCTCCTTCATCCTTCCTCCCCTTCGCCCTCCTGGGTGTAACAGGAGCAGTAATGAAAAGTTGCTTAGCAAACGTGTAGTGAGGCTTCATACTGCAGGGAAATGCAAGAAATGCAGGGAAAGGCAAGAGTGACTGAATCGCTTAGGACTGACTTCATCAGCTACAACAATATTCCATCCATAAATGAATGGATGATTATTTGCCATGTACATAATATCCATCCATGGATGGATGGATGGATGGATATTACGTACATGGCAAATTAAAATGACCGAAATTCACAAAGTCAATGACTTGAATCCATCAGCAGCCTTTAGACAAACTAAACGTGCCAACATTTCAGATTTCAAAATAAGAGAGGTTTTTCCTGCTGTCTGGGTGGTGAAGAGATTTCTAAACTCTAAATATATAGAAATATTATAACACAAATAACTGCATCTTTGGTCATTTAAGTTAATTAATTTAAACATTTTAATCATATTTTTTCTTTGAGTTACATTACTGTTCTGTCGTGGCTCTGCAAACTTACTGTCAAAAGTTTAAACTGTATAAGAAAAAAAAGTCAACATTTTACCACAATCTGTTTCAAATTCATGAAAAAAAACAAGTAATTTTATTCAAAAAATAAACAAAAATTAGCCATAAATATCCACAAATTTATAAAGTCTCAAATGTACAAGAAAAGTAAATTTTACACATGTGGACAAAATTGTTGGTACCCCTCTGTTAATGAAAGAAAAACCCACAATGGTCACAGAAATAACTTGAATCTGACAAAAGTGGTAATAAATAAAAATTCTATGAAAATTAACCAATGAAAATCAGACAATACTTTTGAATTGTGGTTCAACAGAATTATTTAAAAAAGAAAAAAAAAACCTCATGAAACAGGCTGGAAAAAAATGATGGCACCCCTAGAAAAGATTGAAAATAATGTGACCATAGTGACATGTTGAACCAAGATGTGTCCTCTAATTAACATCAAAGGTGTCTACAAACTTGTAATCAGTCAGTCGGCCTATTTAAAGGGTGACAAGTAGTCACTGTGCTATTTGGTGACATGGTGTGCACCACACTAAACATGGACCAGAGGAAGCAAAGAAGACAGTTGTCTCAGGAGATTAGAAAGAAAATTATAGACAAGCATGTTAAAGGTAAAGGCTATAAGACCATCTCCAAGCAGCTTGATGTTCCTGTGACTACAGTTGCACATATTATTCAGAAATTTAAGATCTACGGGACTGTAGCCAACCTCCCTGGACGTGGCCGCAGGAGGAAACTTGATGAAGAATGGTAACAAAAAGAGCCCAGAACAACCTCTAAACACATTCATGGTCAACTCCAAGGTCAAGGTACATCAGTGACGAGACAAAACTAGAACTTTTTGGCAAGGCACATCAACCCTTTGTTCACAGATGCAAAAATGAAGCATACCAAGAAAAGAACAATGTCCCTACTGTGAAACATGGAGTAGGTTCTGTTATGTTCTGGGGCTGCTTTGCTGCATCTGGCACAGGGTGTCTTGAATCTGTGCAGAGTACAATGAAATCTCAAGAGTATCAAGCTATTCTAGAGAGAAATGTGCTGCCAAGTGTCAGACAGCTTGGTCTCAGTCGCAGGTCATGGGTCTTGCAACAGGATAATGACCCAAAACACACAGCTACAGTACAAACACCCAAGAATGGCTAAGAGCCAAACATTGGACTATTCTAAAGTAGCTTTCTATGAGCCCTGATCTAAATCCTATTGAACATCTGTGGAAGGAGCTGAAACATGCCGACTGGAGAAGGCACCCTTCAAACTTGAGACAACTGGAGCAGTTTGCTCATGAGCAGTGGGTCAAAATACCTGCTGAAAGGTGCAGAAGTCTCATTGACAGTTACAGAAATTGTTTGATTGCAGTATTTGCCTCAAAAGGTTGTGCAACAAAATATTAAGTTAAGGGTACCATCATTTTTGACCAGGCCTGTTTCATGAGTTTGTTTTTTAAAATAATTCTGTTGAGCCACAATTCAAAAGCATTGTCTGATTTTCACTGGCTAATTTTCATAGAATTTTTATTTATTACCACTTTTGTCAGATTCAAGTTATTTCTGTGACCATTGTCGGTTTTTCCTTTCATTAACAGAGGGGTACCAACAATTTTGTCCACAGCTGTAGTGAGTGGAGGACCATCCCTGCTTTGTTGTGGATTTCAGCACAGAAGAAGACCTCAGGGGTCTTAGTTTTAAACTTCAAGATTCAAGAAGGTGCTGCCATAATTTTCTCCACACTCTAACATGCAGTCAATGCAATGTAGTTGTTGTAATGACTAATTCTTTTCTTTTTCTTTTTAATTTAAGTTCTCAGCAAGAACACAATGTCATACCTGCCAACTTTTAAAACCTGAAAAGCCTAGTAGCCAGCCAGGGTCCAGGGGCCGCAGGCCCCGGTAGGTCCAGGACAAAGTTCTGGTGGGGGGTTCAGGGGGGCGAAGCCCCCTGACACCAAACAAATATTAGCATTAAATCAAGTTAAAATGTGGCTAACAACCTCATATTTCTTCAATAATCATGTTTCTATTTTTCTTACGAAGACCGCAGAAAGTTTGCCGCTGGTGTCACTGGCATTGGCATTCGACTTGTGTTTATTCATTTCCACGTGGTCTTTCACATCGCTGGTTCCTCCATGTCCGATCGAAAAATCTTGTCTTCACAAAGTGCAGTTGGCGTAATTTTCACCCTTTCTTGAGCGAATAATAATTCCTGGAAATGCTTTGGAGTATTCCTCACGAAAAGACTGTAATTTTCGTTTGGGCTTCAGGCTCATTTGTGATTTTTCTCCGGCAGATTCCCTGATGAAAAAGTATACAATACTGACCTAATTGCTTCGCGATTCCAAATGCAAACAATGGCTCCAGGGATGTGATTTGGGGTTGGGTAAATTATCTGAAAATTTAGCAGGGGGTCTGGGGCAGAGTCTTGGTGGGGGGCAAGGGGGGCAAAGCCCCCCGAAGCTCCTGGGTTTTTATGATTTTTAAGTACCAGAACTGTGCTTAAATGACATAAAACAAACAGCTGAATGCCACTTATTACTGTATAATATTGACTTATGTTCCAAGAAGATAGCATTCCTAAAATATTCCAACAAGCATTATCCATCACATGCTTTAACACCTGATCAAATCAAAATCAGTTAATTTTATCTATTCCATAATAGAAATAAAATTTTTATAATTTCAGCATTCATTTCAGATCACCAGTTTCAATCTCCATTGAGTCTTGGGCAGTTCATTTTGCACAATCACTGATGTAGCCAAGTCTTAGAAATATTCAAAAGTTATGAGTCAATGTCCACTGTGCACTGTCAATTTCAAACTGTTTGGAATCATAAAAGTAATCTAACTAAATTGTTTTGCTATTTTTTTCTCCTCAACATCAATGTCAGGGCGCTGCAGGAGTTTTTGGGGATGGTTAACTTTTATAACCGTTTCCTCCCCCGCGCAGCCCAGCTCATACAGCCGTTGTACGCCGCACTCAAGAAATGGAAACCGGCGGACAGAGTTGACTGGACTCCTGAGCGGGAGCAGGCGTTCTCTGAGGTTAAAAAGCTGGGGCAAACGCTGCACTACTGGCGCACCCAGACCCGATGGCTCGGATAGTGCTCACTACAGACGCCTCGGACATGGCCATGGGGCCATCGTGGAGCAATGCGTCGCCGGCTCTTGGCAGCCGCTCACCTTTTTTAGCAGGTCTTTGCACAACAGTGAGCGTAAATACAGCGTGTTCGACAGAGAGTTACTGGCCCTCCACCTGGTCATACGCCACTTCCAGTTCTGGCTGAAAGGGCGAACCTTAGGCTCAGATCTCTCGCACATGCGCAATACACCTACAGGAAACAGTGCCGATTGCCTTTGTTCTAAATTTAGATATGATTCCTAGCGATCTCTTGTTTGGAATTGCTTTTGTGGTTTTTTTTACGATTTAAAATTTCTGACTGAATTTTTAGTGAAAAACTGTAATTTTGATTAATAAAGCCGTAACCCGGAATGGGGTCTTGACAACCGGAACCACTATGGCAAAATCGGAGTAGTTGGCAGGTATGCAATGTTGGTCACTTTTTTGAAAACTTTACTGAGCTTTTAATTCTACAAAAATCACTGTTTAACAGGAAATTTTTGGCACTACTGTGCTTTTCTTGTGGTGCTGCATAGAAAAGCATCACTATAAACATATCGGAAAAAGCAGCTCCTTTAAAGGCCAAATGTCACGTAATTTTTTTTTCTAAATGACAACGAATTTAGATAAAATACACATAGCTTAAACCAAATATTCATACCGGAGACCATATCACCCACCTGTATTTACATAATTGCACAAAATACACCAGGTGAAGGCCCCACCTTGCTTGCTGGCTTGTGACAGCCAGTCCAGACCACGCACATGTTTTTGACATCACCAGTTGTACCCTGGCTGCCCTGCCTATCCACATTCACACTTATCAACATTGGACAATCATGACGGAAAGTGACAGTGATTGTGAACAAATTAGTTTAGTTTTGTCTTTTTTTTTTTTGTCTTTTTTTTTGTCAGTGGTTCAGACAGTGACAGAGGCATAGAACCTTACAGGTTCGAGCCGTCCGAGACGGAATCAGATGCTTTGTCTGATGACAACAGTTCCAACGATGACCAGAGAGCAGAACCAGTGGAAAATGTCATTGAACTGGACATTAATCGCCTCCAGAATTGCGAAGCCGAAGGGGGTCTGTCCAGGGCGCCCCATAAATACCGATTTTTCGGAAGCCATTATTATTACAGTGGAGGAGAGCCGCTGCTGTCAAGAAATTGACCAGATCAATATGAAAATGGAGGCGCATACCTGTCAAGTGAGACGTCTTCGCCGTATTTTGGTGCCAAGCGCGGCTGTGGGAGACGGCAGAGTGGTTTGGGACACTTTTCTGGGAAATGTTTTAAATGTAGTTCGTGTTGTTATTGTCAAATATTTTAAGGAAAATACGGGGAAAATGCAATTTTAGCAAAAACGGGCGTATTGCCATTTCTGTACACCCAAAAGAAAAAATATACTGGAAAAAAAACTGAGTGTGTTGAGGAGCCCGTCCTGTGTGTGATCACCCACAGCTGGTGCTGTCAGATCGCTCAGCGGGAGCTATTATCACTTCAATGAGAAGTGTGGAGTCACTCAGTCTAATTGTCGGGCGGGCTGATCGCTCAGCGTCAGCTATTCGCACTACCATGATAAGTGTGGAGTCACTCATTAGTCTAATTGTCGGGCGGGCTGATCGCTCAGCGTCAGCTATTCGCACTACCATAAGAAGTCATTAGGACAATGGTTTAACACTTGCAGCTGTGCAGCGGTTGCGGAACAGACAGAGATCGCCTGACAAATACAGAATTCTGCTTTTTTTTTTTATTTTGCGCCGGACGCTGAGTTGTGGTGTTATTGTCAAATATCCATGAATCCTTAAAATATTTGACAATAACAACACGAGTTGCATTTGGGGCATTTCCCAGAGAGGTGTCCCTTGTTGCTCCGCCGTTCCTTATAGCCGCTTTTTACGGTGTTGAAGTACGGCGAAAACGTCTCACTTGACAGGTATGAAAACATTTCCCAGAGAAGTGTCCCTTATTACCCAGCTGTCCCTGACAGTCCCGTTTTAAGGTATGGGTGAAATATCCAATTTTTTTCTTTCTTGTTGCTCACTTCAACCTTCCAGTCTCCATATAAACAATCAATTGAAATACCCCAAGCATCAAACTAGGGTACAATCGATTTCGTCACTTCCGCCTTCTTCCCCAGGCGATTCCAGGGGCTGTGTCAGGCCAAGTGCGGCAGTTTTAAATTAACGAATATTCCGTTGTTACTGAAGCATATGCACCAAGACCCGAACGGATCGATTCCCTTTTATATCTAGTTTCAAGATATTTAAAGTACCCTGTTACGTGACATTTGGCCTTTAAAATCTGTACTTCCTCACACAACTTTCAGTGCAAAAAAATCTAAAAATATCACACATTTTTGGAGAAGCTCCCACAAATTCAGTCGCTTTGGGCCACAACAATCACAGAAACAGCCGACAAAATCCTGGAGGGACTGAAATACATTGAGATTATGCATACATGCTTCATGCATTGAAATGTGTTTACTGTCTCTGGGTTGTGAACTTGACACTACACACCCTCTGCACTAAAGAAAGCACTTGTGAGCACTTTGTCAAATTATAAGTTAAACAATAATTCAATTCAATTCAATTCAACTTTATTTATATAGCGCCATTTCACAACAACAGTCATCTCATAGCACTATCAACTGTAGGGGGGACCCCCACAGTTGCAGAAAGACCCCAGCAATCAGGCGATCCCCTGTGAGCAAGCACTTGGCGACGGTGGAGAGGAAAAACTCCCTTTTAACAGGAAGAAACCTCCAGCAGAACCAGGCTCAGGGAGGGGCAGTCATCTGCTGCGACTGGATGGGGGGTGAGGGGATAGAGAAGAAGAAAAGAACAGACATGTAGAGAGCAAACTGCACGATGGGGACTCAATCTATGGGAGAGAACAAACAAATGTTAATGACCAGCAAAAAAAAAAATATTTCATAGAGAGTGAGGCCCAGTGCATTACTGGAGGTCCCCCGGCTGACTAAACCTATTAGCAGCATAACTAAGGGAGGGTTCAGAAACACATGATCCCTCCCTAATTGTAGGCTAGATCAAAAAGGTAGGTTTTAGCCCTATTCTTAAAAACAGAGATCGAGTCTGACTCCCGAATCCAGATTGGCAGCTGATTCCACAGGAGAGGAGCTTGATAACTGAAGGCTCTGCCTCCCATTGTACTTTTGGAGATTCTAGGTATTACAAGTAATCCTGCATTTTGAGAGCGTAGTGCTCTGTTAGGATAATATGGTAGTATCAGATCTTTTAAATAAAAAGGAGCCTGATTGTTTCGAGCTTTGTAAGTGAGAAGAAGGATTTTAAACTTAATTCTAAACTCTATGGGAAGCCAATGAAGGGAGGCCAGAACCGGAGAGATATGATCTCTCTTTCTAGTACCTGTTAAAACTCTTGCTGCAGCATTTTGGATCAGCTGAAGACTTTTTAAAGATGTTTTAGGACAGCCTGATAATAAAGAATTACAATAATCTAATCTCGAGCTAACAAAAGCGTGGATCAGCTTCTCAGCATCACTCTGAGACAAGATGCTCCTAATCTTGGCAATATTACGCAAATGATAGAAGGCAGTCTTAGAAACAAATTTAATATGTGAATTGAAGGACAAATCCTGATCAAAAATAACTCCAAGGTTCCTCACAGAGCTATTAAGAGAAAGAGTAACTGCGTCCAAACTGAAAGTTTGATTTGGAAAGGAATTTCTAAGGTTTTTTGGACCAACAAGAATGACTTCAGTCTTATCTGAATTTAATAGCAGGAAATTACAAGTCATCCAAGCTTTGATTTCCTTAAGACAGGCTTCTAACTTGGCTAATTGATTAGTATCATCTGGCTTCATTGACAGGTATAATTGTGTGTCATCTGCATAACAATGAAAATGTATACAGTGCTTTCTAATAATGTTGCCTAACGGAAGCATATATAAACTAAAAAGAGTAGGGCCTAGCACAGATCCCTGTGGAACTCCATGACTAAGCTTTAAGCTGAAAGAAAACTCATCATTTACATGAACAAACTGGAACCTATCAGATAAATAAGATCTAAACCACTGCAACGAAGTTCCATTAAGTCCAACATAGTGTTCTAATCTATCAAGTAGAATATTATGATCAATAGTATCAAAAGCTGCACTAAGATCTAAAAGGACAAGTACAGAAACTAGTCCATTATCAGATGCAATGAGGAGGTCATTAGTGACCTTCGCTAAGGCTGTTTCAGTACTATGATGGATTCTAAACCCAGATTGAAACTCTTCAAGTAAACCATTTCCCTGCAGGTGGTCAAATAATTGCGTAGCAACAACTCTTTCTAAGATTTTTGAAATGAAAGGGAGATTAGAGATTGGTCTATAGTTAGCTAAAGCTCCTGGATCTAACGTTGGCTTTTTGAGTAAGGGTTTAATTACAGCCGTTTTAAAAGCCTGCGGTACATGGCCTAAAGTTAATGAAGAATTGATTATATGAAGAATAAAGCTACCAATAAGTGGGAAGACTTCTTTAAATAACCTGGTAGGAATAGGATCTAAAAGACAAGTTGAAGGTTTGGATGAGGAAACTACTTTGTCTAACTCACAAAGGTCGATTGGAGTAAACTCATCAAGACAGACATCAATAGAAGGAGTTGTAGTAGTTACAGTATTTAAGTTAACTGTGGGAAGAATCTGATTGATTTTATCTCTGATGGATGAAATTTTATTATTGAAAAAGTTCATAAAGTCCTGACTAGTAAGCTCTAAGGGGATGCTAGGATTGACAGAGTCCTGACTCTTTGTCAACCTGGCTACAGTACTGAAAAGAAACCTGGGATTATTCTTGTTCTCTTCTATTAATGCAGAGTAATAACTCGTTCTAGCTTTTCTAAGAGATTTTTTATAAATTAAAAGATGATTTCTCCAAGCTAAATAGATTTCATCTAAATTAGTAGAGCGCCATTTTCTTTCTAATTGACGAGTCTTCTGTTTTAAGCTACGAGTTTCTGTGTTGAACCAAGGAGTTAAAAATCTCTGATTAGACTTTTTCTTTTTTAAGGGGGCCACCAAGTCTAGAGCCTGATGCAGAGAAGCTGAAACGCTATCCACCATGTTATCAATTACAGAAGGAGCAAGCTGTCTATAGCTTATTTCCGTTGTGTTGACACATGGCATAGAGGAAACAATCTGCATAAATTTGGAAACAGCATCATCTGAGAGGCATCTACTGTGATAATATTTTTCTTTAGGAGCCAAATAGTCAGAAATAGTAAAATCAAAGGTTAACAGACAATGGTCTGACAGTACAGGGTTATGAGGAGACACTACAAGATTTTCTATTTCTATGCCATATGTCAGAACAAGGTCCAATGTATGGTGGAGGTAATGAGTAGAATTTCCTACTTTCTGAGAAAACCCAATCGAGTCTAATATTGAATTAAAAGCCACATTAAGGCAGTCACTATCTACATCCACATGTATATTAAAGTCCCCTACTATAATTATTCTATCAGATTTCAACACTAAATCAGCTAAGAAATCAGCAAATTCGGATAAAAATTCTGAATAGGTTGATGGGGGACGATAAACAATGGCAAATAAAATTGGGTTTAACCTGAAATTGCTAAAGTGCCCAATACTGAGGACCAGGCCCTCAAAGGAATTATAACATGTTTTTTGCTTTACATTAACTAGTAATTTGGAATGGTAAATTGTTGCTACTCCTCCTCCACGACCAGAACTTCTGGGATTTTGACAGTTTCAATAACCAGAGGGGGTTGATTCATTTAAACCAACATAATCCTCTTGTCCTAACCAAGTCTCTGTAAGGGAAATTAAATCAATCTGATGATCAATTAACAGATCATGGACTAACAGAGACTTGGGAGTTAGAGACCTAATATTTAACAAACCACATTTAATTTTTAAATTATGAGGAGGAACAGAGGCCAAATCATTCAATTTAGAGGCTTTATGTTTAATTTGAGTTTTACCAATATTTTGCTTTATCACTTTGGGATGCTTATACATTATATTTTTATTCACTTTGGAGGGAGCAGACAACGATTCTCTGATGGGGAAGACAGGGGCTAAGTTGAGGGGTGGCGGATGAAGAGGAGCTGCAGAGAGGCGTGTAAGACTGAGACTCTGCTTCCTGGTCCCAACTCTGAGTAGTCATGGTTTTGGAAATTTGGATAAAAAAGATGCCAGATTGTTAGATAAATGAGAAGCACAATCCAAAGTGGGATGAATGCTGTCTCGTCTCATAAGACCAGGTTTTCCCCAAAAAGAGCTCCAATTGTCAATGTAGCCCACGTCATTTTTAGGACACCACATAGACAGCCAGCGGTTCAAGGATGACGAGCGACTAAACATGTCATCACTGGTCAGATTGGGGAGGGGCCCAGAGAATACTACAGTGGCAGACATCGTTTTTGCAAACTCACACACCGATTCTATATTAAGTTTCGTGACTTCCGACTGCCGGAGACGGATGTCATTAATGCCGGCGTGAATAACAATTGTGGAATATTTACAGTTACTTTTAGCCAGCATTTTCAAATTTGACTCGATGTCGCCTGCTCTGGCCCCAGGAATACATTGGACTATGACCGCTGGAGTCTCTAGGTTCACGTTTCTGACTACAGAGTCGCCAATGATCAGAGTTTTTTCCTCAGCGGGTGTGTCGCTGAGTGGGGAAAAACGATTAGAAACGTGAACAGGTTGGTGGTGTACCGGGGCTTTGCGACTAGGCTTCCTTCTCACCGTCACCCACCCAGTCTCCTCGCTGCTGAGGAGAGCCGGGGAACCACTGAAAGGGGGGCCTAAGCTAGCTAGCTCCGCTGCAGCTAATGGGCGTCCGTCGAGATTAGCGCAGACGGTGTTTCAATGCAGCGGAGCCGGGATTCCAAATCAGACAACCTCGCCTCGAGCGCCTCAAAAAGACAACATTTATTACATTTACTGTTATCACTAAAAGAGGCAGAGGTGTAGCTAAACATCTGACAGAGAGAGCACACCAGAGGAGAGGAAAGAGAGGTAGTAGCCATAGCTAGTGGCTAGAGAGCTGGAGAGCAAACCACACAGGCAGACAGCAAAACAGGAAGTGACGATACGTTACCACAAGGAAGTGACGAAGTAATAAGGAAGTAATAAAAAGTGCATTATTGTAACTGATTTTGGGTCAGTTCTTGATGTGATAATTTACAGTGCATCCAGAAAGTGTTCACACCGCTTCACTTTTTCCACATTTTGTTATGGTACAACCTTATTCCAAAAGGGATTAAATTCATTTCTTTCCTCAAAATTCTACACACAAAACCCCATAATGACAACGTGAAAAAGTTTTTGGGGGAATTTTTGGAAGTTTATTAAAAATAAAAAAACTAAGAAATCACATGTACATCAGTATTCACAGCCTTTGCCATGAAGTTCAAAATTGAGCTCAGGTGCATCCCGTTTCCACTGATCATCCTTGAGATGTTTCTACAGCATAACTGGAGTCCACCTGTGGTACATTCAGTTGATTTGACATGATTTGGAAAGGCACACACCTGTCTATATAAGATCCCACAGTTGACAGTGCATGTCAGAGCACAAACCAAGCATGAAGTCAAAGGAATTGTCTGTAGACCTTTGAGACAGGATTGTCTCAAGGTACAAATCTGGGGAAGGGTACAGAAAAATTTCTGCTTCTTTGAAGGCCCCAATGAGCACAGTGGCCTCCATCATCCATAAATGGAAGAAGTTCAGAACCACCAGGACTCTTCCTGGAGCTGGCTGGCAGTCTAAACTAGTGATGGGCAAATGAGGCTTTCTGGAGGACTTGAGGCCTTTCCTCAAAATGGTTCACATAGGAAAGGCTTCATGTTGGACTTCATTTTCTCTACCAGGCCATCTAGTGGACAAAATGTATACAACATGCTGATTTTTACAAGGGTATTCTGGGTTTAATGTGTATTTTTTTCCATCCATCCATCCATCCATCATCTTCCGCTTAATCCTTTTCGGGTCGCGGGGGGGCTGGAGCCTATCCCAGCATCTTTGGGCGAGAGGCAGGGTACACCCTGGACAGATCGCCAGTCCATCACAGGGCCAGCACAGAGAGACAGACAACCATTCACTCTCACAGCCATACCTAAGGACAATTTAGAATCCCCAGTTTTGATGCCAATTAACCTAACGTGCATGTTTTTGGCATGTGGGAGGAAACCGGAGAAATCCCGGGGTGAACCCACACAGACTTGGGGAGAACGTGCAAACTCCACACTGATCACTGTTGGCCGGGGGCTGGGATCAAACCCAGGATCCCCTGGCCAAGGGTGAGTTGCTGTGCTGCAGCAGTGCTAACCACTCCACCACCGCGCTGTATTTTTTTCCATTTTATTAAATGCACTGTCTTTTAAGAACTATCAATGATCATAAGGGAAAAAATAATAAAACTGAGGTGAATACAGTGAATGTGCTTGCGCTCCTTATCCATTTTTTTAAGAAATAACTTCAACAGTCTTATACTTTCGTTCTCAGTACATTCATCTCTGTCCTTATTGTCATGCAGGGGACAATAGTGCCTCAGCATAATGATGTGTTATTGTTGTATCCAAGTTCTTTAAAATACAACAGACACTTCACTGTGCAAATAAAATGAAATTGTTAGAATAACTCAGCTGGGACTTGAACCCAATCTTCCCATTTGCAAGACAGCTATTTTACTTTGAAGCTATTAATTAATCATGAGTAGTTGAGGCGTTCTTGAATATTTGAGCCTTTCATCAAAATGGTTCACAAAAGCCTGTTTTCCACTAGCACGGCACACCTCAGTACGGCTCGATTCACTTCAGTACAGCTCGGCATGGTTCTGTCTCCATTAGCATGGTGTTGTGCTTTTTATGTGATGATGGCGGTGTAGTATGCGGTGTAGCGAGGCGGCGCCAGACTCCCAGCGAGGCGGGCCCACACTCCCGTGACGTTACTCACGCGACTGAGTCTTTATTTACACCAGAAAAAATGGAGGATTCAATGATTATTGCCTTGCTCGCTCTGTGCTGTTATCTCACAAGTAAATCCAGAAATATTAACCATAGAAGACACCAGAGGCGACGACGTGAACTGCTAAAAAAAGCGTTTGAACATTTCAGGAGACTCGCGGTTGACTGGGAGGAATATGAAGCTGGAATGCCGAGTTTACTTAACCTGCAGAGGAGGCTGCTGATAACAGTAAGCTCATTTTATAGTCATATTATACTTTTTTAAAGCATTTTGATGCTGACAGTTATCAGTATTACATGAATGATTATGCTGTGTGTGTGTTTCAGTTAATTAAACGGCATAGGAGGGACGAAATGTTGGTAAGCTCATTTTATAGTCATTTTATTCTGTTTTACAGCATTTTCATGTTGACAGGTTATCATTATTACACTATATGCTGTGTGTGTGTTTTTCAGTTGGATTTTTTGGTGAAAAATACTCGCTCCAGACCGCGTGTCTGGACAGAAAATCGTAGCTCGCATTGGTGGGAGGATGTTGTTCCCAGCTTCTCCACCCAGCAGTGGTTGCAGAATTTCAGGATGTCCGAGGACACTTTTACCTACCTGTGTCAGAAATTGCGTCCATGTATGGAGCTGCATGATACTACGTTCCGCTTATGTGTGCTGCTGAGGAAGAGAGTGGCCATCGCACTGTGGAAGCTTGCTACCGGTTCAGAGTACCGCAGTATTGGACATCTTTTTGGGGTCAGCATCACAACAGTGTGCAGGACTTTTGTGCAGCAGCAGAGTCATTGCTTGTTCCAGAACTGCTTCATCTTCCCGATGAAGGGAGATTCATGGAAATTGTGTACAATTGTGTACAAATTGTGTACAATTGTGTACAATTGTGTACAAATAATTAATAAGAATTTTATCAGTATTCATGTGTGTACATATTTGTAACGTCTGTGTTTAATGATTAAACTGTTGTTCACTTTTCATTTGTCTCTTTTGCTTTGCTGGAACTGAAAATTGAAATATTAATTATGTTTAGAAAAACGTTATATTTAAATTTAAGCATATCATACAAAAAATAAGTCAAAATAGATGTAATAAGCACAAATTATATTGATAAGTGTTATTTCAAAATATTCAATATTCAAAATAAGTGTACATATTTCTAAAAAGTACACATTATTCAAAATATGTTGTATTTCACTTTAATAAAATCAAACTTATACTTACCAAAAACTGTTAATATTCTTAAAAATAACCCACATGCAAAAGTTAGCACCACAAGCAGTGTGTCATAAAGGTTTTGGGTAACATCAACACAATTGTGTATTCCTTGACAATCTGTCTGCAGTGATAAATGTTTAACAGTTAAGGGACAAATGCTTCCCAAAAAAAAAGTCACTTTTGTTTTGAATTAACTGACAAATGACCTTTAAATAATGAGCTGAAACTTTTTTTATTAGTATTAAATAATGATACAGTGGCACACTGGATCATTATCAAATTTTATTAATTTTTACATCATAGTGCATTTAGGATATACTGAATAAAAAAAAATTTCATGTTTTTAACATTCAGATCAACGTTTGGGATTACTTTTTTTTCATTTTATATGATGCTATACTCCTTTTCAAATATTCTAAATGTATGAAATTTGAATACCAATCAATTGACATATAATTATTTTTTTAAATACTTTGACTTGTAAGCTTGATCGGTCTGTCCTGCTGCAATTTAAACTCCAAATGTGCAACTTCTTATAAGTTGACATAAAAAATGTAACCAAAGTTTAAAAATGTATCATGTGTTTCTATTTGTTGAAGAGATTTAAATAAAAACATCAACCTTCCAAAAAATGTGTTCTTTGTTATAGATAAAAATTAAATTACCTTTACAATGGGTGACCTCTGACCTGATCTGCTCTGATCTGCATCATTTTCATCAGACTAGGCAATTGAATTGCTATGTAATTATACAGTTTTATAATTCAGTGTTATAACAGACAAAACACACTTTTATGATCCAAAACAAAATTTTTTATTATAAATCAAATATTCCAAAAACAAAAACAGCAACAGAACATAATTGACATTTTATTCCCGCCGATCACTCAGTGCCTTTACCAGATTGCCAAAATGTGTCAGGAAGGTTCTGTTAAATATTTTGGTCTCTGTCAGCTCCTCCCTCTGTGCTTCCCTCATTTGTTCAGAAAACTGCTGGTGGTGTCTCTCCATTTGGTCGAGGCGTTTTTGCTGCATAATCTCCTGCCTTTCAGTGTATCTCTCCAGTGTCTCATCCATTCTCTCCATCAGACGTCTGTCGTGTTCATGGGACTCTTCCATTATTGAGGCTATGTCCGACAGTGTATTTCTTTTTCTTCTTTTCCCTAGATGAAAGACAGAAAGTCAGGGTGGTTACATGCTGTATCTAAATATACAAAACATATACTACTGAATTACACTGGTGAATGCATCTGGTGGGATGTAACTATATGCTTCTTTGCTGTATTTAAGCTCAAATGTTAGGTTTCTCCACTTCAAAGGAGTTGATTGTTCACAGGGTGCTGTGATAGGGAACGTCCCCCCATGCAATCCTCAAAGGATTAAGTTGAAAAAAATGGATGGATGGCTCTTTAACATTTTTCTTTTTTATTGTTGACTCAGAAATAGTAATGTGTTAATAAAAATTGCTTAAGTTACGTGAAGGTTTTTAATGAGGCATATTCATAAGTTAGTTCATGTGCTGTTGTGAAGCACATGTGACTCACATGTTGCAGGCTGCAATTCAGCCGAGAGAGACTTTGAGCTAGCCATGCGTAATTAAATGACACCTCTACAGGATGAGGTGTTTGCACCACCTGTGAACTCAGAATAAAGGAGAAGATTAGCCGCCCTGACCTTTTGGGGGTCAGAGAGGAGAACAAAAGGACTCTGTGTGTCTTACAGATGAAAGCATGTAAATTAGTATTGACTTTTGTGTGATTTATTGATCGAGACCATTGTATTACTGTGTGTGACCAGTCTTTCGCGTGGGAGGGGGGAGTGATGTGGAGCCCATAATTATAGCTGAATTCAGAGGAGACAGACTTTGAGCTAGCCAGGTGTATTTACATCACACATCAAAAGGATGAGGTGTCTGCACCCCCTGTGGACTCCCAAGAAAGATTACCCACACAGAACTTTTTAGGGGTTAGAGAGGAGACCAGAAGGACTCTGTTTATTCTATTACAGATAAAAGGATGTATTGACTTTTGTGTGAAGTATTGTTTGAGATGAGAATTAAAAAAGATAATGTTAAATCATGCGTTCTCCTGAATTCTTGACTCCTACACTGTTTCTTTTTTTAGATATGATGACCTCCAAAAAGTATTTAAAAAAACACACAACCACAACTGTATTGTTTAACACCGACAACAGAACACCACAGATTTTTTTGACACAGAGATAAATTAAAATGCAGCTATCTGAAATTACCTTAGTCATAAAAAAAAGGGGGGCTATAAGGGACGTATTATTTAATACAAATAAAAAACGGGGCTATAAGGGACGGCGGGGTAATAAGGGACACTTTTTTTTCGAATTTTCCTTAAATACAACGGAGACAAATTTCTTAAAAATAAGATCTATCTACAGGAAAGACAATACAACTCAGCGTCCTGCTCAAAATAAAAAAAGGAGAATTACATTTAAAACATTTACCAGAAAAGTGTCCCTTATTACCCAGCCGTCCCTTATAGCCCCGTTTTACGGTATAATCTCATGTTTTATGTATGTGACTTACCAACACTTGTTGGACGAGACCTAACGGATATCGACGGAGCTGAGGATGGAGAAGGTGAGGGAGCTCTTGATGGAGCTTGGGACGGACCATCTTCTGGACCTTGTGATCTGCCCGCTACCGGTTTAGGTGCGAAAGATTCACCTCCGTCAGACGCTGGAGAGTCCGTGCGTGCTGGCGCGGCGGACGAGTGGGCAGATTCTACAAGTGAAATGCACACAATAAAATACAGCACTAAAGTTAAAGATATACAGAAAAGACAATATTTTTAAAACGATTACACAAGTTTATTTCAGCGTATTTTTCACATGAATACTTAAAAGAAAAGCGTTAGACCACAGTCTGCTGCGATATAGCAGAGCGATCATCCACATGCACAAATGAACAGCTTTTTTATTCCATAAATAAACTGAGCGTCTTCCAGAATATATTTCCGACCCCCCCCCCCCAAAAAAAAAATAAAAAAACCTCACCTTTAAAGGGCTCCGATGTTGTGGCTGTGTCTCGAGCCATGGCTCGGCCAATGCTCGCATGCCGATGGCCGTATATTGCGTCCATCTGCTCAAACCATTTCCAGCTTCTCCGGTCCGCACCGCTTCTGCTGTTGTGGTCCTTTAACACACGGTAATCACACTTCATTTTTTTAATTTTTTCCCTACACTGTTTGGCAGTCCGTGTGTGCCCCTGTGCTGCCAAGTGCTCTGAAACCTCCCGGTATATTTTCTCATTCCTGGTAGCTCCGTCTAACTCGCGCTGGATGCAATCATCAGACAATGCAGTTAGCAAACACTGAACCTCCTCATTGCTCCATGGAACGCCCTTATTACGCGAAGCCATGATAAGAAATAAAAAAATGAAAATATCACAGCAATACAATGAAAATCAACCACCCACTGTAGTTGAGCACTGAGTAATGGCGTTCATGAAGATTCGGCAGAGGAGGTCGCTTTTCGTGACGTTACGACCTGACCAATCAGCTGCGGTTACGAACTAACCAATCAGCTGCGGTTACGAACTGACCAATCAGCTGCGGTTACGAACTGACCAATCAGCGCCGGTTAAGACCTGACCAATCAGCGGCGACCAGTCTGTTAACGTCACAACACGGCACAGCTCAGCACTGCTGTACCCTGCCCTGAAGCGGGGCTGAGAATCGCGGCTGTTAAACCGTGTTGGGGCTAGTCGAAAAGCGTACAAAGCGTGCTGAGCCGTCCCGTGCCGCGCTAAAGCGCGCTAGTGGAAAAGGCCCTATAGACGAGGCCTCATGTGGAACTTCATTTGCTCTTTGAGGCCATGTAGTCAACAAAGTATACAGCATGCAGATTTTTACAATGTGTATTTTTCAATTTCAATAAATGTGCTGTCTTTTAAGAAATATCAATGATATTAAGGGGGAAAAAAATAAAATTGGGGTGACTACAGTGAATGTGTCTGTTACTCCATGTGCCTGTACTACTTATCCATTTTTATCAAGAAATAATACATTTTCAACAGTCTTATACTGTCCCAGTATATTTAACTCTGGCCTGATTCTCATGCAGGGCACAACAGCAATAGTGCCTCAGCATAATGATGTGTAATTATGATCCAAGCTCTTCCATGCAAATAAAAAAAATTAAAAGAACGACACAGCTGGGATTCAAACCCAGGTCTCGCGACTGTGAAACGATTATACTACCGCAAAGCCATCATTCTCAGTTGCAATAAGAAGCCACTATTGATCAAAAATTCATCAATAGGAGAAATGAGCTCAAGTGTTTTTGGTACTGGCTCCATCGAAAATTGGCTGTGACAAATCCCTTACACAGTCAAACATGACAAGACAAAACAAAACGTCAGGGACGGGGATTTCCATTGGGTAGTGCTGCTCAGTTTAATTTCTCCTGACCCAGTCACGTAGTCCGACATCAACACATACATCATGAGTCACGCCTCGAAACACGCCTCACCAAGTATTTCCTGGAAAGATCGAATCACCGTTCGGAGCACCGGTGCCTGCCTGCCCATAACTAGTCTAAACTGAGCGACCGGGGGAGAAGGGCTTTAGTCAGGGAGGTAACCGAGAACCCGATGGTCACTCTGTCAGAGCTCCAGCATTCCTCTGTGAAGAGAGAAACTTCCAGGAGGACAACCATCTCTGCAACAATCCACCAATAAGGCCTGTATGGAAGAGTGGCCAGATGGAAGCCACTTCTTAGTAAAGGGCACATGGCAGCCTACCTGGAGTTTGCCAAAAAGTTGAAAGTAGTGTTTGCCATTGATAAAAGTAGGAGATGGATGATACTGTTCAAATTTAAACAATTTATGAATGTGCTGATAATTAAAAAAACTATTGTCAGATATTTGGATATAGGCTTTTCAGCACAAAACAATTTCTAACACATTTGTAATGCTTTTTATTTCATGAATGAATACATCAAGCTTGACGGTTTTCTCACTGTTGTAGTATGAATTCATTAATGCCACATAATATTCAGAGTTATGTACAGTACATAAAGAACTTTATAAGTAGCATAATCTTTATTTTAAAGGTCAAATTGCTGTTGCGGTCCTCAGCTACTTCTATTTTAGTTGGAGATAGGCAAAATGGCTCTTTGGTTGGAAAAAGTGGCAGACCCCTGTTCTATACCAGCCATTACATTTTTCTGCAATCCTAAAAAAAGTCATCAAAAACAGAAGTTGCTGCACCACAGTGTGGATGATGATGGACCAAGGGCGTACCCATACCTGCCCTTCCTGGATGGACGTCTGCTTCCTCCTGTGCGACATGGTGGCGGAAGAAGTTCAGACAAGCGTGTTGTGTGGTCTCTCCGACAATGCTGCTCCGACACCAGAAGAATGATGGGTTCTCAACCAGAAGAACAAGGCAGTGTGTTTACTGTGTGAGAAAAGAAAGAATCAAGAGAATGAAGACATTTTCCCACGCTATTTTGTCTTTGTTATTAGTAACTTTGGATTTTGGCTTTGGAAGGTGAACACTTGAAAGAAAAAGGTTGTAAATTTATTGGGAAAAGGAAGCAAAGATAAAAAATTTTTAAATAAAGTTGAAAATTTAGAAAAAAAATTACATTTACAAGAATCAAGATGAGATTAGATTAAGATCTTAATTATTCCTACATTTGGTAAATCAAGAACTCCAATTTTTTGTCATAAGTTTGAGACTTTTTTCTTGTAATTTTAGGGAGTTTTTTACACTCCAATTCCGAGGAAGTTGGGACGTTGTTTAAAATGTAATTAAAAACGAAATAAAATGATTTGCAAATCCTTTTAAACCTATATTCTACAAAGACAAGATACTTGCGCTACCTCCAGGGGCAATTCACCGTGTTCAACCCAGCAGTCACCCAGTGTATCTTGTAAGTTTGTTTGTTTGTTTTTTTTAACCAGTTTTAATCGGGTTTTTAAACTTCGGCTCTACTGGATTTTTATGTCGTCTGTGAGAAAACGTCAGTGATCGAGTGTCAAGAATCTGAAACCTTAAAAAGACTGTATATTAGGTCCGTACCTCATCAAAGATTCAAGACACAAATAATTCTTTTATAAGTTTTACTTGCCGCAAGGAGTACAGGCGATAACATCCAGCACTGCACTGAGGAAGTCTCAGTGTCTTACAGCTTTTATACCAGCAGTGTACATGAGTCATACAGGCAGTATGAGTCATACAGACAGTTTGAGTCATACAGACAGTTTCTGAGTCATACAGGTAGTTTGAGTCATACAGACAGTTTCTGAGTCATACAGGCAGTTTGTCCAATCAATCAAGTTCACAGTATTTTTTCCACTACTTATATATCAATGGTGATATAAAATGATAAATGCAATGCAAAACAAGTATATACATTTTCTGACATCGAGCAATGCAGTTTATGGGAACACGTGTCGCGTGTTTTGTACTTGATGCAGCAATGCTACTTCTGTGCTTCTCCACCTCTCAAGCTGTGGAGCAGGAACGCTGGGCATCGGAGAGAAACACTCTCCGTTGGGACTTTATTCTCTCCTTTTGGACCTCTTCAGCCGGGGTGATACCAGCCAGGATCCCAAGGGAGCTGTGCACGCAGATCACAATGCAGAAAAGAGGAAGAAGAGGCAGTCTACACCCGAGACTTAATCTCCAGTTAAATGACAGTCACAAGCTACCCCCACTTCCTACTATCCTGCTGTCAAATGTACAGTCTTATCAGGAACAAGAGTGACAAACTAGAAGCACAGCTAAGTTTAAGCCTGAAATCAGTGAAACTTGTCTACTTGCCTTTATGCAATCATGGCTCAATGAGTTGGACTAGAATGAAAACCTGACAATAAGTGGGTTTGGAAGCCCACTTCATCTAGATTGGTCCTCGGAGATCACCAGGAAAAGTCAAGGTGGAGGAGTGTGCTTTTATATCCACCAAAGGTACTGTAAAACTGTGACAGTCCAGGAAAGATTATGTACTGTGGATTTGTAACTATTGACAATCTCAATTCGTGCCTCCTTCCTGCCTCGTGAGTTTCAACAGCTGTTTTATACACTAGTGTACAGTGCTGTGAAAAAGTATTTTCCCCCCTCCTGAATTCGTAGATTTTTGGATATTTTTTTCACCTAAATGTTTCAGATCATCAAACAAATTTTAACATTAGACAAAGATAACCTAAGTAAATACAAAATGCAGTTTTTAGAGGATGATATTTTATATTAAGAGGAAAAAAATGCTATCCAAACCTACCTGGCCCCATGTGAAAAAGTAACTACCCTCTAAACCTAATAACTGGTTGTGCCACCATTGGTGCCAACAACTGGAAGTGAGTCTTTTCGTCACTGTTGAGGAATTTTGACAAGCTCGTCTGTGCAGAATCATTTAAATTCAGTCACCCTGGAGGGCTTCATGAACTGATGGCCAGACATTCTCCTTCAGGTTTTTTTGGTAGAGAACAGAATTCATGATTGTCAATTAGGGCAAGTTATCCAGGTTCTGAAGCAGCAAAGCAGCCCCAGAGCGTGAAAATAACACCACCATGTTTGACTGTTGATACAATGTTCTTTTTATGAAATAGTGTTAGTTTAATGCCAGACAAAACAGGACAAGTCTTACGAAAAGTTCAACTTTTGTCTCGTCAGTGCCTAGAATATTTTCCCAAAAGTCAGAATCAGAATCATAATCAACTTTATTGCCAAGTATGCATTACACATACAAGGAATTTTACTTATCACTAGGTGCGCTCATGTTAAGCTCGCCCTAATGACGCGGCAGCCATACAAGGCGCCTCATTCAGTGGGGGGTAAAGAGGAGGAAGGGGGAAGGGGGTGACACATTGGGCAGAGAGAAAAAACATAGTTTATCAAAATATGGCTCGAATGAGCCAGATTGTGATCACATAGAAAAAAACCCTCTAAGCACACTTAGCAGACAATACAGATCCACACATTAACAAAGCAAAGGAGAGAGACCAGTGTGTGTATGTCAGTCATGTGATATCAGTATGAGTGCAGTGTGAATGTATCAGTTACTGGTGCACAACAAAAAAATCCTGTCCGAGGCAACGGCTAAATGTTATGTTCATGTATTCTAAACAGATAAGCATGTCCACAGAGTCCATCTCTCTTCAGTGCATGCCAGATGGTAAAACTCCATGTTAGTCACATGATAACGCTGTCCTTGAAGAGTTCAGACTTGCTGTACATCAGCAATTGTTTGGGTTGAGAGAAGCCAAAACTCCCTTCTGCTTTATCTCTTCTCCTGGAGGAAAGAGATCACTCAAAGACGCCGAATCAAGGCCTAATAAGCACAGTTCACTAAGAGCATAAAAATTTCCTCTCTCGTGATTCTGTGCATCACAATTTACATACATAGGCTTTAAAATCAGTCCCTGGAGAGCACCCAGCGACTCCAGATGTTTCCCACCTTCCGATTCAGTTCGCCAAACATAGATAAACATGTCCATAGAGTCCATCTCTCTTCAGTGCATACCAGATGGTAAATTCCATGTTAGTCACATATTTGCCGCTATCAGTGCTCTCCCCAGCTGGTTGAATTGTTGAAGAAGGAGCTTTGCCGGGTCCGCATTTTGATTAGCTCTTCCAACTTATTTAATTTTCGATACACCAGAAAAACTCCAGAGCCAATCAGCAGAAATCCTGTGATCAAGAAGCCAAAACAGGTAGATGTCTTCCACATCTTCAATCAAATCACGCAGACACATGAGTTCCAATTGTTCCATGAGTCTCTCCACTTGGGCTCCCCCTGGCCCGATTTTCTGTTAAAAAGTGGTGTCAATAGCATTAAAGCCCAGCTCACCAATTCCATAATTTCCATTTGGGTCGAGATGCAGAAGAAGAGCGAGACACAGACAGGACACAGCAAGCTGGGATCAGTAAAGGGAGGAGGAGAAGGGAGAGGAGAAGAAATGCGTCTGCTCTCTCTGATAGCTGCAAGAAAAAAGTCTTGAGGATCATCTAGATGTTTTCTGACAAATGCCCAATGACTCTGTTCTTTTTGTCCAGCAGCAGTTTTTGTCTCGGAACTTTCACATGGATAAGATAAGATAAGATAAACTTTATTGTCCCTCAAGGGGAAATTTGTCTTGGGCTTGTCACCCGTGCTGCAACCACAAAATACACACATACACAATGGATGTAGTACATAATGAATGAGATAAAACCCAATAAATAATACAAGTACATACATACATAAATATATAACAGCTGTCATTAAGAAGTGTCCCTGACCTATTTATCTGAGTTTAAAAGTTTTACTGACGTCGGGATAAATGAGTTCTTGTATCTATTGAACCTGCACTTGGGGACTCTGTATCTCCTCCCTGAGGGCAGCCGCACATATTCATTGTTTAGTACATGGCTCATGTCACTGATTATTTTTTGAGCTTGTCAACAGGCTGCCTGGTCATGTAAGATCTGCATGGGTAAATACTCTTTAACTCCAATAATTTTCCATGCTGTATGAATTAAACGCAACACTCTGTTCTTAAGTTTCACAGAGAGGTTGCCAAACCAAGCTGTAATGCTGTATCTAATACATGCATTTGATGCATTTTTTTGCCCAGTCTCTTCCTTTTTGTTTCATCGTGGACCAATCAAACTGAGGCAAGTGAGGCCTACAGAACTTAAGACATTGTTCTGGATTTTTGTTTCTCATCTGTTCTTGAATTTCTTCAGCTCACAGTGGCATGTGTCATTTTTTGAGATCTTTTAGCCTACTTCAGGTTGTCAGAAAGGTTCTATTGAAGTGATTTCTTGATTCAACAAGTCTGGCAGTAATCAGGCTTGGGTCCAACTTCTGAAATTGAACTCAGCTTTCAAAAAAAGTCATTAATCACAGTTAATTCATGATGTAACACGGGGGCAATTACTTTTTCACATAAGACGAGGTAGGTTTGCATAGTTTTTTCCCTTTCATAATGAAATCATTTGAAAATTGCATTTTGTATTTATTCAGGTTATCTCTATCTGATATTAAAAATCTGTTTGTTGATCTGAAACACTGAAGTGTGACAAATATGGAAAAATATAAGAAATAAAGAAGAAGACAAATACTTTTTCACAGCACTGTATATTCATCCATGCATCAATGCGTCAGCTGCTGCCCAGCTGATTGCTGATGTCACATAAACTTGACAAACTTTGCCCAGAGGTACCAAAGTTTATATTTGCAGATTTTAACCACTGTAATTTGAATACTTCATTGAAAACATATGAACAGTATGCAACTTGCTCTACGACACAAAAAAAGCACCAGGATTGATCTCTGTTAACCCCTTGCACTCCGGTCAATTTTCCTAAAAACGCCAAAAAATAATGTGCCCAAAGTAAATCGAAAGCTGTTCTTCAACCCTTTGCAGCATCTTCATGGGGTTGGTCTCATTTAAAAGAAAACACTTTGAATTTTTTGGCAAAAAAAACATGATCTCTCTAAGTGCTCCGGCCACTGAGTTACAGTCATCTAAACATAGTGAACTTGAAGAAAATAAATTTGGCCTGGGTGTTTTTTTGGATACAAATGCTTGCAAATAACACACAGCTTCAGATCCGGGCTGGAAAATGCAACAGAAATGTAGAACCAAGTGTTATCCAGCTGAGGTCAAAATTTTGTAACAATACCACAAAAAATGAATATATTACACAGCTTTGTTCTCAGGCTGTTCCCAGGCGTTTTGGAACTGTGCCAAATTGTGCCAAATGGCACAGTTTAGAAAAACGTCTATAACTTTTGAATGATTCAACATAGAAGCTTCATCTAGGGCTCAAATGAAAGGTCACATTCAGGGCTGTGTCTGTGTGTGTGTGGGGGGGGGTTGCCCCCCCCCCGCTAAAGAGGACAGAGATCGGCCCTCGCTACATGACGGATTACACTCGGATGTGGCATGTTTCCACAGCAACGCTGTCACCGCGGCTCCCCCCACCCCCCCGCTACAGAATCGTAGCGGCGGGGGGGTGGCGTTGACGGTTCGGAGGCGGCGAAGAACCGTGTAACGAGGCGCACGCACTTCGTACTTCGTGCGCCGTACAGTTGTAATTTACCGATCGGTCAAAAGTCATTTTTTGATTACAATTTTCAGGGATAAATAATAATTTAGCTTATAACACCTTACCTCTTCACAGCCACATTGTCCTGGCGAACTTCTCTTCCCCATTGTCAGACGAACGGGACGCTGGTCCGCTCGTGGATCCCGGTCAAAACATAATTCCATTATTGCGGTTTTGGTGAATGATTTACGACCTTTGTCGTCGGCCTCCGTCAGTCTACGATGACGGAAGAGAATCCTAAACGTCTATTCTGCTGGAATGAGTGCAGGTCGCACTTGTGGGTGGCCTCCGTGCTGCTGGGTCTGCAGCAGGTTCTTCCTGCATCCTTTTTTTTCATCTGTGGCAGCAGTAAGTCTCTTCACCCAGCCCGAACTTCTGTGCTTCAACTGGCTCCTGCATTCACAGTAGGCGGGTCCTCCTTCCTAGGTTTTCATTCATTGGTTCTTCAAGGTTTCAGAAACCCAATTCAAGGCTCTTATTAGTCGAATGAGAGGTCAATCAGATGAACTAATCTGTTCGCGGCTGTGTCTGCAGCTTTTATTTTCAGTGCGCGCTTGGACGCCACACCACCTACATCACCACCATCAGGATCATGCGTCCGAGAGCGCCCTCGTGCGCACTAGGACGCAGAGACTTGCCCGTCCGTGGTACAACGGAGCGCAAGAGGTTAAGGGTCTGCAAAAGGGGCTTATAAATCCCTGCCCATGCAAGGTTTTAACTGTCTCAAGTGAGTCTACTGGTCAGCTAATTGTCAGAAATTTTCAAAACAGTCAATTCTCTTAAAAAAAAGACAGCTCCTCAGTTCTGTGAATACGAGCGTTTGGAGGGATGGGGGTGGGGCCTCTGCCTGCTTGCAGTTCGGATGGCCCAGGGGAAGAAACTGTTTGTCAGTCTGGAGGTGTGGGACCTGGTCCATCTGAACCGTCACCCAGTGGGAAGGAGGTCGAATAGGTGGTAGGCGGGATGTGAGGGGTCTCCTGTGATAACCTTGATCCTTCTGAGACTGGAAGATCTGGAGATGTCTTCCAGGGAGGGCAGAGGGCCGCCGATAATTTTTTGGGTACTGTAACCTATACGTTTCCTCATTGCCATAAGTGATGAGCCCAACCAAGGTGGTGTCGTCCGCGTATTTCACGATGACGGTGGTTGGGTGGGTTGGAATACAGTCAAAGGTGTACAGTGAGTACAGGAGAAGGTTTAGCATGCAGACCTGGGGGAAGCCAGTGCCGAGAGACAGTGTGAAGGAGTGGTGGGGGCCAAGTCTGACTGTTTGTGGGCGGTTGGTGAGAAAATTTTTTTATCCAGGAGCAGGTAGCGGGGCAGGGGATCTGGAGGAGGTGCAGTTTATTGATCAGGATGTACAGGATGATGGTGTTGAAAGCTGAGCTGTAGTCCACAAAGAGCATCTTCATCTAGCTCCTTTGGTTCTCCAGGTGGCTCAGCGCTCTGTGGAGAGTGGTAGCGATGGGGTGTGTCAGGGAGAGGTTGAACAGCTTGGTGAGGATCCCTGCCAGATGGTCTGCACAAACTCTGACCACTGTTCTTGGGATGCCGTCAGGACCAGCAGCTCTGCGGGGTTTCACTGCTGTCAGTTGCCTCCTCACCTCGTGCACCTGTGTGTGTGTGTGTGGGGGGGGGGGGGGGTGCTCAAACAGGGAAAAGAAATTGTTAAGCTCCTCTGCCAGAGTGAGGCTGCTGTTTGATGTGGGGGGGGTCCTGGGCCCTGTAGTTTTGGTGAGGGCCTGGATTCCTCTTGACATCTGTCGGGAGTTGTTGTCTGTGAGGACGCCCTCCACCTTCCTCCTATAGGGAATGGACACGTGACATCACCCGACAAAAAAAATGCAAGGAATTGTGGGAAAAGTGTTCAGCCTGTCTGTGCTTAGTAGTGAGCAATGAATGCGGTTGGGCTTCGTGTCCACCAAATGTGGTTTTCTTCTGCTGTGGGTGACTCGTTTCTGTTCATTTTCTATGTAGTCCAGCATTTAATGCACTTGGTGCCCTCAGCACACAAGGCCCTCAGCAGTCAGCTCTGCGCTCATAGCGCTGAAAGCTGAAAAAAGTTCAACTTTCCCAGCGCTGCAGTGCTCATCAGCTGCACACCTCTCTCATCAGCTGATCACAATCGGCTTAAAAGTACACCATGGTCAATAATTAACAGCCAAAGCTTGGAGGGATGTGTATTTTCTTACCAGTTTGATGTGATTTATTCCAGTGAGTGGAGCGTTTCAGAGTAAAATGTGACCCATGCTGGCAAAATGAGTCAGAATGCACACCACGTCATTACAAGCTACAAGCAAGAGAAGTAATAAATCTTTTAAATAAACTCTCGTTGTTTCCTAGCAGCAAGTCCCAGGAAAAACCCCACAAGTGCCTGATATCATTATCTGAAATCAACAGCACACTTTGAGTGACAGGTCAAGCAGCTGCCAGGATACCAGGCAGAGTGGGGTTTTTTTTGTTTTTTTTTTTAATAAGCACATTAAAAGTACTCAGGAAAACAGACAGAGCATTTTTACTTTCCCTGTGGAAACAAAGCCTTATAAAAATGACACTGAAATGTTATTCAAACATAGGAAATGTAAATATACATATAAAATGTCAACAAAATCCAAGATGACAAAAGAAAGTAATAACACTTATTTCCAATGTGGCCCTTTCGATCACATTATTCCTCCGAGTACCACGTAACATTAGAATGGGGAAGGTTTGCTGTGTTATCAAATCCAACAACGGCTCTCAAGATTGGCATGGAAAAAGACTAATAAAAGGCGCCACACGAGTCAGCTGCCTTTTGCAACAGCGGCTCAATTCTGAGTCTTTTTTTTTTTCTTTCCTTCCTCTCTTCTGATCCGGTGACAACTCTCTGATCCGGCACACCTTTCACTCCATATATATCACGGACACACAGATCGCTCCAAATGTCTCCCGAGCCAGTGGACGGAGCCACTGTTTATAGCAGGAGACGGTACAGCAGGGAAGAGCTACTAGCACTAAACCGCTACCCGGTGCTAGCGGAAAAACTCGACATACCGGGAGAACTGAGGCGAAAACGCCATGGGTGCCATGCTGGAGTAAGGCGGAAGGCAAGAAATATAAGGTACAGACCCACCCTTCCATCTGTTGTCATGGGGAATGTACGATCGTTACTGGGAAAGGTAGATGAGCTAGCGGCTATCTCCCGCTACGATAGCATATACCGGGAATGTAGCCTGATGCTATTCACGGAGACTTGGCTAACTGAATTAGCAGCAGATGCTAACATTGAACTGGAGGGTTTCCACGTGATACGGGCAGACCGAATATCAGACAGTGGCAAAGCAATGGGCGGTGGAGTGATATTGTATGTTAACAACAACTGGTGCAGACCGGGACATATCACTGTTAAACAACAACACTGCAGCAAAGACATCGAGTTGCTAGCTGTTAGCATGTGGCCTACATATCTCCCGAGGGAATACTCACACGTGATCTGCATTGTTGTTTATGCAAATCCGACGATGAACGCTGGGAAAGCGTGTGACGTCATCCATTCAGTAACTGGCAGGCTGCAGATAGAACACCCAGATGTTCTTCTCCTCATCTCAGGCGATTTCAACCATGTTTCACTGTCTCCCATTCTACCCATGTTTACCCAGTATGTCACATGCCACACTAGAGACAATAAAACACAGGACTTACTCTATGCAAATACTAAGGAGGCGTACACCTCATCACAACTCCCACCACTCGGGAGATCGGATCACAACTTGGTTCATCTCCGGCCGGTGTACAAACCCTAGTGCACAGACAACCTCCAGTCATGTGCACGGTGAAGATATGGTCTGAGGCGGCAATGGATGCTCTAAAGGACTGTTTTGAAATCACTGCCTGGGAGCAGCTCTGCGATCCACATGGTGAGGAGATTGATGGCCTCACTCACACCATCACGGACTACATCAGCTTCTGTGTGGACAACACCGTTCCCACCAAGACCATACGGTGTTGCTCAAACAACAAACCCTGGATCAACCCTGAGATAAAAACACTTCTGAGAGAGAAGAAGAGGACCTTCAGGTCGGGGAACAGGGAGATGCTGAAGTCCGTACAGAGGGAGCTGAGGAGAAAGATCAGAGAAGGCAAGGACAGCTTCAGGAAGAAGATGGAGGACAAGCTGCAACAGAGCGACATCAGCGGGGTCTGGAGAAACCTTAAAACCATCTCTGGGCTCCAGAATACCTCCCCCTAGGCCACGGGGGGCAGGGAGTGGGCGAACAATCTGAATCTGTTTTTCAATAGGTTTGACCAACCGCCCTCCCCCCTGACTGCACAAATACCACTGCTGCCTCTAAAGACATCAAGTCCTGCTGCCCACTCCCCACTCCACCAACACCCCCCCCCCCACTCCCAACACACAGCCCCCCAACCTGACCCTCACTAAGACCCAGGTGAGGACGAAGCTGAGGAAGATCAAGGCGAGGAAGGCGTCGGGACCAGTCGGCATCAGCGCGTGACATAATGCACGGCCCAGGAGACACACACGCAGGCTCAGGATAGATTTAAAAGCTTTATTAGCAACAAGGAAGTGTATGGCTGCGTGTCTGTGGAATAAGAATGTATTGGTGGTGGCGTCTGCGTCAGGCACGGGGGCAGGAGGCCGTACAGCCGAACAACCCTGTGGGTCCACCGGGAATGTCCACCTGTGCACAGGGGAAGGCTAGAGGAGGGAGCTTACCCAGGATATCTTCACTAGTAGGTTTGAGGTCCGTAGTAGCGAAGGGGCCGAAGTAGAGAGACGGCTTCAGGCCGAAGCCCAGGGCAGAGTGGATTAAATACCTCGCCGCTGACGAGGAGCAGGTGTGCGCGCGGCTGGCGCCGCTGATGAGCGGCGAGTCATAACAGTACTCCCCCCTCTAGCAGCGCCTCCTGGCGATGGTTTTTCCGGGTGCACTCGATGAAACTCAGAAATGAGTGACCGGTCCAACACCAGCGAGGAAGGAACCCACTGTCTCCACTCGGGTCCATAGCCCTCCCAATCCACCAGGTACTGCAATCCGCGACCCCGGCGTCGGGCATCCAAGATGTCAGCGACAGTCCAGGCCGGATGGCCACCAATCATCCGGGGAGCGGGGTGCGCCGCAGGTGGAGGGCAGAGGGGGTCAGAGACCACCGGTTTAATTTTGGAGACGTGGAAGGTGGGATGGATGCAGAGGGAGGAGGGAATAGCCACACGCACAGCCACCGGGTTGATGATTCTGGTTATGGGATAAGGGCCGATGAACCGTTGGGCCAGCTTTCTCCTCTCACCCTTTAGGTTTACGTCCTGTGTGGATACCCAAACTTGCCGTCCCACCTGGTAGGCAGGTGCAGGTCTCCTATGTCGGCCCGCCGTAGACTTATTACGCTCCGCCGTGCGTAAAAGCGGATTACGCGCCGTGGACCAAAGGGAACGGCACCGCCTCAGATGTGCCTGGACAGAGGGAACAGCCAACTCGCCCTCCTGCGCGGGGAACAGGGTTGGATCATAGCCCAAGGATGCTTTAAAGGGCGACATCCCGATGGCCGTAGAGCGAGAGGTGTTGTGGGCGTACTCCACCCAGGCGAGGTGAGAACTCCAGGACGTGGGTTTGGATGACGTAACGCAGCGGAGCGTAGCGTAGCCTCCAGCTCCTGGTTAGTCCACTCACACTGCCCGTTAGACTGGGGGTGATGGCCGGAGGAGAGGCTTACCTTGGCTCCCAGGGCGTTGCAAAATGACCTCCAGACGTCCGAAGAAAACTGGGGGCCGCGGTCGGAGACCACGTCGACCGGGATTCCATGCAGTCTGACCACATGCTGGATGAGGAGGTCCGCCGTCTCCAAGTCTGAGGGAAGTCCACGTAGGGGCACGAAGTGGGCGGCCTTGGAAAAACGGTCTACAATGGTCAAAACTGTGTCAAAGTTGTTGGAGACAGGGAGCCCGGTGACGAAGTCCAGAGCGATGTGCGACCAGGGCCTGCCAGGGACGGGCAGGGGCTGGAGCAGACCTGCAGGGGGAGCGTTACCTGACTTATTGGCAGCACAGATGGGGCAGACCCGGGCGTAACGGGCGGCATCCTTTCACAGGCCTGGCCACCAAAAGGATCGCCGGAGAAGGTCAATCATCCGCGAAGCTCCAGGATGGCAAGTGAGCTTGGAGGTATGGAGCCAGTGTATAACGTCACCCCGGACGGCAGATGGCACGAAGAGCCTCCCCTCCGGTCCACCGCCAGGGTCCGGTTCTGACTCCTGCGCCCTCCGGATCTTGTCTTCTATGTCCCATGTAACAGCCCCCATGACGCACGACCTGGGCAAGATGGTGTGAGCAACGTCTTCTGCGGCCTCCGGGGCAAATTGCCTGGAGAGGGCGTCGGGCAGGCCGTTCTTGGAGCCAGGCCTATATGTGATGCTGAACTTAAACCTTGCAAAAAACAGGGACCAACGCGCCTGGCGGGCGTTCAGACGCTTGGCAGATCTTAGGTACTCCAGGTTCTTGTGGTCAGTAAGGACCACAAAAGGCAAGGCTGCCCCCTCCAGCCAGTGACGCCATTCTTGCAGGGCAAGCTTGATGGCAAGAAGCTCTCTGTCCCCCACGTCGTAATTTCGTTCCGCCGGGGACAGGCGCCGAGAGAAGAAGGTGCAGGGTCGCTTGACTCCATTGGCTGGGGATCGCTGGGACAACACCGCCCCCACCCCCGTGTCCGAAGCGTCCACCTCCACAATGCACTGCAGCGCGGGATCGACCTGGCTGAGGATCCGGGAGGAGGAGAACTCCGTCTTCAGCGCCTGGAAGGCCGAAGCGGCCTCTTCAGTCCACCAGAACGGGGTCTTAGGAGAGGTGAGGCGGGTCAGGGGCCCGACGATGGCTCCAAAGTTCGGGACAAAGCGGCGGTAGAAATTGGCGAACCCGATGAATTGCTGAACTTGCTTTCGAGAAGTTGGTGTGGGCCAATCCACCACTGCTTTGATCTTCGCTGGGTCCGGAAGCACCTGGTCATGGGAGATGACGAACCCCAGGAAGGAAGTTGTTTTGGCGTAGAATTCACATTTCTCCGCCTTGACATACAGACAGTTCTCCAGCAGTCTCTGCAGGACCCGCCTCACGTGGACCCGGTGTTCATCCCTGGACCTGGAGAAGATGAGAATGTCGTCCAGGTAGACGAATACGAACAGGCCGATGAAGTCCCGGAGGACGTCATTGATGAGGCGCTGAAAGACGGCTGGAGCGTTGGTCAACCCAAACGGCATCACAAGATATTCAAAATGCCCGTTTGGGGTTCGGAAGGCGGTTTTCCACTCATCTCCCTCCCGGATCCGGATGAGGTGGTAAGCGCTGCGGAGATCCAGCTTAGTAAACCAGGTCGCCCCCTGGAGGGAGTGGAAGGCAGTGTCCATAAGGGGCAGGGTGTACCGGTCCTTCTCCGTGATATCGTTGAGAGCTCGATAGTTGATACAAGGACGAAGAGATCCTGCAGTGATCCTTTCAGTGATGCGGGACAATGAGAGGCAGATGGTGGCGGCACGAACCAAACCTGCGCCACCGGCTGCACGGTGGCGCAGTGGTTAGCACTGCGGCAGCACAGTTTACCCTTGGCCGGGGGATTGTGGGGATCGTGGGATCGTGGGTTCGATCCCAGCCCCCGACCAACAGTGATCTGTGTGGAGTTTGCATGTTCTCCCCGTGTTGCGTGGGTTTACTCCGGGATTTCTCCGATTTCCTCCCACATGCCAAAGACATGCATGTTAGGTTAATTGGCTGTTCTAAATTGTCCCTAGATATCTGTTTCCTATAGGCCCTTAGAATAGAGGGTTAGTATTAATGAAAGCGCTTTGAGTGGTCTTTGTGACTAGAAAAGCGCTATATAAGTGCAGGTTAGTTAGTTAGTTAGATCCGTCCTTCTTTCCAACGAAGAAGAACCCTGCACCTACTGGAGAGGAGGACGGTCGGATGATCCCAGCACTGAGCGACTCCTTCAGGTAGCTGTTCATTGCTTCCTTCTCCGGCGCTGACAGACTGTAGAGGCGTCCTGAGGGTAAGGGCGCCCCCTGGCGGATGTTAATGGCGCAGTCGTAGGGCCGGTGAGGAGGTAGAGACATCGCCTTGGACTTACTGAAAATGGCACCCAGGTCGTGGAACTCTGAGGACACTAGGGTGAGATCCGGGGGCACGGTGTCCTGAGCTGTGGGAGGCGAGGACGGGGCGCAGGCCGCGGATTGGAGGCAGGTACCCATGCAGAAAGTGCTCCACGCTGAAACCTTCCCAGTCTTCCAGTCCAAGGCGGGATTGTGGAGGCGGAGCCAGGGATAACCGAGGATGACAGGTGTTACTGAGGTGGGCAGGACGTAAAAGGAGATATCCTCCCGATGGTTTCCAGAGATGATCACCGGGACAGGGGATGTTTGGTGAGTTACCTTTCCCAGGGAAACTCGGGAGAGATTAACCAGGGCGAGAGGAGTATCGAGGGGGTGACAGTGGATGCCCAGTCGGGTTGCCAGGCTTTGTGAAATAAAGCTACCCTCCGCGCCTGAATCCACCAGTGCATGTGTGAGATGCCCAGTGAGGTTGTGACAGAAACGGATGGGCAGCGTCAAATGTGTGAGGGGACTTAACCGATTAGCGTCCGCGAGCCCCCCTACAGTGACTCGCGGACCACCTCGTTTGGCTTCTCCGGACAATGCTCCACCGTGTGCCGGCTACCTCCGCAATACATGCAGAGGCCCAGGTCACGACGGCGTTGTTTCTCTGCCAGGGGGAGCTTTGTCCGGCCCGTCACCGTTGGTTCCGACTCCTCGGAGACCTCCGGCGGCGGCAACGCCAGGGGGCGAGCTTGGTGCAGACGTGCAGAGGCGCCCCGCGAGCGAGAAGACTGCTTCCGCTCGGAGGCGCGCTCGCGCAGCCTGTTATCCAGATTGATGGTGAGAGAAATCAGCTCCGCCAGCGTCTCCGGGGTATCCCGTCCAGCCAACTCATCCCTCAGACCGGAATTTAGACTGCGGAGGAAGATGCCGCAGAGCGCACGCTCTTCCCAGCCAACCTCCTCCGCGGTAACCCGGAAGTCGATCGCGTAGTCGGCCGCCGATAGGCTCCCCTGTTGGAGTCCCAGAAGGCGGTCGACCTGAGCACTGTCCAAACGCGAATGATCGAACACTTCCAGAAACTGTCGCACGAACTGGCCATAGGTGAGAGTGGCGTAGCTGGGCTTCACCATAATGGCGTAAGCCCAGGTAAGCGCACGACCCTCAAGGAGATTACCTATATAGCCAATTCTGCTATGGTCTGAGGGAAAATCTCCGGGAACGCGAAGAAACACGGACTCACACTGCATAATAAAACCCCGAGCTCCACCCAGCTTACCGCTGAAGCGAGCAGGAGTGGGGATTGGTGTGAGCCGTGTTGGCGCACCCGGAGCAGGCTGGACGGCCACTGGAGCCGCAGGAGCCACGCCACCCGGACGAGCCGAGGGGAATGGCTGCTGGGGGTCCGAGCGGTCTAATCGGTAAGTAATGATAATTAATTGATTCAATATCACCTGTTGCTGATGAGCTATTAAATCCACCCGAGCCTCGAGGGTGGAAAGACGGCGTGCGAGCCCGCTGTCTGCCGAGCCGCTCTGCTGAAGCCGTACTGACATAATGCACGGCCCAGGAGACACACACGCAGGCTCAGGATAGATTTAACAGCTTTATTAGCAACAAGGAAGTGTATGGCTGCGTGTCTGTGGAATAAGAATGTATTGGTGGTGGCGTCTGCGTCAGGCACGGGGGCAGGAGGCCGTACAGCCGGAAAACCCTGTGGGAAAGAGCAGAGGGAGAAGGGTAACGGGCACCACACCAATACAGGGAATAATGATGGTAGCTGGCTTACTTGGTTGTGACAGGTGGCTGGCGTCGACAAGGGCGGAGCCCGGGAGACAGCGACCTGCGGTACCTGTGGCAGCAACGTAGAGCCAACGGCGAGGTGATGAAGTCCGCCGCCGGGAATGTCCACCTGTGCACAGGGGAAGGCTAGAAGAGAGAGGTAAGGGGAGCTTACGCAGGATATCTTCACTAGTAGGTTTGAGGTCTGTAGTAGCGAAGGGGCCGAAGTAGAGAGAGGGCTTCAGGCCGAAGCCCAGGGCAGAGTGGATTAAATACCTTGCCGCTAACGAGGAGCAGGTGTGCGCGCGGCTGGCGCTGCTGATGAGCGGCGAGTCATAACAGCGCAACGCTCCTCAAGTCCTGTGCAGACCAGCTGTGTGGGATTGTGGAGTACATCTTCAATCTGAGCCTGAAGCTGGGGAGGGTACCACAGCTGTGGAAAACATCTTGTGTGGTACCTGTACCAAAGACTTCCCACCCCAAAGATCTGAAAAGCTACAGACCAGTGGCCTTGACGTCCCACATGATGAAGACCCTGGAGAGACTACTCCTTGCTCACCTCCGCCCCCTGGTGGGACCAGCGATGGATCCACTCCAGTTCGCCTACCAGCATGGCATTAGGGTGGAGAATGCGGTGATCTTCCTCCTTTACCGTTCTCTGTCCCACCTGGAGAAGCCCGGCAATGCGGTGAGGATCATGTTCTTTGACATCTCCAGTGCTTTCAACACCATCCAACCGATGATCCTGAAGGACAAGCTGCTGTGTGCAGGGGTGGACCAGCACCTGTCATCATGGATCCTGGACTACCTCACAAACCGGCCTCAGTTTGTGAGAACCCAAGACTGTGTGTCCGACACGATCATCGGTAGCACGGGGGCCCCCCAGGGAACGGTTTTGGCTCCCTTCCTGTTTACCCTTTATACTGCGGACTTCTCACACAACACAACACACTGCCATCTACAGAAGTTCTCTGATGACTCTGCGATCGTTGGCCTCCTCTCCAACGGAGATGAAGCTGAGTACAGAAGGCTTATCCAGCACTTCGTGGACTGGTGCCATCGGAACTGCCTCCAGATCAATGCGAGGAAATCTAAGGAGCTGGTGGTGGACTGCCGCAGGAGAGGACAACCCCTCATGGCACCAGTAAATATACAAATATACAGGGAACAGACATCGAGATGGTGACATCCTATAAGTACCTGGGTGTTCATCTGAACAATAAACTAGACTGGTCACACAATACTGACGCACTCTACAAGAAGGGACAGCACAGGCTGTTCCTACTGAGGAGACTCAGGTGTTTTGGTGTACAAGGGGCGCTGCTGAAGACATTCTATGACACGGGGTGGCATCAGCCATCACTTTTGGAGTGGTCTACTGGGGCAGTGGCATTACAGCAGCCGATAGGAAGAGGCTGAACAAACTGATCAAGAAAGCTAGCTCTGTCCTGGGGCAGCGCCTTGAACCAGTGGAGGAGATAGGAGAGAGAAGGATGGTGGCTAAACTGTCATCTCTGCTGGAGTCCGAGTTCCACCCTATGCAGGACATACTGAATGCACTGAGGAGCTCATTTAGCAGTAGACTACATCATCCTAGGTGCACAACCGAGAGGTTTTGCAGGTCCCTCCTACCTACGGCTGTCAGACTGTACAACCTAAGCAGGGCTGCACGCAGAGATAGCAAAAAAGACGTGACAACCTAATAGTTTTGAATGCAAAAGACGCAATAGACTTACACAATGGTCCCCTCTGGTATACAACTAGGAAAATACCGGTCGCTATGGAGGATGAGAATATGTATGGGTACATATTCATACCATGTAGGATAACTAAGTAGACGGTTGTGCTATTTCATTCCATCTAGCTACAAAGCTCCACACTGTTTTTTATATAAATTTATATATTTACTCCATCTAGCAACAATGCTCCGCACTGTGTGTGTTCATATATTTATTTATTTTTTTTTTATTACTTATTTTGTACCCGTAGGTAGATTTGTTTTGCAGTCTCGTAAAAAGCCACCAGCTGCCAGTCGCTGCGTGCGCAAGCGTCCCGTATCCCTAACCTGCATGTTTTTGGCATGTGGGAGGAAACCGGAGAAATCCCGGAGTAAACCCACGCAACACGGGGAGAACATGCAAACTCCACACAGATCACTGTTGGCCGGGGGCAGGGATCGAACCCACAATCTCACAATCCCTGCGATCCCCCGGCCGAGGGTAAACTATGCTGCCACAGTGCTAACCACTGCGCCACCGTGCAGCCCGGATATCTACATATCTACATATTCATTTCATCTTGCTACAATGCTCCGCACTGTGTTTATATATTCATATATTTATTCTATCTAGCTACAATGCTCCGCACTGTGTGTTTATATGCTCATATATTTATTCCATCTAGCTACAATGCTCCGCACTGTGTGTTTATATATCTACATACTATTCCATCTAGCTACAATACTCCGCACTGTGTGTTTATATACTTATATATTTATTCCATCCAGCTACAATGCTCCGCACTGTGTTTATATATTTATATATCTATCTAATCTAGCTACAATGCTTCGCACTGTGTGTCATATAAATATATATATATATATATATATCTTTTGACCAAGATGGTGGCGCGTGCACAACGCGAGGCTCAGCGTCTTCTCAGATTTTGTGGATTAGCAGTGTTATTTCTGCTCATTTCGGGTATGTTCGTTCAGAACAGCTTTGCTTTCACATCTTACACCCGAGATGAGCTTTTGGACATTGGATTACAAAGTAACGATAACGATCTTTTTATCAGCAACCTACGTCTCATCCCTGAGCTCCGGAGAACACCCGATGCTCGCCAGGCTTCCCGGCAGACCGGAAGTGCTCGCAGGTGGCGTAGAGACCGTAAACAAAGGCGGGGGAAGCATGGTGGGCTAATAGCTAAGCTAAAGCTAACACCGTACCGGCTTTCTCTACCCAGTATTTTCCTCGCTAATGTACGGTCACTGGCGAACAAAATGAGTGAACTACGGCTTCGGATCACCAACAATAAGAGACTTATGAACTGCAATATCATGATTTTAACCGAAACATGGCTACATAGTGGAATACCCGACAATGCTATTGAGCTAGCCGGCCTACACACGCTCCGGGCAGACAGAGCAGCAGATGACTCCGGTAAGACCAGAGGTGGGGGATTGTGCATTTATATTAACAAGGCTTGGTGCACGAACTCTGTCACTGTTGAGAGACACTGCTCAGCTAACCTGGAGTTTCTCATGGTTAAATGTAGACCTTTCTATCTGCCACGCGAGTTCACTTGTACCATCATAACAGCCGCTTACATTTCTCCGGATGCTAATGCTAAGCTTGCTATGAAAGAACTGCATGCAGCTATTAGCAAACAACAAACTGCACACCCAGAGGCAGCATTTATTGTGGCGGGTGATTTTAACCACTCTAACCTCAAGACAGTGCTTCCTAAATTCTACCAGCATGTCTCCTGTCACACAAGAGGGGACAAAACATTGGACCATGTTTACACCAATACTGTGGGAGCCTACACAGCAACTCCCCTCCCCCACCTAGGTCAGTCTGATCACTTATCCTTGTTCCTTACCCCCAAGTATGTACCGCTCATCAACCGGGTGAAGCCATCAGTGTGGACCATCAAAGTGTGGCCAGAGGGGGTTGACTCTGTACTCCAGGAGAAGTTTAGGAACACAGACTGGAGTATGTTCACCTCTCAGGCTACCTGTGGCTCCCACATAAACATCGACTCTTACACCCACTCAGTCCTGGACCATATCAACACCACTATTGACAGTGTCACCACAGAAAGACAGATCACCACGTACCCAAATCAGAAGCCGTGGATGAACAGAGAAGTGCGGCTTCTGCTAAAGGCACGTAACAATGCCTTTAGATCTGGTGATGCACAGGCCTACAGTTCATCCAGGGCAGATCTGAAGAGGGGCATCAAGAAGGCCAAGCACAGCTACAAGCTGAAGGTGGAGGAACATTCTGGGGACTCTGACCCCCGACGCATGTGGCAGGGCATTCAAGCTATCTCTGATTATAAGCCCAGCAACTCCATACCTATAGCCATGACTGTGCCCTTTCTCAATGAGCTAAATGACTTCTATGCTCGTTTTGACAAGGACAATAACGAAAAGAACATCAATTTCCCACCCTCTGACGACCTCCACCACCTCACACTCACCCACACCGACGTCCGTAACGCACTGAGTCATGTCAACGTAGGTAAGGCTGCTGGCCCTGACGGCATTCCTGGGCGTGTGCTGAGGGCATGCGCTGAGCAGCTGGCAGGGGTCTTCACAGACATCTTCAACCTGTCCCTGGCCCAGGCCGTGGCACCAGCGTGCTTCAAGACCACTTCAATAGTACCAGTGCCGAAACATTCAACACCATCGTGCCTAAATGACTATCGCCCTGTGGCACTGACGCCCATAGTCATGAAGTGCTTTGAGCGACTGGTCTTGGCACAGCTCAAAAAATGCCTGCCCCCTACACTGGACCCTCACCAGTTTGCCTGCCGGAGCAACAGGAGTACAGAGGATGCGGTTTCTACAGCACTGCACTATGTACTCTCACACCTGGATGACAAGAACACCTATGCAAGAATGCTGTTTGTTGACTTCAGCTCAGCATTCAACACAGTTATCCCCTCCAAGTTGCTCACTAAACTTGGGGACCTGGGAATCAGTACCTCCACCTGCAACTGGATCATGGATTTTCTGACCAACAGACCCCAGCATGTTAGGTCAGGCCCCAACCGTTCTTCCGTCATCACACTCAACACTGGTGTACCACAGGGCTGTGTGCTCAGCCCATTCCACTACTCTCTCTTCACCCATGACTGCAGGCCTATGTATGGATCCAATTCCATCATAAAGTTCGCAGATGACACCACGGTGATTGGACTCATCAGGGACAACGATGAGTCAGATTACAGGGCAGAGGTTGAGCACTTGGCTACTTGGTGCGCTGACAATAACCTGCTCCTTAACACCAGCAAAACCAAGGAGCTCATAGTGGACTACAGGAAGGAGAGGGGAGAGACACATGACCCCATCCATATCAATGGCATAGCTGTTGAACGTGTCCCCAGCTTCAAATTCCTGGGAACCCACATCTCGGAGGACCTGTCCTGGTCAGTTAACACCACCAGCCTGATCAAGAAGGCCCATCAGCGCCTCTTCTTCTTGAGGACACTGAAGAAGAACCATCTGTCAACTGACATCCTGGGCAACTTCTAGCGCTGTGTGATAGAGAGTACCCTGACCAACTGTGTCACAGTCTGGTATAGGAGCTGCTCTGTCGCTGACCGTAAGGCGCTGCAGCGGGTGGTGAAAACGGCCCAATGCATCACAGGGACTCCACTTCCAGGTATAGAGGACGTCTACAGGAAAAGATGTCTGCGCTGGGCACGCAGCATTCTTAGGGACTCCAACCATCCTGCTCATGGACTATTCCAGCTTCTCCCCTCCAGAAGGCGTTTCAAAAGCCTTCGGACTAGAGCCAGCAGGTTTAGGAACAGTTTCTTTCCAACAGCTGTCACGTTATTGAACTTAGTTGCCCGCTGACTCTCTTACCATCATCTCTTACCATCCTCACCTGTACATAACTGCCCATCTAACTTATTGTACATTATTTGCACATAACAGTACTCTTAACTTTCTGCACTGCTGCATATAGTTGCATATATTTGCTTAAATTGCACATACTGTTAATTACCGTATATACTGCACTGCTGTCCTTTGCACTTCTGATTGGATGCTAAACTGTGTTTCGTTACCTTGTATTCATACATGTGTAATGAAAATAAAGTTGAATCTAATCTAATATATATATATATATACTATATATACATGTATATATATATATTCAGTGGGGTAAAAAAGTATTTAGTCCGCGACCAATTGTGCAAGTTCTCCCACTTAAAAGATGAGAGAGGTCCCCAATTTTCATCATAGGTATATCCCAACTATGAGAGACGAAACAAGAAAAAAAAAATCCAGAAAATCACATTCAAGGATTTTTAATGAATTGGTAAATTCCTCGGTAAAATAAGTATTTGGTCAATAACAAAAGTTCATCTCAATACTTTGTTATATACCCTTTGTTGGCAATGACAGAGGTCAAACGTTTTCTCTAAGTTTTCACAAGGTTTTCACACACTGTTGCTGGTATTTTGGCCCATTCCTCCATGCAGATCTCCTCTAGAGCAGTGATGTTTTGGGGCTGTCGCTGGGCAACACGAACTTTCAACTCCCTCCAAAGATTTTCTATGGGGTTGAGATCTGGAGACTGGCTAGGTCACCCCAGGACCTTGACATGCTTCTTACGAAGCCACTCCTTCGTTGCCAGGGCGATGTGTTTGGGATCATTGTCATGCTGAAAGACCCAGCCACGTTTCATCTTCAGTGCCCTTGCTGGTAGAAGGAGGTTTTCACTCAAAATCTCACGATACATGACCCCATTCATTCTTTCCTTTACACCGATCAGTCGTCCTGGTCCCTTTGCAGAAAAACAGCCCCCAAGTATGATGTTTCCACCCCCATGCTTCACAGTAGGTATGGTGTTCTTTCTCCTCCAAACACAACAAGTTGAGTTTTTACCAAAAAGTTCTATTTTGGTTTCATCTGACCATATGACATTCTCCCAATCCTCTTCTGGATCATCCAAATGCTCTCGAGCAAACTTCAGACGGGCTTGGACATGTACTGGCTTAAACAGGGGGACACGTCTGGCACTGCAGGATTTTAGTCCCTGGTGGAGTAGTGTGTTTCTGATGTAGCCTTTGTTACTTTGGTCCCAGCTCTCTGCAGGTCATTCACTAGGTCCCTCCGTGTGGTTCTGGGATTTTTGCTCACCGTTCTCGTGATCATTTTGATCCCACGGGGTGAGATCTTGTGTGGAGCCCCAGATCGAGGGAGATTATCAGTGGTCTTGTATGTCTTCCATTTTCTAATAATTGCTCCCACAGTTGATTTCTTCACACCAAGCTGCTTACCTATTGCAGATTCAGTCTTCCCAGCCTGGTGCAGGTCTACAATTTTGTTTCTGGTGTCCTTTGACAGCTCTTTTGTCTTGGCCATAGCGGAGTTTGGAGTCTGACTGTTTGAGGTTGTAGACAGGTGTCTTTTATACTGATAACAAGTTCAAACAGGTGCCATTAATACAGGTAACGAGTGGAGGACAGAGGAGCCTCTTAAAGATGAAGTTACAGGTCTGTGAGAGCCAAAAATATTGCTTGTTTGTAGGTGACCAAACACTTATTTTACTGAGGAATTTACCAATTAATTCATTAAAAATCCTTCAATGTGATTTTCTGGATTTTTTTTCCCTCATTTTGTCTCTCATAGTTGAGGTATACCTATGATGAAAATTGGAGACATCTCTCATCTTTTAAGTGGGAGAACTTGCACAATTGGTGGCTGACTAAATACTTTTTTGCCCCACTGTATATATATTTATATTTATATGTACATATGTATATTTGCTGCTCTTGTTTTTTTCTCCTGCCTTCTGATTGTTGCTCTGAGTGTTGCTATCCCTGTGCTGTTGCAATCCTGGAATTTCCCCATTGTGGGACTAATAAAGGCTTATCTTAATGGCGTACTGTGGGGCACATATGCTGGTTTCATATGCCCCACAGATATTTCCCTGTATGTGTATTGTGTGCTTCACGTCTCATGGAACAAAGGGACTGGGCCTCCGAGAGGTAACAGCAGAGTGTGAGATTGGGCCTTTTGTTCCAAGGAGATGACCTTGAGAGATTTCCTGACCACAAAGGATTAGGTGGAGCATGGTGTGAAGACCGGAGGAAGTTACATTGTGACTGGGATTAAGTACCATGTGACTGTATGTTTGATTAAACACCATGTGACTGTAGGTTTGATGTCCCGGGTATAAAAGGGACAGATGTGAGAAAATTCATCCTCTTTGTTTCTGCTTTTGAATGTTGGAGATGTGCTTGTGAATACAGCTGAACCTGAAGAATAAACTCAGTCTCGTCCTTCCACACATTCTCCACACTGGTGACCTTACGACAAAGCATGAGCAGAAGTAATTCTCCCGAGTGGGACTCGTCAGAAGCCAGCCTGACGAATGCAGCCACGTTCCAGCTGCTTGACTTCTGGTAGAATAGTCCGCACTCCTGGTTTAGCGCGGTCGAGGCGCAGTTCAACCCCCGGAGACGACACCAAGTTCTATCATGTGGTGGCAAAGCTGGACAACCACCCGCCGGACAGCGACAAGTACAGCGCATTGAAGGCTGCGCTTATCAGCCACTTCACCCCCTCGGTGCAACAGCGAGCAGAGGGGCTCCTGGCGTTGACAGAATTTGAGAACAACAGACCAGCAGACCTGATGGGGAAAATGCTGAGGTTGAGGGACTCCAAAGATGACAGCTTTATCTTCACCCACGTTTTCCTCAGGACCCTACCGCCAGCGGTGAGGATGACCCTGGCCGGTTCGCCTCTGCTGGCCCGACGAGACTACCACGAGCTGAGCCAGGAGGCGCAACGACTCGTCGACGCCCACAAATGGAGCGCGGCATCGGCAGCAGCAGAGCCAGGCGCAACGTCCGGAGACGGCATGGGGCCAGGGGCTGCAGCACCAGATTCACCGACGGCGGCGGCAGCGAGGGCCAGGCGACACGGAGCGGACAACGTCCTCTGCTTCTACCATCGCCGCTTTGCAGAGAGGGCGCGCAAGTGCATTCCACCGTGCAATTTCAAGCGCTCGGGAAACGCCGAGAACGGGGGTCGGTAGCAGCTGCGGCCCTCGGAGAGGAGAACAAGCTGCTCTACCTGAAGGATGCACGCTCGGGGAGACAGTTCCTCGTGGACACGGGCTCCCAGCTGAGCTTCATCATGCCTACCTACGCGGACCGGCTGGCGCCTTCCAGTGGTCCCCGGGTATCAGCAGCGTACGGCTCGGAGATTAGGACTTTTGGTGAGAGGACTCTGCTTCTGTCTTTGCAGGGCCGTGCATTTGAGTGGACTTTTGTTGTAGCTGCGGTCAATTTCAACATGTTAGGGGCTGATTTTTTGTGCTCACATGGTTTATTAGTTGATCTTGCTAATAGACGTCTGGTTAATGCACTCTCCTTTCACTCTATTCCCTGCACAGCTCGAGTGGCCCCGCCGACTGCACAAGCCAACGTCACAGCTGCAGGTGGTAAGTTCCACACACTCCTCACTCAGTTCCCAGTACTCACGGTCCCAACGTTTTCGGCGACAGTGGCTAAACATGGGGTGGAACATTTTATTACTACCACCGGCCCACCCGTTTTTGCAAAAGCTCGGCGCTTGGACTCAGCTAAACTGACCATAGCACGTGAGGAGTTCGCCAACCTGGAAAAATCAGGTGTTCGAAGAGACCATGGGCTTCACCCCTGCACATGGTCCCAAAGGCTGATGGCTCGTGGCAACCTTGCCGTGATTTCCGCAGGTTGAATAACGCCACAGCGCACGACCGCTACCCGATCCCGCACATCCAAGATTTTTCGGTTCATTTGGCGGGAGCGCGCATTTTTTTTAAAATAGACTTGGAGCGCGGCTACCATCAGGTCCCAGTGCGCGCCAAGGACATACCCAAAACAGCGGTAATAACTCCTTTCGGGCTTTTTGAGTTTTTACGCATGCCGTTTGGGCTTAAGGGCGCGGCGCAGACGTTCCAACGTATGATGGACGCGGTCCTGCGTGACCTCCCTTTCGTGTCCGTCTACCTGGATGACATATTGGTAGCCAGCGCTTCCGAAGACAAACATGAAAGCCACCTCACAGCAGTTTTCCGGAGGTTGGCAGAGCACGGGTTAATAATCAACCCAGCAAAGTGTCAGTTCGGGGTGGCGCAGATTGATTTTTTGGGGCATCGCATCTCGCCAGAAGGAGCGGTCCCTCTGCCCGGAAAGTTCGCGCGATAACAAATTTTCCTCAGCCACAAACGGTCAAAGCGTTACAGGAGTTTTTGGGAATGGTTAATTTTTATAACTGTTTCCTCCCTCGCGCAGCGCAGCTCATGCAAACCATTGTATGCTGCACTAAAAAAGCAAAAACCCACAAACAAGATCGAATGGTCTCCCGAGCGGGAGCGTGCATTCTCTCAAGTCAAATCAGCCCTGGCAAACGCTGCGTTGTTGGCACATCCAGTCCCAACGGCCCGCTTGGCGCTCACTACCGATGCGTCAGATGTAGCCATGGGGCGGTCGTTGAACAGTATGTGGCTGGAGCCTGGCAACCGCTCGCGTTTTTCAGCAAAACCTTGCGCGATAGCGAGCGAAAATACAGCGCGTTCGACAGGGAGTTATTAGCACTACACTTGGCCACCCGCCACTTCCAGTTCTGGCTGGAAGGACGCCGTTTCACCGCGTTCGTGGACCACAAACCGCTGACTTTCGCGAAGATTTCAGAACCTTGGTCGGGCCGGCAGCAGAGACAGCTGGCCGCGATATCGGAGTTTACCACCGATATTCAGCACGTAGCGGGTAAATATAATGTAGTGGCAGACTGCCTCTCACGTGCTGTAGCAGCTCCAGGCCCCATGGAGGCAGACTCTGCGGCCATGGCCGCGGAGCGGGGTGGCGACGCAGAAGCGTGCGCAGCCCCGGTCCGCGTGGGTATAGATTATGCAGCCATGGCCGCAGAGCAGGTTAGCGACGCGGATGTGCGTGCGCTCCAGTCTGGACCAACAGGGTTAAGGCTGGAGAACAGGGTGCTGCAAGTAGGCATGCCCCCCCTAATCTGCGATGTTTCCACGGGACAACCGCGCCCGGTGGTGCCAACCGCATGGTGCCGCCGCATTTTTGACTCGATCCATTCTCTGGCGCACCCGGGAGTGCAGTGCGCGCATCGGTCAAAATGGTAGGAGAGAAATTTGTGTGGCCGAACCTGCGCAAGCAGGTCAAGAAGTGGGCAGCAGCTTGTGTCGCTTGTCAGCGGGCCAAAATACACAAACACACGAGAGCTCCCTTGGAGCCTTTTCACATCCCGGCTAAGCGGTTCGATCATGTGCATGTCACCCTCGTAGGCCCCCTCCCGCCGTCACAGGGGTACACACACCTTTTGACAATGGTGGACCGCACCACGCGTTGGCCGGAAGTGGTCCCACTGGCATCAACCACAGCCGAGGAGGTTGCGCGCGCGTTTTTAACAGCATGGGTAGCGCGTTTCGGAGTTCCGTCGGACATTACGTCCGACAGAGGTCCTCAATTTGTTTCCGAGCTTTGGTCAGCGATGGCCCGCAGCCTGGGGGGTAACGATCCACCGCACTACCACGTACAACCCACAGGCTAATGGTTTATGCGAACGTTTCCACAGGTCATTGAAAGCAGCCCTCAGAGTGTCGCTCACGGATACAAATTGGGTGGACAAGCTACCATGGATTTTATTGGGGTTGCGTTCTGCACCTAAAGAGGATTTAAAAGCCTCCCCAGCTGAGTTAGTCTTTGCACAGCCACTCCGGCTGCCGGGGGAGTTTCTCCCGGATAATCCTGCGCCAGAGTGCCCCCCCCCCCCGCTCAGCGGTTGCAGAGCGACACGGGAGCGAGCACGCTTCCTGGCCCAGTTCATCACAGTTTCCCACGCGTTTTTGTGCCTAAAGCTTTAAAAAATGCAGAGTTTGTTTTTGTCAGACATGATGCCAATCGCCCAAACTTGCGGCCGCCTTATGAAGGACCGCTCAGAGTGCTGGAAACAGGAGATAAGCATTTTTTGCTAGATTTGGGAGGCAGAAAGGAGACAATTGGCATTAACAGACTCAAACCTGCTTTTGTGATGGCTGATGAGCCTGTGCAGCTGGCGAGGGCCCCCCGGCGTGGCAGACCCCCAAGAGAGCATTCCCCAGAACACCCACAGAGATTGACTAACAGTTCTAATCCACAGGCAGCAGCCCCACAGCAGGGGGACACGGCGGAGGCAGTAAAGCCGGCTTACAGCAAATACGGCAGAAGACTACGGCCTAAGCAGCAGGTGAACTGATATGTAATGATTTTATTATGACATGAATCTTTAGTTATGATTGTTCCATCTTAGACGTTTGGAGGGGGGGGTCATGTGGGGCACATATGCTGGTTTCATATGCCCCACAGATATTTCACTGTATGTGTATTGTGTGCTTCACGTCTCATGGAACAAAGGGACTGAGCCTCTGAGAGGTAACAGCAGAGTGTGAGATTGGGCCTTTTGTTCCAAGGAGATGACCTTGAGAGATTTCCTGACCATAAAGGATTAGGTGGAGCATGGTGTGAAGACCGGAGGAAGTTACACTGTGACTGGGATTAAGTACCATGTGACTGTATGTTTGATTAAACACCATGTGACTGTAGGTTTGATGTCTCGGGTATAAAAGGGACAGATGTGAGAAAATTCATCCTCTTTGTTTCTGCTTTTGAATGTTGGAGATGTGCTTGTGAATAAAGCTGAACCTGAGGAATAAACTCAGTCTCGTCTTTCCACACATTCTCCACAGTACGATTTTTTAAACTTCCCGACTTGGAAGAAAAGTGGAGAGAATCGGGTCTCTGAGCTAAAAAAGAGGCATGGGATGGAATGGATTGCAGCAGTTAGAAGGAAATACATCAGCTCCGACAATATTCCTGCACACATGCCTGTGTGTTCACGGCATTTTCACAAAGCTAAGTTGTGATTTAAAAAAATATTTAGAAGTGCAGAAAGACGACCCCTCTTCAGAGCAGCTGTCTCGCGCGGCATGCGCTTTGGAAGCACCTCAGCCACGGCTCTCTGTCATCTCTCAATAATGTGTAAAAACACACAGGGCAAAACCAAATAATTTCCCCACATCACCTCTGCTATCCCCAATTTCTCTTGCTAATCTGGAGCAGTTTTTTTTTTTTTTTTTAATGGGAGCTTTTCGGTGTTGCTGATTTTCTTGGATTTTTTTCTTGAAGTTTTGATTACTTATTGCCTTCATTATCCATGGATTTAATATCAGCTGGTGACTGAAGTCCATAGAATGTTTGGTATCGTTAAAGTTTTCCTCTTTCAGGTGACTATTAAAATGTCACTGTCCTGATTTAGGACGTTTTATAGCAGCTAATTGTACCGGTTATTTTTTTGTCGGTGCGCAAGCATGATAAGCTGATTGATCCACCTCCTCAGGCGTTTTGACATTTTGGCATATTTATCAGAACAACACTGAACAGCTTGATGTTACAGACTGTGGTCAAAGAAAAAAATCTTTTATCCTGTAGCTTCAAAGTGCTCAGACACATCCCGACAGTTCCCATAGCACGTACAAGTACGTGTGTTTAGTTCTCTGTCAGCAGCAGAGCTCTGTACGCTGCAAATATGCCATTATATGGTAGCTGTAAGTTAGAAACCTGTTCAATAAGTTACACATGGGTTCAAAGAGTGTTACTTATATGTTAAAAAATAATTTTGAGGTATGCTAGACATTAATCTCGACATATTTCGACTTTGTAGAAACAATGACTGCTTACCTTTGTGTTAAATGACGGTTTTCTGGTTGGTCACCCAGAGTATTTGAGGTAACTGAACCCATCCACTGGTTAATTGAACATGGGCCTCTAATGATTTATAGTTTTGAAATTGCTCATGGGTTTATGCGCTCACCCCACAAACCAGGCAGAAAAACACACCTGACAGTGTGACTACAGGCAGTTGGTAGCGATCCATGCTCCAGTTCTTGTGCTCATATCGATCTATCCCATTTATTTCTTCAGTTTTTTAGAGGCAGCACTCCTTTGCTTCCTTCTTCAGTTTCTCTGACTAGGGAAATTTAATTTTTTGTTTGCTCTGTTCCTTTAAAAGTATGTCTGTTCACGTTACCAGCTGCAGTGAACTACAAGTAAACAAAGACACCTGACCCTGAAAATGGCAATGACGACCCAGAATGCAGCACGGTATGACATCAATGCCCAGTCTCTATAGGCGTTCTTAGCGAGTTTTATGCCTCTCCTCCGGTTGGCTCTGGCAGTGCTGTACAGAGAGATGTCCCTCTGTCTGAAGGCTGAGTTGCGGGTTCTGGTCAGAGCCTGGACTTCGCTGGTCATTCAGGGTTTTCGGTTTGGAAAGACCTGGATGTGTTTGGTGACTGTCACATTTTCTACACAGTATTTAATGTAGAAAAGGACAGACTGTGTGTAGGAGTTCAGATCCTGCTGTTCAAAGATGCTCCAACCAGTGCAGGCAAAGCAGTCTTGTAGCTGGAGGAGAGCATTTTCAGGCCAGATTTTAATTGTTTGGTTAAGGGGGAACTCTTCCTGGGGAAGGGGGGGGGGGGTGTAGGCAGGTATTAGAAGGAGAGAGAGATGGTCTGATTGTCCAAGGTGGGGGAGAGGGGTGGCTCTGTAGTTTAGTGTAATGTTCATTTGAAAGGGACAATACATACTAATGAACATTAATACAAATGTAAATATGCCAGATTTAGCAACACTGCTAATTTGCATCTGTAGTCCCAAGGTGGGTCACAAAATTACACCAACAATCATACACGAGAAGAACAACTGCAATACAACTGTACAAAGTTGATATGCTAAAGTGCAAGAGTTCAAGGTATTACAAAACAAGACATTCAAATGTCACATAAGTGTAGTACTGCGTATGCGTACACATTTGGGCTGAAACGATTAGTCGACGTTGTTGATAACGTCGACAATAGAAATTTATTGACAAATATTTTTATTGTTGACAAATATTTTATTATCGACAAATTGTTTAATAATAAAGGTTATATACATGCCGCGGTAATGTACTTCAGCTCTAACTGCAATGTACAACCGGAACTGCTGAGGGCAGTAGCACCTCCGTTGTCCAGCATGCATGAACAATTTCCAGCAAAGAAGAAGATGAGCTCAGCTCAGTTTGAGTATGGCAGATGTCGAAGAGGATAAAAAAAAAAAAGACACACCTGTGGCGGTTTGAGAAAACCCCCACAACAGACTGAGACAGACACAGCGCTCGGCTAGAGCAAATAACAGAACAGTGAAATGTGTGTATTAATGTCTACAGGCAGCCCCGCTCCTTCTGGCTTGTTCCGGCTCAGTATTGTGATGTTAATGTCCCATTCACGCATTGTGTTCATGCTTCCTGTTCTCACTGTGTCTCTCAAATGCAAATGCCATACCCACTGCTGTGAATGCTTTTCATGCATTGTCTGTAACTGGTATAAATATAGCACATATTCTGTAACTCACTCTCTCTTTGACTACTGCTGCTGACACACACACTCTGTGTCTCTTTGCCAGAGAGCCGGAGGACACACACCAGCCCGCTTACACAAGGGCTGGGGTGGTGTTCCTATGATGGCGGTATGATTTAATAAACCTACTTAAAACCTCTCATCGCTGCCTTTATTTTATCATCCGCCATATTGGTGACCCCGAAGACGCACACGCTTTGTGCGACGCAACCTTCTGGTCTGGACAGTTACGCTGGTGACCCCGAGAATGCACACGCTTTGTGCGATGCAACCTTCTGGTCTGGACAGCTACACTGGTGACCCGATGCTGAAAAAAACACGCTGCCGGCGAACGCAGCACCCGGCGGTGATGCTCCGATGACAAGTGAACGCAGCAGCTCCCTTCTGCTTCAGGGAACTCTCCGGACATCACCCACGACCGGGAAAGCCGCAGCAAACTTCATGGTGAGATCTGCACGCCTGAGATCTGCACATCCACGCTGGACCGGCCGCGCTCGCAGCTCCTCCACACGAGAGCGCATGCACCTCGTCCCCTCTCCACGATGGTGACCTCCATGGCCGACGGAGAATGCAGCGCGTGGACCTGAACGCACCATGGCCGAGCGAGTGACAAAGATCGTCTCCTCCCTCTCACCACTCCAACGCATCTGCACGAGCCCGAGGGACAAAGATCGTTTATTTCCTTTCACCACTCCAACACATTGAACAGGGATGAGTAAGCTCCCTGAACCTGGTTCTCCTCTCCAGCTGGCCACCCACGCACGGAGCCCTGGCACACGCACCGGGGAGTTACGAGGACAGCGCACTACGCACGGGACGCATACGGCTCCACAGATCGCCATCATCCTTCGCCGCTGCACACAGGCCCTTCAGGGTTGCTCGTTCACCTGAGGCACGCACGCAGCATGCACGAAGGATTTGCTAATGGTCTCAGCCACGGCACACAAGGGGAACTCAGCAGTCTGCGGTTCCCAAAGGCTTTAAGGTTGTGCACGCACCTAAAGTCAACACGCCAAGTCCCTTTGCCTTTGTTTTTTTCTTACATCCGCCCCTGCTTTTCTTCACGGCCACTATTAATCCTTGCAGGACTTAATCGCGGGAGGAGCCAGTGACTAATTTTTCTTCTTGTGATCTCCGCAAGTTTAACGGGACAGCCCCTCGACATCGCGGAACAACAAGCAATTTTTGCGCGGCCCGGACGATTTCACCGTCCCCGGCCGGCATTTACTACCCCCCACCCCCCTCCACCTTCGCCTGCACAGAGCTTTTCCTGCTCGCTGCCCAAGCTGAACTATCGAGGTCTCGGCCCCCTGCCGAGCCCTCTGGAGGGGAGCGTGTGGCGGTTTGAGATAACCCCCACAACAGACTGAGACAGACACAGCGCTCGGCTAGAGCAAATAACAGAACAGTGAAATGTGTGTATTAATGTCTACAGGCAGCCCCGCTCCTTCTGGCTTGTTCCGGCTCAGTATTGTGATGTTAATGTCCCATTCATGCATCGTGTTCATGCTTCCTGTTCTCACTGTGTCTCTCAAATGCAAATGCCATACCCACTGCTGTGAATGTTTTTCATGCATTGTCTGTAACTGGTATAAATACCGCACATATTCTGTAACTCACTCTCTCTTTGACTACTGCTGCTGACACACACACTCTGTGTCTCTTTGCCAGAGAGCCGTAGGACACACACCAGCCCGCTTACACAAGGGCTGGGGTGGTGTTCCTATGATGGCGGTATGATTTAATAAACCTACTTAAAACCTCTCATCGCTGCCTTTATTTTATCATCCGCCATACACCCAAAATTTCTGTTGTTTGGGAAAATTTTGCAGAAGACAAAAAAACCCCAAAACAAGTAAAATGCAGACTTTGCAAAGCAGACTTCTCTTACCACGGCAGCACTACAGTGATGCATGAGCACGGCACCTGGAAGCCACAAAATTAACATCTGCTGGGAAAGTTTTAGCGAGTAAAGAGAGTTAGCACCGCTTATTTCCAATGGCAGCCGTTTCAAGTTTTAGAAAAATGAAAATACTGTTAGTACGTGCTGTTTATGTTAGCTTACCTTTTTGACAATAAGCTCTTTGATTGCTGAGGGCTGAACTGTCATGGCTAATGTGTTGAATGCAGTAAATGACTGGAGTCGCCATCTATTTTTCATCTTTGTTAATATTAGCCCTCATTCTGAACATTAGTTAAACTGTGTTATACTGTGTCCAGCTAAGACGAAATGGCATTTAAATGCCTCCCACCAACGGGAGACAGAACATAACCCTTCGTCAGTCTTGGTTTCATGGACAGATAGCGCCCTCACTGTCTGTGTCACAATTCTGCGACTGTCATGTGACGTGGCCATAAACCATAATAAATCCCCAGTTGTACTAAGTATTCCACCTCACAAGGTGGCAGACACATATAACTTACTGCTCTTGCCTTGGACTAATAGCCCCCATGTAACCATCCCAAAACCTTACTTCTGGACACCAAAGAAGAAGAGTTTGTATACAAACGTTGATATGTGCTCGATCGCAAGACTGAGGAGGCATTTAAGATAAGATAAGCCTTTATTAGTCCCACAATGGGGAAATTCCAGGATTGCAACAGCATAGGGATAGCAACACTCAGAGCAACAATCAGAAGGCAAGAAATTGAATTTGAAAAAAGAAAAAAGAATTTTGAAAAAAGAATTTGCTCCCAAATTTGCAAACTACGATTCTAAAATTCTAAAATTCTAAAATTCTAAAAATTGAAACTATGTACAAACAGAAATCAATTCAAAAAGAGGTATAAGCATCATTTGCTGAAAGGGTATATGTTAGAAGGGTAGTAGTTATATGTACGATTCATTATAGGGCCTTTTCCACTAGCACGCTTTAGCGCGACACGGGACGGCTCAGCACGCTTTGTACGCTTTTCCACAAGCCCCAACACGGTTTAAAAGCCACAATTCTCAGCCCCGCTGAAGGGCAGGGTACAGCGGTGCTGAGCTGTGCCGTGTTGTGACGTTAACAGACTGGTCGCCGCTGATGGGTCAGGTCGTAACCGGCGCTGATTGGTCAGGTTGTAACCGCCCCTCTCCTCCTCCTCATCTACCAAATCTTCACGACCTTCTCAATAAAGTTTTTGGAAAAAAAAAAAAAAAAAGAATCTTCACGACTGCCTTTACTCAGCACGCAAACCACTGTTGGCGGTTCCTTTCAGTGTATTGCTGTGCTATTTTCATTTATTCTCTATCAAAAATGGCTTCGCGTAATAAGGGTGTTCCATGGACCAGTAAGGAGCTGCAGTGTCTGCTCACTGCATTGTCAGACGAACGTATGCAGTGCGAGTTAGACGGAGCTGCCCGGAATGAAAAAATATACCGGGAGGTCTCGACATCGGAGTCCTTTAACGGTGAGTTTTAATTTTTTTTTTTATTGTGCGTTTTTTCACAAATATATTCGGTAAGACGCTCAGTTTATTTATGCAATAAAAAAGCTGTTCATTTGTGGATGATGATCGCTGCTTAATTGCAGCACACTGCGGACTCAAGCTTTTATTTTAATTATTCATGTGAAAAATACGCTGAAATAAGCTTATGTATTCTTGTTAAAAACTATTGTGCTGTATTTTATTGTGTGCATTTTCCTTGTAGAATCATCCCACGCGTCCGCCGCGACAGCCCATCCGGATTATTCAACCGAGCCATCCTGACCCACAGCTGGCAGAGACGCCTTCATTCATCCGAGTCGTGACCCAGTTTGGGAAGCTGGTGTAGACACTCAGTGGTCGGCGTGTATAAAATGTCGATTAACCTTCATGTTGTGTTGCAAAGTTTTTTTTTTCTTTTAATATTTTGTATATAATAAAATGGAATTGTTTTGGAAAGTGTGGTTTGTCTGTTATAACACTGAATTATAAAACAGTATAATTTCATAGAAATTCCATTGCCTAATCTGATCAAAATGATACTGATCTTCCTGTCAGGGTCAACCATTGTAAAGGTAATGTAATTTTTAACTAGACCAAAAAACAAATGTTTTTGTAAGCTTTCTGTTCTTTTTATTGAAATATCATAAAAAATTAGCCCCACATGATCCAGTTCTAAACTTTGGGTACATTTTTTATGTTAACTTATAAGAAGTTGCACAGTTGGACTTTAAAATGCAGCAGGAGAGACTGATCAAGCTTACAAGTCAATGTAAAAAAGTAAGTATATGTAAATTGAATGTTCTATCGGCATTCCAAATTCAGAGATTTACAATACTTTAGAAGGAGTGTAGCATTATCTAAACGGAAAATAATAATACTGTTGTTCCAAACGTTGACCTGAAGGTGAAAAACATGAATTTTTTTTAATTCAGTACATCCAAAATGCCCTAGGATGTAAAAAATAATAATTTGGTGTAGGCCAGTGTGCCACGTCTCATTATTTAATACGAATAAAAACAAGTTTCAGCTCTTTATTTCTAGGTCATTTGGCAGTTAATTCAAAACAAAAGTGACTTGTGTTGTTGCAGCTTAATTATGAGATAAAATTAATTGTGAGATAAATCCACAGAGCGAGCAAGGCAATAATCCTTGAATCCTTTTTTGTCTAAATAAGGACTCAGTCGGGTGCGTAATGTCACGGGAGTGTGGCCCCGCCTCGCTCAGAATCTGCTGCTGCCCCACTTCTAAAACCTCCTAACAAACCATCACAGCACAAGCACAACACCAATGGAGACAGAAGCATTCCGAGCCGTACTGAAGTGAACCGAGCTGTACCGAGATGTGCTGGACTAGTGGAAAACAGGCTTTAGTTCACTCTGGGATATTATGGGACACTATGGAATGGTGGGTAGGACAGCACTGTGTATATCTGTGTTGTTTGAGGCTGGTTTTGTTGTATGGACATCATTGTATGTTAGAATGGATGGGTGTTAATGTTGATTTGTAAAAAATACAGTAAATTGTTTACTTGGGGTCTTAAAGGTGGTAATTTGTATAAAATTCACATGGGTGTATCTATGGAAAAGAGGAGATGGAATTAATAAGTGTTCACTTCTTCCTTCTCCCTTTCGAACAGTGTATAATGTTACTTTATTGCATTTGCCATTTGCTTGTATTTGTTATATTTTTGTGTTCAAAATAAACTATCTATCTAAAAAGAGATTATTTTGCTTATGAAGGTAAATATCTACATTTTGTTGTAAAAAAGGGTGGCCGAAGCCGGTTGATGTTCACCTGCCATGGACCTCAATGCCATGTGACTGGACAGAACAATCGCGCCGGTTCCATGTAGTCATATAAGATAAATTGCAGTGGAATAAAAGCGAAATAGAGGTTGAATAATCAGAAGGTTTCTGGATGTGGGAGAGAAAGTGAAAATGACCGACAGAAGACAAAATAACAACCAGGATGATGAAAATGGACGAAACGAGCTGCCTGGCCAGCGGTAAGTCTGACAAATTTCTTTCTTTGTTGACATTCCACTCATGTTCTGGTTCATATACTCTGAAGAGAAGATGATAAAAAACAGTGACAAAAAACAAAACATCTTTTGTGTAAATATGTCCCAAGTCCACTTTTGACTGAAAGTTATGCAATTCGATATGGCTGCCGTGGCATTATGCAAATTAGAAGCATAAATTTACTCCTATCTCAAACTTTGGATCATATTCTCCATCTTTCTAATTGACAGTAAGCCATTTATTCTTACCACTTTCAACTTATAACTCTGGAAATCTCTGACATCTGAACTGAATATTTTCTTGAAAAATCTTTGACCACTAGAGGGGGGTGGAGGCTGACGGCTCAACAGAGCGCTTCAGACAGTCAAGCAGTTCAGAAGTATTAAACAGCAGCTGAGGTAAAATATGCATTACACTAGAGCCCCAACAAAAAGCAGATAGTGGACATGAAAAAAATAAACGCGACTAGTCGAAAAAAAACTGTTTAGATTAGTCAACGACTAAAATAATCTTTAGTTGCAGCCCTAGTACACACACGTGCACAAAGGCACCTCACAGATACAACAGACGGCAACAAACAAAAGGTGGGACATATGTGTGTGATGCATGGGCGCATACACAAGTGGACAAAATTGTTGGGACCCCTCTGTTAATGAAAGAAAAACCCACAATGGTCACAGAAATAACTTGAATCTGACAAAGTGGTAATAAATAAAAATTCTATAAAAATTAACCAGTGAAAATCAGACAATGCTTTTGAATTGTGGTTCAACAGAATTCTTTTAAAAAACAAACTCATGAAACAGGCCTGCACAAAAATGATGGTACCCTTAACTTAATATTTTGTTGCACAACCTTTTGAGGCAATCACTGAAATCAAACGATTTCTGTAACTGTCAATGAGACTTCTGCACCTCTCAGCAGGTATTTTGGCCCACTCCTCATGAGCAAACTGCTCCAGTTGTCTCAAGTTTGAAGGGTGCCTTCTCCAGTCGGCATGTTTCAGCTCCTTCCACAGATGTTCAATAGGATTTAGATCAGGGCTCATAGAAGGCCACTTTAGAATAGTCCAAAGTTTCACTCTTAGCCATTCTTGGGTGTTTTTAGCTGTGTTTTGGGTCATTAGGGAACGGATCAGGGAACGGTGCTGGCTCCCTTCCTGTTCACTCTTTATACTGCGGACTTCTCACACAACACAACACATTGCCATCTACAGAAGTTCTCTGATGACTCTGCGATCGTTGGTCTCATCTCCAGCGGAGATGAAGCTGAGTACAGAGGGCTTATCCAGGACTTTGTGGACTGGTGCCATCGGAACTGCCTCCAGATCAACGCGAGGAAAACTAAGGAGCTGGTGGTGGACTGCCGCAGGCATGGGCAGCCCCTCACAGCACCAGTAAATATACAGGGAACAGACATCGAGATGGTGACATCCTACAAGTACCTGGGTATTCATCTGAACAATAAACTAGACTGGTCACACAATACTGACGCACTCTACAAGAAGGGACAGCGCAGGCTGTTCCTGCTGAGGAGACTCAGGTCTTTTGGTGTACAAGGGGCGCTGCTGAAGTCATTCTATGACACGGTGGTGGCATCAGCCATCACTTTTGGAGTGGTCTGCTGGGGCAGTGGCATTACTGCAGCCGATAGGAAGAGACTGAACAAACTGATTAAGAAAGCTAGCTCTGTCCTGGGGCAACGCCTTGATCCGATGGAGGAGATAGGAGAGAGAAGGACGGTGGCTAAACTGTCATCTCTGCTGGAGTCCGAGTTCCACCCTATGCAGGACATACTGGATGCACTGAGGAGCTCATTTAGCAGCAGACTACATCATCCCAGGTGCACAACCGAGAGGTTTCGTAGGTCCTTCCTACCAACGGCTGTCAGACTGTACAACCTAAGCAGGGCTGCTCGCAGAGATAGCAAAAAGACGTAACAAACTAATAGTTTTTTTTGAATGCAAAAGATGCAATAGACTTACACAATGGTCCTCTCCGGCATACAACTAGGAACATACCGGTCGCTATGGAGGGTGAAAATATGTATGGGCACATAATCATACCATGTAGGATAACTAAATAGACGGTTATGCTGTTTCATCCCACCTAGCAACAATGCTCTGCACTGTGTGTGTTTATATATTTACATATTTATTCCATCTAGCTACAATGCTCTGCACTGGGTGTGTTTATATTTATATATCTATATATTTATTCCATCTAGCTACAATGCTCAGCACTGGGTGTGTTTATATTTATATATCTATATATTTATTCCATCTAGCTACAATGCTCCGCACTGTGTTTTTATATATCTACATATTATTCCATCTAGCTACATTGCTCCGCACTGTGTGTGTTTATATACTTGCATATTTATTCCACCTAGCTGCAATGCTCCGTACTGTGGGTGTTTATATATTTACATATTTATTCCATCTAGCTACAATGCTCTGCACTGTGTGTTCATATATTCATATATTTATTCCATCCAGCTACAATGCTCTGCACTGTGTGTCTGTGTGTGTGTGTGTGTGTGTGTGTATATATATTTTATAGTAATATGTACATATGTATATTAGCTGCTCTTGCTTGCTTGTTTTTTTTCTTGCCTTCTGATTGTTGCTCTGAGTGTTGCTATCCCTGTGCTGTTGCAATCCTGGAATTTCCCCGTTGTGGGACTAATAAAGGCTTATCTTATCTTATTATCCTGTTGCAAGACCCATGACCTGCGACTGAGACCAAGCTGTCTGACACTGGGCAGCACAATTCTCTCTAGAATACCTTGATACTCTTGAGATTTCATTGTACCCTGCACAGATTCAAGACACCCTGTGCCAGATGAAGCAAAGCAGCCCCACAACATAACAGAACCTCCTCCATGTTTCACAGTAGGGACATTGTTCTTTTCTTGGTATGCTTCATTTTTGCGTCTGTGAACATAGAGTTGATGTGCCTTGCCAAAAAGTTCCAGTTTTGTCTCGTCTGTCCATAGGACATTCTCCCAGAAGCTTTGTGACTTGTCAACATGCAGTTTGGCAAATTCCAGTCTGGCTTTTTTATGATTTGAGATGAGATGAGATGAGATTCAACTTTATTGTCATTACACATGTATGAATACAAGGTAACGAAACGTGACTTGGCATTTGGGCACGCTCTGCAGAGCACATCCAAGGCCGGGGCAGCCGCCAGGTGCCAGTCACAGTCCTTGTTTTCAACAGTGGTGTCCTCCTTGGTCGTCTCCAATGAAGTCCACTTTGGCTCAAACAACGACGGATGGTGCGATCTGACACTGATGTACCTTGACCTTGGAGTTCACCATGAATGTGTTTAGAGGTTGTTCTGGGCTCTTTTGTTACCATTCATATTATCCGTCTCCTCCTGTGGCCACATCCAGGGAGGTTGGCTACAGTCCCGTGGATCTTAAATTTCTGAATAATATGTGCAACTGTAGTCACTGGAACATCAAGCTGCTTGGAGATGGTCTTATAGCCTTTACCTTTAACATGCTTGTCTATAATTTTCTTTCTAATCTCCTGAGACAACTCTCTCCTTTGCTTCCTCTGGTCCATGTTTAGTGGGGTAGACACCATGACACCAAACAGCACAGTGACTACTTGTCACCTGTCCAGGCCTGTTTCATGAGTTTGTTTTTTAAAATAATTCTGTTGAACCACAATTCAAAACCATTGTCTGATTTTCATTGGTTAATTTTCATAGAATTTTTATTTATAACCACTTTTGTCAGATTCAAGTTATTTCTGTGACCATTGTGGGTTTTTCTTTCATTAACAGAGGGGTACCAACAATTTTGTCCATAGCTGTATGTATATAAATGTGTATGCCACAGAGCAACTACTAGTTATGGGTACAGTTTTTGCTTTTAAAAAGTTAATTTTTACAATGCATATGAAAAGTGTTTAATGTGGTACATTCTCTGATTGCAGGTAGGGCTGTGCGATATAGCAAAGAAATCATATCACAATATGTGATCTAACATCACGATAGCTATATACAGTTGTGTTCAAAATAACAGCAGTCCCAAATCACTGTTTTTGTTAGAATTTCAACTTCTACACTGCAAGTAAGTTTCTAGTAGGTTTAGTAAAGGTACAGAAAACCAACAGACCCAACAGGCATGACGTGCATGCTGCTGATTCTGTGAAACTGAATCATTAACTGAAAGGGGCGTGTTCAAAAAAACAGCAGTGCTGAGTTCACTTCGTGAGGTCATTGATTCTGTGAAAAAAAAATAGGTGTTAAACAGGTGGCCCTTATTTAAGGATCAAAGCAACTGATGCTGCATATGCTAGCTGTGCATTTGTCCTTGAAAAACAGTAAAATGGGTCGTTCAAGACACTGTTCAGAAGAAGAGCGTTCTTTGATTAAGAAATTAATAAAGAGGGGAAAACCTATAAAGAAGTGCAGAAAATGATAGGCTGTTCAGCTAAAATGATATCATACGCTTTATAATGGCAGCCAGAACCAGAAAGGAGAGGAAGAAAAAGAAAAACGACTATTCGAATGGATCGGAGAATAACCAAACTGGCAAAGGCTCAGCCAATGATCAGCTCCAGGAGGATCAAAGAAGATCTAAGGTTCCTGTGAGTACTGTAACAATCAGACAATGTCTATGTGAAGCCAAGCTACCAGCAAGAAGCCCCCGCAAAGTCCCATCATTAATAAAAAAACATGTGCTGAAGCGGTTACAATTTGCCAAAGAACACATTGACTGGCCAAAAAAGAAAGGGCGTAATATTTTGTGGACTGATGAGAGTAAGATTGTTCTTTTTGGGTCTAAGGGCCACAGACAGTTTGTCAGATGTCCTGCAAACACTGAATTCAAGCCACAGTACACAGTGAAGACGGTGAAGCATGGTGGTGCAAGCATCATGATATGGGGATGTTTCTCGTACTATGATGTTGGTCCTATTTATCGCATAACAGGGATCATGGATCAGTCTGAGTACATCAGAATAATGGAAAAAGTCATGTTGCTGTATGCTGAAGAGGAAGTGCCTTTGAAATGGGTGTTTCAACAAGACAATGACCTCAAACACACTAAAGACAGATGTCAACACTGCTATTTTTTGAACATTATATTTCTTGACTTTCTGTAAAATATTATCAAATTCAATTATTTTTTCCAATTTTCTTGCTTTGAAATAGAATTGGGAGTGTCCCCAATGCATTTGTGTCCATTAAAATACAATTTATTTGAAGAATGTTGATGTTTATTCACATTTTTCAACACACTGCTATTATTTTGAACACAATTGTATATCACAATATACATTTTCTGTAAAATGTACAGTTTAGATCAGTGATTCTCAACTGGTGGGACCTGTTTTCAGTGGGTTGCGGGCCTTTGCCTGGGCAAATAAAATATCAAGAAATAAATCAACATAGTGCCATTCACACTCCGTAACAGTCGATGGCAGTAGGTGGTGGGCGACACCATATTTCGCACCATAGAAGAAGACTCGCAACGTTTGTTTGTATATGCTAATTGAGCATGGCGAAATGGACTGGATACGCGATCCCTTTGGAATCGACATGGAAAGCGTTACGTTGCCAAGCAATGAAGAGAGTCAGCTCGTGGAGCTGTCATGTGACCGCACGCTGAAAAAGAGGTTCACGGAGGTAAGCATCTCACAGTTCTGGTGCAGCACTGTGATAAGCGAGTATCCTTCTCTTGCCATTCAAGCAGTAAAAACCCTCCTACCTTTCAGCACTACCTATCTCTGTGAGTGTGGCTTCTCAGCTCTGGTTCAGTTGAAGACAAAACAGAGAAACAGACTGGACATTGAGCATGACCTCAGAGTCGCTTTGTCTAATATAACTCCAGACATTGAGACTCTTGTCAAGAGCAAAAAACATCCCCAGTTCTCCCAATTAATTCCTCCAGACTCAGGTCTATGATGTCACTGTTACAGATTTTAGTGAGTGTTCCTTCATTTTCTTCAAAGCACACAACCTTATCAGTAGGTAAATACTGAAAAAACAATCAGAAGAAAAGTCAATTTTGAGACTTGAATTCTTTTGAATTGCACTTTTTGTTTAATTTTTAATTTGAAATGCAGCTAATTCAGCATTAGAGGGAATTGTTCCCTCTGTTGTATTGCCACTTACTGGTCATTTTGGTTAATCATTAAATTTGTTTTGTGTTTGTATACTGTGATATTCTGTTCTTCTACTTCAGGTTCAAAATGCACAATCTTTACATTCAGTAAATTTGAGAATTTGAAAATCTTTGATTTGGGTCGCGGCTTGTCATTGAGGGATGATGGTGGGTACCAAAGCCAGACCAGTTGAGAACCACTGGTTTAGATCATCATACAAAAAGGATCCTCTCTCTTTTTTTACATATACCATTTTCCCTCAATATTTAGCAGTGTTATAAAATACAATAGTTGTGTAATGTGCATTTGAGACTTGATTCTCAAATTTCAGTTTTTTCATCCAAATAATATATATGAATAAAAAACAAACATCAATAAGTTAAATAATTCCTGAGCCAGAGGGGAATAGCAAAAAAAATAAGATAAGACAAGCCTTATGAGTCCCACAATGGGGAAATTCCAGGATTGCAACAGCACAGGGATAGCAACACTCAGAGCAATAATTTAGAGGATAAAAAAAATAAGAGCAGTGAACATACATATGTACACATAAATATATAAGATATATATACGCTGTGCGGAGCATTGTAGCTAGATGGAATAAACAGCATAACCATCTAGTTATCCTACACAGTATGAATATGTACCCATACATATCGTCACCCTCCGTAGCGACTGATATTGTCCTAGTTGTATACTGGAGGGGACCATTTCTGTGAGTCTGTTGCATCTTTTGCATTCAATACTATTAGGTCGTCACATTTTTTTCACTATCTCTGCGAGATGCCCTGCTTAGGTGACAAAGTCTTACAGCCGTAGGTAGGAAGGACCTGCGAAACCTCTCGGTTGTGCACCTAGGATGATGTAGTTTACTGCTAAATGAGCTCCTCAGTGCGTTCAGTATGTTCTGCATAGGGTGGGACTCGGACTCCAGCAGAGATGACAGCTTAGCTGCCATCCTTCTCTCTCCTATTTCCTCCACTGGGTCAAGGACAGAGTTAGCTTTCTTGATCAGTTTGTTCAGTCTCTTCCTATCGGCTGCTGTAATACCACTGCCTCCAGCAGACCACTCCTAAAGCGATAGCTGATGCCACCACCGTGTCGTAGAATGTCTTCAGGAGCACCCCTTGTACACCAAAAGACCTGAGCCTCCTCAGTAGGAACAGCCTGCGCTGTCCCTTCTTGTAGAGTGCGTTGGTATTGTGTGACCAGTCTAGTTTATTATTCAGATGAACACCCACGTACTTGTAGGATGTCACCATCTCAATGTCTGTTCCCTGGATGTTTACTGGTGCCATGAGGGGTTGTCCTTGTCTGCGGCAGTCCACCACCAGCTCCTTAGTTTTTCTCGCGTTGATCTGGAGGCAGTTCCGATGGCACCAGTCCATGAAGTCCTGATAAGTCCTCTGTACTCAGCTTCATCTCCGTTGGAGATGAGACCGACGATCGCAGAGTCGTCAGAGAACTTCTGTAGATGGCAGTGTGTTGTGTTGTGTGAGAAGTGCGCAGTATAAAGGGTGAACAGGAAGAGAGCCAAAGCCATTCCCTGGGGGGGCCCCGTGCTGCCGATAATCATGTTGGACACACAATCCCAGGTTCTCACAAACTGTGGCCGGTTTGTGAGGTAGTCCAGAATCCATGATGACAGGTGCAGGTCCACCCCTGCACACAGCAGCTTGTCCCTCAGGATCATCGGTTGGATAGTGTTGAAAGCACTGGAGAAGTCAAAAAACATGATCCTCACCGCGTTTCCAGGTTTCTCCAGGTGGGACAGGGAACAGTGAAGGAGGAAGATCACTGCATTCTCCACCCCGATGCCATGCTGGTAGGCGAACTGGAGTGGATCCATCACTGGTCCCACCAGGGGGCGGAGGTGAGCAAGGAGCATACCTGCCAGCTTTTCAAACCTGAAAAGCCTAGTAGCTAGCCGGGGTCCAGGGGCCGATGCTAATGCTAATAATGCTAATGCTAATAATAATAATGTGGCGGTTCGTTTTAACCCCACAACAGACTAAGGACACTCAGCCCTCTTTTCTCTGTTTTTCTGCTGCATTACTGAGAAGCAATGTGCCATTCATGTATTTGTGATGCAAACATGCATGTGTTGTGATGTAATGCGCCATTCTGTATAGTGTGCATATGGCTTGTCCTTACTGTGCTTTTTCTGAGCATCTTAGATGTGCTTTGGTGTATTAATGTCTACAGGTAGACGAGTTTCTTCTGTCTCACCTATGTGATGTTAATCAATGCCTTTCATCCTTTGTACTCATGCATCCTGTCCTTACTGTGACCTAGAGACTCAGATCAATATGTAGATGTGCTTGTTAGCCTCTTTGTCTTGCACTTAGAGCGAGGTCTAGCTAATCTGCCCATTGTGATGTATGGCTTACAAATGCAAATACCTCCTGCCTGTTCTGTTGTCCCTTTGATCATTCTAGACTGTGGGGTATGTCTTTTTGATGTATTGTTATGATCAAGTATTTAAGGTGCAACTCTGTAACGCAATCTCTCTCTTACTCTCTCACTCTGATCCTGCAACAGGTGGACACACTGTGTCCGCCTCTCTTTCTCTGAGAGCCTAGGGATCCCGCTCCGGGCTGCTCCACTATGCACCGGAGAGAGGATCCCGTGAAGGCGACATGATTAATAAAACCTGCTCAAAACCACAGCACTGCTGCTTATTTTTTCATGCCGCTTCACTGGTGACCCCTCGAACACGCACACGTTTTGTGCGAAAGCAACCTTCCGAGCTGGACAACCACACAGCTGCGTTGGTGGCCCCTTGAAGACGCACACGTTTTGTGCAACGCAGCCTTCTGTTTTGGATGGCCACGCTGGCGAACCGACGCTGAAAAAAACGAGCGGTCAGCGAACGCAACACCCGGGCATGAATGCTCCGTCGCAGCGGCCTACTGGTTCCCCCTCCCTGCGGCTTCAGGGAGACTTCGACGCGGAGCCAACACAGGCGAGCCGTTCTCCGGACATCACCCACGACCGGGTAAACTGCAGAAAACGTCATGGCACACATAGGGAATTCAGCGGTGTGATATAAATATTTTTAATGTGTGCCCTGATTTGTTTTTCAGTTGGGGAAGAAGGCACTTAGTTGGGGAAGAAAGCAATTATCTTCACCAACTTAACAACTGATCACAAATAAGGTCAAAGGTTTAATGTGTGCCCTGATTTGTTTCTCAGTTGTTTTTAATATGTTTTAACAATCCAGTTCTCTTTATCTTAAGGCACACCATGACCTGGACAATATGACCTGTTTCTAGAAACTGTTTTCCTTAGCACAGCAAGTTTCTCACTCCTTAAATCACTGTTGCATGCTTATGAAACGAAGGCGTGACCTTTATTCCTTATATGTGTATTGGGAGAAATGTAGCAGGTGTTCCTGTATGTTTTGGGAATTGCCTGGGAACAGAAATTGGCCCTTCCTGTTCCCCACGCAATTCTATGATGGGAGGGGGGCTTGCTCGGAGCAGAGATGGCCACTCTGTTCTGTATCTAGCCTTCCTTTAAAAACAGGGGTTTTCCCTCAATACGTTGAGTCTGCCGTGAGTTTTTTTGCGCAGAACGTCCGGCTAAGAGAAATCACGCTCTTCCTGGCCGTGGGCTCCCGGTCACCTGTATCAAACGGTAAGAGCTTGTGAAATGACATGAAATGCATTGATCCTTGTGTGTGTGAAGGAAATGTGTGACATGCAATGATTTCTCTTTTGTGTATGGAGATATGGTCTGTGGGGAATAAAGAGATACAGTTTTATTCTAGCAGCCGTGTCTCAGTGTGAATACTTTGTCTCAGTGTACATTCTTTTCTATGTGCCGACTTCTCACGAACCTGTCTAAATATTTTCATAAAACATTTTGGCGTCACGAACAGGATTTGAAGAAAATAACAGAGGTTAAAGAGGAGCTGTGCATAGGAAAGTCATGTTTAAGAAAAAAATTAAACAGAGTGTAGCTGGGGGCTCTCCCAGCTGTTGTGCTGGTGATTGTGTTGGTAATTGTGCCGTTATCCCAGGCTGGGATGGCTTATGGAAGCAGGTTGGTGTGTGTTTAGCTGATGGAGGTGGCAGATTAGCGCCATGGGCAGATTTGGTAGGGGACAGGTCCCCTTCGGTGATGTCTGCGTGTCTACGGGGTATTGAAGTTGCTCCAAAAGCTCCGCTGAGCGGAATTCAGCAGCAGGTGCGGTGTTGTGTGAGTAGCCGTTCTTTCTCTCCCATCGGCAAGGGGAGAGGCGAGCAGCGCTACATGTAAAAAAATAAACCTCCTTTTCCTTTCTCTCTCTCTCTCTCTCTCTCTCTCTCTCTCTCTCTCTCTCTCTGTGTTCCTCGCTCTCCCAAAGGGGGCGGGTGAGGGATAATTCTCTCTCTCTCTCTCTCTCTCTCTCTCTCTCTCTCTCTCTCTCTCTGTTCCTCGCTCTCCCAAAGGGGGCGGGCGCGGGAAGTTCTCTCTCCCTCCCTCTCTCCTTTTGCCTGAGGGGCGGGGGAGAGGCAAAGTTTGGCCTTTAGAAAAAAACAGAAGGTGAATTTTCTTTGCTGGCAAGTGAAGAATGCAAGAGGCGGGGCTGCCTGCCTCACAAGGCTTGGGAGATGCTGAGTTGCATAAAGGAAATATAAAAACAATAGGAATCAACAGTGAACAAAGAGGACAGTTTGATCCAGTTTTTAATGGATTTGGAACAAAGCAGAAACTCTCCCAGAGGGTGACATTTCTGGGAATCTGCTGGAATAAGGGAGAAAGGGAAATCACAGATAAAGCCCGAGAAAAGATAATGACTTTTGCCACTCCGCACACCAAAAAGGATGTGCAGCGGTTTGTTGGGCTGTTTGGATATTGGAGGAGTCACATTCCTCATTTGGGGCAAATTTTGCAGCCTTTATATCAAGTGACGAGGAAAAAAGAGCAGTTTGAGTGGACAGAAAAACAGCAAGTGGCTTTTGACATGGCCAAAGAGGCCATACAGCAAGCTCTATCATTAGGAAAAACTGCAATCTGGTCCAGTTGAGTTGCAGGTGTCAGCTCGGAATAATTATGCAAATTGGAGCTTATGGCAAAAACAAGGCAAACAACGGAAACCTTTGGGTTTCTGGTCAAGGAAGCTGCCGAGTGCAGGAATTTGTTACACGCCTTTTGAAAAACAACTATTGGCGTGTTATTGGAGTTTGGTGGAGACAGAGGCATTAACTGCAGGGCATGAGGTGCTCATGAGGCCATTGATACCTATTCTGACGTGGGTAATGAGTAACCCCACCACACATCGGATAGGTACCGCCCAGGAGAGTAGCATCATTAAGTGGAAATGGTACGGGTCTGAAAGAGTGAAATCTGGACAAAAAGGAGTTTCGGTCTTGCATGAACAGGTTGCTGATGTCCCAGAGGCAGATGAGTCTTGTTTTGAAGTTGAACAGCTGCAGGAGTCGCCTGTGTTAACAGGGCCCCGCTATGATGAACTTACAGAAGAGCAGAAAAGCAGGGCGTGGTTTGTGGATGGCTCTTCTCAGTGGGTAGCAGGAAAATGAAGGTGGAAAGCTGGGGCTTTCAACCCTCATCTGGGGCAAATTTTGGAAGAAATGGGTGAGGGGAAAAAGCAGCCAATGGGCCGAGTTGAAGGCCGTACACATGGTGATACAACATGTGGGTGTGTCAGGAGCATATATCTACTCTGACTCCTGGTCAGTGGTTAATGGGTTAACCACATGGATGCCTACATGGCAGTCCAATCAGTGGCGGATTCAAAAGAAAGAGGTGTGGGGTAAAGAGTTGTGGGAGGAAATCTGGCAAAAGGTCCAAGGGGTCACTACCCATGTCACCCATGTTGATGCCCATACTCAAAATATGGACTCAGAAGCCCTCCACAACCGTTATATTGATGGAGTGGTTAGAGCAATGTCAGTGGAAAGGCAATCCACTGCGGATTTGGCCCGGTGGGCCCATGAAAAGAGTGGACATTGGGGAATTCAAGCTACCACCCAATGGGCCGGGGATAGAGGCATTGATTTGAAAACTGATGATGTAAAGACAGCCGTTGAACAGTGTGAGGTCTGTCAGCATCATAGAAGAGGTGTCCCACAACATCTCACTGGACATATACAAAGGGGAAAGAGCCCAGGACAAATCTGGCAAATGGATTTTATTGGTCCTCTTCCAGAGTCACAACGATGTAAATATGTATGCACGGCTGTGGATACATTTTCGGGTGTGGTAGAGGCACACCCAGCCAAAGTGGCTAATCAGAAGGCCACGCTGGCCTGTGTGGAACTAATTGAAAAGTTCTATGGGCTACCTGTACAGATTCAAACTGACAACGGGACCCATTTCACCGGAAACCTGGTGAAAGATTGGGCCAAACACAATCATGTGGAATGGATTTATCACGTTCCATATCATCCCCAAGCTGCGGGTTTAATTGAGAGAATGAATGGGTTGTTGAAAACCACCTTGAGAAAAGGAGGGACAAACAATAGTTTGGAAGGGTGGAAAAAACGCTTACCACAAGCGCTGAAACAGCTAAACAATAGACCCATTGCACCTGGTACAACACCACTGAATCGAATGATCACTGTCAATCTTGAACACTCTGAAGGACAAATTATTGAGATGTGGAAAATTAACCCAGAGGCAACACTACCGGTGCGAGCGACGAAAGGCTCGGCTGGATTAGATTTAAGAGCTATGGAAACTCTCACCTTAGTACCAGGAACACCCACTGTGGTAAAAACCGGACTAGGGTTGAAATGTCCGAATGGAATGTATGGTCACATATTGCCAAAGTCTGGATTATCCCTGAAAGGTTTAACGACTCTAGCAGGTGTGATTGACAGTGATTATCAAGGAGAACTGGGGGTGGTGTGCTATGTACTGGGATCAGAGCCCATAACCCTGAATAAGGGGGATGAAGTGGCCCAATTGGTCATTATACTATGTCTAATGACTGACCCTGAAGAGATTGCTAAGCCGGCTGTGATGACGCAGAGGGGCGAAAAAGGCTTTGGTTCCACAGATAAATCTGGGGCCAAAGTATGGGTGAGGCAAGAAAATGGCCCTCCCCGCCCGGCTGAGATCATAGCTCAAGGGACGGATCAGGTGGTGACCATTTTGTATCCAGGAGAGCAAACCTGGATAAATGTACCAATATCAAAATGTTATCTAAGGGAGAACTAATTCTGTGCTTTCTCCTCTCCTAAGTATGTGCTTGCTTTGCAGGAATGTTCGGGTGGAGATTGGTGATTGGATACCCGCCACGTCATGGGTCTTCTTCAACACCCCCACAAGCACCGAGGACATGGCTATGTTGTCTGCTGGGACATGTGCCGCCCTGCCCTCGTTGTGATCGTGTGGATGAGTATCGCCGGTTGCTGGATCCAGATCCACGCCACACCAGGCCAAGAAATGTTTGAGGTGGACCAACCTGTCTCGCTGAGCTGGAAGGAGAGTCGGGTCGGTGCCAATCGGAGTCAAGACGGTTTCTATTGTTTATCAAACCAAAAGTGCAAGATACTGAACTTAACCAGCCACTGTCCTATTTACATATGCCCCAAATGTGTCAAATACCAATATAATGTGTCTGCGGTGGAGAAGGGGTGTATAGTTAACTTGACTGCCAATGTAACCATATGTGTGGCTAAAGTGGTTAATGACTTACTGAAATGTGACACTACCTTAAATGGTACAAAGCTATCCATCAACATAACGGGAGATAAGGAAGTGTATTTGATGAATGGAACAGTCATAAAGGGTCGACGCATCCCCTTTGTGTACCTTATTCTGGTGGTCGACAAAAACCCAAAGCATACATCCCCGACGAATCTGGCACCCATACTGTCGACATGTACAACAGTAGCCACACAAACCAGCCATATCACCGTCAATTGGATGGTAAAGATACCACCCATTCCCAAATGTTCAAAAAGAAAGAAGAGAGCATGGTATGACACGTTGCTGGGAGGATTTGGCACAGTTTTGGGAATCTCCAACACCATTAACAATGAGGTAACCAGATCAATGTTGGCAGATACTGGACATCAAACGTCTTTAGGCATTCAACAAGTTGGATTTTGGATGCCTACGGTGGTGGGGCCTCAAATGGAGGCCGCCAATCTGTTTCAAAAACGTTTGACTTGGGATTTGACCATGTGGAATGCTACGAGTGAATTGCTGACGAACATCACTCGAGCTTTCAATTGGACTATGTGCAACATTCAAGTTTTGGATATCCGCATGCAGTTGGAACGTTTTACTCGCATTGTCACTACCAATCACGCTCGACAATGGCGAGACGTGTGGAACATCACTGAAGAATGGTGGTTAATTCCGCATCCTGAAAAAACCATCTGCAATAGCACGATGTGTAGCGGGCAATGGACTCAATTAAATGTTACAGAAGCTGTTGATGTGTGCAAATATCATGTGTTACCAGTAATTACCGCTACAGCATTTTGGTTTATTCAATTAAAGGGGAAATGGTTTGCTCCAGGGCAGAATAACACCTATGATTTATCAGAATGTGATTTGACTGACCAAGGATATGCATGCCTAAGTCGAGCAATATATACTGAACCATGCTTAACCATGACAGAGGCACTATGTGAATGGAGAATAGAAAAACCTTGTGACATGATGTGGCAAATAGGGCCCCATACTCTATGTGTAGCCACTTTAAACTCCCATCCAATGTTGCCTAGGGTACCTTTCACTGGGTGTCTGCATGGTGTTCACATGTGGCAATGGCATAATCGGACATATCGTCTTACCAACTTCTCTAGTGAGGCCCACCTGACCGCCCTGCAATGGCGGGTGCTGGAAGTTCCATGGCAGGTGTCCCTGGATCGATTCAGAGGCGCACTGAATGGATCCACGGAGATACAACAGCTCATTGGTGATCATATGTCTAATGTGCGTGCTGCAGTGATATCCACTGTGATGGCCCAAGGAAAGGTATTGCATGCAGCTCATCAGATAGAGCAAGCTTCTGCTCATCACTGGTGGGATATATTCTCAGGCATGTCAGTCACTGCTCGCACAACACTGGTGCCTCCCCTAGCTATATTAGTTGCTGTTCTATGTGTCTTAACACTATGCAATTTCAGTGCTTTCTGCTATATTAGAAGAGTAAAACAGGTTTTAAGTAGAAGAATATATAATTCTCTGGCAATATGAAAATAAAAGTTATCTTTCGAGATGGAGGATATGGTACCACATCTTGCAAAGTAGAGGTGAGTGCTGAACCTCCTGGTCACTGGATATGTTATAGCTATGCTGTAGGTCCGAGTAGTGAATGGAATTGGTACACTAGACATTTTACCACAAGAAATGAGTTATTATGGCATGTTGTAACATGCATTTGGGTGGAATTAAATCACCACAATGATATTGGAATACCTTACGAGGATGAAAGTATTCCCCAAGAAGAAAGTAATTACCCAATGTTCTTCACCAACTGATAGAACAAATAAGGTCAAAGGGTGGAAAATGTGATATAAATATTTTTAATGTGTGCCCTGATTTGTTTTTCAGTTGGGGAAGAAGGCACTTAGTTGGGGAAGAAAGCAATTATCTTCACCAACTTAACAACTGATCACAAATAAGGTCAAAGGTTTAATGTGTGCCCTGATTTGTTTCTCAGTTGTTTTTAATATGTTTTAACAATCCAGTTCTCTTTATCTTAAGGCACACCATGACCTGGACAATATGACCTGTTTCTAGAAACTGTTTTCCTTAGCACAGCAAGTTTCTCACTCCTTAAATCACTGTTGCATGCTTATGAAACGAAGGCGTGACCTTTATTCCTTATATGTGTATTGGGAGAAATGTAGCAGGTGTTCCTGTATGTTTTGGGAATTGCCTGGGAACAGAAATTGGCCCTTCCTGTTCCCCACGCAATTCTATGATGGGAGGGGGGCTTGCTCGGAGCAGAGATGGCCACTCTGTTCTGTACCTAGCCTTCCTTTAAAAACAGGGGTTTTCCCTCAATACGTTGAGTCTGCCGTGAGTTTTTTTGCGCAGAACGTCCGGCTAAGAGAAATCACGCTCTTCCTGGCCGTGGGCTCCCGGTCACCTGTATCAAACGGTAAGAGCTTGTGAAATGACATGAAATGCATTGATCCTTGTGTGTGTGAAGGAAATGTGTGACATGCAATGATTTCTCTTTTGTGTATGGAGATATGGTCTGTGGGGAATAAAGAGATACAGTTTTATTCTAGCAGCCGTGTCTCAGTGTGAATACTTTGTCTCAGTGTACATTCTTTTCTATGTGCCGACTTCTCACGAACCTGTCTAAATATTTTCATAAAACAAGCGGTTTTGCGGTTCCCGAAGCTTTAGGGTTACGCCTGAACCTAAAGTCAACACGCCAGTCCCTCTGCCCTCATCACAGCCGCCATTCAGCCTCGTCTTTTCTTCATGGCCGCACGAGCGACAACGATCGTCTCCTCCCTCTCACCGCTCCAACGCAGCTGCACGAGCCCGGGGCACAAAGATCGTCTATTGCCTCGCACCGCTCCAACGCGCCTCCACGAGCCCGAGGGACGGAGATCGTCTACTTCCTCACACCGCTCCAACGCAGCTGCATGAGCCTGAGGAACATAGGATCGTCTATTCCCTCCCGCCGCTCCAACGCATCTGCACGGGCCTGAGGGACTAAAGATCGTCTATTTCCTCTCACCGCTCCAACGCACCATGGCCAATCTACAGCCACAGCTCAACCTGGATTTTACCGGCGCCGTCTGCGCCGTTCTCCACCAAGTTTCTGCACCCTGACTCACCACTCCAGCGGCCCACCCACGCACTGAACCCCCGCGCACGCATCGGGGAGTTACAAGGACGGCGCATCACGCATGGGACAAGTAATGGCTCCACAGACTGCCTTCCTCCTTCGCCGCTGCCTTTCAGGGCTGCTCGCTCACCTGAGGCACGCATGCAGCATACTGGAAGGATTTGTTAACAAGTCTCAGCCACGCCACAGACCGCCATCGTCCTCTGCCGCTGCCCACAGAACCTTCAGGGCTGCTCGTTCACCTGAAGCAAGCACGCAGCTCGCCACTGGATTTTTTAATGGTCTTAGCCACGGCACAACGGGATTTCAGCCGTCAGCTGTTCCCGGGAGCTTTGGGGTTGCTTCAGCACCCAAAGCCAACAGTCCCTATGTTTTGTTTACTTTTTTTTCTTACAGCCGCCCCTGCTTTTCTTCATGGCCACGAGAGGAGTCAGAGACTAGTTTTTCTTCATGTGATCTCCGCACGTGCAACGGGACAACCCCTCGACGTCACGGAGCAGCAAGCAATTTTTGCACGGCTCAGGACGATTTCACAGCTCCTGCCGGCACTTACTACCCCTCCCCTCCCTCCCCCTCCGCCTGCAGCGAGCTTCTCCCACAGCTCGCTCACACAGATGGATTATCGAGGTCGCGACCCCCTGCCGCGTCCTCTGGGGGGGGAGCGTGTGTGGCGGTTCGTTTTAACCCCACAACAGACTAAGGACACTCAGCCCTCTTTTCTCTGTTTTTCTGCTGCATTACTGAGAAGCAATGTGCCATTCATGTATTTGTGATGCAAACATGCATGTGTTGTGATGTAATGCGCCATTCTGTATAGTGTGCATATGGCTTGTCCTTACTGTGCTTTTTCTGAGCATCTTAGATGTGCTTTGGTGTATTAATGTCTACAGGTAGACGAGTTTCTTCTGTCTCACCTATGTGATGTTAATCGATGCCTTTCATCCTTTGTACTCATGCATCCTGTCCTTACTGTGACCTAGAGACTCAGATCAATATGTAGATGTGCTTGTTAGCCTCTTTGTCTTGCACTTAGAGCGAGGTCTAGCTAATCTGCCCATTGTGATATATGGCTTACAAATGCAAATACTTCCTGCCTGTTCTGTTGTCCCTTTGATCATTCTAGACTGTGGGGTATGTCTTTTTGATGTATTGTTATGATCAAGTATTTAAGGTGCAACTCTGTAACGCAATCTCTCTCTTTCTCTCTCACTCTGATCCTGCAACAGGTGGACACACTGTGTCCGCCTCTCTTTCTCTGAGAGCCTAGGGATCCCGCTCCGGGCTGCTCCACTATGCACCGGAGAGAGGATCCCGTGAAGGCGACATGATTAATAAAACCTGCTCAAAACCACAGCACTGCTGCTTATTTTTTCATGCCGCTTCAATAATGCTAATATTTGCCAAACAAATATTAGCATTAAATCTAGTTAAATGTAGCTAACAACCTCATGTTTCTTCAACTTTCAAACCTGAAAAGCCTATTAGCCAGCCGGGGTCCAGGGGCCGCAGGCTCCGGTAGGTCCAGGACAAAGTCCTGGCGGGGAGTTCAGGGGGGCGAACCCCACCAACACCAAACAAATATTAGCATTAAATCAAGTTAGAATGTAGCTAACAATCTCATATGGGCTGCACGGTGGCGCAGTGGTTTAGCACTGTGGCAGCACAGTTTACCCTCGGCCGGGGGATCGCGGGGATCATGAGATCGTGGGTTCGATCCCAGCCCCTGACAAACAGTGAGCTGTGTGGAGTTTGCATGTTCTCCCCGTGTTGCGTGGGTTTACTCCGGGATTTCTCCGGTTTCCTCCCGCATACCAAAAACATGTAGGTTTAGGGCGCTCGCGCACGCAGCGACCAGCAGTCGGTGGCTTGTCACCAGACTGCAAACCAAATCTACCTACGGGTACAAATAAGTAACAAAAAAAAAAAAAAATATTTCTTCAACTTTCAAACCTGAAAAGCCTAGTAGCTAGCCGGGGTCCAGGGGCCGCAGTGTCAAACAAATATTAGCATTTGACATAGAAGTCACATTAATTATATTAAAGGTAAAATATCTAAATCAATTGCAATACTACACAGTTCAAATATTTGCTGAATCAACCCACATTATATACTTTGTATCATTCATTAATACTCCCATACATGACATATTGTACTGAAGTATGGGGAAATACATATAAAACAAACATATATCCAGTCTTTATGCTTCAGAAGAGAGCTATTAGAATAATAAACAAAGCTGCTTACAGGGAACCAACAAACCCACTTTTTCTTAAATTAAAAGCTCTCCAGTTGAAAGATCTGGTTTACTTTAAAACTGCAGTAATAATGTTTAAAGCTAAGAATCTATCACTGCCCGCAAATATCCAAAAGTTGTTCCAAATAAGGGAGAAACAATATCATTTCAGAGGAACACGTATATTTCAAAAACCTTCAGTGAGAACTACCACCAAGCAACACTGTGTTTCAGTGCAAGGAGTCAGATTATGGAACGCTTTTGGACCTGAATTAAAATCATGTACAACACTTGGACAATTTAAACAAAAACTAAAGGAAGAAATACTCCAAACATATATACAAGATGACATGTAAAATCACATAAGGATTGTCATATCCAGTCTGTGTTGTGTTGTTACTTCACAGTTTTTTTTTGTCACATTTTGTCTTAGCTATGTTCTGAATTGTAATCGCTCTTGTTTTGTTTATCTTTTGAATTCTTGGATGGAATATGGGTGGGCAATATAAGCTGCGGCTTCAGCCATCACCCATTTCAGATAACTTATGTTGAACTGTATAATCAGAGGAGTTCTTGTTTAATTTGACCTTGTTGGATTTTTTCGCCTTTGTTATATTATTCTGTTTCTTTTTAATCTTTACTTATTCATTCATTAAATTTGCATTCAAAAGACTATCTTAACACTGCATAGAACTTCGAATAGGCCAGATGTGATGTATTATGAATACTAGAAAAGCACTCTGAGAGCGCAGACCTCCGCCAAGCGCTACAGTTCCCCCCATACAGTGTTTAACATCATAAATAAAATATTGAAAATGGCCCTATCTCGCAATGTTAAATTAAAAAAAAAAAAAAAAAAGAATCCATTAAAAAATTCCTGGATCCAGACGGTGATCCGGATCACCACCAAAATCTAATCATCTGTAGGATACCCCATTTCTGACAATCTGTGAAAATTTCATGAAAATTCTTCCATAACTTTTTGAATTATCTTGCTAACAAAGAAACAGACAAACCAAAGCTGATGATCACATAACCTCCTTAGCGGAGGTAACTAGAAGACTAGAAATATCAGCAGGGTATACTAGCACTGTATGACACGTGTGTAATGACGGCAAAATCGCTCTGATATTTTATGTGTTTACATGATACACCAAGCATGACAAGGCTTGCAATTACACAGCACATGTTCTTCAGAATCTTAGGCATTATATAAAATGTATTCTCCCTTTAGATGTCGAATCCATGGTCCATTTGCCAGGGTTGAAGTGCAGTCGTGCAAACGTCTGCAGCAGTTTACATCGTGTTTACATCTCGCCACGTACGCACGCCTCTCTGGGATTTCGCGCGAGAATAGAAACCTCAATACCCTCAATAGCGATAGCGTTAGCTTAGCAAACGCTTCACGTAAAGCGTAGCAGCGAACCATGAAAAGAAACGCTACTCAGTTTACTCACAGAGCCCGGTGAAATGCAAATAAAGGGGTATTTCTACTTCAAAAGCTGGTTCAACCAAGGTGGAAATTCAGCCTGTGCGTGTGCGTCACAAATGTTGATCCGATATTCTCTGTTGGTTAGTTATTTTAGTGGCAAAATCAGATTTTAGATTTGATTATTTGTTTATTTGACAGGGACAGTGCAATAAACATAGACAATCAAATGACAATCAATCTGATGTGTTGCACAAAGAGTGTATAGCTATTAGCTAATTTGCAACTCTTGTCCCTGGATGGGCTTTAGAAAGGAGAAACAAGTAAAAAGGAAAAAGGATGGACTTCCGGTTATGGCTGCCACGTAGGACGGACGTGTCTCGCTCTGCTCTGCTCCTGGAAAAAAAAAAATCGGCAAATAACTCTCTCATTTGGGACAGAACGTATCCCAGCATTTGGGCGAGGATATGTCGGCGAAGCCTAAGGCTGGAAAACCAGGAAAAGGAAAAAGCGAGCCGCCGAAACAGTCCAAATTAACGGACTTTCAGGTCTGTGACGCAGCAAACAAGGCTCCATATATGGCGGAGGAAGCTGGCGGCGGTGCGATTTCTGCGGGGAATGGCGCAGATGCGCTGATGGCTGCCATGAGTTCAATGAGAGCGGACTTTTCCTCTAGATTTGATGGGATTATGACAGCGCTGGAAGGAATAAGAAAGGAATTGGGTGACTGTGTAGAACGAACGGCGCAGATGGAGCTCCGTCTCGCTAGTGCTGAAGATGACGTCACCCGTCTTCAATTAAAGGTGCGCACTTTGGAAAAAAAAAATAAATCTCTGGAAGATAATATTTTGGATTTGGAATCTCGGTCGAGACAGAATAACTTGAGGCTGGTGGGTCTTCCAGAGGAATCAGAAGGTCGGGACGTATGTTCCTTTCTGGAAAAGTGGATTCCGGAGGTGCTGGGCAGCGAGGAGTTGCAATCAGCAGTGGTTCTGGAAAAAGCACATCGTATTGGCCCACGGAGAGATAAGGGACCGCCGAGGACCTTAATTATGAAGTTTCTAAGCAACAGAGACAGGATGAAGATCTTCAACGCTGCACGTGCTAAAGGAGAGATTAAACACCAGGACCAGCAGGTGCGGTTCTACCCAGATTTGGCCACAGGAATCCAGCAATTGAGGAAGCAGTTTGATCCCGTACGTAAGGAGCTGCGCAACCTTGGGATTCGTCATGGTGTAATCTATCCTGCGAGACTGCTGACCACGTATGAGGGCAGAACCCACATCTTCAAGACCCCAGAGGAGGCGCAGGAGTTCATCAAGAAGATCAAAGAAGAAGAAGAGACTGGTGGGAGCTAAGCATGAACAAAATATAAGGTAGAATAACTAAGCATTTGCACAGGCATCTGACTGACTTGAAGTAAATAGTAAGTTTACAAAATATAGATTGTATTATATATTAAAAAAAAACAAAACAAAAACAAAACAAACAAACAAAAAAAAAAACTAGGATGTACAAAGTTGGTAAAAATTTTGGAGTTAAGTTGGAAAACTACAGAGGAGAGTTAATGTTACGTCATTAAAAGCAGTAGAGTTAGGGTGATTGGGAGGATGAAGAAGGAGTGGCTTAGGCTGTTCCCCGTGGATGTGGAACAGTCGATGGCTATATCGGGAGACAGAATTTTTCTTTTGATTTTGGGGGGTTTGCCACAAGTGTGGGAAGGGGGAATTTGTTTGTGTGTAGTTTGTAGGATGAATGTTCAACCACTCATGTTTTTGCTTCTCTGTATGAGCATGTTTACACTGCAAGGTAATCCCAAACTCTCTATTGATCATGGACCAAAGTGTTAATCTTAATTTAACTTCATGGAATTGCAGAGGTCTACAAAATTTAAAAAAACTTAAACAAGTTATGAATAAAATAAAGGACATGGGTTCAAGAATTGTGTTTTTACAAGAAACTCATCTGATAGAGGAGGATGTTAAAAGAATTAGGAGTAGATGGCAGGGAAGTGTATTCACCTCTTCATTTTCATCCCGAGCCAGGGGAGTTATGACTCTCATACATAAATCAGTTCCTTTTCAAGTGAAAAATGTAATTGGAGACAAATTTGGAAGATATGTAATCATTCAAGGTTCTTTGCTATTAGAAAATATAAATCTTGTGAACTTATATGGTCCCAATATAGATGACCAGAAGTTCTTTGCTAATTTATTTCTCATCTTATCATCACTTACAGGGCAACATATAATAGCAGGGGATTTTAATTGTACATTGAATCCAGGTGTGGATAGATCAACAGGACTGGATTGTACGCACATTGGATGTAGGATGACTATTAATCATTTTATGAAAGAATTGAGATTGTTAGATATATGGAGAGAAATGAAACCACAAGTTAAAGCCTATTCTTGTTATTCCAGTACCTACAAGACATTCTCACGTATTGATTATTTTTTGATTTCCACAGAATTAAGGTCCAAGATTCAAAACTGCTTTTATGATAACATCGTGATCTCTGACCATGCACCCTGTTGTCTAATATATGTAGATAAAAAATTGACAAAGGAATCAGGTAGATGGCAATTTCAGCATAAATGGCTTCAGGATGAGGAATTTGCCAAGTATATAGAAAAACAGATAGACGAGTTCTTTGACATCAATACTACACAAACATCAGCATGTGTAAAGTGGGAGGCTTTCAAAGCTTTTATTAGGGGACATATTATTAGTTATACAGGATCAAAATCTAAGAAGACTCGAGAGGAGAGAGCTAAATTGGAACATAAAATAAAAAATCTTCAGGAAAAAGTGTATGCAGGAAGTGACCCAAGGTTGGAGAATGAATTACTGATTTTGAGAGCTGAATACGACAAAAAATCAGCGAATAGAGCTGCCTCGAGTCTTCTAAGATTGAAACAATCTTTTTATGAACAAGGTGAAAAATCAGGAAAATTATTAGCATGGCAGATTAAACAATTGGAAATTAAAACACCAATTACCAGTATTATAAGTAATGGACAGGTAGTTATAGATCCTTTAGAAATTAATAGAGCCTTTAGAGATTACTATGAAAAATTATATGATACCAAAAATGAACCTGAATTAACAAAACTAAATGGGTTTTTGAACGAACTATCTATACCGTGTATTCCAAATGAAAACAGGGAGATATTGGAGTCTAAAATTAGTCAAGAAGAAGTTGGGCTAGCCATTGATAATATGAAATCAGGAAAAAGTGCAGGACCAGATGGTCTTCCAGTTGACCTTTATAAAAAATTTAAGAATAAATTAATAAAACCTTTTTTGGAAATGGTTTTAGAAGCATTTCAAAATAATTTACCATCATACATAAATAATGCCTTAATTATACTGCTGCCAAAACCAGGTAAGCCCTCTAATAAATGTGAAAATATGAGACCAATAAGCCTATTAAACGCCGACCTTAAGATAATCTGTAAAATTTTAGCAAGACGAATACAAGAAATTTTACCAAATATTATTAATCGAGATCAGAATGGCTTTATAAAGGGTAGACAAGGCTTCCATAATGTAAGAAGACTATTTAATATTATTTATTTTAATAAAGAAGCACCGGATACAGCTCTCCTATCATTGGACGCCGAAAAGGCCTTTGATAGAGTTGAATGGCCCTTTCTTTTTGAAGTACTACAAAGGTTTGGACTTGGAAATAATTTCATAAAATGGGTTCAAATAATATACAATAATGCTACAGCAGAAATCCTAACAAATAACAATATTTCAAAACCAATAAAAATCAATAGAGGATGTCGACAAGGCTGTCCACTTTCACCTTTACTGTTTACTATGGCAATTGAACCTTTAGCGATAGCGATACGTTTACATTCACAAATATATGGAATTAAAGTTGGACCAACAGAACATAAAATCTCCCTGTACGCCGATGACATAATTTTGTTTATGTCGAATCTAAAAAAATCAATTCCAACCTTGTTGAATTTAATAAAGAATTTTGGGGAAATATCAGGATATAAAATAAATAAAACTAAATCTTCAATATTAATGCTAAATGAGACCCAGAGAAATTACCCAGCCCCTGAGGTAAATCAATTCAATGTTGTAAATCAGTTTAAATATTTAGGAATCCAAATTATGCCTAAGCTAGAATCAGTCGCCAGTGTCAACTATGAAGCCTTAATGTCAGATATCAGTGAGTTAACTCAGAGATGGATGTCACTACCAATGTCGATGATCGGGAGAATCAATATACTTAAAAGTAATATTTTACCTAAAATACTTTATTTATTTCAATACATTCCCTTATCACCACCTTTAGATCTATTCTCAAGAATAAAAAAAAAGTTAGTGGAATTTATATGGAACAACAGGAGGGCTAGATTACGTTTGTCTTTATTATATTTACCATTTGATCGTGGAGGTCTGAAATGTCCAAATTTTATGTTGTATTATTGGTCGGCACAACTGAGGTCTATGACATATTATTTTTCATCAAATGATCTCCCTCACTGGACTGAAATGGAATCATACAATTTACCTTTACCTCTTCCCATATTCATATACTCAGATTCGGCAAAAAAATTACAAAAACAAGTTAAAAATCCATTTGTAAAGCATATGATCAAAATATGGTGTGAAGCTAAAAACTATTTAAAAGAACCACAGTTATTGTCACAATTTAGTCCAATATGGGGTAATCAATATTTTAAACCAGGGAGAGCGGACGCTGTATTTAAAGTATGGAATTTAAAAGGGATACAAAAGATTCAGGATTTATATTTGCCAGGTGCAGACAACATAATGTCTTTTGAAGAGCTGAGGATCAAATTTAATCTCAATAGAACACATTTTTTTAAATATCTTCAACTTAGAAACTTTATTCGATCAAATCAAAATAAAGCTCTCACTCGACCTATTTATTCATCCTTGGAAAAAATGATGATGAAAGATAGTAAAAGAAAGGGTATTATTTCAGAGTTTTATAACTCATTGACACTATCTTCAAGTGAAAATTCACTGAAAAGATTAAACTACTGGAAAGAAGATCTGCAAATTGAAATTTCAGAGGAACAATGGGAATTGGCTTGTACAGAAGCTCAAACCAAATCAATAAATGCACGCCTTAAATTGATACATTTCAAATGGTTAATGCGGATGTATGTTACACCGGAGGAGTTAAATAGATATAACAAAAATATACCAGATACATGCACAAAATGCATGGAAAGTAAAGGAACCCTATTTCATTGTTTATGGGAATGTAGATTAATAAGAATGTTTTGGGAAGAGGTGAGGGTAACAATTGAAAAAATAATCTCAAAACAAATCATATTGAATCCTAAACTGTTTTTGTTGGGTCTGTACCCAGAAAAGCATAATTTTAATAAAAGTGAAAGAACATTCATAGACCTCAGTTTGCTTAATGCCAAAAAATGTATTGCACTATTATGGAAAAAGACTCATAGACCAGATGTGACTCAGTGGTTAAGACAGATGTTAACAAACCTTCCATTAGAAAGAATAACATATATACTAAAATCAAAGGAAATTGTGTTTGAGAATATATGGAGACCTTTTATTGATTATGTAAAAAATTTAAACATAACTCTTGAAGAAGAAGGTGAATGATGTGTGTGGACCTTGTAAATTCCAAACTGGTGAACATAATATGTATACTTATGTATTGGATTGTCTAGACTAAACAGAGGAGCATTGTTGAAGACTTGATTTTGTTGGTGGTTGTTGGTGTTTTTAGTGCATTTTTTTTTTGTAGTACTTTAGTGTTAGTGTTTGATTGTTTGTATCATGTTTGTTAAAAAAAAAAAAGAAAAGGTTCAATAAAGATATTGTGGAAAAAAAAAAAGGAAAAAGGATAAGGAAAAGAAAAAATGAAAACAGAATAAACAATAACCACATACATCAATGCAAAAAAGATTATAAATACATTATAAATACACAATTATAAAGATTATAAAGATTATAAATACACAATATAACAACCTGACTCACATTTGCCTATTTCAGGCCTCCCTCCCTTCGTCACTCACTATAAACAAACACCTTCATTCACTCTCACCCTGCAGTCAATCATTTCATACATGGGTACATTCTTGTTTATTTTTCAGCCAGTTTTTAACCTTTTTAGAGAATGTTTTAAAGTCCGTTATTATTTTAATTTCATTTGGCATTGTGTTCCAGATGTGACTGCCCTTTATAGAGCAACTTTGTCTCAGCACTGAAAAAGTGTGACTATCCCGGCCGCCATCAAGTGTTGCTATGTTCTAAATTTAGATACGATTCCTAGCGATCTCATGTTTGGAATTGCTTTCGTGTGTTTTTTTACGATTTAAAATTTTTGACTGAATTTTTAGTGAAAATCCGTAATTTTGATTAATAAAGCCGTAACCCGGAATGGGGTCTTGAAAACCGGAACCATTACGGCAAAACCGGAGTAGTTGGCAGGTATGAAGGAGCAGTCTCTCCAGGGTCTTCATCATGTCAGACGTCAGGGCCACTGGTCTGGAGCTGTTCAGGTCTTTGGGGTGGGAAGTCTTTGGTACGGGTACCACGCAAGATGTTTTCCACAACTGTGGTACCCTCCCCAGCTTCAGGCTCAGCTTGAAGATGTGCTCCACAATCCCTCACAGCTGGTCTGTGCAGGACTTGAGGAGCTTCGCTGCTGATGCCGTCCGGTTCCGAGGCCTTCCTCGCCTTCATCTTCCTCAGCATCATCCTCACCTGGGTCTTAGTGAGGGTGAGGTTGGGGGGCTGTTTGCTGAGTGTGTGTGTATGTGGTGGTGGTGGTGGTGGGGGTTGGTGGAGTGGGGTGTGGACAGCAGGTCTCGATGACTTTAGAGGCAGCAGTGGTTGGTGTGCATGCGGGGGGGGGGGGGGAACCTATTAAAAAACAGGTTCAGATTGTTTGCCCACTCCCTGCCCCCCGTCTCCTGGAAGGCGGTATTCTGGAGCTCAGAGATCGTTTTGAGGTTTCTCCAGACCCCGCCGATGATGCTCTGTTGCAGCTTGTCCTCCATCGTCTTCCTGAAGCTGTCCTTGCCTTCTCTGATCTTCCTCCTCAGCTCCCTCTGTACAGACTTCAGCATCTCCCTGTTCCCCGACCTGAAGATCCTCTTCTTCTCTCTCAGAAGTGTTTTCATCTCAGGGTTGATCCAGGGTTTGTTGTTCGAGCAACACCGTATGATCTTTGTGGGTACGGTGTTGTCCACACAGACGTTGATGTAGTCCGAGATGGTGTGAGTGAGGCCATCGATGTCCTAACCATGTGGATTGCAGAGCTGCTCCCAGGCACTGATTTCAAAACAGTCCTTTAGAGCATCCATTGCCTCCTCAGACCATATCTTCACCGTGCACATGACCGGAAGCTGTCTGTGCACTAGGGGTTTGTACACCGGCAGGAGATGAACCAAGTTGTGATCTAATCTCCCGAGTGGGGGGGGGGGAGTGGTGATGAGGTGTACACCTCCTTAGTATTCACACAGAATAGGTCCAGTGTTTTATTGTCTCTAGTGTGGCATGTGACATACTGGGTGAACGTGGGCAGAATGGGGGACAGTGAAATATGGTTGAAATCGCCTGAGATGAGGAGAAGAGCATCTGGATGTTCTGTCAGCAGCTTGCCAGTTACTGAGTGAATGGCGTCACGCGCTGTCCCAGCATTTGCAGTCGGATTTGTATAAATAACAATGCAGATCACATGTGAGTATTCCCTTGGGAGATAGGTAGGCCGCATGTCAACAGCTAGCAACTCAATGTCTTTGCTGCAGTGTTGTTCTTTAACCGTGATATGTCCCGGTCTGCACCAGCTGTTATTGACATACATTATCACTCCTCCGCCCCTTACCTTCCCACTGTCTGTTGTCCAGTCTGCTTGTATTGCGTGGAAACCCTCCAGTTTGATGTTAGCATCTGTTGCTAGTTCTGTTAGCCACGTCTCAGTAAACAACAGCATGCTAATCTTTCTGAAGACGCTCTGGTAACGAGCCATAGCCGCTAGCTCATCTGTCTTATTGAGTAGCGATCATACATTCCCCATAATAACGGATGGAAGGACGGGTCTGTACCTTATATTTCTTGACCGCCGTCTTGCTCCAGCACGACATCCACGTCGCTTCTGTCTTATTTCTACCGGTATGTCGAGTTTTTGCGTTAGCATCGTGGGCTGATTAAGTGCCAACAGTTGGTCTCGATTGTACTGCCACCTAAAAGCAGTGGCTCCGTCCGCTGGTTCAGGAGACATTTGGGCGATCCGTGTGTCCGTGATGGATAAGGTGTCACTGGATCAGAAAGTTTAGCAAGAGAAGCCAGATAGTAAATAGAAATAGGAAGAAATTGATCCGCTGTTGCAAAAAGGCAGCCGACTCGTGTGGCGCCAGAAGTAGACACAAATCTGTAGACAAATATGTCTGAAAATGAGAAAATTACCCATGGCTGCAATCTACAGAAAATAAAATTAGCTTTTAGTTTAAATCATTGAAAATTTATGTATAGACGTGAAGACTAAAGACTGCAATTCTGGCCTGATTTAACTTGTTTGTTTTAGTTTCAGATTGGTCATGATCTGAAAATCAAAAACACAAAAGGTAATGTAATAAAATACATGTGATGACTATCTTTATTCATTATCACTACTAATTAAACGACTAATGAAAATGATTAGAAATCAAATAAATTACATTAAGAGCCAACTTGCTCCTCTGACCAGTTTTAGTTATTTATTTTGCCTGTATGTGCCACCATCATGCACTTTTGCAGCTTTAATTAAAAAAAAATTCAGACAAAACTAAGAAACTCAGCAGTAATTTAAGAAAAAAAAAAAAAAAAAAGATTGTTTGCTACATGTTTCCAGTTAGCACAACTTAGCAGAGTCATTTAGCATTTCATAATTGGACATTGTGTTAACGTTACTTATCTCCTATTAAAATGGGGTTAGCGAACTATCCTCTCTGACGCATCACGATCAAATACGATCCCACATCCCTGGTAAACAGGAATAGCAGCTATCTGAACTGGTAGTTTGGAGTTAGGATTAGCAACCACTGGACTGAAGACTAGCAACCTACCACACCTGTTCCGTTGTGCGCAGTCGCGCACTATAGGAAAGAGATGGGTGCTGACAAGTAGTGGTGAGATAGGAGCTTTACTGAATAAATGGGGGTATGTGCATTTTAAAAATGATATAAACGATAGCGTATTCTATGAAACGATAGACGTTTTTATATCGTCATGCGATATATATATATCGTCATATCACACAGCCCTAATTGCAGGTGGTATATTATTCCAGATCTTGGTGCTCCTCACTGACAGCACAGATTGAGCAAATGTGGTACATCTGTGGGGAGACCTCATAGTCTCCTGTAGTGATTGCTCTGGTGGTGGTACCGGTGACAGTTCTTAGTTTCACATATTCTCCCAGGGGAGGTGGTGCATAGCCATTTAATGTTTTATGAACAGAACAGGAAAATTTGACAGTTTTGTAATTTTCCAAAGACAGAAGATTGTACTTTTTGTAAATGTTACAGCAATGATATGTGGGATCTTTGGTGTCAAGGACTTTTATGGCTTTTTTGTATAAAGATTCAGTGGGTTTGGTTATGGTTACACTAGTGAGTGACCAGTTGGTAAGGTGTGCTGAATGTTGCTGTAAACAGGATCCAGTGTTCTTTCCCCTCTTGTGGGACACTTAACATGTTGGTGGAATTTGGGGAGTACAGTCTTTAAGCATGCTTTGTTAAAATCCCCTGCAATAATGTGGACTGCATCGGGGTGATCTTTCTGCTGCCTGCTGACAATGTGCTGGAGGTGATTGAGTGCTAACGTTAGCGTCTCGAGGAGTGTAAACAGCTGTTACAATTGCTGCAGTTAGCTCACAGAGAAGATAAAAAAGACCTATACAGGAAGGATATGGCCTCTAAGTCCGGTGACCAGTGGCTTTGAATTATTCTACTGTTATTGCACCAAGTCTCAAGCACATAAACACAGAGCCCTCCACCCCTTCCCGCTTACCAGAATCACAGTGTTTCAAGAAAGCCAAGAAAATTACAAAGCAAACTTGATTCAATAATTTAAAAAATTAAAATGTGAACAAAATGTCACAAGCACTTCATTAAGACACGAGTGGGGTGTTAAAATGTGAAAAAAGTGCAGTTAATGACCCTTTTAAATATTCACTCATGTTGAATTTGATTCCTGCAGCACTTTCCAAAAAAGCTGGGACAGGGTCAACACAAGACTGGTAAAGATGAGGAATGCTCAAAATACACCTTTCTGGAACATTCCACAGGTGAACAGGTTAATTGGAAACCAGCGAGTGTCATGACTGGATCTAAAAGGAGCATCTCTGAAAGGCTCAGTCCTTTACAAGCAAGGATGGGGCTCCGTTCACCACTTTGTGAACAACTCTGTGGGCAAATATTCCAACAGTTTAAGAAGAACATTTTTCGGCGTACAGTTGCAAGAAATTTAGGGATTTCATCATTTACAGTTCATAATAGCAAAACAGTGAGAGAATGTGGGGACATTTCTGCACTGATGCCTTCAGCTGCTGCTTGTGGCGTCCCAGCTTTGAAGGGCTATCCAGTGGTTGATCTGGCTGTGAGGAGGATGAAGGACAAACAGTTGAGCCGATGACTGAGCATCCCTCAGCACCCTGCCGAACTTTGCCTTCCCTTGCTCAGAGGAGATCTCAGTGGAAGCCTGGACCCAGTGAAACCTGGCTGATGGGATGCTTCAGCAGGCTGGGAGGACCACTCCCAAAGACATAGTGACTGTAGGCGAGCTGAGCATATGTGCTGAAGGTGGGTGTGACTGATTATATAAACGCTGACTGCCAATGTAGCTAACTGCTAACTTAGCTTGGTTGGCTAATTTTCTCCTGGTTGTACTAAGAATTACACAAATATGCTGCTCCAGCAGCTATTTCCATGTTGGTTTTACAAGTGGAATAAGCTGGAAAATGTAACATTACATGTGACTTGATATAGTTCTATTTGTTTTATTAAAATATACTGGAAGTGAAGTCATGGGTCATTGACTGAAAAATGGTGTGCTTGTAGGTTTTAACTGACTGAAATGTGTCTATTGGTCATGCAATGATCCAAAACACATCAAAACAGTCAGTTCTCATAAAAACAAACCCCACACAGCCTTGATATGAGTTTTCGCTCCCAGAAACATTTTTGACTCTCCCAGGTAAATCAGATCTGTCATGATTTGACAAAGCCAACCAACCACCATTCTTGAGACCCACCCGCTGCTCTATTATTGGCCCACCTAGCTGTCATATTGACGTTTTGCAAGTGACGTCCCGCATCACGTGATTTTTGTTGACACCGCCATATTGGACGGCAACTCAGGCGCTGTGTGAGTGCGTTTCAGCATGGCGTCCGCTCAGTCAGATGTGCCGGTTTTGTCCGATGTTGCGCAACTTCTAGATAAGTAGACAAGTGGGTGGCGCGTTTTGGGCCCTCAATTTGTTTCCGAACTCTGGTCCGCGATGGCCCGCAGCCTGGGTGTTACAATTCACCGCACAACTGCGTACAACCCACAGGCCAATGGGTTATGCGAGCGTTTTCATAGATCACTGAAAGCAGCGCTCAGGGCTTCATTGACGGATGCAAATTGGGTAGACAGGCTGCCGTGGGTTTTATTGGGGTTGCGCTCCGTGCCGAAAGAGGATCTAGAAGCTTCCCCGGCAGAGCTCGTTTTTACGCAACCACTACGGCTGCCCGGGGAATTTCTACCAGATAATCCCGCTCCGGGCAGCTCCTCATCTCAGCTTTTGCAGCGTAGCGCAAACACAGGCACGCTGCCAGGCCCTGACCACCAGTTTTCCGCATGTTTATGTACCCGATAACCTGATTTATAACCAGGAGTACAGGATTAAAACATGGAGTCATTCAGACTCATGCTTTACCATTTACCAGTGTTTACAATGATATAACATTACATCTATAGACACTGATACATCAGACATACCCGATATATAATGTTGATTGCATAGCTGCGAGTAAGGCGACGGGCCACCCACCTCCTGCGCCTGTCTTCGTCAGCTGGGAACCGGTAAAACTTCAAGTTGGATCCCTTTTTCTGGTGATTTGTACACCCAAAGGCACAGCAGTGAAACACCGTAGTCTAATTCATTGCCAACATAAAATAAAACAAAGATGTAGATGTAGGTCTTTCTTCTCTTGCTCTGAGAGAGAGCAGTCGCATTTTTTCTTCTCTCCTCCCGTCTGCCTTCCTGACCTATTCCCAGCTTTGCAATGTTGCGTTTTTGTCTGTGTTTAGTCGCTCTTCTTTGCTGAATCTTAATCTAAATGGAAATTATGGATTTGGAAGCGGCTTAAATGTGCTATTGTCACTATTTTTCAACAAGAATCGGGCCAAGGGGGAGCCCAAGAATTGGAACCTGCGAGGAGACTCATGGACATTGGAATTCATGCGTCTGTGGAAACATCATTATTGGTTATGATCTCAGGACTTCTATTTTTGGCTGTGAAGTTCCCTGATGTATCAGAAACTGAAGGAAGGTGAGAGAGCTGATCAAAGCAGACCCGGCAAGCTCCTTCATCAAATTCGACCAGTTGGGGAGGGCACGAGTAGCGGCAAACGGTGAACTGAATGACAGTGATTCAGTGGAGGAATACATCTGGAGCCCTGTGCTCTCCATGGGATTAAAGTTTAAGCCTGCATATGGAAATTATGAAAGCACAGAATTGCACGGGTGAGGAAAAATCTATTCTCTGAGTGCACTGTGCAGATTTGATTTGACCTTGTCTTGGTACCCTGTATTTACATTCCTCCTGACGAAGATAAGCGGAAGAGTGGCTCTGCTAACCCACACATCGACAAACAATGGCTGTTGTTCTGCAGATTGAGCTCCTCAGGACAGCGCTCATGTGTTTACAGAACTTGCCACCTGCATGAGGAGAGATAAACTCTGGACATGCCATGTAGAACACATGACTATCCGTTGCCAGGGGGTGCCCTCTGCTGTTCACCAGCAATTGACACATCTCCACACTGCATTACACACTGATCATATGCTGACTACATAACACTGGTCTCTCTCGCTTGTTATTATGTGATCTGTTAAATGTCTGCTAAATGTGCATTGAGGGTTTTTTTTGCCTGCAATCAAAATTTCGCTCACTCACTGAGCGCCATTTTGATAAAACATGTTTTTTTCTCTCGCCTACTGTGTCATATCCCTTCCCTTTTTCTTTTTTTTCCCCCTTTCTTCTTTATGACTGGCGCCTAGCGGCTGCCCCGGCCTTGGATGCGCTCTGCAGAGCGTGCCCAAATGCCAAGTCACGTTTCGTTACCTTGTATTCATACATGTGTAATGACAATAAAGTTGAATCTCATCTCATCTCATCTCATCAAATCAGGTAAATATATCAAGATCTGGTACACCGCTGAACAGCTGCTGAATGTGCCGTCCACTCACTTTTGCCGTCCAATATGGCGGCGTAAACAAAAGGATGTGACGTCACAGCAAATGGTCAATAGAAGAGGTGATAAGCCTATTAGCCCCTGAGCTATTACCCCCCCCCCCTTCCCAGCTAAAAATGGTAACAGAAGGCTCGCACCAAACACGGCTTATATTGTTATTTTCTTCAGATCTTAGTCACCCTAATAACCATCCTTGTTAATAATAATAATACATTTTATTGGTATAGCACTTTCTGAGGCACCCAGATGCTTTACATTAGAGAGAAAAAAAAACCCGCACAATAAAATTTGAAGACTAAAAGCAAGTCTCAACAGTTGGGCTGTGACAAATGATTTGAAGGAGTTTAAGTCTGTGCAGTCACAGATGTGTTGGGAGAGAGAGTTCCAGAGGGAGGGTTGCTGATGGAAAAGGCTTTGTTCCCCCAGGTTGTTACCACCTTGTTAACCAATCAACAGTCAGCAATACATGTCATGTCACTCCGGCCCATCTCCAAGTAATTTCACCATAATTCTACATCAAGTCGCCAGCACTGGCATGCCGATCGCGGTAATATACCTGGAACATGAGGTTGCCGACTCTCACGGCTAGCTCCCCCACAGCCCTCCAGGGCGTCGCAAGAGTCTGCTCCACTTTCGCAGGCAACATGACAGGGCATCCACCAGCTGGCCGCGGAGGCGGAGCAGCCCACCACAGAGTGAGACACTGTCCTTTGACATCCTGTGGCTCGGCCAGAAGCCTCGAGTCCTGGGCCAGTTCAGCTGCGGTGACCGGGGGGCCACCCGGTGCGTGGTGCTAGCAATTTGTTGTGGAATCATGGCAAAATTATTGGGAGATGGGCCAGACTGATGCAAGACACACCATCGACTGTGGATCAGTGAACAAGCGCTGATCAACTGAGCTAGGAGGCTAGAAGCTAGTCAGCTAATGGCTAACTGACGCAAGAGGGAGGGCGGAGTTGAATAGGTGAAGGATGTTTCTTCAAGTGACGGGCTTTAAATCAGAACATTCCAAGAAAACCTGGAAAAATACAAAACCAATTTCCTTCAATAATTTAAAAGAAAATAAAGAATGTGAACAAAACATATCAAACACTTCATTAAGACATCAGTGAGCTATTAAAATGTGGAAAAAGTGCAATGATCCCTTCAAAGGGTCATTGCAAATATGTCGCTTTAAAAGTACCAAGTTGTCACATCTAGAGGGCCAGAAGTGACAAATAAAATGAATAAATAAATACAATATTTATGAAGTTGAAAGATACAATAAGTCAATGAACACACTGAAGCACAGCAACTATGAAATAATGACCTCTGCCAAGGGAGGAGGTAATGTTTTTGTCGATGTTGGTTGGTTGGTCTGTCTGTTAGCAACATAACTCAAAAAGTTATTAACGGATATTGATGAAATTTTCAGCAAAGGCATGTAATGTCACGGGGAACAGATGATGAGATTTTGGTGATGATCAGAGAGTGCATACCTCCACCAAGGGCTTTGTATTTGTGCAGCAGGGTTACAAAAAAACTACCAAATGAATTTGGATGAAATTTTCACCAGAGGTGGTTCTTGGGCTACAGACGAACCCAATACATTTTGGTGATGATCTGAGAATGCATACCTCTGCCAAGGCTCTTAACTTCTCATAGAGTGTTGGCAACAGTACGCCAAAACTAATGGACAGACTTTGATGCAGTTTTCACCAGAAGTGGTTCTAGGCATACACACAAACCCATTATATTTTGGAGGTGATCCATTAGGCATGCAAGGAGCCTTGGCAGAGGTATGTGCTCTGAGTGCTTTTCTAGTTAAATATGTAGTAAATAATTGTGTTTAAATGAATTAAACAATTTAAATACCTTTATATGCATTAAAAAATTAAGTATTTATTTCCAACTGTAAATAACTGCCACTTGTTTAATTAAAGATCTTTTCATTTCCAACTAGAAAAGCACTCGGAGAGCGCAGACCTCCGCCAAGCGCCACAGTTCCCCCCCATACAGTGTTTGTGTGTACGTTTTCAGATTCCTTGAGCATGAAAACATATGACTAGCAATTGGATTCACAATGATAGGATTAGTGATTCAGTAGTAAAAGCATTGCCTCCTTGGCGGAGGTAATAAACTGAAGCGTTGGTGTTGTGTCCATCTCCTCCACTGAAAGCAGCACTCAGTGCTTCACTGACGGATGCAAATTGGGTAGACAGGTTGCCGTGGGTTTTATTTGGGTTGCGCTCCGCGGCAAAAGAAGATTTGGGAGCTTCCCCGGCAGAGAGCTCGTTTTTTGCGCAGCCCCTATGGCTGCCCGGGGAATTTCTGCCAAATAATCCGGCGTCGGACAGCTGCCCGTTTCAGCTTTTGCAGCGTAGCGCAAACTCAGGCATGCTGCTGGGCACGTGAAACACCGTGTCCGCGTGTTTTTGTGCCTAAAACTTTGAAGAACGCGGAGTTTGTGTTCGTCAGAGACGACGACCAGCACCCTCCATTGCACCTGCGCACATGTTGGAAATGGCCGTATCTCACAATGTTAAAGAATCCTTTAAAAATTCCTGTATCCAGATGGTGATCCGGATCATCCCCAAAATTTAATCAGTTCTTCCTTGTACCATTTCCAACAAGGCCTGAAAGTTTCATCGAAATCCGTCCAAAACTTTTTGAGTTATCTTGCTAACCATCAGACAAAATCCTATTTTAACTGCTGACAAGTATCACTTACTCTTATTCTACACTTTATTGCATGTATAGTTTATTTCTTTTATTTTATCATGTTTAATGTTGCAGCATTGCACCGAGACAAATTCCTAGTTTGTGTACTACATGAACAATGGCAGTAAACCTGATTCTGATTCTGATTCTGACAAACAGACAGACAGACAAACGCTGGCAAAAACATAACCTCCTCCTGGCCTTCGGCCTGGCGGAGGTAATTAGAAACTATAAATAATTCATGACACATTTAATTAACAGTGTGTTTATTTCAATAGTCACAGTGGGAGGGAAAAAATCCTCAATAGAAAAAAAAATTATTAAAATTAATCGAGAATCATAATCAGCTCAAATCGTGAGGTGCCCAAGATTCCAACCCCTAGTATGGGGCTGTGTTAGTGCCCATGGCATGGGTAACTTGCACATCTGTGAAGGCACCATTAATGCTGAACAGTACATACAAGTTATGGAGCAACATATGCTGCCATCCAAGCAATGTCTTTCAGGTACGTCCCTGCCTATTTCAGCAAGACAATGCCAAGCCACATTCTGCACGTGCTCCAACAGCATGGCTTCATAGTAAAAGAGTGCAGGGACTAAGGCATAAGGATTGTTAAACTTGACCTTTTGACCCCAAATCCATAGTCAGAGGTCAGGATCCTAAGGTTAACCTGTGTAGCAGGTTTGGTGGCCCTAGCTTTTTTTTTTTTTTTTTTAACTTATTTTGTACCCGTAGGTAGATTTGTTCTGCAGTCCGGTGACGAGCCACCAGCTGCCGGTCGCTGCATGCGCAAGCACCCCCTAACTCCCTAACCTGCATGTTTTTGGCATGTGGGAGGAAATTGGAGAAATCCCGGAGTAAACCCACGCAGACACGGGGAGAACATGCAAACTCCACACAGATCACTGTTGGCCGGGGGCAGGGATCGAACCCACGATCTCATGATCCCCGCGATCCCCCGGCCAAGGGTAAACTGTGCTGCCGCGGTGCTAACCACTGCGCCACAGTGCAGCCCCCGCTTGTGGCGATAGTAAAATAAGGCACGGCAAACTGAGGTTTAAAAGTGGATTTTTATTCATCGCCATCACAGAACTCACTCCAGCACTGTATAAGCGTACTGGAGCGAGCCCTCAGGCTCTTGTGAGCAGACAGGGAATGCGTGTAGTCAGATGAGCAGTAAGAGAGACAGAATGAGCAATATGGTATAAATCATTGAAAATTTATGTATAGACGTGAAGACTAAAGACTGCAATTCTGGCCTGATTTAACTTGTTTGTTTTAGTTTCAGATTGGTCATGATCTGAAAATCAAAAACACAAAAGGTAATGTAATAAAATACATGTGATGACTATCTTTATTCATTATCACTACTAATTAAACGACTAATGAAAATGATTAGAAATCAAATAAATTACATTAAGAGCCAACTTGCTCCTCTGACCAGTTTTAGTTATTTATTTTGCCTGTATGTGCTACCATCATGCACTTTTGCAGCTTTAATAAAAAAAAAATTCAGACAAAACTAAGGAACTCAGCAGTAATTTAAGAAAAAAAAAAAAAAAAAGATTGTTTGCTACATGTTTCCAGTTAGCACAACTTAGCAGAGTCATTTAGCATTTCATAATTGGACATTGTGTTAACGTTACTTATCTCCTATTAAAATGGGGTTAGCGAACTATCCTCTCTGACGCATCACGATCATCAGAGGTCAGCATCCTAAGGTTAACCTGTGTAGCAGGTTTGGTGGCCCTAGCTTTTTTTTTTTTTTTTTTGACTTATTTTGTACCCGTAGGTAGATTTGTTCTGCAGTCTGGTGACGAGCCACCAGCTGCCGGTCGCTGCGTGCGCAAGCACCCCTTAACTCCCTAACCTGCATGTTTTTGGCATGTGGGAGGAAACCGGAGAAATCCCGGAGTAAACCCATGCAAACACAGGGAGAACATGCAAACTCCACACAGATCACTGTTGGCCGGGGACAGGGATCGAACCCACGATCTCATGATCCCCCGGCCGAGGGTAAAACTGTGCTGCCGCGGTGCTAACCACTGCGCCACCGTGCAGCCCTTTACTCTTAGTATAGTATATACTATCGTATGTACTACTGTTCTGCCCTCAGTAGTGTGTGTTTGTAGAAGTTAAAAATAATTCATAAGTTCATATTAAATATCATAATTCTTTGTAATAATTCATGTTAAAAAAATAGTCATAGCGTTAAAAGTAATTTCTGTACAGTCAGTAGTGGGTTACTTGTATCTCATATTGAAAGCGCAGCCAGTTGCCGCTAGGATTTGTGGGTAGAAGAAGCGGACATTGGTGAGAGAGAAGAAAAATAAGGCAGAGAGTATAACCTGCCCGCGAATGTCTGAAACATTTCTCCTGTGTGTTAAACCCTTTTCCTACACCTTCGAAAGCAATGGCTTTTCACTCGGCTTTTCATTGAGCTCTTCAAGCCACAATTATAAGAATTGTAAGCTGTCTTAAGAAGACTGAATAAAGGAGCAGGACGCTCGGTTTCCTGGCTCGTGAAAAACGAGTTTGGCTTGCTGTTAATCTACGTTAACATACTCAGTGTATATAACACGTAGTGATAACAGTATAACTACTATAGTGGGGACATGCGTAGCAGAAGGCATTAGAGTATCACAGCCATAGTTAGTATAACAGTCCCTAAAGGATTTTGCGAATGCATCAATTCACGCCAAGTCAGCCAATCAGCCCAACTATTGCATGACTTTGCAAGTTTGTCCAATCACCACAACCTTCCTTCAATTTTGGGCAATCCTTGTCAACTTCACCCAATTTCACCAATCAAATTTGTCTGAGTGGCAGCAAAACACTCAGTCTAACCAATCAAATGCATCACTGCACCGCATTCACTTCCGTGTTTACAGTCAGTATAAACGGAACACTTCAGCAAAAAACAACGTGTGAAAAAAAAAAACAATGACCAACAAGGTTTCCAACACCGTCCCTTCCTCCATCTCCCCCAGCCTGCCGGTGGACATCTCACCACATCTCCGTCCTCATTGCGTGTATGAAGTGCTGGGTTTGTGTTGAAAAATGTCCACCTGCCCCAAAAGCACCCCGTCGCAGGAGCAATTCCATAAAACCACAAACAAACGAGCAAATCTAACACTACAGCCAGTGTTTGATCATTTCGTACATCTTTAGAGGTAAAATCATTACTACATATTGTCAATGAGCTTTAAACCTGTGATTCTCGGGTCTGGATACAGACAAACGCCTTTCCCCGTAAATGAAAGCTGTGTGTCAAGACATGCAGCAGACGGAGTCAGGCATGGAAAGAGAGAGAATATTGTCTGTAATTTTTTTTAGAAAAGTACAGACTCCAGAAGACAATACTGAGCAACAGAATAAATTATTTCTGTTTTCTCTCACTCGGTACCAAGTGCAGAGTTTCCTCTGGGACAATTTCTCGGTGGCGGCCCACCTCACCAGAAAATTTACTGCCACGCCAAGAGGGAGATATGAATTTAAGAAACATATATGAAGCAATGACTTTCCGCAAGTGCGCACATGAAAAACGCGTGTGGCCGTCATCCGAACGGAGTTTAGAAGCGCCCCGCCCACACGAGCTTTCCAGTCAGTCAGCAGGCAGTGTCTCGCTAGCAACAGCAGCATCTTTGTGGAAAGGTAGGCTCCAGCCCCCCCTCGACCCGATAAGGATTAAGCGGAAGAAGATGGATGGAGTGAAAACCGGGAAGTCAAACAGCAGAAATGGACTGTATTTGAAGAGAAACTTTGTTAAGAAGTCCGCCGTTTCTTTGTTGGTGAAAATCCTGGCGCATCAGCACCTTGGCGCTACCTATCAGGCGGGAGTCAAACTACAAATGATGGTTGTGTGCATGCGTCAACCGCTTGGCCTGGGTAGATGAAAAAAGTGAGCATGAAAAGCACCGCGTGCGTGCCGTGCCGGGCTTGTCCAAAGCATACGCGGACCAAGGCGGACTAGTGGGGAAATGCAGCATGAATAAAGCTTGACTGTTCAACAGAAACATGAGTTTATTAAAGTACTTTAAACGCGGGGGAAAAAAATTAGAAGAGGTATGTAAGCACTGGAAGTATTTATCATGGTTTTAACCTGCTGGAAACGGGAGCAATAATGGAAGAGTCGCCTAGCTAAGAGACATGGTTAAAATTCAAATGCAGCCGGCTTCATATGAAGATTAAGGCAAGGGGGACTGATGAATTGCTGAGGATATACAGTATTTCACCAGTCACTACAAAATGAAGTTATGTTCCCAATTACCAGAGTGGTGGCTCAGTTGGTAGAGCATCCGCCCCACACCCGGGAGGCAGGGGTTCATATCCCGGCCGGGTCATGCTGAAGACCATATAAAAGTGGAACTTCCTGCCGTCCAGCTTGGTTCTCAGCAATAATGGAATGGAGGACAAAAATTTGAGGAGGCGCCTTGCATGGCAGCGGCCCTCTGATTCTGCACTTTTGGTGTGCGTGATTAACACAGTAGATAGGTAAAACACAATCTCGTTCTACTGTACATGATTGGTTGTACAGTTGAATGACAATAAGGGTGATTTAATTCAATTTAATTATGTACCTGGCAAGTTAGGATGGCCGAAATTCACCAAGTCAATGACTTTAATCCATCAGCAGCCTTCAGACAAACTAAACGTGCCAGCATTTGGATTTCAAAATAAGGGAGGTTTTTCTTGGCGGTGAAGAGATTTCTAAAAAAAAACTACAAATATATACAAATATTATAACAGAAATAACGACATCCTTGGTCATTTAATTTAAATCATTAAATAGAATTTTATTAATGTTTTTTCTGTGTTGCATGTTCTCCCCGTGTCTGCATGGCTTTACTCCGGGATTTCTCCGGTTTCCTCCCACATGCCAAAAACACGCAAGTTAGGTTAACTGGCATCAACTGGGGATTCTAAATTGTCCTTAGGCGTGACTGTGAGAGTGAATGGTTGTCTGTCTCTCTGTGTTGGCCCTGTGATGGACTGGCGATCTGTCCAGGGTGGACCCTGCCTCTCACCCAAAGATGCTGGGATAGGCTCCAGCCCCCCCGCGACCCAAAAAGGATTAAGTGGAAGAAGATGAATGAATGAATGAATGAATGAATAATATTTTTTCTTTGTAATGAGAGTTAAATTATTGTTCTGTTATGACTGCAAAGTTATGGTCAAAAATATAAACTGTTATAAGAAAAAAGTAAAAAAAAAAAAATTACCACAGTCTTTTTCAAATTTATTTAAAAAACAGTAATTTTATTTTAAAAACAGACAAAAATAAGCCATAAAATAATCCAAAACTTTATAATAAAGTTTCAAATGTACAAGAAAAGTCAATTTTACAAGAAGAAATTACAAATTTGAGGAACATGGTTTCAACTTTAGATTTACAGAGAAAAGTAGAAAACTATAAGAAAATTGTTATCAATTTCTGAGAAAAACCTCAAACCTTCAAGACTGAAGTCTTTACTCAAGTTTTTAAGTGGCTGCTCTTTGTACCCTTAACTAGAAATTTTTGATCGTCTACTTTTAATTATTAATTTCAAAGCAATGCTTTTACATGAGTAGAATTTCTGGCTACTATGCCCACCTGATCATATAATTTAAGTATGCATGAGTACATTACTATTATGAGTGTTTCTTTCCCTTCCCTACTCTCTCAATGGAAAAAAAGAAACACTAGAATAAAAATATAAAAAATAGACATTTTTGTCATTTATGTAAACCATGACAAAAAAATCCTGCAGGACAAAACATGACACTTGATTAGTGTTTCCTCTGGCTTAAAGACCTTGGTGCGGTGGCAACATATTTAAATTTTAAACTATTTATTTTTTAAATTTTACACAGTCACGTTGCAGATGGAACTTACCATTTCAAGTATTGTACAACTGAGGCTTGAAAATTGGGCCAGTTGGGGTCCCACCCAGGCATCCTCTGTTTAGACTTTTTAGTGGTGTTCTCCTCCTCTCCTTCCTCTGCCTGAACACTTTCCTCTCCTTGCCGACAATTAGGGAGGATCATGTGTCTCTGCCTCCCTTAGTTATGCTGCTAATAGGTTTAGAAAGCTGGGGGACCTCCAAAAATGCACTGGGCTTCACTCCCTTCTTCACTCTCAGTGAAATTTTTGTTTTGCTGGTCATTAACATCTGTTTGTTCTCTCCCATAGACTGAATCCCCATCGTGCTGTTTGCTCTCTACATGTCTGTTCTTTTCTTCTTCTCTGTCCCCTCACCCCCCAGCCAGTCGCAGCAGATGACTGCCCCTCCCTGAGCCTGGTTCCACTAGAGGTTTCTTTCTGTTAAAAGGGAGTTTTTCCTCTCCACCACCACCAAGTGCTTGCTTACAGGGGATCGCCTGATTGCTGTGATCTTTCTGCAATTGTGGGGGTTCACTGTTGTTGTGAAATGGCGCTACATAAATAAAGTTGAATTGAACTGACCATGCCCTGCTGTCTCTGTTTGCCCCTGCTTGTTACTCCTTCTCCTTGTTGTTCCTGTTCTGTGTTATGTTGATTACCTGTGCCTATATACAGTGGGGCAAAAAAGTATTTAGTCAGCCACCAATTGTGCAAGTTCTCCCACTTAAAAGATGAGAGAGGTCTCCAATTTTCATCATAGGTATACCTCAACTATGAGAGACAAAATGAGAAAAAAAAAAATCCAGAAAATCACATTGAAGGATTTTTAATGAATTAGTTGGTAAATTCCTCGGTAAAATAAGTATTTGGTCACCTACAAACAAGCAAGATTTCTGGCTCTCACAGACCTGTAACTTCTTCTTTAAGAGGCTCCTCTGTCCTCCACTCGTTACCTGTATTAATGGCACCTGTTTGAACTCGTTATCAGTATAAAAGACACCTGTCCACAACCTCAAACAGTCAGACTCCAAACTCCACTATGGCCAAGACCAAAGAGCTGTCAAAGGACACCAGAAACAAAATTGTAGACCTGCACAAGGCTGGGAAGACTGAATCTGCAATAGGTAAGCAGCTTGGTGTGAAGAAATCAACTGTGGGAGCAATTATTAGAAAATGGAAGACATACAAGACCACTGATAATCTCCCCTCCATCTGGGGCTCCACGCAAGATCTCACCCCGTGGGGTCAAAATGATCACGAGAACGGTGAGCAAAAATCCCAGAACCACACGGGGGGACCTAGTGAATGACCTGCAGAGAGCTGGGACCAAAGTAACAAAGGCAACCATCAGTAACACACTACGCCGCCAGGGACTCAAATCCTGCAGTGCCAGACGTGTCCCCCTGCTTAAGCCAGTACATGTCCAGGCCCGTCTGAAGTTTGCTAGAGAGCATTTGGATGATCCAGAAGAGGATTGGGAGAATGTCATATGGTCAGATGAAACCAAAATAGAACTTTTTGGTAAAAACTCAACTTTTGTGTTTGGAGGAGAAAGAACACCATACCTACTGTGAAGCATGGGGGTGCAAACATCGTGCTTTGGGGCTGTTTTTCTGCAAAGGGACCAGGACGGCTGATCCGTGTAAAGGAAAGAATGAATAGGGCCATGTATCGTGAGATTTTGAGTGAAAACCTCCTTCCATCAGCAAGGGCATTGAAGACGAGATGTGGCTGGGTCTTTCAGCATGACAATGATCCCAAACACACCGCCCGGGCAATGAAGGAGTGGCTTCGTAAGAAGCATTTCAAGGTCCTGGAGTGGCCTAGCCAGTCTCCAGATCTCAACCCCATAGAAAATCTTTGGAGGGAGTTGAAAGTGCGTGTTGCCCAGCGACAGCCCCAAAACATCACTGCTCTAGAGGAGATCTGCATGGAGGAATGGGCCAAAATACCAGCAACAGTGTGTGAAAACCTTGTGAAGACTTACAGAAAACGTTTGACCTCTGTCATTGCCAACAAAGGGTATATAACAAAGTATTGAGATGAACTTTTGTTATTGACCAAATACTTATTTTACCGAGGAATTTACCAATTAATTCATTAAAAATCCTTCAATGTGATTTTCTGGATTTTTTTTTCCTCATTTTGTCTCTCATAGTTGAGGTATACCTATGATGAAAATTGGAGACCTCTCTCATCTTTTAAGTGGGAGAACTTGCACAGTTGGTGGCTGACTAAATACTTTTTTACCCCACTGTATATGTCTTTTAGCGAGTCCTGCGGTCTATACGACGTCATATAGAATCCTTCAGCGATCGTAGGAACATCAGCCTTATGGTTTATCTTAAATATAGACTACAGTTTATCTTATGTTATACAGACTACGGTTTATCTGTCATCATACTAGCATCATGGACGGTCCTATAATCGCTGGCATCATAGGAATATCTTAAAAATATCTTAAAGGGATGCACGGTGGCGCAGTGGTTAGCACTGTGGCAGCATAGTTTTACCCTCGGCCGGGGGATCGCGGGGACCGTGAGATCGTGGGTTTGATCCCTGCTCCCGGCCAACAGTGATCTGTGTGCAGTTTGCATGTTCTCCCCGTGTTTGCGTGGGTTTACTCCGGGATTTCCCCGGTTTCCTCCCACATGCCAAAAACATGCAGGTTAGGGAGTTAACCTCTTGCACTCTGGTGTACTGCGGACGGGCACGTCTCTGCGTCCCAGAGCGCACTGAAAAAAAAAAAAGTTCTTCCACTATAGACACAGCCGCAAACAGATCAGATATGACTGACCTCTCATTCGACTAATAAGAGCCTTGAATTGGGTTTCTGAAACCTTGAAGAACCAATGACTGAAAACCTAGCAAGAAGGACCCGCCTACCAACGCTGTGAATGCAGCGAGCCAAATGAAGCACAGAAGTTCGGGCTGGGTGAAGAGAGACTGACCGCTGCAGCAGATGAAAAAAAGGACCCGCAGGAAGAACCTGCTACAGACCCAACAGCACGGAGACCACCCACAAGCGCGACCTGCACTTATTCCAGCAGAATAGACGTTTAGGATTCTCTTCCATGGTCATCATAGACCGACGGAGGCCGACGAAAAAGGTTGTAAATCATTCGCCAAAACCGCAATCATGGAATTATGTTTTGACTGGGAACCACGAGCGGACCAGCGTCGCGCTCGTCTGACAATGAGGAAGAGAAGTTCGCCAGGACAATGCTGCTGTGAAGAGGTAAGTGTTATAAGCTAAATTATTCTTTATCCCTTAAAATTGTAATCAAAAATGACTTTTGACCGATCGGTAAATTACAACTGTGCGGCGCATGAAGTCCGAAGTTCGTGCGCCACGATACACAGGTTGTGCGCCGCGTCCGAACCGTGAACGCCCCCCCGCTACTCTTCTGTAACGAGGGGGGGAGAGCCGTGGTGACTGCGCCGCTGTCGCCACATGACTATTCCGTCATGTAGCGATGGCCGATGTCCGTCCTCTGTAGCGAGGGGGGGGGGACACAACCCCCCCCACACACACACAGAGCCCTGAGTGTCACCTTTCATTAGAGCCCAAGATGAAGCTTCTATATTGAATCATTCAAAAGTTACAGACGTTTTTCCAAACTGTGCCATTTGGCACAGTTCCAAAATGCCTGGGAACAGCCTGAGGAAAAAGCTGTGTAATATATTCATTTTTTGTGGTATTGTTACAAAATTTTGACCTCAGCTGGATAACACTTGGTTCTACATTTCTGTTGCATTTTCCAGCCCGGACCTGAAGCTGTGTGTTATTTGCAAGCATTTGTATCCAAAAAAACACCCACGCCAAATTTATTTTCTTCAAGTTCAGTATGTTTAGATGACTGTAACTTAAGGCCCTTTTCCACTAGCCTCACTTGGCCCTACACCGCACCACTCAGCCCGCTTTAGGCGCTTTTCTACTAGCCCCAGCACCGGTTAAGCAGGTACTTTTTTCGTACCTGATCCAGGGCAGGGTCTAACCGGGCCGAGTAGGGCTGAGTATGGCTGTGATATGACTTTAAGAGACCGGTCGCCGCTGATTGGTCAGGTTGTAACGTCATGAAAGCGACTTTTTCTGCTGAATTTACTCCACGACCACCATTTGTAATTGTTCAGCAGTGAACACAGTGCACCCCTTTAATACGGTATATTATATTAATATACTGTATAATATACTTATATAATAATATACTCCTAATATTATATATTAGGAGGTGTGCAATTTTCTTTCTATATTAGGCCACGATCGCATCCAGCGCGAGTTGGACGGATCTGCTTGAAATGCAGGTGTCCGAGCAGATGGCTTCCCAAGGGCACATCCGTACTGCCAAACAGTGTCGGGAGAAGCTGAAAAAGCTGAAAAGCGATTACCGAGCAGTGAAGGACCACATTGCTCGAAGTTCAGCGGATGGAAGGAGTGGAAGTGGTTCGCTGAGAGACATTGGGCTCCACACGGTCACGGTCACGGCCCTTGGAAACCGTGGATGGTGAGTGTTTATTTGATATTGCTCATCTGTTCGCCACTTGATCCTTTCTGTGCCAAGTTCACTGTTTTTAAGAAATAGGAAGGTTGTTAGATTGTGGGTAATGGTTGTTACTGAGGCTTGCGTATTGTTTTGCAGCCAACTGCAGATTCACGCTTGCTCTGTGTTAAGTATTAGCGCGAACAAAACGCTGAATTACGCTTATTGTATTCCGGTTAAAAACTTGAGAGTGTTTCAGAGTTTTATAACTTATTGACACTATCTTCAAGTGAAAATTCACTGAAAAGATTAAACTACTGGAAAGAAGATCTGCAAATTGAAATTTCAGAGGAACAATGGGAATTGGCTTGTACAGAAGCTCAAACCAAATCAATAAATGCACGCCTTAAATTGATACATTTCAAATGGTTAATGCGGATGTATGTTACACCGGAGGAGTTAAATAGATATAACAAAAATATACCAGATACATGCACAAAATGCATGGAAAGTAAAGGAACCCTATTTCATTGTTTATGGGAATGTAGATTAATAAGAATGTTTTGGGAAGAGGTGAGGGTAACAATTGAAAAAATAATCTCAAAACAAATCATATTGAATCCTAAACTGTTTTTGTTGGGTCTGTACCCAGAAAAGCATAATTTTAATAAAAGTGAAAGAACATTCATAGACCTCAGTTTGCTTAATGCCAAAAAATGTATTGCACTATTATGGAAAAAGACTCATAGACCAGATGTGACTCAGTGGTTAAGACAGATGTTAACAAACCTTCCATTAGAAAGAATAACATATTTTTTTTTTTTTTTTTTTTTTTTTTTTTTGTTACTTATTTGTACCCGTAGGTAGACTTGGTTTGCAGTCTGGTGACAAGCCACCGGCTACTGGTCGCTGCGTGCGCGAGCGCCCTAAACCTACATGTTTTTGGTGTGCGGGAGGAAACCGGAGAAATCCCGGAGTAAACCCGCGCAACACGGGGAGAACATGCAAACTCCACACAGCTCACTGTTGGTCGGGGGCTGGGATCGAACCCACGATCTCATGATCCCCGCGGTCCCCCGGCCGAGGGTAAAACTGTGCTGCCACAGTGCTAAACCACTGCGCCACCGTGCATATATACTAAAATCAAAGGAAATTGTGTTTGAGAATATATGGAGACCTTTTATTGATTATGTAAAAAATTTAAACATAACTCTTGAAGAAGAAGGTGAATGATGTGTGTGGACCTTGTAAATTCCAAACTGGTGAACATAATATGTATACTTATGTATTGGATTGTCTAGACTAAACAGAGGAGCATTGTTGAAGACTTGATTTTGTTGGTGGTTGTTGGTGTTTTTAGTGCATTTTTTTTTTTGTAGTACTTTAGTGTTAGTGTTTGATTGTTTGTATCATGTTTGTTAAAAAAAAAAAAAAAAAGGTTCAATAAAGATATTGTGGAAAAAAAAAAAACTTGAGAGTGTTGTGTACATGTTGCACTTTGGTGTTAAGTTTTAAATTACGTGCATTTTTTTTCCTAGAATCGCATTTCATATCACAGGGGTCCACCTCAGTGGAGATAACTGACACAGCGGACTCTCCTGGCGCTGCGTCTGCGTCTGGCTGAGCGCCAGCTGGATCGACTCCACATCACCAGCTCCATCTGGATCACGTTCAAGTGCCGGTAAGGCACAATAACCACGATTTTTTTTTTGGGTTGAAACAGGTCCAGCAGCGGAAACCAGGGTCGAAAATCCATCCATCCATCCATCTTCTACCGCTTAATCCTTTACAGGTCGCGGGGGGGGCTGGAGCCTAACAAGTTATGTACCAAATTGATTAATGCAATTTCCTGTAGCTGCATATTAATTAATTGAAAATGTCATTTTAAATGTACAAAAAGGTTATTCTTTGGTCTTCACTTATCAGTGTTCCACAACCATTTTTAGGTGTGGTGATTGAAGTGGTGTTGTAACTCCTGTTTTATAAAAACAAATAAAGCTGATGAACTGCCGTTGAAATCAACATGCTTCATTGAAATGCTTCGCGTCAGCTGACTGTATTAACCCATTCAGATTTCTGCGGCCACACTACAAGCAACTAACAAGCAACTACTACATTACCCATCCATCCATCCATATTCTTAATCTTAATCCTTTTTAGTTTTGCAGGGGGGCTGCAGCCGAAGACAGCACCCTGCGTGTTGCAAAATCTGCTCTACTGAGGGGCAGCAACATGACAGTTCAGCTTATATACAGCAATGAAGCATAATATAATAGTGACATTCCACCACAGACTTTCACCTGTGTAATTCCATAATATATGTAGTGATCCAGCTTTAACGACCATGCCTTTCTGTCTTTCCATCTAGGCAAGACGAAAACAGACAACTCCCATCGCTGACCTTACATCAGCGATGGTCAACATGCATGACGAAGAGATGCGGCTCTTGGAACGGCAACATGACCAGCGGCAAGAATCAGGAGTACATGCAGCATTTGCGACAGGTGGCTGCAGATGTGCGGGCAGATGCGCATGAAGCCCTGGAACAGGACGCTGCGTTACGAAGGGAAGAGCTCGCAGAGATGTCATCGCCCAGTCTGTTTTTTTGTTTGTAAATTTTGCTTCGGGAATAAAATTGTATTGTTTGCATCAAAAGTCTGGTTTATCTGTTATGACACCGTATGAGAAAAGCCAATAATTACATACACATTCCATTCTCTGTTCACTCCACATGCTGCTGTTCATCAGGTCAGGTGTATAGCCTTCTAACGATAATTTAATTTTTAACAACACAACGAAACATAATGTCTTGGTAGGTTTTTTTTTATTTTAAACAAATTTGCAATGCTGAATCCATTTCTCTTGAACGGGTACATTTTTTAGGTTATAAGCAGTTGTACAGGTGTGCTTGAACTTGTAGACACTGATAAAGGTAAGTACGTGTAAGTTGAATGTTGCATCACCAGTCAAAATTTAATAAATTAAGAAGGAATCTAGCAAAAATTTGGCACTAATAACAGTAGACAGATTGGACAAGGATACACAACTGTGTTTTTGTTGCACACAACTGTTGTTACCAACAAGTGCAAAATTTATATTCCCTTTTCCCAAAAATTAAAAATCAATTTGTAAGTAAAAGTGGGAGACCTTTACATGGGAAAATATGACATGTATCAGCACATGATTTATAGTTCAATTTGCATTTCCACCTAAGCAAAAGTGGCTTGTCGAGCTGGATTTTTGTGAAGATGGCCTGTGCGGTGTTTCTGCATGTAATTACATACCTGTCAAGTGATACGGTTTCGCCGTATTTTAATATGGGGAAAATGCAATTTTAGCAAATACGGGCGTATTGCCATTTCTGTACGCTAAAGAGAAAAATATACGGGAAAAAAAATTGAGAGTGTGGGGAGGAACACGTGTGTGACCCCCACAGCGTACGGGGCTGTCAGAGCGCTCAGCGTGAGCAATTATCACAACAGAAGTGTGGACTCATCATTAGGCTGATGGCTTCGCACCTTCTTAACAGATAAGCGTTATGAACAAGAGGACAGGTAGATGGACCATGCACAACATTTTATTTACAAAAAACATTTTTGAAATATGTATGCACATAAATGTGGACGAAATAGACAAGTATTGCATCACATGTTATATTGTAACGTGCAGCTCAACATGGCGACGTCCCACCGGCAGGTTTGAACTCACGCCTCCCGCTCCGGAGTCCCGCACTCTACCTGTGTTGCCAATAGGGTCAACCCACTTGTCAAGCCAAGTAGGGTGCTTATATTGAGTTCGCTACAATATCACCACCCTGCTCCTCTGCTCTCTGTGCCGCTGCCACCACTGGTTCATCTACTGCATCATCCAATGTAGTGTCAAACGTCTCTCTATGACTCTCACACAGATTGTGCAGAGCACAACAAGTCAGCATCATAGATTTAACCAGTTTTATGTCACAGTCATTCCTCCTTCCTTCTCTCCTCGTCATCATCCATGTTTGCTGTGGAGGATTCAGTCGCGTGTGTTTCACGTCACGAGGGTGTGGCGCCGCCTGCTGTTCAACAAATCCCACCCACAGCAGGTGTGCCAGCAGGTGCGCCAGCAGTAGTTGAAAAGCAACTGAGGCTGAACCGAACCGAAGTGAGTAGAGCCGGGTTTTCAAACCGGGGCTGAGTGGGGCTAGTGGAAAAGCGCCTTTAGTGGCAGGAGCACTGAGAGAGATTATGACTGTTTTTGCCAAAAAATTCAAAGTGTTTTCTTTTAAATGAGACCAACCCCATGAAGATGCTGCAAAGGGTTGAAGAACAGCTTTCGATTTACTTTGGGCACGTTATTTTTTGGCGTTTTTAGGAAAATTGACCGGAGTGCAAGGGGTTAAAGGCCAAATGTCACGTAATTTTTTTTTCTAAATGACAACGAATTTAGATAAAATACACATAGCTTAAACCAAATATTCATACCGGAGACCATATCACCCACCTGTATTTACATAATTGCACAAAATACACCAGGTGAAGGCCCCACCTCGCTTGCTGGCTTGTGACAGCCAGTCCAGACCACGCACATGTTTTTGACGTCACAAGTTGTACCCTGGCTGCCCTGCCTATCCACATTCACACTTATCAACATTGGACAATCATGACGGAAAGTGACAGTGATTGTGAACAAATTAGTTTAGTTTTGTCTTTTTTTTTTTTGTCTTTTTTTTTGTCAGTGGTTCAGACAGTGACAGAGGCATAGAACCTTACAGGTTCGAGCCGTCCGAGACGGAATCAGATGCTTTGTCTGATGACAACAGTTCCAACGATGACCAGAGAGCAGAACCAGTGGAAAATGTCATTGAACTGGACATTAATCGCCTCCAGAATTGGGAAGCCGAAGGGGGTCCGTCGAGGGCGCCCCATAAATATTGATTTTTCGGAAGCCATTATTATTACAGAGGAGGAGAGCCGCTGCTGTCAAGAAATTGACCAGATCAATATGAAAATGGAGGCGCATACCTGTCAAGTGAGACGTTTTCGCCGTATTTTAATACCCTAAAACGCGGCTATAAGGGACGGCGGAGTAATAAGGGACACTTTTCTGGGAAATGTTTTAAATGTAATTCGTGTTGTTATTGTCAAATATTTTAAGGAAAATACGGGGAAAATGCAATTTTAGCAAAAACGGGCGTACTGCCATTTCTGTACGCCCAAAAGAAAAATCTACGGGAAAAAAAACTGAGTGTGTTGAGGAGCACGTCCTGTGTGTGATCCCCCACAGCTATGGGGCTGGCAGATCGCTCAGCCTGAGCTGTTCGCACTACATTGAGAAGTGTGGACTCAATCATTAGTCTGATTGTCGGGGCGGGCAGATCGCTCAGCGGGAGCTATTCTCACTACAATGAGAAGTCATTAGGATAATGGTTTAACACTTTCAGCTGGGCTGCGGAACAGAGAGGAATCGCCTTACAAATACAGAATTCTGCTTTTTTTTTATTTTGCGCCGGACGCTGAGTTGTGTTGTTATTGTCAAATATCCATGAATCCTTAAAATATTTGACAACACGAATTACATTTAAAACATTTCCCAGAAAAGTGTCCCTTATTACTCCGCCGTCCGTTATAGCTGCGTTTTACGGTATTAAAATACGGCGAAAACGTCTCACGTGACAGGTATGAAAACATTTCCCAGAGAAATGTCCCTTATTACCCAGCTGTCCCTGATAGTCCCGTTTTAAGGTATGGGTGAAATATCCAATTTTTTCTTTCTTGTTGCTCACTTCAACCTTCCAGTCTCCATATAAACAATCAATCGAAATACCCCAAGCATCAAACTAGGGTACAATCTATTTCGTCACTTCCGCCTTCTTCCCCAGGCGATTCCAGGGGCCGTGTCAGGCCAAGCGTGGCAGTTTTAAATTAACGAATATTCCGATGTTACTGAAGCATATGCACCAAGACCCGAACGGATCGGTTCCCTTTTATATCTAGTTTCAAGACATTTAAAGTACCCTGTTATGTGACATTTGGCCTTTAAGGGGCGCTTGTGCACACAGTGACCGGCAGCTGGTGGTTTGTGACCAGACTGCAAAACAAATCTACCTACGGCTACAAATTAATAATAATAATAAAAAAAAAAAAAAAACATCCTGCAGACAACATAGGCGGCCTATGATCGTGACACACAGACACACACAAACTGACAGAGATTTCTTGTATTAATTGAGTGATGATGATTGGCGGTTGGCAACCAGCTTACAGGAGCATTACTGCCACGTACTTCACTCTATATCGTCACTCTACGTCTCTTATTAGCAGTATCTCGGAAAAAAAAAATTCTTCCCAGTTGCCACGGCTTTTGTCACGTTTTGTCTTAGCTTTGTTCTGAATTGTAATTGTCTTGTTTTTCTTTTGAATTCTTGGATGGAACATGGGTGGGCAATATAAGCTGCGGCTTCAGCCGTCACCCATGTTGGGTAACTTATGTTGAACTGTTTAATCAGAGGAGTTATTGTTTAATTTGACCTTTTAAGATGTTTTCTTTCCTCTTTGTTATATTATTCTGTTCCTTTCTTTTAATCTTGACTTTTAATCGATTCGAAATAAAGATTCATTCATTCATTCAAGTGAAGTGATGACATAAAGTAGGAGGAGACGAAGAAGAGTGATGTCTGAAGATAGAGTTGAGGACACAGCAATGATGACAGAAGGACTACAGCTCCTGACCAGATAGAGTGACGACACAGAGTGAAGGACGTGGCGGTAATGCTCCTGTAAGCTGGTTACCAACCGCCAATCAAATCTAAGAGAAGAAGAAGAAAAAATTATTCCAGAGTGGCTGTGCTAGGCTAGTTCAGTTAGCTGCTGTTAGCGCGGGTCGCCGTTGTTTTAAATCCTTTTTTAAAGCAGAACCAGAACCTTCTCCGGGTCACTTTAGTGTCGTCTCACAAACATTCCTCACGTCTGTTGCTGACTCACAAAAGTCTTTTCAACTGTTTTACTCACCAAATCTCGAACCCTCCCGTTACCTTCCGCCAGCGTCGCCTCCATTTGTGGTCAATGCGCGGACGCTTGAGAATGACGTCACAGTCTTTTTTTAACTTTTATTTTGAGAAATGCACAAACGATATTCCTGACAGTTCTTGAAACATTGCATCAGCAGGAACAGGTGCAGAAAATAACAGCATTGATTAAGAATATAATAACAGTAGAAGAAGAAAAAATTAATGGCTCGGGCTTTTGATGCAATTTATATTTATCATGTGGAGTGTGTAAAGAGACGGATTCATGGACAGACGATTTATTACACACTCACATCTCACAAGCACAGAAAAGACTGAATCATTTTCACACGGGCTCTCCTTTTCATCCAATTCTGTCTTCACACATTTACATGGAAGTTTCTCATCACACAGCATGACATTTACATTACACTGCCTTCAACCCCCTATGTCTCTGACTCCTTCTTGCTATATGCCCAGGAACTCCCTGGGCATTGTTCTCCCATGCTTATTCACTGTCTCTGTCTGAGGTGCTAAATAATCTGACTTCCCCAAGGTCCTACAATCAAACAAAAAGGCAAATATCACTGCCATTTTATTTTTCATAATATCAAGAGCTTTTTTTTTTGGACTTATTTTGTATTCGTAGGTAGATTTGCTCTGCAGTCCGGTGACAAGCCACCAGCTGCCGGTCGCTGCGTGCGCAAGCGCCCCTTAACTCCCTAACCTGCATGTTTTTGGCATGTGGGAGGAAACCAGAGAAATCCCGGAGTAAACCCACGCAGACACGGGGAGAACATGCAAACTCCACACAGATCACTGTTGGCCGGGGGCAGGGATCGAACCCACGATCTCATGATCCCCACGATCCCCCGGCCAAGGGTAAACTGTGCTGCCGTGGTGCTAACCACTGCGCCACCGTGCAGCCCCCGCTTGTGGCGATAGAAAATAAGGCACAGCGAACTGAGGTTTAAAAGTGGATTTTTATTCATCGCCATCACAGAACTCACTCCAGCACTGTATAAGCGTACTGGAGCGAGCCCTCAGGCTCTTGTGAGCAGACAGGGAATGCGTGTAGTCAGATGAGCAGTAAGAGAGACAGAATGAGCAATATGGTTGACTTATATACCCAGCTACAGACAATACATGCACAGCAGTAAGCATGGACATTTGCATTTGAGAGTCACACATAACAATAGCAGGATTACTGGCCAGAATTCCTCTCTGCTCCGGAGCTGTAGGACAAAAGAGGTTACAAGACACATCTACATATTGATATCAGTCCATAGATCACACTGCTATGCTAACTGCTCCAGCTGAGCGCTCTGCTTGTCCGTGGCTGTGGGGGTCACCCACAAGCTCTAAAAGAGGAAAGAAACTCATTATGAAAAGCAACAAATCGAGGTTTCACTTTGAAGTTTTTACATTTGTGTATTCAAACTTTGATCAGGATAAGAATATTATTTATCAGAAAGTCAATGTCTGTATTGTGCATAACAAATCCATATATTATGTCTGTGCAAGTAAAAGAATGAAGTCTAATCATTGTTGGAATTCTTCTTCTTTTAGATTTGATTGGCGGTTGGCAACCAGCTTACAGGTGCATTACCACCACTGACTTGATTATCATCACTCTATATCTTTGTATAAGGAGTTCTGATCAACTCCTTATGCGTGAAAAAATTATCCATCCTTGGACTGTGTCCGAGGTGCGACCGAATACCAATCAGGTACTTCACTCTGGAATTTTTCTTCTTCTTCTTTTAGATTTGGTTGGCGGTTGGTATGCCATCATCAAAGATCATAGGACTCACTATGACATCATCAAAGATCATATGGTGATTCAAGAAAATCTGTGTGTCTGTGTGTGATCAAAGGCAGGGATCACTCACAATCATAGGACTCACTGTGACATCATCAAAGATCAAAGGCAGGCATCACTGAACGAGTGCTGACGTGAAATATGCTGGACAATGGAGGAAACTGTTTATGGCATTTTTCCACTAGCCCGGCACGCCTCGATTCACTTCAGTACAGTTCGGCACGCTTTTGTCTCCATTACAACCGTGTTGAGCTGGGGTGGGTGGGATTTCTATAACAGCGAGGCGGCACCACACTCCCGTGACGTAGAACATGCGACCCAAGCAAAACATAACACATGCAGCTGTACAAGGCCACTCCTTGGTCTGTGGCTTTTTTCACCGTAAATACAAAAAAGGACCGCCAGACAAGGGTACAGGCAGCGAGATGAAACACTCTGGAATAGTTCTGCAGCTTCTGGGAGAGCCGAAGGCATGAGGATACAAACTAGGTCACCGCATATATGACGGTAAGCTAATGTTGCTAATGCTACTTTGCTATAAGTACGTCGTACTACACTGTAATGTCTGCAAGTTATCGCTGTTAGGTACTAAAATATGTACGCTGTGTGTGTTTCAGATGGCTCTGTTGCGGGGAAATTACCGCTTCATTCGCTCTGGGCGTTCAGCTCAGCCTGTCACGGATGTCATCAGCCTGTCACTGATGTCAACACAGCTTCACAAGCGATCAGTGGTTATAGAGCTTAAGAATGTCTGTAGAAACGTTTATTTCCTGTACAACAAATTACTCTGATCTGCTTGAAAATCATGGAGAGACTGTTGAGACATCATGGACGTACCTGCTTCAGCTGCAGAGTCTGAGGTGGTGTCATAGAAAAAAATGATCAGCTGACACAACTTGATCGCCAGGTTAATAACTATATTAGCCACAAAATATATATTCAAAAAGTAAACTTTACTGAGTTAGGTATAATAAGATATATTTGACAGTTATCATGCATTTTAGGCCAAAACAAACTTGATCTAGGATTAAAAGCAATTAAAATAATGCAGTCACAAGGTTACATGGAAAATACTTGATTTACTAGATACATGTACTGTAGAAATATATATTCTCTGCCAGTCTGGACGCCATGGTGATAGCAACTTAACGCTGAACCTCCCAGATCTAATCCAAGGAAAACATCTTCAAAATCAGACTTAACGGGTTTTTGGAAGAATAAAAATCAAAAGACAAAAACACCATGCCTAACCAAAAACAGAAGAAACTGACATTCCCCAGGTCAGGACGCGCAGCGGCCGCAGAATCCGAACCGGAGGACCTCCATTCAGGAGACAAAGAGCTGGGCCTAGCTAACAAAAAGGTTAGCTTGAAATCGCTATTTGATGAATTACGACGATTTCGGGCCGAATTTCATGAATTCAGAGAGGAACTAAAAAGGACGAACAGCAGAATGGACCAGGCCGAAAACCGAATCTTGGAAGCTGAAGAAAGAGTAGAAGTGCTTGAAGATTCTATGCTGGATTTACACAGAAAACAGTCAAGGCTGGAGGCTAAGCTAACCGACCAAGAAGGAAGACAGAGACGAGATAACATCAGAATTCACGGTCTGAAAGAAGGAGCTGAAGATAGTTTCAACACAGTGGCGGAATGCATGGAATCCTTATTGAGAGAGAAGTTGGATATTCCACAAACCACCGATTTGAAAATAGAAAAGGCCCATCTGTGGTCTATATTAATCATATATTCCATAACCTACATATGTTGAAGCATGTGGAAATGTTTAGTAATTACATATGTAAAGGACTTCACACCTCTGAAAGGACAAAGGCTCTCAACCGCCGAGTGAAGAACAAAGACGTTCCCAGAGACGGCGGAGGAGACCGGAGGAGCCACCCTCACCCCCTAAGGCGAGGAGAGGAAATACCAAGACAATGGGGGGATTAAGATAATGAGGGCTGTCAGCCTTTGTTATGCATGTCTTTTGTTGTGTGCAAGTATAAAGCCAGTGAGCTGGAGACATTCTGCCTCTTTTCTCCTTCTGCCACTGTGCACAAGATGAGACTTGTTAGAAGCGCTGATTATTGAACTTTGGTTTATAAATCAAATCGCCTCTTCATTTCCAAGCTCTTCTACACATCGTACATTAGCCGCAAAGCCAGCGGCAGAGGCGCCCCCGCGTTCAGTGGTGGTAAGATTCTCCGATTTCAAAATAAAACAAGAGGTTGTAAGACGGGCTTGGCAGAAAAAAGGATTTATGCATCAAGAAAGAAAACTCCGAATGTAGTAGTAGTAGATTAGTTTATTTGACAGGGACAGTGCAATAAACATAGACAATTAATCAAAGACATTGGACCTAAACTGGCCCGAGAAATACCCACTACGGTGCCAACAGGTGATTCAATATGCAATAACACTGCTGTAAAAGACACCATCTTCATAAAGAACACAGACGAAAGAGAGGTCATTGAAATTGTTAAATCGTTCAAAAGTAAAACATCTACTGACTGCGATGGTATTGATATGCTACTAGTCAAAACTGTTATCGAATGCATAGTGAAACCACTGACGTATATCTGTAACCTGTCTCTCCAATCAGGTATATTTCCCAATGCAATGAAAATAGCTAAAGTAATTCCGATTTACAAGACAGGCGACAGAGGGGAACTCTCCAACTACAGACCAATTTCACTATTACCGCAATTTTCCAAGATACTTGAAAAAATATTCTATGAGAGAATTGACAACTTCATACTGAAGAATGATTTATTGTGTGAGCAGCAATATGGGTTCAGACACAAAAGGACAACAGCATATGCCTTAATGGAATTTACAGAAAAAATATCAACAGCCATTGAAAATAAAGAGTATTCAGTTGGAGTATTCCTGGATCTTAAAAAAGCATTTGATACAGTAGATCACAATCTATTATTAAAGAAACTACAAAATTGTGGTATTAGAGGGGTAGCACTGTCCTGGTTAAGAAGTTACTTAAAGAATAGATATCAGTTTGTATGTGTTAACAACAAAAACTCAGAGCTACTGAAGGTCACCTGTGGAGTCCCACAGGGTTCAGTTTTGGGACCATTATTATTCAATGTGTATATAAATGATATATGTAAAGTTTCAGAAAAAATGGACTTAATATTGTTTGCTGATGACACTAACCTGCTATGCAGTGGAAACAATTTGGAACAACTTCTGGATACACTCGGAAAGGAATTAGGAAAGCTGAAACTGTGGTTTGATTCAAACAAATTAACGCTCAATTTAAGCAAGACAAAATTTATAGTCTTTAACAACCATCACAACTACCCAGTACCCAAACTCAGTGTAAATGGTGTAGAGATTGAAAGGGTATCCGAAACTAAATTCCTTGGAGTAATAATTGATAACAAACTGTGTTGGAAGCCACATATTAATTATATAAAAGGTAAAGTATCCAAATCAATTGCAATATTACACAGAGTGAAAAATTTGCTGAATCAACCCATACTATACACCTTGTATCATTCATTAATACTCCCATACATGACATATTGTAATGAAGTATGGGGAAATACATATAAAACAAACATATATCCACTCTTTATGCTTCAAAAGAGAGCTATTAGAATAATCAACAAAGCAGCTTACAGGGAACCAACAAACCCACTTTTTCTTAAACAAAAAACTCTCAAGTTGAAAGATCTGATCGACTTTAAAACCGCAATAATAATGTTCAAAGTGAAGAATCTATCACTGCCCGCAAATATCCAAAAGTTGTTCCAAACAAGGGAGAAACGATATCACTTCAGAGGAACATGTATATTTCAAAAGCCTACAGTGAGAACAACTACCAAGCAACACTGTATTTCAGTGCAAGGTGTCAGATTATGGAACGATTTTGGACCTGAATTAAAATCATGTACAAAGCTTGGACAATTTAAACAAAAACTAAAGGAAGAAATACTCCAAACATATTTACAAGACGACATGTAAACTCACATAGCTTTCCAGCCTGTGTTGTGTTATAGCTTAGTTTTTCTTTTTTCTCTGTGACACTATGTCTTAGATTTGTTTTTGAATAGTAACCGCTTAACTTAGACTAGCTCAGTTTTCTTTTTCTCTCAGTCATATTTTGTCTTAGCCTTGTTTTAAATTGTAATCGCTCTTGTCTTGTTTTCTCTTTTTTCTCCTTTGAATTCTTGGATGGAATATGGGTGGGCAATATAAGCTGCGGCTTCAGCCATCACCCATTTCGGATAACTCACGTGGAATTGTATAGTAGAAGGAGTCTTTGTCTAATTTGACCTTGTTGTTATATTATACAGTTTCTTTTAACCTGTAATGTACTATCCGAAATAAATAAATTCATTCATTCATTCATTCATTCATTCAAGTCTTCGTGGAGCACGATTACGCCCCTGAGGTTCTTAAAAAGCGATGGGAATATAACGACGCCAAAAAGGTTCTACGGGAAAAGAATCTACGCTTTCAGACGCCATTTCTGGCGAAGTTAAGGGTCTTTTACGGTGAAGAGTCATGTCTCTATAATTCAGCGGAAGAAGCAACAATTGACACGGCAAGAAGAGGGCTCCCAGTAACGGTGTTTAAACCCGCAGCGAATCTGAGCGAGAAGATCAGAGCTCAATCGTGGTCCACTCAAAGACCTTCTAAATCCACGGGCCAGCAGCGGGAAACCCAGCCCCAGAGCTACAAAGATAAGCTTTCCAGTTCCAGGAAGGAATAGCGACCTTTTGGGGGGTTTTTTTGTTTTTTTTTCAGTCATTCTGCACTTCCATCCCCCCTCCTACAAGGTAACAAACATTAAAGGAGATGCAGAATCAGCATGTGGTAAAACCTTTCATGGAGCAGTTATAGCATTAGAAACAAATGTCTTCTTAATTTAAAGGGAAAAAAAAAATCTTGTTAAAATGGAAATGTAACAATGACCCGCATGTTCTCTCCACACTAACAAATACTGTATTAGAGTGAATGTTTGCTGTGATGGGGGCGGGAGGGTGCACACAATCTCATAGGGTATAGGCAAAAAAAAAAAAAAATCATTACAAATTCGGATTGGGATCTGAAATTCACGTTAAAAACATGGGACAACTTACAGGGGTAAGAGAGGGCCCTCGACACGTAACAGAGTTTGAGGAATTTCCCTCAGAGCCTACACTCCATCAGGGCTCTTACAGGGTCTTTAAAGAGACCGCAGCTCAGGAAGTTTTTTTGACAGGTTTTTGTTTTAAAGTCTCGTACACTATGTTCTTAATGTTTTTTATGTTCTTAATGTTCTTTCAGTTTCTGAGTAGCAAAAAAGAGGGCCACCACACTGTTATACTAAATAAGAAAATACAATGGAGAAACAGGGTGTAACCAAAATAGCCTCATATAATGTAAAAGGGATCCTGAATCCAGTTAAAAGATCCAAGATTCTACGCAAAATGAAAAAAGACAAAGCAGAAATAATATTTTTACAAGAAACCCACCTAACAGACGTGGAACACACTAAACTCAATAGACAAGGGTTTAAAATAATCTCTTCATCTTCATATAAATCAGGGAGGAGGAGGGGAGTAGCAACATTGATATCAACCAAAATTACATTTGAAAAAAAATCAGAACGCAAAAATAAAGAAGGGAGGTACAGTTTGGTAATTGGGCGGCTAGAGGGAGAAGGTATCACCCTGCTGAATGTATATGCACCACCAGGGGCTAAATGGAAATTTTATAAAAATGTATTCGACCTAATGATAACTAAAGCCCAAGGTTTAGTGATATGTGGTGGAGACTTCAATCTAAGACTGAATCCATACTGGGATGCAACAGGTAATTCTTCACATCAAAATAACACTCAAAATAGGAAAACTCGGATGCTACTAAAAGAAATGGGAATCTGTGACGTATGGAGGGAATTCAACCCCAATGTAAAAGATTATACTTATTATTCAACGCCACATTCATCTTACTCAAGGATTGATTACTTTTTTATGTTTAATAGAGACATTGGAAGAGTAAAAACATGTAAAATAGGACTGATGGATCTCTCTGACCACAGTCCGATCTATATGGACTTAAACATCCAAAAATACACAAATAATACATTTTCCTGGAGGTTGAATTCAAATGTCCTGAAAGGACCAGTGAAAGATGAATTGGAATCAGATATTTTCAGATATTTGGAAGAAAACGATAATGGAGAAGTATCCCCTTTAATACTGTGGGATGCGTGCAAAGCTGTAATAAGGGGGAAAATTATTGCAAAACTGGCAACCCAAAAGAAACTGAGACAAGAAAAACTAATCACACTAGAATCAGAACTCAAGAACCTAGAAAAAGAACACAAAGACAACACTCATTCTAATGGCTCGCTCAAGATTAAAGAAATTAAAAATCAAATAAATGAGATCTACACAATAGAAATCCAGAAGAAACTTACATTTCTGAAACAAAAACACTATGAAGCAGGCAGTAAATCGGCAAAATTACTAGCCTATAAATTGAGGAAACAACAAACAGAAAGAGCAATCTACAAAATCAGAAACCCAGTATCAAAGGAAATAAAATTCAGAATTCAGGATATTCTTAAAAGCTTCGAGAATTACTACAAGAACTTATACTCCCACAAAAAACATAAAAACGCATCCGAGACATTCCTAAACACATTACACCTTCCCCAACTTATGGAATCACAAAATAAAACACTACTGTCAGAAATACAACCTAAAGAATTGGAAAAAGCAATTATGAAACTTAAAGCTAACAAATCCCCAGGAGCAGATGGCTATACAGCAGAATGGTACAAAACCTTTAAACAGCAACTATCTCCTCTCCTCTTGAAAACATTTAACTATGTCCTCCACACAGGGGAAATCCCCCCCTCCTGGAGAGAAGGGGTCATTGTAGTTATACCTAAACCTGAAAAGGATAAACTAGAATGCTCCAACTACAGACCAATCAGTGTATTAAATCAGGACTATAAGCTTTTTACCATTATCCTTGCCAAAAGGTTAGAAAACATACTGACAGACTTAATTCACTTAGACCAAACAGGTTTTATAAGACAAAGACAGACACAAGACAACATTCGACGCACTTTACACATAATTCATCATATAAAAAAATATAACTTAAACGCAGTCATATTGGGATTAGATGCTGAAAAAGCATTCGATTCGTTTGACTGGTCTTTCCTATATAGAATCTTATCCAGTTTCAATTTTCATAACAACTTCATTAGAACTATACAGGCATTATATAAAAAACCAACAGCTAAAATAAGGATTAACGGTAATTTATCATAATCTTTTGAGCTGGAAAGAGGATGTCGTCAAGGCTGCCCCCTGTCTCCACTGCTCTTTGCAATCTTCATAGAACCTCTGAGCCAATGGATAAGACAAAATCAAAAAATTCAAGGTATTACACTTGGTCAGAAGGAACATAAAATAGCACTCTTTGCTGATGACATTTTAATATACCTAGGGCAACCAGACACTTCTTTACCAGAACTAATCTCAGTTTTTTCAGACTATGGAGATTTATCGGGGTACAAATTAAACATGCATAAAACCCAAGTTTTTACATTCAACTATGACCCAAATCATTATTCACTAAGTGAACTCAAAACCAACTGAGAGTTGGAATCTATGAAATATCTGGGGGTCAATATCCCGAAACAACTCGACAAAATTATAACACTAAACTATGATCCACTGGTGACAAAAATAAAATCTGACCTAGCAAGATGGAATATGATACCATTCTTAGGTACTGCACAAAGAATTGAAGCAGTCAAAATGAATATACTTCCACGTCTTCTATACCTTTTCCAAACAATACCAGTAGAACCTCCCAAAAAAACATGGCAGGAGCTAGACAGAAGGATCTCAAGATTCATATGGCAGGGTAAGAGACCTAGAATCAGATATAGAACCCTACAGCTAAACAAAGACAAAGGTGGGCTCGCGCTGCCAAATATCAGGGACTATTTTATAGCTGCACAAATTAAAACTTTAGTAGAGATATGTAACCCAGTCTACACTGCACAATGGAAGGAGATGGAATGCCAAATAACAAGTGACATCCCCCTACAGGCGATAATAGGGAACAATGCCTTACCTAAACTCTTGAATAACACTAACCCGTGGATAGAGACCCCGCTAAAAATTTGGTTTAAGATAGTCAGAGAGAATCAAGCTAAAGAGCCCTATCGACTTCTGCAATGGATTGCCTATGATCAAGATTTTACCCCCAATAAAACAGACACTAGATTTAAAGAGTGGAAAGAGAAAGGGCTGATAAAATATTACGATTTTTTTAAGGGGCAAACTTTAAGAAGTTTGAAGATTTGAAAAAACAAGGTCTAATAAATCAAGATCTTTACAGGTTCTTTCAGCTTAGACACCACATAAACAATATACTTAAAAAGGAGGATTTGGAAAGGGCCCAGTCAGGTGTTCTGAAGGTCTTCTTAATGGCATATAAAGGGATCCCAGGGATCAGATACATTTCTAAAATATACCAAGGTCTTCAAGACTTAAAAGGAGACAACACATCATATATAAAAGAGAGATGGGAAAAAGAGGGGAATTTCACTTTACAATTGGAAATATGGGAAAAGCTAAATAGACAGCAATGGAAAAGTACCTCATCCCTGCAGTGGAGAGAATTTGGATGGAAAAATTTGGTAAGATTTTTCAGAACACCTGCACAAAACAAATTTACCCATAAGGGGTTGAACTGTTGGCGCTTGTGTGGTGAAAAGACTGCAAATCATTTTCATGTGTTTTGGTCATGCCCAGTTATCCACCAATATTGGACCAATGTACAGACAATATTGGGGAAAATATTCAAAATAACAGTTCCCTTTTCTTTTGTAACTTTGTATTTGGGTTTACTACTGGACTCACTGGAAAGACGAGGAGATAAATACTTATTCAATGTTTTAATATTGGCAAGTAAAAAAGCCCTAACTAAAAAATGGATGCTGAAGGACTGTCCTACACCTGAGGATTGGATTAACGTGATTCAAGACATTTACTCGATGGAAAAGTTGACATTCGCACTGAGACAGGACATGGATGGGTTCATGAACTTTTGGCAACCCTGGATCGCATATGTGTCTTCCATTAGATCTAATCTTTGACAAATACCATTTCAATGATGGTCCCGCTCTTTGTTCCAACGCTACTCAGATGCTCTTTTACTTTTAATTACTTAATTTTCTGTTTGTTTTTTGCTGTTCTGTTTGTTTGTTTATTCATTTTTTTTATTTAATTCTCTTTAATTTCACTTTTTCTTTCACTTTAAAAAAAAAAAAAAGGGAGTGTTGTAATAACTATCCTACCAATGCTGTCAAATAGCAAAAAATAAGGGAACGTGCGATGAAAATGTAAACAATGCAATGCTGTAATGACCTGTATACCCTTTACAAAAACTTAAATAAAAAAAAAAAAAGAAATATATATTCTCTGCATCAACAATGTACTAGCCATGCATTCATGTCGTATTGCACTGGGAATTGCACTGACAATAAACCTCTGAAGTTTTTGCAGATTGTGGGACACATATGTATCACTTGAGGCCTCACATCTCAGATTAGAACAAAGAGCTGAGTCTCCTTGGAGATAACAGGAGGATGTGAAAGTTTAGCCTTTGGTATGCAAGAGATGGCCTTGGGGGATTTCTGGGTGTGCCGAAGTCTATGGAAAGGAGGCTATAGGATCAAAGAGTAAATGCATTGTTACTTATGATTGAAATGCAATGTGATTGTGAACTGGTATATAAAGGACGAATGCTTCTGTGTTCTTTCTCTTTCTGCTTTGCTGATGTTGGAAGATGTGAATAAACCTGACTTGTGAGATAAACTCTGCCTCGTCATTTTCACATTTCCACACTGGTGACCCTAAGACGTATCATGGACGAAAGAAGGTCCCCCGGGCCAGCCGAGTCAGGAGCTCCCAGCCAAGCGTATGCCACTACCGTCCAGCTACCGGACTTTTGGCAAGACAACCCGCGCTCCTGGTTCCACTTGGTCGAAGCACAGTTCGCCCTCCGGGGGATAACGGTAGATGACACCAAGTTCTACCATGTGATTGCAAAGCTCGACAACCGCACGGCTCGGCATGTGGAGAGCCTATTGGAGCGGCCACCGGCCAATGACAAATACGGCGGGTTGAAGGCTGCGCTTATCCAGCGTTTCACTGTCTCCGTCGAGGAGAGAGCGGAGAGGCTCCTGGCTCTGAACGACTTGGGAGATGGCACGCCCATTGACCTGATGGAGAACATGCTGAGGTTGAGGGGCTCAGAGGTTGAGGGGCTCAGACGACGACGACTTCATCTTCACCCACATCTTCACCCACATTTTCCTCAGGACCCTACCATCGGCCATGAGAGCGACTCTGGCCAGTTTGCCGTTGTTGGCCCAGCGGGACTTCCGCGCGCTGGCCCAGGAGGCGCATCGGATTCTCAACGCCAGCAAACAGCGCACGGCCACCGCAGCAGCGACGGAGTTCGGCGCGGCGGCCGGAGATGGCGGGGGGCCAGAGACGGTGGTAGCAGAATCACCGACGATGGCGGTGGCGGCGGCGGCGGCGGCGGCCAAGGATCGCGGAGGAGACACCCTCTGTTTCTACCATCGCCGCTTTGCAGAGAAGGCACGCAAATGTATACCACCGTGCCAGTTCAAGCGCTCGGGAAACGCCAAGACCGGGGGTCAGTAGCAGCTGCGACCCTCGGGGAGGAGAACAAGCTGCTCTACTTGAAGGATGCACGCTCGGGGAGGCATTTCCTCGTGGACACAGGCTCCCAGTTGAGTTTCATCACACCTTCCTACGCGGACAGACTAGCTGGTTCCGGAGGTCCCCGGGTGACAGCAGTGAACGGCTCGGAGATTAAGACCTTTGGTGAGAGGATGCTGCTTCTGTCTTTACACAGCCGTACATTCGAGTGGACTTTTGTCATAGCAGCAGTGAATTTCAATATGTTAGGGGCTGATTTTCTGTGCTCACATGGTTTGTTGGTTGATCTCGCAAACAGGCGCCTGGTTAATGGACTTTCTTTCTATTCTATTCCCTGTGCAGCCCGAGTGGCCCCCCAACAGCACAAGCCAACGTCACAGCGGCAAGCGGTAAGTTCCACACACTGCTCACTCAGTTCCCAGCACTCACGGTTCCCACATTTTCAGCAGCCATTGCTAAACACGGGGTAGAACATTTTATTACTACCACCGGCCTGCCCGTTTTTGCAAAAGCTTGGCGCTTGGATGCAGCTAAACTGACCATAGCACGCGAGGAGTTCGCCAACCTGGAAAGGTTGGGCATCATCAGGCGTTCTAACAGCCCATGGGCTTCCCCGCTTCACATGGTCCTGAAAGCTGACGGCTCGTGGCGACCCTGCGGAGATTTCCGTAGGTTGAACAACGCCACAGCGCACGACCGCTACCCAATCCCCCATATCCAAGATTTTTCCGTTCATTTGGCGGAGGCGCACATTTTTTCTAAGATAGACTTGGTTTGCGGTTACCACCAAGTCCCAGTGCGCGCTGAGGACATACCCAAAACAGCGGTAATAACTCCGTTTGGCCTATTCGAGTTTTTGCGCATGCCATTTGGGCTTAAAGGCGCTGCACAAACGTTCCAACGCATGATGGACGCGGTGTTGCGCGATCTCCCTTTCGTATTCTTCTACCTGGACGACATCTTAGTAGCCAGCGCGTCCAAAGACGAACAGGAAAACCACCTCACGGCAGTTTTCCAGAGGTTGGGAGAGCACGGTTTAATAATCAACCCAGCGAAGTGTCAGTTCGGGGTGGCGCAGATTGATTTTTTGGGGCATCGCATCTCTCCAGAAGGAGCAGTCCCGCTACCTGACAAAGTGCGTGCGGTAACAAATTTTCCCCAGCCACAAACGGTCAGGGCGTTACAGGAGTTTTTGGGAATGGTGAATTTTTATAATCGTTTCCTCCCTCGCGCAGCGCAGCTCATGCAACCACTGTACGCTGCACTCAAAAAACAAAAACCCGCGAATAAAATCGAATGGTTCCCGGAGCGAGAGCGAGCGTTCTCGGAAGTCAAGGCAGCCCTGGCCAATGCTGCGTTGTTGGCGCATCCGGACCCAACGGCCCGCATAGTGCTCACTACTGATGCGTCATATGTGGCTATAGGGGCGGTCGTGGAGCAGCACGTAGCCGGGGCTTGGCAGCCGCTCGCCTTTTTCAGCAGGACTTTGTGCGATAGTGAATGTAAATACAGCGCGTTTGACAGGGAGTTGTTAGCTCTCCATTTGGCCATTCGCCATTTCAAGTTCTGGCTGGAAGGACGCTTGACCACAAGCCGCTGACTTTCGCGATGGCCAAGGTTTCAGAACCGTGGTCAGGCCGGCAGCAGAGACAGCTGGCCGCGATCTCAGAGTTTACTACCGATATTCAGCATGTGGCGGGTAAATTTAATGTGGTGGCAGACTGCCTCTCGCGCGTTGTGGCGGCCCCAGTCCGCGTAGGGATAGATTATGCAGCCATGGCTGCGGATCAGGCTAGCGACGCGGAAGTGCGCGCGCTCCAGTCTGGACCAACAGGGTTAAGGCTGGAGAACAGGGTGCTGCAAGACGGTATGCCCCCCCTAATCTGCGACGTCTCCACTGGACAACTGCGTCCTGTGGTACCGGCCGCGTAGCACCGCCGCGTTTTTGACTGGATTCATTCTCTGGCTCACCCAGGAGTGCGCACGTCGGTCAAAATGGTAGGAGAGAAATTTGTATGGCCGAGCCTGCGCAAACAAGTTAAGGAGTGGGCAGCAGCCTGCATGGCGTGTCAACGAGCCAAGGTACACAAACACACGAGAGCTCCCTTGGAGCCTTTTCACATCCCGGCTAAGAGGTTCGATCATGTTCACGTGGACCTCGTAGGCCCCCTCCCGCCATCACAGGGGTGCACACACCTTCTGACAATGGTGGACCGCACCACGCGCTGGCCGGAAGTGGTTCCACTTGCGTCAACCACAGCCGAGGAGGTGGCGCGCGCGCGTTTGTAACTGCATGGGTGGCACGTTTTGGAGTTCTGTCGGACATTACGTCTGACAGAGGCCCTCAATTTGTTTCCGAACTTTGGTCAACAATGGCCCGCAGCCTGGGTGTCACAATTCACCGCACAACCGCGTACAATCTGCAGGCTAATGGGTTATGCAAGCGTTTTCATAGGTCATTGAAAGCGGCCCTCAGGGCGTCACTGACGGATGCAAATTGGGTAGACAAGCTACCGTGGGTTTTATTAGGGTTGCGTTCTGCACCTAAAGAGGACTTAGAAGCCTCCCCGGCTGAACTAGTTTTTGCGCAGCCACTTCGGCTGCCCGGGGAGTTTCTCCCAGATAATCCTGCGCCAGATAGCTCCCCGTCTCAGCTGTTGCAGCGTGGCATGGAATCGGGCACGCTGCCCGGCCCCGTTCACCACAGTTTTCCGCGCGTTTTTGTACCTAAGACTTTGAAAAACGTGGAGTTTGTTTTTGTCAGACACAATGCTCATCGCCCACCACTATGGCCACCTTATGATGGACCATTTAGAGTGCTGGAAATGGGGGACAAGCATTTTTTGCTTGATTTGGGGGACAGGAATGAAAAGATTGGCATTAACAGGCTCAAATCCGCCTTTGTTGTGGCGGACGAGGATGTGCTGTTGGCCAGGGCTCCTCGGCGCGGCAGACCCCCTCGAACAAATTCCCCAGAACACCCACAGGGACTGACAAACAGTTTTCACCCCCAGACAGCAGCCCCTCCGCATGATGGCGCTGCAGAAGTGGTGAAGCCTGCTTACAGCAGATACGGGAGGAGGCTGAGGCCCAAGCAGCACGTGGGTTGATGTGTAATGATTTTATCATGACATGCAGACTGTTATTCTGTTGTTCCATCTTAGATGTTTGGGGGGGCTCATGTGGGACACATGTGTATCACTTGAGGCCTCACATCTCAGATTAGAACAAAGAGCTGAGTCTCCTTGGAGATAACAGGAGGATGTGAAAGTTTAGCCTTTGGTATGCAAGAGATGGCCTTGGGGCATTTCTGGGTGTGCCGAAGACTATGGAAAGGAGGTTGTAGGATCAAAGAGTAAATGCATTGTTACTTATGATTGAAATGCAATGTGATTGTGATTGAAATGCAATGTGACTGTGAACTGGTATATAAAGGACAAATGCTTCTGTGTTCTTTCTCTTTCTGCTTTGCAGATGTTGGAAGATGTGAATAAACCTGACTCATGAGATAAACTCTGCCTCGTCATTTTCACATTTCCACAAGATGTCTTTTTTTATATGTGAAGGTTACCACCATGTGGCATAAATTAAATACTGAAAGATTGGAAAAGCTAAGAACAATCCAGCAGTTTGAGAAATCACTTTTGGTTTGGTGTAAATCTGTCAACAGAATTATGAACCATAAAGCAGTTTGTGTTAAAATGTTAAATCCTATTAAAACTAATCCGGGGGCTTCCAATCATGTGTCATGGGGGGCCAACATCCTGCAGGTTCTCTTCTACCCAGTCTCTTCAGCAGGTGTTCTCACTGATCAGTCAGTGGAAGAAGTTCAGTGGAATCTGCTGTTGAAGACACTGGTTGGAGGTAAAGCCTGCAGGGTCTTGGCCCTCCATGGCACATGAATAGACACCCCTGCCCAAACCCATTATGATGAAGAGCAGATGCTAATATGACCCAGAATTCCTCCATATACTGGTACTGTCACTAAAGTATGCAGGGTCTTCTGTACGGTCTTCTAACAATATAGTCTTCAGTTAATAAAATAATTGTTTTGGTTACTTTTTTCTTAAAAATGAGCCATTATTTTCAAGGTCACTGATAAATCCTTTGTACAGTTGACTCTTTTCCCACCGGTGTCTTAACAGACAAAACAGAAAATCATGATGCAAACACATAAGTCACTAAATTGTTTATTACAATCAGCAGCAAATTCCAGATTATTCAGAATGTGCAAAATTCAAACTGTAAAAAAAAAACTGGAATGGTCACACACGGCAGCCACGCTGCCTCACTGAGAAGCAACTGGATCGGCCCCTCGTACTGGTCCTGGTTCAGCAGATCTTCAGCCTGCATCTCTGTAAACAGTGAGGCAAGGTCCAGTTGGGGTGACAGTTTCCCTCTTGCCTAGACAAAAGACAAATGGGTGGTGGTTAATTAAAGCAAGTTTAAAACATATTTGGGAAATACACTTGTTGCTAAAAGCCAGTGGTGGAATGTGAATTAATGAATTAATCTTTATTTTATATTATTAAATAGAATAATATAGGGAAAAAAATCTAACAAGGTCAAATTAAACAATAACTCTGTATATATACGTATATACAGTATATAATATATACAGTTCAACATAGGTTATCTGAAATGGGTGATGGCTGAAGCTGCAGCTTATATTGCCCGCCATATTCCATCCAAGAATTCAAAAGAAAAACAAAACAGGAGGGATTACAATTTGAATGTGACAATAAAGTACTTCGTTGTTGTATTTAACCACAATTTTCATGTAGCTGCGCTTCGGTAGATTTTACAAGGGCTGTGTTACATTTAAAATCATCTCTTTTTACTGTGGCCTCAGCAATCAGAATGAATTAATACATTCACTTGAATGGAATCTAGTGTGGCGCATATATTGAGTTCATATTTCCCACAAATGTATGGCTGTATGTTTATTGGGGGCTTCACGTCTCGTGGGGACAAAAGAGGTCTGGGCCTGCAGAGGTCTACAGGAGATGACGAGGAGGTGTGAGTTTTGGCCTTTGTCTCAGAGAGGATGCCCCAGGAGGATTCCCGGATCATCGAGGGATAAGGGACAATAGTGAAACATCAAAGAGTGCATTGTGACTGGGATTAAGTACCATGTGATTGTATGTTTGCTAAAGCACATGTGACTTAGGTTTCGTGGCTCCAGCAGTATAAAAGTGTGGTATTTGATTGCTCAGTCTCTTCTTGTGTTTAGAGATTGCTAGAGCATGTGTTCCTTTAATAAAGCTGAACCTGAGAAATAAACTCAGCCTCATCCTGGAACGCATTCTCTACACTGGTGACCCGACGACAAATTATGGCCGGTGATGACCTTTCCGCACCGGACTCATCAGGAGCCAGCCAGGCTACTGCAGCTACCGCAGTCCAGCTGCCTGATTTCTGGCAACATAGCCCGCGCTCCTGGTTCAACACTGTCGAGGCGCAGTTCCATCTTCGGGGAATTTCGGTGGATGCAACGAAGTTCTACCATGTAGTCGCAAAGCTGGACAGCCTCACAGCCCAGCGGGTGGAGAGCCTGACTAACCACCCACCAGACGACGACAAGTACGGCACATTGAAAGCCGCTCTCATCCGTGCTTTCACCCCCTCGCTGGGAGAGTGAGCAGAGAAGCTCCTGGTATTGACTGAAGGCGAGGCAGACAGGCCTGCGAACCTGATGGCGAGGATGCTGAGCCTGAGAGGCGATGATGATGACGGCTTTATCTTCGCCCATCTTTTCCTCAGGACACTACCGTCAGCGGTGAGAGTTACCCTGGCCGGTTCACAGCTGCTGACCAACCGAGATTACCACGAGCTGGGCCAGGAGGCACAGCGACTCGTCGACGCCCATAGACGGCACACGGCCACGATGGCGGCAGCGGAGCTGAGTGCAACGCCTGGAGACGGTAGGGGGCCAGAGGCTGCAGCATCAGATTCGCTGACGTCAGCAGCGGCGGAGGCCAGGAGACGCGGAGCGGGAGACGTCCTCTGCTTTTATCATCGACGTTTTGCCGAGAGGGCACGCAAGCGCATTCCACCGTGCCAGTTCAGGTGCTTGGGAAACGCCAGGACCGAGAGTCGGTAGCAGCTGCTGCTCTCGGCGTGAAGAATAAGCTGCTCTACCTAACGGACGCGAAATCAGGGAGGCAGTTCCTGGTGGACACAGGCTCCCAGCTGAGTTTCATCACACCTTCCTACGCTGACCGGCTGGCACCTTCCAGCGGACCCCTGGTGTTGGCGGCGAACGGCTCGACGATCAAGACCTTCGGGGAGAAGACCCTCCCCCTGTCCTTTCACGGTCGGACATTCAAGTGGACTTTCGTCGTAGCGGCAGTCAGTCATAACATGTTAGGTGCTGATTTTTTGTGCTCAAATGGTTTATTGGTTGATCTTGCTAATAGACGTCTGGTTAATGCACTGTCTTTCCACTCCATTTCCTGTACAGCCCGGGTGGTCCCGCCTACTGCACAGCCCAACGTCACAGCTGCGGGTGGTAAGTTCCAAGCACTACTCACTCAGTTTCCAGCACTCACAGTCCCAACGTTTTCGGCGTCAGTGGCTAAACATGGGGTGGAACATTTTATAACTACCACCGGGCCCCCTGTTTTTGCAAAAGCTCGGCGCTTGGACTCAGCTAAACTGGCCATAGCGTGCGAGGAATTCGCCAACCTGGAAAAGCTGGGCATCATTAGACGCTCTAACAGCCCCTGGGCTTCATCGCTGCATATGGTCCCCAAGGCTGATGGCTCGTGGCGGCCTTGCAGTGATTTCCGCAGGTTGAATAACACTTCAGCACACGACCGCTACCCGATTCCGCACATCCAGGATTTTTCGGTTCATTTGGCGGGGGCGCGCATTTTTTCTAAAATAGATTTGGTGCGCGGGTACCATCAAGTCCCAGTCCGCGCTCAGGACATACCCAAAACAGTGGTAATAACTCCTTTTGGGCTTTTCGAGTTTTTGCGCATGCCGTTTGGACTCAAGGGTGCTGCGCAGACTTTCCAGCGCATGATGGATGCAGTTTTACACGGCCTCCCTTTCGTGTTCGTCTACTTGGATGATATTTTGGTAGCCAGCATGTCCGAAGACGAACACGAAAGCCACCTCACAGCGGTTTTTCGGAGGCTGGCAGAGCACGGGTTAATAATTAACCCAGCGAAGTGCCAGTTTGGGGTGACGCAAATTGATTTTTTGGGGCACCGCGTTTCACCAGAAGGAGCGGTCCCGCTGCTCGATAAAGTACGCGCAATAACAGATTTTCCCCAACCTCAGACGGTCAAAGCATTGCAGGAATTTTTGGGAATGGTTAATTTTTATAACCGTTTTCTCCCAAGCGCAGCGCAGCCCATGCAACCATTGTACGCAGCACTTAAAAAACAAAAACCTGCAAATAAAATCGAGTGGTCCCCGGAGCGGGAGCGCGCATTCTCCCAGGTCAAATCAGCCCTGGCGAACGCCGTTTTGTTGGCACACCCGGTGCCAACGGCCCGCATGGCGCTCACCACGGACGCTTCTGATTTAGCGTGGGGGCGGTCGTGGAACAGTTTGTGGCAGGGAGCTGGCAGCCGCTTGCGTTTTTCAGCAGAACCTTGCGCGATAACGAGCGGAAATACAGCGCGTTCGACAGGGAGCTGTTGGCCCTGCATTTGGCCATCCGCCATTTCCAGTTCTGGCTGGAGGGGCGCCGTTTCACCGCTTTTGTGGACCATAAGCCGCTAACGTTTGCGATGGCCAAGATTTCAGAGCCTTGGTCAGGCCGGCAGCAAAGATAGCTGGCCGCGATATCGGAGTTCACCACCGATATTCAGCATGTCGCGGGCAAACATAATGTAGTGGCAGATTGTCTTTCGCGTGCGGTAGCAGCGCCAGGCCCCGTGGGGGCAGACTCGGCAGCCGTGGCAGCGAGCCAGGTTTGTGGCGCGGAAGCGCTCGCAGCCCCAGTCCGCGTAGGTTTAGATTATGCAGCCATGGCCGCGGAGCAGGTTAGCGACGCAGATGTGCGCGCGCTCCAGTCTGGACCAACAGGGTTAAGGCTGAAGCACAGGGTGCAGCAAATAAGTATGCCCCCTCTAATCTGCGATGTCTCCACGGGGCGGCCCCGCCCTGTGGTTCCAGCTGCATGGCGCCACCGCGTTTTTGACTCAATCCATTCTCTGGCGCACCCGGGGGTGCGCGCATCGATTAAGATGGTGGGGGAGAAATTTGTTTGGCCGGGGTTGCGTAAACAGGTCAAGGAATGGGCAGCAGCCTGCGTAGCGTGTCAGCAAGCCAAAATACACAAGCACACTAGAGCCCCTTTGGAATCAGAATCAGAATCAGAATCAGGTTTATTGCCATTGTTCATGTAGTACACAAACTAGGAATTTGTCTCGGTACCATGCTGCAACATTAAACATGATAAGATAAAAGAAATAAACTATACATGTAATAAAGTGTAGGATAAGATTAAGTGATACTGGTCAACAGTTAAAATATATTAGCCAGCAGCAGATACTGTGGAGAACTATATAGTGCAGTCGGTAATGCAGGAAGAAAACAGTGATGATTGACATGAGTCTGGTTGAGCTGCTGTACATAGTGCACGAGAGTCAATAAGTCACTTAGTGTTCAGCAGTCTGATGGCAGAGGGGAAGAAGCTGTTCATGTGACGGGAGGTTTTAGTCTGGATGGACCGAAGTCTTCTACCAGAGGGGAGGGGGGCAAACAGTACGTGACCAGGGTGTGAGGGATCGGCTATGATCCGGCCAGCACGCCTCCGGGTCCTGGAGATGTACAGATCCTGGAGAGATGGGAGCTTGCAGCCGATCACCTTCTCAGCAGTCCACACGACGCGCTGCAGCCTTAGTCTGTCCCTGGCAGTGGCTCCTGCGTACCACACGGTTATGGAGGTGGTGAGGATGGACTCGATGATGGCTGTGTAGAACTGCACTAACATCTTGGTGGGTAGCTTGAGCTTCCTCAGCTGCCGCAGGAAGAACATCCTCTGCTGGGCTTTTTTGATGAGTGAGCTGATGGTCGGCTCCCATTTGAGGTCCCTGGTGATGGTAGTGCCTAGGAAGCGGAAGGAATCAGCAGTGGTGATGGGAGAGCCTGAGAGGGTGAGGGGGGGCAGAGGAGTAGTGAACGTCAACTACGGCAGCAGACATTGCACGCGCGTTTTTAACGGCTTGGGTCGCGCGTTTTGGAGTTCCGTCGGACATAACGTTCGACAGGGGTCCCCAATTTGTTTCCGAACTCTGGTCATCGATGGCCCACAGCCTGGGGGTGAAGATTCACCGCACTACCGCGTATAACCCCCAGGCTAACGGTTTGTGCGAACGCTTTCATAGGTCATTGAAAGCAGCCCTCAGAGCGTCTCTTACGGATACAAATTGGGTGGATAAACTTCCATGGGTTTTATTGGGGTTGCGTTCCGCACCTAAGGAGGATTTGCAGGCCTCTCCGGCTGAATTAGTTTTTGCTCAACCCCTCCGTTTGCCGGGGGAATTCCTTCCTGACAACCCGGCACCAAATTGCCTCCCCGCTCAGCTGTTGTAGAGCGGCACAGGATCAAACACCCTTCCTGGCCCAGTTCATCACAGTTTTCCACGCGTTTTTGTACCGAAGGCTTTAAAAAATGCGGAGTTTGTTTTTATTAGACATGATGCTCAACGACCAGGTTTGCGACCGCCTTACGACGGGCCTTTCAGAGTGTTTGAAACGGGAGAAACATTTTTTGCTTGATTTAGGAGACAGAAAAGAGTTGATCTGCATTAACAGACTCAAACCCGCCTTTGTTTTGGCTGATGAACACGTGCAGTTGGCCAGGGCCCCCCACCGTGGCAGGCCGCCGAGAAGACATTCTTTGGAGCCACCACAAGGATGTGCTAACGATTCTGATCCACAGATGAAGGGAGCCGCTGCAGAGAGAACGAAGCCAGCTTACAGCAGATATGGCAGGAGGTTAAAACCCAAGCAATTAGTGGATTGATTTGTGATATGTAATGATGTTTTCTGCCATGCATCTCTGATTATGTTTTGTCCCTGAATAGACGTTTGGGGAGGGGGGGTTATGTGGCGCATATATTGAGTTCATATTTCCCACAAATGTATGGCTGTATGTTTATTGGGGGCTTCACGTCTCGTGGGGACAAAAGAGGTCTGGGTCTGCAGAGGTCTACAGGAGATGACGAGGAGGTGTGAGTTTTGGCCTTTGTCTCAGAGAGGATGCCCCAGGAGGATTCCCGGATCATCGAGGGATAAGGGACAATAGTGAAACATCAAAGAGTGCATTGTGATTGGGATTAAGTACCATGTGATTGTATGTTTGCTAAAGCACATGTGACTTAGGTTTCGTGACTCCAGCAGTATAAAAGTGTGGTATTTGATTGCTCAGTCTCTTCTTGTGTTTAGAGATTGCTAGAGCATGTGTTCCTTTAATAAAGCTGAACCTGAGAAATAAACTCAGCCTCATCCTTGAACGCATTCTCTACACTAGTACTTTAACTGAAGTTGTGCACCACTGAGTGTAGAGTCGCTCAGTCAAAATATGAAGTTTTTATCAATAAAAGTTTGTCTTGTCTGTAAAAGTGTCTCTTCTTGCCCTGTGTACTGTTATCACTACGTGTTGTATACACTGTCTATGTGAACGCAGATCAACAGCAAGCCAAACTCGTCTTTCATGAGCCAGGAAACCGAGCGTCTTGCTCCTTTATTACAGTCTTCTAGACAGCTTACAATTCTTTACAATTGTGGCTTGAAAAGCTCAAAGAAAGGCCCGAGTGAAACTGAAAATATAAACAGAAAATAAAGTGTATTTTAGCTCTTTGTCAGATGAAAAATAAATACACCAAAAAATGGATAACGTCAGAAAACTTGCACAGAAGTTAACTCTAGCTGCTACTAAAGGCAAACAACACGTTTTCGCTATCTTTTCATATGCTAATTAGATCGCTAGTAGCAGCGTTACTTATGCTAATACACAGCACTCTCGGTGTAAGGCAAGCTAGCGAGCTCCTGGGATAAGGCTAATTCCTGGTAACAACATATTCACAAAACGATCTCAAATCACGTCTCATAAAACTTATAAAGTTAACAAGACACTAATTAAACTAACAGCCATTGCTTTCGAAGGTGTAGAAAGGGATATAACACACAGGAGGAGCATCTTAGACATTCACAGGCAGGTTTTTCTTTTCTCCTTTTTTTTTCTTCTCTCTCTCACTGACTTCTGCTTCTGCTACCCATAAAACATAGTGACCACTGGCTGCGCCTTCAACATGAAATACAGGTAAACCAGTACTAACTGTATAGAAGTTACTTTTAACACAATGACTGTTTTTTAGCATGCATTATTACAGATGAATTATGACATTTTATCATTAACTTATGGTGAACTATTTTTTTTTGTAACTTAGATTTTTATTCATTTTTCATTATATATATTGCATTCAGATCACAGTCTACATTTAAAAAACAAAGGAGCTAGAGTAAGAAAGAAAAAAGGAAAGAAAAAAAAAGGGGGGGGACAAATGTTGGAGCATCAAGTTTTTAGCTTCCATCTCTTAATTCTTCTGGTTTTTCCAGTGTCTTTGGTTATTCTTTCAATTTCTGTCTCGTTGTTGCACTTTGTAGTGTGTCCATTTCCGCCATTTTTTTTCATATAGTCCTTCTTGCATTCTTTGTCGATATGTTAGTTTTTCCATCATACGTATGTCCTCAACAATGTCAGTCCATTGCTCTTGGTCAGGAAGAACTTCTGATCGCCATTTTTTTGTGATTGTTTTTTTACATGCAATCAACAAGATTTTAACTAGATATCTGTCCTCAGCCTGTATTACATTGTCTCTTTTAAAATCACATAAGTACATCAGGTTACAGTTCATTGGTATATTATATCCTAATATCCTCTGTATTGTCACATGTATTGATTTCCAGAATGATGAGATTTTTTTTTTTTTAATTTAAGTTTTTGTAAAGGGTATACAGGTCATTACAGCATTGCATTGTTTACATTTTCATCACATGTTCCCTTATTTTTTGCTATTTGACAACATTGGTAGGATAGTTATTACAACAACCCCCCCCCCTTTTTTTTTAAGTGAAAGAAAAAGTGAAGTTAAGGAGAATTAAATAAAAAACAAACAAACAAACGAATAAACAAACAAGCAGAACAGCAAAAAACAAACAAACAGAAAATTAAGTAATTAAAAGTAAAAGAGCAACTGAGTAGCGTTGGAACAAAGAGCGGGACCATTATTGAAATGGTATTTGTCAAAGATTAGTTCTAATGGAAGACACATATGCGATCCAGGGTTGCCAAAAGTTCATGAACCTATCCATGTCCTGTCTCAGTGCGAATGTCAACTTTTCCATCGAGTAAATGTCTTGAATCACGTTAATCCAATCTTCAGGTGTAGGACAGTCCTTCAGCATCCATTTTTTAGTTAGGGCTTTTTTACTTGCCAATATTAAAACATTGAATAAGTATTTATCTCCTCGTCTTTCCAGTGAGTCCGGTAATAAACCCAAATACAAAGTTACAAAAGAAAAGGGAACTGTTATTTTGAATATTTTCCCCAATATTGTCTGTACGTTGGACCAATATTGGTGGATAACTGGGCATGACCAAAACACATGAAAATGATTTGCAGTCTTTTCACCACACAAGCGCCAACAGTTCAATCCCTTATGGGTAAATTTGTTTTGTGCAGGTGTTCTGAAAAATCTTACCAAGTTTTTCCATCCAAATTCTCTCCACTGCAGGGATGAGGTACTTTTCCATTGCTGGTTATTTAGCTTTTCCCATATTTCCAATTGTAAAGTGAAATTCCCCTCTTTTTCCCATCTCTCTTTTATATACGATGTGTTGTCTCCTTTTAAGTCTTGAAGACCTTGGTATATTTTAGAAATGTATCTGATCCCTGGGATCCCTTTATATGCCATTAAGAAGACCTTCAGAACACCTGACTGGGCCCTTTCCAAATCCTCCTTTTTAAGTATATTGTTTATGTGGTGTCTAAGCTGAAAGAACCTGTACAGATCTTGATTTATTAGACCTTGTTTTTTCAAATCTTCAAAACTTCTTAAAGTTTGCCCCTTAAAAAAATCGTAATATTTTATCAGCCCTTTCTCTTTCCACTCTTTAAATCTAGTGTCTGTTTTATTGGGGGTAAAGTCTTGATCATAGGCAATCCATTGCAGAAGTCGATAGGGCTCTTGAGCTTGATTCTCTCTGACTATCTTAAACCAAATTTTTAGCGGGGTCTCTATCCACGGGTTAGTGTTATTCAGGAGTTTAGTTAAGGCATTGTTCCCTATTATCGCCTGTAGGGGGATGTCACTTGTTATTTGGCATTCCATCTCCTTCCATTGTGCAGTGTAGACTGGGTTACATATCTCTACTAAAGTTTTAATTTGTGCAGCTATAAAATAGTCCCTGATATTTGGCAGTGCGAGCCCACCTTTGTCTTTGTTTAGCTGTAGGGTTCTATATCTGATTCTAGGTCTCTTACCCTGCCATATGAATCTTGAGATCCTTCTGTCCAGTTCCTGCCATGTTTTTTTGGGAGGTTCTACCGGTATTGTTTGGAAAAGGTATAGAAGACGTGGAAGTATATTCATTTTGACTGCTTCAATTCTTTGTGCGGTACCTAAGAATGGTATCATATTCCATCTTGCTAGGTCAGATTTTATTTTTGTCACCAGTGGATCATAGTTTAGTGTTATAATTTTGTCGAGTTGTTTCGGGATATTGACCCCCAGATATTTCATAGAATCCAACTCCCAGTTAGTTTTGAGTTCATTTAGTGAAAAATGATTTGGGTCATAGTTGAATGTTAAAACTTGGGTTTTATGCATGTTTAATTTGTACCCTGATAAATCTCCATAGTCTGAAAAAACTGAGATTAGTTCTGGTAGAGAAGTGTCTGGCTGCCCTAGGTATATTAAAATGTCATCAGCAAAGAGTGCTATTTTATGTTCTTTCTGACCAAGTGTAATACCTTGAATTTCTTGATTTTGTCTTATCCATTGGCTCAGAGGTTCTATGAAGATTGCAAAGAGCAGTGGAGACAGGGGGCAGCCTTGACGACATCCTCTTTCCAGCTCAAAAGATGATGATAAATTACCATTAATCCTTATTTTAGCTGTTGGTTTTTTATATAATGCCTGTATAGTTCTAATGAAGTTGTTATGAAAATTGAAACTGGATAAGATTTTATAGAGGAAAGACCAGTCAACCGAATCGAATGCTTTTTCAGCATCTAATCCCAATATGACTACATTTAAGTTATATTTTTTTATATGATGAATTATGTGTAAAGTGCGTCGAATGTTGTCTTGTGTCTGTCTTTGTCTTATAAAACCTGTTTGGTCTAAGTGAATTAAGTCTGTCAGTATGTTTTCTAACCTTTTGGCAAGGATAGTGGTAAATAGCTTATAGTCCTGATTTAATACACTGATTGGTCTGTAGTTGGAGCAATCTAGTTTATCCTTTTCAGGTTTAGGTATGACTGCAATGACCCCTTCTCTCCAGGAGGGGGGGATTTCCCCTGTGTGGAGGACATAGTTAAATGTTTTCAGGAGGAGAGGAGATAGTTGCTGTTTAAAGGTTTTGTACCATTCTGCTGTATAGCCATCTGCTCCTGGGGATTTGTTAGCTTTAAGTTTCATAATTGCTTTTTCCAATTCTTTAGGTTGTATTTCTGACAGTAGGGTTTTATTTTGTGATTCCGTAAGTTGGGGAAGGTTTAATGTGTTTAGGAATGTCTCGGATGCGTTTTTATGATTTTTGTGGGAGTATAAGTTCTTGTAGTAATTCTCGAAGCTTTTAAGAATATCCTGAATTCTGAATTTTATTTCCTTTGATACTGGGTCTCTGATTTTTTAGATTGCTCTTTCCGTTTGTTGTTTTCTCAATTTATAGGCTAGTAATTTTGCCGATTTACTGCCTGTTTCATAGTGTTTTTGTTTCAGAAATGTAAGTTTCTTCTGGATTTCTATTGTGTAGATCTCATTTATTTGATTTTTAATTTCTTTGATCTTGAGCGAGCCATTAGAATGAGTGTTATCTTTGTGTTCTTTTTCTAGGTTCTTGAGCTCTGACTCTAGTGTGGTTAGTTTTTCTTGTCTCAGTTTCTTTTGGGTTGCCAGTTTTGCAATAATTTTTCCCCTTATTACAGCTTTGCACGCATCCCACAGTATTAAAGGGGATACTTCTCCATTATCGTTTTCTTCCAAATATCTGAGAATATCTGATTCCAATTCATCTTTCAGTGGCCCTTTGAGGACACTTGAATTCAACCTCCAGGAAAATGTATTATTTGTGTATTTTTGGATGTTTAAATCCATATAGATCGGACTGTGATCGGAGAGATCCATCAGTCCTATTTTACATGTTTTTACTCTTCCAATGTCTCTACTAAACATAAAAAAGTAATCAATCCTTGAGTAAGATGAATGTGGCGTTGAATAAAAAGTATAATCTTTTACATTGGGGTTGAATTCCCTCCATACGTCACAGATTCCCATTTCTTTTAGTAGCATCCGAGTATTCCTATTTTGGGTGTTATTTTGATGTGAAGAATTACCTGTTGCATCCCAGTATGGATTCAGTCTTAGATTGAAGTCTCCACCACATATCACTAAACCTTGGGCTTTAGTTATCATTAGGTCGAATACATTTTTATAAAATTTCCATTTTGCCCCTGGTGGTGCATATATATTCAGCAGGGTGATATCTTCTCCCTCTAGCCGCCCAGTTACCAAACTGTACCTCCCTTCTTTATCTTTGTGTTCTGATTTTTTTTCAAATGTAATTTTGGTTGATATCAATGTCGCTACTCCCCTCCTCCTCCCTGATTTATATGAAGATGAAGAGATCATTTTAAACCCTTGTCTACTGAGTTCAGTGTGTTCCATGTCTGTTAGGTGGGTTTCTTGTAAAAATACTATTTCTGCTTTGTCTTTTTTCATTTTGCATAGAATCTTGGATCTTTTAACTGGATTCAGGATCCCTTTCACATTATATGAGGCTATTTTGGTTACACCCTGTTTCTCCATTGTATTTTCTTATTTAGTATAACAGTGTGGTGGCCCTCTTTTTTGCTACTCAGAAACTGAAAGATCATTAAGAACATAAAAAACATTAAGTACATAATGAACGAAACTTTAAAACAAAAAACTGTCAAAAAAACTTCCTGAGCTGGGGTCTCTTTAAAGACCCTGTAAGAGCCCTGATGGAGTATGGGCTCTGAGGGAAATTCCTCAAACTCTGTTACGTGCTGAGGGCCCTCTCTTACTCCTGTAAGTTGTCCCATGTTTTTAACGTGAATTTCAGATCCCAATCCGAATTTGTAATGATTTTTTTTTTTTAATTTATTTATTTTTTTATGCCTATACTCTATGAGCTTGTGTGCACCCTCCCACCCCCATCACAGCAAACATTCACTCTAATACAGTATTTGTTAGTGTGAGGAGAACATGTGGGTCATTGTTACATTTCTATTTTAACATGATTTTTTTTTCCCCTTTAAATTAAGAAGACATTTGTTTCTAATGCTAAAACTGCTCCATGAAAGGTTTTACCACATGCTGATTCTGCATCTTCTTTAATGTTTGTTACCTTGTAGGAGGGGGGATGGAAGTGCAGAGTGACTGTAGAGAGAAAGAGAAAAAAAAACAAAAAACAAAAAGGTCGCTATTCCTTTCTGGTACTGGAAAGCTTATCTTTGTTGCTCTGGGGCTGGGTGTTCCCGCTGCTGGCCCGTGGATTTTGAAGGTCTCTGAGTGGACCACGTTTGAGCTCTGATTTTCACGCTCAGATCCGCTGCAGGTTTAAACACCGTTACCGGGAGTCCTCTTCTTGCCATGTCAGATGTTGCTTCTTCCGCTGAATTGTAGAGACATGACTCTTCCCCGGAAAAGACCCTTAGCTTCGCCGGAAATGGCGTCTGAAAGCGTAGATTCTTTTCCCGTAAAACCTTTTTGGCGTCGTTATATTCCCGTCGCTTTTTAAGAACTTCAGGGGCGTAATCGTGTTCCACGAAGACTTTTCTTTCTTGATGCATAAATCCTTTCTTCTGCCAAGCCCGTCTTACAACTTCTTGTTTTATTTTGAAGTCGGAGAATCTTACCAACACTGAACGTGGGGGCGCTTCCGGGGCTGGCTTTGCGGCTAATGTGCGATGTGCCTTTTCTATCTTCAAATCGGTGGATTGTGGAATATCCAACTTCTCTCTCAATAAGGATTCCACGCATTCTGCCACTGTGTTGAAACCATCTTCAGCTCCTTCTTTCAGACCGTGAATTCTGATGTTGTCCCGTCTCTGTTTTCCTTCTTGGTCGGCTAGCTTAGCCTCCAGCCTTGATTGTTTTCTGTGTAAATCCAGTACAGAATCTTCAAGCACTTTTATTCTGTCTTCAGCTTCCAAGATTCGGTTTTCGGCCTGGTCCAATCTGCTGTTTGCCTTTTTTAGATCCTCTCTGAATTCAAGAAATTCGGCCCGAAATCGTCGTAATTCGTCAAATAGCGATTTCAAGCTAATCCTTTTGTTAGCTAGGCCCAGGCACTCGTCTTCTGAACGGAGGTCCTCCGGTTCAGATTCTGCGGCTGCTGTGCATCCTGATCTGGGGAATGTCAGTTTCCTCTGCTTTTGGTTAGGCATGGTGTTATTGTCTTTTGAATTTTAATCTTCCAAAAATCCGTTAGGTCTGATTTTGAGGAGGTTTTCCTTGGATTGAGTCTGGGAGTTTCACCGTTAGGTTGCTATCACCATGGCGTCCAGACCGGAAGTCCAGAATGATGAGATTTTGCTGCATTTCCAAAACATATGTGAGTGGTCTGCATTTTGAGCCCCACATCCCCTCCAGCATAAAGTTGGGTATTTGTATATTTTCCTTGAATCTATGGTGTAATGAAAAAGCGAATCAGGTTTTTCCATCCAAATTCCCTCCATATCCTTGAATTTGTTGATGTATGTTGTGTTTTCCATATTTCCTGCCAGCTTTCTTCTGTTATGTTTAAATTGAGCTCTTTCTCCCATTTCTCCTTTATATAGTTACTTGAATGTTTGTTTGCCATAAGTTTCTGATATAGCTTTGAAATAATTCTTATTTTATTTCCTGTATATGAACTTAAAATGAATTGTATAATCTCGCTCACATCTGTTTGGAGGTTATGCCTAATCTTCTTCATATAATAGTCTCTCATCTGCAGATATCTGAAGAATTCCGATCTTTCTAGTTTAAATTTTCTTCTGATGTTTACAAAGCTCCCGAGATCTTTTTTTCCGATATTGCCCCATGCTGTGATTCCCTTGTTCACCAGATTTTTGTATCCCCTATCTTGCTTTGCCGGTTCAAACTGACTGTCAAATGCTACCCATTTCAGTAGTTTTATGTCTTCCTTTATATTATACTTTTGTACTATTTTATACCACAGTTCCAAAGTAAATTTAGTGATTGGGTCTATTTGTTTGATTTGCGTATATGCATCTTTATCTCCTATTATGCTTTGTACTGGGAGTCCCTCAATTTCCTTTTCCATTTCTTTCCATTTTGCCTCATATCCTTCGTCGCACCAACATATGATATATCTTATTTGTGCTGAGTAGTAATATTCCTTTAGACTCGGTAGGCCCATGCCTCCTTTCTCTTTTGGTAACTGTATGGCTGTGTAGTTGTGCATGTACATGTGGGACATATGCATATGTGATTTAGCTAGTTGTACATGTATATGTTGGACACATGCATATGTGATTTAACCTCACGATGAAGGAGCCGCAGAGTCTGAGACCCCTGCGATGCAGAGTCTGAGCCCCCTGCGGAGGACAGCGAGACAAGACATAGGTGTGGACAGAAGACTTCCTGACCTCTGAGGCTCGAGAGGAGAGAGGGGGGAGTAATGTAAATAAAGGGTTGATGAATGTGAATAAAGGGATTATGATGGAGATGTGTGACCTCCCCTGCGAGGGAGATTCCTTGAGGTGAGAATGTTTAAAGGTGAGGACTTTGGTGTGTTTCCTCCTCTTTGTTCGCTGCTCAAGAATGAGAGCAGACTGTGGGAATGATTGCTTGAAATAAACTTGAATTAAATGCAATTCGGTTTCGTTATTCAAGGCTCCCCACAACTGGAGAGTTTTATATTTCACTCTTGGCTTTTTACCTCCCCAAACAAATCTCGATATCATCCTGTCCCACTTTGAGAACTGGGCACCTGGAATCTCTGTTGGTAGAGCCTGGAAGAGGTAGAGTAATCTAGGTTGTATGCTGATTTTGACTGTCTCAATTTTTGAATTCAGATCCATATTTAAGATTGACCATCTATCAATATCTTTTTTTATTTCTTGTTCCAACCTATCATAGTTTGCTTTATAGATTTTGCTTAGATCTTTAGGTATGTTCACTCCAAGGTATTTTATTTCTTTTTGTTTCCAGTTTAGTTTGATCTTATCAGTTATCTGGTTTAGAGGGTTATAGTGGAATATCAGTATTTGTGTTTTTGTTATGTTTATCTTGTATCCTGATAATTTTCCAAAATTTTCTATCAAGTTCATCATTTCCATTATTGATTCATCTGGTTGTTCAAGGTAAACTATAATATCATCTGCAAATAGCCCAATCTTGTGTTCCGCTCCCTTTATTGTTACACCTTTTAATTTCTTATTTTGTCGTATCGCTTGAGCCAGTGGCTCTATGAACAGAGCAAACAAGGTGGGCGATAAGCAGCATCCCTGCCTGGTTGATCTTTGTATATTTACTTTGTCTGTTAAGCTACCATTTATCTTGATTCTTGCCACAGGTTCTTGATACAGCGTCCTTATACATTGTACTGATTTTTCATTAAATCCAAAGCGTTCCAGCACACTATATAGGAATTTCCAGTTAACCCTGTCAAATGCTTTTTCTGCGTCTAAACTCATTATTACTGCGCTTTTCTTTTTTTTTATGTATTTGATTAATTATATGTATTGTTCTCCTGATATTGTCATGTGTTTGGCGCCCCTCTATGAAACCAGTTTGATCATCATCTATCAATTCCATCAAGAATGTCTTTATTCGTTTACATATAATTGTTGTATATATTTTATAATCCACATTTAATAAAGAGATTGGTCTATAGTTTCCGCATTGTTCTCTATCTTTCCCTGGCTTTAAAATAACTGAAATAATGGCTTCGTTCCATGATGGAGGTATTTTGTTGTTGTTCAACGTCCAATTAAATGACTTTAGGAGCTGTGGCGTGAGTTCTTCTATAAACAGTTTATAAAACTCAGACGGGTACCCATCACTACCTGGTGATTTACCGTTTTTAAGTGACTTAATCACATCTTTAATCTCTTGTGTTGTTATTTCTGCTGTTAGCTTTTCATTTTGTTGATTTCCTATTGATGGCAAGTCCAATGTGCATAGAAATTTTTTAATATCCTTAGTATTTGTTTCTTCAGGTTGCGAGTATAGTTCTTGATAGAAATTATGGAATATTTCTTCGCTGTTTTCTGGGTTAACTGTGGTTTTATTTGTGATGGGGTCTTTAATCTTATATACATTATTCACTGTTTGTTGTTTTCTTAACCGTTTTGCCAGCAGTTTTGTGGCTTTTGGTCCCGTTTCATAATATTTGTCATGCACTGGCCCTCACGAGCCAGCATAAGACGCACACAAGTCACCAGTGAGTTTTTCAGTGAGTTTATTACGGTGAAAAGGTGTTTACACAAGCTGCTGAGATAATGACAGGAGTCTATGCAGAACAGGAAGCATAGGGCTAAACAGCACACTATAGGTCCAAGGCAGGAGACAGTCACACACAGTCAGGCTTGGTAATAATAGCACTCGGGCTGCTAAAGCAGGGACTTACAGCACAAATAACACCGGAGGGAATAAGGCTAATACAGCTCACTTACTGGTACCGGTGAAAGATGGTCAAGCCCTTAGGCAGCCGAGGTGTGAATATAGTCCAGGCATCCGTGACGATGGGTGAACAGAATAGCGGTCAGGTTCGTGACCAGATGCGATCAGACACTGCTGCGTCTTAACGACGCCAGCACTCAGCTTAAATAGACCAGGTACTAATGACAATGATGACACACACAAGGTACTAATGACAATGATGACACACAGCTGGCCGACCGTTGACAGGCGGAAACCCCACCGAGCACTTTCACAATAAGAGCCCGGAGAGGCCAGAATACCGCCCGCAGCTGTCAAGGCTGGCAGCGAGACATAACATTAACCCGAGCGCGATCAGAACCGACGCTCGGGTCATAACAGTACCCTCCCTCCACGGGCGGACTCCGGACACCCCAAGGAACCAACCTGCCCCCCCTGCCCCCCCAGGGTGGGAGGTTGGGGGACAGGTGCAGAGGGAGAGAAACCAACCCAAGAACAAGACAAAGACCAGACAAGAAAACCATACAGGAAATATATATTAACACATGACTCTGGGAAGAACAAGACAAAGACCAGACAAGAAAACCATACAAGAAATACATATTAACACATGACTCTGGGAAGAACAAGACAAAGACCAGACAAGAAAACCATACAAGAAATACATGACCAACTGTGGAAAAACATGACTATAAAAAGAATACATGACTGCAACTATGGACACAAAAGAAATACGTGCTAAACACGACGACTATGAAAAAAACAAACACAAGACCAAAAATACAATTAAACCCCTGGAAACTAAGAACAAAAACCTCCATACTAAAACCCCTCAAGAAGGAGTAGAGAACAAAACAACAAGGACAAAAATGACCCAACTTGGCTATGACAAGACTGTGACTCTCCAGAGAAAAAAAAAAACATGAGACAATCCAAAATTGCTCTGACTTGGCTAAACCTAAACTATGGCCTTCAAAAAAAAAAACAAGAGGCAAACAAAAAAAAATGCTCCGACTTGACTAAGACAAAGATTTACAAGGAAACAAGAGGTAATCAAAAATTGCTCGGACTTAACTAAGACTATGACGTACAAGGAAACAAGAGGCAATCAAAAATTGCTCAGACTTAACTGTGACTAAGACTGTGACTTTGGCTTACAAAAAAAAAAAGAACAAGGGGCAATCTAAAAAAATTGCTCAGATCTGACTAAGACTTTGGCTTACAAGAAAACAAGAGGCAATCTAAAAATTGCTCAGACCTGACTAAGACTATGACTTTGGCTTACAAGAAAACAAGAGGCAATCTAAAATTGCTCAGACTTGACTAAGACTATGACTTTGGCTACAAGAAAACAAGAGGCAATCTAAAAAAAAAATTGCTCGAACTTGACTAAGACTAAGATTTACAAGGTAACAAGAGGCAATCTCAAATTGCTCAGACTTGACTAAGACTATGGCTTGATAAACAACAAAAAATTGCTAGACGTACAAGAACATGATTTGGCACCATATGGACCCACAGAAAATCCCACAGTACATGATCAGTCAGGTGGCCTGCCCCAGTCCCATGCCCCCAGGAATACGTCTTCTGGTGGCCGAACCAGGTCACCCCGAAACACACACAGTTTATTGGGTGGCCAACCCAAGACGCAGAATGCTCCAAGCAGTTCCTCGAGTGGCCGACCCGCATCCCACAACCAACAGGACCGTGGAAGGATTGCATGCAGCCGCTCACCTGAAAACAACAAAACAGGAGAGCGCCGATCTGCCAAACAAAACCCACTAATGGCCCCCAGCTGGTGGCTCCTGAGAGGGGGACAACCAAAACCCTGGACCCCCTCGAATCCTGATTGGGTCGCAGCCGCACCTGCGCTGGACCCCCACTGGACCTCGTCGGACCCCGATTGGGTCAGGACGGGCCCAGATTGGGTCACCGCTGCACCCACGTTGGACCCCAACTGGGTCACCTCGGCCCATGCGTCGGACCCCGACTGGGTCAGGACGGGCCCCGATTGGGTCACCGCTGCACCCACGTTGGACCCCGACTGGGTCACCTCGGCCCAAGCGTCGGACCCCAACTGGGTCAGGACGGGTCCCGATTGGGTCACCGCTGCACCCACGTTGGACCCCGACTGGGTCTCCTCGGACCACGCATCGGACCCCGACCGGGTCACCTCGGCCCAAACGACGGACCCCGACCGGTTCAGGACTGCTCCGGCGACGACCTCCATCTCCAAACCTGGAACCCCCGGTCCCGTGACCTTGACTGGCTCCGGACCGATAACGCTGTGGAGGTGCTCAGAACATAAGGGAGAACCGGGATCAGTTCCACCAGTAGCGCCAGAGCCCAGCGAGACGAGCTCGGGTGCAGCGGCCGGCTGCCCCTCACTCGCCTCCCCATGAGGCAGGCAAAAATGCTCTAATACACCATACAGGAAAACAAGAAAGAGCACTTGCCTGCACTCGGGCTCTGGAGCCGTCTAGGACTTCGCCGATCCAGGTTCAGGAAGACGCTCGTTGTCGGGCTCCCACTCAGCTGTGTCAGGTTCCACAGCCGGCCTGATGGTCTCTGCAGCTGGATCCTCATGCGCTGGCGTCCACGCCAATAACCCGTATGGCGTGGGGGCAGAGGACCCTGGACCTGCTGACTCGGGCTGCATCCCTGAGGAACCCTGGGGACGCTCTCTCGTCGGCTCTGGCTCCTCACTGCAGTCCATTCTCCTCTGTCCAAAACAAGGCTGCAAGACCGGGATGTCTCCCAGAGCTGCAGGCCTCCCCCTCGTTCGCCGGCGTGGGACTGACTCAGAGGATCGCTCCGCAGGAGGAGACACAGAGGCAGCAGGTTTAATATAAATGGCTACAGCTGGGGAAAGAAACTCAGGGAGCTGCAAACCCTGAGCTTCACCCCCAGGAGTCAGACAAGACAGATCACTATTATTACTAGAAAAGTGAACTTGGACTTGCCTGTCTCCCGGGGGGAGGATGTTGTCAGCTGTAGAGGGCGTTGCTCCTTCCCTCACTCGCTGGATGGAAAAGGATCCAAGAACGGAGCCCACCGGCACAGGACTCAGCTCACTCTCAGCAGCTGGCTGGTTGAGGGGGTCATCCCGGCGGCCCGGAACTGGATCCGGAGCTGGAGCTTGCCGAAGATGCGCCCGGCCGTGACGCCGACGCCTTCGCCGGCCCCCAGATGGTGCGAACTCCCGAAATGGATCGAAGGCAGGATCTGGATCCATAGGCAAAGAGCAGGAGTGCCTCTTCACCTGCTCCATGCCGCGTTCCTCCTCCATCATCAGGAATAATTCGCGTTGTGCGGCGATGTCCTCCCTCCTCGCGTCGACTTCCGGGTGGTTGGCGTAGCGGGGAGAGAGATTACAGAGTACATCTTCGGCGGCGTCCAGGTACCAATGTATGCCGTGGTTATAGTCCAACATGGAAGCGGAGATGAGTAGCTCATCCACAGCTTCCAAAACACTCGTCAACACGTGGCTCTTCGGTGACGGCATTCCTCACATACACAGGTCCCAGACAGGGACAAGCAACGTCCAAAAACTCAAACTCACCGGTGAAAAGCGTCTCAAAATGGTGTCACCGTAAATGCTGTTTGCGCAGCAGTGTACTGTCATGCATTGGCCCTCACGAGCCAGCATAAGACGCACACAAGTCACCAGTGAGGTTTTCAGTGAGTTTATTACGGTGAAAAGGTGTTTACACAAGCTGCTGAGATAATGACAGGAGTCTACGCAGAACAGGAAGCATAGGGCTAAACAGCACACTATAGGTCCAAGGCAGGAGACAGTCACACACAGTCAGGCTTGGTAATAATAGCACTCGGGCTGCTAAAGCAGGGACTTACAGCACAAATAACACCGGAGGGAATAAGGCTAATACAGCTCACTTACTGGTACCGGTGAAAGACGGTCAAGCCCTTAGGCAGCCGAGGTGTGAATATAGTCCAGGCATCCGTGACGATGGGTGAACAGAATAGCGGTCAGGTTCGTGACCAGATGCGATCAGACACTGCTGCATCTTAGTGTGACAGAGATCATCCTGCGCAGTTCGCCCCACACGGGACACGAACCCGCGACCTCTCAGTCAACTAACACAGTTCGAGCATGGGAGACACAGCACGATCGCGCTGAGCTAAAGGTCCGACCGGTAGCTCAGCGCTACCGATACTGTATGAGGCTTTGGGAGGGAGGTTTTACTAACGTTCTACGCCGAACAGCACTAGTTGGCATCCGTTACACTCTCCCCCTTAAACCTCACTCCCATGCCGGGTTCACGGCACCAGTGTGACAGAGATCATCCTGCGCAGTTCGCCCCACACGGGACACGAACCCGCGACCTCTCAGTCAACTAACACAGTTCGAGCATGGGAGACACAGCACGATCGCGCTGAGCTAAAGGTCCGACCGGTAGCTCAGCGCTACCGATACTGTATGAGGCTTTGGGAGGGAGGTTTTACTAACGTTCTACGCCGAACAGCACTAGTTGGCATCCGTTACACGTCTTAACGACGCCAGCACTCAGCTTAAATAGACCAGGTACTAATGACAATGATGACACACACAAGGTACTAATGACAATGATGACACACAGCTGGCCGACCGTTGACAGGCGGAAACCCCACCAAGCACTTTCACAATAAGAGCCCGGAGAGGCCAGAATACCGCCCGCAGCTGTCAAGGCCGGCAGCGAGACATAACATTAACCCGAGCGCGATCAGAACCGACGCTCGGGTCATAACAATATTTTGCTTTAGATATCTATTTTTTCCTTTCAATTTCATCTATTTGTGTTTCTTTTATCTTTATTTTTTCTTCTTTAATTTCTTGGTATATTTTTGGGTCATTTGTGTTTTGATGTTTACGTTCTAATTCCCTCAGTCTCTCACATCTTTGTTCATATGTTTCCAGTTTAGACTTATTTGCTTTTCCTGTTTCAACAATTAATTTACCTCTTAACACGACTTTTAGTGCATCCCATAGTATTGTTGGGTCCACTTCTTCATTGTCATTCTCTTGGATATACTCGTTTATGTTTACTTTTATTCTTTCTTTCATTTTCTCATCATTTAACAGTCCTACATTAAGTTTCCATGTTGTTTGTCGTTTTCTATTGTTTAAATATATTTCCATGTATATAGGATTATGATCTGATATTTCTGCCCCTCCAATCCGACAATTTCTCACCCTGTGTCTGTCACCTTCATTCATAAGGAAGTAATCTATTCTAGAGTGTACTTTATGGCCTGCTGAATAATGTGTATAGTCTTTTTCGAGTGGGTGCAGGTCCCTCCATATGTCTACCATACCCATTTCTGCCAGTGAGGTTCTTATGAACTTTGTTACATGCTTTTTTGTCTTCTTAACACTTGTTGTGTCAACTTCATGATCCATGACAGCATTTAAGTCTCCTCCACAAACTAGGACTCCTTCACTGTGTGTTGCTATGAGATCAAACAGATGTTGAAAAAAACCCTTGTCACTTTCTGGTGGGGCATAGATGTTCACTAATGCGATCTGCATACCATCTATTCTTCCCTTTATTATTACATACCTGCCTTCTTTATCCTGGATTTCTTGTTCACATTCAAATTGTATTTTATTTGAAATTAGTATCATAACCCCTCTTTTAGTTCCTCCCTTAAATGAACTGTAGTAGGAGTTCTTATAGCCAAATCTCTTTAGTTTCACATGTTCTGTCTTGCTCAAATGTGTCTCTTGCATAAATATAATTTCGGCTTTTTCCTTCTTGAATTCTCTTATTATTCTTTCCCTTTTAACACTAGAAGTCCCAGAGAGGGGCCATTTGGCCTTTTTGGCTAGAAAACCCATAGGGGGACCATCAAGTGGCCACAAGAGGGCTAATGTCTGGGTCTTCTAGTGTTAACAGGTGAGTTCAAACCATTCACGTTTAGTGTCATTATCTTAAGATTTTTACCCATATTCATGTTTTTCCATTTTTTTAACTTGTGCTCCTCGCCCCTTTAACAACAAAAATAACACATATTTATATAAAAACACATTAAAAAATCTCGACCTCCGTACTTTGGGCCTTTCTTCTGCCCAATGGTCCCTGTTGGTGAGTGGAGGGAATGTCCTCACTGAGTGAGGGGCCCTCCCTAGACCTGTATTTACTATCCAAGTAATAGTCATTAGTCTAGAAGTGTCCAACAAAAATCACTTAAACCTCTCCTAGCCGTTTGTTTCTCTTTTACCTCGTCTTCTTGGCCTTCATTTCTTCTGTGCCTTTCTTAATCTTTGTTATAATCTAGGCTTTCAGTTGAAAGCCTTGCAGTTTTTCTTGGGCTCGCTGCTCCACGTCTCCTCCCTTCTTCTGCCGCTCACTCGCCTCCACTCCGGCTGTCATGATGCGTTCAGTGCCGCCGGTGCTCCAGCCGCTTCCTCCGGCACGCTCACTACAAAGCCCCGCTCCATCATGTCCCGCGCTGCCTCTCTGGCTGTGTTGTATGTCTTCATGCCGTCCTCCCAATGAATCCTCATCTTCGTTAGCGGCGTTTGGAATCTAATTTTTTTCTCTTTCAGCGTTTTTTTAATGTTGGCATATTTCTTTCACTGCTGCACAATTTCTGTCGGGTAGTCATGATCAAAGAATATCTGCTTGTTGCCGATTCGTATCTTTTTTTTCCACGCTTGTGTCAGGATTCTTTCCTTTACATCATATTTCAGAAAGTTTACCACAACTGACCTGGGTGGAGAGTTTGGTTTCGGGTTCTGTGCGGAGGCTCTGTGCGCTCGTTGAATCTGCAGGTCCGCTTCACCGGGCAGCTCCAGCTCTTTTTTTAAGAACTGATCCATGAATTTCGTCATCGAGTTGCCTTCAATGCCCTCCGGGATCCCGAAGATGCGTATATTGCTCCGTCTGGACCTGCTCTCCAGGTCGGTTATTTTCTCCTGCATCCTCTGCGTTTGCGCCGTCAGGGTCTGCAGCTGTTCACTTGCCTCGCTCTTCCAATCTTCCAGCTCCGATATTCGGGCCTGTGCTTCTGTCATACACGCCCATTGAGAGCGCAGCTCCTCCATGTTTTCTGCTAGCTTGCGCTCCATTTCTCTTCGGAGGCCCATAATTTCCTCCTTAATCTCTTTTTTCAGCTCCTCCTTAAATGGTAAATGGTAAATGGTGTTAAATCCTGTTGTAGTTGCCGCTTGAAGTCTTTCAACTCTTTACCCAAACTGGCGAAGCCAGTGTTCATGGTATCGAGCCTGGCGTCCTCCATTTTCTCTGCTGCAGTCACCTCGTTTTTTTGGGCCTCGTGTTCAGCGATTTCTCCTGCGTTGTTGAAGAGGAATTCTTTAATTTTACCCTGCTTTTGTCCTTGTGCCCGGCTCCTTCGTGTTTTCATCCCTTGGTTTATTGATCCGCTTATGTCGAGTTGGCCATTTACCGATGATTTTTAATCCGGCTAGGGAGAGCTCTCTGTTTAAGCGTTATGTCTCTCCGCCATCATCCATGGAGACGCTCCTTTAAACAAAACAAATAATCCAACCCGGGTTTTCCCTCCATCTCCGGCTCGTGGGGGGTGGGTGGGGGGGATACCAAATCCACCGGTGTGGATGAGCGCTGCAGGGGTGCACCGGGTGGATTCCTGAGCTGCCGTCCGGTACACCCACAAAACAAAAGGCAGATGCAGGTCCCAGTCTCGCTGTCGCTGGTCCACTAGGATAGCGAGCTGGGTGGTGAGGGTCCGGTTGAATCGTTCGACCAGGCCGTCACTCTGTGGATGCAGCGGGGTGGTCCGGGTCTTCCGGATGCCCAGCCGCTTGCAGACCTCTCCGAAGACCTCCGCCTCGAAGTTCTGACCCTGATCGTTGTGCAGCTCCTCCGGTGCGCCAAACTGACAGAACATTTCGTCCACCAGCTTTGATGCCATCGTAGCGGCGCTCTGGTCCGGGACCGCGTACGCCTCTGGCCACTTAGTGAAATAATCTATTGCGACCAGCACGTAGCGGTTCCCCCGGTCTGTGGTCGGGAAAGGGCCCAGGATGTCCACTCCCACCTGCTCCATCGGTGCTCCCACCCGGTACTGCTGCAGGGGAGCGTGGGATCGCTGAGTTGGCCCTTTCTGAGCTGTGCAGGTGTCGCAGCGGTGAACGTGGAGCTCCACGTCATGATGACACCCGGGCCAGTAGAACTGGGCTCGAAGACGCTGCAGAGTCTTTGTCACCCCGAAGTGGCCCGCTCCTACTGCCCCATGAACCAGCTGGAGTACGTTGGGCCGGAGTCGACGAGGAACCAGCAGCTGCCAGACGTGCCGTTGCCCAGCTGGAGTCTGCCACTGTCGATACACCACGCCCTCGTGGCAGCGGAGGTTGGCCCACTGGGAGTGTAGGGCCTTAGTCTCTGGGTCCAGCGCAGACACAACCTCCCAGGCGGGCCACTGTCCTGCGTCCAGCCACTGCCGAACCCGAGAAATGACTGGGTCTCTATCCTGCTCGCTCTGCAGCTGCTGCGTGTCAAGGACCTCTGTGACATCATTGCTGGGGGAGGCTGCCTGATCATCCGAGGAGGGGTCTGCGCGTCGTTGCATTATTTTCTGCTCACAGCGGGTCCAGAGAGCAGCAGCCCGTGGGACGGCTTGATCTCGATCCTCAGCCCTTGGCAGTGACGACACTCCTCTGTTGCACAGGGATGCCGAGACAGCGCATCAGCGTTGGCATGGAGGCGGCCATGCCCGATGCACAATCTGGAAATTGTAATCCTGCAGTGACTCCAGCCATCTCGCCAACTGTCCATCCGGCTCTTTAAAGTTCAATAACCAGGTCAGGGAAGCGTGATCCATCCTGAGCTGGAACCTCCCCCCGTACACATACGGGTGGAAGTGACGCAGTCCTTGAATGACAGCCAACAGCTCTCTGCGAGTCACAGTAATTCCTCTCGGCTCTGCTGAGAGTGCGACTGAAAAAAGCGACTGCTTGCTCTCCGTGATCTCCCTCCTGGGATAGCACCACCCCGATGCCCTGGTTGCTGGCGTCCGTGTCCATGATGAAAGGGCGGTTCATGTCGGGATACTGCAGGATGGGGGCTCTGATGAGCGCTGCGCGAAGTTGGGAAAAAGCAGCAGCACAGCTGTCACTCCACTGAAACGTGCGTCCTTTCTGCGTCAGCTGATGCAGCGGTCTGGCGATGGTGGCGAAGTCTTTCACACACCTCCTATAATAGGAGGCCAGTCCGAGAAAGCTCCTCAGTTCTCCCACATTCTGCAGCACTGGCCAGTCTCTCAATGCCACCACTTTCTCGGGGTCGGTGGCGACTCCCGCTGTGCTGACGACGTGGCCCAGGAAGGTGGTCTCCCGCCGGAATAGGTGGCATTTCCTCGGGTGTAACCGTAGCCCAGCCTGTCAGATGGCGTCCAGTACTTCTCGGAGATCGGACAGGGCGCTGTCAAAATCAGCTGCATGCACCAGCAGGTCGTCCAAGTAAACAACGCAGCGACTCCGGGGCACGTGAGCCAGCACTCGCTCCATCAAGCGCTCAAAGGTGGCCAGAGCGTTGCAGAGTCCAAACGGCATCAGTTTAAACTGGTACAGTCCCTGCCCGATGGAGAAGGATGTTTTTTGGCGGGCCTCGGGTGACAGCTCCACCTGCCAATAGCTGCTGCATAGATCCAGTGAGCTGAACCAGCTGGAGCCGGCGATGTGGTCCAATGCGTCATCGATGCGGGGCAGGGGGTAGGAGTCCTTACGGGTGACGTCATTCAGGCGTCGGTAATCCACACAGAACCGCCACGACCCGTCCTTCTTCTTGACCAGCACCACTGGCGCCGCCCAGGGGCTGCTGGAGGGCTCAATAACATCTGCCTCCAGCATTTCTCGCACTTTTTGTTCTGCTGCTGCCCACCTTGAAAAGGGCAGCCGGCGTGAGCGGAGTTGAATCGACCTGGTCTCATCGGTGTCGATCTCATGCTGCACCAAGCTGGTCCGGTTGCATTCCTCACCCGTCGCGGCGAAGACACCCATATAACAGTCCAACAGCTCCCGCAGCTGGTGTCTCTGTCCCAGCTCCAGCCCACTGCAGCTCCGCTGGAATAATTCCTCGACTGCCTGCTGCATCTCTGCTGACACGTTGACCCCTCCCCTTGCTGTCCTTGTGTGTGCTCGTGCTTTCTCTTCCCGAGCTGGTGGCGTCATTGTGTCCGGTCCTTGCGGTGGCCCGCCTGGTCTGGTCCGTCCCTGGCGGTCCCCTCGATCGCGCAGACCTCCGTGTTCCTTCTCTGGGTTCTGCTGTGGAGCGTGATGGTCCGGTTTCCCAGCTGAAGGGACGGTCCGGCGGTGTCGATCTTGGCGTTCCACGCTGTGAGCAGGTCTAGTCCAATAATACAGGGGTCTTGAATGTCAGCCAGCCAGAATGGGTGTTTTAAGTTCTGACCGGCCACCCCCACCACGAGAACTCTCCGCCCCCCCAATCTGGCGTGCTCACTGGTAGCTGTGGTGACGTAGTGCTCAGTGGGTTCCCACCCCTGTGGGGCCGTCTCGTTCGTGACCGGCAGCACACTGGGTCGGACCAAGGAGATTGTAGAGCCGGTGTCAATCAGGGCCCGGATCGACGTCTTCTCCAGGCTGCACTGTAGATACATCCCTGGCGAGTGTCCAATTCGGCCCACGTGTGGTGACAGCTCATCAGTTTGTCGTGGGGTGGGTGCAGGGCAGTACCGTGTGATGTGTCCTGGCTCGACGCAGCGGGAGCACCCTTCCATGCGCCGCCATGGCCGTCTTCTCCATGGACGCGCTGCCGTGGTCTGTCGTAACTCCTCCTCCTCCCCCTCACTCTCAGCCATGGCCTGGAAGGTTCTTTGTCTTGGCGTCGATGCTTTGATTGTATGATTCATCAGAGGCTCCACCCACTCTGCTTCTGCCACTGCAGTCTCCCAGTCGCTCGCGGCATTGATCCGGATGTGGCTCTGGAGCTGGGCCGGGCGGAGACCTTGGATGAAGTTCCGGAGGGCGAGCTACGTGAAAATATATTCTGAAAACGTGAAAATATATGTGAAAATGCGTACATGCATACATATATATTGTGACGTAGGCGAAGTTCACACAAAGAAAAAGAGCAGATGGTTGCGACACAACAGGCTTTATTCAAACACACCCTGAGCACAGACAGGAGGGGAGGTCATCCTCCCAGACCTCCGTTTCATGGTTACACAACACATGATACATCTTGCCTATAACACTGCTGTGACACAGCAGTGTAATAACTCAGTAATAACATTTAAGCACATACACGAAAATAACGTCCTCTGCTGGTAAAGCATGCTGGGAAAATCCCTGCCCCCTTAACACAGCCCCAAAGTTACACTGTCCCTCCCTAGACTGGTTTCTGTCCCCAGAAAAATGAGAGTCCAACTCAAAAGTCCAACACTAACCTGTCCAGGTGTTGGGGCGGCCTTTGATGCCAATGACCAGCACGTACAGGCCCGCTAGTGTTCGTCTGAGTCTCGGTCGGAGTATCTGGCCAGGATGAAGGCTCTGGTTCGACCACCAGCAGGGCGGATGGCTGGTACAGGGCGAGACGGTCACGGTGAAGGACCACGACCCAGTCCCTTTTCTTCAGCCTCACCCTGTACACCACATCCAACAGTCTCTACAGAACCATGCACGGTCCCGACCAATGCCTCGCCAGCTTCGGTGATCATCCTCTTTTTCTCTCAGGGCAGAAAACCCAGACTCGATCTCCCGGTGCAAAGTCCCTCCCCTGGCAGCGGAAGTCATATGCCCGCTTCTGCCGGCTCCATGCCACTGCCAGGGCCTCCCAGGCGGGCCACTGGCCCGCGTCCAGCCACTGCCGAACCTGGGAAATGACCGGATCTCTGTCCTGCTCGCCCTGCAGCTGCTGCGCGCCGAGGGCGTCTGTGACGTCATCTCTGGGGCGGGCTGCCTGATAATCCGAGGGGAACTGTGTGCCGCTGTGTTATTCCTGCTCACAGCGGTCCGGAGAGTAGCAGCCCGTGGGACGGCCTTATCTCGACCCTCTGCCCGCTGGTAGTGGCGACAGTCCAACAGCTCCCGCAGCTGGCGTGTCTGTCCCGATTCCAGCCCGCTGCAGCTCTGTTGGAACAATTCCTCGACCGCCTGCTGCATTTCTGCTGACACGTTGACCCCTCCCCTTGCTGTCCCTGTGCGTGCTCGTGCTTCCTCTGCTCGCGCTGGTGGTGCCGTTGTGCCCGGTCCTGGCAGTGGCCCACCTGGTCTGGTCCGTCCTGGCGGTCCCACGATCGCACAGGCCTCCGGTCTCCTTCCCTGAGTCCGCTGCGGAGCGTGATGGTCCGGTTTCCCAGCTGAATGGACGGTCTGGCGGTGTCAATCTTCGCGTTCCACGCTGCGAGCAGGTTGAGCCCAATAATGCAGGGGTCTTGGAAGTCAGCCAGCCAGAACGGGTGGTTCGTGTTCTGACCGGCCACCCCCACCACAAGAACTCTTCGACCTCCCAGTCTGGTGCGCTCACCGGTAGCTGTGGTGATGCAGCGAATGGTAGGTTCCCACCCCTGCAGTTCTGTCTCGTCCGTGCCTGGCAGCACACCGGGTCGGACAAAGGAGATGATAGAACCGGTGTCGATCAGGGCCTGGATCGGCGTGTTGTCCAGGCTGCACTGTAGATACATCCCTGGCGAGTGTCCAATTCAGCCCACACGCTGTGACAGCTCATTGGTTTGTCGTGGGGTGGGTGCAGGGCAGTACCGCGCGATATGTCCTGGCTCCCCGCAGCGGAAGCACCCTTCCGCACACCGCCGCGGCCATCTTCTCCATGGGTGCACCGCTGTGGTCTGCTGTAGCTCCTCCTCCTCCTCCTCCTCACTCTCAGCCGTGGCATGGAAGGCTCTCTGTCTCTGTGTCAATGCCTCGGCTGTACAATTCATTATCAGTTCCATCCACTCCGCTTCTGCCACAGCTGTCTCCCAGCTGCTTGCGGTGTTTATCCAGATATGGTTCTGGAGCTGGGCCGGGCGGAGACCTTGGATGAAGTTCTGGAGGGTGAGCTTCTCCACTACCTCCGGTTCTAAATCCGGGTAGCTGCACCGTGTCAGCAGCCGTATGTCCGCTGCGTAGGCTCCTAGTCTCTCCCAGCTGTCTTGACGGCAGTTGGCCAGCTGTTCCTGGGCATGCTCAGCGTTGGCCATTCTCCCAAACCGTCTCCGGAGCGCTCCTTCTAGCACTGGCCAGCTGCGGTGCTCTTCAGGCCAGAGGTCCGACAGCGTGCAGAGAGCTCTCCCTTCCAAAGCCAGCGCGACTTGTACGGTGGTTTCTTCTGGTGACCAACCATTCAGCGAGGCAGCCAGCTCGACCTGGACCAGGTAGTCGTCCAGCAGGGTCTCGCCGTTGAAGCGGGGAATCTTGGCCTGCTGCCGGATGGGTGGGACGGTCGCCTCTCCGTCGATCGCCGCTCCTGGTCGCAGTGGAATCGCCGGCCCGTCCGGCGGGGAGCCGGGCTGGTTTGTTCTGCTCAGCCCGCTCTGCCTTGAAAAAGACAGAAGGTGGGGTACGCTGGTCTTGTCGGGTCCGCTGCTCCGCTCATCCCAGCGAGCAACTCCGGGCATCGGTGTCTCAGCTCCGTCGTCCGTTCCCAGCTGAGCGATGAATCGCTCCAGCCGCTGGATCTCCGCTCGGAACCTGGCTTCCATCTGCTCCATATCCCACTTCTGACACCAGTGTGACATAGGTGAAGTTCACACAAAGAAAAGGAGCAGATGGTTGCGACACAACAGGCTTTATTCAAACACACCCTGAGCACAGACAGGAGGGGAGGTCATCCTCCCAGACCTTCGTTTCAATCATGGTTACACAACACATGATACATCTTGCCTATAACACTGCTGGGTCATTATAACACAGTTATAATGACCCAGCAGTATAATAACTCAGAAATAACATTTAAGCACATACACAAAAATAACGTCCTCTGCTGGTAAAGCATGCTGAGAAAATCCCCGCCCCCTTAACACAGCCCCAGCATTACAATATGTATATATGTATATACAAATACTGTACATTCATATATATGCATCTATTCTTTCATTAATCATTTAGTGCAAAGGAAACCTGTGGGGCACCAGCAATGCAAAGCAAAATCTAACATCATGTGAATGTACATTGTAGACCCTTTCGTAGACCCTAAACTATCTCCTTGGCGTCTTCTGGATCCCCATCAGAGGCACAACCTCATCATCGTCCTGGCAATAGATGGGCAGGTGGGTCCCCTTGCTATGGAGGCGGTCCTTGGAAGAGAAGGCCACTAAAATAGATCTTTCTTTTTTTTTTTTTAATTTTTATTCTATTAATTTTAATTTTAATTTTTATTCTTTTAATTTTAATTTTTATTCTTTAATCATGGGAATACAACGACATCCACAAAAACTAAGACCAATAAACTAATAATTATACTTATAAGGGCTCCTTGAATTATTTTTCCCCATTTGCCAAATATATATTATTAAACCAATTATCTACAAAATTATCAATGCCAGATTAAGTTTTATTGAGCCTTTAGCTCTTATAAAGATTTTCATTTTTCTAAAATTTAAGCTATATTTTAAAGATATGCAACTTATGGATTTTATAACTATTTTAGTAAATTGATTAATTATGCAATTATCTAAACTAGAGATGCAAAAGGTTTTTCTTTTTCTTTTTCTTTTTCTAAAGTCTTAATTGTGCTATATGATAATCGACCAGATCCCGCAATTTCAATAACTTTAATGTGTAAACAATAAATTGGTATGTTCAAAATACCCGACTTTGTGTATAACATGGACAGCCCTTTTTGCCATGTTAGCAATAAATTAAGTATACTTTAATAATTGTTACCCCAGGCTTCTATACAATAGGTCAAGTTTAGAAGTATCAATGAGCAATACGAGATATAAAGTTATTTGTCTTAATTTTATTTATGATTACAATATTTTTGCAACTACTTTTATCATCTAATATTCCCTTGTAAGAGAAATTCACTCATACATTTATCTGTTAAAATCACATATTTTATGTGTATGTGTGTGTGGGTGTGTTACAACATATAACTGTAAATTTTATCCATATATGAACTGTTTTAATATGCTATATTAACAAGCTGTTTAATGTGTCTATTATATTTTGTGTTCCAAGATAAATTTCCATCCTCATATGGTTCCCTCATTATTCCAAACATTCCAGTGTGGTAATCATTCTTTAAGGACCCGTCATGTCTTTAAACTCATAGCATGCACTGCCAATGTTTGCATATTTTCCTCTTCCCTCCCCCTCTTGTCTGCTCCCAATGGCCAACAAATGTTGTCCCTGAGGGGCAGCCGAATGGGGCAGAGGTTGTAAATTTTTGAAAAAACGTGTCAGTTGTGCCCACTTTTAATTTTCTATCTGACCCCACCATCACTTTTACATTTCCTATTTTGTGTGTACATCCTATATCCATATAATTCAAAATTTATATCTTTTTCCTCATTAATCCATATTTCACTTATTGTAATAATCCTAAATGGGGTGTTAAATTGAGTTAAAACGCCTTAATACTATCCAAGTTTGCATAGAGACTCCTACTATTAATATGTATTATTGCCAGTGTCTGATCCAAATTTATAATCCCATTTAATTGTTGATCATAATAAGCACACTTACTGTTACTATGATTAAAATAATTACTGTCTGGGTCAATATCTCCTAAAATGTCTTGTGGTTGCTGTTCAGTACTGACAAAGGTTTCAGCTTCAATTTACTCTAATACACTTCCATTATTAAATAAGGAAAAGGAAGAAAAAAGAAGAAACGCTAAAGAAAAAAGCACACAAAAATCTCCACACATAATCTCCACTGCACTATTATTCATACATCAGAACTAAGGCTTAAATTTATCCAATTCCTCCATTTCTCTAATCATTACCTTACATTTCTTTGTCAATGTTGACTGTATTTTCCCCTGTTTTCTCAGAGCCCTTTCAAAAATTTTATGAAGTGTATATTTATGTTATCTGTCTTTTTGCATCTTTTGCATCTGATCAGAATTTTAGCGTTACAAAGGTAATGAATCACAGACTTCTGCCAATGTCCGAGTTCCTGGAGGCACATTGCATTTGGTACTGTGGGACTTGTGCCAGCACCCACTTAATTTTTTGTAAAGCAGTTTTAATAAATGTAAAAATCTGTATTGTCTTTATAGTAGATTCTAAATCAAGTCCCACAGTATACATAAATTCAGCAAGTTGAACTTTCCTTAGACATTTGGAACTTTTCTCATAGATTTGCATGGTTTTCTTCCTTACCAGTTTACCTTGTTCCTTATAGACATGATATTTCCTTTACAATAATCTACAGGTATTTCCTCAAATATCTGGAAATTTATTGATGTAACTTTTAACTTCTCCTATTGAATGTTGTGATTTCATTACCAAACAGCTTCATTTATATTTTTCTCTTCATTATCATTGTCTATGTGGTGTCCTGCAAACAACGTGGGCTACATTGACAATTGGAGCTCATTTTGGGGAGCTAATCTTAAATAAAAATATTTAATGTATAAGCATCCCAAAGTGATTAAACAAAAACTGGTAAAACTCAAATTAAACATGAAGCCTCTAAATTGAATAATTTGGCCTCTTTTCCTCCTCATAATTTAGAATTAAATATGGTTTATTAAATATTAGGTCTCTAACTCCTAAGTCTCTGTTAGTCCATGATCTGTTAATTAATCATCAGATTGATTTAATATCTCTTACAGAGACTTGGTTAGGGCAAAAGGATTATGTTGGGTTAAATGAATCAACTCCCTCTGGTTATTTAAACTGTCAAAATCCAAGAAGTTCTGATTGTGGAGGAGTAGTAGCAACAATTTACCATTCCAAATTACTAGTTAATGTAAAGCAAAAAACATGTTATAATTCCTTTGAGGGCCTGGTCCTTAGTATTGGGCACTTTAGCAATTTTAGGCTAAACCCAATTTTATTTGCCATAGTTCATCGTCCTCCATCAACCTACTCAGAATTTTTATCCAAATTTGCTGAATTCTTAGCTGATTTAGTGCTGAAACCAGATAGAATAATTATAGTAGGGGACTTTAATATACATGTAGATGAAGATAGTGATTGGCTTAATGTGGCATCTTAATTTGAAATCTATGTAGCTTGGAGAAATCATCTTTTAATTTATAAAAATCTCTTAGAAAAGCTAGAACAAGTTATTATTCTGCATTAATAGTAGAGAACATAAACAATCCCAAGTTTCTTTTCAGCACTGTAACCAGGCTGTCAGGACTCTGTCGCCTGATTGTTGGGGTCTTCCTGCAACTGTGGGGGTTACCCCTATAGTTCAAAGTGCTATGAGATGATTGTTGTTGTGAAATAGCGCTATATAGATAAAGTTGAATTGATTTAAATTGAATTCATTATTGATCATCTACTGATAATTTTTATGTATTATCTATTTTTCTGAGAATTGCTAATTCATTTCTGTCAGGAATCTGAAACTCAAAACTCATAGAAATGATAGTACTCTGTTAGGTTCGTACCTTAATCAGACTCGAGACATAAATATAATCAAAAGTTTTTACTTGCAAGGAGCAAACACAAAACACACCTCTGGTTACAGACGGGAGTGAATGCTGGTGCGTAGAATCAGCACCTCCCTTTTATACATGACAGAAAAAGCATTTGCTGCTCCCACACTGGGAGGAACAGAGAGCACAAAATCACATAACAAGTTCTCATCTCGCGAGACAGAAAAAGGGAAACAACTTCATATAAGGTATAAACATAAGTTTGGTCAAGAGATGACTTCCAGTCCATCCGGTGAGGCTGCTGGAGGTCAGATTACATTCCTGCACAAGAATGTGCTGTGCAGGAGTTGTAATATGAGTCCTTTCAGTTGTGACAAAGGTGGAGAAACAGTTATTTAAGCACAATGCATTATGAAATGGTAACATGTATATACATATGTAAAATTTCTTGACAATTCCCTCCTGTTTATCATTTCATAATTTCATCACATGCAAGCATCAGTATAATGTAACTTCAAAAGATTTTCTACATTGACCTCATAAAGCATCATTTCCAAATTTAAACAGTGGTTTTGTCATCACAATCACCATCACTTTGCTGTCTTAAGGCAGTATATTGTACAGGGACTTCTCTTTGGAGCATAACAGATTGTAACATGAAAGTGCGTTGAGCAAGAGCTCTGCTTATCATGGACCTTATACAGGGAATGACACACATGAAAAGCACATAGAATAAGATTAATATCGAGACTTCCGGTCTGGACGCCATGGTGATAGCAACTTAACGCTGAACCTCCCAGACCCAATCCAAGGAAAACATCTTCAAAATCAGACTTAACGGATTTTTGGAAGAATAAAAATCAAAAGACAAAAACACCATGCCTAACCAAAAACAGAAGAAACTGACATTCCCCAGGTCAGGACGCGCAGCGGCCGCAGAATCTGAACCGGAGGACCTCCGTTCAGGAGACGAGGAGCTGGACTTAGCTAACAAAAAGATTAGCTTGAAATCGCTATTTGATGAATTACGACGATTTCGGGCCAAATTTCATGAATTCAGAGAGGAACTAAAAAGGACGAACAGCAGAATGGACCAGGCCGAAAACCGAATCTTGGAAGCTGAAGAAAGAGTAAAAGTGCTTGAAGATTCTATGCTGGATTTACACAGAAAACAGTCAAGGCTGGAGGCTAAGCTAACCGACCAAGAAGGAAGACAGAGACGAGATAACATCAGAATTCACGGTCTGAAAGAAGGAGCTGAAGATAGTTTCAACACAGTGGCGGAATGCGTGGAATCCTTATTGAGAGAGAAGTTGGATATTCCACAAACCACCGATTTGAAGATAGAAAAGGCGCATCGTACATTAGCCACAAAGCCAGCGGCAGAAGCGCCCCCGCGTTCGGTGGTGGTAAGATTCTCCGATTTCAAAATGAAACAAGAGGTTGTAAGACGGGCTTGGCAGAAAAAAGGATTTATGCATCAAGAGAGAAAAGTCTTCGTGGAGCACGATTACGCCCCTGAGGTTCTTAAAAAGCGCCGGGAATATAACGACGCCAAAAAGGTTCTACGGGAACAGAATCTACGCTTTCAGATGCCATTTCCGGCGAAGTTAAGGGTCTTTTATGGTGAAGAGTCATGTCTCTATAATTCAGCGGAAGAAGCAACAATTGACATGGCGAGAAGAGGACTCCCGGTAACGATGTTTAAACCCGCAGCGAATCTGAGCGAGAAGATCAGAGCTCAAACGTGGTCCACTCAGAGACCTTCAAAATCCACGGGCCAGCAGCGGGAAACCCAGCCCCAGAGCTACAAAGATAAGCTTTCCAGTTCCAGGAAGGAATAGCGACCTTTTTGTTTTGTTTTTTTTTCTCTTTTCAGCCATTCTGCACTTCCATCCCCCCTCCTACAAGGTAACAAACATTAAAGGAGGTGCAGAATCAGCATGTGGTAAAACCTTTCATGGAGCAGTTATAGCATTAGAAACAAATGTCTTCTTAATTTAAAGGGGAAAAAAAATCTTGTTAAAATAGAAATGTAACAATGACCCACATGTTCTCCCCACACTAACAAATACTGTATTAGAGTGAATGTTTGCTGTGATGGGGGTGGGAGGGTGCACACAATCTCATAGGGTATAGGCATAAAAAAAAAAATCATTACAAATTCGGATTGGGATCTGAAATTCACGTTAAAACCATGGCACAACTTACAGGGGTGAGAGAGGGCCCTCAACACGTAACAGAGTTTGAGGAATTTCCCTCAGAGCCTACACTCCATCAGGGCTCTTACAGGGTCTTTAAAGAGACCCCAGCTCAGGAAGTTTTTTTGACAGTTTTTTGTTTTAAAGTTTCGTACACTATGTTCTTAATGTTTTTTATGTTCTTAATGTTCTTTCAGTTTCTGAGTAGCAAAAAAGAGGGCCACCACACTGTTATACTAAATAAGAAAATACAATGGAGAAACAGGGTGTAACCAAAATAGCCTCATATAATGTAAAAGGGATCCTGAATCCAGTTAAAAGATCCAAGATTCTACGCAAAATGAAAAAAGACAAAGCAGAAATAATATTTTTACAAGAAACCCACCTAACAGACGTGGAACACACTAAACTCAATAGACAAGGGTTTAAAATGATCTCTTCATCTTCATATAAGTCAGGGAGGAGGAGGGGAGTAGCGACATTGATATCAACCAAAATTACATTTGAAAAAAAAATCAGAACACAAAGATAAAGAAGGGAGGTACAGTTTGGTAATTGGGCGGCTAGAGGGAGAAGATATCACCCTGCTGAATGTATATGCACCACCAGGGGCTAAATGGAAATTTTATAAAAATGTATTTGACCTAATGATAACTAAAGCCCAAGGTTTAGTGATATGTGGTGGAGACTTCAGTCTAAGACTGAATCCATACTGGGATGCAACAGGTAATTCTTCACATCAAAATAACACTCAAAATAGGAAAACTCGGATGCTACTAAAAGAAATGGGAATCTGTGACGTATGGAGGGAATTCAACCCCAATGTAAAAGATTATACTTTTTATTCAACACCACATTCATCTTACTCAAGGATTGATTACTTTTTTATGTTTAATAGAGACATTGGAAGAGTAAAAATATGTAAAATAGGACTGATGGATCTCTCTGACCACAGTCCGATCTATATGGACTTAAACATCCAAAAATACACAAATAATACATTTTCCTGGAGGTTGAATTCAAATGTCCTGAAAGGACCACTGAAAGATGAATTGGAATCAGATATTTTCAGATATTTGGAAGAAAACGATAATGGAGAAGTATCCCCTTTAATACTGTGGGATGTGTGCAAAGCTGTAATAAGGGGAAAAATTATTGCAAAACTGGCAACCCAAAAGAAACTGAGACAAGAAAAACTAATCACACTAGAGTCAGAACTCAAGAACCTAGAAAAAGAACACAAAGACAACACTCATTCTAATGGTTCGCTCAAGATTAAAGAAATTAAAAATCAAATAAATGAGACCTACACAATAGAAATCCAGAAGAAACTTACATTTCTGAAACAAAAACACTATGAAGCAGGCAGTAAATCGGCAAAATTACTAGCCTATAAATTGAGGAAACAACAAACAGAAAGAGCAATCTACAAAATCAGAGACCCAGTATCAAAGGAAATAAAATTCAGAATTCAGGATATTCTTAAAAGCTTCGAGAATTACTACAAGAACTTATACTCCCACAAAAAACATAAAAACGCATCCGAGACATTCCTAAACACATTAAACCTTCCCCAACTTACGGAATCACAAAATAAAACACTACTGTCAGAAATACAACCTAAAGAATTGGAAAAAGCAATTATGAAACTTAAAGCTAACAAATCCCCAGGAGCAGATGGCTATACAGCAGAATGGTACAAAACCTTTAAACAGCAACTATCTCCTCTCCTCCTGAAAACATTTAACTATGTCCTCCACACAGGGGAAATCCCCCCTCCTGGAGAGAAGGGGTCATTGCAGTTATACCTAAACCTGAAAAGGATAAACTAGACTGCTCCAACTACAGACCAATCAGTGTATTAAATCAGGACTATAAGCTTTTTACCATTATCCTTGCCAAAAGGTTAGAAAACATACTGACAGACTTAATTCACTTAGACCAAACAGGTTTTATGAGACAAAGACAGACACAAGACAACATTCGACGCACTTTACACATAATTCATCATATAAAAAAATATAACTTAAATGCAGTCATATTGGGATTAGATGCTGAAAAAGCATTCGATTCGGTTGACTGGTCTTTCCTATATAGAATCTTATCCAGTTTCAATTTTCATAACAACTTCATTAGAACTATACAGGCATTATATAAAAATCCAACAGCTAAAATAAGGATTAACGGTAATTTATCATCATCTTTTGAGCTGGAAAGAGGATGTCGTCAAGGCTGCCCCCTGTCTCCACTGCTCTTTGCAATCTTCATAGAACCTCTGAGCCAATGGATAAGACAAAATCAAAAAATTCAGGGTATTACACTTGGTCAGAAGGAACATAAAATAGCACTCTTTGCTGATGACATTTTAATATACCTAGGGCAGCCAGACACTTCTTTACCAGAACTAATCTCAGTTTTTTCAGACTATGGAGATTTATCGGGGTACGAATTAAACATGCATAAAACCCAAGTTTTAACATTCAACTATGACCCAAATCATTATTCACTAAGTGAACTCAAAACTAACTGGGAGTTGGAATCTATGAAATATCTGGGGGTCAATATTCCGAAACAACTCGACAAAATTATAACATTAAACTATGATCCACTGGTGACAAAAATAAAATCTGACCTAGCAAGATGGAATATGATACCATTCTTAGGTACTGCACAAAGAATTGAAGCAGTCAAAATGAATATACTTCCACATCTTCTATACCTTTTCCAAACAATACCAGTAGAACCTCCCAAAAAAACATGGCAGGAGCTGGACAGAAGGATCTCAAGATTCATATGGCAGGGCAAGAGACCTAGAATCAGATATAGAACCCTACAGCTAAACAAAGACAAAGGTGGGCTTGCGCTGCCAAATATCAGGGACTATTTTATAGCTGCACAAATTAAAACTTTAGTAGAGATATGTAACCCAGTCTACACTGCACAATAGAAGGAGATGGAAGGCCAAATAACAAGTGACATCCCCCTACAGGCGATAATAGGGAACAATGCCTTACCTAAACTCTTGAATAACACTCACCCGTGGATAGAGACACCGCTAAAAATTTGGTTTAAGATAGTCAGAGAGAATCAAGCTAAAGAGCCCTATTGACTTCTGCAATGGATTGCCTATGATCAAGACTTTACCCCCAATAAAACAGACACTAGATTTAAAGAGTGGAAAGAGAAAGGGCTGATAAAATATTACGATTTTTTTAAGGGGCAAACTTTAAGAAGTTTTGAAGATTTGAAAAAACAAGATCTAATAAATCAAGATCTTTACAGGTTCTTTCAGCTTAGACACCACATAAACAATATACTTAAAAAGGAGGATTTGGAAAGGGCCCAGTCAGGTGTTCTGAAGGTCTTCTTAATGGCATGTAAAGGGATCCCAGGGATCAGATACATTTCTAAAATATACCAAGGTCTTCAAGACTTAAAAGGAGACAACACATCATATATAAAAGAGAGATGGGAAAAAGAGCGGAATTTCACTTTACAATTGGAAATATGGGAAAAGCTAAATAAACAGCAATGGAAAAGTACCTCATCCCTGCAGTGGAGAGAATTTGGATGGAAAAAATTGGTAAGATTTTTCAGAACACCTGCACAAAACAAATTTACCCATAAGGGGTTGAACTGTTGGCGCTTGTGTGGTGAAAAGACTGCAAATCATTTTCATGTGTTTTGGTCATGCCCAGTTATCCACCAATATTGGACCAACATATAGACAATATTGGGGAAAATATTCAAAATAACAGTTCCCTTTTCTTTTGTCTTTGTATTTGGGTTTACTACCGGACTCACTGGAAAGACGAGGAGATAAATACTTATTCAATGTTTTAATATTGGCAAGTAAAAAAGCCCCAACTAAAAAATGGATGCTGAAGGACTGTCCTACACCTGAAGATTGGATTAACGTGATTCAAGACATTTACTCGATGGAAAAGTTGACATTCGTACTGAGACAGGACATGGATGGGTTCATGAACTTTTGGCAACCCTTGATCGCATATGTGTCTTCCATTAGATCTAATCTTTGACAAATACCATTTCAATGATGGTCCCGCTCTTTGTTCCAACACTACTCAGATGCTCTTTTACTTTTAATTACTTAATTTTCTGTTTGTTTTTTGCTGTTCTGTTTGTTTGTTTATTCGTTTTTTTATTTAATTCTCTTTAATTTCACTTTTTCTTTCACTTTAAAAAAAGGGGGTGTTGTAATAACTATCCTAGCAATGTTGTCAAATAGCAAAAAATAAGGGAACGTGTGATGAAAATGTAAACAATGCAATGCTGTAATGACCTGTATACCCTTTACAAAAACTTAAATTAAAAAAAAAAATAAGATTAATATCACAATCAATGGGGTTAACTATTTCAAAAGAATCTGCCACCAAGTTCTACTTTGAAACCAATCCCAGGAGCCCCAACCTTTATCTTCATCTAACCCATGCTGTAAGTGTAAAATATCATTCAAATGGCTAATTTTTGTTCTTCATTTAAAGTTGTGAATCCTTGCTCCACTAATACAGTCAGATTTTCCATTGTCCATGCTAATGCATTTATGTGGTGTATAGCTAGAGCACTGCCATACATTGGAAAAAGAGTACCCAATACACCTTTAAAATCACTAATCCTCTGTTTTCCAGATAGTGTACCCACCAACTGCTGCATGTCTTTTTTTTTCTTTTCTTTTTTTTTTTTTTACCCTGGTGTGTATTTTAGTTTGTTCAGGATGATAATAATGGGAGTATGATGTTTTCATTTCATGTGTAAGATTTGACCTTATGCTGATGTGTGGGAACAATATAGCCATGTAACACTTGCCACACCATCCTGGAGGAAGCAATGAGTAAACATTAAATCCACAAACCCAAACATGATTTTCCAAGAATCCATACCCATCATCATTTGGCCAAAAAACAGTAGGATTATTGCTACAGTTAAAAGTACAATTTTTGCTCTTTAAGGTGAATTTTCCAGCAGCAATATAGGGAAAGTGAAATACATTTCTACAAACAGAATCATGATTCAATCTATAAAGATACCTTTCTGACAAATTCCCCACCAACCAATGTCCAACATTATTGCTTGTATTAAACAGACTGAGACGAGAGTTCATTGCTGTTGTCGCTCCGGGCGTTTCCTCTTCACTCAGTGGAACAGGGATCCTGGGTATTGCAGTCTTGTGTGAATGGGGTTGCAATGAACACAAATAGCAAGAAGTATTGATTTCCAGTCCTCTCACCGAAACCACCATTGTCTGGTACCACAGGTTATGCGTATTGTTCATTGTCCGTGCTTCGTGGGTTCCTTGTCCTTGAATCAGAAAGAGATTACCACCCCACTGTCAGGAGAAGTGCTGAACACAGAGTCATCAATAATTTTGGTGCCATGCTTCCACCTGAGAGAGTACCCCTCTGGGCCTCTTTCTTCACCAGGGTTGAGACGGCCTTGTCCTTAAAAGGACACGCCCCCTTTGTAACTGGACTTACTCAGGGAAACAAGTTAGTTAGTTCACTTACAGGCACCCGTAGTCTTTTAATGTGTGAAAGGTGAATCCGAGATGGTCATTCAGCAATACGTACTGCAGTGGGAGTGGGAGTGTCTAGTGTTGTCGGTGGTGGTTCTTTATGAAGACATAATCCCCAGGTTGCAACGGGTTATCCGCTTCTTTCTGTGGAGCAGAGAGCTTCTGACAAAATCAAAACATTCCCTGAGATGTTCACCAAGATCTGTGTATTTGTTAGGCGTGGTTAGTGGTGAGAGGTCAGGTAATACATAAGGACGGTGAAAAGCACATTCAAAGAGTGATAATCCTGTCTTTGGGTCTAGTATAGAGTTAATGGTTAGTCTGACTAATTTCAGGGCTTCTGGCCAAGTAATACCCTTTCCATGTGTGGTTTTTGCCAGCACTTGTTTGATTGTACCATTTTTCTTTTTACAAAACCTGTACTTTGTGGGTGGTAGATACTATGAAATTTGATCTTATTAAGTCTTGAACTGTTTGTGCTGTAGAATGAGTTCCATTATCTGCATAAATCAGTTCTGGAACCCCAATTTCAATGGAGTTTTACACACAAATGCGGCATTTGCTGAGGATGTGTGATGAATTCCTGTCCACCCTGTGAAGGTCTCAATCAACACCAAGCAATATTGTAGCTTTCCATTGCTCCTTGAGCATTATTTTATAAACAAATGATGCACTTTTGGCATGTTTTTGTTACTTCTTTCAAAATATTAGGACAGTTTTTCCAACATCCTCATCATTCATTGATTTCCCTCCTGTTGGCACATGATTGGCCATGTGCCACCAGGACAGCTCATCTGTATAATGTGGGTGGCAGAGCAAATTTTCGTCAGGCAAGCCAAATGTATATCTAATTATTTACACATGAAACAAGAGGAAGGCCCATATTATCTTGACAGTCTTTTAAAACATCAATATCAACATTATTAATAAGACAGACGGTTCCTAAAAGACCAATAGCAGCACAGTGAGTAGCGTTATCAGGCAAGCAATTATCGCAGCCAGACAAGTCAGTGCCATTAGTGTGGGCAGGGCAGTGAACAACTGCCACAGAACATGGTAGCATCAGAACATGACATAGTTGCAACAATTGCTGTCGATGTTTTGCTGGTTTTTCTGTGGAGATGACAAACCCCCACAGATTCAAGGTAACAGTATGCAGGTGGCATGCGTCATAAGCATATTTACTGTCTGTACAGATAGTTACATTCAGGTTAGTTTACAAATTCTATTTAAGAAAAACAAAATAACTATCTGTGCATTTTTGATATGCTTCAGCATTGATAAATAAGATCAGTTTGTCCAGTTGAACACAGATGGGTTGAATTTGAAATATTGTGTCACATTCTTTCAGTCAAAGGAAAGGCGGACGTTTTGCCTAATTAGAATTTGATTTAATGTTTTACAAGGAATGCCCCTATTTCATACATTCCTTGGTAAATTATGGAGTGCAATGTAATTCACCCTGACCCAGCTTGGCCACCGCTGAATCAGGAGAAGCACATTCCTCATTGCTGTCACATTTCTGAAATATGATGTTACTGCACCATTATGTGGTGAGTAATATCAGTATAAAATCATATAAACATTACATTTGTAAAGTCAAAGTCATTTGAATCAGTACACCTTATATTATCTACAATGTCATGCAAAGTCATACTTGGCTTCAAAAAATGCTTATCAATTTAAGGATTCTTTCTCCAAGACCTTTGTCTGATAATCCATAGCCTCTGGCAGATCATATGCACAGACACATTAATCATCAATCTCTTTTGATCCTCTGTGCTCTAAATCATGTGATATAGGGTAAACATAAAACCTTCAGTGATTAGGCATTATTAAATGACATCATAATATGATCATAGCATGGCCTGTAGTCACATTGTCACACGTCAGTCCTTTTTTCTATAAAGTGCACTGTCATGTTTCAGTCAACGACAAAGGTCAGCAATGCATCAAAATTGCTTTTTAAAAATATGTAAACAGTTTATCACATACGCAACATTAATCAAGACCCCACAGAGTTAAATTGAAAAAATAAAAACCCCAAACCTTGTAAAAGTACCCATATTTAGACCACTTTCTTCACAGATCAACCTCACACACACACACACACACACACACACACACAAACAGAGAATAGAGGAGTTTTGTTCTCTCTACACTGCCTCTATCTAAGGCTCACACACAAAGAATAGATAATAGATAAAATAACTTTCTCATTGTCCATTTTAATGTTATCCAGTTCTGCTACCATTTAATCCGTCCGTCTTTAAATATTATGGTCTAATTATTATGATTTTATTTGCCTCCTCCTTTTCCCAACCTCTTGGGCTTCTTTAAATAATTTGCCGTATGGACCCTCTTTAGGATCGTGGCATTGATAAGTTGGGGAAGGATTATCTTTTTCATTTAATAATGGTTCGATGCTCGGTTGGTTTTGATATTTATCTCTTTTTGTTGTAAGTTTTTCTGTCGACGCTAAGACTGTGCATTCATCCACATCCAGTGTGGGTTTAAAGGAATAATCTTTTTTGTTTAAATATTTTTAACAGTCCTGCGTGCTATGTCCTCTTTCTTCCTTTGTTTATTCGTCTGCCTATCCGATTTTCCAGCACAATTTCCCATTATTGCGTGGTCAGGGACGTTACCAGTATGCCCACTGTAACACTATTACTGCCCAATTTTGGGGTGAATTCGTGGTCAGGGACGTTATCAGTACGCCCACTGTAACACTATTACTGCCCAATTTTGGGGTGAATTCACCCTATTTATTTTTAAAACCTGACCACCCAGTAGTTATGAATCGCCATCACACTACTTCCTTCACCCTTTTTTTTAATTTATTTTTAAAACCTGACCACTAAGTAGTTATGAATCGCCGTCACACTACTTCACAAAACCATTGTATTCCTACAATAGTTTTAACCATCAGGAAAAGTACAGGGCGCCACCTTATACTACCATTACTTGCATTCAGCTGACCTGTGGTTCTTAATAATGACAATTGGCTTTCTTCCCGAGATAGGAGAATAAATTTCACTTACTTCTAGGACTCTGTTAATGCAGATGACCGTCACCAGACAGAGTTAGGACACCGGCGCTCACAGAGTTCCCTGAAGGCAGGTTTCCAAAACTGACCGTTAGGTCAGACCATGCATGAATTTTCAACCTGGAGGTCCGGCTTTCTCCTCACTCCGTCTGGATATTGGCCATCCGGGTCACGGCACCACGAATGTCAGGAATCTGAAACTCAAAACTCATAGAAATGATAGTACTCTGTTAGGTTCGTACCTTAATCAGACTCGAGACATAAATATAATCAAAAGTTTTTACTTGCAATGAGCAAACACAAAACACACCTCTGGTTACAGACGGAAGTGAATGCTGGTGCGTAGAATCAGCACCTCCCTTTTATACATGACAGAAAAAGCATTTGCTGCTCCCACACTGGGAGGAACAGAGAGCACAAAATCACATAAGTTCTCATCTCGCGAGACAGAAAAAGGGAAACAACTCCATATAAGGTATAAACATAAGTTTGGTCAAGAGATGACTTCCAGTCCATCCGGTGAGGCTGTTGTAGGTCAGATTACATTCCTGCACAAGAATGTGCTGTGCAGGAGTTGTAATATGAGTCCTTTCAGTTGTGACAAAGGTGGAGAAACAGTTATTTAAGCACAATGCATTATGAAATGGTAACATGTACTATATACATATGTAAAATTTCTTGACAATTTCTTTGATACCCCCTTTTTTGATGCATGGAGACGCACATGCAGCAAAGTTACAGGGTATTTGCTTGATTCTTTTACTGAAAGGAAGTGTGTTACCACTTTTAATCTAGATGAAAATTTATGGATAGTACAGCTCCTTCAAAATGAGATTTCGATAATCATGGCTTCTTTTGTGACGTCTCTTGAACTAATTTACAAATTCCATCCATCCATCCATCCATCCATCTTCTTCTGCTTAATCCTTTTCAGGTCGTGGGGGGGCTGGAGCCTATCTCAGCATCTTTGGGCGAGAGGCAGGGTACACCCTGGACAGATCGCCAGTCCATCGCAGGGCCAACACAGAGAGACAGACAACCATTCACTCTCACATTCATACCTAAGGACAATTTAGAATCCCCAGTTTGATGCCAACTAACCTAATTCCATTTAAGAAAAACAAAATAGCTATCTGTGCATTTTTGATATGCTTCAGCATTGATGAATAAGATCAGTTTGTCCAGTTGAACACAGATAGGTTGAATTTGAATAAATGAATAAAGATTGCATCACACTCTTTCAGTCAATGGAAAAGTGGACATTTTGCCTAATTATATGTATATATATATATATGTGTGTGTATATATATGTATATATGTATATATATATATATGTGTGTATATATATATATTTTATAGTAATATGTACATATGTATATTAGCTGCTCTTGCTCGCTTGTTTTTGTTTTCTTGCCTTCTGATTGTTGCTCTGAGTGTTGCTATCCCTGTGCTGTTGCAATCCTGGAATTTCCCCGTTGTGGGACTAATAAAGGCTTATCTTATCTTAATTAGAATTTGGTTTAATTTTTTTTACAAGGAACCTTATTTTATACATTCCTTGGTAAATTATGGGGTGGAATGTAATTCTCCCTGACCCAGCTTGGCCACGGCCGAATCAGGAAAGCACATTCCTCATTACTGTTACATTTCTGAAATATGATGTTGTCACACCATTATGTGGTGAGTAACATCAAATGTATCCTGCAGTGCAAAATCATATATAATCATATTCAATTCAATTCAATTCAATTCAACTTTATTTATAAAGCGCCATTTCACAACAACAGTCATCTCATAGCACTATCAACTGTAGGGAGGACCCCCACAGTTGCAGAAAGACCCCAGCAATCAGGCGATCCCCTGTGAGCAAGCACTTAGCGACGGTGGAGAGGAAAAACTCCCTTTTAACAGGAAGAAACCTCCAGCAGAACCAGGCTCAGGGAGGGGCAGTCATCTGCTGCGACTGGCTGGGGGGTGAGGGGACAGAGAAGAAGAAAAGAACAGACATGTAGAGAGCAAACAGCACGATGGGGACTCAATCTATGGGAGAGAACAAACAAATGTTAATGACCAGCAAAAAAAAAATATTTCATAGAGAGTGAGGAAAGGAGTGAGGCCCAGTGCATTACTGGAGGTCCCCCGGCTGACTAAACCTATTAGCAGCATAACTAAGGGAGGGTTCAGAAACACATGATCCCTCCCTAATTGTAGGCTATATCAAAAAGGTAGGTTTTAGCCCTATTCTTAAAAACAGAGATTGAGTCTGACTCCCGAATCCAGATTGGCAGCTGATTCCACAGGAGAGGAGCTTGATAACTGAAGGCTCTGCCTCCCATTGTACTTTTGGAGATTCTAGGTATTACAAGTAAACCTGCATTTTGGGAGCGTAGTGCTCTGTTAGGATGATACGGTAGTATCAGATCTTTTAAATAAAAAGGAGCCTGATTGTTTAGAGCTTTGTAAGTAAGAAGAAGGATTTTAAACTTAATTCTAAACTCTATGGGAAGCCAGTGAAGGGAGGCCAGAACCGGAGAGATATGATCTCTCTTTCTAGTACCTGTTAAAACTCTTGCTGCAGCATTTTGGATCAGCTGAAGACTTTTTAAAGATGTTTTAGGACAGCCTGATAATAAACATTACATAATAAACATTAATGTTTACATATAAACATTACATTTGTAAAGTCAGTCATTTAAATCAGTATACCTTATGTCATTTACAATGTCATACAAAGTCACACTCAGCTTCAAAAGATGCTTATCAATTTAGGGGTCCTTTCTCCTGTGGTCAGTCAATGTCATTGTCAATGTCAGTGAATGTCACTTATTGTTTTTTATTATTTTATTACATATTGCATATGTCACCAAAGATTTATTAAATTAAAAGGTAATTGATGGGATATTTTCAGGTTTCATTGATTATTTTATATGATTTTAATGCTATATTATTCTATTTAATATTATAATTGTATCTGGTGCATATAATGAGCCAATGTCTGATTCATTGTATTTTTCCATTGTCTCAGAGCTTGAAAAGACTGTCTGTTTTTCAGTGTGAGATTAGGTTGAACAAGATTGTAAATAATGACGAAGGTTTCATTGTTTTATCATACAAATGCCTGAGGTTAGGGTGAGTTAACTCGACCAAGTCAAGCCAAGTCACAGCAGAATGTTCAGTGCTGATCATAGATTAGAAGCAGTCTCTTGGAGAGATGGCTCCAGCTAGTATAGCTTAGATAAAGTCAGGGCCTTGAACACATGTTAGGGAGTTGGTGTTAGCAGGCTCTGAGGCAGTAATGATGATTTTGTGGTGATGTGAAAATGACGAGGCAGAGTTCTCTCTCAAAGTCAGCTTTATTCACAACACCATCATCTCAAAGCAGAGAAAGAGAATGACACAGTAAACTCTCGTCCTTAAATATCAGGAACTTCACACTTCACCGATCACATGTCACACAGACCACCTTGCATTATAAAGACAGTCACAATGCATTTCTCTCCATGATATCACTTCCACTGTCTCCAATGCATCCCTTCCTTAATCCTTTAATTGAACCCCCCACAGTCTCAGGTCTTGCATACCAAAGCTAAGATTCCTGCAGCTTCCTGCCTTTGTTCTGACCTAAAATGTGAGTCACAAAACAGGTCCCATATGTGTGTCCACCACACAAAGCCCCCTCAGCATTTTAGACAAACAGAACAACAAGAGAATACACATCAGTCCACATGCTGTATAGGCTTCAGCCTCCTGCCGTATCTGCTGTAGCTGGGATTCAACGTCTCTGCGGGGCTGTCCTGGGGGTTTGCCGTCTGGGTGTGGAAACCTTTTGTCAGCATCTGTGGGTGTTCTGGGGAAACATTACTCTGTGAAGCCCCCTGCAGTGGTCTACCTCGCCGCGGAGCCTTCGCCAACAGCACCTGCTCATCTGCCACCACAAAAGCGGGTTTGAGTCTGTTTATGCCAATTCTCTCTTTCCTACCCCCCAAATCTATCAAAAACTGCTTGTCCCCTGTTTCTAGCACTCTGAATGGTCCGTCATAAGGCAGTCGCAGCGGGGTTTGATGCGCATCGTGTCTAACAAAAACAAACTGTGCGTTCTTCAAAGTTTTAGGCACAAAAACGCGCAGAAAACTGTGGTGCGCGGGGCCGGGCAGCATGCTTGATTCTATGTTACTCCGCAGCAGCTGAGACGGGGAGGCGTTTGGCGCAGGGTTATCTGGGAGAAACTCCCCAGGCAGCCGGAGAGGCTGCGCAAACACGAGCTCCGCTGGGGAGGCTTCTAGATCCTCTTTCGGCGCAGAACGCAACCCCAATAACACCCACGGTAACTTGTCAGCCCAACTTGTATCCATCAGTGACGCTCTAAGAGCTGCTTTCAATGACCTATGAAAACGTTTGCATAACCCGTTAGCCTGCAGATTGTACGCGGTTGTGCGGTGAATTGTGACACCCAGGCTGCGGGCCATTGTCGACCAAAGCTCAGACACAAATTGAGGGCCTCTGTCGGACGTAATATCCGACGGAACGCCGAAACGTGCCACCCAAGCTGTTAAAAACGCGCGCACCACCTCCTCAGCCGTGGTTGATGCCAGCGGGACCACTTCAGGCCAGCGCGTGGTGCGGTCCACCATTGTCAGAAGGTGTGTGCACCCCTGTGACGGTGGGAGGGGGCCCACGAGGTCCACATGAACGTGATCGAACCTCTTGGCCGGAATGTGAAACGGTTCCAAAGGAGCCCTCGTGTGCCTGTGTACTTTGGCTCGTTGACACGCCGTGCAGGCTGCTGCCCACTCTTTGACTTGTTTGTGGGGGCTTGGCCACACAAATTTCTCTCCCACCATTTTGACCGACGCGCGCACTCCAGGGTGCGCCAAAGAATGAACCGAGTCAAAGACGCGGCGGCGCCAAGCGGCCGGTACTACTGGACGCGGTCGTCCAGTGGAGACATCGCAGATTAGGGGGGGCATACCGTCTTGCAGCACCCTGCTCTCCAGCCTTAACCCTGTTGGTCCAGACTGGAGCGTGCGCACGTCCGCGTCATTAACCTGCTCCGCGGCCATGGCTGCATAATCTACCCCTACGCTGACTGGGGCTGCCACGGCGCGCGAGAGGCAATCTGCCACTACATTCAGTTTGCCCGCCACATGCTGAATATCAGTGGTAAACTCTGATATCGCGGCCAGCTGTCTCTGCTGCTGACCTGACCACGGTTCAGAGACCTTGGCCATCGCGAATGTTAGAGGTTTGTGGTCAACGAACGTGGTGAAAGCGCGTCCTTCCAGCCAGAACTGAAAGTGGCGGATGGCCAAATGGAGAGCGAGCAGCTCCCTGTCGAACGTGCTGTATTTACGTTCGCTATCGCGCAAGGTCCTGCTGAAAAAGGTGAGGGGCTGCCAAACCCCGGCTACATGTTGCTCCACGACCGCCCCTATGGCCACCTCTGATGCGTCAGTGGTGAGCGCTATGCGGGCCGTTGGGTCTGGGTGTGCCAACAACGCAGCCTTTGCCAAGGCTGCTTTCACCTCCGAGAACGCTTGGTCCCGCTCTGGGAGCCACTCGATCTTATTCGCGGGTTTCTTTTTTTTGAGCGCGGCATACAACGGCTCCATGAGATGCGCCGCGCGGGGGAGAAATCGGTTATAAAAATTCACCATTCCCAAAAACTCCCGCAATGCCCTGACCGTCTGCGGCCGGGGAAAATCTGCCACCGCGCGCACTTTGTCAGGCAGCGGAACTGCTCCTTCGGGGCAGACGCGGTGTCCTAAAAAAATCGATCTGCGCCACCCCGAACTGACACTTCGCTGGGTTGATTATTAACCCGTGATCTCCCAACCTTCGGAAAACTGTGGCCAGGTGTTTTTCGTGTTCGTCTTCGGACACGCTGGCTACTAAAATATCGCCCAGGTAGACGAACACGAAAGGGAGATCGCGAAGCACCGCGTCCATCATGCGTTGGAACGTCTGAGCAGCCCCTTTAAGTCCGAATGGCATGCGTAAAAACTCGAATAGGCCAAACGGAGTTATTACCGCTGTTTTGGGTATGTCCTCCGCGCGCACTGGGACTTGGTGGTAACCGCGGACCAAGTCTATTTTAGAAAAAATGCATGCCCCTGCCAAATGAATGGAAAAATCTTGGATATGTGGGATTGGGTAGCGGTCGTGCGCTGTAGCGTTGTTTAACCTGCGGAAATCCCCACAAGGGCGCCATGATCAGTCAGCTTTCGGGACCATGTGTAGGGGGGAAGCCCATAGACTGTTTGAACGTCGGATAATGTCCAACTTCTCCAGGTTGGCAAACTCCTCGCGCGCTGTAGCCAGTTTAACTGCGTCCAAGCGCCGAGCTTTTGCAAAAACGGGCGGTCCGGTAGTGGTAATAAAATGCTCCACCCCGTGCTTAGCGACTGTTGCCGAAAATGTGGGGACCGTGAGTACTGGGAACTGAGTGAGCAGTGTGTGGAACTTACCGCTTGCTGCTGTGATGTTGGCTTGTGCTGTTGGCGGGGCCACTCGCGCTGTACAGGGGATAGAATCAAAAGAAAGTGCATTAACCAGGCGCCTGTTAGCGAGATCAACCAACAAACCATGTGAGCACAAAAAATCAGCCCCCAACATATTGAAATTTACTGCTGCTACAACAAAAGTCCACTCAAATGTTCGGCCGTGTAGAGACAGAAGCAGAGTCTTCTCACCAAAGGTCTTAATCTCCGAGCCGTTTGCCGCTGTCACCCAGGGACCTCCGGAACCAGCCAGTCTGTCCGCGTAGGAAGGTGTGATGAAACTCAGCTGGGAGCCTGTGTCGATGAGGAACTGCCTCCCTGAGTGTGCGTCCGACAAGTAGAGCAGCTTGTTCTCTTCCCCGAGGGCCGCGGCTGCTACCGACCCCCGGTCTTGGCGTTTCCCAAACTGGCACGGTGGTACACACTTGCGTGCCCTCTCTGCAAAGCGGCGATGGTAGAAACAAAGGACGTCCGGTCCACGTTCCCTGGCCCTTGCCACTGCCGTCGTTGGTGAGTCTGGCACCGCTGCCTCTGGCCCCCTGTTGCCTCCGGTCATTGCGCCGAGTTCCGCTGCCGCGGCCATGGCTGCGCGCCGCTTGGTGGCGTTGGCAATCCGCTGTGCCTCTTGGCCCAGCGCGCGGTAGTCCCGTAGGGCCAACAGTGGCGAACTGGGGACAGAGTCAGACAGAGTCTTCCTCAGGACAGAGTCCTGAGGAAGAGGTGGGTGAAAATGAAGTGATCGTCGTCAGAGTCTTTCAACCTCAACAACTTCTCCATCAGGCTCGTGGGCATGTCTTTTTCCTCCTCCGTCAGCGCCAGGAGCCTCTCTGCTCGCTCCTCCGCCGAGGGGGTGAATTGCTGGATGAGTGCAGCCTTCAACGTGCCGTATTTGTCGCTATCCGGCGGCTGGTCGATCAGGCTCTCCACATGCTGGGCCGTGTTGTTGTCCAGCTTTGCGACTACGTGGTAGAATTTCGTGGCATCTACCGATATCCCCCGGAGGTTGAACTGCGCCTCAACCGCGTTGAATCAGGAGCGCGGATTGTTCTGCCAGAAGTCCGGTAGCTGGACTGTAGCGGCATTCGCTTGGCTGGGGGCTCCTGATGTGGCTGGCCCGGGGGAATTTTCCTCTTGCATGATACGTCTCGGGTCACCAGTGTGGTGATGTGAAAATGACGAGGCAGAGTTCTCTCTCAAAGTCAGCTTTATTCACAACACCATCATCTCAAAGCAGAGAAAGAGAATGACACAGTAAACTCTCGTCCTTAAATATCAGGAACTTCACACTTCACTGATCACATGTCACACAGACCACCTTGCATTATAAAGACAGTCACAATGCATTTCTCTCCATGATATCACTTCCACTGTCTCCAATGCATCCCTTCCTTAATCCTTTAATTGAACCCCCCACAGTCTCAGGCCTTGCATACCAAAGCTAAGATTCCTGCAGCTTCCTGCCTTTGTTCTGACCTAAAATGTGAGTCACAAAACAGGTCCCATGTGTGTGTCCACCACAATTTTATGATTCCTTGTTAATTTAGCAAATCTAATTCCTGGTGAAAGCGAAAAAAAAATATTTTTTTTTGAATGCTTTCCCTTTCCTTTTGAAAATAAAGAAAAAGGAATAGCAGAAAAACCTTTAAATCACACCTAAAGCTTCCACAATTTGAATGTGAGTTCGCTATTCCCAACAAGTATTCATTAAATATGCTATGAATCAATTAAGGTTTTACCAATTGACATGGGTAATCACTTAGTTTAAGATTATATTCAAACAAAACAATAGCCTATATTAAAAGTCTTAGACCAGTGCTGCATTTTAGAATGAATAACTGTAGATATAAACCTAATCTCTGTTTTCAAAAATTTATGACACAAAATCACAGTCTGTTGCCTGTATTTTTTTAAGGCTGATTCTGTCTTTTCTTATCTAGGTCAAAATGACACAGCTCACTAATCAGTCTTCTTGTGGTATGTCTGTCTTTTCAGTTCATAAATTTACCATCACTTTACCAAGGACCTTAGAGCTTACCAGGCCTAAGGTCGAAATGTAAATAAGATTGCACATGCCATTTATTTAAAGAGTAAGTATAGTATTATTTAAACAAGGCAACAATAGAACATACACTTACCAAGACCTTTGTTTGATAATCCGTAGCCTCTGGCAAATCATATGCACAGACACATTAATTATCAGTCTCTTTTGAACCTCTATGCTTTAAATCAGGGGACACCAACGCAGTGCCCGCGGGCACCAAGTCACCCACAAGGACCACATGAGTCGCCCGCAGGCCTGTTCTAAAAATAGCACAACTCACAAGTGAGCTGTGTCTAAGATGTAATTTTTTCTGCCACTATTTTTTAAAATCACACTTGCATTTATATAGATTTTAAAATGACAATGTCTTAAAAATAAAAAAAATGAAAATATGTTTATTATATGTAAAGTTAAGGTGAACTCTGACCTAGTTCAAAGGTCAGTATTGTGCGCATGACAAAACCTTCGCGCTTGTGGAGAGTAAGCTAGCGGGCAGTGAAGATGGTGAGCGGAGTGCAGTTTCCTAGCCCAAAAACATGGCAAAAAAAGACAGAAAATTTATCATTTTCAAAGTGAGCGGGAGGAAGAGTTCGTTTTTACTACCGTGAAAGGAAGCTGCGTGTGTTTCATTTGCGGGGCGACTGTGGCCCACTGCTGCCCACTCTTTTTTTTTTTTTGACTTATTTTGTACCCGTAGGTAGATTTCTTCTGCAGTCCGGTGACAAGCCACCAGCTGCCGGTCGCTGCGTGGGCAAGCGCCCCTTAACTCCCTAACCTGCATGTTTTTGGCATGTGGGAGGAAACCGGAGAAATCCCGGAGTAAACCCACGCAAACACGGGGAGAACATGCAAACTCCACACAGATCACTGTTGGCCGGGGACAGGGATCAAACCCACGATCCCCGCGATCCCCCGGCCGAGGGTAAACTGCTGCCGCGGTGCTAACCACTGCGCCACCGTGCATATAAGCACTCAGTGCTTGTTTAGCTTCTTCTCATGAAAGGACAGTGCTGGTTATTACTCAAGCATGATTCTTGGCAAGAACTGTATGGATATAATTCCAGTGAAGAAGAACACACAAAAGTGTGTTTATTAAATGTAACAGATTTTGAGCAGAATTGCAGCAGATTTGTTCAGTTAAAAATGTGATAAGATTTATTTAATATGAAAGTTGATTTTTCTTAAATGTTGCATAACTTTTTCAAACATGGTTCAACATTGTTGTTGGCCTCCGTTGGTCTATGATGACCATGGAAGAGAATCCTAAACGTCTACTCTGCTGGAACAGCGCCGCCTGTGGCTGAACAGGCCGATGCACACCGGTGTTCTACCTTCCAGCGTTGGGCGTTGGTAGGATTCAAGCCTGGGCAGGAAGATATGGAGGACAAGATGTTACCCATGCAGCATGTCCCCCCTCTCCACGTCACCGATGAATCCAAAGGAACAGCAGGGCTGCTATAGTTTGGCACCAGCGCCGTCGCAGGAGCTGCCAGAACGATGTTGAGCACAACAGAGAACTGCCTTAGGGGCTTCGACTCCGGATTTTTCCTCAGGGTTGACTCCCGAAGCCTTTCCTGTGACCGGGTGTGCCGCAAGGCAGCGGAGGTTTGAAATCAGGGTTTACCTTCCCCTAGATGGGCTACCTTCCCAGGTTGACGAGCCACCATCTACCCGAAGCATCTGGTTTTAAGGCGCCAGAGATCCGCCCTCGCCCCTTCTCCTATTAGTAAAAGCAGTTCCGCCGGGCTTAAGAGACTAAACCACACGGGCAGGCTAGGAGTCGGACTCAGTTGTCAGAGGCTTTTCGAGACGCACGCCGTAAGGAGCATTTTATGAGCACTGGGAGCTTAACCCCAGTGCCGCTCCTGGCTATGACAACATTGGAACCGGTTCAACATAGTTCATGAATTAAAAGGGTTTAGTTGCTGCAGTTTCACCCATGATAAATTTACTAAGAAAAATGTAATAATTTTATGAGAATATCTGAAAATTTATGACAAAAATACTCAAAATTTTGGAAAAAGTTTGCAATTTTATGAGGGGGAAAACACAAATTGGCAAGAAAAGTCACAAATTTACCAGAAAAAGCAACAATTTTATTATAAAACAGTTGCAAATTTATATGAAAAAGGCAGCATTTTTACCCGACAAAAAGGTAACAATCAGAAAAGACAATATGAGAAAAGCAGATTATGCAAAAAAAATAAAAATTTATGAAAAAGCTCACAACTTTATTGGGGAAAATGTCACAAATTTAAAAGGAGAAAGTCTTCAGTTTTTCTTGATAATCTTTGATTTGCAAAGAAAAATAGGCCAAATTTAGGAAAAAAGCAAAACACATTTATGCCAAAAACACAAATTTTGAAAAAAATAAATAAATAAAAAATTACAGTTTAAAACACCCACAAAATTTTGCAAGAAAAAAGTATTGTAGCAAACTCAATATGAGCACCCTACTTGGCTTGCCAAGCGGGTTGACCCTATTGGCGACACAGGTAGAGTGCGGGACTCCGGAGCGGGAGGCGTGAGTTCGAATCTCCTGGTGGGACGTCGCCATGTCGAGCAGCACGTTACAGTATAAACTTGTTGCAAATAATCAAAACTTTAGCAGAAAAACTAGCAAACTTGTGAGACAAAGGGGGGGGGGGGAACTTCAATTAAAAAAGTTGGTTATTAATAAGAAAAACCTCTTAATCCTGATGTTGTCAGGCCAGATTGTAGTTGTAATTCTGCTTTAGTTTTTAGGCTCAGATATTTTTGTGGCTCCATGCAGATTTTTGTTTTAGATTTTTTTAAAAATCACACAGCAGTTCTTTGTGTAGTTTCAGGTTGCCAACCCCTGGTCTAGATGAACTGAAAAATATTACGTTGTTAAGTAAAACAAATGCTCGACCATCATCCACATGAACATTGCAAATTTACAGGAAAAAAGTTGCAAATTTTCAAGAAAACATTAAAAATTAGGAAGAAAAAAGTTGCAAAATTACAACAAAAAATGCAAATCATAAGAAAAAAGAAAATTCATGAGAAAAATGCATTGTTTTGAGAAAAAAACTGCAACTTTATTAGAAAAATATGTAAATCTATAAGAAAGTTACAGATTTACAAGAGAAAGGTTTCATTTGTAGTTTGCCAAGAATGCTTAAGTATGAGGGGCAGTTACATCCACACGTTAATAGGCATTGTATAATTAATTTGAGTTAATGCTTTTGTTTCTGGTAATGATGCTTTGTTAGATATGTATACAAGTTCATCATTCACATTAACAGTATATGGTGTAAAACTGGTCATTCAAAATTGTTTTAATGGGTAGATAATGTTCCTTTGTGTTTAGTCCCCCCCCCCCTTCTCCTTAGAGCTTCAGTTCAAATGTGATGACCCTGCCCCTCCAATTTCTTTAGTTCGGGGAAGGAAGTTCCGGTGTTCTAACCATTTTACCATACTTTATCAGAATACCATACCCATATGGCAAACCAATAGGTGTAGCTATCGGTTTAGCATACTTTGTCAGAATCAGCTGCACTGCAAGTGTGCCACTAACATTACATAATTGCTTACCTTCCATCAGCTGGGCCACGGTATGCTATTGTTTACCTTCTGTCAGCTGTATTGAGTAATTTTTAACAGCAGGAAAAATTTATAGATACACTGAAAACGCGCCACATTTTTGGATCAGCCAGTCACGGTGCAGCGCCGTCAGCTGTACCGTATGCTGAAATGAGCGGAAGTGTATTTGCTGTTACTATGCATGCGTGCGCATGCCGCATATGTGTAGTAACCCAGGGTACAGCTGTTCTGATAAATATGGCAAAATGGCAGAACACCGGGTCTAACAATACATTGCTTCAGTTGCCCATGTGCAGTTTTGCTTCTGTTGGCCAGACCACCCAATTTTAATAGTTTTCCTTGGTCATTTTATGTTCCTTGTTAAATACCGAAATTTTGTTGATGCTGAAACTTTGGGTGCAGCATTTAGTTTCGGGAATTAGTCAGAGCCAGTTTAATTTTCATTTAGTTTTACTTCTTGGTTGCAGCAGTAACATGCTGTAATTTTACAATGCATTAAACAACTGTGGAAAATATAAATAAATAAAAGAACAGAATAACTTACAAAACACTTAAACTGTTAAGACACATCACAATTTAAACAAAACAATGAGTTTAAATACCTGGGGTCAACCATTCAAAGAATACACGACACGCAAGACAGATGAAGAAGCAGGCGCAGAAATGAGGACAGCTCAGGTTGAGCTGAAGGTATGAGAGGCAAGGCTGAGATGGTTTGGGCATGTGAAAGAAGAGGAGGGATAGTGGATATACTGGACAAAGGATGTTGAAGATGGAGCTGCCAGGCAGGAGGAGAAGAGGAAGACCAGAGAAGATTCATGGATGAAGAAGACATGGAGAGGGCTGGTGGAGAAAACTAAGATCCTTACATAAATTCTTATTATAAGGGACTATGGATACACTTTTCCTGGTCCCGAACCTTTAGTACGGGAAGGGGGCGGGGGGGGGGGGGCTGAAAAGTTCATAGGCTGACCATGATGCAGTGGTCAAATTTGACCAAATGTGGTTTTTATTTTTCAACATTTCATCATCAGTGTTGCAGCTCTTGGATCCCTGCGGTATAGAAGCTCTCTTCTTGATCCTCAATGACATAACTCCTTCTTAGTCATCCTATGAATTTTTCAGCCCCCCTCCTATTTATTGCACGAGGCACATTTATATTCCTTATTACCTAGTACTATTTAAGACCTAAAACAGTAAGGCAGTCTTGTCTTTATATCTTTTCATAGATACAGCAGGGAAAATAAACATTGAACACGTCAACATTTTTCCCATTAACATATTTCTGATGGGAACCATTGACCTGAGATTTTCACCAGATATCAGTATGACCCAAGTAATCCATACATAAAAAGAAATTAAGGCAAGTGTGTTCAGAAAACAAGTTTTATTTAATAAAGTGGAATGACACCGGTAAAAAGTATTGAACTTCTTCTTTCGGCTGCTCCTTTGGAGGTCTCCACAGGCAGACCACCAGCCTCCATCTCACCTTATCCCTTGCATCTTCCTCTAACACACAAACCCTCTCCATGTCCTCCTTCACTTACATCCATGAATCTTCTCTGTGTGTCTGCAACGGTGGCGCAGTGGTTAGCACTGCGGCAGCACAGTTTTACCTTGGCCGGGGGATTGTGGGGATCATGGGATCGTGGGATCGATCCCAGCCCCCGACCAACAGTGATCAGTGTGGAGTTTGCATGTTCTCCCCGTGTTGCGTGGGTTTACTCCGGGATTTCTCCGGTTTCCTCCCACATCCAAAAACATGCATGTTAGGTAATTTGGCTGTTCTAAATTTGTCCCTAGATATCTGTTTCTATAGGCCCTTAGAATAGAGGGTTAGTATTAATGAAAGCGCTTTGAGTGGTCTTTGTGACTAGAAAAGCGCTATATAAGTGCAGGTAGTTAGTTAGTCTTCCTCTTTTTCCTCCTGCCTGGCAGCTCATCTTTAACTCCTTTGTCCAATATATCCACTATCCCTCCTCTGCACATGTCCAAACATCTCAGCCTTGTCTCTCTTACTTTGTCTCCAAACTGCTCAACCTGAGCTGTCCCTCTGATACACTCATTTCTAATGTTGTCCCTCCCAGTGAAAAGCTTAGCATCTTCAACTCGGCCACCTCCAGCTCCATAATAGAAATATTGAACACATGAAGAAAAAGAGGCAGAAAGCCAAGAAACCAGCTTAAATATTCATCAGAATTTAGGAAGCCATCCCATCCCCCATCAGTGCAAATTAATTTCAGCTGGTTAAGCCCTGACTGATAGCCTTTATAATGGTCTGTGAATATCAGATTGCCATACCACAAAGAACTCATGATGAGTAGAAGCAAAGAGCTCTCGCTAGACCTTGCAACCTATTGTTGCAAAATATAATAATGACATTGGTTACAGGTGCATTTCTAAACTGCTGAATATTCCAGTGAGCACTGTTGGAGCGATCATTCGGAAGTGAAAAGAGCATCATTTTATCATAAAACTGGCCACAAACAGGGAGCTCCCTTGCAAGATTTTCAACAGAAGAGTCAGAAGAATTATCCAAGAGCCCAAAAACCACTCATGGAGATCTCCAGAAACGACAAGAGGCCGACCTATATAAACGTGTGTGCATGCTCAAAAACATGGCATATACTGATTTTCCACGCACATAGTCGGGATGTATAAAAACAAACGTGACGTGAGAATCTGCTGGCCGAGCCGCAAAGTTTCCACCTGCCGTGAGAAGTTGTGGGCTCTCCACAAATTCCTGTTTGACTCCATCAGGTGGGTCTGTTAAACTACAAAAACAGCTAAAAACTCACAGAATGTGTTAAAATAATGTTTCTACTTCAGTTAGAATGATTTGTCTAATAACAATTGGTCAACACCAAATTTATTGTCTTAAGTTTTTTTAGCTGATTTAGGACAATTTTGATGTGCTGAATCCAAAAATCACATTGGTTTGCTCAATCAGGTTCAACTTTTTGAATTACAGCCACATGTTGTTTTATACGTTTTTGTTTACATGTATGGGTATTTTCGCTTTTATAAGATGCAAAATTCTTTTTATGTCTTGAAATTCTCTGAATTTTGAACAATGATGGACGTAACATTCAATTTACATGTACTTTACTAAGTACTAAGTAAGTACAGGTTTTTACTTAGCACCTGATTGAGAGAAACAGATTGTCACTTTTCGGATTCAGTGGTGCACAATTGTCTTAAATCAGTTGAAAAACCACAATTTACAAAAAAATTATTTTTGTAACCCTGCGTAATTAGTGGTTGAAAAACAATCATTATTATTATTACGTGATTTGTCTCCATAACCTCAGTTTATTGAGCGCAGTGAAACCCCAATGAATAATAGCCTATTTTTCCTCATTCATGGGTTCAAAACTAGCGCCATTGGAAACTGGATCCCGCTCTGTAAATGTGACAGAGATATATAAAATTTACCAGAGACTATACAGTTGACTCACAAGCAACACACACAAATCCATCTCTCCTGGGAGGAATTCTGTTTCGCAATATGCTCTCTAATGAGTCCCAGCTCCAGCATGCCGAGGTGGGATTACGGATCCCCTGCAGGGTAAACCCCGGTAGCTGCAGCTGTGACATTTGCAGCTGTATCAGACTGGAGATGTTTCCATAGTCTAAAATATCTCTGTTTGGAGATTACAATCTGGAAATAAAAGGCTTCTCCCTAGCTGTCATACATAATTTGAATTCTGACACAAATTTTCAGCTTTATTTACTTATTTTATTCAGTAACATCACGTCTATGCGGATTACTGAGGGCTTTCTTTAAAAGTATTTTTTTCCCGTGTGTCAGCACCCCACCCCAGTCACACTGTCCATTGAGTACTGATCCATCTATAGACTTTAACTTTAATGCCAGACCATTTTATTTTATTTCAGTCTGAGCAGGCTGCATTAACTGAGGTGTATGTAGGCACAAGCTGTTGCTTCTGCCTACACCTTTTCTGTCCGAAATATGTTGTCTTTTTCTGTTTCCTTTTTTGTCTTGGTATGATCAGATAGAAATATTTTAAAAATGAACTGTAACATGGTCTACTCATAAACTTATAGGTTTATTGTTGAGTCCGGAGGGTCGGAACAAAATTATTTTTTCTGACCTCCACCTCCGTTATCAACACCTCAGCGTCACACTCCACTGACTTATTTTTTTTAATGTTGTGTTTTCCCGCAGGAATTGACGATCATTGTTTGATTATAGTGGGAGGAACCAAGGCAGAGTAAAGAGATTATGCACGTGTGCTGGTTTTCAAAGTGAGGTGGGATGTACAGTGGTGTGAAAAACTATTTGCCCCCTTCCTGATTTCTCTTTTTTTTTGTATGTTTGTCACATTTAATGTTTCAGATCATCAAATTTAAATATTACAAAGCTAACACAACACAAAATGCAGTTTTTAAATGAAGATGTTTATTATTAAGGGGAAAAAAATCCAAATCTACATGACCCTGTGTGAAAAAGTGATTGCCCCCCTAAACCTAATATCTGGTTGGGCAACCCTTAGCAGCAACAACTGCAATCAAGCATTTGTGATAACTGCAATGAGTCTTTTACAATGCTGTGGAGGAATTTTGGCCCACACCATCTTTGCAGAATTGTTGTAATTCTGCCACATTGGAGGGTTTTCGAGCATGAACCCCTTTTTAAGGTCATGCCCACAGCATCACAATTGGATTCAGGTCAGGACTTTGACTAGCCACTCCAAAGTCTTCACTTTGTTTTCTTAAAACCATCAGAGCTGGACTTGCTGGTGTGTTTTGGATCATTGGTCTTGCTGCAGAACCCAAGTGTGCTTCAGCTTGAGGTCACAAACAGATGGCCAGACATTCTCCTCAGGATTTTTTGGCAGACAGTAGAATTCATGGTTCCATTTGCTGCTTCAGGACCTGCAATGAAGCAACAAAACAGGCCTCAGACCATCACACTACCACCACCATCTTTTACTGTTGGTATAATGTTTCCTTTTCTGAAATGCGGCGTTACTTCTATGCCAGCTGTACTGGGATACACACCTTCCAAAAAGTTCAACTTTTGTCTCGTCAGTCCACGGAGTATGTTTCCCAAAAGTCTTGGGGATCATCAACGATGTTTTATGGCAAAACTGAGATGAGCCTTTATGTTCTTTTTGCTCAGCAGTGGTTTTTTGTCTTGGAACTCTGCCATGCGGGCCATTTTTGCCCAGTCTCTTTCTTATGGTGGAGTCATGAACACTGACCTTAACTGAGGCACGTGAGGCCTGCAGTTCTTTGGATGTTGTGGGGTCTTGTGTGACCTCTTGGATGAGTCGTCACTGCATTCTTGGGGTAATTTTGGTCAGTCGGCCACTCCTGGGAAGTTCATCACTATTCCATGTTTTCACCATTTGTGGATAATGGCTTTCTTTGTGTTTGCTAGGAGTCCCAAAGCTTGAACAAATGGCTTTATAAACCTTTTCCAGACTGATAGATCTCTTACTTTTGTTTCTCATTTGTTCCTGAATTTCTTGGATTGTAGCATGATGTCTAGCTTTTGAGATCTTTTGGGTCTACTTCACTTTCTTCTTCTTCTTCTTCTTTTAGATTTGACTGGCGGTTGGCAACCAGCTTACAGGTGCATTACCGCCACGTACTTCACTCTATAGTCAGGCAGGTCCTATTAAAGTGATTTTTTGATTGAGAACAGGTGTAGCAGTAATCAGGCCTGGGTGTGGCTAGAGAAATTGAACTCAGCTTTCCAAAGATGTGATAACTCACGGGGGGCAATCACTTTTTCCAGACAGGGCCATGCAGGTTTGGATTTTCTTTTACTCTTAAGAATAAACACCTTCATTTAAAAACTGCATTTTGTGTTTACTTGTGTTATCTTTGTCTAATATTTAAATTTGTTTGATGATCTGAAACATTTAAGTGTGACAAACATACAAAAAAAATGAGAAATCATGAAGGGGCAAATGCTTTTTCACACCACTGTATAAAGAAGCGGAGAATCGGGTGTGTGTACAGATTTATTTCCTGTGCGCATGTACTTTTCAAATTTTGTGAGTACGCCATCTTTCAGTATGAAAGCTGCGCAATCCTTTATACATGAGGCACCTGGAGTTAGCAGGTTACTGCTGTTTCAAAGAAAACAATAAGTAATGCACTCAACCGACATGGGCTCTATTGCCTGCTCACCTCGCAAAACTCCAATGCTACAGAAAAAGCATGTTGAAGCTCATTTAAAAGCTTGCTGCACAACATTTTGGGCAAGCCCGTAAAATACTGGGAGAATATAGTCTGATCAGATGAGACCAAAATTGAACTTTTTGGATGCCACAACACACAGCATGTTTGGAAGACAAATGGCACTGCACATCCCACCATGGTGAGGGTGTTTTCATAACAAGGTACAGGCAGACTTGATATAACTGAAGGAAAGATGAATGGACAAATGTACAGAGACATCCTTGATAAGAATTTGTTGCCATCTGCCAAAATGCTGCAAGACAATGATTCCAAACACACACCCAAGGAAACTCTCAACTGGCTCCAGAGAAGGAAAATAAAGCTGCTAGAATGGCCCAGTCAATCACCTGGCCTAAATCCAGTTGAAACTCTATGGAATGAACTGAAGATCAGAGCTCATAGAAGACACCCATGGAACCTTCAAGATTTGAAGACAGTTTGTGTGGAAGAATGGGCTAAAATCACTCCTGAGCAGTGTCTGGGCCTACTTTCTCCATACAGGAGGTGTCTGGAAGCTGTTATTACCAACAAAAGCTTTTCTACTAAATGAATTTTACCAAGTGTGATTCAATACTTATTCCCTGTGTCATTACACTTTATTAAATATAACTGGTTTGTAACACGGTTGTCTTGATTTCTTTCTATGTATGGATTACTTGGGTTGTTACTAACATCTAGTGAAAATTTTAAGTCAATAGCTCCATCAGAAATGTGTTTACATGAGAAAAATGTTGACCTCCAGAGAAACGCACAGTAAAATCTATTTTATATTATTTGCAGCCAAGCCCAAATCCTGCTTCATAGTATAAGCCTCTGATTCTGTAATGGGAATCAGTGCACAAAGTAAGGAAAACTGCTCAAAGTTATTGTCAGTAAACAGTTCTTCATTCATTAAACATTCTTCATGTCACTGTACACCTATACAATGACAACAAATTCTATTCTAAACAAAGTTCAAATTCTACCATGCAATAAAAGCACTAATTGAACAAGGTCAAGAAATGCTACCATGCTCTCTGATCCCATGTATGAACTAAGGTAATATACGGGGCAGGGGGTGTGTATGAAAAGTTCATAGGCTGAAAAGTTTATGAAATGTGAAACTATGAAATGTTCAGCCTGTGAACTTTTCAGCCGCCCCCCCCCCCCATACAAGACCATCCTGAGGTCTAACCAGTTCAAATAATACATTTCTTTGGATATCATATATGCTGTGCCCTCCACATGTAAGAGGTCCAAAGGGGCTGAAGTGGATTAAGCTTATATTATGTGTTAATTAAGTAGGTGACTGTGCTTCTACAGATGTTCCTGGAGTACAAACACCCTGCCTGTTTGTTTTTCATGTGGGTACATCAAACTGCTACGCCGAGTGAATCGTTTCCACATCTTTCACAGAAATGTGGTTTCTCTCCTCCCTGTGTGGGTTCTATATGGGCGATTAAGTTACTCCTATAAAGGAAAAAATTTTCCACATGTTTCACAACAATTCATTTTCTCCCTTGTGTGAGTTTTCATATGGGCATTCAAATTACTACTATCAGAGAAATGTTTCCCACAGGTTTCACAAGAATATGGTTTTTCACCAGTGTGGCTTCTGATGTGATATGTTAAATTATGCTTGTGAGTAAAACAATCTCCCACATGTTTCACAGCAATATGGTTTCTCCCCTGTGTGCAGTCTCATGTGAGCAGTCAAAATATCATTTCTCATGAACTTTTTCTGCAAATTCTGCAATGATATAGCTTCTCTCCACTGTGAATCTCACATGAACATTCAAGGAACTAACTTGACAGAAACTTTTCCCACAGGTTTCACAAGAATATGGCTTCTCCCCTGTGTGGACCCTCATGTGGGCAGTCAAAATGTCATTCCTTATGAAGCTTTTCCCACAGATTTTGCAATCACATAGGTTTTCCTCCAGTGTGAGTTCTCATGTGAACATTCAAGAATGAACCTGGCAGAAACCTTTCCCACAGGTTTCACAAGAATATGGCTTCTCACCTTTGTGAATTCTTTTATGGGTATTTAAACTGCTTGTTTTAGTGAAACATATCCCACATGTTTCACAAGGATACAGCCTGTTGGCATCGTGAGTTTTCACATGACCTTTTAAACTACGACGTTGACTGAAGCTTCGCCCACATGTTTCACAAGAATATCGCTTCTCACTTCTTTGATCTAATAAATTTCCTCCATGATCAAATCTTTTCTCACAAATGTCATGAGCCTTTAGCTCATCTGTTGTCTGTGTTCTGTAATGATTCTATTTTGGGACTGATTCAAAAAGGTTATCTCATTAACAACACATTTAGAAGCTTTTCAGCTGTGTCAGTATTACATTGATTCTTTGATATCAGGGAGTTGTTTATATTGTCAATGTGAAGCCTCTTCTTTGTCTTCTTCTCTTCATAGTTAGCTAATTCAAGGTCTACATTTTTCCTTGCTCCCTTATCTTGGCTCTCAGTGTCGTCAGAGGTGTCAGAGAGGAGCTCGGTACTGTTTGGGTCACTTTCATTGTCGTCATTTTCCTCATAAGTAGGAGTCACCAAGAAGACATCAGTTTCTTGCTTTAGAGGATGCCACGCTCCCTTCTGAGTGGTGCACAACTCTTCCTCTTTAATCTGTGCAGAATCTTCAGAAGTAGGAGTCACCATGAAGGTATCAGTTTCTTGCTTTAGAGGATACCATTCTTCCACCTGAGTGATGCACAACTCTTCCTCTTTAATCTCTGCAGAATGTTCCTTCTGATTTGGAGCTGGGTCACCCTCTTGGTTACAGTGGTGCAGATGTATGGGCAGCTCCTCTTTACAGTCAAGTTTCTGTGGAGCATCTGGAGGGTCAAGGTGACAAAAGGATACACATAACCACAGATGAAATTTTAAACATTTAAATCAACAGGTTTGGGCAGAAGGGTTCATACTGGATGTGTTTCCTGTTGGCCTGGTAGTAGGGATGGGAATTGAGAACCGGTTTCTGTTCTAAATTTTTGAGTCCACGGAATTGTACATCACTGATGTTATCAATTCCTCTTATCGATGCTGCGGGTTTAAACACTAGTTTTTTGTTTTTTTAAAAAAACAGCATGTGTCATGACGTCGCATGTTGTCGTTACCAAGCAACGCCATGATGCCGTTGCTACCACGGGATATTGGTCAAGGGCATATGGAAAACACTAGCAGCATGCATATGATAAACATGAGTGGCAGCATGGGATAAACATAAATGTTACAAAGCATAAATGCCCATTATACATGTTTATACAGTTTTCCATGTCTGATTTATATTACATCTTTTTAAGAGAAGAAGCATTGTTTAAAGTTAGAAAAATAAAACTCCTCCATTGATGCTGAAATCCTGTGAAGGCCTGCTTTTCCCACAACGGAAAATGGATCAAGAATTGATAAGGGAATCGATAAAGAATCGGCTCGATAAGCAAAATCGACAATGCCATTGATATTGATAAAATCTTATCAATTCCCACCCCTACCCGGTAGTGTGAGAATGTGTATATGCGTTTGGTGGTCAGTGCAGCAAAGCACCCGGCAGAACATCCTCCTTCCTTGACAAGCAAGGACTGGTGTCATCCGTAGCACTCCGGTGCCACAAGGAGCAGAACTAACATAAATGTGCCTTGCCTTCCAGGGTTGTACATCTGTGAAATTTTAATACAGTCAATCTGAGCGTCCCTCTCACAATGACAGTAATATACTTCCATCATATGAAGGAATATAGTTAAATAGATACACTTCACTGTAGAGTGTGAATGGAAAACAGTGGCAGATGCGGAGGGAAAAGCCTTCAGAACAACAATGACTGTCCCCTGTGAGAGTGGAATAATAAAGAAGTGAAGATAAATGCATAAACTGTGAACTACAAGAGAGAAGAAACGAGGGGAAAAATCGTTCAAAAACCAAAACTGAAGTTAAAGGTTCAATTAATAGTGATAATTGATTGATTGATTAAATAAAAGGTCACATTGTCCTGCCCTAGTTTCCACTGTATGTATCCCCCTTAATATTTACCCTTAAGAAAATGTTCCATTTATCGTCGGGTTGTGTTTGATTGCAGTTTAACCCCAAAATTTATTCCAAATTAATAATCCCTTTGTTTATTAATGTTACTGTTAAATAAAATTGGTTAACATAAAAAATTACATTTTGTATAGGAAAAAAAAATACTTATAGCTAAATTGCCCAACCATGTGCACCACGTTCACATACCAAGTCTATGCAGCTTCATTTCTGGCTTCCAGCTGCCATCCAGAAGTCTGCACTGGAAATCGGTATCTTCACCGTGCAGCAGTACAGCCTTTTGTACGTCTCCGTGTATTTCTTTGGATTTGGACAGAACCTGCATGACAGCATCAGAACAGTCATTGTTTGGTTCTGGTTCATCACTTTCTTCCTTAACAATGACCATAAAACTCTCAGGCTCCAGCTTCAGTAACTGATGATCCACTTCAGGGCTGATTGATCGTTCCTCCTGTTCCTCTTTAATCTGCCAATGCACCAATTCATCTGGTTCTTCTTTAATCTGGCGAGACTGTAGTTCCTCGTGCTCCTCTTTAATCTGGAGAGTCTCTGGGTTCTCCTGATTCACATTAGAGGGTCTCTCCTGGTAGAACAGCTGCTGATCAGCAAAAGCCCCAGTCTCATTGACAGGTTGTTCTGGGAAGTCTATAGGGAATTAAAAGAACACACAAAAAGTTGAATACTGGCCCAGCAGACAAATCAGACTGTTTCATTGCTTTGTGTTACCATGACCTAAGGGATTAGTTGTTCCATTTTAATATGGGCAACAGGTTATAGTTGTATTTTACATAGATACGTACAGTAGGTGCCTGAGTGGAGCTTAACATCTTTGTGGATGTATACAGAGCTGTTTTCTGGCTATAATACAGTGTAGGGCTTCCAAAAAGCTAGATGGATGGATAGACGGACAGACGGGTATGATTGTGATTGCAGATCACATTCATACCCGTCTCTCCTGTATTTTCAGCTCATCATATTAAAAAAATGTCTTAGAGCATTTTTCTAGCAGTGATAACATGCACACAGATTCTAAAACATTACTTGGTGGGGGGGGGGGCTGTCTATTTTGTAGCCAAAATGACCAAAAAAAAAAAAAAAAAAAGCATCAACCTTGTAAACCTGTCGTCCCCTCCTCTCCATAGGGGATAGGTTCAACAACTGCATACGTCAGCGTCTTCCCAGCTCCCTGACCGATTATGTGTCAGTTCTGGCTGTGATGCTGCAGAATCAGACAGATGCTGCAAGTTTTTTCCTCACAGTCTCACCTCCTCTGTGAGTTTCATTTTGACTCTGATGCAATTTTTAAACTACCGTACATCTCATGTATAGTCACTAGGGCTGTGCAATATGACCAAAATTTCATATCATGATATAACTAGTCTTATATCCCAATAACTATAAATTACGATATAGTACATTTTCTTTTTTTACATAAAAAAAGACCATCTCTTTTATTTTAAATTACATCCTGAAAAAAAAAATCAATTGTACAAATTATAAAACCATATTTTTTATGTGCATTTGAGACATAATATTTCAGACTGGCCGTGATCTGAAAATCAAAGGCACAAAAGATAATGTAATAAAATACAAGTGATGACTTCAACTTTATTCATTATCACTACTTGACTAATTAAAATGATTAGAATTCAACTTGAAAGAGCCAGTTTGCTCATCTGACACCTTTTCATTTATTTATTATTTATTTTGTGTGTAGGTGCCGCTATCACACACTTTTGCAGCTTTAATACAATTTTTTTTTCAGCCAAAACTAAGAAATTCAGCAGTAATTTAAAGCAAAGAAGCGATGGTGTGATAATGTTTCCGATAAGCGACAATATCCATCTACACCTGCTCTGCTGCGCCCACTGCTGCAAGTAAGGCAGGCTATTGACAAGTAGTGTGTGAGGAACTTTACTGAAGAAATGGGGAATATGCATTTTAAACCTTGATATAAGTTTTAAATGAAACAATAGATATTTTTATCTTGTCATCCGATATACAGTATATCATCATATCGAACAGCCCTAATAATAATAATAATAATACATTTTATTTGTACAGTGCTTTCCAAGGCACTCAAAGATGCTTCACATTAGGAAAAAAAAGAATGCACAATTAAAAAAACCAAAACGCACAATTAAAAAAAACCCACAATTAAGTAATCACAATTCTCCACTATATCATACAGGAATCAGAGATGCACAGTCGAGCATGGGTCAGAGGTGGACAGTAAGGAGTTACATGAGTGGCCTTTTTTTGTTTGTTTTTTTACAAAACTGTACCTTCATGACTCACGTTTGCATGATCTTCCTCAGGCTTCTAAATATCACAAATTGTTGAGAGTACAGTTGCAACTCAAGAAAAACTGACTTTTTTTTTTTTTTATTGTTACCACAATGCTGCAGGAACTGTTGGCTCCTTTCGCTGCTAAGACGAGGTTGATATCAGTCTAGTGTTCTGTACGCAGTTTCACTAAACAACACACAAGACCGAATGGGACACCAAACCCACATAAAATCAACTAAATCATTTGTATTTTAATATTTAACAACAAATTGCCATTCTTGTAGTAACTAATGCTACACACAATGTGCATTAAACTATATCTAATGGGACCAAGTGACATACAGTCAACTAATAGGACACTTTTACAAGAGACCTATTGTAGTAATGTATTCCTTGTAATTTAATTATTTTAGCGTTTTTGTTTCCCCATTCGTGTTTTAGTCCCTAATGGGACATTAACTGATGTAAGTGATGTCATTCACTATGTTAGAAATTATAAATATAATCTTTTAGGACTTAAAATCATAATAGTGTTGTATCTTGCACTTTGGGGAATGGGACTTGTTCATTTACCATTTTAAATAATTATTTGGAAGTCTGACTCATGTTTTTTCAGCCTCGGTTTGGGTGCAGTTGCAGAGCAACTCCTCCAGGGAGAGACAAAGTACACTGGACCTTTATTAGTCCCACAAAGGGAAAATTATAAAGTCTCCAAATTATTGTGTTTTTGAGCGGAAAATTATCAATTTGCAATACTGTGCAACGTCTGGACAGCGTTTAAGAACAGCAGCATTACGAATTAAATCACATTATTCATTATTTGGGTGTTTTTGTGTGCAGGTGTTATGGCGAGAACTACTCACTTGCCAAGAATTGTATCCCATCATCGGGGACACGCGGGAATGCGCACGACTGTGTGTGAGAATGCGCATCTAAGGAGCGACGTGGTAATACCACAAACTATAAAATATAGCAACAGTCAGGCTTGTAACCATTTTGTGCATTTTTAGAAACTACCTCTTGTAAATGAGCTTTAAATTATGTTTATTCACCAGACATTTTAGTGTTTCAAAGAGTTAGAAATCATAGTGATTCAGCTCCACGTTTTACAGTCTTCAAACTCCGGATTTTGTATTTATGGATTGTCGGCAAAAAAGGGTAATCACTTTTTCAAAGTATCCAGTTGTATTGACTTTGACTTAAACTAAACATCTGCTATCCTGGTCGTGTTCAAGTATAGTAGACTACAGTACATTTACAGACAAATCTGTGATACTGCAACCTTCTTAAATATTTTTCCTTTTTACAATATGGCAGCAGGAGAGAGGTCAATTATGTAATCTATACAAGTCTACATAATAACAAAATAAAATGATTATAGTGATTTTTTTTCCCCCAGATTCTTTAGTATATCCACACGTTTCAAGTTTACGGGCCAGTTCATTATGACTCTGTCAAGGTGGTGCAAACTGTTTTTTAGCATAATTTGTTTACATATTAGGTTACTGTGGAGATTGTATGGAAAGGATGAGGCTGAGTTATTTCTGATACAATTTTATTCACAACACACTCTCCAACATTCCAAAGCAGAAGAAGGAATAACCCCCAACATCTGTCCATTAAATACCCCCAGACATCAAAGCACAAAATCCCATTGTCTTTAAATCCCAAACACAATGCATCCCCCTGCAGTCCTTTTCTCGCTTCCACCAAAATCCCGGTGGTCAGGAACTCCTTCATGTCCATCTCTTTGCATATCAAAAGGCCAACTCTCACATCCTCCTCTTACCCCTAGGAGGTCCAGACCTTTTGTTCCTCTTCAGACGTGAAGCCACAATAAGCACACAGGAATATACATGAGAGCATATGAACGGTAATATACATGTGAGCCTGTGAAACTACATACAGTATGTGCACCACATATAACCCCCCCCAAACGTCTAAGACGGAACAACCTAACACAGATTGCATGTCATAATAAAATCGCCACACATCAGTCCACATGCTGTCTTGGTCTCAACCGTCTGTCGTATCTGGTGCAGGCGGGCTTAACCTCTTCAGCGGCGTCCTCCTGCTGTGGAGCTGCTGTCTGGGGATTAAAACTGTTAGTCAATCTCTGTGGGTGTACTGGGGAATGCTCCCTAGGGGGTCTACCCCGTCGCGGGGCCCTCGCCAACTGCACAGTTTCGTCAGCCATCACAAAAGCAGGTTTGAGTCTGTTTATGCCAATCATTTCCTTTCTGCCCCCCAAATCTAGCAAAAAATGCTTATCACCTGTTTCTAGCACTCTAAATGGTCCATCATAAGGCGGTCGCAGAGCTGTGCGGTGGGCATCATGTCTGACAAAAACAAACTCCGCATTTTTTAAAGCTTTAGGCACAAAAACACGCGGAAAACTGTGGTGAACGGGGCCAGGTAGGACACTTGGGCCCATGCTATTTTGCAACCGCTGAGCCGAGGAGAACTCTGGCGCTGGGTTGTCGGGGAGAAATTCCCCGGGCAGCCGAAGTGGCTGTGCGAACACTAGCTCCACTGGGGAGGCGTCTAAATCCTCTTTAGGTGCAGAACGCAACCCCAATAAAACCCATGGTAGTTTGTCCACCCAATTTGAGTCCGTAAGCGATGCTCTGAGAGCCGCCTTCAGCGACCTGTGAAAACGCTCGCATAACCCGTTAGCCTGCGGATGATACGCGGTCGTGCGGTGGATCATTGCCCCCAGGCTGCGGGCCATCGCTGACCAAAGTTCGGAAACAAATTGTGGGCCTCTGTCAGACGTAATATCCGACGGGACTCCAAAACGCGCTACCCATGCAGTTAAAAAAGCGCGCGCCACCTCCTCAGCTGTGGTTGACGACAGGGGAACCACTTCCGGCCAGCGCGTGGTGCGGTCAACCATTGTCAGAAGATGTGTGCAGCCTTACGAGGACGGTAGGGGGCCTACGAGGTCCACGTGGACATGATCAAACCTTTTAGCTGGAATATGAAACGGCTCCAAAGGGGCTCTCGTGTGTCTATGCACTTTGGCCCGCTGACAGGCCATGCAGGCTGCCGCCCACTCTTTAACTTGCTTGCGCAGGCCCGGCCATACAAATTTCTCCCCTACCATTTTGATCGAAGCGCGCACCCCCGGGTGCGCCAGAGACTGGATCAAGTCAAAAACGCAGCGGCACCACGAGGCCGGAACCACCGGACGGGGTCGCCCGGTGGAAACATCGCAGATTAGGGGGGCATACCGTCTTGCAGCACCCTGTTCTCCAGCCTTAACCCTGTTGGTCCAGACTGGAGCGCGCGCACGTCCACGTCACCGCCCTGCTCCGCGGCCATGGCTGCGTAATCTATCCCTACGCGGACTGGGGCCACGCGCACTTCTGCGTCGCTACCCTGGTCCGCGGCAACGGCTGCGAAATCTACCTCTACGCGGGCTGGAGCAGCCACGGCACGCGAGAGGCAGTCTGCCACTACATTAAGTTTACCCGCTACATGCTGGATATCGGTAGTGAACTCCGAAATTGCGGTCAGCTGTCTCTGCTGCCGGCCCGACCAAGGTTCCGAAATCTTGGCCATCGCAAAAGTCAGCGGCTTGTGGTCAACGAACGCGGTGAAACGGCGTCCCTCCAGCCAGAACTGGAAGTGACGAATAGCCAAATGGAGAGCTAGCAACTCCCTGTCGAATGCGCTGTATTTTTGCTCACTATCGCGCAAGGTCCTGCTGAAAAACGCGAGCGGCTGCCAGGCTCCAGCCACATACTGTTCGACAACCGCCCCTATGGCCACATCTGACGCGTCAGTAGTGAGCGCCATGCGGGCCGTTGGGACTGGGTGTGCTAACAACGCAGCGTTTGCCAAGGCTGTTTTGACTTCAGAGAATGCGCGCTCCCGCTCGGGAGGCCATTCGATTTTATTTGCGGGTTTTTGTTTTTTAAGCACAGCGTACAATGGTTGCATGAGCTGCGCTGCGCGGGGGAGGAAACGGTTATAAAAATTTACCATTTCCAAAAACTCCTGTAACGCTTTGACCGTTTGTGGCTGGGGAAAATTTGCCACCGCGCGCACCTCGTCAGGCAGAGGAACTGCTCCTTCGGGAGAGACGCGATGCCCCAAAAAAATCAATCTGCGCCACCCTGAACTCACACTTCGCTGGGTTGATTATTAACCCGTGCTCTGCCAACCTCTGGAAAACTGCCGTGAGGGGGTTTTCGTGTTCGTCTTCGGACGCACTGGCTACCAAAATGTCGTCCAGGTAGACGAACACGAAAGGGAGATCGCGCAACACCGCGTCCATCATGCGTTGGAAAGTCTGCGCTGCGCCTTTAAGCCCAAACGGCATGCGCAAAAACTCAAAAAGCCCGAAAGGAGTTATTACCGCTGTTTTGGGTATGTCCTCAGCGCGGACTGAGACCTGATGATAACCGCGCACCAAGTCTATCTTAGAAAAAACGCGCGTCCCCGCCAAATGAACGGAAAAATCCTGGATATGTGGGACTGGGTAGCGGTCGTGTGCTGTAGCATTGTTCAGCCTGCGAAAATCACTGCACGGCCGCCACGAGCCATCAGTCTTAGGGGCCATGTGAAGCAGTGAAGCCCAAGGGCTGTTTGAACGTCTGATGATGCCCAATTTTTCCAGGTTGGCGAACTCCTCGCGCGCTATGGCCAGTTTAGCTGAGTCCAAGCTCCGAGCTTTTGCAAAAACGGGCGGTCCGGTGGTAGTAATAAAATGTTCCACCCCGTGTTTAGCCACGGTCACCGAAAACGTTGGCACCGTGAGTGCTGGAAACTGAGTGAGGAGTGTGTGGAACTTACCCCCTGCAGCTGTGACGTTGGCTTGTGCTGTTGGCGGAGTCACTTGCGCTGTACAGGGAATAGAATAAAAAGAGAGTGCATTAACCAGGCGTCTGTTAGCAAGATCGACCAACAAACCATGTGAGCACAAAAAATCAGCACCTAACAGGTTGAAATTGACTGCCGCTATGACGAAAGTCCACTCGAATGCGCGGCCGTGTAAAGACAGAGACAGGGTCTTCTCCCCGAAGGTCTTAATCGCCGAGCTGTTCGCTGCTGACGCCACAGGGCCACTGGAAGGCGCCAGCCGGTCAGCGTAGGAAGGTGTGATGAAACTCAGCTGGGAGCCTGTGTCCACGAGGAAGTGCCTCCCCGATCGCGCGTTCTTCAAGTAGAGCAGCTTGTTCTCTTCACCGAGAGCCGCAGCTGCTACCGACTCCCGGTCTTGGCGTTTCCTGAGCGCTTGAATTGGCACGGTGGAATGCACTTGCGTGCCCTCTCGGCGAAACGGCGATGGTAGAAGCAAAGGACGTCGTCCGCTCCGCGTCTCTTGGCCCCCGCCGCTGCCGTCGTCGGTGAGTCTGGTGCTGCAGCCTCTGGCCCCCTGCCATCTCCGGATGTTGCGCCCAGCTCCGCTGCTGCGGTCATGGCCGTGTGCCGTCTATAGGCGTCAACGAGTCGCTGCGCCTCCTGGCCCAGCTCGTGGTAGTCCCGGTGGGCCAGCAGCTGCGAACTGGCCAGGGTAACTCTCACCGCTGACGGTAGTGTCCTGAGGAAAAGGTGGGTGAAAATAAAGCCATCATCTTCGGAGTCTCTCAAACTCAGCATCTTCGCCATCAGGTCTGTCGATCTCACACTCAGTCAACGCCAGGAGCTTTTCTGCTCGCTCTCCCAGTGAAGGGGTGAAAAAAACGGATGAGAGCAGCCTTCAAAGTGCCGTACTTGTCGTCGTCTGGTGGGTGGTTGATCAGGCTCTCTACTCGCTGGGCTGTGTGGTTGTCCAGCTTTGCAACCACATGGTAGAACTTCGTGGCGTCTGCTGAAACCTTCCGAAGATGGAACTGTGCCTCGACTGCGTTAAACCAGGAGCGCGGACTGCTCTGCCAGAAGTCCGGTAGCTGGACTGTGGTAGCTGCATTAGCTTGGCTGGCTCCTGATGAGTCCAGTGCAGGAGAATCGTCTCCGGCCATAATACGTCTTAAGGTCACCAGTGTGGAGATTGTGTGGAAAGGATGAGGCTGAGTTATTTCTCAGGTACAATTTTATTCACAACACACTCTCCAACATTCCAAAGCAGAAGAAGGAATAACCCCCAACATCTGTCCATTAAATACCCCCAGACATCAAAGCACAAAATCCCATTGTCTTTAAATCCCAAACACAATGCATCCCTCTGCAGTCCTTTTCTCGTTTCCACCAAAATCCCGGTGGTCAGGATCTCCTTCATGTCCATCTCTTTGCATATCAAAAGGCCAACTCTCACATCCTCCTCTTACCCCTAGGAGGTCCAGACCTTTTGTTCCTCTTCAGACGTGAAGTCACAATAAGCACACAGGAATATACATGAGAGCATATGAACGGTAATATACATGTGAGCCTGTGAAACTACATATGTTTGCAATACTGTGCAACGTCTGGACAGCGTTTAAGAACAGCAGCATTACGAATTAAATCACATTATTCATTATTTGGGTGTTTTTGTGTGCAGGTGTTATGCTGAGAACTACTCACTTGCCGAGAATTGTATCCCATCATCGGGGACACGCAGGAATGCGCACGACTGTGTGTGAGAATGCGCATCTAAGGAGAGACGCAGTAATACCACAAACTATAAAATATAGCAACAGTCAGGCTTGTAACCATTTTGTGCATTTTTAGAAGAACCTGCTATACATTTTTAGAAAAAAAAAATTGGTACTACCTCTTGTAAATGAGCTTTAAATTATGTTTATTCACCAGACGTTTTAGTGTTTCAAAGAGTTAGAAATCATAGTGATTCAACTCCACGTTTTACAGTCTTCAAACTCCAGATTTTGTATTTATGGACTGTCAGCAAAAAGGGTAATCACTTTTTCAAAGTATCCAGTTGTATTGACTTTGACTTAAACTAAACATCTGCTATCCTGGTCGTGTTCAAGTATAGTAGACTACAGTACATTTACAGACAAATCTGTGATACTGCAACCTTCTTAAATATTTTTCCTTTTTACAACATGGCAGCAGGAGAGAGGTCAATTATGTAATCTATACAAGTCTACATAATAACAAAATAAAATGATTATCGTGATTTTTTTTCCCAGATTCTTTTGCATATCCACATGTTTCAAGTTTACGGGCCAGTTCATTATGACTGTCAAGGTGGTGCAAACTGTTTTTTTAGCATAATTTGTTTACATATTAGGTTACCATTATTTTCTGATTATTTATTTTCAGTTAACGTTGTAATATTGTAATGTTCTATTTACAATTATGTTGATGATGGTAATTCTTTTTCTTATGTTGTTCATTACCGAGTTAGCGTTCCAATAAAATGGGTTTAGTTCCAGCTGGTATCCGAGTGTGCATTTATTCAACTAGATGAACTTCTTTGTAAGGGGAAATTCATCTTATATATATATGATAGAAAAAGTCTACACACCCCTGTTCAAATGCCAGGTTTTTGTGATATAAAAAAATGAGACCAAGACAAATCATTTCAATACTTTTTCCACCATTAACGTGACCTACAACCTGTACAACCCAATTGAAAAACTGAAATCTTTTCAGAGGAAAAATAAAAAACTTACAATAACCTGGTTGCATAAATATGCACTCCCTCTTATAACTGGGGATGTGGCTGAGTTCAGAATTAACCAGTCACATTCAAACTCATGTTAAATGGGAGTCAGCACACATCTGCCACCATTTAAAGTGCCTCTGATTAACCCCAAATAAAGTTCAGCTGTTGTAGGAGGCTTTTCCTGACAATTTTGTAGTCACATCTTACAGGACAAGCCATGGTCTCCAGAGAGCTTCTAAAGCATCAGAGGGATCTCATTGTTCAAAGCTATCAGTCAGGACAAGGGTACAAAACAATTTCCAAGGCATTAAATATACCATGGAACACAGTGAAGACAGTCATCATCAAGTGGAGAAAATATGGCACAACAGTGACATTACCAAGAACTGGACGTCTCTCCAGAATTGATGAAAAGACGAGAAGAAAACTGGTCAGAGAGGCTGCTGTGTTGCCGAAAGCAACACTGAAGGAGCTGCTGGAATTTCTGGCAAGTACTGGCTGTTTAGTACATGTGACAACAATCTCCCATCTTTTCATATGCCTGGGCAATGGGGTAGGGTGGCAAGACGGAAGCCTTATCTTATGAAGAAAAACATCCAAGCCCGGCTACATTTTGCAAAAACACATTTGAAATCTCCCAAACGCATGTGGGAAAATGTGCTATGGTTCGATGAAACCAAGGTTGAACTTTTTGGCCATAATTCCAAAAGGTATATTTGGCACAAACATAACACTGCTCATCACCAAAAAAAGACCATATCTACAGTGAAGCATGGTGGTGGCAGCATCATGCTTTGGGGCTGTTTTTCTTCAGCTGGAACTGGGGCCTTAGTCAAGAAGGGAGGGAATTATGAACAGTTTCAAATACAAGTCAGTATTGGCACAAAACCTTCAGGCTTCTGCTAGAAAGCTGAAGATTAAGAGGAACTTCATCTTTCAGCATGACAATGACCCAAAGCACACATCCAAATCAACAAAAGAATGGCTTCACCAGAAGAAGATTATGGTTTTAAAATGGCCCAGCCAGAATCCAGACCTGAATCTGATCAAACATCTGTGGGGTGAACTGAAGAGGGCTGTGCGCAGGAGATGCCCTGGCAATCTGACAGATCTGAAGTGTTTTTGCAAAGAAGAGTGGACAAATATTGCCACATCAAGATGTGCCACACTGATAGACTCCTACCCAAAAAGACTGAGTGCTGTAATAAAAGCCAAAGGTGTTGCAGCAAAGTATTAGTCTAAGGGTGTGCATATTTATCCAACCAGGTTATTGCCAGCTTTTTATTTTTCCCCTTAAAAGATTTCAGTTTGTTTTTCAATTGGGCTGTACAGGTTATAGGCCACATTAATGGTGGAAGAAGTTTTAGAAATGATTTATCTTGGTCTCATTTACAGTACACCTTTGACTGTATCCCAACCCACCCAACCACCGTCATCGTGAAATACACGGACTGTCAACACCACCTTGGTTGGGCTCATCACCGACAACAATGAAAAGGCATACAGGGCGGAGGCAGATAATCTGTTGCTGTGGTACCAAGCAAGCAACCTGGAACTGAATGTCTAAAGAACCAAAGAACTCATTCTGGACTTCAGGAAGAACAGACAGGACACCCCCCCCCCCTCAAAAATGGCGACCATGTGGAAAACAGCCCCGTCTTCAGGTTCCTGGACACCCACATCTCCTCTGACCTCTCCTGGACTGTCAACACCAAGGCCCTGGTGAAGAAAGCCCAGAAGCAGCTGCACTTCCTCCATGTCCTCAGGAAGAACAACTTGGACCAGAAGCTGCTGCTGGCCTTCTACCACTGCTCAGTGGAGAGCATACTCACCTACTGTCTGGGTATGTGGTACGCCGACTCCACAGTCGAGAACAGGAAAACTGTACAGAGGGTCATCAACACCGCCCCAAAAAATTATCGGCAGCCCTCTGCCTTTCCTGGAGGACATCTCCACATCCTCCTGTCTCAGAAGGATCAACACCATCACAGGAGATCCCTCACATCCCGCCCACCACCTGTTTGACTTGCTTCCCTCTGGATGATGGTTCAGATCGATCAGGTCCCACACCTCCAGACTGACAGCGTTTCTTCCCCTGGGCCATCTGAACTGCAAACAGTCAGAGGCCCCACCCCCTCTCCCTCCGAATGCTCACATGCACAGAACTGAGGACCTTTTAATTATCACTATAACTCACCTATTGTTGCATTCCTCACTTTCATGTATATTGACCCATCCGTGAAACCACTACTGTATATATTTTCCATAATCCTTGGGTCATTTTACTCAATTACAGTGGTGTGAGTAAGTGTTTGCCCCCTTCCTGATTTCTCAGTTTTTTGTCACACTTAAATGTTTCAGATCATCAAACAAATTTAAATATTAGACAGAGATAACACAAGTAAACACAAAATGCAGTTTTTAAATGAAAGTGTTTATTATTAAGGGTAAAGAAAATCCAAACATACATGGCCCTGTGTGGAAAAAGTGCCCCCCCCCGTTAAAACATAAATTAACTGTGGTTTATCACATCTTTGAAAAGCTGAGTTCAATTTCTCTAGCCACACCCAGGCCTGATTACTGCCACACCTGCTCTCAGTCAAGAAATCACTTAAATAGGACCTGCCTGACAAAGTGAAGTCGACCAAAAGAGCCTGAAAAGCTAGACATCATACTGCAATCGAAAGAAATTCAGGAACAAATGAGAAAGTAATTGAGATCCATCAGTCTGGAAAAGGTGATAAAGCCATTTCTAAAGCTTTGGGACTCCAGCGAACCACAGTGAGAGCCATTATCCACAAATGGAGAAAACATGGAACAGTGGTGAACCTTCCCACGGGTGGCTGACCGACCAAAACTACCCCAAGATCACAGCGATGACTCATCCAAGAGGTCACGAAAGACCTTTAAAAGATGGTTCATGCTTGAAAACCCTGCAATGTGGCTGAATTACAACAATTCTGCAAAGATGAGTGGGCCAAAATTCCTTCACAGCACTGTAAAGGACTCATTGCCAGTTATCACAAACGCTTGATTGCAGTTGTTGCTGCTAAGGGTGGCCCAACCAGTTATTAGGTTTAGGGGGCAATCACTTTTTCACACAGGGCTATGTAGGTTTGGGTTATTTCCCCCCTTAATAATAAACACCTTCATTTAAAAACTTCATTTTGTGTTTACTTGTGTTATCTTTGTCTAATATTTAAATTTGTTTGAGGATCTGAAACATTTAAGTGTGACAAACACAAAAAAAATGAGAAATCAGGAAGGGGGCAAACACTTTTTCACACCACTGTATGTGCTCTGCACTCCACACTCTTATGTACATTGCTCCACCCGTGAAGCCACTACTGTACCTTTGTTAATTTTACTTTTACCTTTACTTCAGTTGTATGGTTAATCATGTGTTCTCTAACTGTTTTATTTCAAATTCTTCTCACTTACTTTATTGCGCAGTAGCCTGGTGGAGCACCCATGATTTCATTGTGCTGTACAATGACAATAAAGCCTATTCTATTTTTTTTACATCACAAAAACCTGACATTTGCACAGGGGTGTGTAGCCTTTTTATATCCACTGTGTGTGTGTGTGCACGCAGACACACCTCACAAAAAGTTAAGAGATATTTGGCTTTTGGATAAAATTTATGGAAAATGTAAAAAGTTCACGCTACAGTGATATTATATCATGAAAGTAGGGCATTTAGGTAGAAGCATACAATGGTGATTTCCTCATCACAATTTATTGACACAAAAGCCAACAACAGTGGTGGGTATACCACAACAAAAAAATGTCAATGTCTCAATAACTTTTCATGTGCCCTTGAGCATCAATTACAGCTTGACAACGATGTCTCATGCTGTTCACAAGTCGACTTATTGTCTGCTGAGGCATAACATTCCACTCCTCTTGAAGGGCGGTCCTCAGGTCATTGAGGTTGTGGGGTGCAGGGTTACGAGCCTCTACACGGTGACTCAGCTGATCCCACAGGTTTTCTATGGGATTCAGGTCTGGAGAAAGTGCAGGCCACTTCATTTGAGGCACTCCAGCCTCCAGCAGCCGTTCCCTAATGATTCGACCTCGATGAACTGGAGCATTGTCGTCCATGAAGATGAAATTAGGCCTGTGTTGTTCATGCAGGGGCACAATGACTGGATTAATGATGTTATTCAGGTAGTATCTGCTTGTCACTGAACCATTCACAAGGCATAGGGCAGTTCTGAATTGACTAGACACACCTGCCCAGACTGTAACACCACCACCACCACCACCAAAGGCTCATCTGGTGACCACAGCGACTGATGCATAGCGCTCTCCTTGACATCTCCAACACTGTTGACAGCCACCATTTCTGCTCACTGTGAATCGAGTTTCATCAGAGAACAGCACTGAGGTCCACTGGTCCCTTGTCCAACATAAATGCTCCCTGGCCCATGCAAGATGGTGATGCCTGTGCCTTATGGTGTGGTCAGGGTACCCTTGCAGGTCCCCTATCACACAGACCACACTGATGTAAATGGTTTTGGATGGTCTCCCGTGACACTTGGGTGCCTCTCACCTCCCTTAAAGGTCTGATGACACAATTTTGACTTCATCTAATTTTGCAACACATAATTTTAATATGACAAAATAGGTTGGTCTGTGCAGTTCTAAGTCAAACAGGCTTTTTTTCACGCGAATATCTGACGTTTTCATGAGCGCCACGTCACAAATTGCATCAGTGGCTGGAAAACCCCCCAGTCATGTTGTGACGTCAGCGACAGAACACAGCGCTTGGCTGCCCATTGTACGCGCAGGATGGAAGCGGTAGGAAACATTGACGATGGTTCCAGCACATGTAGTCTGGAATTGGTTTGTGTTGTCCAATCTTCAGACGATTATAGTTCCGAAGAATGGGATGACAATGAAGAATCTGGGGGCATCAGACCATATAGGTTTGAGCCGTGCCAAGCGGACATCGTGCCTAGCGAGTCAGACTCAGAGAGTGACGGTGGTGAGGCACACATGCCTGCTGCAAATATAATTTTTTGTTTTTTTAGTAAATTAGAGCATACTCGTGGCCATAACTTATCATTTTAAAGTTCAATTATCTGTAAAACCCCTTTAGAAATTAAAATTATTATCTGATACTGATGGCAGTATCCTTAAAAATAATGTATTCACCATTTATGTCTCATTAAAAATGCAATTTTGTTTGTTATCATTGTTTATTAACTGCTTTTGTCTTGTATCAACTGGCATGTGATTTTCAACAATAATAAGAAAATAGAAGCAACTGATAGTCCTCATTTTTTCAAGAGTTTGGTCACAAGAAAAACAATACCCATAACTGGTATAGCACATGTACTACAACTATCAAAAATATTAAATTAATTATTATAACAAGGGCGGCACGGTGGAGGAGTGGTTAGCACTGCGGCAGCACAGCAACTCACCCTTGGCCGGGGGATCCTGGGTTCGATCCCAGCCCCTGACCAACAGTGATCTGGGTGGAGTTTGCATGTTCTTCCCATGTCTGCGTGGGTTTACTCAGGGATTTCTCCGGTTTCCTGCCACATGCCAAAAACATGCAAGTTAGGTTAATTGGCATCAAACTGGGGATTCTAAATTGTCCTTAGGTGTGACTGTGAGAGTGAATGGTTGTCTGTCTCTCTGCGTTGGCCCTGCAATGGACTGGCGATCTGTCCAGGGTGGACCCTGCCGCTTGCCCAAAGATGCTGGGATAGGCTCCAGCCCCCCCGCGACCCGAAAAGGATTAAGCAGAAGAAGATGGATGAATGAATGAATGAATGATTATAATGGGAAAAAGTCCAAATTAGTGGCAATGAATACAACATAGTCAGTTGGTGTCACAAACCAAGCCTGTGTTATCCTGTAGACTCGGTTCTGACCGTTCTCTGTGGCTCAGGCATCGGGTTTATTATGTATTATCTTTTTAAGTTCTTGTTGTTTTTATTCTGTGTTCCTTTTCTTTTCCATGCCTGTAGCCACAGCTCTGGCCGGAGGCTGTTGGACAGCCGTTTTGACCCACTTTCAGGAGGGCGCTGTCCAACATTCGCCGGTCCGACCACGCGCCCTCTCTCTTTGACAGTCAGCTGTTCATGTTTTTGTGCATCATCTGCCGTGTTGTCAGCCAGCCAATATTGCCAATACTATCACGACATCTTAGCCACTCCACACAGCCGTGGTTCTGTTGCATCCCTTGAAGCGATGTCGGCACTGGGGTGCAACCGTGGTTAACACGTCTCCTCTCCATGCGTTCGCTGGGCGATGTCGGCCCCAAACGACAACTGTTACTGTTTCTGTTTATTTTTGTTAAGTCTTCAACTTTTTGTGAACTGTTGTCATCAATCTTATGTTCAATACATGTGCTGTGGTGAATCCTGTGCGTAAATCCATTCATCCTTCCCCTCCTCCGTGCGATGCGTAAAAGCGCACAAGGAGGCTTATGACAATTGGAGCTGAAGCGTGTGATGTGATCTTTCATGGCCTCCTGCTTATCTAAGCCTGCGACAACACGAAGGCATAGCCGTAAAACTAAAACAAGAAACCAGAGAAACTGTGAGCGACAAAGCTGCTGGCATTCCAGTCAACAACACCGGCGTCCATTCTGTTGCTTATGTCATTTCCGACTCCTTCATCTGAAAGAATTCGGATGATTAAGTCTATTTGAAGTTGGTCCAACAATTTTGTTTTTTCAGTGTAACGGAGGCTAGGTGAGTGTGTCCATCAGTGACTCAGCTTCATGTGGAGACGCCGTCAAAGAGGACGGACGTTTCTCACTGCTCCTCCAAACATCTGCCTCCTTTTGTGTTTCAGAGCTTCCAGCTGCAGCAGCCTCCTGTCCTCCAGAGAGAGCTAGCAGACCTGCAAGCTCTGCAGCCAGCTGACTGTAAGATTAGCTGCTACCTCCTTCCACACACACTAAACATCCACTTGGTGTCTGCTCTACACAGTGCTGATAGTGAAGAGTCTGGTGTACTGCTGTGGACTCTCTCTGATGATGATGGTCAACAACAACAACGCACATCATCACTGATTCGCTCCTCTTTTTAGCACCACCACATCTCACAGCTTCATCTCAGTCGTCGCTGTGATGGGAAATCAGAAATGTTGGCCTGATACGTTGATATCCTTGTAAAAGTCACTTCTGTTCTATATGCATGCTGACATTTGCTGATATGAAGTCTTTCTGTCTGAGGGAACAATTTTGTTTGAAGTTTAAATGTGAATTTTATGATAAAACTTGATCCTGAATTGTTGTTAATCAGGGATTCACTGATTCCTGTCAGGCTTGTTTTTTATTTTCAATCTCACTGTTGTTGTTTTCCATCAGTCAGAGAATCCCAGGTTGGTTCAGATTTTTCTGAAACAATCTCAATAAATAGACATTATGTCACAATAAGTGGGTGTGTACATTTCGTTATACAGTGGTGTGAAAAAGTGTTTGCCCCCTTCCTGATTTCTCATTTTTTTTGTATGTTTGTCACAGTTAAATGTTTCAGATCATCAAACTAATTTAAATATTAGACAAAGATAACACAAGTAAACACAAAATGCAGTTTTTAAATGAAGGTGTTTATTATTAAGGGCAAAAATAATCCAAACCTACATGGCCCTGGGTGAAAAAGTGATTGCCCCCTAAACCCAGTACCTGGTTAGGCCACCCTTAGCAGCAACAACTGCAAACAAGCGTTTGTGATAACTGGCAATGAGTCTTTTACAGCGCTGTGAAGAAATTTTGGCCCACTCATCTTTGCAGAATTGCTGTAATTCCACATTGGAGTGTTTTCGAGCATGAACCGCCTTTTTTTTTTTAAGGTCATGCCACAGCATCTCAATTGGATTCAGGTCAGGACTTTGACTAGGCCACTACAAAGTCTTCATTTTGTTTTTCTTAAGCCATTCAGAGCTGGACTTGCTGGTGTGTTTTGGATCATTGTCCTGCTGCAGAACCCAAGTGTGCTTCAGTTTGAGGTCACAAACAGATGGCCGGATATTCTCCTTCAGGATTTTTTGGTAGACAGCAGAATTCATGGTTCCATTTACCACAGCAAGTCTTCCAGGTTCTGAAGCAAAACAGCCCCAGACTATCACACTACCACCACCATATTTTACTGTTGGTATGATGCTCCTTTTCTGAAATGCTGTGTTACTTTTACGCCAGATGTAATGGGACACACACCTTCCAAAAAGTTCAACTTTTGTCTCGTCAGTCCACTGAGTATGTTCCCAAAAGTCTTGGGGATCATCAAGATGCTTTCTGGCAAAACTGAGATGCTTTCTGGCTTTCTGGCAAAACTGAGATAAGCTTTTATGTTCTTTTTGCTCAGCAGTGGTTTTCGTCTTGGAACTCTGCCAGACAGGCCATTTTTGCCCAGTCTCTTTCTTATGGTGGAGTCATGAACACTGACCTTAACTGAGGCAAGTGAGGCCTGCAGTTCTTTGGATATTGTTGTGGGGTCTTTTGTGACCTCTTGGATGAGTCGTTACTGCGCTCTTGGGGTAATTTTGGTTGGCCGGCCACTCCTGGGAAGGTTCACCACTGTTCCATATTTTCACTATTTGTGGATAATGGCTCTCACTGTGGTTTGCTGGAGTCCCAAAGCTTTAAAATGGCTTTATAACCTTTTTCAGACGGATAGATCTCAATTACTTTGTTTCTCATTTGTTCCTGAATTTCTTTGGATCACAGCATGATATCTACCTTTTGAGGCTCTTTTGGTCAACTTCACTTTGTCAGGCAGGTCCTATTTAAGTGATTTCTTGATTGAAGGCAGGTGTAGCCATAATCAGGCCTGGATGTGGCTAGAAAAATTGAACTCCACTTTACAAAGATGTGATAAACCACAGTTAATTTATGTTGTAACAGGGGGACAATCACTTTTTCACACAGGGCCATGCATGTTTGGATTTTTTTTTACCCTTAATAATATCCATCCATCCCTCCATCTTCTACTGCTTAATCCTTTTCGGGGTGCGGGGGGCTGGAGTCTATCCCAGCATCTTTTGGGCAGAGGCAGGGTACACCCTGGACAGATCGCCAGTCCATCGCAGGGCCAACACAGAGAGACCGACAACCATTCACTCTCACATCCATACCTAAGGACAATTTAGAATCCCCAGTTGATGCCAATTAACCTCACTTGCATGTCTTTGGCATGCGGGAGGAAACCGGAGTAAACCCACGTAGACACAGGGATAACATGCAAACACCACACAGAAGGGTCACCAATGGTCTGGGGGTGGGATCAAACCCACGATGGTCAAGGGTGGAATCGATCCCATGACCTTCTTGCTGTGCTGCCACTGTGCTAACCACTGCGCCACCGTGCTGCCCCCCCAATAACAAACACCTTCATTTAAAAACTGCATTTTGTGTTTATTTGTGTTATCTTTCTCTAATATTTAAATTTGTTTGATGATCTGAAACACTTAAGTGTGACAAACATACAAAAAAATGAGAAATCAGTAAGGGCGCAAACACTTTTTTCACACCACTGTATACACAGTGCAGGAGCATTGCAGCTAGATGGAATAAACAGCATTACAGTTTGTTAAGATACCCTGCAGAATATGAATATGTACCCAGACAGTATATTTCGTGTGTGAATCAACAGTGCTGTTGCCACCCTCAGTAATGATTGATATTGTACTAGCTGTATAATAGAGGGAAAGATCTATTGTGCAAGGTCGTTATGTTTAGTACATTCACTACAACCTCTACGAGCAGTCCTGGTTAGGTTATAAAGTCTGACAGTCATAGGTAGGAAGGACCTATGGAACCTCCGTCGTGCACCTAGGATGACACAGCCTTCCACTAAATGAGCTCCTCAGTGCGTTCAGCATGACCTGCATGAGGTGGGACTCGGACTCCAGAAGAGATGACAGCTTAGCCACCATCCTCCTCTCTCCTATCTTCTCCACTGGGTCGAGGCGGTGCCCCAGAACAGAGCTAGTTTTTTGATCAGCCTGTTCAGTCTCTTCCTGTTGGCTGCCATGATACCACTGGCCCAACAGACCACTCCAAATGAGATGGCTGATGCCACCACCGAATCGTAGAAGGTCTTCAGGAGTGCCCCTTGCACTCCAAAAGACCTGAGTCTCCTCAGGAGGAACAGCCTGCACTACCCCTTCTTGTAGAGCGCGTTGGTGTTGTGTGACCAGTCCAGTTTATTGTTCAGGTGAACACCCAGGTACTTGTAAGATGTCACCATCCCAATGTCTGTTCCCTGGATGTTTACTGGTGCTGTGGTGGGGTTGTTCTCGCCTGTGGCACTCCACCACCACTTCCTAAGATTTCCTCACACTGATCTGGAGGCAGTTCTGTTGGCACCAGTCCACGAAGTCCTGGATAAGCCCTCTGTACTCTGCATCATCCCCATCAAAGATGAGGTAGACAATCGCAGAGTCGTCCGAGAACTTCTGTAGATGGCAGTGTGGTGTGTTGTGTGAAAAGTCAGCAGTGTCGAGGGTGAACAGGAAGGAAGCCAGAACTGTTCCCTGGGGGAAGGGGGGGGCATACTGCAGATGATGGTGTCAGACACACAGTCCTGGGTTCTCACAAACTGTGGTCGGTTTGTGAGGTAGTCCAGGATCCACAATGACAGGTGCTGGTCCACCCCTGTGCACAGTAGCTTGTCCCTCAGCACCAGTGGTTGGATGGTGTTGAAAGCACTGGAGAAATCAAAGAGCATGATCCTCACAGTGCTCCCAGGCTTCTCCAGGTGGGACAGGGGAACGGTGTAGGAGGAAGATCACTGCATCCTCCACCCTGATGCCATGCTGGTAAGCAAACTGAAGTGGGTCCATTGCTAGTCCCACCAGGGAATAGAGGTAGGCGAGGAGCAGCCTCTCCAGGGTCTTCATTAGGTGTGATTTGAGGGCCACTGGTCTGTAGCTGTTCAGGTCCTAGGGGTGAGGGGTTGTCGGTACGGGTACCACAAAGGATGCGTTCCACAGCTGTGGTACCCTGCCCACCTTCAGGCTCAGGCTGAAGATGTGCTCCATGATCCCACACAGCTGGTCTGCGCAGGACATGAGGAGCCTCGAGCTGATGCTGTCCGGACCTGCAGCCTTCCTTGCCTTGATCTTCCTCAGTTCAGCTCTCACCTGGGTCTTAGTGAAGGTCAGGTTGGGGCAGGGGGGCTGTGGGCTGGGAGGGGGGGTGTTGGGGGTAGGCCGTGAACAGCGGGACTAGATGAAGGTGGAGGCAGCAGTGGTTGGTGGGCAGGTGGAAAAGAGGGCAGTTGGTCAAACCTGTTAAAACAGGTTCAGGTTGTTCACCCACTCCCTACCCCCCATGGCCTGGGAAGAGGTATTCTGGTGCCCAGAGATGGTTTTGAGGCTTCTCTAGACCCCGCTGATGTCACTCTGTTGCAGCTTGTCCTCCATCTTCTTCCTGTAGCTGTCCTTCTCCTCTCTGATCTTCCTCCTTAGCTCCCTCTGTACAAACTTCAGCTCCTCCTTGTTTCTCGACCTGAAGATCCTTTTCTTCTCATTCAGCAGTGACTTTATCTCAGGGTTGATCCAGGGTTTGTTGTTTGAAAAACACTGTATGGTCTTGGTTGGTACAGTGTTGTCCACACAGAAGTTGATGTAGTCTGTGATGGTGTGTGTGAGGCTGTCGATGTCCTCACCATGTGCATTACAGAGCTGCTCCCACACAGTGGATTCAAAACAGTCCTTCAGAGCGTCCTCCACCTCCTTAGACCCTATCTTCACTGTGCGGGTAACAGGAGGTTGTCTGTGTACCAGGGGTTTGTACACTGGCAGGAGGTGAACCAGGTAGTGGTCCGATCTCCCTAGGGAAAGGGGGGAGTGGTGATGAGGTGTAAGCCTCCTTGGTGTTTGCATAAAATAAGTCCAGTGTTTTATTGTTTATGGTGTGGCACGTGACATACTGGGAAACGTGGGCAGAATGGAGGACAGGGAAGTATGGCTGAAATCACCAGAGATAAGTAGGAGAGCATTTGGGTGTTGTGTCTGCAGCCTGCTGGTGACTGAGTGGATGACGTCACACGCTGCCTCAGCGCTCGCACAGGGGGGTACATAAATAACAATGCCGATGACATGTTAAAATTCTCTGGGGAGGTATGCGGGTCACATGCTCAATGTCCTTGCTGCAGGCAGTGCTGTTCTTTAATCGTGATGTGCCCAGGATTACACCATCTGTTATTCACATACATTATCATCCACGTGTGTTTATATATTTGCATATTTGTTCCGTCTAGCTGCAATGCTCCGTACTGTGGGTGTTTATATATTTATATATCTACATGTTATTCCATCTAGCTACATTGCTCCGCACTGTGTGTGTTTATATACTTGCATATTTATTCCACCTAGCTGCAATGCTCCGTACTGTGGGTGTTTATATATTTACATATTTATTCCATCTAGCTACAATGCTCTGCACTGTGTGTTCATATATTCATATATTTATTCCATCCAGCTACAATGCTCTGCACTGTGTGTCTGTGTGTGTGTGTATATATATATATTTTATAGTAATACGTACATATGTTTATTAGCTGCTCTTGCTTGCTTGTTTTTTTTTCTTGCCTTCTGATTGTTGCTCTGAGTGTTGCTATCCCTGTGCTGTTGCAATCCTGGAATTTCCCCGTTGTGGGACTAATAAAGGCTTATCTTATCTTATCTTATCTTATCAGCCCCTCGCCTCTGCTCTTCCGGCTATCTGGTGTCTGATCTGCACATATTGTGTGGAAACCCTCCAGATCAATGTTTGCATCTGTTGCTAGTTCTGTTAACCGAGTTTCAGTAAACAACAAAATGCTAATCTCTCTGAAGATGTTCTCACACTGGGACATAGTCACCAGTTCGTCCGTCTTGTTAAGCAGCGATTTCACATTTTCTACAATAACGGATGAAAGGACGGGTCTGTACCTTGTTTTCCTCACGCGTCTCTTCACTCCAGTTCGACATCCACGTAATTTTCGCCTGATTTCTTGTGGGATATCAAGTTTTTGCGCTAGCACCGCGGGGCAGCCTAGTGCTAACAGCTGCCTCCCACTGTAAACAATAGTTCCTCCGCTACCTGGGTTGGAAGTCATTGGCGATATGAGCCGAAAGATGGCTAATATCGGCACCAGTGCGGCGATCTATGTGTCCTTGGCGTCCGTGATGGATATGGGGTCACAGGATCATAAAGTTGTGGCAAGAAAAAAGACAGATAGTAAATAAAAACAAGAAAGAAACTCAGAATTGAGCTGCTGCTGCAAAAAGGCAGCCGACTTGTGTGGCGCTAGAAGGGTTTTTTTTTTTTTTGACAATCCACTCACTCTTATTTTGAAGATTAATTAGGCCAGATGAGAGCTCTTATTTTGAAAGCTCACTTGCAAAGGGAGAAAGTTTATCTGCAGAATGCAGACACTGCTGCTGAAATGTTTACCTTCACCTGGCTGCCGTAGCAGCCGTTACAGTTCAGCTCTCATCCATGTGAGATTATGTGTCCCCAGTGCAAGTGTGGAGAAGGATGGTTGCAGCCAAACAATACCGGTTAGTATTTGGATTAAACAACAAACGTGTCCGAATGGGACACAAAACGCCAAAACTATTAAATTAAATTTCAAGGAATATATTACAATGGGTCTGGAATATTTGTAAACATGTCCGTTAGTTGACTTAATGTGACTTGGTCCCATTAGATATAATTTAATGTGTTATTTGGGCATTTTGTGTAACGATAGTTACTACAAGAATGGCTATTTGTCATTAAATATTAGAATAAAAATGATTTAATTGATTTTGGGGGATTTGGTGTCCCATAAAAAATTATTTCATTTGTTATTTGGAAGTTTTCTTGGGGGTTGGGGTCACGGGAGTCCCATTCGGTCCATTTGGTCCCGTTCACTGTTTAGTACAAGGCAGTGGCTATGGATAGATAAGATGTAGCCATAGAATGTTTTCTACAGATACGGCTCAAATCCAAATGGCCAGTTAGTGTCACGTGATTCTGCATGGCGTACCTCATTCACAAAAATCTATGAATACGTTCTTATTAATGCAGTGTCTTCTGCAGGAGCGGCTACGGATACTGAACTGTACCTGTAGAATTGCTTGCTCCAGATACAGCTTGAATCTCATTGTGTTACGTGACACACCGTACCACGTTCACAAAAAAACTACAAATACGTTATATTAATGCCCTTGCACTACAATCATTGTCTATTGCTACGAAGTGTTGATCAATCTGACAAAACGTTCAAATCAGATCACAGCCGCTGCCACTGTAGCATAGGAGAAAAGTGTGGTCTACCTGTGATCAAAAGGTGAGGGGTCTGTCTTCCGCCGTCACCACCCACTGTCTTTGCAATGAGTGTGTGTGAAAATGTGATTTGTACGAATGGTTAGATAATCGAATCTGTTAAGCACTTTGGTCATCCAGCATTTTTTTTTTTTTAAAAAGACCTAAATAAAAGATCGCCATGTTATTTTTACATGAGATGGAATTTAGAATCCTAAATGAACATTAAGAGGTTAGCCTTTAGGACCAAAGGGTACGGTTAAAAAGATAATAAATAGATATTATTCACATATAGATACTGTATCTGTGTTTGTTTTTAAACTGGACCTGTGAATCTATTTGGGGAAACATCTTCCGTATCTGCAGACCAGAGGCTGGAGTTACGGAAATCAAAGGCTTAAGAAGCCAACTTTATTGTCATTCAATCCACACAGCCAATCATGTGCAGTAGAACAATTGTGATTAATTAACAATTACAATTAACATTGTAGATAGGAAATAGGAGAGATGTTAATTACATCTAGAATCAGAGGGGCCGCTGCCATGCAAGGCGCCGCCACAAACAGCTTTTCCTTCCCCTGTTCTATTATGCTGAGCACCAAGCTTGTAGGCGGGAAATACCATTTTTATAAGGTTTCTGGTATGACCCGGCCGGGGCTTGAACCCACGACCTCCCAGCTGTGGGGCGGATGCTCTATCTCAACTAGGCCACCACTCCGGTTGTTTATCAACAATTGAAGAAAGGTATTTCTCATGTTATTGTAGGCCCTCAAATGTGTGTAGTGAGGTTTTGGTGGAATGTAAAGAGGAGAATAAAGATAAGTTAACAGAACGAGCTGGTATGTGTTATGTCCATAACTTACTCTCACAAAAATCAGGCTGGAGGTGTAGTTGAACGTACTGTAACTTTATTATGATGAACCACAATAACAGAGGTGCTCCATACCAGGCAGTGTCGACGGCGAAAGAGGCCGAGTCTCTTCTGCCTGCGTCTTTTATACCCTGGGTGACGGCGGAACCGTCACCCCCACTACATGCAGAACCATATTGTATCAAATTATATACACTACATTCCCCACCCCCCCGGTAGAAAAATACAAAACACACAAATTAGGCCCTCCCAAATTTAAACCCGCCTCACATGCCAATAATACAGTGTATACAGGCCTATCCATTCACACAACATCACTACCTAGAGGGGGACAGCTAGACTACTGACCCCCTCACACACCGCTAGATGGGTTATTCTGCTGTCTGTGACCCTATACAATCCTTGAAAATAAAAACAGCCATATTCCTAAAAACTAAAATAATCCCAGAACAGATATACTGTATATATACAGTGGGGTAAAAAAGTATTTAGTCAGCCACCAATTGTGCAAGTTCTCCCACTTAAAAGACGAGAGAGGTCTCCAATTTTCATCATAGGTATACCTTAGCTATGAGAGACAAAATGAGAAAAAAAAAAATCCAGAAAATCACATTGAAGGATTTTTAATGAATTAATTGGTAAATTCCTCAGTAAAATCAGTATTTGGTCACCTACAAACAAGCAAGATTTCTGGCTCTCACAGACCTGTAACTTCTTCTTTAAGAGGCTCCTCTGTCCTCCACTCGTTACCTGTATTAATGGCACCTGTTTGAACTCGTTATCAGTATAAAAGACACCTGTCCACAACCTCAAACAGTCAGACTCCAAACTCCACTATGGTCAAGACCAAAGAGCTGTCAAAGGACACCAGAAACAAAATTGTAGACTTGCACCAGGCTGGGAAGACTGAATCTGCAATAGGTAAGCAGCTTGGTGTGAAGAAATCAACTGTGGGAGCAATTATTAGAAAATGGAAGACATACAAGACCGCTGATGATCTCCCTCGATCTGGGGCTCCATGCAAGATCTCACCCCGTGGGGTCAAAATTATCACGAGAACGGTGAGCAAAAATCCCAGGACCACATGGGGGGACCTAGTGAATGACCTGCAGAGAGCTGGGACCAAAGTAACAAAGGCTACATCAGAAACACACTACACCGCCAGGGACTCAAATCCTGCAGTGCCAGACGTGTCCCCCTGCTTAAGCCAGTACACGTCCAGGCCCGTCTGAAGTTTGCTAGAGAGCATTTGGATGATCCAGAAGAGGATTGGGAGAATGTCATATGGTCAGATGAAACCAAAATAGAACTTTTTGGTAAAAAGTCAACTTGTCGTGTTTGGAGGAGAAAGAACACCATACCTACTGTGAAGCATGGGGGTGGAAACATCATACTTTGGGGCTGTTTTTCTGCAAAGGGACCAGGACGACTGATCCGTGTAAAGGAAAGAATGAATGGGGCCATGTATTGTGAGATTTTGAGTGAAAACCTCCTTCCACCAGCAAGGGCATTGAAGATGAAATGTGGCTGGGTCTTTCAGCATGACAATGATCCCAAACACACCGCCCGGGCAACGAAGGAGTGGCTTCGTAAGAAGCATTTCAAGGTCCTGGAGTGGCCTAGCCAGTCTCCAGATCTCAACCCCATAGAAAATCTTTGGAGGGAGTTGAAAGTCTGTGTTGCCCAGCGACAGCCCCAAAACATCACTGCTCTAGAGGAGATCTGCATGGAGGAATGGGCCAAAATACCAGCAACAGTGTGTGAAAACCTTGTGAAAATTTACAGAAAACGTTTGACCTCTGTCATTGCCAACAAAGGGTATATAACAAAGTATTGAGATGAACTTTTGTTATTGACCAAATACTTATTTTACCGAGGAATTTACCATTTAATTCATTAAAAATCCTTCAATGTGATTTTCTGGATTTTTTTTTCTTATTTTGTCTCTCATAGTTGAGGTATACCTATGATGAAAACTGGAGACCTCTCTCATCTTTTAAGTGGGAGAACTTGCACAATTGGTGGCTGACTAAATACTTTTTTACCCCACTGTGTATATATATATATACAGTATATATATATATATATATATATATATATATATATATACACACACACACACACACACACACAAACTTTCATAACAACAACCAATAACAGTTAATATGTGCATCTACATTTTGTTGCTAACCCCTACCTCAACACACCCACCCCATAACTTGGTAATCTCACACAAACATGCATCCAGATACAAAACAAACAGTAACCATGTTTACATAGACGCAAGTAACCGGATTAAAAGCCTGACTGGAATAAAAATGCTTCATGTAAACATGCCAGTCTGAATACTCTGACGTGATCACAATTTCCTTCCGATTGAGACGGGTGGGTTATGCTAATTGTTAATCCGATTGGTGCACATATAAACACTTATTCCGAAGTTTGGGTAGAAAATATGTTTACTGCGCATGTCTGTACGTCAGCCACACGTCGACGTGACGTATTTTCGCCTTTACAGCAGCTAGCGGAAGATACGGCGGGGGTAAAACAAATCTGGTCTGTATCATCCTGCTGTCTCCCTCTGTTCGTCATATGCAGAAGTATGTACTGCTGGACTTGTAGCTTCATTATGGAGACCAGCAGAAGCAAAAGTACAGTCTGAATAACACAATCCAGGTCCATTTCAAAGAGAGAAAGACACAAATTGGGGTTTGTTTACATCGGAAGTTGCTTCTTCTTCTACTATTTCCAGAATGTCGGATAATTGTGCACATGTCAAAATGATTTAGTCCGTTCAAACGTGACACATGGAAACACACGTCCTAATCAGATCAGCTTTTTCAGGATCCATGTAAACAGTAAAGTTCTGATCTGAATTGTAATCAGATTGAAGAAATTTTGCACATGTAACCATGGCTACTATTGTTGAGGATTTCTCATTCTTTTTTCAAACAGGGCTAAAATGCAACAAATTCATGTAGAACATATCAACTACGTGACCTTTGGGCAACGAAACATTAACATTTCAACAACACTACGTTAATAGTCACCCCACAGTCAGCTTACAGTCCTGATGGAAGACCCACCCCCTGGATTTCTGTCTGGCGGATCCCTCCCAGAGTGTCTTCGTCTCTGGGGATGAGCCGTGTCGGCGTTTCCTCTCATCCACGCGCCGCAGCTCGTTGGGGTGTCTCCACGAGTCATCCGACTGCCTGAGATAGCCGTCCTCCTGGGCAGCCACCATCCGTAGCCACCCCTGGTCATCCCGTCGTTTTCTCTTCTTGAGGACCCCCCTCAGCCGAGCCTCCCTCCTGGGCCGAACCTTGTCATCGACCCGTAGAGGAGCTCGACTCTGCTTCAAATGTCCACCATGTCGTAACCGGGCTTCCTTCCTGGGTCGAACCGTTCCACCAACCTGATTCAAAGCCCTCCTCAGCCTCCAGTGCTGCTGGTTGGCATGTCATGCTACTGCACCAGCCGGTCCTGCCCCGCTCGCTTTCATTTTAAACGCAGGCAAAGCCACTGTAGCTCCTTGCCTTCCAGACCACCAGGCTGAACTCCGGAAGCAGAAGGGACTAGTGTTCTGGCTCCATCAGCCGTTCCGGGTGTTCCGCTGTGCCGTCCAGTTCCTACATCCAGGGTAACTTGGACACTGGCATCGGAACCCTCCCGCAATGGCCCTTTATGGTACTGATCCTGCTCATCTCCCAGAATACTAGGCCAGTCACTACCCCATATCGCACCGTCCTCCACACATGGAGCAGGTCAGTCCCACAGACCACAGCCTGACCACTCTTCTCCGATGCCGCTGGTGATTGTGAATCCCAGGCTGTAGAACATATCACATCCCATTATATTCGACCCAATGACTGTCACCACGAACTGGACGTTGGACATCATTGCTGATTTGTACTTCGCCGTCAACTCCAGCGAGCCCACGATGGCTAACTTGTTTCCTCCATAGCCAAAGCATGACCTCGACAGTCCTCTCACACGGTAATGCGGGAACAGACTCCTCACAGTGGGCCAGTTCAACACGGAAATCGTTGATCCTGTGTCCACCAACAATGGCACTTCTACGCTGTCCAGCAAAATGTTGCAATAAATCCACCCATCTGTGCTCGGGGAGACGGTATGAATAACAGTAGGAGTTGTTGCAGGGGAATCCGCCCTACATCTTCGGTCCCCTCGCTCAAAATTTTTGCAGGCCCTGGCGAAATGATGCAGAAGACCACACTTGCCACAGCGTTTGCCTTTCGCCGAACACTCTCTCGCCTTATACCGGTGCCTGGTGGACCCACAGCCATAACATATTAGCGTACCCGGGGCAGACCTAATTTTTATAGCGGCAGCATATTCCTCTTCATCCACGCTGTCTACGCTATCCGGGTCCACAGCCAGCGCCTTCAAACGTGGTTCAGTGTGCCCTAACGTGCTTCTCTCACCAAGATCTTTTGATAGTTTATGAGCCGCTTCAAACTTGCGCTATCTCAACTGCTGTGGTCAGCGTCAGTTCACTCGAGAACGTCAGGAGCCTTGACCATGTCGCAGAACAAAGTGTGTGCTCCACCAATTGATCACGGATCATTTCTTCTTCTAGGGCTCCGAATTGGCACTCCCCCGCCAGCTGATGTAGATATGCAACGTATCGCTGCACCGACTCTCCTGTCTGCTGGTGGCGCTGCCGAAACTGTATTCTTCGGACTATGACGTTTTCCGAAGCGCAAAAATAGCGAGCCATTAGCCCGACCACGTTGTCAAAACTATCAGCCCCTCCCAATGCGCTGAGAATCCGTTGTCCCTCCATGCCAAGATTATGGACCAAAATAGCTCTCACATGCAGTTTTGCTAGCTCACCAAGGTTTAGGGCCACCAGGTAATTCTGAAAAGCCGCGTACCACCTCGCCCAGGAAACAGGCAGCTCGCCCGGAACCTCCAACAACGGCCGAATAGCAGAAACAGCTCTCTCCATACCTTTATCCTCATCGCCAAATGTTATGTCCATAACTTATTCTCACAGGAATCAGGCTGCAGGTGCAGTTGAACATAACTTTATTATGATGAACCACAGTAACACAGGTGCTCTGTACCAGGCAAAGGGTCAACGGCAAAAGAGGCCGAGTCTCTTCCGCCTGTGCCTTTTATACCCCCACTACACCCAGAACCATATTGTATCAAATTATATACACTACAGTATGATCTGTATTTTATTACAAAACGACCCCCTGAAGAAACACTACAATAACACACATGTGCTACATTAACTCATATTTTGTTTTGATTTTTAGAATTAATATCTATTATCTTTTTATCCTTGCCCTTTGCTAACTCCTAAAGGCTAACAGACTGGGTTAGCTACTCATTCACACGTATATCACATATCCACACACAACACTACAAAGCCAGCGGGAGACGAACCCCTCACAGGTAGACCACACTCTTCCCCTACACTACAGCCGTGAGGGTGAGCTGATCTGAAAAGGTTTTGTCGGGATTGATCAACTCTTCTGTAGCAACAGACAACCGCCTGTATCCATGGACAGCGTTGTACAACCCTTTCGTAGGTCTGTGGGACCGACCCCGGTGATTTTCCCTCAGTCACTTTGTTGCATCCAATACAGATGTAAATATCTAATTTTAAAAAATCCTGTTGGTTGAACTAGAGTCTGTAACAGCTGGATTACTGACTCACAGTTAAATAATCCCGACATATCTCATAACGGCGATTTGTGATGAACATGCTAAGTGCGTGTTTCCACTTGTTCTTACCTGTTCTCAGTGATTTTCTTTCTTCGGTCGTTTCTTCAAACTCTGACAATATTTCTTCAGCAGCAGCAGTTTGTGGCTCTTTTAGAAACTCACTCGGATGCTGAACTGAAGACATTTTTAACTCCAAAAACTAAAACATTGATCAGCAGAGCCGCTGTCCGAACATTGACAGCGCAGAAAAGCTAAAGCTAGCGGCTACCGACAACATCCGGGTCACTGATCTCTATAGAAAAAAACTGGATCGCTCACTCCCCTTTAGCGAGTCCAGAGCAGAGTGAAGCCACCTGGCCGCCATATTAGTACACCCAAAACACTCGGGAGAATGAATGGGTTTAGTAGTAAACGGTGCCACTTTTACCTCAATAACTTCCCCCTAAAATTTGCACACTATAGAAATCGACGGCCGCTAAACATAATGTCAACTCAAGTTCTATAGTTCGGGTGTAGGGGCAAGGCATGAGTAATAAAATGCTCAGAAGAACCCCAGAAAGAAGATTTCTGATGTAGCCTAATAAACAAAACTATTCCACAGTGAAGGCCTTTTTGGACAGGGGTGTGATGACCTTGGAAAGTCCCTTCTTGGATAATGTCTCGTCATCACTGGTACAGAAGGTGAAGAATTAGACCAATATTCAGAAGTAACATGTAATGATAATGTATTCAGATTGTTAATCCTGAGGTCATTAGTTAGGCGTCTGTGGCCCCGGTTAAAGGTCAGGGGCTGAGGTCTACTCACACATGTGGTATGTGTCAGCTTGCTGGGCCATTAAATATTTTCTTGTAAGTAGAGGCTGACTAGGAGTACGAACACGTGGGCTAGAATTATTGCAATTTCAAGGAGTGTGAGGAGGAGGAGGAGGAGGAGGAGAATAAGGGTAAATAGCTATGGAAGGTATTAGTGGAATAGCTACAAAAGTGGCTACAGTAACTAGCTGTGAGGCTGGCCGTAAGTCGTACACCCAATGCTAAGGGGCAAATTAGGAGACTGATTGTCTCGATGATAGTAAGGACAGGAATAAGTGTGTGTGTGTTGGGGGGGGGGGGGTCTGGCAGAAGAAATGCAAGAGTTTGGGTGGGTTGATTTCGTAATCCGATAGTTACAGTGGTAAGTCAAAGTGGTACAGCAAATGTTATGTTAAAGGAAAGTTGTGTGGTCGGAGTAAAGGTGTAGGGGAGGAGGCTCAAGAGGTATAGTGTGTTAATTCAATTCAATTCAATTCAATTCAATCGTTTATTTCAAACTCAGGGTTCATATTATGAGCAAAACAAAAACGAGTAGAAAATAGATAAACAAATAAATAAATAAAGTATATACAGATCAGCAGACACTCGGCGCTCTTGTAACAACAATGACATACAATAACGGGCTCAGTATAAAATGGAACGCCACCACTTCCAAATGCTGGAATGAAGTGTGAATGACGAGTTGACAATTGCTGATATAAGATGATTGTTACATGCCAGCAACCTTCTCAAAAAACTGTAAACATTCTTACGTATCAATTCGCCAAAAGACGGAATGTTCACAGACACAAACATCTTGCTTGCACTCGACCTTCGTGGTACATCTAACAATCTTCTTAGGGAGTTATTATATGCAATGCGGATTTTGTTCCTAACAGCAACATTGCTATTAAACCATAAAGGCGAGCAGTACATTGAGGTACAGAAGGTCTTGAACAACATACATTTGACATCAGGAGAACATCTATGGAAATTTCGCAACAGTAAATTTGTTTGAGCGTACAGTTTCCTGAGATGCCTGTTACAATCAACATTGGTCTTATCAGATTCAATCCACACACCTAGGTGGAAAAGCTATGTGGTATGTGAGTAGAAGGGTTCATTTGTGTCCTGCTAGGTTTAGTGGTTGAAGAATTTGTTGAGTAAAATTTTTATTAGCTCAGCTTAAAAGGGTCACTAGGCAATTGTCTAATCAGCGGTTTGAGGGCTTGGGTAACGAGATTCAGGGCAGAGTTAGTGCAAGGGCAATGAGGGGGGCGCTTATAAGTTGTGGACTTGCAAACCGGTCAAAAAAGTTTAGTGTCATGGTCAATTTCAGGGTTCTGTTTTGGGGACTTTTACATTTTGGGGGGTGGGTTCATTGGGAAAATTATAGGCTAAAATTCTTATAGGTACAAGAGTTAGAAAAATAAAAAATTATAATGGCGAATCAGGGGCATGGATTGAGTTATGGCATGTTGTTAAGGGTGGTTAGGAGTCACCAATCTTTAGCTTAAAAGGCTAACACTACTTTCAGGGGGAGGTTAACTGATCCGGGGGCGTGGGCCCACCGTGCCGACCGCTTGCCAGTCTGGCCCCCCTTGGCCATCCCTCCTGGGGCAGATGCCTGGCTGTCCTGGGGCTTGTTGGCTTTGGGACACCTGTGCCCAGTGGGGGTTGATGACATTGTCCTGCTTGCTCGGGGTTTCCAAGGGGGGATGGGGGGTTTGCTGTGACCAGCCACCCTCTTTGTATGTTCCCTGACAAACTACTCACATGCACACACTTATTTTGCACACGCACTCATACACACACATATGTCTCTCCTTTAGCAGGTGCAGATACCAGACTCGTGTTGAGATCTCTTCAGTGGAAGAAACAGTCTGTCTTCTGTTTGTTTCAGTTGTTAGTTTGTCTTGTTTGTTTGTTCCTCTCCCTTTTTTTCCCGCTCCCCACTCCTCCTTTCCCCATTCCCCCCGTCGGGTCCTTCATGGGTAGAACAATTTAAATAAAGTATTAAAAGTTATTACAAGAGGAGTTTATAAACAATGTACAGTACATATGTGTACTGTATAAAGCTCCTTTTGGCAAAGTAAATCTGTTTGGCACAATAAGGGAGCAGATTTCTGTTCTGCTCACCTAGTTGCCTGACATGACAAGGGGGAAAAATTCAATTATTATTATTTATATAGTGCCATTTCACAACAACAGTCATCTCTGTAATGATCAGTGTTTACCACTAGGCGTCGCTGCTACCTTGTTACCGCTTGTTGGAATGATGCACTCAGTAGAACAAGAAACGGCCAACATGGGAGCCGATGTGAGAGTGTCTGTGTGAGCTGCCGCTAAAGAATAAAGTTACGTTGGTTCAACTGCAAGTCTCTTCTCTCCTCAACGAACACGAACACAACATGGTACCAGGAGTAAACTGCATGAACTGAGCGACCACGTGAGAAGTCGTCATGGAGTTGAAGCCGCCGGAAAACCTGAAATTGGCAGGTAACGTGGATGAAAAATGGCGGGCATTCAAGCAGCAGTTCAACTTGTATGTCACGGCCATGGGACTGGACACGAAGCCGGACTTGAGAAAGGTAGCACTTTTGCTGAACTTAGCGGGGCCACAGGCCATTGAAGTGTACAACACGTTCGTGTTCGGAACGGGTGAAGACCCAAATAAGCTGGATGTCGTGCTCGCTAAGTTTGATGCTCACTGCACTCCTAAGAAAAACGAGACATATGAAAGATACATGTTTAGATCTTGTATGCAGCAACAGAGTGAGCCCTTTGACAGTTTTTTGACAGCTCTCCGTTTGAAAGCACAATCCTGCAATTTTGGGACATTGAAGGACTCAATGATCAGAGATCAAATTGTTTTTGGTGTTGAGGACAAAAAGTTAAGAGAGAGACTGCTTCGTGAGACGGAGTTGACGCTGGAGATGGCTGTTAAACTCTGCCAGGCAAGCGAACTGTCCCAGAAGCACATGAAAACGTTCTGTGGCATGCCAGGCGCCACACCTCCGAGTGAAGGAGCAGCGGTCGGCGCCGTGTCATCTCAGAGCGGGAGGCGTCGCTCACGGGCCGGGACTGCACAGCGGACCGAGGATCCCACGTTCTTCTGCAAGCGTTGCGGATTACAGCACAAGCCAAAGCAATGCCCAGCGTTTGGTAAAGTATGCTCCAACTGCCATGGAAAGAATCATTTTGCAAAGCAATGCTTCACCAAAAGAAAGGAAGGAAAGAAAGGCAAAAACGTGAATGTAGTCGAAGACACAGACTTAAGTGACACTTTCTTTGTGGGCATCGTTGACTGTGAAAATGAAGAAGAAAAAGTCAACAGCATTACCAATGAGGACAAGTGGACCACTCCTCTGCTGGTTAACGGGACTATCGTCACTATGAGACTGGACACTGGTGCAAAAGCCAACCTCATTAGCATGTCTGATGTAAAGGAAATGCAGGTTAAGCCACACATATACGGAAAGAAATCAGGGTTGAAAGATTACAATGGGCAACCCATACAGTGTTTTGGTACCTGTAAACTGAATGTTGTTGTTAAAGGTAAAGTGCACAATGTAAACTTTTCTGTTGTGAATGAGAAATGTGAATCACTGTTGGGTGATAAAAGCTGTGAAGAGCTAGGGTTAGTGAAAAGAGTGTACTGCATTGAATCAGATTCCAAGTGTGACACTAACGCTATTGTGCAAAACTTTTCTGATGTGTTCAAAGGTTTTGGCACACTGCCCTTTACATATAAAATCCAGCTAAAAGAAGGCGCCCAACCAGTTGTGCACGCACCACGTAGGGTCCCAGCTCCACTGCGTGAAGCCCTCAAACGAGAACTGGACAGGATGACCAACATGGGCGTGATCAAAAAGGTGCAGGAGCCCACAGACTGGGTCAACTCGATTGTCGTCACAAAGAAAAAGAATGGTGAGTTGAGAATGTGCATGGACCCAAAAGATCTAAATGAGAACATTAAGCGCGAGTACTACCAAATCCCCACACGTGAGGAAATAGTCAGTGAGATGGCAGGAGCTAACTACTTCACAAAGCTCGACGCTTCTCAGGGTTTCTGGCAGTTAAAACTGGATGAGAGCAGCACTAAGTACTGTACTTTTAACACACCTTTCGGTAGATACTGTTTTCTTAGGCTGCCATTTGGAATAAAATCTGCACCAGAAATATTCCACAGAGCGATGGAACAGATCATTGAAGGCCTAGAGGGAGTCAGAGTTTACATAGATGACATTATTGTATGGGGCTCGACTCTCCAAGAGCACAACCAGAGACTTAACAAAGTGATGGAGCGCATTCAGAAGTACGGGCTGAAACTCAATAGAGCCAAGTGTGAGTTTGCAGTACAAGAGATTCTCTTCCTCGGAGACAAACTCACAGCTCAAGGCATACAACCAGATGGCGATAAGGTGAAAGCAATACTGAACATGCCAAGACCAACAGACAAAACGGGCGTGTTACGCATCATGGGAATGGTAAATTTCATAGGCAAATTTATTCCCAACCTCACAGCAAAGACGTCATGCATCCGAGAGCTCTTACACAACGACTGTGACTTTAAATGGGCCGAAAAACATGAGCAAGAGTGGCAAAGACTTAAGCAAACTCTTACCAGAGCACCAGCATTAGCCTACTATGACCACCGGAAAAAGCTCAAAGTGTCAACTGACGCGTCCAAAGATGGCATCGGAGCAGTGCTCCTACAGGCAGAAGGAGAGTACTGGAAACCAGTAGCCTATGCGTCAAGGGCTATGACAAAGTCTGAATGCAAATATGCCCAGATTGAAAAGGAGTGTTTAGGCGTTTCCTACGGGCTGGAGCGGTTTCACAGTTATGTCTATGGACTGCCGTCTTTTACTGTGGAAACTGACCACCGCCCACTCGTCTCCATTATCAAGAAGAATCTTAACGAAATGTCCCCACGGATCCAACGCCTAATGATGAAAATGCAAAGGTACGATTTTGAACTGGTTTATACACCGGGAAAGCACCTGATACTCGCAGATGCCTTGTCCAGAGCACCTGCTGAAAAGTGTCTGAGTTCCACAGATGAGGATATTGAAAATCACATCAACATGGTGTCGTGTGCTCTGCCAGTATCTGACACAAAGTCGAAACAAATAGCTGAGGTGACATCACAGGACACCGAGCTACAGCGTGTCATTCAGAACATGGACGAGGGATGGCCTGCAGGATCTTGCCCTCGCTATTACCATGTCAGAGGAGATCTCAGTTTTGTTGATGGACTATTACTGAAGAAAGGAAGAATAGTCATCCCTGAGGCTCTAAGACCAGATTTGTTAAACAGGATACATGAAGGACACCTTGGGATTGAAAAATGTAAAAGGAGAGCAAGGGAGTCAGTGTACTGGCCTGGACTAAACAAAGACATCGAGACGCTTGTGAGTAGTTGTGAAACGTGCCAGAAACACCGAAGTAAACAAAGCAAAGAGCCAATGGTGATATCTGAAAGTCCTGCATCCCCTTGGCACAAAGTAGGGATAGACCTGTTTCACCTTAAAGGCAAAGACTACTTAGTAGTCATGGACTACTTTTCCAACTTTCCAGAAATGGCACTACTCTCAAGCACTACATCAGCCTGTGTGATCACTCATATCAAATCCACATTTGCTCGGCATGGCATCCCACACATTGTGGTGACAGATAATGGACCATGTTTCAGTAGCAGGGAATGGCAGCAGTTTGCAGAACAGTATGAATTTCGGCATGTGACGTCAAGCCCACACTATGCACAATCAAATGGACAAGCAGAAAAAGGCGTCCACATTCTGAAGCAACTGCTTAAGAAAGCTGCAGACAGCAACTCGGATCCATACTTGGCTCTACTCAGTTACCGCGCCTCTCCACTTCAGTGCGGACTGTCACCTGCTGAGCTACTAATGAACAGAAAGCTGCGTACAACGCTTCCCAGCTACCCAAATGCTACTTCACAAAGGAAAGATACAAAACTCAGAAACAAGCTTGAGAAGCAGAAACTGAGACAAAAGACATTCTATGACATTTCAGCCAAACCACTCTCTCCACTGGCCAACAACGACCCAGTTAGGATCGAGGATGCATCTGGCTGGAACACTAAAGGAGTTGTATTACAGGAAGTTGCTCCAAGATCATTCACAGTGAGAACCGAGGATGGACAGGTGCTCAGGCGCAATCGCCGCAGTCTCCTCAAGACTCCACAAGCACCTGGTGGGCCCAATAATGCTCACCCAGAATCTCCCACAACCACACCTCTTATGAACTGTGAAGCAAATGTTCCACCTGACAAAGATGAACCGAGAAGATCAAAACGAGAAATAAAGAAACCAGATAGGTTGGACTTATAGGAAAAAAAAAAAAAAGCAAAAAGCAAAGAATAAGAAAAATGTAACAGATGTTAATTTCTTTGGGCATGTTGATTCAGGGAGAACTGAAATTTGTGTTTTGTATTAGTCTTTCGGTCGGCTTCGAAGAGATTCTGGCAAACTGTTCGGCGGCTCAGGAGGGGAAAGCAGCTCCCCGTCCACACTGTGTATGGTGCGGATGGGACACTGTTGACTTCAACTGGGGATATCGTCGGGCAGTGGAAGGAATACTTCGAGGATCTCCTCAATCCCACTGATACGCCTTCCACAGAGGAAGCAGGGTTTGGGGACGAGGGGGATGACTCGCCTATCACAGGGGCTGAGGTCGCCAAGGTGGTTAAAAATCTCCTTGGTGGCCGGGCCCCGGGGGTGGACGAGATTCGCCCCGAGTACCTCAAGGCCCTGGATGTTGTTGGGTTGTCATGGTTGACACGCCTCTGCAACATTGCGTGGAGGTCGGGGGCAGTGCCTTTGGCATGGCAAACCGGGGTGGTGGTTCCTCTCTTCAAAAAAGGGGACCGGAGGGTGTGCTCCAACTTTAGAGGGATCACACTCCTCAGCCTCCCTGGGAAGGTCTATGCCAAGGTACTGGAGAGGAGAGTCCGGCCGTTGGTCAAACCTCGGATTCAGGAGGAGCAATGTGGTTTTCGTCCTGGCCGTGGCACATCGGACCAGCTCTTTACCCTCTCGAGAATTCTTGAGGGTTCGTGGGAGTTTGCCCAACCAGTTTACATGTGTTTTGTGGACTTGGAGAAGGCATTTGACCGCGTCCCTCGTGGATTTTTGTGGGGGGTGCTTCGGGAGTATGGGGTATCGGGCTTGTTGTTACGAGCTATTCGGTCTCTGTACGACCGTTGTGAGAGTTTAGTTCGCATTGCCAACACTCGGTCGGAGTCATTCCCAGTGAGAGTTGGACTCCGCCAGGGCTGCCCTTTGTCACCGGTCCTGTTCATAATTTTTATGGACAGGATTTCTAGGCGCAGCCAGGGAATGGAGGGTGTCATGCTTGGTGACCACAGGATCTCATCTCTGTTGTTTGCAGATGATGTTGTCCTGTTGGCTTCATCCAGCAATGACCTACAGCTCTTGCTGGGACGGTTTGCCGCTGAGTGTGAAGCGGCTGGGATGAGAATCAGCACCTCCAAGTCCGAGTCCATGGTCCTCAGCCGGAAAAAGGTGGATTGTCCTCTCCGGGTTGGGGACAGGCTCCTGCCCCAAGTGGAGGAGTTTAAGTATCTTGGGGTCTTGTTCACGAGTGAGGGGAAAATGGAGCGAGAGATCGACAGACGGATTGGAGCAGCATCTGCAGTGATGCGGACGTTGTACCGGTCTGTTGTGGTGAAGAGGGAGCTTAGTTCTAAGGCAAAGCTGTCGATTTACCAGTCAATCTACGTTCCTACTCTCACCTATGGTCACGAGCTTTGGGTAATGACCGAAAGAACGAGATCGCGGATACAAGCGGCTGAAATGAGCTTTCTCCGTAGGATTGCTGGACTCACCCTCAGAGATAGGGTGAGGAGCTCAGTCATCCGGGAGAGGCTCAGAGTAGAACCGCTGCTCCTCCACATTGAAAGGAGTCAGTTGAGGTGGTATGGGCATCTGATTAGGATGCCTCCTGGACGCCTCCCACTTGAGGTGTTTCAGGCACGTCCCACTGGGAGGAGACCCCGGGGCAGACCCAGGACTCGGTGGAGAGACTATGTCTCCCAGCTAGTCTGGGAACGCCTTGGTATCCCCTCTGAAGAGCTGGAGCAGGTGGCTGGGGAGAGGGAAGTCTGGGCTTCTCTGCTTGAACTGCTGCCTCCGCGACCCGGACCTCCGGAAAAGCGGTAGAAGATGGATGGATGGATGGATGGATGGATGGTATTAGTCCATTCATACTGAATACATATACACTGTTTTGCATCAATGTTTATTAATGTTTATTCACCTCAAAGAAAGGGGGATGTAATGATCAGTGTTTACCACTAGGCGTCGCTGCTACCTTGTTACCGCTTGTTGGAATGATGCACTCAGTAGAACAAGAAACGGCCAACATGGGAGCCGATGTGAAAGTGTCTGTGTGAGCTGCCGCTAAAGAATAAAGTTACGTTGGTTCAACTGCAAGTCTCTTCTCTCCTCAACGAACACGAACACAACAATCTCATAGCACTTTCAGCTGTAAGGCAAACCCCCACAATTGCAGAAAGACCCCAGCAATCAGGCGATCCCCTGTGAGCAAGCACTTGGCGATGGTGGAGAGGAAAAACTCCTAAGCCCATAAGAGAGGCGTGTCTCATTTGATAGTACCACCATGAAGGGTAGCTAATCAGCTAAATGAAACAATGAAACCTAAAAAAAACCCCAATAGCCATTATGGCCCAAACCATACCTATATATCTGTATGTATGGCGGTTCGGTTAACCCCCACAACAGATTAAGGACAGTCAGCTTTCTTCTCTTGGTTTTTCCCGCTGCACTACTGAGATGTAATGTGCCATTCATGTATTGTGATGTAATGTGCCATGCATGTATTGTGATGTAATGTGCCATTCATGTATAGTGTTCATGCGTCCTGTCCTTACTGTGACCTAGAGACTGAGATCAATATGTAGATGTGCCTTGTAAACTCTTTGTCCTGCAAGCTGGAGCAGAGGCTAGCAATCTGCCTATTGTTATGTATGTCTCTCAAATGCAAATGTCTCATGCCTGTTCTGCAGTCTGTTTGATCATACCAACTGCTGGGAATACCCTTTGATGTATTGTTTGAGTTGGGTATATATACTGCACTGAAATCCAGGCTCACTCTCTCACTCTCATTAATTCACTCTTCAGCTGCTGCTGCAGACACACACTGTGTCTCCTCTCTGAGAGCCTGAGGAATTCGGCTTCAGCCTGCTCACACTATGGGCTGGAGCCGAGTTCCCGTGAAGGCGGTATGATTTAATAAACTCTACTTAAAACCTTCACAACGCCGCTTTATTTCATGCCGCTGCATATGATTCTTTTTTCCGGAATAAAATGTTACAATGTGAGAAATTATTCCAAATCCAGGGAGAATTAGGATGTAAGCTTCAGGGTGGCCAAAGAATCAAAAAAGGTTGATAAAGGATTGGGTCCCCACCTCCTGTGGGGTTGAAGAAGGTAGTGTTTAGATTTAGATCTGCAAGAAGCATGGTGATTCTGGTAGCGAGGACTGGGAGGAAAAGGAGGAGGAGAACGGCTGTAATTAAAACAGCTCAGACGAATAATGGTGTTTGATATTGAGAGCTAGTTGGAGGTTTTATATTGATAATTGTAGTGATCAAGTTAATTGCATCAACAATTGAAGAGACTCTGGCTAAGTGGAGGGAGAATACTGTTAAATCTGTGGATGCTCCTATGTGGGCTAAATTGCCGGCTGGGGGGATAAACAATTCACCGTGTTCCGGCCCCTGCTTCAACTCTTGGGGATGCTAGGAACCAAGGGAGGAGAAGTCAAAAACTCTTGTTGTTTATTCACGGGAAAGCTTTAATTATAAGTAGCACGAGTAAGTTGCCAAAGCCTCCAATTATGAAGATTATGACAAAAGCATGAGCTGTGACGGTAATATTATAGACCTGGTCGTTCCCAAGTAGGGAGCCTGGTTGGTAAAGCTCTGCTTGGATAAGTAGACTTAGCACAGTGCCAACTAAGGGTGCTGATGTCTTTATGGTTTGTTGTAGAGCCAAAGATCTACTGGAAGAACATTTTGGTAACGGTGCAAAGAATACAGCTTCATATATAGAAAAGGTGATTTCATAGCCTATCATTAAGCCTGAGGATGTAAAGGGTCTTCAAGCTTATGCACTTTACCTTCGTGAATGTTGTAATGCCATGCAAAGCTTGGAATACTTTGAAGAATTGAATGTGCCATCCAACATGAAAATTGTCATTATGAAACTTCCTTATAAGCTCAGGGGAAAATGGAGAGCAGTTGCTTGTGACATCATAGAAAAACAGAAGAAAAGAGTGGCTTTCAATGACATCGTCAGTTTTATCGAACATCAAGTAATCATATCTAACCCAGTTTTTGGTGACATCAGAGACACAAAACCAACCACCATTAACAAAGGACTAAATAAGGCTGCACGGTGGCGCAGTGGTTAGCACTGCGGCAGCACAGTTTACCCTTGGCCGGGGGATTGGGGATTGTGGGATCGTGGGTTCGATCCCAGCCCCCGACCAACAGTGATCTGTGTGGAGTTTGCATGTTCTCCCCGTGTTGCGTGGGTTTACTCCGGGATTTCTCCGGTTTCCTCCCACATGCCAAAAACATGCATGTTAGGTTAATTGGCTGTTCTAAATTGTCCCTAGATATCTGTTTCCTATAGGCCCTTAGAATAGAGGGTTAGTATTAATGAAAGCGCTTTGAGTGGTCTTTGTGACTAGAAAAGCGCTATATAAGTGCAGGTTAGTTAGTTAGTTAGTTAGTTAGTAATAAAATCATTGCTGATAATAAATTACAACCTACAAGACAGTTTTGCTACTTCTATACCTATGACCAATACAAACACTACTTGACCACAGCTGCCAGCAAAAAAAGAACATTCTGCATGAACAATCAAGTACTGCAATTAACAACCAGATGTCTTAAACTGAAGAACTTTGGACCAGTCTCCCAGGCTGTTTTACACCATTTTTGTGATGCCAGTGAAACTGGGTATGGCACAGTTTCTTACCTAAGGTTACAGAACAATAAAGGCAATCTTCACACCACCTTTCTGCTGGGAAAATCTAGAGTCTCTCCACTGAAATCAGTGATCATACCTCAATTAAAACTCACAGCAGCAGTTTTAGCAGTCAAAGTTGATACCATGCTAAAGAGCTACAGTTTGAGTTAGGCAAATCTCAGTTCTGGACTGATAGTACATCTGTCCTAAAATACATTTGAAATGAAGACAGAAGATTCCAAACCTTCGTCACCAACAGAGTTTTCTGCATCAGAACTGCCACAGGAATCTCTCAGTGGAGGTACATCCTCACTACTCAAAATCCTGCTGATGCAGCCTCCCGAGGACTAAAAGTAGAACAACTTCTGACTCATCATGGATGGACTGAAAGTCCACCATTCCTTTTGGAATCTGCGGAAAAATGGCCAACATCACAATTGGACTGGAACATTGCTGACACTGATCCAGAATTAAAAGGCAAACTCTTCATCTGTATAACTGTTGTTGATGCTTCAAACCCTACAAACAACCTAATAAGCTACGTCTCTGAGTGGAAGAGATTAAAGGTTGCCAACCGTCAATCAAATCTAAAAGAAGAAGAGCAAGCTTGGATTCTCAAGTTGAAAAAAGCTCTACTTGTCCTGAGTAGGAAAAGGAAACTATTGAATGTACAAATCATTCATCGTGACAACCATGTAAAACATGACTTGAATAAAGAAATGGAAACATGTAGAGCTGGGTTGAAATGTCAGACTTTGCCTTTGGATGATCCCAAGGAAGCGGAAACTGCCATTATAGGCTTCTGCCAGTCTCAACAGTTCCAAAAGGAAATGGAGTGTTTAGGCTCTGACAAGTCAATCACAAAAAAGGACAATGCTATTTTTAAACTGAATCCATTTTTAGAAGATGGACTCTTAAAGGTTGGAGGAAGATTAACTAAAGCGGCAATGCCAGATGACCTTAAACACCCAGTCATCTTATCCAAAGGTCAGCATGTCTCAAATCTCATACTCTGTCACATCCATGAACAACTTGGATATGCAGGAAGGAACCATGTTCTCTCCAGGAAAAAGTATTGGATCATAAAAGCCAACTCTGCTGTAAAAAAAAAACAAACCCAAAAAAACATACATTAATGCCTTTACTGCAGACACTTTGGTTCTAAATCAGGGAAACAACAAATGGCAGACCTACCTACAGAAAGAATAACACCTGACCTTCCTCCATTCACAAGTACTGGTATTAACTATTTTGGACCTACTGAATGTATGTAAAGAGAGGATGGATGGTCAGTCATTATGGAGTAATTTTCACATGCATGGCAAACTGAGCAGTTCATTTGAAAGTGGCTTCCTCACTTGATATGGACTCTTTCATTCATGCCCTGAGGTTTATCAGGAGAAGAGGTAAGTTAACATCATAAGATCAGACACTGGTGCAAAAGAGAGCTAAAGGAGATTCTTATTACTTTAAATCATAATCAAATTGAAAGAACACTAGCAGAAAAGCAAATTAAATGGATCTTTAGTCCACCTGGAGCTTCCCATCACGGCGGTGTTTGGGAGCAAATCATATGGTCAGTCTGCAAAATACTTGGCTCTATTCTCCATCAGCAAACCTTGAATGATGAGGGATTACATACCCTGTGAAGCGGATGATAAAATAAAGGCAGCGATGTGAAGGTTTTAAGCAGGTTTATTAAATCATACCGCCATCACGGAGCTCGCCCCGGCGCCGTGCATGCGCGCCGGGAGCGAGCCAGGAGGCTCTCAGCAGAGAGACACAAGAGTGAGTGTGTCAGCAGCAGTTGCAGGAATGAGAGAGTGAGTTACAGAATATGTGCGGTATTTATACCCAGTTACAACAATACATGAAAGAGCATTCACAGCAGTTGGTATGGGCATTTGCATATGAGAGACACAGTGAGAACAGGAAGCATGAACACAATGCATGAATGGGACATTAACATCACAATACTGAGCCGGAACAAGCCAGACGGAGCGGGGCTGCCTGTAGACATTAATACACACATTTCACTGTTCTGTTATTTGCTCTAGCCGAGCACTGTGTCTGTCTCAGTATGTTGTGGGGGTTGCCCCACACGCTCCCCCCCAGAGGGCTCGGCAGGGGGCCGAGGCCTCGATAGTGCAGTTTTGGCAGCGAGCAGGGAAAGCTCTGTGCAGGCGAAGGTGGAGGGGGGTGGGGGGTAGTAAATGCCGGCCGGGGACGGTGAAATCGTCCGGGCCGTGCAAAAATTGCTTGTTGTTCCGCGATGTCGAGGGGCTGTCCCGTTGAACGTGCGGAGATCACAAGAAGAAAAATTAGTCACTGGCTCCTCTCGCGATTAAGTCCTGCAAGGATTAATAGCGGCCGTGAAGAAAAGACGAGGCTGCGTGGCGGCTGTAATAAAAGCAGAGGGACTGGCGTGTTGACTTTAGGTGCAGGCACAACCTTAAAGCTCTTGGAAACCGCAAACCGCTGAATTTCCCTTGTGCGCCGTGGCTGAGACCATTAGCAAATCGTTCGTGCATGCTGCGTGCGTGCCTCAGGTGTACAAGCAACCTTGAAGGGCCTGTGAGCAGCGGCGAAGGAGGGTGGGGGTCTGCAGAGCCGTATGCGTCCCGTGCGTGGTGCACCGTCCGCGTAACTCCGCGGTGCGTGTGCCGGGGCTCTGTGCGTTGTTGGGCCAGCTGGAGAGGAGACAGGGTCAGGGAGTGTAATCATCCCTGTTCGATGTGTTGGAGTGGTGAAAGGAAGTAGACGATCTTTGTCCCTCGGGCTCGTGCAGATTGGAGTGGTGAGAGGGAGGAGACGATCTTTGTCACTCGCTCGGCCATGGTGCGTTCAGGTCCACGCGCTGCATTCTCCGTCGGCCATGGAGGTCGCCGTCGTGGAGAGGGGACGAGGTGCATGCGCTCTTGTGTGGAGGAGCTGTGAGCGCGGCCGGTCCAGCGTGGATGTGCCGATCTAGGCGTGCAGATCCCACCATGGAGTTTGCTGCGGCTTTCCCGGTCGTGGGTGATGTCCTGAGAGTTCACTGAAGCAGAAGGCAGCTGCTGCGTTCGCTTGTCGTTGGAGCATCACCGCCGGGTGCTGCGTTCGCCGGCAGCATGGCTGTCTAAGCCAGAAGGTTGCGATGCACAAAGCGTGTGCATCCTCGGGGTCACCAGTGAAGCAGATGATAAAATAAAGGCAGCGATGTGAAGGTTTTAAGCAGGTTTATTAAATCATACCGCCATCACGGAGCTCGCCCCGGCACCGTGCATGCGCGCCGGGTGCGAGCCCGGAGGCTCTCAGCAGAGAGACACAAGAGTGAGTGTGTCAGCAGCAGTTGCAGGAATGAGAGAGTGAGTTACAGAATATGTGCGGTATTTATACCCAGTTACAACAATACATGAAAGAGCATTCACAGCAGTTGGTATGGGCATTTGCATATGAGAGACACAGTGAGAACAGGAAGCATGAACACAATGCATGAATGGGACATTAACATCACAATACTGAGCCGGAACAAGCCAGACGGAGCAGGGCTGCCTGTAGACATTAATACACACATTTCACTGTTCTGTTATTTGCTCTAGCCAAGCGCTGTGTCTGTCTCAGTCTGTTGTAGGGGTTGCCCCACACCCTGTTCTATGAGGTGGAAGCTATACTCAATGGTCACTCCTTAACCAAACCGATGATCCAAACGATCTTTATGTTCTTGCACCCAATCATCTATTGTTTCTCAAGAGTAAACCAGCTTGCCTCCAGGAACCTCATGTACAAAGACTTGTGTGGATTTCCTACTGAAAGATGATGTAGGTCTAAATCAAGAAAATGGTGTAAGCAAAAAAAAAAATCCAGATGTATGAAACAGTGCATACTGTACGTAGGAATCCAAGCACATTTCTTTTGAACATCCCAATCTACTTGAAACTGAATGCATGTGAGGAAATACTGGACTCCTCCCTTGACACACCATTTGAATATGCAGCTACATGCAAATAGATATAAACAGGTTCAGGTTCAGGTTACTTCATTTGTACCCATAGGTAGATTTGTTTTGCAGTCAGGTGACATCCATATTTACAAACCACAATTACATTCAACATGAACACAAACACAGGCACACATGAAGCTGACTATAAACATGATAAAAGTACTCAAGGCTCCACCAATCAGGACATAAGACAAAGAGATAAGAGAAAAAAAGCAAGGAGATAAGAGAGAAGGCTCTATTAAAAAGTTAAAGACTAGTCAAAGAGGTTAAAAACTCAAACATCTAAAACCCAATAAAAGATTTAGAACCAAAATAAAAAACCTACAAAAATAAGTAAATATAAAATAAAATTAATAAATAGGTAACTAAATTATGTGCAATATATTGTTACATCTTGTTCAACTCTTTAACAGCAGCAGGAACAAAGCTGTTTTTGTAGCGCTAGATTTTACTTTTTGGGACAGCAAACCTCTGTCTGGAGGAAAGAAGCTAAAAGTTGCAGTGCAAAGGGTGGGAGTCATCATTTAAAATGGAGGTAGCAATCCTCTGTACCTGTCTGGTGTACAGGGATGTCAGGCTCAGCTGTGACTCACCAAGCAAACGACTGTACCATCTAACAACCTGATCCAAGGATTTCCTCTGTTTCAGTTTTATCTGACCAAACCATGACACTAAAGAAAAGGATAAAACAGATTCAATAAAAACCCAATAAAACATTATCATTATGGTTTTGTCAATTTGGAAGCGTGCAAGTTTCCTTAAACAATGCAAATGTTGCTGACCCTTTTTGCGCACCCTTTCACAGTTCTCTTCAAAGTTTAAATTACTATCAATAATCGTCCCAAGATATTTGTAGGATTGTACATATTCAGTGGTCTCGCTTTTTAGTACAGTGACTTCGTGCCTGGGAGTTTTCCTCTATTAGTTTTTGTCGTATTCAGCTGCAGGTAGGAATCCTTACACCAGTGAACAAAATCATCAACTACTGGGCTGTGGCCACTCTCACCATCCTGGAGGAGACTGACAACAACTGAATCATCAGCATACTTTATAATGTGTCTGTTGTCATGTCTGCTCCGACACATGTTTGTGTACAGGATGAAGAGTAGTGGTGACAACACACACCCCTGCGGAGAGCCAACAGAAGAGCACTTTTGGTCAGACAATGTACCATTGACCCTTACTCTCTATGTCCTATTGGTTAAAAAATCCAGAATCCAACCCACCAGATTATTACTCAAATCAAATTGTTGCAGGGGCCTTTCAACTAAAATATGAGGTTGGATTGTATTAAAGGCGGAAGAAAAGTCCACAAATAAAAGCCTGGCGTGTGTCCCATTAAAATCCAGATGTTCAAAAAGCATGTTAAACAGAGTGACAGTGGCATCCTCCACTCCTCTGTGAGGCCTATAGGCAAACTGCAAAGGATCCAATGCATGCTCAGTCTGCTTTAGAACCTCAAATCTGACCAGTTTTTCAAAAATTTTCATTAAAATTGAAGTCAAAGCAACTGGTCTAAAATCATTTACTGTTTTAGGACAGCTGGATTTTGGAACGGGAACAACCACAGCATCTTTCCAGATCTTAGGCACATGTTGTGTCTGTAAGGACTTATTGAAAATGTAGTGAAATACAGGACTCAGCTCATGTGCACAAGACTTTACCAAGCGCCCACATATATTATCAGGGCCCTGACTTTTGTTCACTTTTACAGCACAGAACGTCCTTTTAACATCCTGCACCTCAATATTAAAGTGATGATTGTCTTTGCGTTTCTGTTTCAAATCTTGGGTTTCTGTGCTAAAATCAAAGGAGTCAAAACGACCATAAAAACAGTTAAGAGCATTAGCCAGCTCTGTGTCTGAATTAAAACCATCTAAAAACACACGATTATTGCGCTCTGTGCTCTGAAGGCCTGCAATAGTTTTCATACTGGCCCAGGCTGAACCAAGTTTCTTTGTTGCCATCTTGCTTTCCAACTCTGATTTATAATTCTGTTTTGCTCTTAAAATTTCAGACTTCAGCTCTTTTGTGGAAACCTGCAGCTCAGAAACAACCCCCTGTTTAAAGGCAAGTGCTTTCCTCTGTAAGCAGGATTTAACTGATTTTGTAACCCATGGCTTGTTGTTGGGATATATTTTGACACGTTTACGTGGAACGATCATGTCTCTGCAGAAAGCCATGTATGAGCATGTGACGTCCACTAAAGAGTCCAAATCTTCTCCGCAGGCGAGCGTGAACACCTCCCAGTCTGTACAGTTAAAGCATTCCTGGAGACAGTGCACTGAATCCTCTGTCCACACATTTATGTCTCTGATCTTTGCCTTGTCTCTTCTGAGAGCAGTTTTATATGTGGGCAGCAAATACACATAGTTGTGATCTAAGAATCCTAAAGGAGGAAGGGGAATAGATTTATAGGCTCTCTCAATGGATCCATAGCACAGGTCCAATGTCTTTTTTCGCCTGGTTGGGCAGGAGACATACTGATAAAAGTTTTTAAGTGTCTTCTTTAGAGACACATGGTTAAAATCCCCAAGAATAAAATTTGGAGCCTCTGGGGAAATCGACTGCAACCGCTGTACTACATCAAAGACGGTGCTGGAGGCAGAGGCAGCATCTGCCCTCGGGTGAATGTACACAGTCGTTATGAAAAGTTGGGGGAACTCGTGGGGCAGATAAAAGGGGCGTAGTGACACGGACAGAAGCTCCACATCTGGTGTACAGATGCGCTCTCTGACCGTGACAGATGTACAGTACTGTTTATTAATATACAAACATACGCCGCTCCCCTGACGTTTCCCCGTTACCTGCTCCCGCCGATCCGAGAGAAGTGGGGCTCCAAAGCCGTCAATCCACAGGTCCGGGTCCCGGTCATGCACCGTAAGCCATGTCTCTGTGTAAGCCATGACACAGCAGTTCTTGAAATCCTTCTGATATCGGACATTTCCTTGAATTTCATCCACTTTATTTCTCAGGGATTGTATGTTCCCCATAATAATGGAAGGAAGAGGAATGCTGTTAAGCTGACGCCTCCTCAGGATTAATCTTACGCCTCCATGCTTTCAGCGTTTCCTCCTCTTGTCTCTCTTTTCATCGCTGTGTCCATGAAAATCTCTTAAAATAAAGTCTGGCAGTTGCGGCACAGACTCAAACACAGATGCTGCATTATCCATGTTTAAATGCAGTAACATGTCTCTGGAATACTGCGTTCTTCCCGGCATGATCGCGATCGCGCTTACCTCCAAGGCAAAGAGCCGGTAGGAAAGAAATGCAAAAACAAGAAGGAAATCTATACTGATGGAACCAGGGAGCTCTTTGTTATATAGTCCACAAACATTCAAGGACAAAAACGGCACAGAGAATTATGTTAAAATACCTTAAAGTGCATAAAAACAGAGACACAGACGTCAAACTTTTTTCACTCGCTGCCGGTCGCTGCGTGCGCATGCGCCCAAGATATATACAAGCACTGCACATGTGATTCTCCTGTATCCATGATCAAAAATAATGGATTTAATGGAATTTCATGGACTGTGAAGTGGAGGTGCTCCTGAATGAGGCAGAGGCGCGTAAAAATGTTTTGTTTGGCATGCTGTCCTCCAGCATTAGCACCAGATACAGGTAATTCAATAGCCTGCTCACAGCCCTATAAGATTAGTTTACTGTTTTCCTTTATTCAGACAAGGATGAGGAGATGTTTATTTAACCTTGACATGTTTTGACTGACGTCTGCAGTCATCCTCGGAAGCATCAGCTGATCGCTGTGATTTGTAACCAGCCGGGTGGATCAGCTGGTTGAATAAAGGAAAACAGTAGTGAAAAAGAAGACAATATGAACCTATTTAGTTGGTAGCCACGGTCACCTGTCAGTTGAAAGCAGATCATATTAGACTCGACAAGTGCACATTTTATGTCCAAAATGCAAATCTCATCCTTTATAGTTATATACAACTTACATGGATTATACACACTACTATTGTAAATGAATGAAGTGCACCGGGGAAAAGGTGACACTGTTGCATTTCAAACTTTACGCATGTGTTTATTAACATAACTACTGTACACACAGAGGCAATTGGGGGTTTGGTAGAATGCTGTGAAACTGTAGTTTTATCAGCAAAAAAAGTCACTTACTTGACTCACTGACTTGTAATGAAACCTTGAAGGCAGGGTGATATTTGGGGGCACACAGGCACGTTGCACATGAGATGGATTATTTAGGACAATTACATGAATTTACTCACCAAGAAGCCACCCATCCGCACAGTGCCAGCTTGTAGTTTGTTCCCAACAATGCTGTCCATTAGAATCATTAGGAAAACCAGCTCTCACTGCAAATTGCACTTTGATGTTGGCCTGTTCAACTGCATTGTATGGGAATTTGTTGTGCCTGGGTGACAGCCGGATAATGCCATTCCACACAGCTGGCATACCTCAGCTCAGGTTCGACTGGAAAATTCCCAATGGGTCTGCCACCTCCCTCTGTAATGCCTCTGTTGCCAGGAACCCCAGTGTTGTCAGCACCTGCACTGGGATGGGCAGCGCATGGCTTCTCACCATGTCGTACTCCAAGAGCGGCCGTAGCTATGAGCATAGTTACACAAGAACTGCCCGTGGAAACCTAAACTGGCTGACAAGCCAGTCATCATCCTGAGACAGAAAATCTTTGTCTCTAAATACCCTTTCTCTTCTCACTGCACGATTTGCATTATCCTCTAATAATGCTAACACCATTGTTGTTAGAGGCATTTTCTGCACTTCTTTGTGCTTGCTTTTATATTCACTCATCTAATTACGCACACATGGATGTTTGTTCATCATGTGTCTCTGGTGTGTACAATCATTTTCACGTCATTATCAGTCTCCCAACATCACCTCTAAGTGTCACCAACAGACCAATAACAGTAGAAACATACGTACGGCAGCAATGAAGTTGCCGTGGGGTTGCGCATATTTCCATGGTCATTTCATTCTTGATACATCTGAAATTTTCTGTGGAAAAGGACGTAAGCAATGTTTTTGTGTGTAAGAACCCTTTTTACATAAGGCCCCAGGACTCTTTGAAAGACATGATCTCTATGTTAAACGGAGATGGAAACAGATTCAGTATTTGGTGGATCTATTTTGGAAGCGATGGACAAAAGAATATCTTCCATTGTTGCAAGAGCAACAAAAATGGACCAAAGAAAAAAGAAACTTTGTGCAACGAGACATTGTACTAATAGTGGACTCAACATCTCCTCGTGGTTCTTGGATGCTTGGAAAGATATTGGAGACCTTTCCTGACAAGAGAGGACTTGTAAGAACTGTTCGACTTCAAACAAAAACAAATATTATTGAAAGGCCAATAACAAAAATCTGCCTACTTTCTGAAGCTGTATGTTAACGTTTCTTGATAAACAGAATACTCTGCTGTATATTGGACACTGATAATGACTGTAATAATGGGAAAATGATTTGTTTCTTACCTTTGATATGGCTCCTTTTTTCTTTTGTTTGAATTGTGTTGTCTTCTGCCAAGCCCAATTAGGGGCCGGTGTGTAGGAGCAATTTTCAGTTGTTTATTTTTTTGTTATTACTTCTAGCCACGAGGTGAGACGCTTTTGATTGGTTGAAGGTCATTTTGTTATTTAAGGAACTGTTGCAACATACACAGGTGCCATTAATTGTGGGGACAAACATTTTTTTGACCGTGAACATGTGAGAGAAAAGAAAATTGGAAATTGATATTGGTTCTTATTTTGGTTATTTTACTGGATAGTTTACTTTACTTTAATAAATGGACGTTGGACACTGGGTTTTGACTCTCATGCTGTTATACATCAAGATGTGTCTTTAGCAGCCGGTAGTGCCCGCTTGGACTGGCTAAATGGACATTATATTAGTAATGAGTATATCAGAGAGACAGCTCAGGTTGAGCAGTTTGGAGACAAAGTAAGACAGGCAAAGCTGAGATGGTTTGGACATGTGCAGAGGAGGGATAGTGGATATATTGGACAAAGGATGTTGAAGCTGGAGCTGCCAGGCAGGAGGAAAAGAGAAAGACCACGAAAAGTACTGGAGCCTCCAGGGCTGCTCCACAAGACTGCTAAACAGCTTTGTTCACCAGGCCATCAGGACCATGAACTCTGCCCACTCCCCCCTCTTCTTCACCCTTTTACCATAACACACTCACCCACACAATAACTACCTCAGCTGTTTGCACAGAAAGACTTGGCACACCAACAGTAATTACATCTGCTGGTGTATGTCTGTTATTGAAATATTGATCATGTGCAGTCCAATAGGTCACTGTCTGCGCCTACACTACCACATTGAACTTGCAATTACAGGTATTACGGCTCTACTTTTTCTGTATATAGGATTGCTGGATGTTATCTTTTATCTTTATTTGCACAACAGGATTGTTGGGTTTCATCTTTGATTTTTATTTGCACCACAGGTAGCATTACTGTACATACACTCCTGTTGTTTTTCATCCTTATTCTTTCTTTTCTTATTGTGCACACCACTAAGAGAGAAGAAGAAACAGCATTTCAATTCTCCTGTATGTCCTGCACGCATAGAAATATTGACAAACAAAAATCTTTGACTCTTTTGAAGATTGATGGATGTAGTGAAGGAGGACGTGGAGAGGGTTGGTGTTACAGAGGAAGATGAAGGGGTAGGGTGAGATGGAGGCAGATGATCCATTGGGGCGACCCCTAAAGGGAGCAGCTGAAAGAAGAATATGAATGTTGCAAGAAAAAATGTCACCAATTTACAAAAAAAAGCAAATTTACAATGAAAAAAGTTGCTAATTTATTTTCTTTTAAAAATAGAAAATTTACAAGACAAAGGTCACAAATTTATTTGAAGAAAGCTGCAAATTTTCAAAAAAAAAAGTCAAAAAATTATGGGGAAAATTAGCAAAAAATTATGAAAAAGTAGCTTATTTATGAAAAGTACAAATTTATGAGACAAAAGTCCCAAAAAGTAAAAAAAAAAAAAAAAGAAGTTAAAAAGTAATGAACATACATACTGACAAAAAGTTAGGAATATTTGGCTTTCAGGTGAAATTTATGGAAAATATAAGAAGTTCACGCTACAGTGATACAACACCATGAAAGTAGCACATTTAAGTAGATGCATGCAGTGGTGATTTCCTTATCTCAAACAATTTATTGAAACAAACGCCAACAACAGTGGTGGGTACACCACAACAAAAAATGTCAGTGTCTCAATAACTTGTCATGTGCCCTTGGGCATCAATTACAGCTTGACAACGACGTCTCATGCTGTCCACAAGTCGACTTATTGTCTGCTGAGGCATGGCATTCCACTTTTCTTGAAGGGCAGCCCTCAGGTCATTGAGGTTGCAGGAATATTGAGCCTCTACACGGTGACTCAGCTGATCCCATAGGTTTTCTATGAGATTCATGTCTGGAGAAAGTGCGAGTCACTCCATTGGAAGTACTCCAACCTCCAGCAGCCATTCCCCAATGATGCGACCTTGATGAACTGGAGCATTGTCATCCATGAAGCTGAAATTAGGCCTGTATTGTTCATGCAGGGGCACAATGACTGGATTAATGATGTTATTCAGGTAGTATCGGCTTGTCACTGTACCATTCACAAGGTGTAGAGCAGTTCTGTATTGACTAGATACACCTGCCCAGACTGTAACACCACCACCACCAAAGGCTCATCTGGTGGCCACAGCGACTGATGCATAGCGCTCTCCTTGACATCTCCAACATTGTTGACGGCCACCATTTCTGCTCACTGTGAATTGACTTTCATCAGAGAACAGTACTGAGGTCCACTGGTCCCTTGTCCAACATAAATGCTCCCTGGCCCATGCAAGACGATGATGCCTGTGCCTGATGGTGTGGTCAATGATGTCTCCAACATCATTGGAGGCCATCATTTCTGCTCAACGTGAATTGACTTTCATCAGACAACAGAACTCTCCGCTTCTGTGTCAATCAGCATTGGTACCGGAAGTCCATCCAAAACTACTGTGCAGTGTGTGCGCCCACTGGTACTCAGGGACACCATGTGTATTACCATCGAAGCGGGAGGGGTTGAATTCCTGCGTGGGCTCTCCTGTTCCGCTGACTGGCATACTCTTGTGAAGTGGTGTAAACGGGCACATTTGCCGCAGCGCATCCCTCTTGCCGCACACTCTCTGGCCTTATAGCAGTGCTTCGTGGACCCACAGCCCATACACCTGGGCTTCACCGGGGCAGACCTCATCTGTGCAGTGTTGATCTCCTCCACTTTGTCCTCAACGCTCCCATTGCTGTCTGGGTCCACTACCTGCGTGGCCATGGGGGATCTTGAATTTCCAGGCAAAAGGTGCTCGTTCAGCTCCCAAGTTAGCTTGTCTGCTGCTTCCAGCTGTAGTGCCAACTCGACAGTGTTATGTTGGGAATAGGAGCCAAGGACGAGACTGAGTGTTGAACTGAACACAAGTTTATTTATGATGCCTTCTCACCATACACACACGCATCCGCCAGGCAGAGAGGGGGCCAAGAGACCACCCCTCTATCTCCCTGCCTTCTTACACCCTGGGTGGTGGTGGAACTAGAAAGGCGGAGCCACCACCCACGTCACACACTAACAGTTCCCCAAACCCAACGCAACTCCCCCCAAAAGGTCCAAAACACACACATACAATTGAGACCCACCCCAATTTGGAACCCGAATCATGCACTAAAAACTAAACAGAAATACCTAAAAGGGGCCTATCACAGTCACTCAATGTAACTAAAAACTAGGGGAGGACAGGTGGACTGCCATCCCACCCACACACGACAAGACAGATTATTCTGCCGTCTGTACTAGAAAAAAAAAACAGTCCAAGCAAAAGAAAATAACTGCCGTGTTCCTAAAATAAGAGAGAATGCACAAAATAATCCCATAAACACAATAAACATACCGGCTGTCTCCCCTTCTGACACATGTATCACCCACTGTCCAACCATCAGTCTGCCCCGAGAGAGGAACCACCCCCTGGATAACCATCGGATGATTCAACTCAGGTGCATCTTCTCTTCCTCACCACTGGGGACACCCCACGCTCAGGCCCAAGCACCTCCTTCTTCTCCCAGGCACGCCATAGCTCATTAGGGTGCCTCCATGAGCCATCAGATAGCTGGAGATAGGCATCCTCCCGAACAGCCACCACCTGCACCTGCCCCTGGTCATCTCCTCTCCGACACTTGACCTGAACTCCTCTTGACCGGGCCTCCTCCCTGGGCCAGACCACGTCTGCAACCTGCAGAGGGACCCTACTCAGCTTCCAGTGTTCCTGTTTGGCATGTTGTCTCACTGTGTCAGCTGGTCCTGCCCCGCTCACTTTCATTTCTGCTGCCGGCCTTGCCGTTGTGACTCCCTGCTCTCCGGTCCCTCCCAGCCAAAATCCGGGAACAGATGGAGCCAGCCACTCAGCGCCACCCGCCATCACGGGCGTCCCACCATGCTGCCCAGTTCCCTCAGCTAGGGCTACTTGGGCACTGGCACCAAAACCCTCCCACGATGGCCCTGGATGGTATTGGCCTTGCTCATTCTCTAGGGTGCCAAGCAGTTCCTCATCCCACACTGCACCGTCCACCACACTCAGGATCACACGGTCCCACGTTTCGGCTGATTCGCGCCGAGCCGTCAGTTCCAAAGTTTCCACCATGGCCAGCTGTCCTCCTCCACAACCACAAAGCGGTGCCGGGTCCTTCTCAATTCTGACGTGTGGGGAAAAACATCTCATGATCATCCAATCTGGCATGGAGCCCACCGCTCCCACGTCAATCCACAACAACACTTCCATCCCGTTCAACTCCATCATACAGTCTGCGTGACCGTTGGTGCTCAGAGACACAGCATGAACAACCGTGAGGGTGTGAGAGTCCACTTTGTGCCATGGACCTCCTTGCTCAGATCTGTGGCATGCCCTGGTGACATGAAGCAAGCAGCCATACACGCCGCAGCGCACCGCTCTTGCCGAACAACTCTTAGCCTTGAAATGGTGCTTTGTGGATCCACAACCCAAACACCTGGGTGTTCCCGGGGCGGACCTCATTTTGACAGCATTAGCATAGCTTCCCTCATCTTCCGCGCCGTCATCACTGTCCGGGTCCACTGCCTGCGCTGTCGACTGTGGTTCAAAATGGCGATGTGGTGCTCTCTCACTGAGCTCCCGCGATAGCTTGTCCGCCGCCTCCAACTGCTGAGCTAACTCGATGGCTTTGGATAATGTCAGTTCACCCAAGAATGTAAGGAGCTTTGACCTTGTAGCCGGGCAAATAGTATGTTCCTCCAACTGGTCGCAGGCCATCTCTTCCTCTAACGCTCCAACTGACAGTCTTTGGCCAGCTGGCGCAGGTCTGACACAAACTGTTGAACCGACTCGCCAGTCCGCTGGTGGTGCTGTCAAAACTGGATCCTGCGGACAATGATGTTTTGCGGGGCGCAAAAATGTCGCGCCATTAGCTCCACTACTTCCTCAAAGCTATCACACTTGCCTAAAGCACTTAATATACGCTGTCCCTCCATTCCTAAATTATGAACCAGCAACGCCTGCGCCCTCAACTTCTCCAGTCTTCCAAGGTCCAATGCCACCAAATATGTTTGAAAAGCGGCAAACCACCTTGCCCAAGGGACGGGCAACTCACCAGGAAGCTCCAAAAATGGCCAAATTGACGTGACACCTGCGTCCATACCTTTTATCCTCTTCGCCAAATGTTTTGTCAGGAATAGGAGCCAAGGACGAGACTGAGTGTTGAACTGAACACAGGCTTATTTATGATGCCTTCTCACCATACACACTCGCATCCACCAGACAGAGAGGGGACCAAGAGACCACCCCTCTCTCTCCCTGCCTTCTTATACCCTGGGTGGTGGCGGAACCGGAAAGGCGGAGCCACCACCTGTGTCATGCACTAACAGTTCCCCAAACTCAACACAACAGACAACCCTAGTCAGCTTCAACTCTTCCGGGAACGTGAGCAGCTTGGAGTGGACCGCAGCACAGTTGATGTGTTCCGCCATCTGGTCGTGCACCATTTCCTCCTCCAATGGCCCAAACTGATACTCAGCGGCCAACTGTCTTAAGTCCGACATGAGCCGATGGATCGGTTCACCTACCTGTTTTCAGCGCTGTCTGAACTTAATCCTTCTGATGATGATGTTGTCCGGCGCCCTGAAATGGCGGGCCATAAACTTGACCACTTCTTCATAATTGTCCACTTCTCCAAGCATGCCCCAAATTCTCTGTCTCTCCATTCCCAGGCTGTGTACTAAACAAGGCACGAGCTCTCAGCTTCGCCATTCTTCCCAGGTCCAACGCCACCATGTACATCTGAAAGGCCTCGTACCACTGAGGCCACGGTACAGGTGGCTTCCCCAGGAGCTCCAGGAATGGCCAAATAGGCGTTCCACACGCCTAAATAAGTTTACCTCTCATCGCTAAATGTTATGTCGTAACTTGCAGACAAGGATTACACCAGGAGTGGAGCTGAACACTTGTTTATTATAATGCTGAACTCAGTGCACTTGACCGGGCATGCAGCCGCTGGCAGAGGTAAAGCAGAAGAGACTGCCCCCTATGTGCAACCCCTCTTATATCACTGGAGCTGGCGGAACCGGAAGCCGGAGCCACCACTCTGTACCATACAAATAAGAGCTCCAACATGAACAGTATATGAACAGTAAATATATACATTATAGATAGCTCTTTGGACAGAAAGTTATGCGGGCATTCTACAAAGATGAATTTCATTATCATCAAAGCAACTCATCTCTATTGTATCATCTGAGAGCAAAACACTCAGGTGTCATTGGCAGCACATCAGGGTCTCATGGACAGATGACCTCACTTCAGTACAGTACTCACGGTTGGTCATTAAATAAATAAAGGTGTGATAAAGTGACAGAGGAATCAAAATATATTGCTACAAATTGTCACCCAGTTAACACAGTAGAAGATAGAAGATTGAGGGGCGTCGTATGCATCAAATGGGGAGATCTTAGTCTTCCTACATAGAAAACCATTACATTAAGAATAAAGATTTTATATGATGAAAAAGCAGAGAAGAAAAACGTGCTGCGTGTGGCATCTACAGGTCCTTTTTGACATCTGTGAATAATGACAGCTGTTTCTTTTAACTATTTTCAGGCTTTGAATTTGCAAACTTTGCTCAAATCAGACTGCGAACTGTTGAGCTGTTAAGAATAGAATAGACTTTACTGTCATTGTACAGTTGTACAGTACAACGAAATTGTGGGTGCTCCACCAGACTATTGCGCAATAAAGAGAGAAGAATTTGAATTAAACAGTTACATAACACACAATTAAACATTAAAATAAAAATAGTCCACAGGTATATACACAGGTATGGTAGTGGCTTCACGGATGGAACTATGTACATAAGAGCGCGGAGTGCAGAACACAAAACTGAGTAAAATGGCCCAAGGATTATGGAAAATATACACAGTAGAGATTTCACAGATGAGTCAGTATACATGAAAGTGCGGAGTGCAAAGACAGGCAAGTTATTGTGTTAATTAAAAGGTCCTGAGTTCTGTGCATGTGAGCTTTTTTGGGGGTGGGGGTGGGGGGGTCTGACTGTTTGCAGTTCGGATGGCCCAGGGGAACAAACTGTCAGTCTGGAGGTCTGAGACCTGATCGATCTGAACAGTCGTCCAGAGGGAAGCAGGTCGGACAGGTGGTGGACGGGATGTGAGGGGTCTCCTGTGATGGCCTTGATCCTTCTGAGACAGGAAATTATTAAATGGAAATTATTAAATTATGGATGGTCACCTTATTGTGGTGGTGGGGTTTGCGTGCCCCAGTGATCCCAGGAGCTATGTTGTCCGGGGCAATTTGCCTCTGATAGGGTCACCCAAGACAAACTGGTCCTGGGTGAAGGGCCAGACTAAGAACGATCCAACAGACTTTCATGATTAATTCTATATCAAGGGTTCAGTGTACCCCGCCCGATATGGGGTTACCAGGGCCCCACCCTGGAGCCAGGCCTGGGGGAGGGGCTCAAAGGCTAGCATCTGATGGCTGGGTTTCCACCCATGGGACCCGGCCGGGCTCAGCCCGAAGGAGTTACATGGGTCCGCCCTCCAGTGGGCTCACCACCTGCAGGAGGGATCATGGGGGTCCGGTGCTATGTGGATTAGGTGGTGGTCAAAGGCGGAGACCTTGGTGGACTGATCCCAAGCTTTCTAAACTGGCTTTTGGTACGTGGAATGTCACCTCTCTGGTGGGAAAGGAACCTGAGCTGGTGTACGAGGTTGAGAGATACCGGCTAGATATAGTCGGCCTCACCCCACACACAGCTCCGGTTCCGGAACCAGTCTCCTGGACAGGGGCTGGAGCTTGGCCTTTTCTGGAGTTGCCCTGGGCAAAAGGCGACGAGCAGGGGTGGGTATTCTTGTATCCCCCCACCTTGCTGCCTCTATATTGGAGTTTTCCCCGAGTCTTCCCTGCGCCTTCGGGTTGGGAAACGTGTCCTGACCATCATTTGTGCCTATGCACCAAATGATGTTTCAGAGTACCCACCCTTTTTGGAGTCTGTGACTGGGGTGCTGGAGGGTGCTCCTCTTGGAGACTCCATTGTCCTACTGGGAGACTTCAATGTGCACGTGGGCAACGACAGGGAAACCTGGAGGGGGGTGATTGGGAGGAACGGCCTGCCCGATCTGAACCCGAGTGGTATTCAATTATTGGACTTCTGTGCTAACCACAGTTTGTCCATAACAAACACCATGTTCAAGCATAAGGGTGTCCATATGTGCACCTGGCACCAGGACAACCTAGGTCGCAGGTCGATGATCGATTTTGTTATTGTGTCATCAGACCTGCGACCGTATGTCTTGGACACCTGGGTAAAGAGAGGTGCAGAGCTGTCAACTGATCACCACCTGGTGGTGAGTTGGATCCGATGGCAGGGGAGGAAGCCATTCAGACCTGGCAGACCCAAACGTATAGTGAGGGTGTGCTGGGAACATCTGGCTGAGGCCCCTGTCCGGGAGGTCTTCAACTCCCACCTCCGGAAGAACTTCAACCACATTCCGAGGGAGTCTGGAGACATGGAGTCTGAATGGGCCATGTTCTCCACCTCTGTTGTTGAAGCGGCTGCCCAGAGCTGCGGCCGCAAGGTGGTTGGTGCATCTCGTGGTGGCAACCCCGAACCAAGTGGTGGACACCAGTGGTGAGGGGGGCCATTAAGCTGAAGAAGGAGTCCTATCAAGCTTGGTTGGCTTGTGGGACTCCCGAAGCAGCTGAGGTGTACCGGCAGGCCAAGCGGAGTGCAGCTCGGGTGGTTGCTGAAGAAAAAACCCGGGTATGGGAGGAGTTCGGTGAGGCCATGGAACAAGACTTTCGATTGGCCTCGAAGAGATTCTGGCAAACTGTCCGGCGGCCCAGGAGGGGAAAGCAGCTCCCTGTCCACACTGTGTATGGTGCGGATGGGGCACTGTTGACTTCGACTGGGAATATTGTCGGGCGGTGGAAGGAATACTTTGAGGATCTCCTCAATCCTCAATAGGGATACGGGGCGCTTGCGCACGCAGCGACCGGCAGCTGGTGGCTTGTCACCAGACTGCAAAACAAATCTACCTACGGGTACAAAATAAGTACAAAAAAAAAAAAATCCCACTGATACGCCTTCCACAGAGGAAGCAGGGTTTGGGGACGAGGGGGACGACTCACCTATCACAGGGGCTGAGGTCACCAAGGTGGTTAAAAATCTCCTTGGTGGCCGGGACCCGGGGGTGGACGAGATTCGCCCTGAGTACCTCAAGGCCCTGGATGTTGCTGGGATGTCATGGTTGACACACCTCTGCAACATTGCATGGAGGTCGTAGGCAGTGCCTTTGGCATGGCAAACCGGGGTGGTGGTTCCTCTCTTCAAAAAAGGGGACCGGAGGGTGTGCTCCAACTTTAGAGGGATCACACTCCTCAGCCTCCCTGGAAAGGTCTATGCCAAGGTACTGGAGAGGAGAGTCCGGCCGTTGGTCGAACCTTGGATTCAGGAGGAGCAATGTGGTTTTCGTCCAGGCCGTGGCACATCGGACCAGCTCTTTACCCTCTCGAGAATTCTCGAGGGTTCGTGGGAGTTTGCCCAAACAGTTTACATGTGCTTTGTGGACTTGGAGAAGGCATTTGACTGCGTCCCTCGTGGTTTTTTGTGGGGGGTGCTTCGGGAGTATGGGGTATCGGGCTTGTTGTTACGAGCTATTGGGTCTCTGTACGACCGTTGTGAGAGTTTGGTTCGTATTGCCAACACTCGGTCGGACTCATTCCCAGTGAGAGTTGGACTCCGCCAGGGCTGCCCTTTGTCACCGATCCTGTTTATAATTTTTATGGACAGGATTTCTAGGTGCAGCCAGGGAACGGAGGGTGTCATGCTTGGTGACCACAGGATCTCATCTCTGTTGTTTGCAGATGATGTTGTCCTGTTGGCTTCATCCAGCAATGACCTACGTACAGCTCTTGCTGAGATGGTTTGCCGCTGAGTGTGAAGCGGCTGGGATGAAAATCAGCACCTCCAAGTCCGAGTCCATGGTCCTCAGCCAGAAAAAGGTGGATTGTCCTCTCTGGGTTGGGGACAGGCTCCTGCCCCAAGTGGAGGAGTTTTAAGTATCTTGGGGTCTTATTCACGAGTGAGGGGAAAATGGAGCGAGAGATTGACAGACAGATTGGAGCAGCACCTGCAGCAATGCGGACGTTGTACTGGTCTGTTGTGGTGAAGAGGGAGCTTAGTTCTAAGGCAAAGCTGTCGATTTACCAGTCAATCTACTTTCCTACTCTCACCTATGGTCACGAGCTTTGGGTAATGACCGAAAGAACAAGATCGCGGATACAAGCGGCTGAAATGAGCTTTCTCCGTAGGATTGCTGGACTCACTCTCAGAGATAGGGTGAGGAGCTCAGTCATCCGGGAGAGGCTCAGAGTAGAACCGCTGCTCCTCCATATTGAAAGGAGTCAGTTGAGGTGGTATGGGCATCTGATTAGGATGCCTCCTGGACGCCTCCCACTTGAGGTGTTTCAGGCACGTCCCACTGGGAGGAGACCCCGGGGCAGACCCAGGACTCGGTGGAGAGACTATGTCTCCCAGCTGGTCTGGGAACGCCTTGGTATCCTCTCTGAAGAGCTGGAGCAGGTGGCGGGGGAGAGGGAAGTCTGGGCTTCTCTGCTTGAACTGCTGCCTCTGCGACCGGGATTCCCGGAAAAGCGGTAGAAGCTGGATGGATGGATGGATATTAAAGTAAATGGAAATACTGGAAGATCAGTTGGTGCCATTCTAAAATACACTAAGCTGTTGCAATAAAAAAGCCATAAAAAGTTGCCTAAAATACTTTTTCATTTTAACTTTAGCAATTAATCACAATTAGAATTAATTACAACTAATTAATCCCACTTAATTACAAAGAAAATGTGCAATTTAGTAGTTAAAATTTTTTAACCAGTTCCAGCCCTGACTGACAGAATTTCAACAGAATGGAAAAATGTAACCAGCATTCATGACTGCTTCAAATCAAAAATTTATCAAACTTTAGAGAAAAAAAATTGCAATTATACAAGAAAAAAAGTCACAAATTTACATTGATGTTTAAAAATCAAGACAAAAAAGTTGCAAATTTACATTAAAAAAGTAACATTTCTCAGAAAAAAGTCTGAAATTTATAAGAGGAAAGAAAATGCAAATTCATGAGAAAAAGTCACAAAATCGCAAGAAAAAGTTGAAAATTTTCAAGAAAAAAAGGCCACAAATTTATGAGGAAAAAGTTTCAAGTTTAGAAATCATAAATTCACAAGGAAAAAGTCAAATTCACAAAAAATTGCAAATTTTCAAGAAAAATTAGCAAATTTTTGAGAAAAAAAATGATTAATTTCTGAGGGAAAAGTTGCAAATTCACAAGAAAGGCCACAATTTTATCAGGGAAAAGTTTTAAGTTTATGAAAAAAAAATGCTAATTCATGAGAATAAAGTTGCAAATTTACAAAAATGTCAGAAATTTATGAGGAAAGAAGTTGCAAATTCACAAGAAAAGTCACAAAAAATAAAAGTTGCAAATTTCTGAGGAAAAAGTTTCAAAATCACAAGTAAAAAAGTTAAGAGGAAAAGTAAGTTGCAAATTCACAAGAAAAAAGTTGGCCATTTTTTTTCATAACTTGATCTTTATTTATGTATCATATTTGTGACTTTATTTTTTTTCTTCTTTTATATATCTTTATTGAGCTTTTGAGGGCCACAAGCAATACAGAAAAAGCAAACAGCAAGAAATGACAAAGAGAACCCTCTTTTTAAGCCCCCAAACTCCCACCCCATCATCCCATCTCCACACACAAAAACAAAAACAAACAAAAAAAAATACCACAATACAATAAAAATTTGTCAGAAGCAGAAGAATTACATCCTGAAAACACAATCGGAAATAATGGTGGTCTATTTGGTAATGCACTTTGACCTCTCAGTCCAAGCAAGACCATAGAGGCCACTCCGGAGGGCCTGGGCGCCATCTCCTCCTATATAACTCAAAAAGGGGTCCCAAAAAAACAAAAAGGTTTGTCTTTGAACCAGAAGGTAATAGCTTCTAATGGGATAAGTTCCATCAAACCACGAATCCAATGTGTAACTGTAGGAGCAGAGTCTGAAATCCATAAAAGAAGAACACATCTTCTTGCACAAAAGAGAAGCACCTGCAACAGTTTGAGTGCGGAGGAGCGAAGATTCAGTGGGGTAGGATTTACTCCTAGAATGCAGCTAAGAGGAGTGAGGGCTAGATTTTTCTTGAATATAATATCAATTTCTTTACAAATTTTTACCCAGAAGTCATTAATAGGAGGACATTTAAATAAACAATGAAAATATGAACCTTCAGAAATTTTACACTTATTACAAAATTTTGAAAATAAGAGGGTTAAACTTATTGCATTTCACTGGAGTAATATGAAGCCTGTATATATGATCTTGAATTGTAACTCTCTAGCTTTGTTAGTAAAAAGGTAGTCTGCACTACCTGACCGCACCTCATCCCATATATCAGGTGAAAATGATTCTCCAAAGTCCACTTCCCAAAGAGATCTGGCATGAGCTGTGCAATCACTGGAAGGGACTGAGAGGGTCTTGTAGAACCTAGTGATTAGTTTTCTAGGGTCTGGTTTCTGAATCACCTCCTCCATAGGTGAAAAAAGAACCCATTAGGCTGCAGCTTAATAGATGAAGAAATAAAACTACGAATTTGCAGATACCTAAAAACGTTATTCTGTGGGAGATTATACTTCTCTCTGAGCTGCTCAAAAGACAGCAGAGTGCCCCCTGTCATCAAGTCACCTACAGTTTTTACTCCCCTATCAGACCACAAGGAGAAGGCTTGGTCAGCCAGACCAGGGAGAAAATCTGGGCTTAAATAAATAGGTGTGAGGGGGGAAAAGGAGCCATCCTGATTTCCAAGCTTCTTCACCATCCTCCATACTTTTAAAGTATTCTGTGTAGAGGATGCTTTCACAAACGAGACTGAGTTTATTTCTCAGGAAAGGTTTATTGTGAGGCTACATCCTCTATCAAGCAAAGTATCTCAGCAAAAGAGACAGAACAATCATTCATCACAGCTCTTATACTCTCCAGAGACACAAAACCCCCAACATCAAATATTACATCAGTAAACATATAGCTTCCGAGGCTCCTTGGCGTCTCTATTGTCTCTCAACTCCTCAGCATCGGGGGCTCCTGCTGGGACATTCTCTCTGACTTCCCGTCTCTCAAGAAACCACTTCACACCTCCCGAGGTCTCCGCCGGGTCAGGTCTTCTTGGCCGTTTAGACGTGAAACTTCCAGAGTATGCACCGTCATGCCTACTGAATATATGTGAGGGAAAATGCATACCATACATGCATACTATATATGCGCCCTAAATGCGCGCCATATAACCCCCCCCAAACGTCTAAATAAGGACAACTTACACTCCAGATGCATAGAATCATGACATATCACACAGAACGAAAAAAATTTGGCACAACATATCACACATCCAACTGCTTGGGCTTCAACCTCCTGCCATACCTGCTGTGAGCAGGTCTCGCTCTGCCTGTGGCTGTCTCTTGCATCTGTGGATCAGAGTCATTAGCACATCGTTGTGAATGCTTAGCAGAGTGTCTCCCCGGTGGCCTGCCACGACGGGGGGCCCTGGCTACCTGCACCTGTTCATCAGCTAACACAAAAGCGGGTTTGAGTCTGTTAATGCAGACTAATTCCCCCCTGTCTCCCAAATCGAGCAAAAAATGCTTTTCCCCGGTTTCTAACACTCTGAATGGTCCATCATAAGGTGGTCTTAAACCTAACCTCTGTGCGTCGTGTCTAACAAAGACGAATTCTGCGTTCTTTAAGGCTTTAGGCACAAAAACGCGTGGAAAACTGTGATGAACTGGGCCGGGGAGGGTGTTTGATCCCGCATCGCTCTGCAGCAGCTGAGCGGGGGGGCGATCTGGTGCGGGGTTCTCAGGAAGGAATTCTCCCGGTAACCGGAGAGGTTGGGCGAAGACTAGCTCGGCCGGAGAGGCTTGCAAATCTTCTTTAGGTGCTGAACGCAACCCTAATAAAACCCATGGAAGTTTATCAACCCAATTTGTGTCCATGAGAGCCGCTCTGAGGGCTGCTTTCAATGACCGGTGAAAGCGTTTGCACAAACCGTTGGCCTGGGGGTTATACGCAGTTGTGCGATGAATTTTCACCCCCAGGCTGAGTGCCATGGATGACCAGAGCTCGGAAACAAATTGGGGTCCTCTGTCAGATGTTATGTCTGACGGGACTCCAAAGCACGCGACCCAAGCCGTTAAAAAAGCGCGCGCAACGTCTGCTGCTGTGGTTGACGCCAGGGGAATCGCCTTTGGCCAGCGCGTAGTGCGGTCCACCATAGTTAGAAGGTGTGTGAACCCCTGTGACAGCGGGAGGGGTCCCACCAAGTCGACATGCACGTGGTCAAAGCGTTTGGCTGGGATGTGAAAAGGTTCTAGAGGGGCCCGCGTGTGCTTGTGTACCTTTGCTCTTTGACACGCTGCGCAGGCTGCAGCCCATTCTTTGACCTGTTTACGCAGCCCCGGCCAAACAAACTTCTCTCCCACCATTTTGATCGACGCGCAAACGCCCGGATGTGCCAGCGAATGTATTAAGTCAAAAACGCGGCAACGCCACGCAGCTGGGACCATGGGGCGGGGGCGCCCCGTAGAGATATCGCAGATTAGGGGGGGCATACCTCTTTGATGCACCCTGTGCCCCAGCCTTAGCCCTGTTGGCCCAGACTGGAGTGCGCGCACGTCCGCATCATTAACCTGCTCAGCGGCCATGGCTGCATAATCTAACCCAACGCAGACTGGGGCTGTGAGTGCTTCCGCGCCACAAGCCTGGCCCGAGTCTACAGCCACCGAGTCTGCCCCCTGGGGGCCTGGCAGTGCAACTGCGCGCGAGAGACAATCTGCCACAACATTGTGTTTGCCCGCCACGTGTTGAATGTCGGTGGTAAACTCCGAAATCGCAGCCAGCTGTCTCTGTTGTTGGCCCGACCAAGGCTCTGAAATTTTGGCCATTGCAAATGTTAATGGTTTGTGGTCTACAAACGCGGTGAAACGGCGCCCTTCCAACCAGAACTGGAAGTGGCGGATGGCCAAATGCAGGGCTAAAAGCTCCCTATCAAACGCGTTGTATTTACGCTCGTTATCGCGCAATGTTTTGCTGAAAAACGCAAGTGGTTGCCAGCTCCCTGCTACCAGTTGCTCGACAACTGCCCCCACTGCCACGTCGGAAGCGTCCGTGGTTAGCGCCATGCGAGCTGCTGGCACCGGGTGTGCCAATAACACAGCATTCGCGAGGGCCGATTTGACTTGTGAGAAAGCGTGCTCCCGGTCCGGGGACCACTCGACCTTAGATGCAGGTTTTTGCTTCTTTAGTGCCGCGTACAATGGGTGCATGAGCCGTGCCGCGTTAGGGAGGAAGCGGTTGTAAAAATTGACCATCCCCAAAAATTCTTGCAGTGCCTTAACTGTCTGCGGTTGAGGGAAATCCGTTATCGCGCGCACTTTATCCGGCAGCGGGACCGCGCCCTCTGGAGACACGCGGTGCCCCAAAAAATCGATTTGCGCTACCCCGAACTGGCATTTCGCTGGGTTAATTATCAGCCCGTGTTCTGTCAGCCTCTGAAAAACGGCTGTGAGGTGGCGTTCGTGTTCGACTTCGGATGTACTGGCTACCAAAATATCATCCAAATAAGCGAACACGAAAGGGAGGCCGCGCAGTACTGCATCCATCATGCATTGGAACGTCTGCGCGGCACCTTTGAGGCCGAAAGGCATGCGCAAAAACTCGAAGAGCCCGAAAGGGGTTATAACTGCCGTTTTGGGTATGTCTTGCGCGCGGACTGGGACTTGGTGATAACCGCGCACCAAATCTATTTTGGAAAAGATGCGCGCCCCCGCCAAATGTGCCGAAAAATCCTGGATGTGCGGAATCGGGTAGCGGTTGTGTGCTGAAGCATTATTTAATCTGTGGAAATCACTGCAAGGGCGCCACGAGCCGTCAGCCTTGGGCACCATGCGCAGGGGTGACGACCAAGAGCTGTTCGAGTGTCTAACAAAGCCCAGTTTTTCCAAGTTGGCGAATTCCTCGCGCGCGATGGCCAGTTTAGCTGGGTCCAAGCGCCGAGCTTTTGCAAAAACAGGGGGGCCAGAGGTAGTTATGAAATGCTCGACCCCGTGTTTGGCATCTGACGCTGAAAATGTTGGGACCATGAGTGCTGGAAACTGATTGAGTAGTGCATGAAACTTACCACCCGCAGCTGTGACATTGGGATGTGCAGAAGGCGGGGCCACCCGAGCTGTGCAGGAGATAGAGTGGAAAGACAGCAAGATCAACTAATAAACTGTTTGAGCATAAAAAGTCAGCACCTAGCATGTTGTTGCTAACTGCGGCTACAACGAAGGTCCACTCGAAGGTGCGGCCGTGGAGGGATAGGAGGAGCGTCTTCTCCCCATAGGTTTTGATCGTGGAGCCGTTCGCCGCTAACACCAGGGGTTCGCTGGCAGGCGTCAGCATGTCCGCGTAGGCAGGCTTGACAAAACTCAGCTGGGAGCCTGTGTCCACCAGGAATTCTTTCCCTGAATTTGCGTCTGTCACGAAAAGCAGCTTGTTCTTCGTGCCGAGAGTCGCAGCTGCTACCGGCTCTTGGTCTTGGCGTTTCCCTGGCGCTGGTATCGGCACGGTGGGGCGCATCTGCGTGCTCTCTCGGCGAAGCATTGATGGTAGAAACAGAGGATGTTGTCAGCTCCGCTTCTCCTGGCCTCTGCCGCTGCCGACGTCAGTGGATCCGGTGCTGCAGCCTCTGGTCTCCCCTCGTCTCGTGGGGGTGCGTTCAGCTCTGCTGCTGCCGTCGTGGCTGCGTGCCGTCTAAGGGTGTCGACGAGCCGCTGCGCCTCCTGGCCCAGCTCGTGGTAGTCACGGTTGTTGAGTAGCTGTGAGCTGGCCAGGGTGACTCTCACTGCTGGCGGTAGCGTTCTGAGAAAGAGGTGGGCAAAGATAAAGCTGTCGTCATCCTCGTCTCTCAGGCTCATCATCTTCGCCATCAGATCTGCCGGCCTGTCTGCTTCCCCTTCTGTCAGCGCCAGGAGCTTCTCTGCTCGCTCTCCCAGCGAGGGAGTGAAGGCTCGAATGAGGGCGGCTTTCAGTGCGCCATACTTGTCGTCTTGGGGCGGGTGGTTGGTCAGGCTCTCCACCCGCTGCACTGTGAGACTGTCCAGCTTCGCGACGACATGGTAGAACCTCGTTGCGTCCGCTGAGATTCCCCAAAGGTGGAACTGCGCCTCCACAGTGGTAAACCAGGAGTGCAGGTTATGTTGCCAGAAATCGGGCAGCTGTAGTGTGGTAGCTGAGTTAACCCGGACCTGACCAGCGGAAGGGGGTAGAGCACAGTGGAGACCAAGATACCTGAGGGGTAAGGGGCATGGCTTCAGATTTAGAGTAATTAATCTTATAACCTGAAAAATGACCAGAAGAATTAATTATTTCAACAACTCTTGTAATAGAAGATTCTGGGTTACTTAGATAGAGGAGGACATCATCACAATAAAGGGAAATTTTATGATTTCTATACCTGTTACCAAGGAATCACATCTAATGGCCTCGGCTAAGGGCTCCATAGTGAGGGCAAACAGAATTGGTGAGACCAGGCAGCCCCGTCTAGAACCACGTCTCACTGTAAATGTGGAGGACCTCAGGCCATTTGTAATAACAGAGGCATGGGGGGCAGCATATAGCAAGGATATCCACCTAATAAAGTTGTCACCAAGATTGAATTTTGAAAGGACACCTAGAAGATAATGCCATTCAATCCTATGAAAGGCCTTTTCTGCATCAAGGGAGACAACAAGAGATTTGACCTTTGACCTTGAGCCATTCTGAATAAGATTTAATAGTCTTCTTACATTATGAAGGGAATTATGACCCAATATAAATCCAGTTTGGTCTGTTGAAATTAAATCTGGCATGACACCTTCAAGTCTCTTCGCCAATATTTTAGCCAATAATTTTCGGTCAACGTCCAGCAAAGCAATCAGCCTGTAGGATGTGCATTCACCTGCAGGTTTGCCCTTCTTTAGGATTAGAGAAATATTTGCATCCATCATAGTGTCAGGAAGAGCCCCAGAGTCAAAGGAGTAAGACAGCATATTGAGAAGGGGATCAATTAGCAAATCCTTAAAAGCCTTATAAAATTCTGAGGTCAGACCATCAGGCCCCAGAGCCTTATTATTTTGTAAGCTATTAATCTCCTCTATATCTTCTTCATGGGAAATAGCCCTATTCAACAGCTTTTTTTGTGTATTGGATGCTTGAGGTAGTTTGACTAATGATAAAAAATTATGCATCAAAGTCTCCGAGTTGTGATTTGACTCAGAAGTGTATAAGCCTTCATAGAAGGAAAGGAAAGAGTTGTTAATATCTTTGTTGTTCTAAACTCTTTTACCAGAACTATCCTTTATGCCTGGAATAGCCTGGGAGCCAGTATTACCTTTGATTAAATTTACCAGATACTTGCTTGGCTTATTGCAGAATTCATACAACTTATGCTTACCAAGCAGTATAGATCTCTGAGCTTCTTCAGATAAAAGCGCATCTACAGCTGCTGTGGTGGCATCAGTTTGAGATCTCAGGTTATCTGAAGGTTTAAGGTTAAATTCACGTTGTAGTTCACTTAATTTACCTTCAAGAAACTGTTGCTCTGTCCTCTGTTTTTTCTTAAGATTGGAGTATTTTATTTTTAAAGTTCTTCAGATGTTTAAACTATACATTTGCGTATGGAGCACTGGTTTAGTGCAGAGTTGTGTTTTGTAGGGTGTAGATGCTCAGTTTAGGGAAGCGTTTAAAGTATGAGGGAGGTTTTGTGTTTTGTTTTTTTTCCTCCACACTCCCCTTTTCTGTTTGTTTTGGGTTTTGTTGTATTGTTTGTATTTGTCAGGAGGTTCCATATATAAATTCTCAATGTATAAACTTTTAAACAAAAGTATTACAGTATCCATATCATTTGGAATAATGGCTAGCAGTGCAGAAATTAAATTGTGTTCTTGGAATGTACATGGGATCCAGACCCCTATTAAACGTAAAAAAAATTCTTAACTATTTAAAAAAAGAGAGGGTACAGATAGCATTCCTCTAAGAGACCCATCTAAACAACGATGAACACCTAAAGCTAAGAAGGGAATGAGTGGGCCAGATCTACTATTCCTCCTTCACTACTAACAGCAGAGGGGTAGCCATTTTGGTTCATAAATCCCTTCCTTTGACAGGGGTGGAGATTAAGGCCGATACTACAGGAAGGTATGTCATGATTAGAGGGACACTCTTTGGGGACCCTGTGTCCTATTTAAATGTGTATGCACCCCCGATTCGTTCAACTGATTTTTATACTAAGGTTGAGGCGGATGATTAAAATAAAGGCAGCGATGTGAGGTTTTAAATAGGTTTATTATCATACCGCCGTCACGAAGCTCGCCCAATGGGCGGCTTGGAGGCTCTCCAGCAAAGAGACACAGGATGTGTGTGTCAGCAGCAGTTGAAGGAATAAGAGAATGAGCATGGATTTCAGTCAGCTTATATACCCAGTTACAAACAATACATGAAAGAGCATTCACAGCAGTTGGTATGGGCATTTGCATATGAGAGACACAGTAGGGACAGGATGCATGAACACAATGCATGAATGGCACGTTACATCACAGTAGTGCAGCGGAAAAAAACAGAAGTAGCGAGCTGTCTGTCCCAGTCTGTTGTGGGGGTTATCCCAAACCGCCACACAGGTATTCTTTCTGTTTTCTGAGTGGACTGTTGAATCCTCTGTGACAGCGGGTGATTTCAACTGTTGTCTATATCCATGTCTAGATAGGTCCTCAAAAACAGCAGAGTCTATTGTTGGACAAGCTTGCGCTTTACTTGGTTGTTGTGCTGATATTCACTTCATTGATACTTGGAGGACCCTTCACCCCACTGATCGGCAGTATACATTTTACTCAAAAGTGCATAAAACATCTTCTAGAATTGATTATTTTTTTTACTCCTAAATATGCCTTTCAAAGAGTACTCTCTTGCTCCATTGGCAATATTATTATCAGTGATCACTCACCCATATTTCTGGTCATGTCCAGCAAGACTCAAAGCACTAGGGGGCAATGGCGCTTTCCAAATTACCTTCTTAAAAATCCCAATTTCAAAACATATCTATCAGAACAGTTTAATCATTTTATTGCTGAAAATAATATTTCTGATGTATCACCTAATTTACTCTGGGAAACTGGTAAAGCTGTTATTCGAAGCTTTACTATATCATTCTTGGCAAATCTTAAGAAAAAAGTTGGTCATTTTAATTCTCCTCAGGTGAGGTTGGCAGTACATTCATCATGTATAATATAAAGTTGGAACCATGGAGAAAGTACACAGCTTTTATTAGTGACGTGATATGCTATGACCCTAAACTGCTGCACTTTATAAGGCAAATCAGAACAGTAAATAGAGAGCCTAAGTCACGCCCCCTCTACTTTCACATATGGAACCTTTTTTCTTCTTCTTCCCTTGTCCTGTCAGGCAGCTAGGTGAGCAGAGCAGAAATCTGCTACCCTTATTGTGCCAAACAGATTTACTTTGGCAAAAGGAGCTTATTACAGTACATATACTGTATATGTACTGTATATTGTTGTAAACTCCTCTTGTAATAACTTTTAATACTTTATTTAAATTATTTTACCCATGAAAGACCCGACAGGAGGGGAATGGGGAGAGGAGGTGTGGGAAGGGGGAAAGAAAAGGGAGAGGAACAGACAAAGAAGACGCATATGGGACCTTAAATCAGAAAAATTCTACAGTGAAATGAATGGCAAGAGCGAAATTATCTTTTGATTCTGATCAAATTTTGCCACAGGCTACACATATGACGTTTGCCAATTTAAAAGATAATTTTCCATGTAATTAAAGTTGTCAGCTGTCATATAATAACAGTAATATTTAGCTTTTGTTTAAAGGATTAGTAGACAACAACTCCCATCATCGCACATCACTAAAGACGATCATGGCGGGAGATTTCTAAAACCTCACCTCCCGTTTCCTGACTGATGAAAAAAGGATCCAAAGAGGAGAAAAACAACACAAAGGTATTGTTTTGTATTGTGAGAGTTGCAGCTGATCCAGAGGACTGTTAGTTACTTCACCCTGGGCGCACTTTGAAAAGATGATGTAAGCTCTGTTCATCTGTGTTTGTAGTTTTTTAATTTACGCATTTTCATAGCCTTATACCTTAACAGACAACAACCTACACCATTATTTACAATGACCATTATCTTTTAAATTGACAAACATACTGTATGTGTAACTCGTGGCAAAATTCGATCGGGATCAAAAGATAATTTTACTTTTGCCATTCATTTCAATGGAGAATTTTTCTGATTTAAGGTCCCATATGCGGAAGTAGAGGGGGTGTGACTTAAGACTCTCTATACCTGTATTTTTTATAGGCCTTTTTCTAATAATACAGGCAAACGTATTCAAGTTTATTTTAGATGCAGAAATCAAAGGTGCAGTTACACATAAGGATCTAAGAAAGTGCTTAAGCAAAAATTCTGTGATATTCCCAAGAATGCACTTAACAGAAATGCAGACGCTGTCCTCAGGATGATGTGCCTTCCACATTAAAGAGAAAAGGCCTTAGTGGTCCCAAGCGCATTAACCATTCAAATCAACAAGGTATCTATATCATAATTTTGGATTTCTACAGATGTTTTTAGACTACAGTGACCCATCTGTGAGCTCTTTTATGTGACAAGTATAGTTATCCAAAACAAGCATTTTTACACATACCTTACAAGGATACACAATGTATTATTCTCACCTGTATGAGCTTTGATGTCGACGGTCAACATACTTTGAGGGAAATATTTCACAAAAAAACAGCTTCTCCCCTGTGGGAGTACTCGTATTACTGCTATGAGGAAATATTATTCACATAATTTCCAAGAAAATGGCTTATCTTCTGTGCAACTTCTTAAGTGGTTTGTTAAATTACTCCTATGAGGGAAATGCTACCCACATTTCACAGGGATACAACTTCTCTGATATGAATTTTCATGTGAGCAGTCAAATTACTGCTTCGGTAAAAATATTTCCCACATGTTTTACAAAAATATGGCTTTTCTCCTGTATGAGTTCTCATGTGTGCAGCCAAATTACTACTACGAGTGAAATGTTTGCCACAAGTTTCACAAGAATATGGCTTTTCCCCTGTGTGGCCCCTCATATGGGCTGTTAAAATACCATTTCTTATGAAGCTTTTCCCACATATTTTGCAATCATATGGCTTTTCTCCTGTGTGACTCCTCATGTGAATATTCAAAGAACTAAGCTGACTGAAACTTTTACCGCACATTTCACAAAAATATGGTTTCTCACCAGTGTGGATTCTCATGTGTACTCTTAAATCTTTTCTTTTACTGAAACTTTTTTCACATGCCTCACAAGAATATGGTTTCTCACCAGAGTGAATTTTCATGTGGTCATTCAAATTATTACTCTTAGAGAAAAGTTTGCCACATACTTTACAAAAATATGGCTTCGCACCAGTGTGAATTTTCAAATGGCTAGCCAAACTTGTACGGTGAGTGAAACTTTTACCGCATGTTTGACAAGAATGTGGCCTCTCGCCAGTGTGCGTTTTCATGTGATCTCTCAAATTCCTACTCTGTGTAAAAAGTTTCCCACACATTCCACAGGAATAAGGCCTTTCACCTGTGTGAATTCTCATGTGAAACTTTAAATTACTGCATTGACTGAAACTTTGCCCACATGTTTCACAAGAATAGGGCCTCTCACCTGTATGAGTTCTCCTGTGAATATTTAAATTACCACGTTGACTGAAACTTTGCCCACATACATCACAAGAATATGGCTTCTCCCCTGTATGGAATCTCATATGAATTGATAAATTCCCCCTATTACTGAATCTTTTTCCACATATGCTGCAAATATTTTTCACATCTGCTGTCTGGATTTCATGACATTTCTTCATATGGGACTCATTCATAAAGGCTTTTCCATGAAGAGCACAGTTTACAGGCTTTTCACCTGTGCCTACATTCATTTTTGCTACCTGGTCTTGGCTCTTGGTGTCAGGTGAGCCATCAGAGAAAACTTGGTCACTATTTGGTTCAGTTTCTTTGCTGTCACTTTCCTCATAAGCAGGTGTCACCATGATGGTATCAGCCTCCTGCTTCAAAACAGGCCACTCGTCTTGTTTAATCTGTGCAGAATGTTGTTCCTCCTGATTCAGAGTGGAATCTCTCTCCTGGTTGCAGTTCTGCAGAATTATGGGAACCTCTTTCTCTTTACTGCCATGTTTTTGTAATGCATCTGAAAAAACAAAACAGGAAAACCGGCTGAAAGGAAAGAAAATTGTTCTATTAAACATTGAAAATTTTCCTTTACTGTTTAGGTATCATATTTTGCAACCTTATAAACCCCTTTTTTTTAATAAGATAATAGTGTAGGTCTTAAGCCCAATTTATGCTTCTGTGTTAAAATAATGCCGTGGACCCAACACAGTAGCTATGTCAAATCAAATCAAACTTTATTGTCATATTGCTGTACATACAACTGTAGTGGCTGCACGGTGGCGCAGTGGTTAGCACTGCGGCAGCACAGTTTACCCTTGGCCAGGGGATTGTGGGGATCATGGGATCGTGGGTTCGATCCCAGCCCCCGACCAACAGTGATCTGTGTGGAGTTTGCATGTTCTCCCCGTGTTGCGTGGGTTTACTCCGGGATTTCTCCGGTTTCCTCCCACATGCCAAAAACATGCATGTTAGGTTAATTGGCTGTTCTAAAATTGTCCCTAGATATCCGTTTCCTATAGGCCCTTAGAATAGAGGGTTAGTATTAATGAAAGCGCTGTGAGTGGTCTTTGTGACTAGAAAAGCACTATATAAGTGCAGGTTAGTTAGTTAGTTAGTTAGTGCAGGCAAGATGAAATTGCGTTTCTCTCGGCATCCATATAAGAAGCAGCATGATTAAGACACACTCCCACATAGCTCCCACCCCCCATCCATTCACACATCCCTGAGACATACTTGGGGAAAAAGAATAACTAACTATAATATACAAAATGTCCATAGGTGCAGTAGTGTGTATGTGAGATTCCGGGTCAGCTGTTCAGCATCCTGACAGCTTGTGGGAGGAAGCTGTTGATCAGTCTGGTGGTTCTGCCTCTGATGCTCCGGAATCGTTTACCAGATGGAAGAAGTTCAAAGTGTTTATGCAGAGGGTGAGAACGGTCCTTGACAATGTTCAGTGCCCTGCTCCTACAACGGTTCTGAAAAAGTTCTTGGACAGAGGGGAGGGAGACTCCAATTACCCTCTCCGCCCCCTTGACTATCCTCTGCAGGGCTTTTTTGTCTGACATACTGCAGCTGGAGTACCATGTAGCAATGCAGTACGTCAGAACACTCTCCACCACTCCTCTGTAGAAGGTCCTGAGGATGCAGATGGGGAGAGAGGCCTGTTTGAGTTTCCTCAAGAAGTGTAGTCTCTGCTGAGCTCGCTTCCTGATCTCCAAGGAATTCTTGCTCCAGGTCAGGTCCTGCGAGATCTGCACTCCGAGGAACTTGATGTTCTCTACTCTCTCCACTAAACGGCCGCTGATGCTGAGGGGGACGTGCTCAGGCTGTGACCGCCGGAAGTCGATAATCATCTCCTTTGTTTTGTCCACGTTGAGCACCAGATTGTTCTCCCTGCACCAGCCCTCCAGGTCTCTCACTTCTTCCCTGTACATTGATTCCTCATCCCTCTGAATAAGTCCCACCACCGTGGTGTCATCTGCAAACTTAATAATCTGGTTCCCCTCGTGTTTGGATACACAGTCATGTGTTAGAAGTGTAAACAACAGTGGACTGAGTACACAGCCTTGAGGGGTTCCGGTACTCAGCGTGACAGAGTTGGAGATGTTGTTTCCAACCCGGACAGACTGAGGTCTCTCAGTCAGGAAATCCAGGATCCAGAGACATGTGGCGGTGTTCAGACCGAGAAGGAGTAATTTCTCTATCAGTCTCTGGGGAATAATGGTGTTGAATGCTGAACTGAAATCAATGTACAGGAGTCTGGCGTAGGTGTCTTTCTGGTCCAGGTGGGTGATGACAAGAGTGTAGGGTGGTGACTATAGCATCCTCCGTGGAGCGGTTTGAACGATATGCAAACTGGAGCGGGTCGTGTGATGCAGGGAGGCAGGCTGTGATGTGTGGTTTGACAAGCCGTTCAAAACACTTCATCACAATTGGTGTCAGTGCAACAGGACGATAGTCATTCAAACAGGACACCACTGGTTTCTTTGCCACCGGTACAATGATAGAGGTCTTGAAGCATCTGGGAACGATGGCCTGACTCAGGGAGCTGTTATAAATGTCAGTCAGGACATCCGCCAACTCGCTCGCGCAGTCTCGGAGCACACGTCCCGGAATGTTGTCTGGACCTGCAGCTTTGCGTGGGTTGATTCTGGATAGGGTCCTCCGTGTGTCTGCTGTGTTAATGGTAAAAGCTGGTCCGACCGATGGTGGGAGTGGGCCGGCCCTCCCTCTGATTGTCGAGTTTGATGCTTCAAAACGTGCAAAGAAGTCGTTAAGCCTGTCTGGAAGCGAAGCGTCGTCATCATCGACCCCCTGCCTAGACTTAAAGCCCGTCAGTGTCCGAACTCCCTGCCACATCTGCTTGGTGTTCCTAGTGTCACAGAGGTGTCCCTGGATTTTCTCCGCATAGGCGCGCTTTGCCGCCTTAATTCCCTTTGAAAGCGCAGACCTGGCTGAGCGGAGGGCAATCCTGTCCTTCGCTCTGAACGCTGCATCTCTGGCTTTAAGCAGCGAGCGCACCTCTGCAGTCATCCAGGGCTTATGATTACCCCGCATAGTGATGGTCTTCACTGTAGTGACATCCTCTGTGCACTTCGCGATGTAGCTGGTGACCGAATCAGCATACTCCTCCACATCTGTCCTGTCTTCCTGGGAGGCTGCTATTTTGAAGATCTTCCAGTCTGTGTGATGAAAACAGTCTTGCAGTGCAGAGGTTGCACTCTCTGGCAAAATCCTGATTTGTTTCACTGCTGGCCTGCTGCGCTTCAATAAAGGTTTGTAGGCAGGAACCAGCATCACGGACATGTGATCAGAACGGCCGAGATGGGGGGCGGGGTAACGCTTTATATGCATCTGTGTTTGTGTACACTAAGTCCAACATATTCTCTCCTCTGGTCTTAAAGTCTACACATTGTTTAAACTTGGGGAGAACAGTCTTTAAGCTGGTGTGGTTAAAATCCCCCGCAACCACCACAAAACTGTCCGGGTGTGACGTTTGGATTCCACTGATTGCATTGTGCAGTTCCCCGAGTGCCTTCTTAGCATTAGCTTTAGCGTTAGCGCTCGGCGCTATGTAAACACCAACTACAAACACGTTGCTGAATTCCCTCGGCAGATAAAAAGGCCGACAATTAACAATAAGGAACTCCGCCAACGGAGAGCAGTGTTTAGACACTAACGTGGCATTAACGCACCAGTTCTTGTTAACATAGATGCATAGCCCACCCCCCCCGGCTCTTACCGGAGCTCGCCGTTTCCCTGTCGGCCCGGAACATCGCCATATCTTCCAGCTGAATGGCCTTGTCAGGAATGTTGTCGTGGAGTCATGTCTCGGTGAAAACAAACACACAGCAGTCCCTCCACTCTCTCCGGGTTTCTTTCAGCAAACGCAGCTCGTCTACCTTGTTTTCGAGGGCGCGGACGTTTGATAGAAGAAGCGACGGTACCGCTGGTCTGGAGGGGTTAGCCTTTAGCCTAGCATGGATCCCGGCCCTTTTTCCTCGCTTTTGCTTGCGCTCGCTCCGCTTCCGCTTCCTCCTCTCCCGGGTAGCTTCCAGCGGGGACTCCGCCAAAATTCCATGCTGGCATAGAATGTCCAAATCACAACCGATCGCCGCGATTCTTGCAGCGTGCAGTACCTTGATGTTTAATAAGGTCTCACGGTTGTAAGTTTTACAGAATGTACGTCTGGGATGATTAAAACTCTCACACTCGCTGATACCAAGAGGGGCCGCTGCGTCTAGGCGCGCCGCCATCTTTTTTTTTTTTTTAGTGGTCGTACACCACTGTAAAGCCTAACTTGCACCTCTCCAGAAATGTAACTAAAACCTTATTCATGCTGCATTTCCCCTCTAGTCCGCTTTGGTCCGCGTGCACTTTGGACGAGCCCGGCATGCACACGGCGTTGTACATGCTCACTTTTTTTGTCTACCAAGCCAAGCAGTTGACGCATGCGCACAACTGTTATTTGTAGTTTCGCCCCAGCCCTATGGGTAGCACAAATGTGCTAACACGCCAGTTTGTTCACTGGCTATAAAACACAAGAGTGATGCACGGTTTTTTTTTGTAGCAACAACAATGGCGTCATTTCAAGGAAAGGAGAATTACCGTTTTCCAGTGCTCTTCTCCGCTCAAGCTGCTGCTGCTGCAAAGGGATTCATGTATGTTTATTCTCGTGTTCTGCCTCCTCATTGTCTTCCTCGTCTACTTTGTCTTTCTATGCTGTGTTGATAGCGCCATCTTGTGAATGAGACGTTCAGTCTTGTGCATGCTCTGTCAGCACGTTCAGATCGTAGGCAGGGCACGCGGTCACAAAATTTGGGCTGCACGCGGTCGTCCGCGGTAGAGTCCTGCGTACACTAGCGGAGTGGAGATAATGATGTAAATTTCGTCACACAAGGTTTCCGGTTGCACGTACGCGGACAGCGGAGGTGCAGCAAGAATCCAGCTTCAAGCTGCTTTCAAACTACAATTGTTGAGCTGCAGATGTGGGTCCATTAGCATAAATTAACACCTCAATAACCCTCCAGGGCTTTTTCAGACTTCAAAGAGACATGTGGCCCTTTTCCACTAGAACCTACTCAGCCCTACTCGCCTTGACTCTACTCTGTAGGGTTTTCCATTAGTACCTGGTACTTTTTTGGGACCTACTTCAGTGAGGTTCCAACCGTGCTGAGTTGAGCTGAAAATGTGACATCAACAGATTGCAGGCCACTGACTGGCCAGGGCGTAACGTCAGTGGATGAGAGCGACGTCTTCACAAGATTCAAAACTGTCATTTGTAAATTCGGCAGTGAGTTTTTATTATTTCTGTGACAATCAACAAAATAAATGGCTACACACAAATCAACACCGTCACAAAACAAACCATCTTCCCTGTGAAAAGCCATCAGCTCGGAGACCTCCAGGTATTTCATTTTGGAACGCTCCACTGCTGCCGCAGTTGAAAACTTCATAGTCTGAAAAGTTCATATAGTGGTCAAATTTGACCAGATGTGGTTATTTTTTAACAGTCTCCCCGTCGGTGCGCACAGTTCTTCCATCTGTGTTGCAGTGCTTGGATCCCTGTGCTTGAAAAATAAAACTACATTTGGTCAAATTTGACAACTATGAACTTTTCAGCCCCATTGGCCCTGCTGTGGTGGAGCGACCTGACATGAAAAAGTATACCAGGAGGTCGCTGAGCTGATGGCTGCTCACAGGGAAGATGGTGAGTGTTTTGTGATTTTAAGCATCTTTTACGTTATTTATCAGTGAAAACATCGGCATGTCAACAACGTAACAGGATAATGGGCTGCCTTCCTGTAATGAACCCACCCACTTGAGGTGGTACTCAGTTATAATGGAAAACCAACCACACCGTGTCAAGCCAAGTAGAGTGGAGGCAAGTCGGGCTGAGTAGGTGCTAATGCAAAAGATGCTATGATGGTCTGATCTCCTTCAAGTGTATCAAGTTTCATGTCCTCACATCGCTGATGTCATGCTAACGTGACATGAGCCTGGAAGCTGGGGACACCAGCCGCTACCGATTAGTTGAGAGTTACCGGCATTTTTACAAGTCTCTTGATTTTGCCGCCCCATGTCAAACTCAGCAGAAGAGACTGGAATACAGTCATGTGAAAAAATTAGGACACCCTATATAAGCCTGTGTTGCTGTTGTTTTTTTTTTTTACATATTTGAACATATGGATATTTAATATCAGTGTTAAAAACACTGGGAGATTCATGTAATACAACTAAACAATTAAAAATGAATTAAAAGACTTTTTGAGATTTTCTGTAAAATGTAATTCTAAACAAACAGTGAGGAATTAGGATCCCCCATATTTTTTAGGACACCCCCACATTCATTCCCACTTACAATGGCTAAAATAAATTTTAAAAAATGCAAATAAAAACAAAAACAAGGTTAGACAGATATGTGAACATTTCTTAATAAAGAACTGAATATTTAAAAGGGTGTCCTAATTTTTTTCACATGACTGTACATTTGATCTATATAGTTCAATGGTTGCTGCTCTCTGTCCTTCAGTTGCAAAATGCACCCAACATTTCACATAATGCGTTTGAGGGAAATGCAGTAAGGAATTGTCAGAAGAAAGCCATGTTAATTCTTACATTCAATCAGACCTTTATGGTTTGTCTTACCTGTTCTGTCCGAGTCAGTTTCTGGTTTTATGCTGGTATCCAGCGGTCTGTGCCGACAGTCAATACTCTTTTCATTGTAACATTCAACTTTTTTAGTATCTCCAAAAATTTCTTTGGATTGAGACTGAATTGTATAAACAGTATCAGAATTATAAGCGTGAAGCATGTCATTATTTGGTTCTGATTTATGACTTTCATCATTTGTAAGGGTGATCATCATGCCATCAAAGTCCTGATCTGGCTCCTGGACGATGTAGTGTTCCACCTCTTCCTCCTTAAATTGTTTAATTTTAAGATGCGCTGCCTCTTCTTGTTCCTCTTTAATCTGTTTAATATGAACATGTTTAGGTTCCTCCTGTTCCTTTTTCATTTGGAGAGTGTCTGGGTTCTCCTGCTTCAAACTGGAGATCCTGTCCTGGTTACAGAGCTGCTGGTCAGCAGGAACCACGTTCTCCCTGGCATTTTGCTCCATGAGATCTGAAGCAGGAAAATAATAAGAAATAATAGATTATGCCTCAATCAATTTTACCAACCAAAATTACTAAGTTGGGTCTCTAATGATTCCATGATATTTCAGGCCAGAATGGTTAATAGTTATATTAAAGAGCAATTCCCAGGTTTTTGGTCGGGTCAGGCATTGGCTCGCTTGCTACCGGATAACCATGAAAACCGGTACTACCCGTCTCAAGGGTCGGGCCGTCGGCAACTCAACCGGCATCCCCACCCTTCTGAGGGCGTGGAGGGTGAAACAGGGCATCCTGGCAGAACTAAAAACAATATCTGCCACAGGTCTGTGGTGGACCACTCCCAGTTACACGGGGTGAGACTGGACATCCTGGCAGATAAACACATCTGTCGCAAGGTCTGTGGTGGACTGTGCCAGTCGGTGCATCATGACATGCACTACACAAAGAGCAGAGATAAACAAACCTATCATCCGGTCAGTCACTGCAACAGACGCTGGAGTCAGTTTGTCTTGGCTTGTCCTTGCCACTGATAATACCTTTATCTGCCAAGAATGTGCTGCTAGTCCAGCAAAAGCTAGCGGTACCCAAATACTTTGCAAGCAGTTTCATGAAATGGTCCCAGGTTCATATGTTGAGAAATTATATACTAAGCAGCTATAAAAAAAATAGCTAAAAATGGATGAGGCGGCCACGGTGCGGCACCAGTCCCTTCACCATTCACACACACATTCACACCTAGGGCCACTTCAGAGTCTCCAGTTAACCTAACTTGCATGTTTTTAGCCTGTGGGAGGAAACTGGAGTACCTGGGGTAAACCCACGCAGACATGGGGAGGATATGCAAACTCCACACAGGGTCACTGGTGGTCAGGGGTGGAATCGATCCTGGGACCTTCTTACTGTGCTGCCACAGTGCTAACCACTGCACCACCGAGATGCCCTGTCTATGCCGTAGAATGATTTTAAAGCTGTTTTTACCACAGAGTGTCAGCCCCTCCTCAAAAGCAGCAGCCTGGCCATGACATCACACAGTCATTAGGGTCCATGTCTAACGCAAAGTTGCTTTTTAAAAGTATCAACAGAGCCCAAACTAGGTAAGAAAAGAGGAGAGTATTCCATAGTCTAGGCAAGACTGCTTGGAATGATCGGTCTCCCCGCGAGTTGAAATGAGTGGAAGGGACCGTTAGCATTCTTTTGCGATAACCTCAGACTGCAAGAAGGTGTATGGCTGAATCAGGTCAGCAAGGTAAAGAGGGGCCCGACCATGTAAGGCTCTAAAAGACCAGAATTTTAAAACTAACAGGCAGCCAGTGAAGTCACTTTAAAACAAGGGTTATACAAGCTCTTCTGTTTGTGCAGGTCAAAAGTCTCACAGCAGAGTTTTCATCACCCTGACGACATGCCAACTCCTTATTTAGACAAGTGAACAAACTGTTACAATAGTCGAGGCGAGATGAGAAAAGTTAGAATTATCACCTCTAACTGACCAGTAGATGCCATTGATTTAAGTTTTGAGATATTCCTCAACTAAAAAATACTGGTGGCTGCAAGTGATATCCCTCAGCCTCTGTTGTTTAGATGTCGTTTATATGGTATTTTGACCTTGACCTTTGACCCTGCAACCCTGCCAAAACCACAAGCAGATGTCTAGCTGACAGGGTGAACCTGTGCACAAAGTTCGGTGACCAGAGCTTTACTTGTTCTATAGCAATAGGGCATAGAAGAAGCCAACCATGACCTTTGATCTGTTGACCCCAAAGCCACAGTCAGAGGTCAGGGTCTTGGGGTGAACATGTATAAAAAAGTTGGTGACCTTAGGTTTCATTGTTGTTGATGTATAGTTTATATGGCATTTTGACCTTGACTTTTGGACCCCAAACCTAAAGTTGTGGGTGAACCTGTGTATCATGTTTGGTAACCCTAGCTTTGTTGTTGAGATATAGATATACAGCAATTTGACCTTGACCTTGTAATCCCAAACCCATAGTAAGAAGTCAGGGTCAGAGGATGAACCTGTGTAGAAAGTTTGGTGACCCGAGCTTTATACATTCTATGGAGGCATGTATATAGGGCATAGGGGAAGCTATACTTCCCACTGCTATCACACTGCTTTTTACTTCATTCACATTATATCACTGAATCTGAGTCCACATTGAAATACTGTGTGATTGTATATTTTTTCATATATTTCTGCAAAGTGTGGTTAGTCCGAGTAAATAACTGCATATATTCCTGTATATATTTGCATCCTTTTATAGAAACGTGGACAGAGTGTAATTTACTGTACATACTCTGGTTGTCATTGAATCCTTATTTAAATCCTTCACCTGAACAACGAGAGCAAGTTTTTAGCCAAAGTCAAATTCCTTGTATGTGTTGTGCATACTTGGCCAATAAAGCTGATTCTGATTCTGATAAAGGTCAGCTACCATGACCTTTGACGTTTTGACCCCAAACCCATAATCTAAGACTTGTCTTAGACATGGTGATATCAATTTGAAGAGTACATCATTCCTTTATGTAGTTATCACGTTACAATATTTAGGGAAAACTGACTTGAGGTCAGAGGTCACCCACGTCATTTCCTTCTCTAGTTATCGCATTCACACGGTAGGTGTTGATGCTGACGCTGTCCAGCGGAATGATGACAATTCCCCTTCGGCCTTTAGAGGCTGAGGGGTAAAAAGTATATTTTAATGTTTAGAGTGGTGTTCCAAAGACATTTCTTCATCAAAAATTACACCTTAATTTCTCAGACTTCAGAGGGGATCCTAAATCAGGCAAGTGATGCTTAATTTCAGAAGCAGCACCGTCTGGTGCAAAAATTAAAGTTTCAGTTTTATCTGAATTCAGCTGTAGGCATATAATGGCCGATAAAAATATCTAATGGGCAGAGACCTCTTTTAAAATGGCAGATAAATATTTACTGGAAGATAATACTTGTAATTGATCATTTTTTTGGTTTACTTTACACACACATACACTTTTGGCTGCTCCATATCCGGGGTCACCACAGCGGCTCATAGGCCCACATGTTTGATTTAAGGATTTTATGCTGGATGTCCTTCCTGACACAACCTTCCCCACTGTACCCGGGATTAGGACTGGCACTAGGAGTACAATGGTCTTGTGCTTCCCCCTGTGGCTGGGCAACCAACTTTCTTTCCCCATTCTATTATGCTGAGCACCAAGCTAGAAGGCAGAAAGTACCATATTTTATATTTATGGCCCCAAAACCTCCTGGCTGTGGGGCGAATGCTCTCCCACTCGGCCACCACCATCTCCGGCTTGTTTGTTTGTTCTAAATTCTTTTGGTTGTGGATATTGTTGGTCCTTTTCTGTTTAAGATTTATGATTTCCTTTTTGTGCTGCATAACAAGAACCTGCTGTCAACCAGTTTTTAAGAGTCAGTCCAGATAATTAGGGGCGTGTTATATTGTATTGTTCACAATGATCCTGGGGTAAAAGTTTAATATTGCAATATTCTTATTTGGCTGCGTGATGACGTCACGTCGTCACGCTGCTGACGTAAGTTATGTGTTGCTATGGTTACACGACTAGACAAACATGGCACGGGAAGATAGCAGCTGCTCCACGGTAGGAGTTACCCGAAACTGGATCTTGTTGCCGTGTACTGTGGTTTGCTTTTGTTCCATTTGGGCTGCTTCAAGTTGAATTTATTCAGGCCCCTCCCCAAAAGAAAAAAAAAAATTGTTCAGAGCAGCAAGAGCCTAAAATCCAGAGGACAGGTTCATCAATGGAGACTTCTTGTTTTTTTTTTTCCTTAATCATAAACACCTTCATTTAAAAACTGCATATTGTGTTTACTTGTGTTATCTTTGTCTAACATTTAAATTTGTTTGATGATATGAAACATTTAAGTGTGACAAACATACAAAAAAATGACAAATCGGTAAGGGAGCAAACACTTGTTCACGCCATTGTACATACACAGTGGTCTTGACCGCAAAAAGTCTTGGTCCTCCTACACCAGGGGTCCTCACCATCTAAAAGTGCAGGAGGACCAATAAGCCAGTCCTCCTCCTCAGCTGAGGTCTGAATTAGGGCTACAGATCTTTAGGCACCTCACGACACAATTCTGATTCAGGGTCTCCGATTTGATTGTAAAACGATTCTCGATGCATTTTTTGTTTGTTTCTTTTTTAGGATTTTTTCCCCTCATTCTGTGACAGCTTGGTACTTTTAAAGCCAAGTGTTTGCAACGACCCATGAATTTACTTCAAACATCTTTTAATAAAAGAAACGGAAGAGAAATGTGACAAGTCACATGGACAAATTTATCTGAAAATGTGCTTTTAAGAACTGTCATCTTTTCATGGACATTCTTTCAGAAGACCACAGCTGTCTCCAGCAGGCCAATATAATTTGCTTTTACACATTATTTTATTAAGCAGATGTTTTAGCTGCTTTTAGTTCTGTATATTTTAAACAAAATAATCAAATAAGTTTTTGCTCAGTTTCAAATAAAACGTAGTAATTTCATTATAATAATACAGGGGAACACTAAATGTGTTTTTGTCTAAAATGTACAACTTAAATCCTAAAAAATAGAAAGTTTTACAGAAGAACACAAACTAAATTACATACATTTAAAAAGATTAATATTTACACAACAAAATCTCACAAAAGTCCGCCTCTATACTACATTTTCAGTATTTAAAAAAAAAAAAAGTTTCAAACTGTAAGCCTAAAAAAGGGACAGAAAATATAATTAATTCCACAGTACAGAATTCCTTTGGAGGTTTTTTCATCTTTTTCACCTGGTCTGGGTCTGTCTGGGTAACACAGACAGACCCAGACCTCCACCTCCTCTCTCACAGGGAGAGAGGAGGTGGAGGTGTGTGGGACCTTTCATGTTCAGTAACATGCTTGCTGTGCTGGCCCAACGGGGACGCTGGCCCAGGAAGGTGTGGAGGAGCCGCGGGGACCTTCCGTCAACAGACCCCCCCGGGGGGACCCGGACCATCGCAGGCAGCCAGAGTGGCGGTGGACACATTTTCACAGCAGCGTTTCATTCCGGAGGTTACACTGGGAAGGAAGCGTGGCTGCATCCCACGGAGAACGTCCAAGGTGCCACACTGTAAAATATCTGGGCGGCGGCAGCAGATACAGCACTTGAGTTCTGCTTTTTTATTTTGGTTAAAACAAAACGGTATAATTTCCCCCAAAATAAATATTAAAAAGCTTCGGAGTCCGGCCAGTTGGTGATCTCTGTCCTCCGCTCTGGTCTCGACTGCATCGCCACATCTGACACAGGTCAGGTGATTAAGCATAACCCCCACATCTAAAAGTGCACACATGTGGCAGTTTATATGACCCTCTTGTAATAATTGATGAAGAATTTTTAAAAAATGTTTGAAAATCAATCTGAGCTACTGTTTATAAACTGGAAAAGATGCTTTGTTTTGTTTTTACTGAATATATTGAAGGCAAATAACACTGGCCTGTGAAACTGTCCTTTCTAAATTAAAAAACTGTATTTTTGTGATATCGCTGAGAATATAGATATTGTTAAAATATTCCTAAATACCGTGATATCATCTTTTGCTCATATGATCACCCCCAACCCTACAGGATTGCAGCTTGTTACTTTTAATCATCTCTGTATAAACAACAACAAACTGAGCTCAAGTCACGTGTTCAGCTCTATAAACCCATCACCTCCCTTACAATAAAAACGGTTATTAAAGTGTCAAAAGTCAAATCATCCGGATTGTAAATCAAGATTTGATTTTTAAAAAGCACACGCAAAAACACAGTTCCTGTAGTTTACCACACGCACAGATTCTCCAAACTCTCCTGAAATCATTTCCCTCAATCACTTTGATATAAAATTTCACATTTAAGACAATGATTGATACATGATTGATATTTTTAAACGCCCTACAAATTTACAACTAAACCTCCAACATAACGACAGTGCGCCAAAGCCGGGATTATTTAGTCACAAGTAAATAATGACGACATCCCCAGAATAACACAGATCTGAGATGAACATACATGTGCGGTTCCACTTGTTCTTAACTGTTCTATGATTTTCTTTCTTCGGTCGTTTCTTCAAACTCTGACATCACTTCTTCAGCAGCGGTTTGTGGCTCTTCTAGAAACTCACTCGGATGCGGAACTGAAGACATTTTTACTTCAAAAACTAAAATATTGATCAGTACAACCGCTGTCAAAACATCGACACCATAACAAAGCTAACGCTAACAGCTACTGACCACATCCGGGTGTTACACTTTGAAGGTCCGGAGGAAGAAGCAGCTTCTGCCTGTAGTTCCGCTTGCACTCTGTCACTTAAACTTGACGAAGAGGGACAGGATTAGAAATGAGTAAATGAGTAAATCTGCTCAGGTTGAGCAGACTGGAGACAAAGTAAGAGAGGTAAGGCTAAGATGGTCTGGACATGTGCAGAGAAGGGATAGTGGATATATTGGACAAAGGATGTTGAAGCTGGAGCTGCCAGGCTGGAGAAAAAGAGGAAGACCACAGAGAAGATTCATGGAAGTAGTGAAGGAGGACATGGAGAGGGTTGGTGTGAGAGAAGAGGATGCAAGAGACAGGGTGAGATGGGAGCAGCCAGAAGAAGCGTATGAGCTTTTTCTTTGTAAATTTGTGACTCTAAACTGAATTAAACTGACCACAGGGCACTCAGAGTGCATAACTCCACCAAGGCTCCCTCCCTCTGTCTGTCCATACCTTGTGAGATATAACCTTGGTCAATGTTTGCGCTCATGGATCACCTCCAAAATATGTTGGCTTCATCTGTAGCCCAACGGCCACCTCTGGTGAAATTTTCATCAAAATCCATTGAGTAATTTTTGTGTAATCCTGACAGAGACAGAAAACAAGCCAACAGGCATTACATTACCTCCTTGGTGGACGTTAAAAAAAGTCCTTTTTTTGACAAGTAGGTGTCAGAGCCATGTATCACATAGCTTCAAAGGAGTTGGTACACTGAAAAAGTTAAAATTCACACACTGTAAAAAAGGAGTCATAAGATAAGATAAGATAAGATAAGCCTTTATTAGTCCCACAACGGGGAAATTCCAGGATTGCAACAGCACAGGGATAGCAACACTCAGAGCAACAATCAGAAGGCAAGAAAAAAAACAAGCAAGCAAGAGCAGCTAATAAACATATGTACGTATTACTATAAAATATATATATATACACACACACACAGACACACAGTGCAGAGCATTGTAGCTGGATGGAATAAATATATGAATATATGAACACACAGTGCAGAGCATTGTAGCTAGATGGAATAAATATGTAAATATATAAACACCCACAGTACGGAGCATTGCAGCTAGGTGGAATAAATATGCAAGTATATAAACACACACAGTGCGGAGCAATGTAGCTAGATGGAATAATATGTAGATATATAAATATATAAACACACCCAGTGCTGAGCATTGTAGCTAGATGGAATAAATATGCAAATATATAAACACACACAGTGCAGAGCATTGTTGCTAGATGGAATGAAACAGCATAACCGTCTACTTAGTTATCCTACATGGTATGATTATGTGCCCATACATATTCTCACCCTCCATAGCGACCGGTATGTTCCTAGTTGTATGCCGGAGGGGACCATTGTGTAAGTCTATTGCATCTTTTGCATTCAAAAAACTATTAGTTTGTTACGTCTTTTTGCTATCTCTGCGAGCAGCCCTGCTTAGGTTGTACAGTCTGACAGCCGTTGGTAGGAAGGACCTACGAAACCTCTCGGTTGTGCACCTGGGATGATGTAGTCTGCTGCTAAATGAGCTCCTCAGTGCATTCAGTATGTCCTGCATAGGGTGGAACTCGGACTCCAGCAGAGATGACAGTTTAGCCACCGTCCTTCTCTCTCCTATCTCCTCCATCGGATCAAGGCGCTGCCCCAGGACAGAGCTAGCTTTCTTAATCAGTTTGTTCAGTCTCTTCCTATCGGCTGCAGTAATGCCACTGCCCCAGCAGACCACTCCAAAAGTGATGGCTGATGCCACCACCGTGTCATAGAATGACTTCAGCAGCGCCCCTTGTACACCAAAAGACCTGAGTCTCCTCAGCAGGAACAGCCTGCGCTGTCCCTTCTTGTAGAGTGCGTCAGTATTGTGTGACCAGTCTAGTTTATTGTTCAGATGAATACCCAGGTACTTATAGGATGTCACCATCTCGATGTCTGTTCCCTGTATATTTACTGGTACTGTGAGGGGCTGCCCATGCCTGCGGCAGTCCACCACCAGCTCCTTAGTTTTCCTCGCGTTGATCTGGAGGCAGTTCCGATGGCACCAGTCCACGAAGTCCTGGATAAGCCCTCTGTACTCAGCTTCATCTCCATTGGAGATGAGGCCAACGATCGCAGAGTCATCAGAGAACTTCTGTAGATGGCAGTGTGTTGTGTTGTGTGAGAAGTCCGCAGTATAAAGAGTGAACAGGAAGGGAGCCAGCACCGTTCCCTGGGGGGCCCCCGTGCTACTGATGATCGTGTCGGACACACAGTCCCGGGTTCTCACAAACTGAGGCCGGTTCGTGAGGTAGTCCAGGATCCATGATGACAGGTGCTGGTCCACCCCTGCGCGCAGCAGCTTGTCCTTCAGGATCATCGGTTGGATGGTGTTGAAAGCACTGGAGAAGTCAAAGAACATGATCCTCACCATATTCCCGGGCTTCTCCAGGTGGGACAGAGAACGGTGAAGGAGGAAGATCACCGCATCCTCCACCCCAATGCCATGCTGGTAGGCGAACTGGAGTGGATCCATCGCTGGTTCCACCAGGGGGCGGAGGTGAGCAAGGAGCAGTCTCTCCAGGGTCTTCATCAAGTGGGACGTCAAGGCCACCGGTCTGTAGCTGTTCAGGTCTTTGGGGTGGGAAGTTTTTGGTACAGGTACCACACAAGATGTTTTCCACAGCTGTGGTACCCTCCCCAGTTTCAGGCTCATGTTGAAGATATACGTCACAATCCCACACAGCTGGTCTGCACAGGACTTGAGGAGCTTTGCGCTGATGCCGTCCGGTCCCGGCGCCTTCCTCGCCTTGATCTTCCTCAGCTCCGTCCTCACCTGGGTCCTGGTCAGGGTCAGGATGGGGGGCTGTGTGTTGGGAGTGGGGGGGTGTTGGTGGAGTGGGGAGTGGGCAGCAGGACTTGATTTCTTTAGAGGCAGCAGTGGTTGTTGTGCAGTCAGGGGGGAGGGCGGTTGGTCAAATCTATTGAAAAACAGATTCAGGTTGTTCGCCCACTCCCTGCCCCCTGTGGCCTGGGGGGAGGTATTCTGGAGCCCCGAGATGGTTTTGAGGTTTCTCCAGACCCCGCTGATGTCGCTCTGTTGCAGCTTGTCATCCATCCATCCATCCATCTACCGCTTTTCCGGAGGTCCGGGTTGCGGAGGCAGCAGTTCAAGCGGAGAAGCCCAGACTTCCCTCTCCCCCGCCACCTGCTTCAGCTCTTCAGAGAGGATACCAAGGCGTTCCCAGACCAGCTGGGAGACATAGTCTCTCCACCGAGTCCTGGGTCTGCCCCGGGGTCTCCTCCCAGTGGGACGTGCCTGAAACACCTCAAGTGGGAGGCGTCCAGGAGGCATCCTAATCAGATGCCCATACCACCTCAACTGACTCCTTTCAATGTGGAGGAGCAGCGGTTCTACTCTGAGCCTCTCCGGGATGACTGAGCTCCTCACCCTATCTCTGAGGGTGAGTCCAGCAATCCTACGGAGAAAGCTCATTTCAGCCGCTTGTATCCGCAATCTCATTCTTTCGGTCATTACCCAAAGCTCGTGACCATAGGTGAGAGTAGGAACGTAGATTGACTGGTAAATCGACAGCTTTGTCTTAGAACTCAGCTCCCTCTTCACCACAACAGACCGTCACTGCAGATGCTGCTCCAATCCGTCTGTCGATCTCTCGCTCCATTTTCCCCTCACTCGTGAACAAGACCCCAAGATACTTAAACTCCTCCTCCTCCAAAAAGGAGTCAGTAGACTGTAAAAGTTAAAATTCATACAGTAAAAAATTAAATTCACACAGTAAAAAAAGGAGTCAGTACACTATAAAAAGTTAAAATTCACACAGTAAAAAAAATAAATTCACACAGTAAAAAATTTAATCCACACACTAAAAAAGGGAGTCAGTACACTGTAAAAGTTAAAATTCACAGTAAAAAAATAAATTCACAGTTAAAAAAGGAGTCAGTACACTGTAAAAGTTAAAATTCACAGTAAAATATTTAATTGACACTAAAAAAAAAGGAGTCAGTACACTGTAAAAGTTAAAATTCACACCGTTAAAAAAAGGGAGTCTAGACTGGAAAAGTTAAAATTCACACAGTAAAAAATTAAATTCACACAGTTAAAGGAGTCGGTACGCTGTAAAAGCTAAAATTCACACCGTTAAAAAAAGGGAGTCTAGACTGGAAAAGCTAAAATTCACACAATAAAAAAATTAAATTCACACAATAAGGCTGCGTGTCCACCAAACACGTTTTTTTCAGCTCTGGGTGGCTATTTTCCATTCATTCGCAATGTAGTCCAGCGTTTACGTGGAAGGCATCTCAGTTCAGATTACATGTGATTTTAAGGGAATGTGCTTACTTTCTGATTGAGATGCATGGAAAATGTTTAAAGCTAATGTGAGGTTGTAAGTTTTTCAAACCCGCAATGCACTATAAACAAAGAATGTTTGTCTGGTGTTTGTTTTCATGGAGAATGCGACATCCTCGATCATTCACCAGACCAAAAGATTGTACTGTTCTGAGTGGAGGACATTTTAATTTCAACGTATTTGCTGAAGCTGTTTTTTATGTTAATGCATTGACCAAAAAGAAATACTGTTTAAGTCACTGGTGTTTGAAGATATGCATTTCCTTATTTTGCACTTACAGTACCTATAATTTTATGAAATTGAGTTATATACTTAAGTTTATTTATTATGTTTGTCAATTGTTTAAATGCATTTTGAAATAAAATGCACTGGAAACTGTGTGTGGACCACCTAGTGTCCCTTAATCATGGTACAGATCAGATGTTCTTTTTAAAAAAAAAAACAAAAACAAAAAAGCTAGTACATACCTGTCCATGCCCATAGAAACCAAGTATAAGCAAGTATTTCTACATGGCCGTTGCTGAAGGGTCTCCTCCTGTCTCAGACGGCTGTGTTGTTTACAGTCATGCCTGTGGCGTACTGCTCAAACCTGAGGTGTTCCATCTTCACGGCATCTTTTGACGGCAGTGGCTTAGGAGGTAGAGCAGGTCGTCCAATAACCACATGGTTGGTGGTTTGAATCCCACTCTCCCCAGTATCCTGCCGTTGAGTCCCTGGGCAAGACACTTCACCCCCAATTGCTTCTGGTGGGTCTGGAAGCGCCATGTTAGGCAGCATGCCGCCATCAGTGTGTGAATGGGTGGATGGCAGGATCTGTAAAGTGCTTTGGTCATCAAGAGATGAGAATAAAAGCGCTATGTAAGTGAATACCATTTACGTGCAGCAGTTCTCCTCACTGTATTGCTCTCCATCTGGTGGGTGTTCTTCGTTCAGACCACTTGTTGAGGGATAGGCGAGTTGTAATTTCAGTTCATGGACAGGATCATGAAAATAGATCTGAGCAAAAAGTGGCTTTCGACCCTGTTCAGGAAGACCCGTGCATGCCAGAAACCGGAGCACCCAGAGAAAAATCAACACTTTGCTTGGCATTTTACGCATTTGTAGTGTAGACTGCCATTCTTCATGGGTACTGCTTCAAATGGGTGTGGTTTAAAGTAGTGTGTCGTATTCTTAATCGGGTGACAGACTGACACACAGAGAGATTTCTTGAATTTATAGAGTGCCTTCTGCCTTACTGAGTGAGATTTCCAGATTTACTGTTTCAAATGGGTGTGGTTTGAAGTAGTGTGTCCCATTTGGTCTCAGCTTCTCTGTGCCTTGCCTGGTGTGTAGTGTTGCTCGCTTTGCAGGCATTTCGGGCTTCAAGTGACTCAGCACATGCATGGCGCACTGCTACACGTTTCCTGTCTGTCTGTGCATCCCTTGTCTGTCGTACCCTATGCTGGTGAAGGGTCTCCTCCTGTCTCAGATGGGTGTGTTGTTCCCTCAGGTGTTTCATCTTCACGGCATCTTTTCTGATGTGCAACACAGTCATGCCTGGGAGGTACTGCTCAAACCTCAGCTGTGACATCTTCACAGGATCTTTCCTGATGTGCAGCGGTTCTCCTCACTCTATTGCTCTCCATTTATGTAGCGTCTGGTTGCATCGTGAGTGATGGTCTATATGACATCATAAAGACATCAAGGAAGGCATCATAGGACACTACATCATAGGTAGCCAGTCCTATTGTCTATATTACGGCATCACCTATATGACAGCGGCATCGCCTATATGATGGCATCGCGAGCCCTATGTAGCCTGAGATCATAGGATCATCATAGGACATTAGTTGAGTCGTCTTTGACGGCTCAACTTCATCTGCTCAACTTCATCTGCCTTCGATATTAGAAGCGGAGTGAAACAGGGATGCGTTCTCGCACCGACTCTGTTCAGAATCTTCTTTGCCGTCATGCTGAAACACACCTTTGGTTCTGCCAAAGAGGGCATCTACCTTAGAACCAGATTGGATGGAAAGCTCTTCAACCTCTCCAGACTAAGAGCAAAGTCCAAGGTCCAGCTAAAATGTCTGCGTGACTTCCTCTTTGCAGATGATGCAGCAATCACCGCCCACTCAGCCGAGGACCTTCAGCAGCTCATGACTCGTTTCAGCGAGGCTTGTCGTGACTTCGGACTCACCATCAGTCTGAAGAAAACACAGGTCATGGGACAAGGCGTGGATTCTCCACCCAGCATCAGCATCTTCGATCATGAACTAGATGTTGTCCATGACTTCGTCTACCTGGGATCCACTATCAATGACTCCCTCTCTCTCGACACGGAGCTCAATAAGCGCATCGGCAAAGCAGCTACAACCATGTCCAGACTGACAAAGAGAGCGTGGACCAATGGCAAGCTGACAGAGCATACCAAAATCCAGGTCTACGGAGCTTGCGTCCTCAGCACCCTCCTGTATGGCAGCGAGTCCTGGACTCTGTGAGCCCGACAGGAAAAGAAGCTCAACGCATTTCACATGCGCTGTCTCCGTCGCATCCTACACATCACCTGGCAGGACAAAATCACAAACAACAGCATCCTGGAGAGAGTTGGAATCCCCAGCATGTACACGCTGCTGAAGCAGAGACGCATGCGCTGGCTGGGGCATGTGATACGCATGGACGATGGCAGGATCCCCAAGGATCTCCTCTACGGTGTCCTAGCTCAAGGCAAACGTCCGTCAGGCAGACCCCAACTGCGTTACAAAGATGTCTGCAAAAGGGATTTGATGGCCATGGATGTCGACCTCACCACGTGGGAAGCTGTAGCCTCAGACCGAACGGCCTGGAGGCAGATTGTGCAGAAAGGTCTGTCCAGCTTTGAACAGTCACTTACACAGCAAACTGAGGCGAAGCGACAGAGGAGAAAGCCCCTACGCCAGGCAGACCGACCAGCAACGGACTTCACCTGTGTCCAGTGCAGCAAGGATTGCCACTCCCGCATCGGACTTTTCAGTCACACCCGACACCGACGCTGCATCAAAACCACCCAGAGCGCAACTCCATAATCTCCCGAGACTGACGGATGCCAGAGAGAGACATAGGACATCATGCAGACATCATAGACTGTCTTATGATGTCCTATGATCATGACACACCAGACAGAGATTTCTTGAATTTATAGTGACGATGATGATGAAGAAACAGATTTTTAATCCTTTAAAATGAAGGTAAAACAGTCAAGTTTGTCAGGATGTTGAATATTTTTCCTCCTGACTGCAACTTTCCTCTAATAAATGTGACTTATGAAATTACAACTTTTTCTTATTTTGCCAATTTATGACTTTTATCCTTGTAAATTTGTGGCTTGATTTGGAAAAATAACTTTTTTTTTTAAGTTTATCCTTTGTAAATTTGTAACCACTTTTCCAATCCAGCCACTGACTATTGATAAAAATCAGTTGGATGTAGTTGTTCTTTTAGATTTGAATAGCAGTTAGCAACCAGCCTACAGGTGTATTACCGCCACTGACTTGATTATCATCACTCTACTGTATATCTTTGTATACATTCTTACAAGGAGTTCTGAACACTTCTTCTCCTTCTCCTTCTCCTTCTTGATTGGCAGTTGGCAACCAGCCTACAGGTGCATTACCGCCACTGACTTGATTATCATCACTCTATATCTTTGTATAAGGAACAACTCCTTATGTGTGAAAAGATATCCATCCTTGGACTGTGTCCGAGGTGCTCCATTTTATCACTCTATATATCTTGCAGCTCTGACATCTTCTTCTTCTTCTTTTAGATTTGATTGGTGGTTGGCAACTAGCCTACAGGTGCATTACTGCCACACACTTTATATATGTCTGTCTTTCTGTGTGTGTGTTTTCCTCATAACTTTGTGACGTGTTCCTCAGCTTTGTGACATTTTCCTCATAGCTTTGTGACATTTTCTCATAGCTTTGTGATGTTCTTCTTCTTTTCTCTCGTATCTGCGTCTCTGTAGTCCAAATCTATGGCTCATCTCATTCTTCTTCTTCCTTTAGACTTGATTGGCGTTTTTTTCTCTTTTTTTTCCTCCCTTTTTTTTCTCGGGGGGGGGGGGGGACTTGATTGGCGGTTGATCCACCAGCCAATTTTGCTAGCTTCACAACCTCGATATGCAGTGCTCCCACCGCAGTTACAGCACTTTAATTTGGTTCCTCTTTCACACTTGCCATATTCATGTTCACCGGAGGATCTGGCACGTCATTGTCTACCTTTGCATATTGCTGCTACATGGCCAAACTTTTGACATTTGAAACATCTGAGTGGAGGAGGAATGTAAAGTCTGACTTCATAGCTCATGTAGCTAATATACACCTTACTTGGCAGTCTTGTTTCATCAAATTTTAACATTACTGACAGACTATCACATTTTTGGTTCCAAGGTTGTCATAGCCAGGAGTGGCACTGGGGTTAAGCTCCCAGTGCTCATAAAATAAATGGTCCTTACGGCGTGCATCTCGAAAAGCCTCTGACAACCAAGTCCAACTCCTAGCCTGCCCGTGTGGTTTAGTCTCTTAGCCCGGCGGAACTGCTTTTACTCATAGGAGAAGGGGCGAGGGCGGATCTCTGGCGCCTTAAAACCAGATGCTTCAGGTAGATGGTGGCTCGTCAACCTGGGAAGGTAGCCCATCTAGGGGAAGGTAAACCCTGATTTCAAACCTCCGCTGCCTTGCGGCACACCCGGTCACGGGAAAGGCTTCGGGAGTCAACCCTGAGGAAAAATCAGGAGTCGGAGCCCCTAAGGCAGTTCTCTGTTGTGCTCAACATCGTTCTGGCAGCTCCTGCGACGGCGCTGGTGCCAAACTATAGCAGCCCTGCTGTTCCTTTGGATTCATCAGTGACGTGGAGAGGGGGGGACATGCTGCATGGGTAACATCTTGTCCTCCATATCTTCCTGCCCAGGCTTGAATCCAACCAACGCCCAACGCTGGAAGGTAGAATACCGGTGTGCATCGGCCTGTTCAGCCACAGGCGGTGCTGTTCCAGCAGAGTAGACGTTTAGGATTCTCTTCCATGGTCATCATAGACCGACGGAGGCCAACGAATCACATTTTTCGCCATTTCTATTAGCTTTCAATCTCCGTACCTCCATCACTTTTGCTCCAACCTCATTATTTCATCAGTTGAGACAGCTGTTGAAATGCCCAATATCACTCTTCTCATTGCCTTATTTCCTTCCAGTACTGAACACTGCACATTTTTTCCCTCCATCTGAGTGACTCTGATTGCTTTTCCTTGTTGAACACTATCTTTACATGTAACCAGCAACAAACCCCTACAAAGAACCCTTGCATTTAAAACTTCTCCAAGTAACCCATTAATTGCATTTGTGAGCTTAATAGGGTTCCATTCACGAAACAATGCCCCTTCCTGAGTAAGTTTAATGATTACTTTACTCTCCTTCTGTTCATTCAGGGATTGTTCATCCTCTGATTCCTCAGCACTCGATAACGGTCTTGATCGAGTTTCTTGACGTCTATGTTTGCTTCTTTTAGACTCCACCATTCTCCAAACTTCCTCTTCCCTGCTTCTCACCTCCATTCCGCCTAGTTGAATTATATCCACGTCTTCCAGATTTTCAGGAGCTGTCCTCTTTCGCATCCTACTGCCCGTCTCTATCACTATATCGTTGGATGTAGTTGGAAGTACATCATCACTCTATATATAATTCAAGAAATCTCTGTGTGCGTCTGTGTCTGTGTCACAACCATAGGACTCGCTAAAAGATCATAGGATCGCCTATGATGTTCCTATGATCTCTACATGATGTCCTATGATGTTCCTATAGGACTCGCTAAAAAATCATAGGATTGCCTATTCTATGATGGTCCTATGATGTCTATATAATGTCATATAGACCATCACTCACGATCATAGGACTCGCTATGACATCAAAGATCAAATGCAGGCATCATAGGACTCGCTATGCCATCATCAAAAAAATCTGTTGGCCGCCAATGCTGCACGCCTGGCAAGGCACAGAGAAGCTGAGATGGAGAAGATGCAAAATAGTCAAGTGGCTGCCAACGCTGCACTCCAGGCAAGGCACAGAGAAGCTGAGACCAAGGAGGTGCGGATAGCTAGCTGGCCAAGGACAGTGATTGCCATGCAAGGCACAGAGAAGCTGAGACCGAGGAGATGTGGAATAGTTGGCTGGCAAGGGATGCCTTGTGCCATCAGGAAATGCATTGTGCACGTCTGGAGCACGCATACAAAAATAACCATAATCTTGCTCAGTGTGATGATACAGACTTCTTCCAAGAGGAACTTTATGGTGATTACAGACATACACTGAGTTCTTACTCAGTGTCCTACATGCTCACATTGTGGTACCTATACATGGAAAGAGGAGAGGAAAGGATTTTGTTGCATGACCGGAAAGATAGACCTCACTTACGATGCCACAAAATCCAAGCCTGGCTCAATCCCACCACAACCACCAGATGCTATCAAGGACCTTTTCATTAATCAAAAGTTTGTTAAACAAGCAAAGCAATACAACAATGCATTGGCAATGGCAAGGATTGGCATTAAGGAGATTCCTATGCTTGGCTTCAATCCAGGCATACGTATACAAGGTAAAGTTTATCATTCATTAACATTCATTTTTAAAACCAGTCTTAAAACACACTTTTACTCCCTGGCCTTCGACCCAGTATGAGACATTGATTTTATTGAATGAAATGGATTTTTATTTATTTATTTTACCTTTAATTTTATTTATAAGTTTATTTATTTTTTACTGTGGTTCTTGTGTTAGCTAGCGCCCTTTGTGTTAGTGCCCTGCTTTTATGTCCTCTTGCTGTACAGCACTTCGTGTAGTGTGTGTTGCTTTTAAAGTGCTTTATAAATAAAGCTGATTGACTGATTGATTACATGGATGCTCCTCTTCCTGAACAGGGTCGAAAGCCAATCTTTGCTCAGATCTATTTTCATGATCCTGCCAGTGAACTGGAATTACAACGCACCCATCCCTCAACCAGTGGTCTGAACGAAGACTTTTTGCTGAGGGCACAACAGGCTATTCGTGAGTCCAACCCATACATGCGACAATTTCAGTCAGCAATTGAGTATGTGACTCACGATGACAATGCCAATGAGATGAGAATTGTCCTAACAGCTCGCACTCAGCGCCGTGACCTTCATCATGGCACTGTGAATCCATCACTAGATAGTGATGCTGCTGTCATTGCTCCAGGGACAAGTCTTACTGAGCAGTTTGGGAAGCTGGCTGTCGCCCTTCACCTCAGAGGAGGAACACTTCAAACAATCAATGCCATGCATCCAGCATATGACCCATTACCTTATGTGCTTCTTTTGCCACAGGGTTACCAAGATGCCATGGCCTTGGTCAGTCAAAGGCAAACCAGACTTTTTCCTCACCTTCACTTGCAACCCCAACTGGCCTGAAATTACTGGATCACTTTTTCAAGGTCAACAGACCAATCAAAGACCAGACATTGCTAGAGTATGCCACATGAAGGTGGAAGCTCTTACAAACCTCCTGAAGTATGATATCTTGGGACATGTGGATGCATACGTCATGGTGAAAGAAACTCAAAAGAGACATCCTCCACATATACAGTACATATGCACATTACCATGGTACCACGGGACAAACCCAGGACCTCCACTGACATCGATCGTGTCATCTCTGCAGAGATTCCTGACAGGGAAAAATATCCGGAACTATATTACATTGTCACGTCACACATGATTCACGGCCCATGTGGACAATGGAATACTGACAGTCCATGCATGGTAGATAAAAAGTGCTCCAAGGATTACACAAAACCACTGAGACAACACACAAGCTTTTCAGACAACTCTTACCCGCTGTACTGCAGACGTGCAGAAGGAGCGCCTGGCTCTTCAATTACAAAGACCATCAGAGGTGGCACTGTGTCTGTCAATATTAGATGGGTTGTGCCGTACAATCCATACATCCTGGTACGATACAATGCGCATATTAATCTTGAAATCGTCTGTGCTGTCTCCAGTGTAAAATATCTCTACAAATACTTAGAGAGGGGGCCAGATCAGTGCCTGGTGAAGTTTGACACCAGTGAGGAACTTCAGCGTGATGAAGTGACACGTTACAAATTAGGATGTTACATCACTGCATCTGAGGCATACTGGCATATATTTGATTTCCCCGTCCAGCGGAAACAACCACCAGTAAGGATGCTGGCAATTCACCTAGAGGATGAACAGGTCATCACGTTCAACAATGAAGGCACTGCCCAGAACCTAATGGACACAGAGCCACCTGCCACTACACTAACTGCCTTTTTTGAAGCCATGGATCTTCATCCAGATATGAAACACATTGTATACCCAGATGTCTTTCAACACTTCACGTACACACAGAAAAAATTTCAATTGCGGAACAAAACATTAAGTTCCCACCATAACCGTATGGCTGACACTGTTGGACGAATCCCAGTGATTGCCTTCAACCCACACGATGCTGAACTTTTCTATCTCGGAATGCTTTTGTACCGTGTGCCAGGACCAACATCCTTCACAGACCTCTGTAAAGTTGGAGATGTGGTCATGGACACCTATCTGGCTGCCTGCACTGCACATGGCATTGTTGACAATGATCAAGAAGTAGATTCCGTTATGGAAGAGGTAGCAAATGTGACATTTTGCCCAGCACTGCCTGAAGTATTTTTTTTTTTTTATTACTTATTTTGTACCCATAGGTAGATTTGCTTTGCAGTCTGGTGACAAACCACCAGCTGCCGGTCGCTGCGTGCGCAAGCACCCCTTAACTCCCTAACCTGCATGTTTTTGGCATGTGGGAGGAAACCAGAGAAATCCCGGAGTAAACCCATGCAAACACGGGGAGAACATGCAAACTCCACACAGATCATTGTTGGCCGGGGGCAGGGATCAAACCCACGATCTCACGGTCCCTGCGATCCCCCGGCCGAGGGTAAAACTGTGCTGCCACAGTGCTAACCACTGCCCCACCGTGCAGCCCAAGTATTAAGTCACATTAAGTAAGAAGTATTTGCCAACATGCTCATGTTTGTACTTACAGGAGAGTACTTGCAGTTCTGGGAAAGGCACCAGCATGTTCTTTGTGAAGATTTCATGCACAGAGCCAACGTGAATGAGCCCGATGACTATATTGTGAATCAAGTGCTACTAGACCTTAAAGACCATGTTGAAAGACATGGCTTCACCCTACATGGAAGCTTTGGAATCCCTGAGCCTGATCCACTTCACATCAACAGTAGAATTCCTAACATCATACAGCACGAGACTGAGCAGAACATGGAAGAACTTCAAACTCACATTACTGCCACAGAGAACAGACTTAATCATGAGCAGCAAGCAGTTGTTACAACAGTGATGGAAAGCGTGGAGCAGGGACTTGACAAAATGGTAGCACTTGATGCAAGTGGTGGGACTGGGAAAACATTCATATTATGCCACATTCTCAACAAAGTCCATGCACATGGCAAAGTAGCTCTTGCAACAGCTGCAAGTGGCATTGCAGCTACCCTGCTGCCTAAAGGCACAACCTTTCACAGTAGAACAAAATGTCCTCTCATTCTCACTGATGACTCATTTTGCAGTGTAAGTGAAAATGATAGCACTGCAACACTCATTAGGATGATGCATCTCATGGTCATAGATGAAGTGTCCATGATGGATCGGCGTGCATTGGAAGCAGCAGATCAAAAATTTCAGTGGCTCTGGGGGTCATACAAGCCATTTGGTGGCATCACAATAGTCTTTAGTGACGATTGGAGGCAAATCCTTACTGTTGTACCACATGGTAGCAGAACCGAAATCATAGGAAGGTGTTTCAAGAGCTCATACCTATGGGAAAATGTTGAAACTATTTGTCTAACAGAAAACATGAGGATCTGTCAAGCTGTAGAAAATCAACAAGCTGAAGAACATTTTGCTAAATTTCTCTTGGACCAAGGGGAAGGAAAAATTCCAGCAGTTCCACAGCAGGGCAAATTTGCAATTGAACTTGATGAAAGAAAAATGATTCCAGGCGACAAACTGGAAGACACTGTCAGCTGGGTGTATGAAGACATGCAAGTGAATGTTTCAAATCCAAGATGGTCATGTGAACGTGTCATATTATGCCCCACGAACTCCGAAGTTGACACAGTCAATGAGTACATGACAAAGATTTTCCCCAGGAGAGGAACATGTTTGCAACAGTGTTGACACTGTAGACTCTGGCGGTAATCATACATACCCAACTGAGTTTCTAAATACACTCTGCCCATCTGGAATGCCTCCTCATCACATCACTTTAAAGGTGGGAATGGTGATCATGCTACTGCAAAACTCTGACCAACAAAATGGACATTGCAATGGGTCAACATACAGTACATCATTGAACAAATACAGCTTCATTTGTTGGTTGCAACATCTGTGATTGGTGTCAATCCTGGACGCGCTCTCCTGATTCCACGAATGACACTCACACCATCTGACAACATGTTTCCATTCACCTTGCCACGTAAACAGTTTCCAGTAACACCCTGCTTTGCCATGACTGTGAAAAACTCACAGGGCCAGTCTTTACAGCGCGTTGGCATTTTCTGCACAAACGATTTCTTCAGCCATGTCCAATTCTATGTTGTCGCGAGCAGAGTTGGCAGATCATGCAGTCTTCGTATTCTTGCTCAAGATGAAGAAACTAAGCAAAAGCATCACTTTCTGAGCAATGTTGTTTTAAAAGAGATGCTGACACAATAAAAATGTGTAACCTTGAAGAATGGCAGTCTACACTACAAATGTGTAAACAATCATACGCTATGACATCATCAAAGATCAAGGGCAGGCATCACTCACGATTATATGACTCACCATGACATCAAAGATCATATGACTCACTATGACATCATCAAAGATCATATGACTCGCTATAACATCATCAAAGATCAAAGGCAGTCATCGCTGAATGAGTGGCGACGTGCTTGCTTACACCTGCTTTCTACGGGCATGCAGAAATACTTGCTTATACTTGGTTTCTATGGGCATGCACGGGTATGCACGGACATGCACGGGTATGCACTAATTTATTTGTATTATTAGGCAGTCTATTTTAACATGAGGCTGACAAAACCATTGAATACACATTGGACAGAAAGTAATTTAATGCTGGAGTTTTGCAAATTTCTTCTGGACTCACAAGTTGCCACGTATAACAACCACTACCACCTGTATAATGCATTCTAAATTTACTTAAATGTCATAGATTAAAGAAAAAGTCAAATATATTTTACTTCATCTTCTAAGTATAAATAAATACTGTGGCGACCCCTAAAGGGAAGCAGCCAGAAGAAGAAATGCTAAGCAGCTGCAGGTTTAATTTTGGTATTTGAAAAACTACTGCATATCCGTACATCACTGAGCCTATGATGTGCCTTCTTCTTCTTTTAGATTTGATTGGCGGTTGGCAACCAGCTCACAGGTGCATTACCGCCACGTACTTCACTCTATATATCCTGCTTTCTTCTTCTTCCTCCTCCCCCAGACCCAATTGGCGGCCGGCAACAAGCCCACAGGCGCACCATGACACCATATATATACAGTATATAGCAAGTCTTATGCGCTTTGATGATGTCATACATTGTGAGTCCTTTGATCTTTACTGATGTCATAGGGAGTCCTATGATCTTTGATGTCATACCAGTCGTTCAGTGGTGAATAGACATCCTGATTATTTTTTGGAATTTGGGAGGAAACTGGAGCACCCAGAGAAAATCCATGCTTTGCTTGGCATTTTACACATTTGTAGTGTAAAATGGTAAATGGCGTTCACTTATATAGCGCTTTTCTTCTCATCTAGGTTGACCAAAGTGCTTTACAGATCCTGCAATCCACCCATTCACACACACATTCACACACTGATGGTGGCATTTGTAGTGTAGACTGCCATTCACCTCTCATTCAGTGATAAATGGGACAGCGTGATCATTTTTTTTGGAATGTGTGAGGAAGCCGGAACACCTGGAGAAAATCCATGCTTTGCTTGGCATTTTTCACATTTGTAGTGTAGACTGCCATTCTTCAAGGTTACACATTTTTACTGTGTCAGCACCTCTTTAAAAACAACACTGCAGTTCTCCTCACTCTATTGCTCTCCATCTCGTGGGTCTCTTCTTCTTTTCTTTTAGATTTGATTGGCAATTGGCAACCAGCTTACAGGTGCACTACTACCACCTACTCTATTTTCAGACATCACTCTACTACTCGGCACAGAGTGCGCCCGTGTGTCTGTCTGTCTGTTTGTGTACCCTATGCTGCTGAAGGGTCTCATGTCTCAAATGGCTGTGTTGCTCACAGTCACACCTCTGACGTACCGCTCAAACCTGAGGTATTTTACTTCTTCTTCTTTTAGATTTGATTGGCGGTTGGCAGCCAGCTCACAGGTGCATTACCGCCATGCACTTTACTCTCCATCATCACACTATATGCCTCGGTCACCTGAGGTATTTCTTCTTCTTCTTCTTTTAGATTTGATTGGCGGTTGGCAGCCAGCTCACAGGTGCATTACCGCCATGCACTTTACTCTACATCATCACACTATATGCCTCGGTCACCTGAGGTATTTCTTCTTCTTCTTTTAGATTTGATTGGCAGTTGGCAACCAGCTTACAGGTGCATTACCACCACTGACTTGATCACTGGTCAATGTAGCGGTTTGATTTAACCCCCACAACAGGCTAAAGTCAATCACCTCACATTCTGGTTGTTTCTGCTACAGTCTGCCGGTTATGCATGTCACTGCTTTGAGTTAATGTTTCATCCATGTGTTATCCATGCATTGTGCTCATGCATCCTGTCTGTTCCTTTGATATGCAAATGCCAGATTGACTGCTGTGAAGGTCCTTTGATCTATTGTTTGAGTTGGGTATAAATGCTGTGCCAAGTTTTGATTCTGCCTCTGATTCTCACTCCTGCATCTGCTGCGAGACACACACACTGTGTGCCTCCTCCTCTTTGAGAGCTGGAGGAACGAAGCTGCAGCCTGCTCAAGCCATGGGCTGCAGCCAAGTTCTGATGAAGGCGGGTGATAATAAAGCTATTTAAAAATCCAACGCTGCCTTTATATTATCATCCTCTTCACTGGTGACCCCGGAATGCACACGTTTTGTGCAAACGCAACCTTCTGATCTGAACAGCCACGCTGGCGACCCGAGACTGAAGAAAATGAGCGGCCAGCGAACGCAGCACCCGGGCATGAATGCTCCGTCGCAGTGGCCTGACTGGTCTGCCCTCCCTGCTGCCTCAGGGAGACCTCGACGCAGGGCCCACGGCGGGCGAGCTGCTCTCAGGACATCAACCAAGACTGGGTAAGCGGCAGAGAACGTCATGGGGCGCCCTCGCCGAGATCGGCACATCCATGCGGGACCGGCCGCGCAGCTCCTCCACATCAGAGCACATGCGGGCGACTCCCATGGCCGACGGAGCACACGTGGACCTGAACGCACTATGACTAATCTGCAGCCACGGCTTGTCAGAGATGTTTTTCGGCGCAGACTGCGCCGATCTCCACCAAGTTTCCGACACTGATTTCCTCTCCAGCGGGCCCACCCACGCACGGAGCCCCGGCACACGCACCGGGGGTGACGAGGACGGCGCACCACACACGAGACAAATACGGCTTTTCCGACCGCCTTCCTTCTGCTGCACACTGGCCCTTCAGGCTTGCTTGTACACCTGAGGCCCGCAGCTTGCTCACGGGATTTTATGGTCTTAGCCACGGCACACAAGGGGAATTCAGCTTTCTGCGGTTCCCGAGGCTGTAGGGTTACGTCTGCCCTAAAGTCAACACGCCAGTCCCTCTGCTTTTATTTTTTTCTTACCGCCGCTCCTGTTTCTCTTCATGGCCACGAGAGGAGTCAGAGACTAATTTTTTTCTTCTTCTGATCTCTGCATGTTCAGACGGGACATCGCGGAGCAGCAAACACTTTTGGCGCGACTCGAACCATTTTCCCGCACCCGGTCAGCATTTGCTACCCCCCCTCCCCCTCCTCCTGCACAGAGCTTTTCCCTGCTTGCTGCCCAAACTGCAACATCGAGGTCACGGTCCCCTACCGTGCCCTCTGGGGGGGAGCAGTGTAGCGGTTTGATTTAACCCCCAGAACAGGCTAAAGTCAATCACCTCACATTCTGGTCGTTTCTGCTACAGTCTGCCGGTTATGCATGTCACTGCTTTGAGTTAATGTATCCTCCATGTGTTATCCATGCATTGTGCTCATGCATCCTGTCTGTTCCTTTGATATGCAAATGCCAGATTGACTGCTGTGAAGGTCCTTTGATCTATTGTTTGAGTTGGGTATAAATGCTGTGCCAAGTTGTGATTCTGCTGCCTCTGATTCTCACTCCTGCATCTGCTGCGAGACACACACACTGTGTGCCTCCTCCTCTTTGAGAGCTGGAGGAACGAAGCTGCAGTCTGCTCAAGCCATGGGCTGCAGCCGAGTTCTGATGAAGGCGGGTGATAATAAAGCTATTTAAAAATCCAACGCTGCCTTTATTTTATCATCCTCTTCAGTCAACACCAAATTTATTGTCTAAGTTTTTTTTAGCTGATTTAGAACAATTTTGATGTGCTGAATCCAAAAATCACATTTGTTTTGCTCAATCAGGCCAACTTTTTGAATTATGGCCACATGTTATTTTACACATTTTTGTTTACATGTACAGTATGGGTATTTTCGCTTCATATGATGCAAAATTCTCCTCATGGATCGTCACCTTATCGTGGTGGGGGGGTTTGCGTGCCCCAGTGATCCCAGGAGCTATGTTGTCCGGGGGCAATTTGCCTCTGATAGGGTCTCCCAAGACAAACTGGTTCTGGGTGAAGGGCCAGACTAAGAACGATCCAACAGACTCTCATGATAAATTGTATATCAAGGATTCAGTGTACCCCGCCCGGTATGGGGTTACCGGGGCCCCACCCTGGAGCCAGGCCTGGGGGAGGGGCTCGAAGGCTAGCGTCTGGTGGCCGGGTTTCCACCCATGGGACCCGGCCGGGCTCAGCCCGAAGGAGTTACATGGGTCCGCCCTCCAGTGGGTTCACCACCTGCAGGAGGGATCATGGGGGTCCGGTGCTATGTGGATTAGGTGGCCGTCAAAGGAGGAGACCTTGGCGGACTGATCCCAAGCTTTCTAAACTGGTGTTTGGTACGTGGAATGTCACCTCTCTGGTGGGGAAGGAGCCTGAGCTGGTGTACGAGGTTGAGCGATACCGGCTAGATATAGTCGGCCTCACCTCAACACACAGCTCCGGTTCCGGAACCAGTCTCCTGGAGAGGGGCTGGAGCTTGGCCTTTTCTGGAGTTGCCCCGGGCGAGAGGCGACGAGCAGGGGTGGGTATTCTTGTATCGCCCCACCTTGCTGCCTCTATATTGGAGTTTTCCCCGGTGGACGAAAGGGTTGCTTCCCTACGCCTTCGGGTTGGGAAACGGGTCCTGACCATCATTTGTGCCTATGCACCAAATGATGTTTCAGAGTACCCACCCCTTTTGGAGTCTGTGACTGGGGTGCTGGAGGGTACTCCTCCTGGAGACTCCATTGTCCTACTGGGGGACTTCAATGCGCATGTGGGCAATGACAGTGAAACCTGGAGAGGGGTGATTGGGAGGAACGGCCTGCCCGATCTGAACCCGAGTGGTGTTCAGTTATTGGACTTCTGTGCTAACCACAGTCTGTCCATAACGAACACCATGTTCAAGCATAAGGGTGTCCATATGTGCACCTGGCACCAGGACACCCTAGGTCGCAGGTCGATGATCGATTTTGTTATCGTATCATCAGACCTGCGACCGTATGTCTTGGACACCCGAGTAAAGAGAGGTGCAGAGCTGTCAACTGATCACCACCTGGTGGTGAGCTGGATCCGATGGCAGGGGAGGAAGCCATTCAGACCTGGTAGACCCAAACGTATAGTGAGGGTGTGCTGGGAGCGTCTGGCTGAGGCCCCTGTCCGGGAGGTCTTCAACTCCCACCTCCGGAAGAACTTCAACCACATTCCGAGGGAGTCTGGAGACATGGAGTCTGAATGGGCCATGTTCTCCACCTCTGTTGTTGAAGCGGCGGCCCAGAGCTGCGGCCGCAAGGTGGTCGGTGCATCTCGTGGTGGCAACCCCCGAACCAAGTGGTGGACACCAGTGGTGAGGGGGGCCATTAAGCTGAAGAAGGAGTCCTATCAAGCTTGGTTGGCTTGCGGGACTCCCGAAGCAGCTGAGGTGTACCGGCAGGCCAAGCGGAGTGCAGCTCGGGTGGTTGCTGAAGCAAAAACGCGGGTATGGGAGGAGTTCGGTGAGGCCATGGAACAAGACTTTCGGTCGGCTTCAAAGAGATTCTGGCAAACTGTTCGGCGGCTCAGGAGGGGAAAGCAGCTCCCCGTTCACACTGTGTATGGTGCGGATGGGACACTGTTGACTTCAACTAGGGATATCGTCGGGCGGTGGAAGGAATACTTCGAGGATCTCCTCAATCCCACTGATACGCCTTCCACAGAGGAAGCAGGGTTTGGGGACGAGGGGGATGACTCGCCTATCACAGGGGCTGAGGTCGCCAAGGTGCTTAAAAATCTCCTTGGTGGCCGGGCCCCAGGGGTGGACGAGATTCGCCCTGAGTACCTCAAGGCCCTGGATGTTGTTGGGTTGTCATGGTTGACACGCCTCTGCAACATTGCGTGGAGGTCGGGGGCAGTGCCTTTGGCATGGCAAACCGGGGTGGTGGTTCCTCTCTTCAAAAAAGGGGACCGGAGGGTGTGCTCCAACTTTAGAGGGATCACACTCCTCAGCCTCCCTGGGAAGGTCTATGCCAAGGTACTGGAGAGGAGAGTCCGGCCGTTGGTCGAACCTCGGATTCAGGAGGAGCAATGTGGTTTTCGTCCTGGCCGTGGGACATCGGACCAGCTCTTTACCCTCTCGAGAATTCTTGAGGGTTCGTGGGAGTTTGCCCAACCAGTTTACATGTGTTTTGTGGACTTGGAGAAGGCATTTGACCGCGTCCCTCGTGGATTTTTGTGGGGGGTGCTTCGGGAGTATGGGGTATCGGGCTTGTTATTACGAGCTATTCGGTCTCTGTACGACCGTTGTGAGAGTTTGGTTCGTATTGCCAACACTCGGTCGGAGTCATTCCCAGTGAGAGTTGGACTCCGCCAGGGCTGCCCTTTGTCACCGATCCTGTTCATAATTTTTATGGACAGGATTTCTAGGCGCAGCCAGGGAATGGAGGGTGTCATGCTTGGTGACCACAGGATCTCATCTCTCTTGTTTGCAGATGATGTTGTCCTGTTGGCTTCATCCAGCAATGACCTACAGCTCTTGCTGGGACGGTTTGCCGCTGAGTGTGAAGCGGCTGGGATGAGAATCAGCACCTCCAAGTCCGAGTCCATGGTCCTCAGCCGGAAAAAGGTGGATTGTCCTCTCCGGGTTGGGGACAAGCTCCTCCCCCAAGTGGAGGAGTTTAAGTATCTTGGGGTCTTGTTCACGAGTGAGGGGAAAATGGAGCGAGAGATCGACAGACGGATTGGAGCAGCATCTGCAGTGATGCGGACGTTGTACCGGTCTGTTGTGGTGAAGAGGGAGCTTAGTTCTAAGGCAAAGCTGTCGATTTACCAGTCAATCTACGTTCCTACTCTCACCTATGGTCACGAGCTTTGGGTAATGACCGAAAGAACGAGATCGCGGATACAAGCGGCTGAAATGAGCTTTCTCCGTAGGATTGCTGGACTCACCCTCAGAGATAGGGTGAGGAGCTCAGTCATCCCGGAGAGGCTCAGAGTAGAACCGCTGCTCCTCCACATTGAAAGGAGTCAGTTGAGGTGGTATGGGCATCTGATTAGGATGCCTCCTGGACGCCTCCCACTTGAGGTGTTTCAGGCACGTCCCACTGGGAGGAGACCCCGGGGCAGACCCAGGACTCGGTGGAGAGACTATGTCTCCCAGCTGGTCTGGGAACGCCTTGGTATCCCCTCTGAAGAGCTGGAGCAGGTGGCTGGGGAGAGGGAAGTCTGGGCTTCTCTGCTTGAACTGCTGCCTCCGCGACCCGGACCTCCGGAAAAGCGGTAGAAGATGGATGGATGGATGGATGGATGATGCAAAATTCTTTTTTATGTCTTGAAATTCTCTGAATTTTGAACAATGATGACGTAATATTCAATTTACATGTACTTACCTTTATATAAAAGTATAAAGTACATGTACTTACCTTTATATAAAGGTAAGTACATGCACAGTACTAAGTAAGTACAGGTTTTTAGTTAGCACCTGATCGAGAGAAACTGATGTCATTTTCAGATTCAGCGGTGCAAAATTGTCTTAAATCAGTTGAAAAAACACAGACAACTTACAAAAAAAATTATTTTTGTAACCCTGTGTTATCATCAACTCTATATCATCTTCTTTTAGATTTGATTGGTGGTTGGCAACCAGCCTACAGGTGCATTACCGCCACTGACTTGATTATCATCACTCGATATCTTTGTATAAGGACTTATTATTATTATTATTATTTTAGACCTAATTGGTGGCCAGCAACAAGCCCACAGGTGCATCACCACCACTGACTTGATTATCATCACTCTATATCTTTGTATAAGGAGTTCTGAACAATCGTCTTCTTCTTCTTTTAGACTTGATCGGTGGCCGGCAACCAGCCCACAGGTGCATCACCGCCACACACCCCACTCCACATCATCACTCCATCTGGTCAGGAGCTGTAGTCCGTATCTGCGTCTCATCTCATCCTTCTTCTTCTTCTTTTAGATTTGATTGGCAGCAGTCCTCAACTGCTTCCCAATGTAGCCCCTTAATGTCAAGATATTTTTCTGCTGCTTTCAGAATGATTTTGATTTTTTCTGTCTTCTTGGAAGTCTGCGCAGTGCAGTTTATCACATCTACCACAAATAAGACAAAATTATTTTCCTTCATAACCAGAGAATCTTCCTTAATTCTGCAGCATGCACTGCAAGCCTGCACACTTTCCCTGTTAGAGTCCACTCTCACTTTCTTCTTCTTCTTAAAGAAAATCAATCAAGAGTGTTATCAAGTGCTGATGAATCAGAAGATGAACAATCCCGGAATAAACAGAAGGAGTGTAAAGTCATCATTAAACTTACTCAGGAAGGACCATCATTTCGTGAGTGAAACCCAATTAAGCTCTCAAATGCAATTAATAAGTCACTTGGAGAAGTTTTAAATGCAAGAATCCTTCATAGTGGTTTGTCACTAGTTACATGTAAAGATAGTGTTCAACAAGGAAAAGCAATCACAGTCAGTAAGATGGAGGGGTAAAATGTGCAGTGTTCAGTATTGGAAGGAAATAAGGCAATGAGAAGAGTGACATTGGATATTTCACAATGGCTGTCTCAACTGATGAAATAATGAGGAACTTAATTGGAGCAAAAGTGACAGAGGTATAAAGATTGAAAACTAATAGAAATGGCAAAAAATGTGATAGCCTGTCAGTAATGTTAAAATTTGATGAAACAAGACTGCCAAGTAAGGTGCATATTGGCTACAATAGCTATGAAGTCAGACTTTACATTCCTCCTCCACTCAGATGTTTCAAATGTCAAAAGTTTGGTCATGTAGCAGCGATATGCAAAGGTAGACAACGATGTGCCAGATCCTCCGGTGAACATGAATATGGCAAATGTGAAGAGGAGCCAAGTTAAAGTGCTGTAACTGCGGTGGTGAACATAGCTCTGCATATCAAGGTTGTGAAGCCAGCAAAAGGCTTCACAACCTTCCTTCCTTCCTACCTATGGCTGTCAGACTGTATAACCTAAGTAGGGCTGCTCGCAGAGATAGCAAAAAAACGTGACGACCTAATAGTATTGAATGCAAAAGACACAACAGACTTACACAAATGGTCCCCTCCAGTATACAACTAGGACAATATCAGTCGCTACGGAGGGTGACAGTATATATGGGTACATATTCATACTATGTAGGATAACTAAGTAGACGGTTATGCTGTTTATTCCATCTTGCTACAATGCTCCGCACTGTGTATATATATTTATATATTTATGTGTACGTATGTATATTCACTGCTTTTATTATTTTTTTTAATTTTTATTATCTTTCTTAATTATTGCTCTGAGTGTTGCTATCCCTGTGCTGCTGCAATCCTGGAATTTCCCCATTGTGGGTCTAATAAAGGCTAATCTTATCTTAAAAGAGCAGCAGAAATTCAGCAGATAAAAGTCTTCCAGGGATTAACATATGCAGAAGCTGCGAAAAAGGTGCCAGCTAAAAAAGTGGGAGTGGACTCTAACAGGGAAAGTGTGCAGACTTGCAGTGCATGCAGTACAATTAAGGAAGATACTCTGGTTTTGAAGGAAAATAATTTTTTCTCATTTGTGATAGATGTGATAAACTGCACTGCGCAACTTCCAAGAAAACAGAAAAAAATCAAAATCATTGTGAAAGCAGCAGAAAAATTTCTAGGCATTAAGGGGCTACATTGGGAAGCAGTTGAGGACGTAGACATCATGGGCTGGTGGATCAACTGCCAATCAAGTCTAAAAAAAGAATAATAATGAGATGAGATGCAGATACGGACTACAGCTCCTGATCAGATAGAGTGATGATATAGAGTGGCGTGTGTGGTACCAACCGCCAATCAAATCTTCTTCTTTTAGATTTGGTGGCTGGCCACGTACTTCACTCTAAACAAGAAGAAGAAGAAGCTATGAGGAAAACGTCACAGCGCTATGAGAAAAACGTCAGAAAGCTATGAGGAAACCGTCAGAAAGCTATGAGGAAAACAAGCGTCACAAAGAAAACGTCACACAGCTATAAGAGGAAAATGTCACAAAGCTATGAAGAAAACGTCACAAAGCAGAGGAAAATGTCACAAAGCTATGAGGAAAACGTCACAAAGCTGAGGAAAACATCACAAAGCTATAAAGAAAAAGTGACGGACTTGGTGCTGCTGACCAGATAAGAGTGATGATATAGAGTGAAGTACGTGGCGGTAATGCACCTGTAAGCTGGTTGCCAACCGCCAATCAAATCTAAAAGAAGAAGAAGGAAAACGTCACAAAGCGGTGGTGCACCTGTGAGATGGTTGCCAGCTGGCAATCAGATCTAGAAGAAGAGGAAGAGTGATATAAAGTGAAGTATGTGGCGGTATTGCACCTGTAAGCTGGTTGCCAACTGCCAATCAGATCTAAAAGAAGAAGATGATTGGCAACCAGTTTACAGGTGCATTACCGACACATATTTCTTCTTTTAGATTTGATTGGCGGTTGGCAACCAGCTTACAGGTCTTCTTTTAGATCTGATTGCCGGTTGGCAACCCACCAACACCTTCTCCTTCTTCTCCTTCCTGCTGCAAATGCTCGACCTAGGACTTCTGCCTTTTCTTTGTCTGATACAGCCATCTTGTCCCCATCCACTAGAGCTGGAATTTTGACTGATACCCTTTTCCCACTCATTTTTTAAACATACCCCAGACATCACCTAATTCTGTTTTCCTACCAAGGGTGGAACAAAATTCTCTCCATGTTGATCTTTTCCTGTTTTTGATAATCCTTCAAGCTACTGCCCTTTTCTTTTGATAATCTATTAAATTTTCACTATTCATATTCTTCCTCAGCTCTCTGAATGCCTTGTTTCGCTCTTTTACTGCAATATTACATTCCTCATTCCACCAGGGTACAATCTTCTTCCTACCCTGTGTAGTTTTCTTAGGTATACTTGCTATTGCAGCATTCAGAATATGATTGGTTACCTGATTTGAACACTCGTCTATGCCACCTTCTAATGTTACCAAATGACATGATTGTACACAGTATTACCTAAATTTTCCCCAATCTGCCTTGTCAAAACACCATCTTGTAAAACATCTCCCCTCTCGTATACATACTTCAGTTTTAATGACTGTAAGTGTTGGGAAGTGATCACTTCCCATAGGTGTACTGTTCATAACAGTCCATTCACAGGCGCTCACTAAAGAATCAGATACCAGAGTCAGGTCAATACATGATGATGTGCCCCTATGCACATCGTGGCCGGGTTGGCCGGAGAATGGTCTGGGGTGGTGGACTACCGGTTCCGGTAGTGACACCACCTAGGGTATAAGGGTCCTGGGCGGAAGGGGCTTGTCCTCTTTTGCTGTAGATGCCCTGGCCTGGTGGAGAGTGCTGCAAGTCCGTAAGGTCTTGTATATATTTCTGTTAATAAAGCTCTGTTAACAGCACTGCCGCCCTGCTCATTATTGCCTGAATTATGGACACATCATTTGGCGATGAGGAAAAAGCGGTTATGGAGAGGTCAGTTGCCAATTTTTGGCCATTTTTGGAGGCACCTGGAGAGCCGCCCATGCCGTGGTCCAGGTGGTTTGCTGCATTTACCAACTACTTAGTGGCTTTGAACCTTGGCAAGCTTGAAAAGCTTTGCGTAAAGGCAATTTTGGTCCATAATTTGGGTATGGAGGGGCAGAGGATTTTGGAGAACTTGGGAGGAGCCGATAGCTTCGACGAGGTCATGGAGCTAATGATGCGCCATTTTTGCGCTCCTGGAAACATCAATGTCCAACACATTCAATTTCGACAGCGCCACCAGCAGACGGGAGAGTCTGTAAGAAGATTTATAGCAGACCTCCGTGAGCTGGCGAGGGAATGCAAGTTTGGAGACCTGAAAGATGAAATGATCCGGGATCAGCTGGCGGAGCATGTTCAGTGTCCTGCAGCTCGGTCGAGGCTTTTGACACACCCAGGTGCACTGATGTTGACCGCCGCTATCGAGCTGGTTCAGCAATTTGAGGCAGCTGAAACAATAGCAAGAGGCCTCAACCTCTCCAACCCAGGACGAGCCTCCCTTGAAGGTGCTGAATTTGGACCCTGAGGATGAGGACAGCGGGGATGACGATTATGCCTCCATGGTCAAGATTAGGACCGCCCCAGGAACGCCAAGATGTTACGGGTGTGGGTCCCCTAAATACCTCTATAAGTCCAGGGAATATCCGGCGAAAGGCAAGAGTGGGAGGTGTGGCTTACTGAACCACTTTGCCAGGACTTGTAAGAATTTTGAGCGGAGGGATCAAGAGCGTGAGGCCGATCCCTCACCAAAGACTCCGACGATAGTCCATACTGTTTCCCCAGAGATGAATGGACATATCAGCTGTGCTGTATCGCTGGACGGCGTTGAGGTGACGCTTTTGGTTGGCACAGGAGCGGTGATCTTCCTTTTGAATCTAGCGACAGTGAAGAGTCTGTTTCCCCACCCTCATGTCCATAAAAGGGCTAGACCATATTTCAGCTATGGAATGACCAGACTGGCTGTCTTAGGATCTCTGGAGATGGAGGTACGGTACAGATCTGTGACGTTGCCGAATGTTCATGTTATTGTCACTGCTGCCGGAGCTAACATCATGGAATGCAATATGTTTTATGGACTGGGTTTTTCCATCACCAGCAACACCGGAGAGGAGTGGTTAGGCTGTGGGTTGTGGAACTGACCTGCTCCGTGTGTGGAAGATGAGGAAGTGTGGGATCCTGAATGGTCTGGCATTTCTGGAGGAGAGCACACCCATCGCCATGCGATGTCAGCCCGGGACAGACCCGATGCCAGCATCCATGGTACCCTTAGTGTGGGTGCTGGATGGCACACCAGGACCCCCGGAGTGACCCGTAAGCTTGAGGCGCCCACGCTGAGGACTGAGGGGGCAAGACCACAGAGTGCAGTGTTGAAGCACTCTAAGCGACAACCTTCTAGGACATCGAACCGGACCCGCAAGTTGACCGGTTCCGAGGAGGAGGCTCACTTACACCATGGTGACCCGAGGAAGCTGGACAGAGAGCTCCCCTGCAGATTGGTGACAGATGCCGCCCAAGTGTGGAAGCTCGCCTGAGAGGGACACACGGGACGCGTGAACGACACGAGGACCAGGGGCAGCTCAAGGTGGTGGCTGCCCGGGCTGACGGGTTTCTGGGCCTGTCAGACAAGACGTGGAGGCACCCCAACAAACTGTGCCGCGTAGTGGTGAAGAGCAGAAAGTGCAGTTCAACCCCAGAGGCCAGGAAGAGAAGGAACTCTGGATGGGAACCACGAGATGGCAATCCAGGGGGAGGGCGCTCCACTGGATGTGTTAAATGACTGGGGGTATGTTTGATTAGTGCGTTTTAAGTTTTGGTGCTCCTATTGTCAAGTGGCCCTCACTCTTGTGAGGTTTGACCAGCAGTTTCCCCCACTTGAACGGGAAGCTTGCTTCGGAAGATAGAACTGGAAGTCACTCAATGACCAAGATTCAGCTTTTTCCTTTTATTTTGAAAAGGCATCAAGGCCAAGTACAGGCGAAAAACCTATAAATACAAACACAAATAGAAGGTCAAGGAAAATGTAACCCAAGAATCCATAATAAATCAACATAACCCAAAATCAAATACTCAATTTTTAAACTACTAAAAATTAATCTTGAAATAAGTAGAAAATACCCACATCTAAAACACCCCAAATACTAAATATATCTTAAAACACTGTTCAATAATGATTTTTAACCATACAACTTTAGCAGCTTTTAACTTTTAAACTCTTAAAATAAACTCCATTTTTAACTATACTTTTAAACCCACATGATATTAAATTTATAACATTTTAACTTACATTTCAATCACATGATTTTTGAATGCATCACATTTAACCTAAATTTGATCAAATGATTTTCCAAATGCAGCTACAAAGACACATACTGTATCACAAATGAACCCTCACCGGCTCCTTTTTCCTTGCTTGAAACAAGCTTTAGTCCTGCAGTCTCCTTTTCCCAAGTCCAGACTCTCCAACCATTTCTCTCACACACTGCTTACTCCCCACTGCCCTGTGAATAACTGCCTCCAAACTCCCTTAATCACCAGATCATTCCCACCTGGTGCAATCAACCAACTGCCTTCAGGCTGGGAGGCACACCCAGACCTGAAGCACTCAGGCAGAGAGGGTGTGGCCTGCAGCTCAGGTCAACACCTAAACATGTCATTATGTGCATAGTTTTAGCCTTATTGGAGTGTGCCCCGATTATTTGAAGTAAGAGAAAAAATAAAAAGAATATATTATTGGTTGATTGTTATAAAGTGGAAATTGTGTGATTTAAAAAAAAACAGAGTAAAGAAGATAATTTTTCATAAATATTGTAGAGAGAGAAATGAGCAGGCGAAGTAGTGAGCTGGATCAGAGTAGACTTTATTCTCTCTCTATCCATCAGTCAACAAGAAGAATAACCCAGGTTGCTGGCATCTCTCTTTTATAGCTTACAACCTCGCCTAGTGACCTGGGGGGTTCACATCACAATACATCAATTACAATCCCCTTTGTCACCCAGCCTGTTGGCGCATTATTATGCAGTCCAGTGGAGAATGCATATTATCATTCAGTCCGGTGGAGAAGGTGCATTATCATGCGGTCCTATGAAGAAAACCACAGTCTGCCCTGCATATCCGTCTACAGCCTTTTAGCATCTCCTCCTGTGCCATTCAGTCTGAGTGGAGAATGTAATGTCTAGGTCCCCCACACCGCTCCCCCCGAAAACTCAGACTGGGCCTTAACCCTCATGCCCTGTGAGCTTCAGCCGACGTCCGTAGCGGCTGTAACAGGAGGTTGCCGGCTCCGAGGCACTGCTGTGCCGGAAAGACACTCCCGGAGGCACGTCCGTCTGTGGGGGAACAATGGGGAGTTGGGGGGGAAACACATCTTCACCATGCCATTGTGACTCAGCTGACGAGTCATTTACCTTGGGAGTTTTCAGTGGGGGTCATCCACGCCGAGGAGCTCCCACCTGCTCGTCTGCTAATACAAAGGCGGGCTTAAGCCTGTCGATGCAAATTGTTTCTCTGCGTCCCCCCAAGTCTAACACAAAATGTTTATCCCCAGGTTCTAACACTCTGAATGGGCCGTCGTAGGGCAGGTGCAACGGGGTCCGGTGGGCATCGTGCCTGACAAACACAAACGACGCATCCTTCAAGGTCCTTGGCACGAAAGCATGAGGAAAACAGTGGTGGGCTGGGCCGGGTACAGTCCCTGCCTCTGCACTATGTAGTGAAGGCGGGGATGGATCAGTGTTCCGCGTGGGGTTGTCAGGCAAAAATTCTCCGGGGAGCCGCAGCGGCTGGGAAAAAACAAGCTCTGCTGGGGAGGCAGCCAAATCCTCCTTCAGTGCTGAACGCAACGCTAATAGAACTCACAGCAACCGGTCCACCCAATTTGCATCTGTAAGCGAAGCCCTGAGCGCTGCTTTAAGCGACCTATGGAAACGCTCGCATAACCCATTGGCCTGGGGGTTGTATGCAGTCGTGCAATGAATGGTAACACCCAGGCTCTGGGCCATCATGGACCAGAGGTCGGTAACGAACTGCGGGCCCCGGTCGGATGTGATATCCGAAGGGGCGGTGAAGCGTGCCACCCACGCTGCCAAAAAAGCGCATGCAACTTCTGCGGACGCGGTGGAAGCTAGTGGCACCGCTTCAGGCCAGCGCGTGGTGCAGTCCACCACTGTCAGGAGGTGCGTAAACCCCTGCAATGGCGGGAGGGGGCCCACGAGGTCCACGTGAACGTGGTCGAACCTCTTAGCCAGGACATGGAACGGCTCAAGGGGGGTCTTTGTGTGCCTGTGCACCTTGGCTCATTGGCACGCTACACAGGCTGCAGCCCACTCTTTCACCTGTTTGCGCAGGCTCGGCCAGACGAACTTTGTTCCCACCATTTTGACTGACGCGCGCACTCCTGGGTGCACCAGGGAGTGAACCGACTCGAAAACGCAGCGGCACCAAGCACGTGGGACCACCAGGCACGGGCGGCCTGTGGAGACGTCACAGATTGGGGGGGCCCATCTTGCAGTACTCTGCTCTCCAGCCTTAACCCTGTTGGTCCAGACTGGAGCTTGCAAACGTCCGCATTGCCGATCTGCTCGGCGGCCATGGCCGTGTAATCTATCCCTGTGTAGACTGGGGCCACTAATGGGCGCGAGAGGCAGTCTGACACCACGTTGAGTTTACCGACCACATGCTGAATGTCGGTCATAAACTCTTGAGATCGCGGCCAGCTGTCTCTGCTGCCAGGCCAACCATGGTTCCGAAACCTTGGCCATAGCGTACATTAGCGGCTTGTGGTCCACAAACGCAGTGAAGCTGCGCCCTTCCAGCCAGAACTGGAAGTGGCATATGGCCAGGTGAAGAGCTAGTAACCCCCTGTCGAACGCGTTGTATTTACGCTCATTGTCGCGCAAAGACCTGCTAAAAAAAGGCAAGTGGCTACCAAGAACCGGCGACATGCTGCTCCATGACGGCCCCTATGGTCACGTCCAATGCGTCAGTAGTGAGCGCTATCCAAGCCACCAGGTCCGGGTGTGCCAGTAGTGCGGCGTTCGCTGGGGCTGTTTTGGCCTCGGAAAACGCCTGCTCTCGCTCAGGAGTCCAGTTGACTCTGTCCGCCGGTTTCCGTTTCTTAAGTGTGGTGTACAATGGCTGCATGAGCTGGGCTGCGTGGGGGAGGAAACGGTTGTAAAAGTTAACCATCCCCCAAAACTCCTGCAGCGCCCTGACCGTCTGAGGCCGGGGAAAATCTGCCACTGCGCGCACTTTGTCCGGTAAGGGTATCGCGCCCTCCGGTGAGATGCGGTGGCCCAAAAAGTCGATTACCTTAACCCCAAACTGGCACTTCACCGGGTTGATTATTAACCTGTGCTCTTCCAACCTCTGGAAAACTGTCCTGAGGTGGGCTACGTGTTCGTCCTCAGACACGCTGGCCACCAGGATGTCGTCCAGGTAGATGAACACAAACGGCAGATCGCGCAGCACCGCATCCATCATGCATTGGAATGTCTGTGCCGCACCTTTTAACCCGAAAGGCATGCAAAAGAACTTGAAAAGACCAAATGGGGTTATTACTGCCGTTTTGGGTATGTCTTCCACACGCACCGGGACCTCGTGGTACCCGCGGACCAGGTCCACCTTGGAAAAAATGCGTGCCCCGGTGAGGTGGATGGAAAAATCCTGAATATGGGGGATCGGGTAGCAATCGTGCGTTGTGGCATTGTTTAATCTGCGGAAATCGCCACATGGTCACCACAATCCCTCAGCTTTAGGCACCATATGTAACGGGGATGCCCATGGGCTGTTTGAGCGCCTGATGATGCCCAACCTTTCCAACTTGGCGAACTCCTCGTGCGCACTGGCCAGTTTAGCTGTGTCCAGGCGCGGAGGTCGTGCGAAAACGGGTGGCCCCATGGTGGAAATGAAGTGTTCCACCCCATGTTTAGTGACAGCCGCCAAAAACGTTGGGTTCACATCACAATACATCAATTACAATCCCCTTTGTCACCCAGCCTGTTGGCACATTATTATGCAGTCCGGTGGAGAATGCGTATTATCATTCAGTCTGGTGGAGAAGGCGCATTCTCATGCGGTCCTATGGAGAAAACCACAGTCTGCCCTGCATAGCCATCTACAGCCTTTTAGCGTCTCCTCCTGTGCCATTCAGTCTGAGTGGAGAATGTAATGTCTAGGTCCCCCACAATATATTGAATATGTAGAGAAATCACTAGTTGATTTATTTATGTGAATATTGAAATTGAAAAGAAACACTGAGTTGTTTGGTTTTAGTAAGTAAATGTTTAAATTGATGTTGTAAAGAAATAAAAATTTTATTGCTCAGGTGGGAGCTGCCCAACACTGCTGTTATTGTGATGTGCCTGAGTGTGGAGTGGGTGAGTTGGGATGGGGGCAGCCAATAGGGGGTTAGACTCGTTTTATACTTATATTGTTCTTTGTGTACTGTGTATTTGGTTTGCTTATTCAAGGGATTAATTTCATTAGAAACACTGCTTCTTTTATTTTGGACTGTCAGGAACAAGGCGGCAGAATAACCCGCCTGGCCGGTGTAGGGGGCGCTGGTAGTCTACCCAGTCCCTCAGCCTTGGTTGTGAATGGATATCTATTTCTTTTTGTACATATGTTTTATGACTAGAGTGTGAATCAGGTGATAAATCTGGGTGGGCCAACCTGTGTGCTTGCATTTTTTTTGAAGGGGAGGGGTGTTACATATAGAAATTAGTAGTATTAGTAAGATAGCAGCCGGATTGGCCGGGGAATGGTCTGGGGCGGCGGACTACTGGTTCCGGTAGTGATGCCACCCAGGGTATAAGGGGCCTGGGCGGAAGAGGCTTGTCCTCTTTCGCTGTAGATGCCCTAGCCTGCTGGAGAGTGCCGAAAGTCCATAAGGTCTTGTATATTGTTCTGTTAATAAAGCTCTGTTAACAGCACTGCTGTTAACTGCGCATTATTGCCTGAATTATGGACACAACAAATACACCTGTAAGCTGGTTGCCAACCGCCAATCAAATCTAACAGAAGAAGAAGAAATATATAACAGTATATAAATTGCTAAATGAACGAATTTCAAGTTTAATTGTTTCATACTTTCTATCAACAGTCTTGCATTTTAAAAATTAAACCCCTGAAAGCCCCGCCCCTTCCCCAGTTCACTTCCTGTTATACTTCCTGTAATCAAAGCAGCAGCTAGCTGTCACCTGTTACATAGTGATGTCGACCCCCTCTAGTCCCCGGGCCGCCATCTTGCTACTGTATTCCCCATCTGTAACGTCACCCTCTTGTTTTCTGTGTTTTTTCACTTGCTAACGGTGTTTCCAACGATGGCTCAGGCCAGCGTGGTTCTGGATAAGGACCAGCTGAACTGCTCCATCTGCCTGGACGTGGTAAAAGACCCGGTGACCATCCCCTGCGGACACAGCTACTGCTCGGGCTGCATTCAGAACTACTGGAACCAGGACGACTACCTGGGGATCTTCGCCTGCCCGCAGTGCAGACAGACCTTTAACCCGAGGCCCGTCCTCAACAGGAACACCATGCTAGCCGACGTGGTGGAGAAGTTCAAGAGGACGAGGCTCCAGGAGCCCTCGGAGTCAGTCGACCAACGTTTAGCCGAAGACGGGGAAGCGGAGTGCGACGTGTGTAACGACGGGGGGAAGCTCAAGGCCGTCCGATCCTGCCTGGTCTGCCTGGCGTCCTACTGCGACCTGCACGTCCGGCCGCACTACGACTCCGCAGCCTTCAAGAAGCACAAGCTGGTGTCGGCTAACAAGCGGCTCCGGGAGACCATCTGTCCGCGACACGACAAGCTGCTGGAGGTTTACTGCCGCACCGACAAACGCTGCATCTGCTCCCTGTGTCTGACCGACGAGCACAAGGGACACGACATCGTCCTGATCGAGGAGGAGCTGGAGCAGAAACAGGTAGAAACAAGGATAAACCATCTTTATTGCCATTCAATCCAAACAGCCAATCATGTACAGTAGAACGAAATTATGTTTTCTCTTCTCTATAATGTTAATCAGAGGGGTCGCTGCCACAAATTTCCCTCCTCCATTCCATTATTGCTGAGCACCAAGCTGGACGGCAGGAAGTTCCGCTTCTATATGGTCTTCGGCATGATTATATAGCTGGTACTTTGGAGTCAAGTTAACCCAGGACTAAGGGAAGCACATGCACATTATTTCCAGATCCAGAGATTCAACCTTCTATGCCATGTTGCCTTGGAGGTCACCAGAGAAGCAGCTGAACAATGCTCCTCTCACCCTTACTCCTGTCTGGCCTCCTCATCTTAGCCACTAATGTGTGAGGTTTATCATCAACTGAATCACATCCATCACTGCTTGAAAGAGCCCCAAACCAACACAGGTTTGCAGCCAAGCAAACACTCTTTACAATTTTTTTATAGTGACAAATATTTTTTTATGTAACTGCCCGGTACGTTGGTCAGCTGTGCTTTATAAATTAATATATTTGATAGGACACACTGAAACGTTAATGGCTTATATGCAGTGAACACGAGTCGGTGTAAAGCTATTCACAAAATTCTGGTTTCATTAATCTGTCTTGTCGTTTTACATTTTCTAAAGTTTCCACCATAATCCAGTTCATAATTAAAAATTAAAGAAAAAAAGTTTGATGTGATCCAGTGACCCGAAGTCTTATTTACGAAGGACCAAAATCAATCCTATTAATACGCTTTGGAGCAATAGGGCACAGCAGAAAAATGAAAAGATGAAACCAGCCTTTTCTTCTTAAAGGCTTATGATTTAAAGCATATTTTAAGGTGGAGTTGGAGGACACAAAGAGGCTTTAACCAGAGCTGCATTACATTAGTTAATTCCACATTTGACTGTCAGCCTGTGGAGGATCCTAACCTTTTTCATTTTCTCCACCACACAAGATTCCCAGTGAGCATTTATACTATGTACCAATTAAACTACTAAGAATATATAAAAACACAGCATTTTCCATCCAGCTATCATAATGCAAGAGGTGGGGCACGTTTTATCCTTGTTTGCAATTGATGTGAACACGTTATAGTTTTACAGTCTAATTCTGGAAACCTCTTCAGAGCAGACAAAGCCTTACTCCCTCCTAATGGGTTCCTGGATTATAGGTTTTAAACTTGGGGTCTGCTGTATCTGCAGAACCAACTACAGAATGGTGGATTCCTTACTTACGTTCAATGAAGATAAATTTAATCTTACATTTCCACCATTTTTTTTTCCTCAGAGGCAGCTTGGTGACTTGAAGCAGAGTTCCCAGCTGTGGATTCAGCAAAGGGAGAAAGAGGTGCAGGAGCTGAGACAAGCCATTCTCTCTCTCACTGTGAGTGCTCACATCACAGTTGGCCATTTAATTGTATTATGCTAATCTTTTATTTCTAACTTTCTTCACTCTTCTTGCCGTTCCTTCATGTTCACCTCCAGCGTTCGGCTCGAGCAGCAACTGAAGAGAGCGACGCCGTTTTCAATGAGCTGATTCAGTCGTTGGAGCTGAAACGCTTTGAGGTGAGGGAGCTGGTCAAAGCTCAGGAAAAGACGGCTATCGGTGAGGCCGAGCGGCTGCTGGAGCAGATCCAGAGGGAGCTCAATGAGCTGAAGAAGAGTGAAGCTGAACTACAGAAGCTCTCCCATGCTGACGACCCAATCCATTTTATTCAGGTAACACTGCTCACTCTCATTTGTCTGGATGGTGACTCACTGACAAACAGTCAAGCTTCACCGTGTCTCCATCTCTGTGTTTAGAGCTGCCAGGCTCTTAATGCTCCAGCTGTACTGTCACTTTTGCCTTCAGTCACCGCTGACCCTGGCCTTACCTTCAGCTCGGTGACGACAGCTGTGTTGGAGTTTAAGGTGCTGCTGAAGGATGTGTGCCAGGATGGATTTGTTACCATTTATGAGAGGGGTACACCCAAAATGGTTACAGCACAGTTCATGTTTTTATGTGGTCTGACTGGTCTGTTGACCTCGTGTCATGTGATTTTACTTTTCTCTGGTTTGCAGTGAGAAATGTGGCAATTGTGAGCCCTCAGCATCCTGCAGTCCAGCATGACGCGTCACAGTCTGTGGACACTGGGTCAACTGCTCAAACGGAAGCAGCGCGTGAGTCTGAGCTAATACTGAGACACTGGGACAGTAATTCTGCATTGTATAATTACCCCTCCTTATATATTTCTTAAAACATAATTTTACTATTTGAATTTCATAGACAACAAACTATCTTGACATTTTTTGATTTCATATGCTGAGAGTCTAACATCCCAAACTTGGAAGAACATTAATAAAAACAAAGACCAACTGATTATTCAGCTTAGGGTATGTATGTGTATATGAGGGTGGTATGGGACATGTATGAGGACAGCAAGATGGTGGTGAGTCGTGCTGATGGACTCAAGGTGAGGATGGGATTACATCAGGGATCAGTTCTGAGCCCCTTCTTTTTTTCTTTGGTGATGAACAGGCTGGCAGACGAGCTCAGGCAGGAATCTCCATGAGCTGTGATGTTTGCAGATGACATTTTTTTTTTTTTTTGTTTTGTTTTTTGTTTGTTTTTTGTTACTTATTTGTACCCGTAGGTAGACTTGGTTTGCAGTCTGGTGACAAGCCACAGGCTGCTGGTCGCTGCGTGCGCGAGCGCCCTAAACCTACATGTTTTTGGTGTGCGGGAGGAAATCGGAGAAATCCCGGAGTAAACCCGCGCAACACGGGGAGAACATGCAAACTCCACACAGCTCACTGTTGGTCGGGGGCTGGGATCGAACCCACAATCTCATGATCCCCGCGATACCCCGGCCGAGGGTAAAACTGTGCTGCCACAGTGCTAAACCACTGCGCCACCGTGCAGCCTGATGACATTGTCTATAGTGAGAGCAGGGAGCAGGTGGAAGAGAACCTGGAGAGGTAGCGGTATGCCCTGAGAAGAGGAATGAAAGTTGGTAGAAGCAAAACAGAATACATGAGTGTGGGAGGCAGGTGTAACAGTGAAGATGCAAGGAGCAGAGGTAGTGACTGCAGTTGAGTTTAAATACCTGGGTTCAACCATCCAATGCAATAGAAAATGCACAAGAGAGGTGAATAAGAGAGTGCAGGCAGGCTGGAGTGGGTGGAGACGAGTGTCAGGGGTGATTTGTGACAGAAGGGTAGCAGCAAAAGTGAAAGGGAAGATTTACAAGACAGTAGTGAGACCTGCTATGAGGTTTGGTTTGGAGACAGTGGCACTGACAAAAAGACAGGAGGCAGCGCAGAAGGTCCTAGAGTTGAAGATGCTAAGATGCTCATTTGGGAGTGACTAAGAGGGACAGAATTAGAAATGAGGACATCAGTAAATCTGCTCAGGTTGAGCAGATTGGAGACAAAGTAAGAGGGGCAAGGCTGAGATGGTCTGGACATGTGCAGAGAAGGGATAGTGGGTATATTGGACAAAGGATGTTGAAGCTGGAGCTGCCAGGCAGGAGGAAAAGAGGAAGACCACAGAGAAGATTCATGGATGTAGTGAAGGAGGACATGGAGAGGGTTGGTGTGAGAGAAGAGGATGCAAGAGACTGGGTGAGATGGGAGCAGCCAGAAGAAGATTCAGAGCTTTTTCTTTGTAAATTTGTGACTCTAAAATGAATTAAACTGACTACAGGGCACTCGGAGTGCATAACTCCACCAAGGCTCCCTGCCTCTGTCTGTCCATACCTTGTGAGATATAACCTTGGTCGATGTATGCACTCATGGATCACCTCCAAAATCTGTTGGCCTCACCTGTAGCCCAAGGGCCACCTCTTGTGAAATTTTCATCAAAATCCATTGAGTAATTTTAGTGTAATCCTGACAGACAGAAAACAAGCCAACAGGCAATTACATTACCTCCTTGACAAGGAGGTGTCAGAGCCATGTATCACGTAGCTTCAAAGTTGCAGATAATGGCAATTTTAATAAAGATGAAAGTGACTGCAAACAACAAAGATGCAATTTATTCTTTTTAAATTGTTGAGATAAATTTTCTGGTAAAATCTATTTTTACATTGTTTATAGTTTTATTTTTAGTGTACAGTTTGCAATATGGGGAGAAAAAAGTATATCCTAACATTGTCATGTTTATGCCCCTACGGGCCAGGGAGACGGACTCAGGCGCTGAATTACACTCATGACATTTATTAAAGAAAAGAACTGAAGTCCAAAAACTGAGTAGACATACAAAAAATGCAAACAAGAGAGAGACTTACAGCTGGCATCCCTGGGCCGGCATTGCCCAGTGAACGCGGGAGTAGTTGAGGAGGATTACAGGTGAAAGTACAAGTTGGCGTACAATAGTGTGGCGAGGAATGAATGAACACGGGCAGGCAAAATACAGGCAGATAACAACATAAATGACCCCAGGTGTGGGTGCACCTGAGCGAGGGGAAGGAGAAAATCAAAATGGTGATTGGGACCAGCTGGTGATGATGAGAGGGGAGTAGTTGGACTGGCAGTCTGACAGACAACGCCCATACAAAGTGCAGACCAGGAAATGTTGCCTGACAGCTGTCAGTCTACAGAATCAATATAAGAAATAAACACTCAGAAACAGACTGGAAATTAATTGTAAATGAAACAAAACATGACCAAAACAGACTGAACATAAACAAGGAAAATGGAAGGCAGTATAATAACTCGAAAGGGCATAACAATACAACAGATAAATATGAATACAGAGAAAAAGCCACGAGACTGAGCTTGGGAGAACATCCAAGCTCAGTCTGTGACAGAGCCTCCCTCTCAAGGAATGGATCCCGGACGCCCCAACGTAACACCAAAAGAAAAAAGAAAAAAACTGTCCCCATCCCCCAGCAGAACACACAATAACCCACCCAGGGTGGGTTGTAGGGGGAACAGGCTAGGAGGGCACGAAACAAAAAGCCCGCTCAGGACCCACACCAGAAAAACACACACTGTTTGACTATCTGAGGCGCTCCGTTGTGCCATCAGCCTCCACCCCCTCTAGTGGTCAAGATTTTTTCAAGAAAATATTCAGTTCAGATGTCAGAGATTTCCAAAGCTATAACTAAAGTCATAAGAGATAATTGCTTACTGTCAATTGGAAAGATGTAGAATTTTTTTTTTTTTTTTGATTTTGTATACCTTAATGATCCCCAGAGGGGAAATTGAGGGCATCCACTTGGATGGATGAAGCAGCCACGGTACGGCGCTATCCCTTTACCATTCACACACACATTCACACCTAGGGCCGCTTTAGAGTCTCCAATTAACCTAACCTGCATGTTTTTGTTTTTTTTTTGTTTTTGTTTTTTTTTTGGCCTGTGGGAGGAAACCAGAGAAGTCCCGGAGTAAACTCACGCAGACACGGGGAGAACATGCAAACTCCACACAGATCACTGTTGGTCAGGGGCTGGGATCGAACCAGGGATCCCATGGCTAAGGGTGAATTGCTGTGCTGCCGCAGTGCTAACCACTGCGCCACCGCACCGCCCAAGTAAGAATATGATCCAAATTTTGAGATGGGAGTAAATTTATGCATCTAATTTGCATAATGCCACAACAGCCATATCGCATTACATAACTTTCAGTCAAAAGTGGACTTTGTTCATATTTACACAAAGAATGAATTTTGTTTTTTGTCACCGTTTTTTGTTTTGGGCATTTTATTATCTTATCTTCAAAGTACATGATCCAGAAAATCAGTACATTGTAAACAAACAAAGACATTCATCACTTACCACTGGCCAGGTGGCTCGCTTTGTCCTTTTGCGGCATCCTGGTCATTATTTTGTCATCTCCCAGTCATTTTCGCTTTCTCTCCCACATCCAGAAACTGTTATGATTATTCCACATCAATTTTGCGTTTATTCCGCAGCAATTTATCTTACATGACGACACGGGACCGGCGCAATTGTTCTGTCCAGTCACATGGCGCTGGGGTCAATGGCAGGTGAACATCAACCAGCTTCACCCACCCTCTGTTATAACAAAATGTAGATATTTACCTTCATAAGCTAAATAATCTCCTTTTAGAATCATAGTTGGCAAGTTTGGGAGCAAATGCCTCCTCCGTCTTGCGATCGAGCACATCAACATTTTATTTATTTTTTTTTTACAAACTCTTATTTTCTGGTGTCCAGAAGTGAGGTTTTTGGATGGTTATATGGGGGCCATTAGTCCTCCAAGGGAAGAGCAGTAAGTCATACATGTCTGCCACCTTGTGAGGTGGAATACTTAGTACAACTGGGGATTTATTATGGTTTATGGCCACGTCACATGACAGTCGCAGAACTGTGACACAGACAGTCCACAGCACTATCTGTCCATAAAACCAATACTGACAAAGGGTTAACCCCCCCCCCCCCCTTCCCGGCCCAAGGAGCTTTAGAGTTCAGGGGGCCACCCAAAGTCCCAGGCCCGGTTGACAACAAGGTGCACCAAGTCAGGTGGCCTGCCAAAGTCCCAGGCCAGCCGGACGGCCAGGTGGTACAAGTTGGGTGGCCTGCCGGAAAATATGGACCACCTGACCCAGCGGTTCAGTCTTTAAGGCAGCCACCTAAACAGAAGAGGAAGCCCGGGAGGTGGCTCCCCCAATGGGAGATCCAATACTGGGGAGGAGAGTCAAGGAGGGGGAGCCCCGACGGCATTAGGCAGAGCAGGAAGGGGGGGCCCCGATGGCGTCAGGTGGAGAAGGAAGAACCATGACGCCCTGAGCGGTCTTAGGTGGAATTAAAGTTGCACCCACAGGGGTCCCGATCTGGGACATTGTAGCACCCGCGGTGGCCCCAGTCTGGAGCGTAGTCGCACCTGCGGTGGCTCCAGGCTGGGGCTCTGGAGCACTGCAGCACCCTCGGTGGGCTCTGGGCTGGAGCACTGCAGCACCCTCGGTGGGCTTCATGCTGGAGCACTGGAGCATCTTCGGTGGGCTCCGGGCTGGGGCGTAGCGCCCATGGCGGACCCAAACTGGGGCGCAGCACCCACGTCGGGTTGAGGCTGGGGCACAGCACCTACGAGGGTCCCCGTCTGGGACGCAGCACCCACGGAGACTCTGACCGAGATGGAATCCAGACGACGGCCTCTGGCAGGGAACGAGCTGTACCCATGGTAGACCCAGCCTGGGCCGAAGTGACACCTATGGCGACCTCCACAGCGGGGAAAGCTGGACCTCTGACAACCTCCAGTGGTGGGCCTGGACCCACAGAGACCTCTGGCTGTGTTGGTGCATCTCCGGTGACCCTGGGAGAGAGCTCAGACACACAGAGAAAAGGGGGTTCAGGGTCACCGGCTGTGGCGGAGCCTGGCAAGGTGAGCTCAGGTGCAGCGGGCGGCTGCACCTGGCTGTCCTCACCAAGAGCCAGGCAAGATTGCTCTAACACAGACAATAGGAAAACAAAAGAGAGGACTTGCCTGAGCGCAAGCCTCACCGCTGTCCAGGACTCTGTCGATCTGGGCGACGATGTTACTCCGGGCTCAGTCATCAGGAGATTCAGCTTGGTCACTGACTCTGCTGCGGCGACCTCCACAGCAGGCATGATGGTAGCAGCAGTCTTTGTTGCCCCAGCTGCCGTGACCCACACTGGTGGCTCCTCCGACGTGGAAGCTGGGGGTCGGCTCCATGTTGGCTCTGGAGTCGGGTCCTCCAGGGCCACAGGCTCCTCCATCATCCAGCGGCTCCGTTCTGGGACCAACGGATACTCAAGGATAGATGGGGGAGACATGGAGAGGATAGGTGAGGAAAGATTTGCTGCAACAGGTGGTGAGAGCTCAGGGGACTGCAAATCCTGAGCCTCGTCACCGGGAATCAGACAAGGCACAATATCATTAATAGAAGGAGAAATAAATGACACTTGCCTGTTATTCCGGTGACCGATGTTCTCTGCTGCAGCAGGTGGGCAGTCATCCTTCTGTGTCTACGGTGAATCCGGACCCCTTAGTGGATTGCGTAGGAGCCATCTCCATAGAGGCAGAGGTGAATGGAACCGGAAAGGGCGTAGCCAAACCTTCAGCAGTGGGAGGACACACCGAGGAGTCGGGAGAAAAAGCAGCAGGGAAGGAGGAGGAGGAGACTTGGCGTGACAGTCGACAACGGAGAACAAGAAAAAAGTTCTGCTGCGAGATTTGTCTGACTCGGTGTGAGGAAAGTTGCTGGCTGGGAGGTGGTGGCATTTCTGTGACGGTTCCGAGCAGGGTGACTGCTCCACCGCGAAGCTGGCGATGTATGTGCTGGAGCTGGAGGAGAGTCAGGCGAAGCGTGATGGGAGATGGATGTCAGCTGAGGAGAGCGTCTCCGCCTCGACTCTGTGGGGAACGTCAAACCTGGGAATGACTGCTGGAGCGCACAGACTGTGGACAGCAGATCTGCGTATTATGGGTAGCTCCATAGGCCAGGGTGTGCCTCCAGGATTCCCACTGCTCCATACAAGCAGTCCCACATCTGCTTGGGTCCTCGGACTTCGAGAGCCTCATCCACGAAATCCTGGATGAACTCCGCCGCCCATTCCTCCTCCACACTGGGAGTCCCTACTACCGTTCCTCTTTTGCTTCGGCGAGCCTGGGGCATCGTGGGCTCCCAACAAACAAGTGAATGAGAAAACACAAAAAGGTGAAAAAATGCGCAAGTGTAACAGTTGAGTCCTTTTTTCTGGCCGCACTATTCTGCCATGTTTACGCCCCTATGGGGCAGGGAGACAAACTCAGGCACTGAATTACACTCATGACATTTATTAAAGAAAAGAACTGAAGTCCAGAAACTTGAGTAGACATACAAAAAATGCAAACGAGACTTACAGCTGGTGTTCCTGGGCCAACATCGCCCAGCAAACATGGAAGTAGTTGAGAAGGATTACAGGTGAAAGTACGAGTTGGCATACAATAGTGTGGCGAGGAATGAATGAATGAACACGGGCAGGCAAAATACAGGCAGATGACAACGTAAATGACCCCAGGTGTGGGTGCACCTGAGTGAGGGGAAGGAGAAAATCATAATGGTGATTGGGACCAGCTGGTGATGAGAGGGGAGTAGTTGGATTGGCAGTCTGACAGGCAACGCCCATACAAAGTGCAGACCAGGAAATGCTGCCTGACAGCTGTCAGTCTACAGAATCAAAATAAGAAATAAACACTCAGAAACAGACTGGAAATTAATTGTAAATGAAACAAAACATGACCAAAACAGACTGAACATAAACAAGGAAAATGGAAGGCAGTATGATAACTCAAAAGGGCATAACAATACAACAGATAAATATGAATACAGAGAAAAAGCCACGAGACTGAGCTTGGGAGAACATTCAAGCTCAATTTGTGACAAACATTGGCCCCCATTATCTTGCAGTAGAAACCCGATACTCTGTGTTTATTTACAGTAAAATTTGTCCAATGAGCAAAAGAGCTGCTGATTCTAACAGATTGAGCAGACAGCTGAGACTCTGCAGTAATTGTGTGTTTGTTGTCTTTGTCGTCACAGCAATCCCTTCACTTGGTCTAGACCAAAGTGCCGTGAATCCTCTAAACCCGTTCCTCACCCCAGGACCTACTGTACCCATCTTTGCCGTTCCACCACTTGGTAAATATTGTGTTTGGTATTTCACCAAATAAAGATAAATTTTATCAAAAATTATACTTTTAAGTGATAAAAGAACCCTGTCTACTTGTACTGTAACTCTGGTTGTGTGGATTCTATGTACCAGTGGTTTTGTATGCTTATACTATGTTTTAATGCAGTTTTACATAAGTTCGGCAGATGGACAGGAATTCATTTACTTGAGCTGAAATCTTTGGAGACTAAATATGAGCACATTGGCAAAATAGGAAGGTTAACTAAATATTGACTACTTCACACCTCTTCCATATTCTGTATAACTGGATCACAACACTGACAGCAAAGATGTGTTCAGATATCCATTTGGTGTGTTACATCACCATGGTTTCATTCTCTAAAATCAAAATCCTAACCCTCAGCACACAAGAAAGTGAAGCATCTCCTCCTCTCTTCAGTTTCTGTTTGTCAAATCACTGTAAAATACCTGCTGTAGCTCTTCATAAGTGGTATGACATCATTCCTTTTAGATTTTTCCATAATACACTACTCACAAAAAAGTTAAGGATATTTGTCTTTCGGGTGAAATTTCAGGATGAACCTAAAATGCACTATACTTAATTTGACCTTCTCTAACCTTTTGAATGCACATGTCCAGCTGTTCAATGTTTCAGTACTTTTTGCATAACTTGCTGCTGTCTAACAAAGTGCTTAATGGCAAAATTGACAACAGGTGTTTGATTCATGAATCGACCAATGAATTTTCTGGTTCAATTAGAATTAGTATTTAAAAGGTCCTCATCATTATGCTGTTCACATTTTGACATCAGGAGACCAAGACGACACCTAACAATTGATCAATAGTACCTCACCATTGTGAGGCTTCAAACAGGATGTTCTCAGAGGGAAGTGGCCACTGAGCTTAGAGTGTCACAGAGTGTCATCATCAGGTTGCAACAGAGATACAGAGAGACTGGAAGAGTCACAGAAAGGCATAGAAGTGAACGTCCTTTAGCCACATCCCACGCTGATGACCACTCCATTGTGAGCAGTGCCCTGTGGAACCGGATGATGAATGCCACTCAGTGTCAGACCATTGGAAACCGTTTACATCAGTGTGGTCTGTGTGCTAGGCGACCTGCAAGGGTACCTGACAACACCACCAGGCACAGGTGTCATTGTCTTGCATGGGCCAGGGAGCATTTACGTTGGACAAGGGACCAGTGGGCCTCAGTGCTGTTCTCTGATGAAAGTCAATTCACGTTGAGCAGAAATGATGGCCGTCAACAATGTTGGAGATGTCAAGGAGAGCGCTATGCATCAGCCACTGTTGTCACCAGAGAAGCCCTTGGTGGTGGTGGTGGTGTTACAATCTGGGCAGGTGTGTCTAGTCAATACAGAGCTGCCCTACACCTTGTGAATGGTACAGTGACAAGCCAATTCTACCTGAATAACATCATTAATGCAGTCATTGTGCCCCTGCATGAACAACACAGGCCTAATTTCATCGTCATGGACAACAGTGCTCCAGCTCATTGAGGTCACATGATTAGGGAATGGCTGCTGGAGGCTGGGGTACCTCAAATGGAGTGGCCTGCTCTTTCTCCAGACCTGAATCCCATAGAAAACCTATGGGATCAGCTGAGTCACCGTGTAGAGGCTCGTAACCCTGCACCCTACAACCTCAATGACCCGAGGGCCGCCCTTCAAGAAAAGTGGAATGCCATGCCTCTGCAGACAATAAGTTGACTTGTGAACAGCATGAGATGTTGTTGTCAAGCTCTAATTGATACTCAAGGGCACATGACAAGTTATTGAGACACTGACATTTTTTGTTGTGGTATACCCACCACTGTTGTTGGCTTTTGTTTCGATAAATTATTTGAGATGAGGAAGTCACCATTGCATGCTTCTACTTAAATGCCCTTCTTTCATAATATCTCTGTAGCGTGAACTTTTTACATTTTCCATAAATTTCATCTGAAAGCCAAATATCCCTAATTTTTTTTGTAAGTAGTGTATGTTTCATAACTCAAATACAGGAAAAGTAGAGTTGATTTAGCAAAAAAACGGTCATAAGTTTACATTCATAATTATAAGTGACTTTTAATTGACTCTAATATGAACACATCTTCTGTCTTCTTAAACAGCAAGCACAGGCACATTCATCTGTATTTGCTGGAGTCATCACCAAAAACTAAACATGGCTTATTTGTGCAACCACTTGTTCATTTTAACAGAGAAAATAAATGCATTATTGGTAAACATGCTTTCTATTTTGCTCTGGAGGAAAGCAAGCAGTTAGTTGGTGGTATGTGGTGAGGTCCAGAAGAAGGAGAGAAACAAGACGCCACACTTTAGGTGTTTTCGGAGCAGGTGCTAGCATTGATGTGAGCAGTGGTGGTGACTGACAATATTGGTATCACACAACGGCACAGAGACAAAAAAGCTGCATGATTTCTGATCTGATCATTCTCATTCAAGCTGTTGCAACCACATATGTGAAATAGATCTGAGCTAGGACTACATATGAACATGACTCAGATCCATCTAAAAATCTGATTCGTGCATTCAAATAGTTTTACATTAGAGTTTAAAAAAAAAAAAAAAAAAAAATCAGATTATGTGCACAGCCTTAGCCTGAATCCTAGACAAATCCCCCAGTTGTTGTGCCTGACTCAGAGGTACCTTAACAAGAACAAAGAAGTGTGTATCTAAGCTAAGATAAATAAACATGGTTCATGATTTTAAATAAATCTTTTTATTGTTGTTCCACATCTCTTCAAAAATATTGGACATGACCACAGTATGTCAAGAATGGAGCATCTGTTTCCTTTTGTCACCAGTAAGAAGGAGCTATAGAGGGAATGCACTGGAACAGAATTCTTGGTGGTTACAGGGCAGTTACCATAGTTACCCAGTACTGAGTGGCAAACACATGTGGCTGCTTTGGTTTGTATGCAGCAAAAATAAAAATCACACAAAATATTGAGTCACAGTAGTACACAGTGCCTTTTTTAACTGTAGACGTCAATGCCACACTGTTTACTTGACTGTAATGATGTGTGGGTCATCATAGCAGTCTGTCGTGGGCGACAATGACTGTTTCATTTCGGTCTGATAAGATTCCTCCACACAGCTCTGTCCTTAGCCTTTTGCTGCCAGGAACTCCTGTCTATATCCAACTTCTTCAAGTTTCTTTTTACAGTGTCTTTAAATCTCAGCCTTGGTCTACCCAGATTGCGTTTGCCCTTGCATAACTGAGTAAACTGCCGAGGGAGACGCTGGTGGTCCATCCTCTCAACATATCCGAGCCATCTCCGGTTCATCTGTATTAGCATGTCCTCCATTGATGGTAGACCAGCTCGTTTCAACACTTCTATGTTGGTTATCTTGTCTTTCCATGAGATGTTCATTATGGCTCGAAGGTGTCTCATCATGTACGTGTGGAGTTTCTTTACCTGCACTCTGTAGACTGTCCAAGTTTCAGCACCGTACAATAGAGTAGCCAGTACTGTCGCTCTGTACACTTTGCATTTCACACGGATAGACACATGTTGGTTGTTCCACAGTCTGTCCCTCAAGTTTCCACACACAGCGCTAGCTCTTCCCGTTCTGAGAGATAGTTCATCCTCCAGCCTAGCATTCTCTGAAACAGTACTCCCTAGATACTTGAAAGTCTTGCACTTGACTAGTGGCTCTGTACCAATGCTTATCTCTTCTGGCAGTGATGTTGATAATTGGAACTTTGGTGGTTGATAAAGGTACTCTGTCTTCTTGATGTTGATTTTAAGGCTGAATTGGCTAGCTGCTCTTGCAAATTTCTCCACTAATATCTTCCACACTGTGTGCAACTAGAGCACTGTTGTCGGCAAAGAGCATTTCTCTTACTACCTTTTTCGATGTCTTACTCTTGGCTTTAAACTGTGTCACACTGAACAAGTCTGCTTCTTTCCTTGTTTGAATGTATACTCCTTCTGAAGTGTCTTTGAAGGCCACCTCAAGCATGGCTGCCAGATCAGAATCAGAATAAAGTTTATTGCCAAGTACATTTACAAGTAAACAACAGGTAAATATACGAGGAATTTGACTTGACATTGGAAAGCGCCTGATAGGCGAATCCCAATGACGCGGCAAGCCATGAAGGCGCCTGTCAACAGAGGAGAATAGAGGGCAAAGGTCAGGAACAAAACAATAGGTAGAGAGAAAAAAACATAGTTAATCAGAATAATGCTCTTAGTGAGCCGAATTATGATCACCAGGAAAAAAAAAAACCCTCGATGCACAATTAGCAGACAATGAATCACACTTAACATACAGGCAGTAGAGAGCAGTGAGTGATTATTTTCGCCAGTATAACGAGTCAGTCATGTGTGTGTGTTGGATGCAGAGGTGGTGGTTATCAGTTGCTGGTGAAACAGTAGAGGTCTCTCTCTCAGCAGATGTTATGACTAGTGTCTGAAAGTCAGAGGCAACATGTCCTTGGCATGGCAGATGGAATTTCTCTGTGAGTCAGACATAAGGCTGTCCTTGGGAGATCAGATACTGTTCGCCAATGTTTGTGAAGAGGAAAGTCAACATTTATACTGATATCATTCATCAGGAGGACTGAGTGCTGAGGGCGCCGAAAACGGGTCGAATAGCACTGACTTCAGAGAAAAAACTTTCTATTCTCTTACGGATTCAGTGCTCCAAATCCACCATCATTGCCAGGCTTTGAAATCAATTCCTGGACAGCTCTTAGCGTGATCGTGATGTATTCCATCTTCCTATACAGTTCTCCATTGGCCGCAGTCAGAGTCCTGCCCAGCTGGTCAAATTAATGAGAGAGCTTCGCCGGATCCGCTTTTTGATAAGCTCTGTCCATCTTCTTTAATTTGCGGTACACCAGGACAATTCCAAAGCCGATCAGTAGAAGTCCGGTGACCGTTGCTCCGAATAGATATAGATCTTCTATATCTTCAATTGAAAGATCACACAGACACAAGAGTTTCCAATTGCTTGTATCCTTAATATAACCCGCAGCAGCAGTCCCTGCGGGACAAATAGGCTCCCCCGGACCTGATTTCCTCGTTGAAAAAACAGTGTCGATTGCGTTCAAAGCCCAGCTTATTAAATCCATAATTTCGTTAAGATGAATCACCAGTAGAGAGCCACGCAGACACAGACAATAGCAAGCTGGGATCCAGTCAGTTAGGGAGGGAGAGACAGGGAGCGGAAGCAGAAGAAAAAGCGGCTGCTCTCTTTGGAGGGCGGAAGAAGAAGATATAGCGAGAAGAGTGTAGGCACCAGCACACACCCTTGTTTCATCCCATTGCTTACTGAAAAGTCTTTAGATACTGAACCACTCATTGCCACGTTTGCTTGCATACCTGTATGGAGTGCCTTGATCAGGCTGACAAACTTCTCTGTACAGCCATATTTCTTGAGTACCTGCCAAAGTCCTTGCTGTGAAACGGTATCGAAGGCTTTACTGAAGTCTATGAAGACTACATAAAGTGGCATGTTCTGTTCGATACACTTTTCTTGAACCTGTTTCAAGCAGAAAATCATGTCCATTGTGTTTCTTCCACTTCTAAAGCCGCACTGGGGTTTTGGTAGTACATTCTGCGAGATGTGTTCATTAAGTCAGTTCAGTAGTACACGTGAGAGAATCTTAGCAACAGTGGCTAGCAGTGATATACCTCGGTAATTTCCACAATCTTTCCTGTCACCTTTCTTGAACAAAGGCACAATACTTGCATCCTTCCAGTCTTGAGGTACTTTCTGGGCATCCCATATCTCTTGGATGAGCTTGTGCAGGCAGTTGGTCAGCTGAACACCACCAAATTTCCACACTTCTGCTGGAATTCCATCCCTTCCTGGAGCTTTACCATCCTGTATTGTCCTGGTAGCTGCCATTAGTTCATCAAAATTTGGTGGTTCATCCAAACTTGATACAGCTGGTCGCTGCACTAGAGCTTCTTTAGCCGCTTCAGTGAGATCTCCAGGGTTGTTTAGCAGTTGGTCAAAGTGGTCTGCGGGGGCTGCACGATGGCGCAGTGGTTAGCACTGCGGCAGCACAGTTTACCCTTGGCCGGGGGATCGTGGGATCATGGGTTCGATCCCAGCCCCCGACCAACAGTGATCTGTGTGGAGTTTGCATGTTCTCCCCGTATATGCGTGGGTTTACCTCGGGATTTGTCCGGTTTCCTCCCACATGCCAAAAACATGCAGGTTAGGTTAATTGGAGACTAAAGTGGTCCTAGGTGTGAATGTGTGTGTGAATGGTTAAGAGATAGCGCCGTATCGTGGCTTCTTCATCCATCCAGGTGGTGGATGACCCTCAATTTCCCCTCTGGGGATCAATAAAGTATACTAAATCTAAAATCTAAAAATCTATCCAGGATCTTGTCCTTCTCCTGCAAAACCGTTTCACCATCCATAGCCTTTAGTTGGATCAATCCTCTTGGTTTAGGGCCGTAGATTTCTCTCAAACCTGTGAAGAATGTTTTCATGTCCTTTCTGTCTGCTGCAGTTTGAAGTTCCTCCGCTTTTTCATCCCACCAGTTGTACTTCATCTCTCTGGTGTACTTCTGTAGCGCACTCTGGGCCTTTTGAGTATTTCTTCTTCTTCGACCTTGTGTTACACTGTAGGTTTTCCTGCCTAGCTGTATTCCCCGCTTCTAGTAGTTTCTTCAGGTGTTCATCATGATCATCAAACCAATCTTGATGTTTCCTCTCAGGGTGGCCTAATACATCACTCGCAGTCTGATACACCATATCCTTCAGTGTTGCCCATTTCTCTTCTATGTCATTCTCTGAGTTGTTGCTGTCCCAGTCTTTGAAGTTTTCATCCATTTCCTGTGTAAGTTCTTCCTGCTTCTTTTGGCCTTTCAGTGCACTAGTGTTTAGCTTCTGTGGTGGCTTCGCACCCGTCCTCCAGTGCTGTTTTCATCTGCAAATCCTTAATCTAGATCTCAGCATAACATGATCAGTACCACAGACCGCACCTCTCATTGCTCTGGTGTCCAATACATCCCTTCTGTCTCTCTGCCTGACTATGATGTAGTCTAATAAGTGCCAGTGGTTGGATCTTGGGTGCATCCATGTCTTCTTGTGTGTGTCCTTGTGCTTAAATAGAGGGTTGGTTATCACAAGGTTGTACTCTGAACATAGTGCAAGTAGAAGTTCTCCATTAGCATTACACTTGCCTACTCCATGACTGCCTAGCACTCCTTTCCATTTCTCGGTGTCCGAACCAACTCTGGCATTAAAATCTCCGAGTATCAGCCTGTCATCAGTTGGTACACGCCTGATAGTCTCACGTCAATCACTGTAGAACTCTTCCTTCACCTCCTCTGTCTTGGTCATTGTTGGGGCATATACACTGATGAGTGTGGCATACATCTTCCGCTGTAGTGGGAGTCTCATAGTCATTATCCTGTCGTTGATTGGCACCTGTTCCTCATCAAGCATTGCTGCTATCTCCTTTCTAACTGCAAAGCCCACTCATGCTTCTCTCCTTTCTTGAGTTGATCTCCCACTCCAAAAGAAGATACACCCCATGGTCTTCCAAGCTGTCATATCCAGGCAATCTTGTTTCACTAAGTGCAGCTATGTCTACATTGTACCTGTTCATTTCCAGGGCCACAAGCGCGGTCTGTCTTTCTGGGCGCTGTGATGTTGTTCTGTCCAACGGAGTGTGTACATTCCATTCTGCTACACACAAGGCTGCTGTTTTCCTCTTCTTTTGTCTTCCTGCTCCTAGCTTACTTTTTGCTGCCTGTCGGAGTGTGAACAGATCAGCGTGGACCTTGTAAGTCCGGGCGACGTCCGAGCTGGTATGAGTTGCTTTCTGATTGACCATTTCATGAAACTGCTTGCAAAGTATTTGAGTACCGCTAGCTTTTGCTGGACTAGCAGGACATTCTTGGCAAAGAAAAGGTATTATCAGTGACAAGGACAAGCCAAGACAAACTGACTCCAGTTTCTGTTGCAGTGACTGACCAGATGATAGGTTTGTTTATCTCTGCTCTTTGTGTAGTGCATGTCACAATGCACCTACTGGCACAGTCCACCACAGACCTTGCAACAGATGTGTTTATCTGCCAGGATGTCCAGTCTCACCCTGTGTAACTGGCAGTGGTCCACCACAGACCTGTGGCAGATATTGTTTTTAGTTCTGCCAGGATGCCCTGTTTCACCCTCCACGCCCTCGGAAGGGTGGGGATGCCGGTTGAGTCGCCGACGGCCCTGACCCATGAGACAGGTAGTACCGGTTAAGAGCACACATAAGTGAAGAACCAGCCCTGTTTTATTTATCTATTTTTTGCCAACTGATACAAAATAGAATGGTTAGATTTGCTCTTCTTAATGCAACAGGCACTCTGTGTACTGCTGTGACTGAATACTGTGTGTGTTTTGGAGGTTTTACTGAATATACCCTAATGCTGAAACACATTTTTGCCACTCAGTGTTTTGTAACTACCATGAGTTCTGTTCTGTGACATCATGTGTATACTCTATCTTGGTATTAGATCAATGTTTGGTTTTGGACCTAATATGATGACGCAGCATCCATCGCCCGCTCTTCCACATTTCACAGGAATCGGTACCACTCCTAGGCATTTGCACCAGTGGCCACCAATCTCACTCACAGTGAACCTCAGGTGGGTCTGCATCCAAGTTGTGGTCAAGGTCAGGAAATCTGGGCACTTATGTGATGTTAAAAAATAAATAAATAAATAAATAAAAAAATATCAATAGTCCTCCTAGGCAGTTGCCCAAATTTTCGCCAAATGATCATCAGGTGGGTCTGCATCAAGGTTGTGCTCAAGGTCAGGATTGAAGGTTAGGAAATCTCAGTGCTGATATGATTTTGTGAAAACTGTTAATCCTAGGCCAGGGGGTTTGGCAATCTGTGGCCCTTCAGCCCACATGCTGTGGCTTCCTGCAGTTATATCTCAAAACACATGGAAATTAATGAAGTTCATTTTAATTATTTTATTTTTTAAATTTATTGTTTATTGGATACATTTCTCAATGGAAACACACACTGTGATGAATGTAAAATATTATGTTCTCGACCATGCGTCACATCCGACAGCAGCTGACATGCATGGAGAGCCTCTGAGCTTCTCTGTGCAGCGCATGTGAAGAGCACAGAGCAGCAGCTTCCTGCTTATCCTCCCCCACCCTTGGTAACACATGAACAGATCCAGAAAAAGTTAAATCACATAGGAAAATAGTTTAATTCTGTGTGGACAGATTAATTTACGTTCATGTATGGTTGCTATGTGGAGAGAATTTCTCCACAAGAACACAGACAAGGAGAAAAACAGCTGCCTCATCAGTGTCTGCATGTCCATAAAGTCAAATGTGATTATCTAAAATCAGTGCCTTAATTGCCTTAAAAATGTTAAACAATCCTTGAATTCCTGCTCACTAACCATGACTGAGGTCTGGATTGGTGTGAATTTATTTTCATAATCACAACTCGATACATCCTGAGTTATGTAAAAATAAAAGCCCTTTATAGCAATTCAATTTTAAGAATGGTTGAGTCTGTTATGTGTTATTATTATGAAACGCCGTCAACAGGATATACTTGCCTAAAATAAGACCTACAGTCAACAGTGTTCCCTCACAATTTGTAAAGAGAAAAGAGAGGAGCAAAGATTTTCTGACAGTGATGCAGAGGTGAGCCTTTTATTTTAAGATAAGATAAGCCTTTATTAGTCCCACAATGGGGAAATTCCAGAATTGCAACAGCACAGGGATAGCAACACTCAGAGCAACAATCAGAAGGCAAGAGGAAAAAAAAAAAAGACCAGCAAGTATACATATGTACATATCGATCGATCGATATAGATATAGAGATAGATATAGATACACAGTGCGGAGCATTGTAGCTGGATGGAATAAATATGAGTATATAAACACACACAGTGCGGAGCATTGTAGCTAGATGGAATGAAACGGCACAACCGTCTACTTAGTTATCCTACATGGTATGATTATGTACCCATACATATTCTCACCCTCCATAGCGACTGGTATTTTCCTAGTTGTATACCGGAGGGGACCATTGTGAAAGTCTGTTGCGTCTTTTGCATTCAATACTATTAGGTTGTCAAGTCTTTTTGTTATCTCTGCGAGCAGCCCTGCTTAGGGCTTATTTTAAGGATTTTTTTCAGCTTTTTGTCTGTAGGATAACTGCTAGTTTACCTGTGGGGTTTTGGACAGTGAATTATATGTGCAGACTATCAATGCCACACATTTAAAAAATATATATAACCAACATTTAGCTTAGCAGAAGAAGGTATTTTTAAACATTTTTTCCACTCTGCTATAAGTATTTCTAATTGGCTTAATTTGCACCAAATGATTTTTAATGTTATATTATTTTCCAAAATAAAGAAGAATATCAGACAACCAATCCACTAGTTGTCAAACTGAGAGTCTGGAAAACAGGTGAAGGATACAGATTTATATTATATTAATGCATTGGAAGAAGGAGCATTATGAGGAAACATGAAAAGTAGCTTCGTCTAAATAAAACTTTTGTCTCTTAATTTATTAACCTATCAGTAACTAAAGCTGTGATCACTGTTGAAAGTAGGAGATGGATGATATTTTTCAGATTTAAACAATTTATGAATGTGTTGATAATTTAAAAAAAAAGATACAAAAACTTACGGTCAGATATTCGGATATAGCCTTTTCAGCACAAAACAATTTGTAATATATTTGTAATACTTTTATTTCGTGAATGAAGTTATATATAAAGCTTGACAGTTTTTGTTTTTTTTCCACTGTTGTGAATTCATTAATGCCACACACCAGACGTGGACAAAATTGTTGGTACCCCTCTGTTAATGAAAGAAAAACCCACAATGGTCACAGAAATAACTTGAATCTGACAAAAGTGGTAATAAATAAAAATTCTATGAAAATTAACCAATGAAAATCAGACAATGCTTTTGAATTGTGGTACAACAGAATTATTTAAAAAAACAAACTCATGAAACAGGCCTGGACAAAAATGATGGTACCCCTAGAAAAGATTGAAAATAATGTGACCATAGGGACATGTTCAACCAAGATGTGTCCTCTAATTAACATCACAGGTGTCTACAAACTTGTAATCAGTCAGTCGGCCTATTTAAAGGGTGACAAGTAGTCACTGTGCTGTTTGTTGACATGGTGTGTACCACACTAAACATGGACCAGAGGAAGCAAAGGAGAGAGTTGTCTCAGGAGATTAGAAAGAAAATTATAGACAAAGCATGTTAAAGGTAAAGGCTATAAGACCATCTCCAAGCAGCTTGATGTTCCTGTGACTACAGTTGCACATATTATTTAGAAATTTAAGATCCACAGGACTGTAGCCAACCTCCCTGGACGTGGCCGCAGGAGGAGACGGATAATATGAATGGTAACAAAAGAGCCCAGAACAACCTCTAAACACATTCATGGTGAAGTCCAAGGTCAAGGTACATCAGTGTCAGATCGCACCATCCGTCATTGTTTGAGCCAAAGTGGACTTCATGGGAGACAACCAAGGAGGACACCACTGTTGAAAACAAATGATAAAAAAGCCAGACTGGAATTTGCCAAACTGCATGTTGACAAGCCACAAAGCTTCTGGGAGAATGTCCTATGGACAGACGAGACAAAACTGGAACTTTTTGGTAAGGCATATCAGCTCTGTGTTCACAGACGCAAAAATGAAGCATACCAAGAAAAGAACACTGTCCCTACTGTGAAACATGTGGAAGGTTCTGTTATGTTCTGGGGCTGCTTTGCTGCATCTGGAACAGGGTGTCTTGAATCTGTGCAGGGTACAATGAAATCTCAAGACTATCAAGGTATTCTAGAGAGAAATGTGCTGACCAGTGTCAGACAGCTTGGTCTCAGTCGCAGGTCATGGGTCTTGCATGGGTCTTTTTTTTTTTTTTTTTTTTTTTTTTTTTCTCGGCGCCACTCGAGTAGGCTGCCTTTTGCAACAGCGGCTCGATTCCGAGTCTTTTTCCCTTCCTCTCTCTTTTGATCCGTCTTTTTTTTTCACCCCACTTATATCACGGACACACAGATCGTCCTAAATGTCTCCTGAGCCGGTGGACGGAGCCACTGTTTATAGCAGGATACGATACAGCAGAGAACAGCTGCTAGCATTCAACCGCCACCCGGTCCCATTGGAAAAACTCGACATACCGAGAGAACTGAGGCGAAAACGCCGCGGCTGCCGGGCTGGAGTAAGGCGGAGGACAAAAAATATAAGGTACAGACCCTCCCTTCCATCTGTTGTCATGGGAAATGTACGGTCGATACTGGGAAAGTTAGATGAGCTAGCGGCTATCTCCCGTTATGATAGCACATACCGGGAGTGCTCTCTCCTTTTGTTTACTGAGACGTGGCTAACTGAACTAGCAGCAGATGCTAACATTGAGCTGGAGGGTTTTCACATGATACGAGCTGACCGAACACCAGACAGTGGCAAGGCTAGGGGCGGTGGAGTGATAATGTATGTTAACAACAACTGGTGCAGTCCGGGACATATCACTGTTAAACAACGACACTGCAGCAAAGACATTGAGTTGCTAGCTGTTAGCATGAGGCCTACATATCTCCCGAGAGAACACTCACACGTGATCTGCATTGTTGTTTATGCAAATCCGACGGCGAACGCTGGGACAGCACGTGACGTCATCCATTCAGTAACCAGCAGGCTGCAGACAGAACACCCAGATGCTCTTCTCCTCATCTCAGGCGATTTCAACCATGTTTCACTGTCTCCCATTCTACCCACGTTCACCCAGTATGTCACATGCCACACTAGAGACAATAAAACACTGGATTTATTCTACGCAAACACTAAGGAGGCGTACACCTCATCACAACTCCCCCCACTTGGGAGATCGGATCACAACTTGGTTCATCTCCGGCCGGTGTACAAACCCCTAGTGCACAGACAACCTCCGGCCATGCACACTGTGGAGTTATGGTCTGAGGAGACAATGGACACCCTAAAGGGCTGTTTTGAAGCCACCGCCTGGAAGCAGCTCTGCGATCCACATGGTGAGGACATCGATGGCCTCATTCACACCTTCACGGGCTACCTCAGCTTCTGTGTGGACAAATCCGTTCCCACCAAGACCATACGGCGTCACTCAAACAACAAACCCTGGATCAACCCTGAGATAAAAACACTTCTGAGAGAGAAGAAGAGGATCTTCAGGTCAGGGAACAGGGAGATGCTGAAGTCCGTACAGAGGGAGCTGAGGAGAAAGATCAGAGAAGGCAAGGACAGCTTCAGGAAGAAGATGGAGGACAAGCTGCAACAGAGCGACATCAGCGGGGTCTGGAGAAACCTCAAAACCATCTCGGGGCTCCAGAATACCTCCCCCCAGGCCACAGGGGGCAGGGAGTGGGCGAACAACCTGAATCTGTTTTTCAATAGATTTGACCAACCGCCCTCCCCCCTGACTGCACAACAACCACTGCTGCCTCTAAAGAAATCAAGTCCTGCTGCCCACTCCCCACTCCACCAACACCCCCCCACTCCCAACACACAGCCCCCCATCCTGACCCTGACCAGGACCCAGGTGAGGACGGAGCTGAGGAAGATCAAGGCGAGGAAGGCGCCGGGACCGGACGGCATCAGCGCAAAGCTCCTCAAGTCCTGTGCAGACCAGCTGTGTGGGATTGTGACGTATATCTTCAACATGAGCCTGAAACTGGGGAGGGTACCACAGCTGTGGAAAACATCTTGTGTGGTACCTGTACCAAAAACTTCCCACCCCAAAGACCTGAACAGCTACAGACCGGTGGCCTTGACGTCCCACTTGATGAAGACCCTGGAGAGACTGCTCCTTGCTCACCTCCGCCCCCTGGTGGAACCAGCGATGGATCCACTCCAGTTCGCCTACCAGCATGGCATTGGGGTGGAGGATGCGGTGATCTTCCTCCTTCACCGTTCTCTGTCCCACCTGGAGAAGCCCGGGAATATGGTGAGGATCATGTTCTTTGACTTCTCCAGTGCTTTCAACACCATCCAACCGATGATCCTGAAGGACAAGCTGCTGCGCGCAGGGGTGGACCAGCACCTGTCATCATGGATCCTGGACTACCTCACGAACCGGCCTCAGTTTGTGAGAACCCGGGACTGTGTGTCCGACACGATCATCAGTAGCACGGGGGCCCCCCAGGGAACGGTGCTGGCTCCCTTCCTGTTCACTCTTTATACTGCGGACTTCTCACACAACACAACACACTGCCATCTACAGAAGTTTTCTGATGACTCTGCGATCGTTGGCCTCATCTCCAATGGAGATGAAGCTGAGTACAGAGGGCTTATCCAGGACTTCGTGGACTGGTGCCATCGGAACTGCCTCCAGATCAACGCGAGGAAAACTAAGGAGCTGGTGGTGGACTGCCGCAGGCATGGGCAGCCCCTCACAGTACCAGTAAATATACAGGGAACAGACATCGAGATGGTGACATCCTATAAGTACCTGGGTATTCATCTGAACAATAAACTAGACTGGTCACACAATACTGATGCACTCTACAAGAAGGGACAGCGCAGGCTGTTCCTGCTGAGGAGACTCAGGTCTTTTGGTGTACAAGGGGCGCTGCTGAAGTCATTCTATGACACGGTGGTGGCATCAGCCATCACTTTTGGAGTGGTCTGCTGGGGCAGTGGCATTACTGCAGCCGATAGGAAGAGACTGAACAAACTGATTAAGAAAGCTAGCTCTGTCCTGGGGCAGCGCCTTGATCCGATGGAGGAGATAGGAGAGAGAAGGACGGTGGCTAAACTGTCATCTCTGCTGGAGTCCGAGTTCCACCCTATGCAGGACATACTGAATGCACTGAGGAGCTCATTTAGCAGCAGACTACATCATCCCAGGTGCACAACCGAGAGGTTTCGTAGGTCCTTCCTACCAACGGCTGTCAGACTGTACAACCTAAGCAGGGCTGCTCGCAGAGATAGCAAAAAGACGTAACAAACTAATAGTTTTTTGAATGCAAAAGATGCAATAGACTTACACAATGGTCCCCTCCGGCATACAACTAGGAACATACCGGTCGCTATGGAGGGTGAGAATATGTATGGGCACATAATCATACCATGTAGGATAACTAAGTAGACGGTTATGCTGTTTCATTCCATCTAGCAACAATGCTCTGCACTGTGTGTGTTTATATATTTACATATTTATTCCATCTAGCTACAATGCTCAGCACTGGGTGTGTTTATATATTTATATATCTACATATTATTCCATCTAGCTACATTGCTCCGCACTGTGTGTGTTTATATACTTGCATATTTATTCCACCTAGCTGCAATGCTCCGTACTGTGGGTGTTTATATATTTACATATTTATTCCATCTAGCTACAATGCTCTGCACTGTGTGTTCATATATTCATATATTTATTCCATCCAGCTACAATGCTCTGCACTGTGTGTCTGTGTGTGTGTGTATATATATATATTTTATAGTAATACGTACATATGTATATTAGCTGCTCTTGCTTGCTTGTTTTTTTCTTGCCTTCTGATTGTTGCTCTGAGTGTTGCTATCCCTGTGCTGTTGCAATCCTGGAATTTCCCCGTTGTGGGACTAATAAAGGCTTATCTTATCTTATCTTGCAACAGGATAATGACCCAAAACACAGCTAAAAACACCCAAGAATGGCTAAGAGCGAAACATTGGACTATTCTAAAATGGCCTTCTGTGAGCTCTGATCTAAATCCTATTGAACATCTGTAGAAGGAGCTGAAACATGCCGTCTGGAGAAGGCACCCTTCAAACCTAAGACAACTGGAGCAGTTTGCTCATGAGGAGTGGGCTAAAATACCTGCTGAGAGGTGCAGAAGTCTCATTGACAGTTACAGAAATCATTTGATTGCAGTGATTGCCCCAAAAGGTTGTGCAACAAAATGTTAAGGGTACCATCATTTTTGTCCAGGCCTGTTTCATGAGTTTTTTTTTTTTTTTTTTTTAAATAATTCTGTTGAACCACAATTCAAAAGCATTGTCTGATTTTCAGTGGTTAATTTTCATAGAATTTTTATTTATTACCACTTTTGTCAGATTCAAGTTATTTCTGACTATTGTGGGTTTTTCTTTCATTAACAGAGGGGTACCAACAATTTTGTCCACAGGTCAAATTGTTGTTGCGGCCCTCAACCACTTCTATTTTAGTCAGAGACGGACAAAATGGCTCTTCGGTTGGCAAAGGTTGCAGACTTCTGGCCTAGGTAATTGCCCTAATTCTCAACAAACACACACATTCATTGTCAGGATTGTTTGCATTTAGGTTGAGCTCAAGCTCAAGGTTATTGTCAAAGGTCAAAAGATCTGGGCACTTACACTACCATTCAAAAGTTTGGGGTCACCCAGACAATTATTTTGTGTTTTCCATGAAAAGTCACACTTATTTACCACCATGAGTTGTAAAATGAATAGAAAATATACAGTAGTCAAGACATTGACAAGGTTAGAAATAATGATTTGTATTTGAAATAATTTTTTCCAGATACTCAACCTGCTCAAAGGAAGGTCAGTTTTATAGCTTCTCTAACCAGCTAAACTGTTTTCAGCTGTGCTAACATGATTGCACAAGGGTTTTCTAATCATCCATTAGCCTTCTGACACAATGAGCAAACGCATTGTACCATTAGAACACTGGAGTGATAGTTGCTGGAAATGGGCCTCTATACACCTATGTAGATATTGCACCAAAAACCAGACATTTGCAGCTAGAATAGTCATTTACCACATTAGCAATGTATATTAGATATTAGAGTGTATTTCTGATTAGTTTAAAGTTATCTTCATTGAAAAAAAACAGTGCTTTTCTTTCAAAAATAAGGAAATTTCTAAGTGACCCCAAACTTTTGAACGGTAGTGTATGATTTCACGAAAATTGTTATTCCTCCTTGGCAATTGCCCCAATGTTCAGCAAATGCATGCACAATGATCTTCAAGTGGGTCTGCACTAAGGGTATGCACTAAGGTCAGCGGTCAGGAGAGCCGATCACTCCCGGGATGATGTCATCAGGTCGGAATAAGCTACTCCATCATTAGCGGTCTGGTTTGTAATATGAAAGTGAAATGGCAGTCTGCAACTGTGCCATAGTGCCGAGCTAATAATTCCTCTTGTGTTTTCTCAGGCTTCAAACTGTCCTCAGGATCCAGGCTGAAGCACCCTCAGCGACGTGCTCACTCCAGAAGGACGTAACATCACTTCACATTCATGATGTTGTTACACTTGACAAATCTGCATTTCACTATTAATATTTTGCTCATACACGTGTGTGTGTGTGTGTGTCATTTGTCTACTTCATAGCTATATAAAGCTATAGATACTGTGTACTTGAATTTTTCTTTGTGCCACATGACAATGCAATTACTTTATAAAAGTATTAAGCAGCTAAAAGAACAACTATTTAATACTAAGTCTTTTTTTTTCAGTATTTTCCAAAACAATTATCTTGTTTGGTAAAATGTTATTTTTATGCTTTTATTATAAATGTAGTTTTAACCAAAACTGAGAACAATCATTTTACTTGTACTGATGTTTTTTTTTTTTCTGACATTAAAAGGCAAACAGAAAAGACTTTCACATGGTGGTGTTTGCTTACATGGAGTATTTGATCATACAAGTAATACAGAGCTTTTGTATAGAAACCATTTTATATTTACCCAACATCTCATATGATACTTAGGATAGGTGTTTCACTAGAGTAAGGGCATGCAACCTGTGGCTCTGTTGCCTATAATCGGGAGCTTTAAAAATGTTTGAAAAAAGTATAACAGAAATAAGTCTTACCATTACAAGAGCTGTTACAAATTTAAGAGAAAAAACACAGTGTCACTTAAGTTTAATATAGAATTCTGAGTTTTTGAATTTGCTTGAAAAAACACTGTGCAGCCTTCTGCAGTATCTTTGAAGGCCAATAGGAGCCTAATTTGAAAGACATTTCTGACACATGTTCACATATGAGGTCAACTCTACTATGAAATGGCATAAATCATAGGAATGGTCTGAAGTGATTTTCAACCTTTGTGCCTGGTGTGCCACAAAAATTGTGTGGTTCAGGAGGGCTGTCTGAATTCACTTGATTGTATCAGTGAAGTTGGACAGTTTTCTAAACTGGACATTTTTGTTTTTGCATACAAAAATTTTATAAATGAAATTAAAAATGGCACCATCCACCAACTTCAAACTGACTTTTATAGAAAGATTGGGCATCTGCTAATAACATTTCCAGAATTTGTGATTGTGTTCTGCTTCATCTTTCCAGAATTAATTAAAAAAAAATGTAGGCAAGTAATTTTTCTAAAGCCTGTCAAATTCACAGATTTGATGATAGGGGGCCTAAATTCCACAAAATGTTTCTTGTGTACATGGTGTAAAAATTAATTTTGGACAGTTAGCGGAATCTTTTCAGTTAACCAACCAATAATCACAGAAGGAATACTATTTCTCAGCTTAACTTTTATTGAATCACACAGGTAGTCAAACACGGCCGTGGGTCTCAGCAGCTCAACCTGGTCCAAGACCCAGAACAAAGCACTTCCCCTCTACATAAAGCTTCTGAGCTGTTGGGCGTTCCTAGCAGCCCTCCCAACAATACGTGGCCATTGTCCAAACTGGTCTTCTCAGCGTCCAAATACCCACATCCTTCCTCTCAGCGTGCCAATGGCTCCAGTTGTCTTCTTGCTTTTATGGCTTCTCTCCAGCCAGATGTCTCCTCTTTAGTCCTTTATGGCATTCTGTTTAGCCCACGCAGCCCTTTGCCCATATATGGAAGCAGGAAACAGACTAGAGTTTTTGTGGGTGTGCATGTATGCGTGTGTGTGTGTGGAGCTAAAGCATTTTTTGGGTGTGTGTGGGTGTGAATGTATGTGTAGCTTGTGTGTGAGAGCACTTTGTGTAATATCTAACTAATATTCACTATTTATTTATTATAATCAGAATCAGAATCAGATTTATTGCCATTGTTCATGTAATACACAAACTAGGAATTAGTCTCGGTGCCATGCTGCAACATTAAAAACCTAATGAGAAAAAGGGATAAACTAAAAAACTAAAGGACTAGAAACGTGCGATAAGTGTAGAAAAATAAGTAATAATAAGTAATAATAATAATAATACTAGTAATAATGAGTAGTACTAGTCAAGGCAGTTTTAAAAAATTAGCATGTAGCAGATAATGTGAAGTACCACATAGTGCAGTCAATAATGCAACAGAAAAACAGTGATGATTGACATGAGTCTGGTTGAGCTGCTGTACATAGTGCACGAGAGTCAAAAGTCACTTATAACAGCAGTCTGATGGCAGAGGGGAAAAAGCTGTTCATGTGCCGGGAGGTTTTAGTCCGAATGGACCGAAGCCGCCTACCTGAGGGGAGGGGGGCAAACAGCACGTGACCAGGATGTGAAGGATCGGCTATGATCCGGCCAGCACGCTTCCGGGTCTTGGAGATGTACAGGTCCTGGAGAGATGGGAGCTCGCAGCCTATCACCTTCTCAGCAGTGCGCACGACGCGCTGCAGCCTTAGTCTGTCCCTGGCAGTGGCTCCTGCATACCACACAGTTATGGAGGCGGTGAGGATGGACTCGATGATGGCCGTGTAGAACTGCACTAACATCTTGGTGGGTAGCTTGAGCTTTCTCAGCTGCCGCAGAAAGAACATCCTCTGCTGGGCCTTTTTGATGAGGGAGCTGATGGTTGGCTCCCATTTGAGGTCCCGGGTGATGGTGGTGCCCAAGAAGCAATGGTTAACTAGAAAAATGTTGCACTGCACTCATGTAGCCCCGATTAGGCAAGATTGTCTTGTGTTTAACATGAAATGCTTTATTTTATTGGAAAAAAAAACGGGAGACAAGGACGTGAAGCAGATTAAAAGACCTATATGATGTTTACAAATGTGAGCACATCCAACATCATATGCAAATGTGTAAGAAATTTTTAAAAGCTTGCTGTCAACAGTGTTAACAGGCTAGTTTATGCTTATAACATGGCCGTTTTACCTCAATATTAAGGCTCAAATACAATTCAACATGCAGTTAGAAAGTATGTGGCAAAATGGTGTCTTGGAAGGTTGTTCTTTTCTGCAGTCTGTCATGGCCAATCTCAATGCTGCTCTGTGATTGGATGGTTCAGATGCCGCAGGTGAAACCCGAGAACAGCTCACCTGTGGAAGCCACGCCTGGCCCAACTCTTCCCGTTTCAGGCAGCTCACACTGGCAGGAAATAATGGCATCGGCAACTATCTATCGAGCAGGACCAGTTTTGCTGTTCTGTGTGCCTGGAGACTTTAAGAGACCCCGTGACCATTCCCTGTGGACACAGCTACTGTCTGGACTGCATCGAAGACTACTGGAGCAGGGACAAGCAGAAGGGCCAGTACAGCTGCCCTTAGTGCAGGCAGGTGTTTAACCCCAGACCTCTGCTGAGCAGGAACACGGTTCTCGGCGAGGTGGTGGGCAAGTTTCTGTGAAGTGAGAATCAACCTGCAGCTCAAAGCTCAGACAAAGCAGAGGAGGTGAAATGTAGCGTTTGCACCGCAGGGAAAACCAGAGCTGTGAAGTCCTGCCTGACCTGTCGCGAGTCTTACTGCGTGGCTCACCTGAGAGTCCACGAAGATCGCTTTCGTGGAAAGAGCCACAAACTGACCCCGTCCTCTGATCAGCCGATAGAGAGGCTGTGTTGACAGCACGAGAGGGTCCTGAGGCTGTACTGTCACACAGACCATGAGTGTGTGTGCTCCCAGTGTGTGAAGGAGGGCCACAGGGGCCACAGTACCATTCCGGTGGTCCAGGAGAGAGCAGCACAGCAGGTGTGTTGGAACAAATCACCGATTTTAACATTCATGTTTGCTTTTAAAGGGATACTCCACAGATTTTTCATTCCTAATACCAAATAATCAGTTTGAATTTATGGGAGGATAATTTGACATCAGGCAATACAAGTAGAGAAAAAGTGTGTTTTATAATAATTTGAGACAAATTCAGAAAATAATTTCTGTGATATGTAGATTTGGGTGAACTCTTGCTTTCTACAGCCAGCTTTCTGTCTTCTGAACATTACACTTTTTGCTTATGTTAAAGAACAAAGCCTTCAAATAAGTGCTCATGATGCTGGGATGCTGATCTAGAACACATATTAGGTCAGGGGTCACTGACTAAAAGTGCAAGAGGTCCGATAAGTCAGTCCTTCTCCTCAACTGAGGTCCGAATTAGGGCTGGGGATCTTTTTGCACCTCACGATTCAGTTATGATTTAGGGTCTCTAATTATAGACAATATTATCATCATCATAATCACCATACAGTATATACCACCATGTACCCCCACATGACTTACAATACCTATTAAACAACAATAATCAACAATCAAGGCAGCGCGGTGGCGGAGTGGTTAGCACTGCGGCAACACAGCAACTCACCCTTGGCCGGGGGATCCTGGGTTCGATCCCAGCCCCTGACCAACAGTGATCTGTGTGGAGTTTGCATGTTCTCCCCGTGTCTGCGTGGGTTTACTCCGGGATTTCTCCGGTTTCCTCCCACATGCTAAAAACATGCAAGTTAGGTTAATTGGCATCAAACTGGGGATTCTAAATTGTCCTTAGGTATGACTGTGAGAGTGAATGGTTGTCTGTCTCTCTGCGATGGACTGGCGATCTGTCCAGGGTGTACCCTGCCTCTCAGCCAAAGATGCTGGGATAGGCTCCAGCCCCCCCCCCCCCGCGACCCGAAAAGGATTAAGCGGAAGAAGATGGATGGATGGATGGACAACAATCATAATACTATAATACCGTTGTAATATTCTAGTAATAATGATATCAATAATAATAGTACTCATATATATTACTAACTAACTAACTAACTAACCTGCACTTATATAGCGCTTTTCTAGTCACAAAGACCACTCAAAGCGCTTTCATTAATACTAACCCTCTATTCTAAGGGCCTATAGGAAACAGATATCTAGGGACAATTTAGAACAGCCAATTAACCTAACATGCATGTTTTTGGCATGTGGGAGGAAACCGGAGAAATCCCGGAGTAAACCCACGCAACACGAGGAGAACATGCAAACTCCACACAGATCACTGTTGGTCGGGGGCTGGGATTGAACCCACGATCCCACGATCCCCACAATCCCCCGGCCAAGGGTAAACTGTGCTGCCGCAGTGCTAACCACTGCGCCACCGTGCAGCCACGGTGGCGTCATATATTTATAACCACGTCATATATATATAACCACGTCATATATATTTAACAATAACTCAGTATATATATATATATATATATATATATATATATACTGTATATAGATAGATAGATGGATAGATATATTCAACACTAACAACAATAACAGCCTTTCTTCATTAAAGCCACATTGTAATATTACTGTCTTTTATTTTTATATTGTTCAAAAATCATTTCTTTATATGTTGATTCCGGGACGTGTGCTCCGAGACTGCGCGAGCGAGTTGGCGGATGTCCTGACTGACATTTATAACATCTCCCTGAGTCAGGCCATCGTTCCCAGATGCTTCAAGACCTCTATCATTGTACCGGTGGCAAAGAAACCAGTGGTGTCCTGTTTGAATGACTATCGTCCTGTTGCACTGACACCAATTGTGATGAAGTGTTTTGAACGGCTTGTCAAACCACACATTACAGCCTGCCTCCCTGCATCACACGACCCGCTCCAGTTTGCATATCGTTCAAACCGCTCCACGGAGGATGCTATAGTCACCACCCTACACTCTATCATCACCCACCTGGACCAGAAAGACACCTACGCCAGACTCCTGTACATTGATTTCAGTTCAGCATTCAACACCATTATTCCCCAGAGACTGATGGAGAAATTACTCCTTCTCGGTCTGAACACCGCCACATGTCTCTGGATCCTGGATTTCCTGACTGAGAGACCTCAGTCTGTCCGGGTTGGAAACAACATCTCCAACTCTGTCACGCTGAGCACCGGATCCCCTCAAGGCTGTGTACTCAATCCACTGTTGTTTACACTGCTAACACATGACTGTGTATCCAGACACGAGGGGAACCAGATTATTAAGTTTGCAGACGACACCATGGTGGTGGGACTTATTCAGAGGGATGAGGAATCAATGTACAGGGAAGAAGTGAGAGACCTGGAGGGCTGGTGCAGGGAGAACAATCTGGTGCTCAACGTGGACAAAACGAAGGAGATGATTATCAACTTCCGGCGGTCACAGCCTGAGCACGTCCCCCTCAGCATCGGCGGCCGTTTAGTGGAGAGAGTAGAGAACATCAAGTTCCTCGGAGTGCAGATCTCGCAGGACCCGACCTGGAGCAAGAATTCCTTGGAGATCAGGAAGCGGGCTCAGCAGAGACTGCACTTCTTGAGGAAACTCAAACAGGCCTCTCTCCCCATCTGCATCCTCAGGACCTTCTACAGAGGAGTGGTGGAGAGTGTTCTGACGTACTGCATTGCTACATGGTACTCCAGCTGCAGTATGTCAGACAAAAAAGCCCTGCAGAGGATGGTCAAGGGGGCTGAGAGGGTAATTGGAGTCTCCCTCCCCTCTGTCCAAGAACTTTTTCAGAACCGTTGTAGGAGCAGGGCACTGAACATTGTCAAGGACCGTTCTCACCCTCTGCATAAACACTTTGAACTTCTTCCATCTGGTAAACGATTCCGGAGCATCAGAGGCAGAACCACCAGACTGATCAACAGCTTCCTTCCACAAGCTGTCAGGATGCTGAACAGTTGACCCGGAATCTCTCATACACACTACTGCACCTACGGACATTTTATATATTATTTGTATATTTATAGTTAGGTTTTTTTTTTCCCCCAAGTATGTCTCAGGGATGTGTGAATGGATGGGGGGGTGGGGGTGGGGGGTGGAGCTATGTGGGAGTGTGTCTTAAATCATGTTGCTTCTATTTATATAGATGCCGAGAGAAACGCAATTTCATCTTGCCTGCACTACAGTTGTATGTACAGCAATATGACAATAAAGTTTGATTTGATTTGATTTTGATTTAAATGTATTAAAGTTTGGACATTGCCTGTGCTTCTCCCTCAACCCATTCCACAATTTTACCCCACACAGAGACACACAAAACTAGGTGCATTTTAAATTTTGTATTCCTCCGTAAATTGTATTTCCCTTCTCTCTGACTAAAAACGTTTTGTATATTGTGTGGCAAAAAGTTTTTACTGACTTTACACATTAACTGTGCTGTATAATAATCACCCATATCCTGTAATTTCAATAAGTTTGAATGTAAAAACAATCAGTTAGTATGTTAAAGTTACCTGACTTGGTGTATAACACAGACTGCCCTTTTTTGTAATATTAGCAATAAATTAAGTGTACTTTTATAATTGTTACCCCAGGCCTCTATATACTGTAATAGGTCAAGTATGGAAGTACTAATGAGCAATACAAGATATGAAGCGATTTGTAATCTAGGACTTGCTTAATTTTATTTATAATTGCAATTTTTTTGGCCAGTTTGTTTTGTATGTATCTGATGTGTGGTTTCCAACTAATTTTATCATCCAGTATTACACCCAAAAATTTGATCTTCTTAACATTTTCAATAATTACATTATCTGTATGAATATGTGTATCTTCTTTATTTTTACTTCTTCTTCTTCTTTGTCGATCGCTATCATCATGAAGCGGAAATGCGTGATGCAGAGGTTTGTGGCACCGCAGGGGTCCTGCATCTCCATCTTCAGCTGTGGATGTTTGTCGGGGGTCCCTCCCCTAGACCAACTGCCTTCCATGGCTGGGCTGTCGAGAGCTTGGTCCACCCCGTAGAAAGGTTGCCTGCCAAGGCTTTCCGAGACCCTTCTTCCCGTGCAACTGTCTGTCCTCCTCCGCCTTCACAGCCATTGGGAGTTCACTCTCCTCTTCCGCCTGTTCCGCCGTTGGGACATTTGTTGCTGTAACAAACTTGGGTTTTCCGTGAATGATTTGTTACATGCTGCACAACCTCCAACCTGGAGGACCAGGGTGCACTCTTTAGTCTGGTATCTACCCCATGCGGACCTGTTCGACATGGTTGAACCTTCTGGGAGCGCTAGGCTCCCGTCGACATAGCTCCGGGGGTTGCTGAGGCACACAAGCCACTGCACCCCGACAAGGTATGTGCACCATTGGCAGCGGCTTTATTTTTACAATTACCAAATATCATTATCTTAGTTTTATCTATATTTAGTGATAATTTATTACTATCCATCCATTTTTTAAGCTTATTTAATTCATTATTTAGAGTATGGATTAGTTCCTTATAATTATTTCCAGAATAAAATATATTAGTATCATCAGCAAATAATATTATTTTTAATAATATAGAAACTTGTAATTTATCATTTAAATATGTTAAATAATTTGGGGCCCAATACTGACCCCTGAGGGACCCCACAGGCATTTCCCATACATCCAGACAGATAATCTCCCATCTTCACAAACTGTTGTCTCTCAGATAAATAACTTGTAACCCATTTCAGTACCACTCCCCTAATGCCATACAATTGCAGTTAATCAAAAAGTATTGAATGATTTATTGTATCAAATGCTTTTCTAAAATCTATAAATACACCAATTGCATATTTTCCTTGATCTAATGCATTTATTATTTCCTCTCTTGTTTCTATTATTGCTAATGATGTTGTACTCTTTGCTCTAAATCCATATTGATTCTGTTTAAGCAGATTCTGTTTATTTAAAAAGTTTTCTAATCTGTTGTTGAAAAGTTTTTCCAGAATCTTTGAAAATTGAGGGAGGAGCGATACTGGTCTGTAGTTTGTGTAGTGATGTTTATTTCCTTGCTTGAATAATGGTATTACTTTTGCTATTTTCATTTTCTGCGGGAATGAGCCAGTTTGAAATGATAGATTACAAATATATGTAAACGGTTTTAATATGCCATCAACAGTTCTTTTTACTAGTGCCATATCAATACCATCACAATCGGTAGATAATTTATTTTTTACACCTTTCAACTACAGATTTTACCTCTAGTTCATCCACTGCTGAGAGAAAGATTGACCAAGGGTTATTTCCAATCAGTGTCTCACTCACAGTGTCTCTTCCTTGATTTGGAATTTTTGCTGCCAACTCTGGTCAAACATTCATTCATCTTCTTCCGCTTAATCCTTTTCGGGTCGCGGGGGGGCTGGAGCCTATCCCAGCGTCTTTGGGCGAGAGGCAGGGTACACCCTGGACAGATTGTCAGTCCATCGCAGCTCTGGTCAAATTATTTTATTTACTACCATGTTCTTATCATAATTATCACCGCAATTATCAGTAAAATACTCTGGATATATTGTTTTCTTAGTTCCATTTTTCCTTAATTTAAAATGTCCCAGACTCCTTTTATATCATTCTCTTTGTCATTTAACATTTTCCTATAGTATAATTTTTTACTAGTTTGTATTATTTCAGTTAATTTATTTTTTATGTTTTATATCTTCATTACACAGTCTTCATTAATTATGTAAAGGTTAATGACAAAAAATTAAAAATGAGCAGCTTCCATTGAAAAAGAATTATCTCTTCAAAATAAAGCGTATTTGCAAAAGTCTGGGAAAAAAAAGCTTTTCTTGCAATAAATAAATAATTAAAACTTCATTCAAATGACTAAATTGTTGCAAAAAATTAAAAAGGCCATTCCCATAGTCAGCAAAATGAGCCCAAACTATCCCCTCTGTTAAATTGTCCCCCTCCATCCCCACAAAGACTGCAAGGATAGTTTATACAGGACAACATAGTACAGGTGCATCTCAATAAAGTAGAATGTTATCAAAAAGTTGATTTCAGTAATTCAGTTAAAAAAAAAAATGAAGGTCACATTATATAGATTCATTACACACAGAGTGATATATTTCAAGTATTTCTTTTAATGTTGATGGTTATGGCTTATAACTCATGAAAACCCCATATTCAGTTTCTCCAAAAATTAGATTATGTATAATTAATTTTAAAAAATTATTTTTAATGGAAATATTGGCTGACTGATAAGTATGTCCATGTGGGTTGTTGGGGGGGGGGGGGGTTGTGGTGGAGGGGTAGTACCTTGGTAGGAGGACAGGCACCCCCGTTCCTTCGGGTGGTTCGAATACCCTGGTCCCCACGCCCACCCAGGCTCGTATGTATGGCTCCTCGTAGCTGCCGTGGGTACAGTAGCGGCCACAACCCGGGCAACGGCGTCGCCTCGCTGGCTAAACTACGTACGGGTACCCAGCATAGAGGACCTCGCTGGGGAATGGAGGAACATCTGTCCCCCCCCCTCTTGTACCCCCCAGTCATGGGTTAAATGATCAGCTTTTGCAACAGCTGTGAGGGCAGTCCTTGGAATGAGGATCCTGGTCGGTTGCTGCGCCTGCCCCAGTGGCTGCACGTTGTGGTTTCCGCACCTACCGCCGAAGCTGGGTGTCAGAAAGAGAGGGTGGCCTTGGGCTTGTACACTCCACCGCCACCATAATCATCAGGTGCAGGTGTCTTCTTTTGGCTGCTGCTTTACTTACCATCAGTATCATTATCACATGCATAGAAGTCCTGCGGCAAGGAATGAGGTGGCGACAGGGGCAAGAAGAGGATGCTTCTGGGAGCCTCTAGTCACATCTCCCCACGCATGGTGGTCCGGGTGTGATGGTCGCTCTGGTGCCCACCTGGAGCAACGGCCCAGTTCGTATCCTGCCCGGATGACAAGGCAGCCCTTTTTAGGGATAGCACTGCCTTCTCCAGACGGAGAGAGGGGGAGAAAAGGACCCCTAAAAAAAGCTTGCTCCATTTTTGGCTTGCTCGCTAGCCGAGGCGGGCTGGTCATCCACGTCTGCGGTCGAAAAATGAAAGAGATGAAGAAAGTGAAAAACACAATAAACATAGCAGCTTGGAATGTCCGTACCCTCCAAGACAGTGACAACAGCCTGCGACGTCGGACAGCCATTGTTGCACAAGAATTACTCCGCTACGACATCGCAATAGTTGCCCTTAGTGAGACTCGGTTGCCTGACTCGACAGAGACCACTGAGCATGGGTCTGGCTACACGTTCTATTGCAGTGGGCGCCCGGTTGATGAGGCACGACAGTCAGGAGTCGGCTTCGCCATCAAGACATGTTATGTCAACCTGCTTGACTTTCTACCGCATGGGGTCAGTGATCGACTTATGGTGCCCCGCCTGAAGCTTGATACTGGGTACATAACATGCATTAGTACGTATGCACCAACTATGACACACACAGACGAGAGCAAGGAACGGTTCTATGAGGAATTAGACCGTGTTATTCAAGCCACTCCTCATACTGACAAGTTGGTGGTCCTAGGGGACTTCAACGTTCCGTGGGACCCTCATGGACCACCTGGGAGAATATTATTGGCCACCATGGTGTTGGAAAAGAGAATTCCAACAGCACCTTGCTCCTCTCCTTGTGCGCCCAGCATCAATTATCTATTACCAACACGTTCTTCCAACAGGCGAACAAACTGAAATCCACATGGATGCACCCACGTTCAGGCCATTAGCATCAGATTCATTGGCTCATCTCCAACGGCGACGAGTCCGCCTACAGGAGAGAGGTGGCCCAGCTGGCGTCCTGGTGCGACAATAACAACCTGCAGCTGAACGCTCTGAAGACAGTGGAGATGATTGTAGACTTCAGGAAAGTCACAACCCCTCTGCCCCCCCTCACCCTCTCAGGCTGTCCCATCACCACTGCTGATTCCTTCCGCTTCCTAGGCACTACCATCACCAGGGACCTCAAATGGGAGCTGACCATCAGCTCACTCATCAAAAAAGCCCAGCAGAGGATGTTCTTCCTGCGGCAGCTGAGGAAGCTCAAGCTACCCACCAAGATGTTAGTGCAGTTCTACACAGCCATCATCGAGTCCATCCTCACCACCTCCATAACCGTGTGGTACGCAGGAGCCACTGCCAGGGACAGACTAAGGCTGCAGCGCGTCGTGCGCACTGCTGAGAAGGTGATCGGCTGCAAGCTCCCATCTCTCCAGGATCTGTACATCTCCAGGACCCGGAGGCGTGCTGGCCGGATCATAGCCGATCCCTCACACCCTGGTTACGTACTGTTTGCCCCCCTCCCCTCTGGTAGAAGACTTCGGTCCATCCAGACTAAAACCTCCCGTCACATGAACAGCTTCTTCCCCTCTGCCATTAGACTGCTGAACACTAAGTGACTCTCGTGCACCATGTACAGCAGCTCAACCAGACTCATGTTAATCATCACTGTTTTCTTCCTGCATTACCGACTGCACTATATAGTTCTCCACAGTATCTGCTGCTGGCTAATATATATTTTAACTGTTGACCAGTATCACTTAATCTTATCCTACACTTTATTACATGTATAGTTTATTTCTCTTATCTTATCATATTTAATGTTGCAGCACTGTACCGAGACAAATTCCTAGTTTGTGTACTACATGAACAATGGCAATAAACCTGATTCTGATTCTGATTCTGATTCTGAGATTGACTTTGTCATTACACGAGAGTGGGACATCAAGGATGTGCACCTTACTAGAGCAATGAGGGGAACAACATGTCTCTCAGACCACCGGTTGTTGTGGTCGAGAGTCGCGTTCTCCTTTAAGTCCCCACGGTGTAGGATCCGGAAGACACCTGTGAAGAAGCTCAACGTGGCCAAGCTCGGCTCACTGGATTCCAGGACCTAACTGAAGCAGCAACTTGTCACGAAACTTACTGACTTTGACGATGCCCTTTTTGAGACCATTGACAGCCATTGGACATTACTTTGTGATAATATCTATGAAGCGGCAGAGGAAGTGCTCGGCTTCATCAAACGCAAGCATCGGGATTGTTTAGATGAAAATGATGTAGCAGCCTTCAGGAAGCTGCTGACAAGAATGACGTGAAAACGTTCTACGATGGCCTGAAGGCGGTCTACGGTCCGACATCACAGGGCAGTATGCCAGTGTACTCTTTGGACGGTCAGACACTCATAAGGGAGCCAGCTCCCATCCTGGAGCGTTGGGTAGAACACTTTAATTTTGTCCTGAATTGCCAATCTGCTCTCTGATGAAGCCATCGCACAGCTTCCTCAGAGACCTATCATGGAGGAGCTGAATGTCCCACCAACGGTTACTGAGATTAAAGATGCCATCAAACAGACGTCTAGTGGTAAGGCAGCTGGTGGAGATGGTATCCCGCCGGAGATCTATAAGTGTGGCGGTAACATCATCGTCGCCAGTCTTGCCCAGTTATTTGCCACCATATGGGAGCAGGAGGCGGTTCCACAAGACTTCCAAGGATGCAATTATTGTTCACTTGTACAAGCATAAGGGAAACCACCACTGCTGCGATAACCACAGAGGAATATCGCTCCTCGCCATCGCTGGTAAGATTCTAGCACGTGTGATCAAAAACCGCCTCAGTCACTATGTTGCCGACAACATCATTCCTGAGAGTCAGTGTGGCTTTTGAGCAGGACGAGGCACATTTGGCATGATGTTTGCAGCCAGGCAAATACAAGAGAAGTGCCGAGAACAAAATTGTGATTTGTTCATAGTGTTCGTAGACCTGACTAAGGCCTTCGACTCTGTTGGGAGAGAGGGCCTGTGGAAGCCACTCGCTAGGGTCAGGTACCCTCCTAAGATCGTCAATGTCATCCGCTCATTCCATGATGGCATGGTTGGGCGGGTGGTTGAGAGTGGTTTAATCTCCGATCCATTCCCTATCATCAATGGCACTAAGCAGGGGTGTGTTATGGCCCCGCTGTTCTTTAGTATCGTCTTCGCTGCAATGCTCCTTGATGCCTTCAAGGACTGTGACAGGCGTGTAAGGATCTGGTTTCACACTGACGGCAATGTATTAAACTTGCAACGTTTAAAGGCTAAAACAAAGACGTCATGCATGATGCTGCGAGACCTTCCTATGTCGATGACTGCGCACTCATCGCTCACACTCTTGAAGACGCACAGTTCATTGTTGACTAGAGCAATGAATGGTTATGTCCTCAGCTGCGACTTGCTGAAGTTGAAAAGTTTTGACAAGACGAGGTTAGAATCTTCGGTAGCGCTTCTGAAGAACACTTTTTTTTTTTTTTTTACTGCTTTTCTGCGTGTAATCGATGGATTCCGTCGCCCAGAAATCGCTGACCTCGGGGTTCAACCTGAATTTAGGACCACTGAAAGAGCCTTTAGCGTTCATCCGTCTGCTGGAATGGGTGTTCTCTATATTTGCCTTTGCTACGACTGCAGGTTACAGTGGCACAACCAGCATCATCATCCAGTGTCACGGAAGCCCTAGCAGTCAAGAAATAGTAGCAAACTTTAACTACCCATTCAGCATGAGGGAGCATCCCTTTGATGTCCCCGACTGTATAAGCAATGGGACGACCACCAACCGTTACCGCCTGTCTGGGGAGTTTGCGTCGTCTGCTCAGTTTTTTGTGTGTATTGGAGTATTCGCTTTCCTCTACAGCATTGCCTCACTGGTGCTCTATCTGGGCTACCAGCACGTCTACAGAACATCCAGTCGTGGTCCCATCATGGATTTGTTGTTGACTGCAACCTTGGCCTTCCTGTGGCTGACAGCATCCTCTACCTGGGCTAAAGGTTTGACTGATGTCAAGTTTTTCGCCAGTCCTTCAACCATTGTCAGCATGGTGACCGAGTGCAAAAATGTCGGCAACAAGTGCACTGCGGGGACCATGCCACACATGGGCCGCCTTAATGCCTCTGTGATATTTGGGTTCCTCAACCTCATCCTGTGGGGTGGCAACTGCTGGTTTATTTACAAGGAAACACCTTTCCACAAATCAGCCGACCAGCCTGCAAATGTGGAGGAGGGAGTCAGGCCCTCGTAATGCCGCACGCTTGTCACCTCAAAACAGTCTAACGTAGTGTTAATGAAATTTTACTTTTGGCTATAAAAGTAAAATAGCACTCAAGGTACAGTAGATATTTCTTAACTTGACAATTGTTTAAATGCTGTGTTTCTAATCGTAACTTTTCCAGCTCATTTCAGAAGGTACTAAAACTTAAAATTAGACCGATTACACTTATTTATATCTCCATGATTTTATTTTGAGATTCTATTGGAGAAGTTTGTCATAGTTTACAGTTGAAACCAGAAGTTTACATACACTGTATAAAAAGACACATAACCTTTTTTTCCCCTCACTGTCTGACATTAAATCAGACTAAACTTTTCCTGTTTGTTAGAGAATTTTTCTATTACTTCCTTCAAAGTCAGAAGTTTACATACACTAAGATTACGATTCCTTTAAACAACTTCTTCTTCTTCTTCTTTGGATTTGATTGGCGGTTGGCAATCAGCCTGCAGTTACATTTCTGCCACGACTTCCATATATAATTCAAGAAATCTCTCCTTTTAGATTTCCCTTTAAACAACTAGTGCATACCCATGCATGCCCATAGAAAGCAAGTGTAAGCAAGCATTTCTGCATGCCCGTAGAAAATTACTGTTACCATGGCAACAGTAACAGTAACAGGCGAAACCTGCCTATGATCTTTTATGACGTCATAGCGAGATCTTTGATGATGTCATAGTGAGTCCTACAATCATGAGTGATGCCTGCCTTTGATCACACACAGACACACACACAGACTTTCTTGAACCACTCTATGCTGTGGTGTCTATATGATGTCATATATATATATTTTTTTTTTTAAAAAAAGGCGGCGCCACACAAGTTGGCTGCCCTTTGCAACTGCCCTTTTCTTATCTTCCTTCTTCTTTCTACACCTTTCACTCTATATATATATCACGGACACACAGATCGCCCCAAGGGTCTCCCGAGTTGGCGGACAGAGCCACTGTTTGCAGCGGGGGACGATACAGCAGGGAAGAGCTAGCTAGCTGGCTAGCTAGCTCCAACCGCCACCCGGTGCTAACGGAGAAGCTCGACATGCCGAGGAACTGTGGTGAAAACGACACGGGTGCCGGGCTGGAGTTTAGGCGGCATGAAGAAATATAAGACAGAATAATAAAGAGCGATGGCAAGAACCAAGCAGACCCCCCGTAAATCTACTGGAGGAAAATGCCCCCCAGGAAGCAGCTAGCCACCAAGGCTGCTCGGAAAAGTGCTCCGGCCGCCGGGGGAGTGAAGAAGCCTCACCATTACAGGCCCGGTACCGTGGCTCGGAGAGAGATCCGTCGCTACCAGAAATCCACGGAGCTGCTCATCCGTAGGCTGCCCTTCCAGTGCCTGGTGAGGGAGATCGCTCAGGACTTCAAGACCGACCTGCGCTTCCAGAGCTCCGCCATCATGGCTCTGCAGGAGGCCAGCGAGGTCTACCTGGTGGGTCTCTTCGTGGACACCAACCTGTGTGCCATCCACGCCAAGAGGGTCACCACCATCATGCCCAAAGACATCCAGCTGGCCCGCCGCACCCGCGGAGGGAGAGAGAGCTTAGACTTTCTGCTGCACATTCACCAACCACAATGCACTGTGTGTATATATATATATATATATATATATATATATATATATATGTGTGTACACTACCGTTCAAAAGTTTGGGGTCACCCAGATAATTATTTTGTGTTTTCCATGAAAAGTCACACTTATTTACCACCATGAGTTGTAAAATGAATAGAAAATATAGTCAAGACATTTACAAGGTTAGAAATAATGATTTGTATTTGAAATAATAATTTTTTCCTCCAAACTTTGCTTTCATCAAAGAATCCTCCATTTGCAGCAATTACAGCATTGCAGACCTAACATGATTGAACAAGGGTTTTCTAATCATCCATTAGCCTTCTGACACAATGAGCAAACACATTGTACCATTAGAACACTGGAGTGATAGTTGCTGGAAATGGGCCTCTATACACCTATGTAGATATTGCACCAAAAACCAGACATTTGCAGCTATAATAGTCATTTACCACATTAGCAATGTATAGAGTGTATTTCTGATTAGTTTAAAGTTATCTTCATTGAAAAAAAGTGCTTTTCTTTCAAAAATAAGGAAATTTCTAAGTGACCCCAAACTTTTTAACGGTAGTGTATATATATTTATAGTAATATGTACATATGTATACTAGCTGTTCTTGTTTTTTTCTTGCCTTCTGATTGTTGCTCTGAGTGTTGCTATCCCTGTGCTGTTGCAATCCTGGAATTTCCCCATTGCGGGACTAATAAAGGCTTATCTTATCTTATGGACTCACTATAAGTATCAAGAAGACAGAGGTTTTACATCAACTTCGTCCTGGTACGCTCCCAATAAATCCTGTTATTACCATCGGTGGCGAACCCTTCAAGGCAGTTGACAAGTTCTGCTACCTGGGGGGCACCATCTCGCAGAACGCCAATATTGATGATGAAGTTACCCACCGCATCAGCAAGGCTAGCGCATCCTATGGACGCCTACAGCATCGTCTATGGTCGAAGCATGGCATTCGTCTAAGCACCAAGATCAAGGTCTATCGCACTGTTGTTCTGTCTACACTTCTCTATGGGTGCGAGTGGTGGACAACCTATCACCCCCATGTGAAGAAACTTGAACAGTTTCACATGCGGTGTTTAAGGAAGCTATGTGGAATCACGTGGCGAGACAAAGTTGCCAATACAGAAGTCCTCCGCCGGTGCAATATCACCAGCATCGAGTCATTCATCATACGTTCCCAGTTGCGCTGGACCGGCCACGTTGTTCGGATGACAGATCAGTGCATTCCTAAAATCCTGTTATTTGACCAGTTGGACGAAGGGCGGAGGTCACGGGGCAGCCAGTGGAAGCGGTATAAAGACGTGCTCAAAGCCTCATTCAAGTCATGTGGGACTGATCCTATGACATGGGAGATGCAGGCCAAGAACCGTTCCCCTTTGGCAAAAGATCTGCCATGCAGGTGTTGACCTCTTTGAGAGAGAGAGAACTGCCCGTTTGGATGCCCGCCATAAAGCACGTCACGGTGCCACCCAGCAACAGAGACGTCTACAGCAGTCGGTGTCATCCACTCAGCCAATTATGTTCATCTGTCCCGATTGCAATATTCTATGTGCTTCACGCATCGGCCTCATCAGTCATCGCCGTCACAAGCACCACCTTACAATTTAATGCAGCCAGAAGGCGGGAGATCCATCGTTAGCAACGGCTCAATCCATCATCATCATGTCCATGTACACACTCAATACTTGGTTGGGGCTTCTTTTGCATGAATTACTGCATCAGTGTGGCGTGTCATGGAGGTGATCAGCCTGTGGCACTGCGGAGGTGTTATGGAGGCCCAGGTTGCTTTGATAGCGGCCTTCAGCTCACAGTGTTGGGTGTGGTGTCTCTCATCTTCCTCTTGACAATACTCCATAGATTCTCTATGGGGTTTAGGTCAGGAGAGTTTGCTGGCCAATCAAGCACAGTGATACCATGGTCATTAAACCAGGTTTTGGTACTTTTGGTAGTGTGGGCAAGTGCTTGTCAGTAGAGGGAAGCATGAAGTACTCTAAAATTTCCCGGTAGACGGCTGTGCTGACTTTGAATTATTTTTTTAAAATTAATTTTATGTAATATTCTATTTTTTTGAGAAATTTAATTTGGGGTTTTCATTAGCTGTAAACCATAACCACCAAAATTAAAAGAAATAAACACTTGACAGATATCACTGTGTAATGAATCTATATAATATAGGAGTTTTTTAAATTGAATTACTGAAATAAATCAACTTTTTGACAACATTCTAATTAACTGAGATGCACCTATCAGTGAGAGGATAGGTGTAAACGTACATGAAAATCATGAAAATGTGTGACCCGTGCTGGCAAAATGAGTTGCAATGAGGAAATTTTCTATATAGAGGTAAAGTTATTTTTATATTCGGTATTGAAAGACTTTCAAAATGATATTTAATTTGTAGGAATTGGGCAAAAACGAACCAGTTTTGTTTATATTTTGGCTGGTTTTAAAACTCGCGTTTGATCGGTCCTGAGTTACGTCTTCCACGAAAACATGTATTTTTATAAAGTAGGAGTTCCAAGTTTTACAATGATACCAGGCACTGACGGGGGTTTTCTCAGGACTTGCCACCAGCAAAGAAAGAAAGAAACACGATTTATGACTTCTCGTGCCTGTAGCTTATAATTACAGTACCCGGTGTGCATTCCGACTCATTTTTCCAGCACGGGTCACATATGAGAAAAAAAGGTGAAACATGGCAAAAGTTAAAAAAAAGTAATAAACTTACCTGGAAAAAGTTGCAAGAAAAACTTCACTAATTGTTGAGAAAATTGAACCGTTCAACATCTAAGAGGGAAATAAAAAGTAAAAAGGATAGTTAAAAAATGTGTGTGTGTGGGGGGGGGCAGTCTGCCCAGGGCGTCATACAAGCCAGGATCGCCCCTGAAGAACTGTCATCTTTTCATGGACATTCTTTAAGAAGACCACAGCTGTCTCCAGCAGGCCAATATCATTTGCTTTTACACATTATTTTAATAAGCAGATGTTTTAGCTGCTTTTAGTTCTGTATTATTTTTCAATTTCAAATAAAACATAATAATTAAATCTTAATAATACAGGGGAACACTAAACGTGTTTTTGACTCCAAATAAATAGTTCTAAAATTCTAAAATCTGCAACTTAAATCCTAAAAATGGATAGTTTTACAGGAAAACACAAACTAAATTACATACATTTAAAAAGGTCAATATTTAAAAAACAAAATCTCACAAAAGTCCACCTCTACAGTGGGGCAAAAAAGTATTTAGTCAGCCACCAATTGTGCAAGTTCTCCCACTTAAAAGATGAGAGAGGTCTCCAATTTTCATCATAGGTATACTTCAACTATGAGAGACAAAATGAGAAAAAAAATCCAGAAAATCACATTGAATGATTTTTAATGAATTAATTGGTAAATTCCTCGGTAAAATAAGTATTTGGTCAATAACAAAAGTTTACCTCAATACTTTGTTGTATACCCTTTGCTGGCAATGACAGAGGTCAAACGTTTTCTGTAAGTCTTCATAAGGTTTTCACACACTGTTGCTGGTATTTTGGCCCATTCCTCCATGCAGATCTCCTCTAGAGCAGTGATGTTTTGGAGCTGTCGCTGGGTAACACGGACTTTCAACTCCCTCCAAAGATTTTCTATGGGGTTGAGATCTGGAGACTGGCTAGACCACTCCAGGACCTTGAAATGCTTCTTACGAAGCCACTCCTTCATTGCCCGGGTGGTGTGTTTGGGATCATTGTCATGCTGAAAGACCCAGCCACGTTTCATTTTCAATGCCCTTGCTGATGGAAGGAGGTTTTCACTCAAAATCTCACGATACATGGCCCCATTCATTCTTTCCTTTACACGGATCAGTCGTCCTGGTCCCTTTGCAGAAAAACAGCCCCAAAGTATGATGTTTCCACCCCCATGCTTCACAGTAGGTATGGTGTTCTTTCTCCTCCAAACACGACAAGTTGAGTTTTTACCTAAAAGTTCTATTTTGGTTTCATCTGACCATATGATATTCTCCCAATCCTCTTCTGGATCATCTAAATGCTCTCTAGCAAACTTCAGACAGGCCTGGACATGTACTGGCTTAAGCAGGGGGACACATCTGGCACTGCAGGATTTGAGTCCCTGGTGGCGTAGTGTGTTACTGATGGTAGCCTTTGTTACTTTGGTCCCAGCTCTCTGCAGGTCATTCACTAGGTCTCCCCGCGTGGTTCTGGGATTTTTGCTCACCGTTATCATGATAATTTTGACCCCACAGGGTGAGATCTTGCGTGGAGCCCCAGATCGAGGGAGATTATCAGTGGTCTTGTATGTCTTTCATTTTCTAATAATTGCTCCCACAGTTGATTTCTTCACACCAAGCTGCTTACCTATTGCAGATTCAGTCCAAGAACAGCATTCACACATAAGAGTTCTTTGAATCCAGGTGGGTGAGGGCTGGATGGAGAGTAGCAGAAATGGCATCTTCTGTGGATCTGTTTGACATGTATGCAAACTGAGATAGGTCGTGGGAGGGAGGGAAGGAGGGAGGGTGGACTTGATGTTAAAGGCCATCAGTCAGGACTTAACCAGCTGAAATTAATTTGCACTGTTGGGTGATGGGATGACTTCCTAGTCTTGGCTTTCGATGCCTTTTTGCACCTCTTTTTCTTCATGTGTTCAATATTTATTCCCTGTGTCATTCCACTTTATTAAATATAACTTGTTTTGTGAACATAGTTTCCTTGATTTCTTTGTATGGATGGATTACTTGGGTTGTTACTGATATCTGGTGAAAATCTCAGGTCAATGGCTCAATCAGAAATATGTTTAATGAGAAAAATGTTGACGTGTTCAATACTTATTTTCCCCACTGTATATTTTCAAAGACAGATAAACAAATCAGATACTAGCATCAATTTGTCCATAACAGTTGAAATTACTAACCAAGGCTTTTAAGAGAAATGCTCCCATCTTAAACCTTGGAATGTAAAACTCAAAATTCAGTTTGTGTTTGAGGGGTCCACACACAGTGCTGTACCTGGGGCCCAAAATTCTGTGCTACACCCCTGCCACTCCCAAATAAACAATAGAAAGGTTTATGCTAACCAGCTAGTGTGCCTGTTATGTTTTTTTTAAGTATATTAGGAGTGATTTCTCTTTTATACAGTTTTGTATTGTTACACATGCAGTGTGTTTACTCAAAAACATACAACAAACATAAATTTGACCAACAGATTTATTTACATTTTATACAGTTATTGTGATACTGTTCCCATGATTCTTCTGCCATGAAAGCCATGCACTAAAAATCTGACATCCTGACTGTCCTAAATGAAATCATGAGTGGTTGTTGGCAGCGCTGGGACAGCAGCTTCTCTTGCTGCTGTCTGAATGGACAAACATGTCTTATGGGTTGAACTTGGTGTCACATCCTTGATTTTCTACTGTATGTATCCAGAAGGCCAGAAAGGGTACAAACATATAACACGCTAAAGGATAAGTTTCTTTGTCAAATTATTGCTGTCAGAAATAATAAAATTTAAGAAACACACACTATTGGAGCATTTGCCCCACAACCGGGAGGTCGTGGTTTCAAGCCCCAGCCCGGTCATACCAAAGACCATATAAAAAAAATAGTACTTCCCAACTTCTGGCTTGGTGCTCAGCATAATAGAATGGAGGAAGGAAGAAGCTGTTTGTAGCAGCGCGTTGCATGGCAGCGGCCCCTCTGATTCTAGATGTGATTAACATTGTAGATAAGAGAAATGTAATTTCGTTCTACTGTACATGATTGGCTGTATGGATTGAATGACAAAGTTGGCTTCTTCTTCGTCTATCAATTTAACATAAGTTAAATTGGGAAGTTCAATATGAGTTAATATTTTCACCTGTAGTGTCTCTCCTTATAAGTGCCACAGCTTGGTGGACAGTACCTTCTTGTTGTATTTTAAACACAAAGAGAACCATTTACACCATCAGACATGTGCAAGTATGAGCCTTTGAAGAGGCACTCTAAAGCTTGTTGAATATATGGTTTCAAAGATAAAAGAATATTTTATCTGCTTCTGTAAAGCCTTCTGTAGTTACAATATTGAACACAGGGAGAGTAACATGTACCTTGTTCCTGCAGCCATATCTTTCAACTCCGATGTTGCTGTGGCTGACAGACCAAAGGCCTTTTTCCTTCCAGTGTAAACCATTCTTTGACTGTGAAATTACTAACTACTAACTAACTAACCTGCACTTATATAGCGCTTTTCTAGTCACAAAGACCACTCAAAGCGCTTTCACTAATACTAACCCTCTATTCTAAGGGCCTATAGGAAACAGATATCTAGGGACAATTTAGAACAGCCAATTAACCTAACATGCATGTCTTTGGATTGTGGGAGTAAACCCACGCAGCACAGGGAGAACATGCAAACTCCACACAGAAAGGTTCCAACCCCTGCCAACCTGGGGATTCGAACCAGGAACCTTCTAGCTGTAAGGCAACAGTGCTAACCACTGCACCACCGTGCTGCCCAAAATCAAAACTTTCCAACTGTGAAAAAAAATTATTCCACTGAACAGCAGATGGCTCCATGAGATATTCATGTGGTGTCTTCCCTTAGAAAAAACTCCAGGAGACCCCTTTGAAGTCACTGCAGAAACTGAAGGACACGGAGAAGGAACTCAAATATGTGATCAGATACATTAAGGTAAGTATCCACACCTTCCTATCCACACACCTCTGGCGTAATAATTATCTGGCCTGTAATAATTAGATCATGGATCACTAATCTCTACTAGTGCATCCAAATACTTGGAATATTGTGAGTTACTTAAGCAATTTTACACAAGAGTGAGTCTGGTATCGTGATTATAGTAACTATGGCTGTGATACGTCTAATGCCCGCCGCATAGCTGTAAACCTAGGACAGGGGCCGGCAACCCGCAGCCCTTCAGCCCCCATGCTGCGGCTCCCTGCAATCTCAAAACACATGAAAATTAATGAAGCTCATTTATTCAACCAGGCGAAAAAAGACATTGGACCTGTGCTATGGATCCATAGAGAGGGCCTATAAATCACTCCCCCTTCCTCCTGTAGGATCATCAGATCACAACTGTGTACATTTGCTGCCCACATATGAAACTGCTCTCAGAAGAGGCAAGGTGGAGACGAGAGACATTGATGTGTGGACAGAAGATTCAGAGCACAGCCTCCAGGAATGCTTTGACTGTACAGACTGGGAGATGTTCAAACTGGCCTGCGGGGATGAGTTGGACTCTCTGGCTGACGTCACATGCTCATACATGTCTTTCTGTAAAAATAAGATTGTTCCACGTAAACGTGTCAAAATATATCCCAACAACAAACCATGGATTACAAAATCAGTTAAATCCTGCTTACAGAGGAAAGCACTTGCCTTTAAACAGGGGTCTGTTTCTGAGCTACAGGTTGCCACAAAGGAGCTGAAGGCCGAAATTTTAAGAGCAAAACAGAATTATAAATCAGAATTAGAAAGCAAGATGGCAACAAAGAAACTTGGTTCAGCCTGGGCCTGTATGAAAACTATTGCAGGCCTTCAGAGCACAGAGCACAGTAATCGTGTGTTTTTAGATGGTTTTAATTCAGACACAGAGCTGGCTAATGCTCTAAATTGTTTTTATGGTCGTTTTGACTCCTTTGATTTCAGCACAGAAATCCAAGATTTGAAACAGAAACTCAAAGACAATCAGCACTTTAATATTGAGGTGCAGGATGTTAAAAGGGAGTTCTGCGCTGTAAAAGTGAACAAAAGTCAGGGCCCTGATAATATATATGGGCGCTTAGTAAAGTCCTGTGCACATGAACTGAGTCCTACATTTCATTACATTTTCAATAAGTCCTTACAGACACAACATGTGCCTAAGATCTGGAAAGAAGCTGTGGTTGTTCCCGTTCCAAAATCCAGCTGTCCTAAAACGGTAAACGACTTTAGACCAGTTGCTTTGGCTTCAATTTAAATGAAAATTTTTGAAAAACTGGTCAGATGTGAGGTCCTAAGGCAGACTGAGCATGCATTGGATCCTCTGCAGTTTGCCTATAGGCCTCACAGAGGAGTGGAGGATGCCACTGTCACTCTGTTTAACATGCTTTATAAACATCTGGATTTTAATGGGACACATGCCAGGCTTTTATTTGTGGACTTTTCTTCTGCCTTTAATACAATCCAACCTCATATCTTAGTTGAAAGGCTCCTGCAACAATTTGACTTGAGCAATAATCTGGTGGGTTGGATTCTGGATTTCTTAACCAACAGGACGCAGAGTGTAAGGGTCAATTGTACATTGTCTGACCTAAAGTGCTCTTCTACTGGCTCTCCTCAGGGGTGTGTGTTGTCACCACTACTCTTCATCCTGTATACAAACATGTGTCGGAGCAGACATGACAACAGACACATTATAAAGTATGCTGATGACTCAGTTATTGTCAGTCTCCTCCAGGATGGTGAGAGTGGCCACGGCCCAGTAGTTGATGATTTTGTTCACTGGTGTGAGGATTCCTACCTGCAGCTGAATACAACAAAAACTAAAGATATGATTATTGACTTTAGGAGGAAAAATCCCAGGCACAAAGTCACCATACTAAAGGCGCTTTTCCACTAGCCCCGCTCAGCCCCAATTGAAAACCCAGCTCTACTCACTTCGGTTCAGTTCAGCCTCAGTTGCTTTTCAACTACTGCTGGCACACCTGCTGTGGGTGGGATTTGTTGAACAGCAGGCGGCGCCACACCCTCGTGACGTGAAACACGCGACTGAATCCTCCACAACAAACAAAATGGCTGATGACAAGGAGAGAAGGAGAGAGGAATGACTGTGACATGAAACTGGTTAAATCTATGGTGCTGACTTGTTGTGCTCTGCACAATCTGTGTGAGAGTCATGGAGAGACGTTTGACACTACATTGGATGATGCAGTAGATGAACCAGTGGTGGCAGCGGCACAGAGAGCAGAGGAGCAGGGTGGTGATATTGTAGCGAACTCAATATAAGCACCCTACTTGGCTTGCCAAGTGGGTTGACCCTATTGGTGACACAGGTAGAGTGCGGGACTCCGGAGCAGGAGGCGTGAGTTCGAACCTGCCAGTGGGACGTTGCCATGTCGAGCTGCACGTTACAATATAATACAAGATGCTGTGAAGCAATACTTGTATATTGCATACATATTTCAAAAATGTTTTTGTAAATAAAATGTTGTGCATGGTCCATCTACCTGTCCTCTTGTTCATAACGCTTATCTGTTAAGAAGGTGCGAAGCCATCAGCCTAATGATGAGTCCACACTTCATCACTGTTGTGATAATTGCTCACGCTGAGCGCTCTGACAGCCCCGTACGCTGTGGGGGTCACACACGACGTGTTCCTCCCCACACTCTTAATTTTTTTTCCCGTATATTTTTCTCTTTGGCGTACAGAAATGGCAATATGCCCGTATTTGCTAAAATTGCATTTTCCCCGTATTAAAATACGGCGAAACCGTATCACTTGACAGGTATGTAATTACATGCAGAAACACCGCACAGGCCATCTTCACAAAAATCCAGCTCGACAAGCCACTTTTGCTTAGGTGGAAATGCAAATTGAACTATAAATCATGTGCTGATACATGTCATATTTTCCCATGTAAAGGTCTCCCACTTTTACTTACAAATTGATTTTTAATTTTTGGGAAAAGGGAATATAAATTTTGCACTTGTTGGTGACAACAGTTGTGTGCAACAAAAACACAGTTGTGTATCCTTGTCCGATTTGCCTACTGTTATTAGTACCAAATTTTTGCTAGATTCCTTCTTAATTTATTAAATGTTGACTGGTGATACAACATTCAACTTACACGTACTTACCTTTATCAGTGTCTACAAGTTCAAGCACACCTGTACAACTGCTTATAACCTAAAAAATGTACCCGTTCAAGAGAAATGGATTCAGCATTGCAAATTTGTTTAAAATTTTAAAAAAAAACCTACCAAGACATTACGTTTCGTTGTGTTGTTAAAAATTAAATTACCATTAGAAGGCTATACACCTGACCTGATGAACAGCAGCATGTGGAGTGAACAGAGAATGGAATGTGTATGTAATTATTGGCTTTTCTCATACGGTGTCATAACAGATAAACCAGACTTTTGATGCAAACAATACAATTTTATTCCAGAAGCAAAATTTACAAACAAAAAAACAGACTGGGCGATGACATCTCTGCGAGCTCTTCCCTTCGTAACGCAGCGTCCTGCTCCAGGGCTTCACGCGCATCTGCCCGCACATCTGCGGCCACCTGTCGCAAATGCTGCATGTACTCCTGATTCTTGCCGCTGGTCATGTTGCCGTTCCAAGAGCCGCATCTCTTCGTCATGCATGTTGACCATCGCTAATGTAAGGTCAGTGATGGGAGTTGTCTGTTTTCGTCTTGCCTAGATGGAAAGACAGAAAGGCATGGTCGTTAAAGCTGGATCACTACATATATTATGGAATTACACAGGTGAAAGTCTGTGGTGGAATGTCACTATTATATTATGCTTCATTGCTGTATATAAGCTGAACTGTCATGTTGCTGCCCCTCAGTAGAGCAGATTTTGCAACACGCAGGGTGCTGTCTTCAGCTGCAGCCCCCCTGCAAAACTAAAAAGGATTAAGATTAAGACTATGGATGGATGGATGGGTAATGTTTAAACTAGTTGCTTGTAGTGTGGCTGCAGAAATCTGAATGGGTTAATACAGTCAGCTGACGCGAAGCATTTCAATGAAGCATGTTGATTTCAACGGCAGTTCATGAGCTTTAGTTGTTTTTATAAAACAGGAATTACAGCACTTCAATCACCACACCTAAAAATGGTTGTGGAACACCGATAAGTGAAGACCAAAGAATAACCTTTTTGCACATTTAAAAAGACATTTTCAATTAATTAATATGCAGCTACAGGAAATTGCATTAATCAATTTGGTACATAACTTATTAGGCTCCAGCCCCCCCGTGACCTGTAAAGGATTAAGCGGTAGAAGATGGATGGATGGATGGATGGATTTTCGACCCTGGTTTCCGCTGCTGGACCTGTTTCAACCAAAAAAAAAAAGTGTGGTTATTGTGCCTTACCGGCACTTGAACGTGATCCAGATGGAGCTGGTGATGTGGCTGACATGGGAGTCGATTCAGCTGGCGCTCCGCCAGACGCAGATGCAGACGCAGGAGAGTCCGCTGTGTCCATCATGTCCGCTGAGGTGGACCCCTGTGATATGAAATGCGATTCTAGAAAGAAAATGCACGCAATTTAAAACTTAACACCAAAGTGCAACATGTACACAACACTCTAAAGTTTTTAACCGGAATACAATAAGCGTAATTCAGCGTTTTGTTCGCGCTAATACTTAACACAAAGCAAGCGTGAATCTGCAGTTGGCTGCAAAACAATAGGCAAGCCTCAGTAACAACCATTACCCACAATCTAACAGCCTTCCTATTTCTTAAAAACAGTGAGCTTGGCACAGAAAGGATCAAGTGGCGAAAAGATGCGCAATATCAAATAAACACTCACCATCCACGGTTTCCAAGGCCGTGACTGTGACAGTGGCTGTGTCGAGCCCAATGTCTCTCAGCGAACCACTTCCACTCCTTCCATCCGCTGAACTTCGAGCATTGTGGTCCTTCACTGCTCGGTAATCGCTTTTCAGCTTTTTCAGCTTCTCCCGACACTGTTTGGCAGTACGGATGTGCCCTTGGGAACCCATCTGCTCGGACACCTGCTGGTATATTTTTTCATTTCGAGTAGATCCATCCAACTCGCGCTGGATGCGATCGTCGGCTAATATAGAAAGAAAATTGCGCACCTCCTAATATATAATATTAGGAGTATATTATTATATAAGTATATTATACAGTATATTAATATAATATACCGTATTAAAGGGGCGCACTGTGTTCACTGGCTGAACAATTACAAATGGCGGTGGTGGAGTAAATTCAGCAGAAAAGTCGCTTTCATGACGTTACGACCTGACCAATCAGCGGCGATCAGTCTCTTAAAGTCATATCACAGCCATACTCAGCCCTACTCAGCTCGGTTAGTCCCTGCCCTGGATCAGGTACTAAAAAAGTACCTGCTAACCGGTGCTGGGGCTAATGGAAAAGCGCCTAAAGCTGGCTGAGTGGTGCGGTGTAGGGCTAAGTGAGGCTAGTGGAAAAGGGCCTTAAAAGGCCAGACTGAGGCGGCATGAAAAAATAAGCGGCGAACTGAGAGTTTAAAAGGGAGTTTATTAATCATACCGCCATCACAGACTCACTCTGGCGCCGTGCATGCGCGCCAGAGCGAGCCCGGAGGCTCTCCAGCAGATAAGCAATGCGTGCGGTAAGATGAGCAGTGAGAGAGGGTGAACATGAATTTCAGTCAGCTTATATACCCAGTTACAGACAATACATGAAAGGCATGGGACATTTGCATTACAGTAAGAGCAGGAAGCATGAACACAATGCATGAATGGCACATTAACATCACAGTACTGAGCAGGAAAGGGCCAGACGAAGCGAGGCTGTCTGTTGACATTAATACACACATTTCACTGTTATGTTAATTGCTCTAACCGAGCGCTCTGCTTGTCCCAGTCTGTTGTGGGGGTGCCCCACACACTCCCCCCCCAGAGGGCCCAGCGGGAAGCTGAGGCCTCGATAGTCCGGCTTTGGGAGTGAGCTACGGGGGAGGCTCGCTGCAGGCGGCGGTGGAGGGAGGGGGGTGGGGGTAGCAAGTGCCGGCCCGGGATGGCGAAATTGTCTGGGCCGTGCAAAAATTGCCTGTGGATCCGTGATGTTGAGGGGCTGTCCCGTTGAACGTGCGGAGGTCCACAGCGGCTGTAAGAAGAAAAAAATTAGTCACTGACTCCTCTCGCGGTTAAGTCCTGCGAGGATTAATAGTGGCCATGAAGAAAAACAGGAGCTGCAAGACTGCGTAGCGGCTGTGAGAAAAAAAACAAAAGCAGAGGGACTTGGCGTGTTGACTTTAGGTGCGGGCGCAGCCCTAAAGCCCTCGGGAACCGCTGACGGCTGAATTCCCTTTGTGCGCCGTGGCTGAGACCCATACAAAATCCTGTGAGCGAGCTGCGTGTAATGCTTCAGGTGTGTGAGCAGCCCTGAAGGTTCCGTGTGCAGCGGCAAAGGACGCTGGCGGTCTGTGTAGAGCCGGTATGTCCCGTGTGTGGTGCGCTGTCCTCATAACCCCCCGGTGCGTGTGCAGGGGTTCGGTGCGTGGGTGGGTTCGCTGTAGAGGCGAGTCAGGGTCAGGGAGCTTGCTGGAGATCAGTGTAGTCGGCGCCGATAATCATTCCTGTTCAGTGTGTTGCTGCATTCGGTCATGGTGCGTTCAGGTCCACGCGCTACGTTCTCCGTCGGCCCTGGAGGTCGCCGTCGTGGAGAGAGGACGAGGTGCGTGCGCTCTCGTGTGGAGGGGCTGTGAGAGCGGCCGGTCCCAGCGTGGGTGTGCAGGTCCGTTGGAGCGATGAGAGGGAGGAGACGATCTCTGTTCCTCGGGCTCGTGTCGATGCGTTGGAGCGGTGAGAGGGAGTAGACAATCTTTGTGTCCCTCGGCCGGTTCCAGCGTGGATGTCCAGGTCAGAAGGTTGCTTTGCACAAAGCGTGTGCTTTCTCGGGGTCACCAGTGCGACGGACGTATTAATATGCAGCGAAGTGAGAGTTTAAAAGGGAGTTTATTAATCATACCGCCATCACAGACTCACTCCGGCGCCGTGCATGCGCGCCAGAGCGAGCCCGGAGGCTCTCCAGCAGATGAGCAATGCGTGCGGTAAGATGAGCAGTGAGAGAGGGTGAACATGAATTTCAGTCAGCTTATATACCCAGTTACAATTCAATTCAACTTTATTTATATAGCGCCATTTCACAACAACAGTCATCTCATAGCACTATCAACTGTAGGGAGGACCCCCACAGTTGCAGAAACTGCAACTGTGGGGGAGTTGCAGAAAGACCCCAGCAATCAGGCGATCCCCTGTGAGCAAGCACTTGGCGACGGTGGAGAGGAAAAACTCCCTTTTAACAGGAAGAAACCTCCAGCAGAACCAGGCTCAGGGAGGGGCAGTCATCTGCTGCGACTGGCTGGGGGGGTGAGGGGATAGAGAAGAAGAAAAGAACAGACATGTAGAGAGCAAACAGCACGATGGGGACTCAATCTATGGGAGAGAACAAACAAATGTTAATGACCAGCAAAAAAAAAATATTTCATAGAGAGTGAGGAAAGGAGTGAGGCCCAGTGCATTACTGGAGGTCCCCCGGCTGACTAAACCTATTAGCAGCATAACTAAGGGAGGGTTCAGAAAACACATGATCCCTCCCTAATTGTAGGTTATATCAAAAAGGTAGGTTTTCGCCCTATTCTTAAAAACAGAGATCGAGTCTGACTCCCGAATCCAGATTGGCAGCTGATTCCACAGGAGAGGAGCTTGATAACTGAAGGCTCTGCCTCCCATTGTACTTTTGGAGATTCTAGGTATTACAAGTAAACCTGCATTTTGGGAGCGTAGTGCAGACAATACATGAAAGGCATGGGACATTTGCATTACAGTAAGAGCAGGAAGCATGAACACAGTGCATGAATGGCACATTAACATCACAGTACTGAGCAGGAAAGAGCCAGACGAAGCGAGGCTGCCTGTTGACATTAATACACACATTTCACTGTTATGTTAATTGCTCTAACCGAGCACTCTGCTTGTCCCAGTCTGTTGTGGGGGTGCCCCACAAGACCACCGAATGTGTACAATCGTACAAATATCTTGGGACGATTATTGATAGTAATTTAAACTTTGAAGTGAACTGTGAAAGGGTGTGCAAAAAGGGTCAGCAACATTTGCATTGTTTGAGAAAACTTGCATTCTTCCAAGTTGACCGAACCGTAATGACAGTGTTTTATCGGGCTTTTATTGAATCTGTTTTATCCTTTTCTTTAGTGTCATGGTTTGATCAGATAAAACTGAAACAGAGGAAATCCTTGGATCAGGTAGTTAGATGGTCCAGGAGTTTGCTTGGTGAGTCACAGCTGAGCCTGACATCCCTGTACACCAGACAAGTACAGAGGATGGCTACCTCCGTTTTAAATGATGACTCCCACCCTTTGCACTGCAACTTTCTGCTTCTTCCCTCAAGACGGAGGTTTGCTGTCCCAAAAAGTAGAACCCAGCGCTACAAAAACAGCTTTGTCCCTGCTGCTGTCAAAGAGTTGAACAAGCTGTAAAAATATATTGTACATAATTTATGTACCTATTTATTAACTTCATTTTATATTTACTTATTTTTGTAGGATGTCACTTGGGTTCTAAATATTTTATTGGGTTTTAGACCTTTGAGTTTTTTAACCTCTTTGACTAGTTTTTAACTTTTAATATGACCCTTCTCTCTTACCTCTGGTCTCTCCCTCATCTCTTTGTCTTTTTATACCCTGATTGATGGAGTCTTGAGTATTTTTATCATGTTTATAGTCAGCTTCATGTGTGCCTGTGTTTGTGTCTATGTTGAATGTAATTAGTGGCTTGTAAATATGGATGTCACCAGACTGCAAAACAAATCTACCTACGGGTACAAATAAAGTAACCTGAACCTGAACCTGATTATTTTATTTTTTAATTATTGTTTATTGCAATTGGGATACATTTCTCAACAGAAACACATACTTTTATGAATGTAAAATATATAATTTTTAAATATTATGTTGTCAACCATGTGTGACTGTCATATCTGATGACGGCTGCACAGAGAACTCAGCCTCTCCATCCTCAGTGCATGTGGAGAAGCATGGACAGCAGCCACTTCCTGCCACTCTCGGTAAGACATGAACAGATCCAGCGAAAGTAAAACCACAGAGGAAAACAGAGAGTTTAATTCTGTGTTAACAGATTAATTTGTGTTCATGTATGGTTGTTGTGGAGACAATTTCTCCACAAGAACACAAACAAGGAGAAAAACAGCCGCCTCATTAGTGTCTACAGGTCCATAATGTGATTATCTAAAATCAAAGCCTTAAGTACCCTTAAAAATGAGAAACAGTCCTTGAATTCCTGCTCAATAACCTTACAGCCACCTGCGCTATAAATGCTGGATTCACCAGACATGACCAAAGTCTGAATTAGTGTAAATTTATTTTCACCATCACAGCTCAATACTTCGTCTGAGTTATGTAAAAATAAAAGCTCTCTACAGCAATTCAGTTTTAAGAATGGTTGTCTGTTATGTACTTTTATTACGAAACACCGTCATCCAGATATAGTACTTGTCTGAAATCACAGCCAACAGTTTTTCCTCACAATTTTTAAATAGAAGAAAAAAAAAGAAGATTCTGTGACAGTGATGTAGAGGTGGTCCTTTTATTTTAAGGATGTTTTCAGCTTTTTTGTCTGCATTATAACTGCTAGTTATCTGTGGGGTTTTGAACAGTGAATTATATTTGCAGATTGTCTATTAGTGCCACACTTTTTTTATTAAATTATAACCAATATTTAGCTCAGCAGAAGAAGATATTTTTTAAACATTTTTCCATTTTGCTGTAATTATTTCTAATTGGCTTAATTTGCACCAAATGATTTTTAAAGTTGTATTATTTAGAAGGTTGTTTAGAATTATTTTTAATTCCAAAATAAAGAAGAATGTGAGACAACCAATCCACTAGTTGTCATATTGAGAGTCTGGAGAACAGGTGAAGGATACAAATTTATAAAATATTAATACAGTGGAATAAGGAGCATTATGAGGAAACATAAAAAGGATGAAAAGTAGCTTCTTCCAAATAAAACGTTCATCTTTATTAAAATATCAAGAAGTAAAGCTGTGTGATCACTGTTGAAAGTAGGAGATGGATGATATTTTTCAGATTTAAATAATTTATGAATGTGCTGATAATTAAACTATAAAAAAATTATGGTCAGATATTCAGAAATTTATTTTTCAGCACAAAACAATTTGTAATATATTTCTAATACTTTTATTTCACAAATGAAGCTATATATAAAGCTTGACAGTTTTTTCCACTGTTGTAGTATGAATTCATATGAATTCATTCACCACATAATTTTCAGAGCTATATATATATATATATATATATATATATATATATATATATATATATATATATATATGTATATAAGCAGCATAAACTTTTTTTAAAGGTCAAATTGCCATTGTGGCCCTCAGCCACTTCTATTTTAGTTGGAGATGGGCAAAATGGCTCTTTGGTTGGCAAAGGTTACAGACCCCTGACCTAGGGTAAACACTAGATCACTTTCTTGGAAACTGTTATGATTGCCTTTAGTTTGATCATGGTTTTAAAATCTCCTTGGTTTGATGTAGGCCTTTATTATTATACCCCACACAATGAAGGCGCAGAGTGTTTTTGACCAGTCTGCCCTTTCAATTGGCATTTTGTTGTCACTAGTATACTGTAGCTTCTACATTACTGATCAGATTCACTTCAGATTTATACAGAAGCTTTGACTCAAATAATTGTTTTTATAAGGGAGGGGGGCTTATTTCTGTAATCAGATATTTCTCATGTTGGAACCATGATTCATGTTCATCAGCTTGGTGCAACAGCTCAAAGTGTATAAGCACTCTTAACTGCAGACTAATTAGGTTTGTTTGATGCAAGCATTTGTTTTAGGAGTGCGAACTACAAGGTGATGCCATAATATTTTCCTCAGCAGTGAGTGATTCCATATTTTCCCTCTGATCTCAAAAGAAAAATTGAAATCATTAACTTCCTTTCATCCTTTTCTTAAAGCCAGAAGGTTGGTATTTTGGAAAAAAAAAATATTTGTAGCATGTGTGGTCTATATTAACCATATTTTCCATAACCTACATATGTTGAAGTATGTGGAAATGTTGGTAATTACATATGTAAAGGACTTCACACCTCTGAAAGGACAAAGGGCTCTCAACCGCCGAGTGAAGAACAAAGACGTTCCCGGACGCGGCGGAGGAGACCGGAGGAGCCACCCTCACCCCCCAAGGCGAGGAGAGGAAATACCAAGACAATGGGGGGATTAAGATAATGAGGGATGTCAGCCTTTGTTATGCATGTCTTTTATTGTGTGCCAGTATAAAGTCAGTGAGCTGGAGACATTCTGTCTCTTTTCCCTTCTGCCACTCTCTGCACCAGATGAGACTTGTTAGAAGAGCTGAATATTAAACTTTGCTTATAAACCAAATCGCCTCTTCATTTCCAAGCTCCTCTACACTGGTGACCTTGACGCGAGTATGGACCGGAGGCGTTCCCCCGCAATCGACTCATCCGTGGCGACCCAGGCAGACGCCAGCGGCCATGCAGACGAGGGAACAGATGGACAACTGTTCCCCCCGGCAGAAGAGATTGAGAGAGCTCAGCCGAGCACCAGCACCGCCGTGAGAACCGAGGCAGGGCACTCTCACCCGGCGGGCACAGCAGTGATGGTGTGCACGAATGCCGTCGCTGTCAAGCTGCCAGACTTCTGGCAAGAAGACCCCGCCTCTTGGTTCCAGCAGGCTGAAGCCCAGTTTGCACTGGCGGGCATCACGGCTGATGACACCAAATTTTATCATATCATCTCCAAACTCGACGCCGCCACTTCGAAGTGTGTGCGGAGCATGATCCGGCGACCACCGGCCCAGGACAAATACGAGACGCTCAAAGCAACCATCGTGGCGGACTACGTCCCATCAGCAGAAGAGAGAGCCGAGAAGATCCTGGCGGTCTACAGCCACAGAGGGTGCAAACCGAAGGCCCTCATGGAGGATTTGTTACAGCTCAAAGAAGAGGACAATGACAACTTCCTCTTCCAGTTTATTTTCCTCAGCACGCTGCCGCCACACATGAGAGGGACACTCGCCGGTATGAAGTGCAACAACCACCAAGACTTCCGCGTGCTGGCCAATGAAGCTCATCGGCTCGTCAACGCCTGCAAGGAGCTGACACCCACAGCAGCATCCGCAGACCTCAAAGCTGACGCCCCGAGCCACGAGGAGCCACAACCCACGGAGCAGACCCAGCCCACGGTGACAGCGACACGGCCGAGACGTAACAGACAGAGCGACGTCCGTTATTATCACCACCGCTTCGCCGAGAAGGCCCACAAATGCGTTCCCCCCTGCAAATTTGCGATTTCGGGAAAACGCCAAAGCCGAGAGCCGTTAACGGCAGCGGTTCTCGGCGAGAAGAATAAGCTGTTGTACGTGACGGATGGACACACAGGCAAGCAGTTCCTCATCGACACAGGAGCCCAGCTGCGTTTCGTCATGCCCTCCCACGCAGATCGAGCCACGGGCACCCGGGGCAACGGAGCCGTGGCAGCCAACGGCTCTAGCATCGACACGTTCGGCGAAAAGAGCCTGCACCTCCTCATCCACGGCCGCAGCTACAGATGGACATTTGTTGTAGCGGCGGTGAGTTTTAACTTATTAGGCGCAGATTTTTTGTGTGCACATGGGTTATTAGTGGATCTAGCAAATAGGCGCCTGGTTAATGCACTGTCCTTTGCTTCTATTCCATGCTCAGCCCGAGTTTCTCCACCACCTGTGCAGGCCAACGTCACCACGGCAGGAGGTAAGTTTGAGCAACTCCTCACCCAATTTCCAGCACTCACAATTCCCAAATTCTCAGCCACTGTGGCTAAACACGGGGTTGAACACTTCATTCCCACAACGGGACCTCCCGTTTTTGCCAAAGCTCGCCGCTTAGACGCGGCCAAGCTCAACATAGCACGGGACGAGTTTACAACTCTTGAAAAATTGGGCATTGTTAGACGCTCGAAGAGCCCCTGGGCCTCACCACTTCACATGGTTCCGAAATCCGACGGTTCTTGGAGACCGTGCGAAGATTACCGCAGATTAAACAACGCTACAGCGCATGACCGTTACCCAATCCCTCACATTCAAGATTTTTCACTACATCTGGCGGGTGCGCGCATTTTTTCAAAAATAGACTTAGTCCGCGGTTATCACCAAGTCCCAGTCCGAGCAGAAGACATTCCTAAAACAGCGGTAATAACCCCTTTCAGCCTTTTTGAATTCCTGCGAATGCCTTTTGGCCTCAAAGGCGCTGCTCAAACTTTTCAACGAATGATGGACGCGGTCCTACGCGACCTCCCTTTTGTTTTCGTCTACCTCGACGACATGCTGGTAGCCAGCTCGTCTGAGGAAGAATACGAGCAGCACCTCACTACGGTTTTTCAGAGGCTAGAAGAGCACGGGCTAATAATCAATCCAGCCAAATGCAAATTCGGTGTGTCACAAATTGATTTTTTAGGACACAAAGTCTCTCCGAAGGGGGCAGTTCCACTTCCAGACAAAGTTCACGCGATAGAAAGTTTCCCACGGCCACAAACGGTCAAATCGCTACAGGAATTTTCAGGGATGGTTAATTTTTACAACCGCTTCCTCCTCCACGCAGCTCAGCTCATGCAGCCCCTATATGACGTGCTCAAAAAAAAGAAAACTTCCAACGCGGTCGAATGGACCCCGGAGTGCGAACGCGCTTTCGCGGAAGTAAAAAGCGCCCTAGCTAACGCTACATTGTTAGTTCACCCAGATCCCTTGGCCCGCATCGCACTAACCACAGATGCTTCAGACCTAGCTATAGGGGCAGTTGTAGAACAGCTTGTCAGCGGGGTCTGGCAACCTTTAGCATTCTTTAGCAAATCACTAAACCAAACTGAACGTAAATACAGCACTTTTGACAGAGAGCTGCTGGCGCTTCATTTATCCATCCACCACTTCCAGTTCTGGTTAGAAGGGCGGAGTTTCACGGCTTTTGTAGACCATAAACTGCTCACCTTTGCTATGGCTAAAATTTCAGAACCATGGTCAGGCAGGCAACAAAGACAGCTAGCTGCAATTTCAGAGTTCACCACAGACATTCGACACGTGGCAGGCAAACTTAACGTAGTAGCGGACTGTCTCTCTCGCGCTGTGACACCACCAGAGCGCGGGGAGACAGATTATACTGCCTCAGCAGCAGAACTCTTCACTAACGCAGACACATACGCAGCACCTATCCATGCAGGGATAGATTATGCAGCCATGGCGGAGGAACAAAGCAGTGACGCGGACGTGCGCGCACTCCTGTCTGGACCAACAGGGTTAAGGCTGGAGAAAAAGGGTTTACGCGACGGCGTGCCCCCCCTAATATGCGATGTCTCAACCGGCCGACCTCGCCCGTTAGTACCAGCTACATGGCGCCGCCGTATTTTCGACGCAATTCACTCCCTCGCGCACCCAGGTGTGCGCGCCTCGGTTAAAATGGTCGCCGAAAAGTTTGTGTGGCCAGGCCTGCGCAAAAACGTAAAAGAATGGGCAAAAACTTGCATTTCTTGTCAACGTGCCAAAATACACAGACACACAAAAGCCCCTCTGGAGCCTTTTCCAATCCCTGCTAGAAGGTTCGACCACGTTCATGTTGACCTCGTGGGGCCACTACCTTCCTCCCAAGGTTTCACACACCTGTTAACAACGATAGACCGCACCACACGCTGGCCAGAGGCAGTCCCTCTAGCGGCAACCACAGCGGAGGAAGTCGCTCGTGTTTTTTTGACAAACTGGGTGGCATGTTTCGGCGTCCCATCGGACATCACGTCCGATAGGGGGCCTCAATTTGTCTCAGAGCTCTGGTCAGCCATGTCCAACAGCTTAGGGGCAACAATTCATCGCACCACCGCTTATCACCCTCAGGCTAATGGGTTATGCGAGCATTTTCACAGGTCTTTAAAGGCTGCCCTCAGAGCCTCACTAACGGACACAAATTGGGTAAATAAACTTCCCTGGGTTTTATTGGGGTTGCGTGTTGCACCTAAAGAGGATCTAGACGCCTCTCCCGCAGAATTAGTCTTTGCACAACCTCTCAGGCTCCCAGGTGAATTTTTACCAGAGAACCCAGAGCCAGGGCGCCTTCCAGTCCCAAGGTTTTTAGGCAACAACGGACCGGACTCTCTCCCCGGTCCAGCTCATCACTCCTTCCCATGGGTTTTTGTCCCTCAGGCTTTAAAAAACGCTGAGTTCGTTTTTGTTAAGCATGAAGCTTTAAAACCTACCTTTCGCCAAGCATACGATGGGCCATACAGAGTGCTGGAACCTGGTGATAAACACTTTGTGCTTGATTTTGGGGATAGAAAAGAAACAGTCAGCATTGACAGACTTAAACCTGCCTTCTTGTTGAAAGACGAGCCTGCACAGTTGGCGAGAGCACCTCGGCGGGGTAGACCCCCCAAGAGAAAAGACTCAGCCCCCCAGCAGGGAACAGTTAACCTCTCTCCTTCCCACACTGCAGATTCCTCACAAGAAGGTCCCAGCAGGGTGCCTAAACCAACCTACAGCAGCTTTGGGAGAAGATTAAAACCCAGACAGCACAGGGACTGATACAAACTACTCCACAATTATTCACTAATTGTGCTGCAACAGTTTAGGACTGACTTATGATTTTACTATGCTGTTATGATTACCACTGAACTCTCTTAGGAGCATGGCTGCTGGAAAGTTTCTTCCGTGGCAACAGATGTAACACTTAGTATGTCATAATAACTATCTTAGACTGTGAACCTTTCTGTTGTCCTTTCTTAGTTGTTTGGGGGGCCTGTGGTCTATATTAACCATATATTCCATAACCTACATATGCTGAAGCATGTGGAAATGTTGGTAATTACATATGTAAAGGACTTCACACCTCTGAAAGGACAAAGGGCTCTCAACCGCCGAGTGAAGAACAAAGACGTTCCCGGACGCGGCGGAGGAGACCGGAGGAGCCACCCTCACCCCCCAAGGCGAGGAGAGGAAATACCAAGACAATGGGGGGATTAAGATAATGAGGGATGTCAGCCTTTGTTATGCATGTCTTTTATTGTGTGCCAGTATAAAGTCAGTGAGCTGGAGACATTCTGTCTCTTTTCCCTTCTGCCACTCTCTGCACCAGATGAGACTTGTTAGAAGAGCTGAATATTAAACTTTGCTTATAAACCAAATCGCCTCTTCATTTCCAAGCTCCTCTACACATGTCTTATTTGTACATAATACTGGAGTGGTGACCTAGTTGGTAGAGCATCTGCCCCACAACCAGGAGGTCGTGGATTCAAATCCCAGCCGGGTCATACCAAAGACCATATAAAAATGGTACTTTCCATCTTGTAGCTTGGTGCTCAGCATAATAGAATGAGGAAAGGAAAGTTGACTCACAGTGCTACCAGAGGACACCCCCCCCCCCCCCCAGCTTACACTCCTTACAGTAGCTGTGTGGCCTAAGGTCAGAGAAACAGAGATAGGCTTCGCCCCATACACCACATGGTGTCCCACATGCTGTGGAAGGGATTAATTGTTTATACAAAATGAAACATCCAAGAGGGATGATTCCATAATTTTTGCCAGGGATTGCATACAAATTGGTGGAGTATGTGAGCGTGCACTTTTGAGAGTCTTTATGATCAATGGAACAAATCAAAATGGCTGAATGCAACAGCACATTTTGCATTCACTAAATTTCAAAGCCCCTTCTGCTCAAGTGCACAGCAGTTAAACTTCAAGCTGTATTCACATGAAGTTGCATTAAAAAAAAAAAAAATCCCAAATGTATTCTAATGACCCTTTAGTCACATGATTTTTTTGTCAAATTGAATGACCCAAAAACTGAGCACCCTGGAACCTAGCATGGATTTCATGATATCGATAATGTTTTGTGCTTGGTGTAGAGTTTCTCCACTCCTCCATGAACAAAAGGTCATACTGTCACTTCAGCTTGTTACCCTCTGCCAAGGAGGTAATGTAATCAGGGTGGTTTGTCTGTTAGCAGGATTACGCAAAAACTACTGGATGGATTTTAATGAAATTTTCACCAGAGGTAGCCCTTGGGCCAAGGATGAACCCATTAAATTTTGATTTGATTTGGATGAAATTTTCACCAGAGGTGGTCCTTGAGCTAGAGAGGAACCCATAATTTTGGTGATCCCAGAATGCATACCTCCACCAAGGCTGATCTTCTCACACTGCCAGCAAGAATTCTCCAAAACCCATTACATTTTGGAGGTGACCCATGAGGGACAGAAGGAGCCTTGTCAGAGGTATGCGCTGAGTGCTTTTGTAATGCTAACTGCATTCAAATACATCCCTTAATTTGGTTTCATTGCATTTCACTGCAGAAGTGCAAGTCTCTTCATTTTCATACAAAGCCTGTAGAGATTCCCAGCACAAACACACTTCTTTATCTGCTGTATGAAACCATGAGAAAGGCTCTGGCTGACCTGAAAGAAACTTTGGAGGAAACACTTGAGAGAGAATTCAGCAGAGTGTCAGAGAAAGGTGAGTCTCCTCTACAATGGATCACTGATATTAAATGAACAATGAATGATCTGTTTTTGCTTTACCATTTATAGTAATGTCCCTGAAGGAAAGCAGTCATGTGAGCACCTCAGAGAAGATTAAAGGTATGTGAGCTTTGTGTGTGGTTACTTTACTCATGACTGTTACATAATAACATTTGGCATCTCCACATCATGCAGCTAAAGAAACAGACATACCATACAACACAGAACCAAAGACCAGAGCTGATTTCCTACAGTGTGAGTACAATTAATTACTTAAATCCTTTACAAAACCAGTCTACTCCTAGTTCCCAACCACCATGTCTTCTGTTCCGATTACAGTGATGTAACCCTGGATCCCAACACAGCCAACTCCTATCTGATCTTCTCTGACGGCAGTAGAGTGGTGACCACACGCTCTGAGCCGCAGCCCTATCCAGACCACCCAGATCGCTTCACCAGCTGGCCCCAGGTACTGTGCAGGGCTGGGATGGCTGGACGCAACTACTGCGAGGTTGAGTGGTCTGGAAACAGAGGGGTTTCCATTGGCATCTGTTACAAGAGCATGAACAGGAGTGGAGGAGAGAGTGACAGCAAGCTGAGACACAACTCCAAATCCTGGAGCTTTGACTGCTCGTACACAGGATGTTCATTTCAGCACAATAAGGAGAGTGTGCCCATCGCTGCTCCCTGTGGCAACAGAATAGAGGTGTATTTGGATTTTAGGAGTGGGACCCTTTCCCTCTTCGATGTTTCTGATACAGTGACTGTACTTTATAAAGCCAAGATTATGTTCACTCAGCCTGTTTATCCAGTATTCTGGGTGGGGCTGGGTTCTACTTTAAGACTGTGCTCACTTTAAACAAATGACCTTGTAAATATGCAGCTTAATTTATTTCAGTGAGAAGAATGTAGAAACTGAGACAGGCTTTTATGCTCAAGCTCTTTCATAGTCATTAAAGCCAGGAGCAGCAGCAGCAATGCTGTGGTGAATCAAGGTGCTGATGCATCTCAGATCTTATTGAAGGCAGCAACATCAACACTCTGGACCTGCATAGGAGGAAAAAAATGTATTGTCAGTATATTTGTGAAATTTGCTCAAGATATTTTCAATTAAACAAATGTTACACTAAACTATTTTAAGAACTAGCTACATGAGTGATGAAGTAGGCTCATACTGTGACTGCTAGGAGATGACTGAAGGATTTAAGTATTTTACATAACTCACTGTTGTGAAGATTAATTAAACACTTGTGGAACAGACTTCACTTTCCTTACAAATGCAACACTGTTTTGGTTAAGGATGTCAACTGATCAAGTTATTCAACTGATACATATGTGATGCATTTGTGGTATGACATTTTAACAATTTACAATTCACAATAGGGATTTCCAAAAAAGGGTTTGATATGATCCTGTAATGACAGTACACTCAAGTACAAAGAGCTGCAGAGAATCAAATGAGCCAGTAGAGAGCCTAAGTCCCGCCCCTTCTACTTCTGCAATGGGACCTTAAATCTGCAAAAGTCTCCATTGAAATGAATGGTAAAAGCGAAATTATCTTTTGATCCCGATCAGCTTTTGCCACGAGTTACACAAATGTTTGTCAATTTATAAGAATTTTCCATTTAATTAAAGTTGTCGGTTGTCATAATAGAGTAATGTTTAGTTTCTGTAAAAACTATTAGGCAGCACGGTGGCGCAGTGATTAGCACTGTAGCAGCACAGCAAGAAGGTCACAGGATCGATTCCACCCCTGACTATTATGGATTCGGTCCCACGCCCTGACCATCAGTGACCCTTCTGTGTAGAGTTTGCATGTTCTACCCCTGTCTGCATGGGTTTACTTTGGGTACTCCGGTTTCCTCCCACAGGCCAAAGACATGCAGGTTAGATTAACTGGCATCAGCTGGGGATTCTAAATTGTCCTTGGGTATGGATGTGAGAGTGAATGGTTGTCTGTCTCTCTGTGTTGGCCCTGTGGACTGGCGATCTGTCCATGGTGTACCCTGCTTCTTGCCCAAAGATGCCGGGATAGGCTCCAGCCCCCCCGCGACCCAAAAAGGATTAAGCGGTAGAAGATGGATGGATAAAACAATTAGCGGAAAACATCTCCTATCATCCCACATCAGTAAACACGATCGTGGCGGGAGATTACTAAAACCTCACCACCTTTTTCCTGACCGATGAAACAAGGATCCAAAGAGGAGAAAAACACAAAGGTATTGTTTTGTATTTTGAGAACTGGAGCTGATCCAGAGAACAGTTAGGGTTCACCCTGGGCGTGCTTTGAACACGTAATGTCAGGTACGTACCTCTGTCTTTGAAGTTTTAATTTACATATGTAACAGGGTAACACCCACTAATCAAAAACAACACACACTTGTCACAATAATAAAAAAAATAACAATAAAGATAAGCCTTTATTAGTCCCACAACGGGGAAATTCCAGGATTGCAACAGCACAGGGATAGCAACACTCAGAGCAACAATCAGAAGGCAAGAAAAAAAAAAAAAAAAAAAAAAAAGCAAGCAAGCAAGAGCAGCTAATATACATATGTACATATTACTATAAATATATATATATACACACAGACACAGAGTGTAGAGCATTGTAGCTGGATGGGATAAATATATGAGTATATAAACACACAGTACGGAGCATTGCAGCTAGATGGAATAAATATGTAAATATATAAACACAGTGCAGAGCAATGTAGCTTGATGGAATAATATGTAGATATATAAACACACAGTACGGAGCATTGCAGCTAGGTGGAAAAAATATGTAAATATACAGTATAAACCCACAGTGCGGAGCAATGTAGGTAGATGGAATAATATGTAGATATATAAACACACAGTGCGGAGCATTGTAGCTAGATGGAATGAATATATAGATATATAAATATAAACACACCCAGTGCGGAGCATTGTAGCTAGATGGAATAAATATGTAAATGTATAGACACACACAGTGCAGAGCATTGTTGCTAGATGGGATGAAACAGCACAACCGTCTACTTAGTTATCCTACATGGTATGATTATGTGCCCATACATATTCTCACCCTCCGTAGCTACCGGTATTTTCCTAGTTGTATGCCGGGGGGGACCATTGTGTAAGTCTATTGCATCTTTTGCATTCAAAAAACTATTAGGTTGTTACGTCTTTTTGCTATCTCTGCGAGCAGCCCTGCTTAGGTTGTACAGTCTGACAACCGTTGGTAGGAAGGACCTGCGAAACCTCTCGGTTGTGCACCTGGGATGATGTAGTCTGCTGCTAAATGAGCTCCTCAGTGCATCCAGTATGTCCTGCATAGGGTGGAACTCGGACTCCAGCAGAGATGACAGTTTAGCCACCATCCTTCTCTCTCCTATCTCCTCCACCGGATCAAGGCGCTGCCCCAGGACGGAGCTAGCTTTCTTGATCAGTTTGTTCAGTCTCTTCCTATCGGCTGCAGTAATGCCACTGCCCCAGCAGACCACTCCAAAAGTGATGGCTGATGCCACCACTGTGTCATAGAATGTCTTCAGCAGCGCCCCTTGTACACCAAAAGACCTGAGTCTCCTCAGTTGGAACAGCCTGCGCTGTTCCTTCTTGTAGAGTGCATCAGTATTGTGTGACCAGTCTAGTTTATTGTTCAGATGAACACCCAGGTACTTGTAGGATGTCACCATCTCAATGTCTGTTCCCTGTATATTTACTGGTACTGTGAGGGGTTGTCCTTGCCTGCGGCAGTCCACCACCAGCTCCTTAGTTTTCCTCGCGTTGATCTGGAGGCAGTTCCGATGGCACCAGTCCACAAAGTCCTGGATAAGCCCTCTGTACTCAGCTTCATCTCCATTGGAGATGAGGCCAACGATCGCAGAGTCATCAGAGAACTTCTGTAGATGGCAGTGTGTTGTGTTGTGTGAGAAGTCTGCAGTATAAAGAGTGAACAGGAAGGGAGCCAACACCGTTCCCTGGGGGGCCCCCGTGCTACTGATGATCGTGTCGGACACACAGTCCCGGGTTCTCACAAACTGAGGATGGTTCGTGAGGTAGTCCAGGATCCATGATGAGAGGTGCTGGTCCACCCCTGCGCGCAGCAGCTTGTCCTTCAGGATCATCGGTTGGATGGTGTTGAAAGCACTGGAGAAGTCAAAGAACATGATCATAAAGTACTCCAAAATATAGTTACAATATTCACAGTTCTTGATATCAGTCCAGGTGACCAGTTGGGTTACTTTTACCAGTCACTAGGGTTCAGGCTTCGGCTCGCCATCCAGATCTGGAGATTCACAGTCCTCTGAATCCAGCACAAAAAAAAAAAACCTGACCTATAAAATAGGTCAGAACAAAAAGCTTAATCTATAATTCAAATTTCTTGAATCACTAAATCTGCACAAATTAAATACATCTACTATTCAAATTCATCAAAATGGTGCCATAACAATGAGTAAGTGCATTTGGAACACTTGACATCAACAGGAATAATTGAGCAGTGTGCTGCACCAAGTTGGCATATCAACTAGCACAACAATTTATCACAAATTGACACTTTAAAACACATATCAACCACAGGTTCAACATTCACCATTGAGCAACAATCAAGGGCAAGGGAAATGGGACCTTTGCTAACCATTACAGCTTTGAAAAGTGCCCTTTTCTGATGGAAAAACTAGCCGAAATTTAGCATCAACGGTTAGCATTGCAAACTAGCGATTAGCTTTCCCATACACAATGAATAGATAGCACTCACCATTCTAAGTGGCTCGTGTGTCAGGGGGTTCCCGCACTCAAAGACGTTAACAGCCTTTGGATCCCAATCTTAAAGTTTAATAAACAGGGCATTAGAATTTGCTAATACAGCAATGTCTCATTGCAGGTGTTTATTCAGGCTTACCAATCTCAAGTTTTGTCTAAGCAAAGGCTGCTATTAGCACGTTAGCTCATCGTCTCTGTGAGGAATCGCGTTCTCTCGGTCGTGTTTCGGCAGTATCTGACAGCGTTCTGCGAATTACACACAGACCGAGCGAGGGAACGCGTGACCTCATTGGCTGGCGTGACCCAGCAACGGCACAGCCATTGGTTGCTCAAAATACCAACACGCATATTAGGAACTTCATCAGAACTTTCTAGAAAATGTCCCTAACTATTTATGAATATATTTATTTAAATATTCATATTCAAATTATTTATTCCCATTGTGAAATGGGTGTTTTTCTTTTTAAAAGCAGTATCAATATTTATAATTTAATTCACGTTTTAACACTGGGTTACACATACACTACTTAAAAAAAGTTAGGGATATTCGGCTTTCGGGTGAAACTTATGGAAAATGTAAAAGTTCACACTACAGTGATATTATATCATGAAAGTAGGGCTTTTAAATGGAAGCATGCAATGGTAACTTCCTCATCTCAAACAATTTATTGAAACAAAAGCCAACAACAGTGGTGGATATACCACAAAAAAAAAATGTCATTGTCTCAATAACTTGTCATGTGCCCCTGAGCATCAATTACAGCTTGCCAACGACATCTCATGCTGTTCACAAGTCGACTTATTGTCTGCTGAGGCATGGCATTCCACTTTTCTTGGAAGGGCAGCCCTCAGGTCATTGAGGTTGTGGGGTGCAGGGTTACGAGCCTCTACACGGCCACTCAGCTGATACCATAGGTTTTCTATGGGATTCAGGTCTGGAGAAAGTGCTGGCCACTCCATTGGAGGCACCCCATCCTTCAGCAGCCGTTCTCTAATGATGCGACCTCGATGAGATGGAGCATTGTTATCCATGACGATGAAATTAGGCCTGTGTTGTTCATGCAGGGGCACAATGACTGGATTAATATTATTCAGGTAGTATCGGCTTGTCACTGTACCATTCACAAGGTGTAGGGCAGTTCTGTATTGACTAGACACATCTGCCCAGACTGTAACACCACCACCACCAAAGGCTCGTCTGGGGACAACAGTGGCTGATGCATAGCGCTGTCCTTGACATCTCCAACATTGTTGGTGGCCATTATTTCTGCTCAATGTGAATCAGCTTTCATCAGAAAACAACACTGAGGCCCACTGGTCCCTTGTCCAGCGTAAATGCTCCCTGGCCCATGCAAGATGATGCCTGTACCTGGTGGTGTGGTCAGGTACCCTTGCAGGTCGCCTAGCACACAGACCACACTAATGTAAATGGTTTTGGTCTGACGTGACATTTGGGTGCCTCTCACCTCCCTTAAATGTACCTGGAGTTGAGTAGCATTCATCATCCAGTTCCGCAGGGCACTGTTCACAATGAAGCGCTCATCAGCGTGGGATGTGGCCAAAGGACGTCCACTTCTATGCCTTTCTGTGACTCTTCCAGTCTCTCTGTATCTCTGTTGCAACCTGCTGATGACACTCTGTGACACTAAGCTCAGTGGCCACTTCCCTCTGACAACATCCTGTTTGAAGTCTCGCAATGGCGAGGCACTGTTGATCAATTGTTCGGAGTCATCTTGGTCTCATGATATCAAAATGTGAACAGCTTGATGAAGAGGGCTGTTTAAATACCAATTCTAAATGAACCAGAAAATTTAGTGATCGATTCATGAATTAAACACCTGTTGTCAATTTTGCCATTAAGCACCTTGTTAGAGAAAAGCAAGTTATGCAAGAACTACTGAATTATCGAACAGTTGGACATGTGCATTCAAAAGGTTAGAAAAGGTCAAATTAAGTTCACCTGTCAAGGTTGTAGTGCATTTTAGGGGCATCCTGAAATTTCACCTGAATACCCCTAACTTTTTGTGAGTAGTGTATTTTCATAACCTTATATCTTAACAGTTAAACAGCCTACATCATTATTTAAGTGGAAAGTTATCTTTTAAATTGACAAACATGTGTAACTTGTGGCAAAATCTGATTGGGATCAAAAATAAATTTGCTCTTGCCATCCATTTCAGTGGAAATTTTTTCCAATTTAAGGTCCCATGTGCGGAAGTAGAGGGGGCATGACTTAGGCTCTCTATTCAGACTTGAATTTTGAGATTTAAAAACTATTGCTTTTATACTGAAATGACCAAATCATAACGTACATCCATTATTAAACAATATTTAAACTGACCATATTTTTTCTTTTCTATATTAATGTCATGAATCACACCAATTCTGCAAAGGCGGCTTTAGGCAATACTTCAACACTGAACACCACATCTGAAATTCAGTTCATCTCCACTGTGTTGGGCTGAAGGCACAAATGTCATTTCAAAGCTCAGCAGGCACCTGTTCAATCTGAAAACTCTGCATCACTTTGCTATGGGCTGACCATTTGAAGTGAAGCTGAGGGGAGATACTATAAAGCAGTCTCAAACTTATTCCATGGAGGGCCAAGACCCTGCAGGTTTTACCGCCACCTAGTGTCAACAGGTGATTTCACTGAATTTCTTCCCAATGATTGCTGATCAGTGAAAACACCTGCTGAAGACACTGTGTAGAAGTAAAACACTCAGGCTCTTGGCCCTCCAAGAAATGAGTTTGTCACCCCTGCTATAAAGTTTTCCAGTCAAAGTTATCAGAACAAATTACACTCAAACAGCCGTCACTTACATAATCCTCGAATTTGGTGATCCCTTCTTCCAAGATGTCGGTGCCGACTTTGTCATCTTCAACCACACAGTTGATCTGCAGTTGCTTAATGCCATAGCCGACTGGTACAAGCTTTGAAGCACCCCACAGGAGCCCGTCCATCTGCACCGAGCGCACACACTCCTCCAGCTTTGCCATGTCAATCTCATCATCCCACTGAGCTCCAAGGAACAAAAGCAATATAAAGCATCAGTCCAATAAAACATTTACACCAACATATCATCAATGCATTCAGAGCAAAATGTACTGATGTGCAGATTCCATGATATGACAGTGTATTCACTACAAGCATTCACAAGTCAGATTTTGTGCAAAAACTTGATTTGTATAAACAGAATTTAGTTTATTTAAAAGTTACATTGTTCAATTCAATTCAATTCAGCTTTATTTATAATGCGCCACATCACAACAAAAGCCGTCTCGTGGCGCCACAGTGCAGATAAAAAAAATCACACAGTCACAGAAAGACCCAGCAATCAGACGATCCCCTATGAGCAAGCACTAGGCGACAGTGGAGAGGAAAAACTCCCATTTGGAAGGAAGAAACCTCTAGCAGAACCAGGCTCAGGGAGGGGCAGTCGTCTGCTGCGACTGGCTGGGGATGAGGGGATAGGGAGGATGGAAAGGACAGACATAAAGTACATAGCAGTAAAATGCCAAGTACAATATTGGAGGTCAACCAGCAGTATGGATCAGATAACAACAGAACAAGAGTGGGGTTAAAAGACACAAATACCCTCCTTAAACGAAAGCTATATTAAAAAGGAATGATTTTACCCTGTTCTTAAAGACAGAGACTGAGTCTGACTCCCGGACCCAGAGTGGTAACTGGTTCCAGAGAGAAGGGGCTTGGTAGCAGAAGGCTCTGCCTCCCACCGTACTTTTGGAAATTCTGGGCACCACAAGTAAGCCAGCATTTTGGGAACGTAATGCTCTGTTAAGATGGTAAGGCAATATCAGTTCTTTTGTATATTGGGGGGCCAGATTGTTAGGAGCTTTGAAAGTAAGAAGAAGGATTTTAAACTTGATTCTGAATTCAATGGGAAGCCAATGGAGGGAGGACAGAACCGGGGAAATATGATCTCTTTTTCTAGAACCAGTTAAAACTCTAGCAGCAGCATTTTGAATCAATTGAAGACTTTTTAAAGATACTCTAGGACAACCAGATAATAGCGAATTACAATAATCTAATCGTGAACTGACAAAGGCATGAATCAGTTTCTCAGCATCAACCAGAGACAAGATGCTCCTGATCTTAGCAATATTGCGCAGATGATATAAGGCGGTCCTAGAAACAGTTTTAATATGTGAATTAAAGGACAAATCCTGGTCAAAAATCACTCCAAGGTTCCTCACACAACTGTTCAGAGTGAGAGTGGCAGCATCTAAATTAAGGGCATAATCTGAAAAGGAATTTCTAAGATGTTTTGGGCCAACAACAATGACTTCAGTCTTATCAGAGTTCAATAGTAAAAAATTACAAGTCATCCAAGCTTTGATGTCCTTAAGACAGGCATCTAGCTTGGGCAACTGATCACAATCATCGGGCTTCATTGACAGGTATAGTTGTGTGTCATCAGCGTAACAATGAAAATGTATACAGTGCTTTCTGATGATATTGTCCAGCGGAAGCATATATAGACTAAAAAGAGTAGGGCCCAACACAGATCCCTGTTGAACTCCGTGAGTGAGCTTAGAGCTGGAAGAAAATCCATCATTGACATGGACAAACTGAAATCTATCAGACAAATAAGATCTAAACCACTGCAACGGAGTTCCACTGAGTCCAACAAAGTGTTCCAATCTATCAAGTAGAATGGCATGATCGATAGTGTCAAAGGCTGCACTGAGATCTAAAAGAACAAGAACAGAGACAAGTCCATTATCAGATGCAGTCAGGAGGTCATTAGAGACCTTCACTAAGGCAGTTTCAGTGCTGTGATGAGCTCTGAACCCAGATTGAAACACCTCAAACAAACCAACTCCCTGCAAATGGTCAGATAATTGCACAGCAACAACTTTTTCCAGGATTTTTGAAATGAAAGGCAAATTGGAGATTGGTCGATAATTGGCCAAAACTCCAGGATCGAGCGTCGGTTTTTTAAGTTGCACTGAGTGTTATTCAAAAACTTATTTTTCCACCAATAAATATTTAGCAATTATCCAAACTAATCTAGAAATCCTGGCTTGTCATACGTACAGGCTTTACATCCAACAGGATAGAGGACTTGGCAATAAGGGCAGGTTTCTTGGCTGCACAGGCTTCCAAACGCTCCTGCTTAATGCGCTCTGCCTCTTCATCTTCATCGTCACTGCCATCATCAGCATTTCCATTTTCTGCCTTCTCCTGCTTGACTGGGGCAGCCTGGGTTGGGGCAGCCTGGGTTGGAGCAGCCTGGACAGTAAAATTGAAATTACTGAACCTTCCAGCATTAAAATGCCAACTATTTTTCAAAGTGATGAACAAAGCTAGACATCCAAGTGGAATTCAGTTCATGCAGTTCACACTACACAGATGCATCCAGATAATGAACCAATTTTGTCACCGCGGACAGACAGTATTGAATATGATTATGATAAGATGTGTTGCTTTTTTCATCTGAGGAATATAGCAAAACTTAGACCTATGGTCTCAACACCTGAACTGGAAATGAATATTCATGCTTTTATCTCGTCTCGCTTAGATTATTTTAATGCCATTTTTATGTGTTTTAATAAAACTGCTGTTGCCCACCTTCAGTCTGTGCAAAATGCAGCAGCTCGGCTTTTAACCCGGAAAAAGAAAAGGGAACACATTTCCCCAGTTTTATCGTCCCTTCATTGGTTGCCAGTTGTTTTTAGATTTGATTTTAAGATTTTAATTTTGACTTTTAGAGCTCTTAATGGCCAAGTCCCTTCATACATCTCAGCCCTTTTGACTCCTTATGCCACGACACGATCACTAAGATCCTCAGACCAGAGACTCCTGGTGGTCCCTCGGAAAAAGTTCAGAACCTGTGCATACCTGTCAAGTGATACGGTTTCGCCGTATTTTAATACGGGGAAAATGCAATTTTAGCAAATACGGGCGTATTGCCATTTCTGTACGCCAAAAAGAAAAATATACGGGAAAAAAAATTATTGAGAGTGTGGAGGAACACCTCGTGTGTGACCCCCACAGCGTACGGGGCTGGCAGAGCGCTCAGCGTGAGCAATTATCAGAACAGTGAGAGGTGTGGACTGATCATTATGCAGATGCGCCTCGCATCTTGATCACTGGCATTGTTTGTTGCTGACTTTGAGACGCAGGGCTTGCTCCAGCATGCTGCCACAGCAAGCGAGCCTCGTCTCGTGATGGAGGATGAATACAGCACCCTTTTAAACTTCAGTTCGCCGTGTCCGCCTGCACTTATTTCGATCCTCCACAAGCGCACCTAAGCAGTGTTTTTGTGATTTTCAAAATGGCTTCATGCAGCGCACCGCCGGCGAAGAAAACAAAGCTTAAAAAAAAGGGAAATCGAGTGACTGGACGTCACCGAAAAGAATGGGAGAAGGGAAAATATGCTGGATGGATAAAGGCTTCTCCAGAGGGCCCTACACACTCCTTCTGTGTTCCATGTAGGAGGAGCATAAAAGTGACTGCATCGGGGATTTTCGACCTGAAGTCGCACTTTGCACACAGGGCCACAAAAACTGTGGGGCCAAATCGAAAACGTATCGATCGATGGATGAACATTTTCAGCCAGTGAGAGAACCGACACCTTCCAAATCCAGTGCATCACTAGCAGAAGTGATGTTTTGTCATTTTGTGGCAGAGCACAATCTACCCCCATCGGTGGCAGATCACTTCTGATCTGCCACCTGATCTGATCTGCCACTTCAGAAATGCTAGAGTCAGCAAAGGCTGCTACTTGGAACTATAACAAGCAGCATCAGTGAACATTTTCTTGTTTCAAGTTCATCCAAGTGCATTAGTGTAACAAAGCTGACAATTAAAAACTCTTTAATTCCAAGTGTATATACAGTATCTAGCTGACAATTAAGAACTATATTCAGAATAATTCTTATTGTGTACTTTCAAATTAAGCAATCTACCTTGTGCTAATGTAAATTTGAAAAATATGTTTTTATTTATTTTTATTTATTTATTATTAATATCATTTATTTATTTATTTTTTATTTTATTTTTTTGTGCCACTTGGCTTATTATTTTCACATTACCAAAAAGTTATGGCTCAAGATTGTGTCCATTTAAGTGTACATTTGAATAAATATGTTTGAAATAGTTCATGTTGCAGTTGCTGTTTGTTTAGGCTGGTTTTTTTTTTTTTTTTGCTTCAGTTTTCTTTCATCTGCCGATAAATACAGTTTTTAAGTACTCAGTACAGGTGTGAAAGCCCCCCCAATAAGGGAGGCATGAGGTATGCCTTGACAGGTATGCCTGTGGAGATCGATCTTTCCAGGCCGCTGCACTGTGGCTTTGGAACGCACTCCCCCTGTCCTTGCACTGTCTTGAGTCTGTTGACTCTTTTAAGGAGCTCAGACAGGCTTTTAGCTCTCATTGAATGGCTTTTATTTCTTCACCGTTTTCTCTTTTTATCCCTATTAATATGTATATTGTATCTTATTTCTATTGATTTTAATTTCTGGGTATTTGTAAATTTTAACTTGCTGTGAAGCACTTTGTGATATATATCTGTGAAAAGTGCTATACAAATAAACTTTGCTTGCTTGCTTGTAGTGGAACATAATCCACAAACTGTGTTGTGGGGTGTTGCAGTGCCTCACAATCACAACATGTCAAAACTAGAATGCAAGAATTTTTAATTTTTGTAATTTCACAGCCTTGACGATGGGCAACAACATTTTCCTTTAAGTGACGGCACAGTTTTCCTTATTTTATTTTGTTCTACATACCGACAGGGGCCAGTGATGGTGAATGAGCCACTTTGAGCACCATTCTACATTGGGGCAGATGTGGCACAGTTGTAGTGTGGCCAGCTACTGATCGGAGGGTCTGGGTTCAATTCCCGCTCTGTCTGCAGCCTGCATGTCAAAGTGTCCTTGAGCAAGACACTGAACCCCCAGTTGCTCCTGGTGGGTCAGGCCGGTGCATGACAGCTTTTTGCCATATGGGTGGATAGCAGGATCTGTAAAGTGCTTTGGTCATCTAGAGATGAGAAAAAGTGCTATACAAGTCAACACCATTTCCACTCCAGAAATGCATATGCTCCACCTGAGAAACTGGTGCAGGGTCTTTTTTAAAATTCACAGTACAAAGCTGGTCTGGGCTTGTAGGACCAGTGACCTCATGGGTGAGGGGGCAGGACACATACAGTGGATATAAAAAGTCTACACACCTCTGTTCAAATGCCACGTTTTTGTGATGTAAAAAAGTGAGACCAAGATAAATCATTTCAAAACTTTTTCCACCATTAATGTGACCTATAACCTGTACAACCCAATTGAAAAACAAATCTTTTAAGGGGAAAAAAAACACACAACCTGGTTGCATAAATATGCACACCTTAGTATAACTGGGGATATGGTTGTGTTCAGAATTAACCAGTCATATTCAAACTCGTGTTAAATGGAGTCAGCACAGACCTGCCCCCATTTGAAGTGCCTCTGATTAACACCAAATAAAGTTCAGCTGTTCTAGTTGGCTTTTCCTGAAATTTTGTAGTCACATCTTACAGCACAAGCAATGGTCTGGAGAGAGCTTCTAAAGCATCAAAGGGATCTCATTGTTCAAAGCTATCAGTCCGGACAAGGGTACAAAACAATTTCCAAGGTATTAAATATACCATGGAACACAGTGAAGACAGTCATCATCAAGTGGAGAGAATATGGCACAACAGTTACATTACCAAGAATTGGACATCCCTCCAAAGTGATGAAAAAGAGGCTGATGGCAACATCGAAGGAGCTGCAGGAATTTCTGGCAAGTACTGGCTGTTTAGTGCATGTGACAACAATCTCCCGTCTTCTCCATATGTCTGGGCTATGGGGTAGGGTGGCAAGATGGAAGCCTTATTTTACGAAGAAAAACATCCAAGCCATTTGGAAATCTCCCAAATGCATGTGGGAAAATGTGTTATGGTTCAATGAAACCAAGGTTGAACTTTTTGGCCATAATTCCAAAAGGTATATTTGGAGCAAACAAGATTGCTCATCACCAAAAGAACACTATACCTACAGTGAAGCATGGTGGTGGCAACATCATGCTTTGGGGCTGTTTTTCTTCAGCTGGAACTAGGGCCTTAGTCAAGGTGGAGGGAATTATAAACAGTTCCAAATTCCAGTCAATGATGGCACAAAACCTTCAGGTTTCTGCTAGAAAGCTGAAGATGAAGAGGAACTTCACCTTTCAGCATGACAATGACCCAAAAGCACACATCCAAATCAACAAAAGAATGGCTTCACCAGAAGAAGATTAAGGTTTTGGAATGGCCCAGCCAGAGTCCAGACCTGAATCTCATCGAACATCTGTGGGGTGATCTGATCTGAAGAGGGCTGTGCACAGGAGATGCCCTCACAATCTGACAGATTTGGAGCGTTTTTGCAAAGAAGAGTGGGCAAATATTGCCACATCAAGATGTGCCACATTAATAGACTCCCACCCAAAAATACTGAGTGCTGTAATAAAAGCCAAAGGTGCTGCAACAAAGTATCAGTTTAAGGGAGTGCATATTTATGCAAGCAGATTATTGCAAGTTTTTTTTTTTTTTTTAATTTTTCGTCAAAGATTTCAGTTTGTTTTTCAGTTGGGTTGTACAGGTTATAGGTCACATTAATGGTGGAAAAAGTTTTGAAATGATTTATCTTGGTCTCACTTTTTTACGTGACAAAAACCCGGCATTTGAACAGAGGTGTGAAGACTTTTTATATCCACTGTACACACACACACACACACACACACACCTTTCAATCTGAATACTGTTAAAGAAACTGATATTTAAATAATCCATTTGGATCAGGTCAGTGTTCTCTCTACAGATGTCGCAATTCAATAATTAAACACACACACACACACAAAGCTGACCTGAAGGCAAATAAACCCAGTATGATAACCTGACCAGCAACTCACATGGTGCAGCTGTCATTTTCACACAAGGGTAAAACATGTTCTGAAATCAGCCCAGATCCTTTCTGAAATCACTCTCTTACTATACAGAGAGTTCTCCATTTGTAGGAGTGTCCAAAAGTTTGGAGCAGGGGTGTGCTAAACTTTTTGTTTCCAATAATACTGGTATAAATTTTGATACCGGTGCAAAAATGAATATCACAATATTTGGAGTCAGCTGTGTGATGAATTCCTTTAATGCAAGTTTTTGGGGACCTTGGGGAAGTCAGGTTATTTAGCACCTCAGACAGAGACAGGGAATAAGCATGGGAGAACAATGCTCAGGAAGGACAGAGAGGGTTGAATGCAGTGTAGTGTAAATATCGTGCTGTGTGGGGTGAAGTGTGACTTAGGATATAGGGGTATAGAGAGGAGTGCTTGCTGTAACCAGTCAGTCCATTCTGTGCTTGTGAGATGTGAGTGTGTAATAAATCGTCTGTCATGAATCTGCCTCTTCATTTACACACTCCACACTGGTGACCCAAGACGTATTATGGAACACGAGGCAAGAATCCCGGAGCCGGCCCGGTCGGGAAGCCCCAGCGACGCAGCAGCCATTCCACAGACAGCCCGGTCTGGAACCCCCAGCAACGCGTGTGCGGTTTCAGTCAAGCTACCAGATTTCTGGCAGCACAACCCGCGCTCTTGGTTCCACCACACCGAGGCCTAGTTCGCCCTCTGGGGAGTAACGGCAGACAGCACCAAGTTCTACCATGTGGTAGCAGCGCTGGACTCCCGCACAGCCCAGCAGGTAGCAAGCCTGTTCGATCAGCCACCAGCCCGCAACAAATACAAGGCGCTCAAGGCTGTGCTCACCCGGCGTTACACGCTCTCGGAATGTGAGAGAGCGGAGAGGCTCCTGGCACGGACCGAGTTAGGAGATGGGTCGGCCGTCGACCTGATGGAGAAGATGCTGGCGTTGATGGGCATGGACGACGGGCACTTTCTGTTTGCCCACCTTTTCCTCCGGAACCTTCCAACAGAGGCGAGAGCGGTTCTGGCCAATTCGCCGTTGCTGGCCGCGCGTGACTACCGTGCGCTAGCCCAGGAGGCAGACAGGATCATCCTCACCACCAGGGCGATCACAGTCAACGCGGCGGCGGCGGAGCCCAGCGAGACGACAAGAGGAGGCGAGGAACCACCAACGGTAGCAGCAGCGGGGGCCAAGGAGCGCCAGAGAGACATGCTCTGTTTCTACCACTGCCGCTTCGGAGAGAACGCACGCAGATGTGTGCCACCGTGCCAATTCAAGCGCTCGGGAAAACGCCAAGGCTGGCAGTCGGCAGCAGCTGCGACCCTCGGTGAAGAGAACAAGCTGCTCTACATGACGGACGCGCGCTCAGGGAGGCGTTTCCTCATGGACACCGGAGCCCAGAGGAGCATCATCCTGCTGACCTACGCTGACCGGCTGGCAGAACCTAGCAGCCCCGGGATGTTGGCAGCAAACGGCACAGAAATTAAGACCTTTGGTGAGAGGACACTGATCTTATCTCTACACGGCCGTACATATGAGTAGACTTTTGTCGTAGCAACACTGAATTACCATATCCTGGGGGCTGATTTTCTGTGTGCACGTGGTTTACTGGTTGATGCTGCTAACAGGCGCCTGGTTAATGCACTGTCCTTTGACTCTCTCCCTCACAGCTCCAGGCGGTAAGTTCCACGCACTGCTCACTCAGTTCCCAGCACTCACGGTCCCGACGTTTTCGGCGGCCATCGCTAAACACGGGGTGGAGCACTTTATCACCACCACCGGGCCGCCCGTCTTCGCAAGACCTCAGCGCTTGGATGCAGCTAAACTGGCCATAGCACGCGAGGAGTTCGTGAACTTGGAAAGGTTGGGCATCATCAGGCTTTCGAACAGCCCATGGGCATCCCCGCTACACTTGGTCCCTAAGGCTGAGGGATCGTAGCTACCGTGCGGTGATTTCCGCAGATTGAACAACGCCACAGCACACGACCGCTACCCGATTCCCCACATACAGGATTCTTCCGTTCACCTCACCGGAGCACGCATTTTTTCCAAAATAGACCTGGTCCGCGGTTACCACCAAGTCCCAGTGCGCACGGAGGACGTACCCAAAACAGCGGTAATAACTCCGTTTGGTTTATTCGAGTTCCTGCGCATGCCATTTGGGTTAAAAGGCGCAGCACAGATGTTCCAACGCATGATGGATGCAGTGCTGCATGATCTCCTGTTCATGTTCGTCTACCTGGACGATATCCTGGTAGCCAGAACGTCCGAAGATGAACACGAAACCCACCTCAGGACGGTTTTCCGGAGGTTGGAGGAGCACGGGTTAATAATCAACCCGGCGAAATGCCAGTTCGGCGTGACGGAGATTGATTTTTTTGGGGCACTGCGTCTCTCTGGAAGGAGCGATCCCGTTGCCCGACAAAGTGCGCGCTGTGGCAGATTTTCCCGGCCTCAGACGGTCAGGGCACTGCAGGAATTTTTGGGGATGGTGAACTTTTATAACCGTTTCCTTCCCCGCACGGCGCGGCTCATGCAACCATTGTACGCTGCGCTCAAGAGACAGAAACCCGCTGATGGAGTCGAATGGACCCCGGAGCGAGAGCGGGCGTTCTTGGAGGTTAAAGCAGCCCTGGCAAACGCTACACTGCTGGCGCATCCGGACCCGACGGCCCGGATAGCGCTCACCACCGACGCTTCAGACGTGGCCATAGGGGCTGTCGTGGAGCAGTGTATCGCCGGGGCTTGGCAGCCGCTTGCCTTTTTCAGCAGAACTTTGCGCGATAGCGAACGTAGAGATGGAGAGTTGCTGGCTCTCCACCTGGCCATACGCCACTTCCAGTTCTGGCTGGAAGGGCGCAGCTTCACCGTGTTCGTAGACCACAAGCCACTAAAGTTCGCGATGGCCAAGGTTTCAGAACCGTGGTCGGGCCAGCAGCAGAGACAGCTGGCCGCGATCTCAGAGTTTACTACCGATATTCAGCATGTGTCGGGTAAACTGAATGTGGTGGCGGACTGCCTCTCGCGCGCCGTGGTGGCCCCGGTCTACGTGGGGATAGATTACGCAGCCATGGCCGCGGAGCAGATTAGCGATGCAGACGTGCGCGCGCTCCAGTCTGGACCAACAGGGTTAAGGCTGGAGAGCAGGGTGCTGCAAGATGGCGCCCCTCCCCCCCCAATCTGCAATGTCTCCACAGGAAGCCCGCGTCTGGTGGTCCTGGTCGTATGGCGCCGCCGCGTGTTTGAGTCGGTTCACACTCTGGCGCACCCAGGAGTGCCCGCGTCAGTCAAAATGGTGGGAGAGAAGTTTGTGTGGCCGAGCCTACGCAAACAAGTAAAAGAGTGGGCTGCAGCCTGCGTGGCGTGCCAACGAGCCAAGGTACACAGGCACATGAAGGCTCCTTTGGAGCCGTTTCCGGTACCGGCTAAAAGGTTCGACCATGTGCACGTGGACCTTGTGGACCCCCTCCCGCCATCACAGGGGTGCACGCACCTCCTGACAGTGGTGGACCGCACCATGCGCTGGCCAGAAGCAGTCCCGCTGGCGGCAACCACGTCCGCGGACATAGCACGCGCTTTTTTAACAGCATGGGTGGCACGTTTTGGAGTCCCGTCGGACATTACGTCCGACAGGCGCCCTCAATTTGTTTTCAAACTCTGGTCCGCGATGGCCCGCAGCCTGGGTGTTACAATTCACTGCACAACCGCGTACAACCCACAGGCCAATGGGTTATGCGAGCGTTTTCATAGATCACTGAAAGCAGCACTCAGGGCTTCACTGACAGATGCAAATTGGGTAGACAGGTTGCCGTGGGTTTTATTGGGGTTGCGCTCCGCGCCAAAAGAGGATTTGGAAGCTTCCCTGGCAGAGCTCGTTTTTGCGCAGCCCCTACGGCTGCCCGGGGAATTTCTACCAGATAATCCCGCGCCGGGCAGCTGCCCGTCTCAGCTTTTGCAGCGTAGCACAAATACAGGCACGCTGCCGGGCCCTGCCCACCACAGTTTTCCGCGTGCCTTCGTGCCTAAAACTTTGAAGAACGCGCAGTTTGTGTTCGTCAGACACGACGCCCACCGCCCCCCATTGCGCCCACCCTATGATGGACCGTTCAGAGTGTTGGAAACAGGGGATAAGCATTTTGTGCTAGACTTGGGGGGTAGACGGTAGAAAATTGGCATAGACAGACTCAAACCCGCCTTTGTAGTGGCGGATGAGCAAGTGCTGTTGGCTGGGGCCCCTCGGCATGGAAGACCCCCACGGAGAACTCCCCAGGGAAACGATTCACCAGAGCAGCCACATGGGCAGAACGAAGTCCCCCCCACTCACCACGGCTCACCCGCAGTCAGACACGCTCCCAGCAGCCCCCCACCAGCACAGCAGCGCCACGGAGGCGGTAAACCCCAGTTACAGCAGATATGGGAGGAGACTGAAGCCAAAAGCGAGTGTGGACTAATGTCTTAGATGCTGGGGGTGGGGCGGTGGTGGTTTGGGGACCTTGGGGAAGTCAGGTTATTTTGCACCTCAGACAGAGACAGGGAATAAGCATGGGAGAACAATGCCCAGGAAGGACAGAGGGGGTTGAATGCAGTGTAGTGTAAATATCATGCTGTGTGGGGTGAAGTGTGACTTGGGATATAGAGAGGAGAGCTTGCTGTAACCATTCAGTCCATTCTATGCTTGTGAGATGTGAGTGTTTAATAAATCGTCTGTCATGAATCTGCCTCTTCATTTACACACTCCACAAGTTCACCAATATGAGAGAAACAGCAAAAACAAACATAGTGTGGGAAGACAAAAGCTGCACTAATTGGTCGGAGTTACCTGAAACCGTATTTAGTTGTGTGGAAATATTTTGTTTTTAAGGATTTACCAGACTGTTGCCAGGTTAAAAAAAAAAAAAGTGCAGCAGTGCCAATACTCTACTCACAATTTTTTTTTTTCCTGCATGTCAACATCACCGCTCCAGTGTGAAGTTGCTGGTGTATGGTGGTCTATTTTCCTTGTTTCATGTGGGTTTCAGCACCTACTGAGGGACACAACTGGGTTTTTAAATGTCAAATTCTAGTTACCCCACTAGACATTTGTGTTCTTGGCTCATTAATCCACAGACAATAGAGAGCCTAAGTCATGGCCCCTCAGCTTCCGCATATGGGACCTTAAATCGGAATCTCCTTTGAAGTAAATGGCAAGAGAGAAATTATCTTTTGATCCTGATCAAATTTTGCCACAAGGTTACACATTTCTTCTTGCCTTGAGAGAGAGCAGTCGCTTGAGAGAGAGCAGTCGCATTTTTCTTCCCTCCTCTCGTCTGCCTTCCTGACCTATTCCCAGCTTTGCAATGTTGCGTTTTTGTCTGTGTTTAGTCGCTCTTCTTCTGCTGAATCTTAATCTAAACGGAAATTATGGATTTGGAAGCGGCTTAAATGTGCTATTGTCACTATTTTTCAACAAGAATCGGGCCAAGGGGGAGCCCAAGAATTGGAACCTGCGAGGAGACTCATGGACATTGGAATTCATGCGTCTGTGGAAACATTATTGGTTATGATCTCAGGACTTCTATTTTTGGCTGTGAAGTTCCCTGATGCATCAGAAATTGAAGGAAGGTGAGAGAGCTGATCAAAGCAGACCCTGCAAGCTCCTTCATCAAATTCGACCAGTTGGGGAGGGCACGAGTAGCGGCAAACGGTGAACTGAATGACAGTGATTCAGTGGAGGAATATATCTGGAGCCCTGTGCTCTCCATGGAAAAAAGCTTAAGCCTGCACATGGAAATTATGAAAGCACAGAATTGCACGGGTGAGGAAAAATTCTATTCTCTGAGTGCACTGTGCTGATTTGATTTGACCTTGTCTTTGGTGCCCCATGTTTACATTCCTCCTGACAAAGATAAGCGGAAGGAGCGGCTCTGCCTGCTAACCCAAACAAGACACAGTTGTTATTGTTTCAACAGATGAACGCTCAAGGACAGTGCACCATGTGACAATTTACCATCTGCAAGCAGAGCGAGAGACTCTAGACTGTTTAGATCACATGACTTTAACATCTATCCACTGCCAGGAGGCGCCCTCTGCTGTTCACTAGCAATTGACACACCTACACTTGCATTCAACATTACACTACTGACACAATTACTGATATACTGTATATTCACAATACACTGACTCTCTCAACTACTGCTTTGTCATTGTGTGATCTATTGTCTGCTAATTGTGCATTTGAGAGTTTTTTTCTTGTAATCAAAATTTTGGTCATAAAATGAGCTCTATTTTGATCAACAATGCTTTTTTCTCTCTCCTATTGTGTTTTTTCCCTGTCCTTCCCCCCTCCCCCCTCTTCACCCCCCCCATATGACAGGCGCCTTTCATGGCTGCCTCGTCATTGGGATGCGCCTTTCGTGCGCGCCCAATGTCAAGTCAAATTCCTCGTATGTTTACTTGTTTACTTGTAAATGTGCTTGGCAATAAATCTGATTCTGATTTGTCAGTTTGAAAGATAATTTTCCACATAATTTAACATTGTAGGTTGTCATGTAATAAAAGAGTAGTATTTTTGAAACTGTTTAGTGGACTACAGCCCCTTGTCTCAGATTACACACGACAAACATGATTATGGCGGTTCTCTTCTCAAAGTTCACCTCCTGTTTTCTGACCGATGAAAGAAGCATCCAAAGAGGAGAACAACAAATGTATTTTAAGAGCTGTAGCTAATCCACACAATTGTTAGTTACGTACTTCCCTTGGGTGCTCTTGGAAAACAATGACGTAACTTGTGCGAGTCTGTAGTATTTCAGTTTACGCATTTTCACAACCTTATACCTTAACAGACGACAACCTACCGCTATATTTACAGTGGGGAAAAAAAGTATTTAGTCAGCCACCAATTGTGCAAGTTCTCCCACTTAAAAGATGAGAGCGGTCTCCAATTTTCATCATAGGTATACCTCAACTATGAGAGACAAAATGAGAAAAAAAAAAATCCAGAAAATCACATTGAAGGATTTTTAATGAATTAATTGGTAAATTCCTCGGTAAAATAAGTATTTGGTCAATAACAAAAGTTCATCTCAATACTTTGTTATATACCCTGTGTTGGCAATGACAGAGGTCAAACGTTTTCTGTAAGTCTTCACAAGGTTTTCACACACTGTTGCTGGTATTTTGGCCCATTCCTCCATGCAGATTTCCTTTAGAGCAGTGATGTTTTGGGGCTGTCGCTGGGTAACACGGACTTTCAACTCCCTCCAAAGATTTTCTATGGGGTTGAGATCTGGAGACTGGCTAGGCCACTCCAGGACCTTGAAATGCTTCTTACGAAGCCACTCCTTTGTTGCCCGGGCAGTGTGTTTGGGATCATTGTCATGCTGAAAGACCCAGCCACGTTTCATCTTCAATGCCCTTGCTGATGGAAGGAGGTTTTCACTCAAAATCTCATGATACATGGCCCCATTCATTCTTTCCTTTACACGGATCAGTCGTCCTGGTCCCTTTGCAGAAAAACAGCCCCAAAGTATAATGTTTTCACCCCCATGCTTCACAGTAGGTATGGTGTTCTTTCTCCTCCAAACACGACAAGTTGAGTTTTTACCAAAAAGTTCTATTTTGGTTTCATCTGACCATATGACATTCTCCCAATCCTCTTCTGGATCATTCAAATGCTCTCTAGCAAACTTCAGACGGGCCTGGACATGTACTGGTTTAAGCAGGGGGACACGTCTGGCACTGCAGGATTTGAGTCCCTGGCGGCGTAGTGTGTTACTGATGGTAGCCTTTGTTACTTTGGTCCCAGCTCTCTGCAGGTCATTCACTAGGTCCTCCCTGTGTGGTTCTGGGATTTTTGCTCACCGTTCTCGTGATCATTTTGACCTCATGGGGTGAGATCTTGCGTGGAGCCCCAGATCGAGGGAGATTATCAGTGGTCTTGTATGTCTTCCATTTTCTAATAATTGCTCCCGCAGTTGATTTCTTCATACCAAGCTGCTTACCTATTGCAGATTGTCTTCCCAGCCTGGTGCAGGTCTGCAATTTTGTTTCTGGTGTCCTTTGACAGCTCTTTGGTCTTGGCCATAGTGGAGTTTGGACTCTGACTGTTTGAGATTGTGAACAGGTGTCTTTTATACTGATAATGAGTTCAAACAGGTGCCATTAATACAGGTAACGAGTGGAGGACAGAGGAGCCTCTTCCAGAAGTTGTTACAGGTCTGTGAGAGCCAGAAATCTTTCTTGTTTGTAGGTGACCAAATACTTATTTTACAAAGGAATTTACCAATTAATTCATTAAAAATCCTTCAATGCGATTTTCTGGATTTTTTTTTCTCCTCATTTTGTCTCTCATAGTTGAGGTATACCTATGATGAAAATTGGAGACCTCCCTCATCTTTTAAGCGGGAGAACTTGCACAATTGGTGGCTGACTAAATACTTTTTTGCCCCACTGTATGTGGAAATTATCTTTTGAACTGACAAACATATGTGCAACTCAAAGCTAAACTCTATCAGGATCAAAAGATAATTCCTCTCTTGCCATTCACTTCAATGGAGATGTTTTTTTCCAATTTAAGGTCCCATATGCAGAATTAGAGCGTGTGTGACTCAGGGTCTCTATTATATATGCTTGAGGACAGAATTATGTCATCTTACAGATTTGTAAAATCTGCAAGCAGACCTTTCATAATTATTGATATGACTTGGCTGAAAACTCATCTAAAACTGATCACACTGTGTTCAAGTGAAACGAGCTTCAACATCTTAGATCAACCAATAATGATGTGTTGTGGCCTTACGTGTATTACTGTATGCCTCACATCTCAGTTATGTGTATTACTGTATGCCTCACATCTCAGATATGAACAAAGAACTGAGTCTCCTTGGAGATAACAGGAAGCTGTGAAGTGTAATCCTTGTTATGCAGGAGACAGCCTTGGGAGGATCCTTTGTGTGCCTAGAGACTGTGTCGAGGACCGTTTGTGAACCAAGGACGGAGGGGGGGAGGCTGAAGGACTAAGGGGGAAATATATTGTGACTTGTGATTGTAATGCAATGTGAGCTGTGAGAGTCCTGGTTATATAAGGGATGAGTTTTTCTGAGAGTTCCTCTTTTTTCCAACTTGTGTTGATGGTGGTGAATGTGTAATAAAACTGCCTTGAGACAAAATCTGCCTCGTCAATTACACATTATCACAGTGTAGCTGTTTTAAATGACTAAGGCAAAAGTGACAGAAAAATTCCATATTATCTATACTATTATTGATATTAATAATATATTATATTTGAGAAGTATCATACCTTTCATATGCCATGTTTAATGTTTATATGTGCATTCCACATAGGATTAGTTTATATATTCTTGGCCTGTTTCTGTGAGCAATTTCAGCGAGTTCAGACTGAGGATCAGTACATGCGTAAGGAATGATCTAAGCCATTTATTATAATCTCTTTGACATAACCTGTTTTGGGTCACAAGAATGCGCAGGAACTTCTCAGCCTGTACAGATCAGTGGTAGATGGACATTCTGTCAGTTTTATGGATCTCATGTCTTCATGACCCATGTCTCCAGAGTGTCTGACATCTGCCTGGATAAGCTTAGTAATCAGGATTGTCCCGTTCTGTCCCTTCCCTTATCCTCATCCTCATCCTCCCTCTCCTTTCTCCTACCTATATATATCAGACTTAGAAGAATGGATCCTTTAGAGATTCTAGGTGTGTCTGAATGTCATGCCTTGTAACCTCTCCCCCATAGTGGCCAATGGGGTGATTTTGTAATAAATGTACATAAATTCAACTTTCCACCTGATTATTTGACTTTGAATAATTTAAGCTCAAAATTATTCTAACATTTGGCGTCCGAACAGCGGATCCACATATCTCCCATCTTTCCGGTGCCTCTGCTTGATCTCAGCAAGTGCATAGATGATAAAAAGACCTTCCCAGGCTGAATGGGGGGGGGGGGGGGGGGAAGGGCTCAGTGTTACTGCAGTGAAGGCATTTCAGACCGGGGCGCTGGAACTGACTGGATGATGGATCTGAGAATCCTATAGGCAGCTTGAATATATGTACATTTGTTGTTGTTTATGGATAAAAGATAGTGAGATATTCCGGACCGGTGGCACACTGCGTATACTGAAAGGAGTGAAACTAGCTGCCTGAGTGCTAAGTTATTTCTACCCATGGTGAGCAATCTCCTAATAATCCCTTGAGAGGAACGAGGTCTTCCTTTGCAAACAGTGACCGTAATCGCAAGACCCGAGGTGATTCTTAGAAATCTGCGGCTCTCTACGCTCTAAATAAGTGCAGTGGAGGTCCGAGGTTGCATGCAAAGAAAAAAGGGAAAGATTCGTGTTCTCGTTCCTGTATGGAAGTCATGTGATCCCAGAAAAGTAAATTTTTGAGGACAGATTCGTGCCTCTTGTGACCACTTCTGCTTATGGTCCAGGGTTTGGACCTTCAGCATTCGTGGGAGGCTACGTGAACCCCGAAGGGAAAAGGTTTTTTTCACAGAAGATTTGTGCCCTTACCAGGTCTGCATTGTCGTCCATGGGACTTCCCCCGCTACGGTGAGCTATTGCAAGATGCCGGGGGAGGAGGTCTTACTTTGGGCTTTAGGCACACAGCGGAGGGGTTAACGTGACCATTGAAATATTTTATTTTGTGAGTTTTAGATAAGTTACTGCAGTCTGGTTTATTTTGTCTCTGTGTAATCTTCTCTCTTTGTGGACAAAAAAAAAGTCTGTGTGTGTGTGTGTGTGCGTGTGTTATCTATGAATGAATGAATGAATGAATGAATTTATTTCGGATAGTACATTACAGGTTAAAAGAAACTGTATAATATAACAACAAGGTCAAATTAGACAAAGACTCCTTCTACTATACAATTCCACGTGAGTTATCCGAAATGGGTGATGGCTGAAGCCGCAGCTTATATTGCCCACCCATATTCCATCCAAGAATTCAAAGGAGAAAAAAGAGAAAACAAGACAAGAGCGATTACAATTTAAAACAAGGCTAAGACAAAATATGACTGAGAGAAAAAGAAAACTGAGCTAGTCTAAGTTAAGCGGTTACTATTCAAAAACAAATCTAAGACATAGTGTCACAGAGAAAAAAGAAAAACTAAGCTATAACACAACACAGGCTGGAAATGTCAATCCTTATGTGAGTTTACATGTCGTCTTGTAAATATGTTTGGAGTATTTCTTCCTTTAGTTTTTGTTTAAATTGTCCAAGCTTTGTACATGATTTTAATTCAGGTCCAAAATCGTTCCATAATCTGACACCTTGCACTGAAATACAGTGTTGCTTGGTAGTTGTTCTCACTGTAGGCTTTTGAAATATACATGTTCCTCTGAAGTGATATCGTTTCTCCCTTGTTTGGAACAACTTTTGGATATTTGCGGGCAGTGATAGATTCTTCACTTTGAACATTATTATTGCGGTTTTAAAGTCGATCAGATCTTTCAACTTGAGAGTTTTTTGTTTAAGAAAAAGTGGGTTTGTTGGTTCCCTGTAAGCTGCTTTGTTGATTATTCTAATAGCTCTCTTTTGAAGCATAAAGAGTGGATATATGTTTGTTTTATATGTATTTCCCCATATTTCATTACAATATGTCATGTATGGGAGTATTAATGAATGATACAAGGTGTATAGTGTGGGTTGATTCAGCAAATTTTTCACTCTGTGTAATATTGCAATTGATTTGGATACTTTACCTTTTATATAATTAATATGTGGCTTCCAACACAGTTTGTTATCAATTATTACTCCAAGGAATTTAGTTTCGGATACCCTTTTAATCTCTACACCATTTACACTGAGTTTGGGTACTGGGTAGTTGTGATGGTTGTTAAAAACTATAAATTTTGTCTTGCTTATCTTGCCTATCTGTGTGTCCTTGGGTGAAAGAAACAGGCAGAGAGAAAACTTGGGAAAAAAAGGGCTGTGTACGTAGCTACTGATTTGTGTGTAAAAACTTGGTAAAAGGGGAGAGAAAGAAAAAATCTATATATGGGTATTTTTTGCAAAGTTTTGGGATTTTACTTTTTCTTTCAGTCTAACTTTGTGGGTTTTCACTATAATGTTGCATATGTGATGAACTATTTACATATTTTTAAAGCCAATATTTTCATTTTCCCTCCAGTTTGTTTTGTTTGGAAAATGAAAAACATTGATCTATTTTTATTCAATTTTTTGACGTATCACTGACTTTTCTTTTTTTCTTTGACTGAAGGATAACAGTGCACTTTACAGGGAAAAAGGACACAGGACTGACGTTCTCCTTCCCCCTGCCAAAACAAGACCAGCCTCTGAGACCCAGCCTCCTGTAACCTCTCCCCCCATTGATATCAAAGAGGCAGCTGAACATCTAAGTACAAATGCTTGCATCTTAATCAATGCTACAAACATGACAATGATGAAATTAACTGAACATTACAATATCATGCTGTCACTTAATAATGCCTAATCACCGAAGGCTTTATGTATCCCCTATATTACATGGTTCAAAGCATAGAGGTTCAAAAGAGTTTGATAATTAATGTGTTTGTGCATATGATTTGCCAGAGACTACTGATTATCAAACAGAGGTTTTGGTAATTGTATGTCATATTGTTGCTTTGTTTAAATAATACTATACTCACTTTTTAATAAATGACATATGCAATCTTATTTACATTCTGACCCTAGGCCTGTCCATGTAAAAAAAAAAAAAAAGGGGGGAGAACGCAAGAGCAGGATCTGAGAGCTCATGCTGTGACTTTTTCCCTCCTAAAAGAACACAGCAAGATGAGAATGAAATTCCTGAAAACAGAGATTAGGCCTGCATTTCCAGTTACTAATTCTGACTGCTGTATTGGTTTAAGGCTTCTAACATATGATACTGTCCTAAACTAGGATTACCCATGTCAGTTGGTAAAACATTTACCGATTCACAGAGTATTTAGCGAATACTTGCTGTGAATAGCAAAAGAACATTCAAATTGTGGACGCTTTAGGTGTAATTTAAAGTATTTTTTCTGCTATTCTTCATTCTTCATGTTTCAACAGGAAAGGGAAAGCATTCACAATTTTTTTTTCTTTTTCACTAGAAATAAGATTTGCCATATTAACAAGGAATCATAACATCACCATTACCTTTCAATTTAATAAATCCTTGGTGACATATGCAATATGTAATAAAAACAACAACAACAAAAACAATAATTCACTTGTGTTTCTTAACGTTACACACTCTAATAAACAACTGGGATAAACATTCAAGGGACACAAAAAATAATGATCACTGGAACATACACAGGAACTGTATTATGTTTTTAATACACCTCTCGGCGCCACACCAGTAGGCTGCCTTTTGCAACAGCGGCTCGATTCCGAGTTTTTTTTTCCCTTCCTCTCTCTTTTGATCACTTTTTTTTCACCCCACTTATATCACGGACACACAGATCGTCCCAAATGTCTCCTGAGCCGGTGGACGGAGCCACTGTTTATAGCAGGATACGATACAACAGGGAAGAGCTGCTAGCATTTAACCGCCACCCGGTCCCACTGGAAAAACTCGACATACCGAGAGAATTGAGGCGAAAGCGTCACGGCTGCCGGGCTGGAGTAAGGCGGAGGACAAAAAATATAAGGTACAGACCCTCCCTTCCATCTGTTGTCATGGGAAATGTACGGTCGATACTGGGAAAGTTAGATGAGCTAGCGGCTATCTCCCGTTATGATAGCACTTACCGGGAGTGCTCTCTCCTTTTGTTTACTGAGACGTGGCTAACTGAACTAGCAGCAGATGCTAACATTGAGCTGGAGGGTTTTCACATGATACGAGCTGACCGAACACCAGAGAGTGGCAAAACTAGGGGCGGTGGAGTGATAATGTATGTTAACAACAACTGGTGCAGACCGGGACATATCACTGTTAAACAACGACACTGCAGCAAAGACATTGAGTTGCTAGCTGTTAGCATGAGGCCTACATATCTCCCGAGAGAACACTCACACGTGATCTGCATTGTTGTTTATGCAAATCCGACGGCGAACGCTGGGACAGCGCGTGACGTCATCCATTCAGTAACCAGCAGGCTGCAGACAGAACACCCAGATGCTCTTCTCCTCATCTCAGGCGATTTCAACCACGTTTCACTGTCTCCCATTCTGCCCACTTTCACCCAGTATGTCACATGCCACACTAGAGACAATAAAACACTGGATTTGTTCTACGCAAACACTAAGGAGGCGTACACCTCATCACAACTCCCCCCACTTGGGAGATCGGATCACAACTTGGTTCATCTCCGACCGGTGTACAAACCCCTAGTGCACAGACAACCTCCGGCCATGCACACTGTGGAGTTATGGTCTGAGGAGACAATGGACACTCTAAAGGACTGTTTTGAAGCCACTGCCTGGAAGCAGCTCTGCGATCCACATGGTGAGGACATCGATGGCCTCATTCACACCTTCACGGGCTACCTCAGCTTCTGTGTGGACAAATCCGTTCCCACCAAGACCATACGGCGTCACTCAAACAACAAACCCTGGATCAACCCTGAGATAAAAACACTTCTGAGAGAGAAGAAGAGGATCTTCAGGTCGGGGAACAGGGAGATGCTGAAGTCCGTACAGAGGGAGCTGAGGAGAAAGATCAGAGAAGGCATGGAGGACAAGCTGCAACAGAGCGACATCAGCGGGGTCTGGAGAAACCTCAAAACCATCTCGGGGCTCCAGAATACCTCCCCCCAGGCCACGGGGGGCAGGGAGTGGGCGAACAACCTGAATCTGTTTTTCAATAGATTTGACCAACCGCCCTCCCCCCTGTCTGCACAACAACCACTGCTGCCTCTAAGAAATCAAGTCCTGCTGCCCACTCCCCACTCCACCGACACCCCCCCCACTCCCAACACACAGCCCCCCATCCTGACCCTGACCAAGACCCAGGTGAGGACGGAGCTGAGGAAGATCAAGGCGAGGAAGGCGTCGGGACCGGACGGCATCAGCGCAAAGCTCCTCAAGTCCTGTGCAGACCAGCTGTGTGGGATTGTGACGTATATCTTCAACATGAGCCTGAAACTGGGGAGGGTACCACAGCTGTGGAAAACATTTTGTGTGGTACCTGTACCAAAAACTTCCCACCCCAAAGACCTGAACAGCTACAGACCGGTGGCCTTGACGTCCCACTTGATGAAGACCCTGGAGAGACTGCTCCTTGCTCATCTCCGCCCCCTGGTGGAACCAGCGATGGATCCACTCCAGTTCGCCTACCAGCATGGCATTGGGGTGGAGGATGCGGTGATCTTCCTCCTTCACCGTTCTCTGTCCCACCTGGAGAAGCCCGGGAATATGGTGAGGATCATGTTCTTTGACTTCTCCAGTGCTTTCAACACCATCCAACCGATGATCCTGAAGGACAAGCTGCTGCGCGCAGGGGTGGACCAGCACCTGTCATCATGGATCCTGGACTACCTCACGAACCGGCCTCAGTTTGTGAGAACCCGGGACTGTGTTTCCAACACGATCATCAGTAGCACGGGGGCCCCCCAGGGAACGGTGCTGGCTCCCTTCCTGTTCACTCTTTATACTGCGGACTTCTCACACAACACAACACATTGCCATCTACAGAAGTTCTCTGATGACTCTGCGATCGTTGGTCTCATCTCCAACGGAGATGAAGCTGAGTACAGAGGGCTTATCCAGGACTTTGTGGACTGGTGCCATCGGAACTGCCTCCAGATCAACGCGAGGAAAACTAAGGAGCTGGTGGTGGACTGCCGCAGGCATGGGCAGCCCCTCACAGCACCAGTAAATATACAGGGAACAGACATCGAGATGGTGACATCCTATAAGTACCTGGGTATTCATCTGAACAATAAACTAGACTGGTCACACAATACTGACGCACTCTACAAGAAGGGACAGTGCAGGCTGTTCCTGCTGAGGAGACTCAGGTCTTTTGGTGTACAAGGGGCGCTGCTGAAGTCATTCTATGACACGGTGGTGGCATCAGCCATCACTTTTGGAGTGGTCTGCTGGGGCAGTGGCATTACTGCAGCCGATAGGAAGAGACTGAACAAACTGATTAAGAAAGCTAGCTCCGTCCTGGGGCAGCGCCTTGATCCGATGGAGGAGATAGGAGAGAGAAGGACGGTGGCTAAACTGTCATCTCTGCTGGAGTCCGAGTTCCACCCTATGCAGGACATACTGGATGCACTGAGGAGCTCATTTAGCAGCAGACTACATCATCCCAGGTGCACAACCGAGAGGTTTCGTAGGTCCTTCCTACCAACGGCTGTCAGACTGTACAACCTAAGCAGGGCTGCTCGCAGAGATAGCAAAAAGACGTAACAAACTAATAGTTTTTTTTTTTGTTTTTTTTTTTGAATGCAAAAGATGCAATAGACTTACACAATGGTCCTCTCCGGCATACAACTAGGAACATACCGGTCGCTATGGAGGGTGAGAATATGTATGGGCACATAATCATACCATGTAGGATAACTAAATAGACGGTTATGCTGTTTCATCCCACCTAGCAACAATGCTCTGCACTGTGTGTGTTTATATATTTACATATTTATTCCATCTAGCTACAATGCTCAGCACTGGGTGTGTTTATATTTATATATCTATATATTTATTCCATCTAGCTACAATGCTCCGCACTGTGTTTTTATATATCTACATATTATTCCATCTAGCTATATTGCTCCGCACTGTGTGTGTTTATATACTTGCATATTTATTCCACCTAGCTGCAATGCTCCGTACTGTGGGTGTTTTTATATTTACATATTTATTCCATCTAGCTACAATGCTCTGCACTGTGTGTTCATATATTCATATATTTATTCCATCCAGCTACAATGCTCTGCACTGTGTGTGTGTGTGTGTGTGTGTGTGTGTATATATATTTTATAGTATTATGTACATATGTATATTAGCTGCTCTTGCTTGCTTGTTTTTTTTTTCTTGCCTTCTGATTGTTGCTCTGAGTGTTGCTATCCCTGTGCTGTTGCAATCCTGGAATTTCCCCGTTGTGGGACTAATAAAGGCTTATCTTATCTTATCTTAAACTGTGTTTGGGAGGCAGTGACTTGTACATTTTGGGGGGAAGGTGCCGGACCAATAAATAAATAAATAAATACTGACTAAAGTAAAATTACATAAACTCCCACAACATTTTACTGTACTTACTTGATATATCCATTTTCTTAATATCTATGGCAATATTAAATCCTCCATAGATTTCTACAAAATTATCAACTCAAACAGACTGGTCTTTATCATTACTATTTACATGACAAAAGGTCAGTAACAAAAAAATGGACAGCCTCAACTGAAAAACTAATATTTGCTCAAAATAAATAAATCTTTGCTTTAAAAAAAATCTGAAAAAGGCTTTTCTTTTAATATCTTCTCACATATTGATTTTTCCTCATAATTTTTTAAAAATGTTTTCCTTGTAAATTTACTACTTTCCCCCTTACACATTACATTGTTTACACAATTTTGTACCATTTTACCAAATAACATAAATGCAACTGATTAACCCTAAATTAGTAACTCCTTTTCTCATGAATTAAAATCTTGTATTTTGTGACATTTTCCTTGTGCATTTGAGGCTTTATTCTAAATCTAATGAATGAGTTTTGTCTTTCTTCGTGCATTTTTGCAACTTTTTGTGATAAATTTGGGACTTTGATTAAACTTTGCAACTCTTTTCTTTTAAATTTGTGACTTTACTCTCTCCAGTTTGTGATTTCTTTCCCCATTATAATGTGTTACTCGGAGGAAAATAAAATATAAACTACCCACATGTATCTTCTACTAATAGAACCCAAATCACTTGATAAAAGATACATATACAGTTATAAAATAAAAATTTGGGAGTGAAGAACCTCCGTGGTGAAAAGTGAACATTGAAAAAAGGCCTGTGGGGCCACAAGAAGAAGAAAAGGACAGTAAGACGGTGTTAATGTTGCTGTAAAATGTCTGGAATGGTCAAAAATACAGGACCATTTGAAGAAAATACTGAACAATGGAGTTTAAACAGAAAGATTTGAGTATTTTGTGTGAGCAAATGCAATCAAAACCCCTTTCCTACATGTCATGGGAGGAAAAGCATTCAACTTACTACGCAGCCTGGTACAACCTAACCAGATAAGTCCCACAATGATACTGAAAATACTAGAAAATCACTACTCACCCATGCCATTAATTATTATTATTATTATTTTTTTATTTTATATACTTTATTGATCCCCAGAGCTGAGAGATTTAGATTTCACAAAAGAAATCAAGAAGAAAGTCAAGTCTGTTCCCAAGTTTGTAGTTGTACTCCGTTATCTTAACACTGTGACCTTGAAAATTCAGTTAATGTCACAGTATGAGACAGACTGGTCAAGCTCTGTTGTTGGTGTAAAGATGACAGTGGTGCTTTACTTTGCCCTTTGTCTTAAATTCAGATACTCGGCTGTATTTTTGTTGAACATGAGGGTCACAGGTACAGTTCATGAAAAAAATGTGATTAAAAGTTGCTTTAAACTACTTTCCCATTGTTTCTTTATTGTAATTTTTAGCAATTAATCACAATTACAATTAATTACAGTTAATACATTAATCACAATTATAATGACAGAAAATGTGCAGTTACTTAGTTGACATTTTTTAATCAATTCCCAGCACTATTGCAGTGGCTCAGGAGGTAGAGCAGGTCGTCCAATAACCAGAGAGTTGGTGGTTCGAATCCCACTCTCTCCTGCCATCCTGCCGTTGTGTCCCTGGGCAAGACACTTTACCCACCTTGCCTCCAGTGTCCATGACACTGGGTATGAATGTGTATAAATGTTCAGTAGCGGTTGGAGAGGCCTGCCCCAGGGCAGCTGTGGCTACAGTGGCAGCTTACCACTATCAATTGTCTGTCTGGAATGAATGAACAATGGACTCACTGTAAGCACTTTGAGATGTCATTTGATATGTAAAGCACCATATAAATCTAATCCATTATTATTTCTAACCTTCAACTAGTCATACGAGGGCTGTTCATTAAATATTTTCCCTGACTCATTTCCCACGGACTAAGAGGAACCAAATTTGGCACAGTTCGATACACAAGTACTAATAAGAGTCACATACAGTACTTCTCCCATTGCTTTACAAATCAGCAATTCATGGTCTTGGAAGTGCTTACCCTTAAAAAAATGATTTTGCGGTTGGAAAGAGGTGAAAGTCAGAGCGTAAGCTCAGGACAGTAAGGGAGATGAGAAAGAATTTCATAGCCGCAAGAGCGCACTTCTATCTGGACAACATGCTAGCTGTGAACCCAGATGTTGTCTTGCAGGAGGTGGACACCTCTGGTCCGCATGCCACACCTCTCGGTTCTGACGGCCTTCTACAATTTTTGCAGTAGTGAAGCATAGTAAGTCCCAGTAATTGTGGTATTCTTTGCTAGGAAATCCATCATCAGTACTCCACGCTGGTCCCAAAAGACTGAGAATAACCTTGTCCGCTGAGGGCTGGAAACATGCCTTCTTCTGTGATAGTGAGTCAAAATGCTTCTGTTGCTTCGACTGGGCTTTAGTCAGTGGATCATAGTGTTGGATCCATGTTTTGTCCTGCATGTTTAGTCTGTCGAAGTCCTGGTTTTCTTAACACATGGCACGCGACTCGACCCTGCTTGTGGAAAGATGTCAGCAACCAGGGAATCCATCATGCAGACAACTTCCACGTGTGGAAATGGTCATGGATGATTTTTTTTTTTTTCCACAGACCCCACACCGATCTTGACATCTTGGGCTAGTTGGCAAACAGTTATGCGGTGATCCGCAACTACATCGTATGATAGAACATCCTCCCCATAAGTCTCTTTCATCTCATTGAACATCTCCCGTCGTGTGAGACCTCTCAAGTACAGCAGCCTGATGACGCTCTGCATTCCATTGGCTCCATTATCACACCTTACTTCACCTTAGCACCTGCAAAAGGGAAACTCTTAGGAGAGCTGCAAATTACCATGTGACCTATATGCATTATTATACAGTACATGTAAATGGTAAATGGCGCTCATTTATATAGCGCTTTTTCTCATGGATGACCAAAGCACTTTACAGATCCTGCTATCCACCCATTCACACACTGATGACGGCGGAGCTGCCATGCATCGGCGCTGGCCTGACCCACCAGGAGCAACTGAGGATTCAGTGTCTTGTTCAAGGACACTTCGACATGCAGACTGCAGACAGAGCAGGAATCAAACCACTGACTCTCCAATTAGTAGTTGGCTACACTACACCTGCGCCACAGCTGCCCCCACATGTAACATTTCAGCCTCCTACAATAACCGGAAGTGGGTCAGAGGAAATCTTTAATGGGCCACCCTCGTAAGTACCCTTAAACCAATACTATGTTTATTTTTTAACTACAATGGACTTTAGCTTTTACACGGTATTAGTTCCCATGTAAACAACAAATCACTTTGTTGTTGAAAACCTTTTGTAACACCACTAACACCTACTTACTTTAGGTGTAGTACCCTTGTGGTAGTGTTGTGTTATGGCAGTGTAGTTACCTTAACTTTACTACCTGGACAAAAGGGATAATTAGGCCAGATCAGACAGATTACAGGTTCATGGGAGCCTGGAGGGCGTAACAACAGATGACACAACACAGAAGGTGTATGGAACTTGCAACTATGTATATTTTTTCAAGTTGTGTACACATAAACAAAAAAACACAACACTGTAACAATGATGGCAAAAAAAAAATAAATAAAATAAAATACCCAAAATATACTCCAAATATAGTTACAATATATACAGTCCTTCTAGTATCTGTCCCAGGTGACCAATTTGATCACCTTTACCAGTCAATCGGGTTCGGGCTTCGGCTCGCCATCCAGATCTGGAGAATCCATGCTTGTAATCCAGTCCAAACAAAAAAACCTGACCTACAAAATAGGCCAGAACACAGAAACTCAAGCTATTATCCACAGCTCTAAAAAAACAACCTCCTCCTGTGCAAAACCTAGCCAGAATTAGCATCGGAGGGGTAGCATGTTAAGCTAGCACAACAATTTATCACAAATTTACACTTTAAAACACATATAAACCACAGGTTCAACATTCACCATTAAGTAGCAATCAATGGCCAGGGAATTGGGACCTTTGCTAACCGTTACAGCTTTGAAAAATGCCTTTTTCTGATGAAAAACTAGCTGAAATTAGCATCAGCGGTTAGCATTTCAAGCTAGCGATTAGCATTTCCCATACACACTAATTGGATAGCACTCACCATGCTAATCGACACGTGCGTCATGGGGTTCCCGCGCTCAACGGCGTTAACAGCCTTTGGATCCAAATCTTACAATTTAATAAACGGGGTATTAGAATTTTGATAGTACAGCAATGTCTCATTGCAGGTGTTTGTTCAGGCTTACCAATCTCAAGTTTTATCCGAGACAAAGACTGCTATTAGCACGTTAGCGTTGCCATATCATCAAGGACCGTCTCTCTCTCTCAGTGTCTTTCGGCGTCTGGCGTGACTGAGCCAAAAAATGCAAGTCATACCCAGACCCGGAAAGAGAGCGCTTAACCCATTGACTGGCGCTGCCAAACAACGGCGCAGCCATTGGTTGCTCGATATACCATATAAAAACATTTGGAACTTTATCAAAACTCCCCAGAAAATGTTCCCTACTGTTTTATGAATATATATTTATTTAAATATTCATCTTTAAATTATTTACTCCCATTGTGAAATGGGTGGTTTTCTCTTTAAAAGCGGCATCAATATTCATATTTCCATTCGCGTTTTTAACACTGGGTTACACTATCCCCCCTTAGAATCATGCAAGTCCCTTTGCATGGGATTAGCTAGATAGTAATGACGGGAGAACTAGCGTTCATGGGAATATTCCTAGGATCTGACTCTGTTAAAGCTCTGGTAAAAACCAGGTTTAGTCCTTGAAACAGGGACTGGGCAACAGTTATGAGAAGGTTTCTCAACTGACTATACTGTAGTCTTTCTGGCTGGGAGGTTGTCCTCTTGGAGCGTCTCACAGTCTTTGGGATTTCTTTTTCAGGTTCTTTTTCTTCCACAGGTTCCACACAGGCCCTTTTATCAGGTAAGTTGGTTTCACTTTCAGTTCTGTTCTCATTGGTCGATGGTTCCCCATTTGTTTCAGTTTCCTCCAGGTTTCCATCATTCGGTAAGTTGTCACATTCAAGTAAATTGTCATTTCCAGGCAAGTTGTCACATCCAGGGCAGCCGTAGGGGCTGCGCAAAAACGAGCTCTGTCGGGGAAGCGTCCAGATCCTCTTTCGGCGCGGAGCGCAACCCCAATAAAGCCCACGGCAGCCTGTCTACCCAATTTGCATCCGTCAATGAAGCCCTGAGTGCTGCTTTCAGTGATCTATGAAAACGCTCGCATAACCCATTGGCCTGTGGGTTGTACGCGGTTGTGCGGTGAATTGTAACACCCAGGCTGCGGGCCATCGAGGACCAGAGTTCGGAAACAAATTGAGCCGACAGGACTCCAAAACGCGCCACCCATGCTGTTAAAAAAGCGCATGCTACGTCTGCGGACGTGGTTGCCGCCAGCGGGACTGCTTCTGGCCAGCGCGTGGTGTGGTCCAACACATACAAGATTTTTCTGTTCACCTTGCCGGAGCACGCATTTTTTCCAAAATAGACCTGGTCCGCGGTTACCACCAAGTCCCAGTGCGCGCTGAGGACATACCCAAAATAGCGGTAATAACTCCGTTCGGTCTATTCGAGTTCCTGTGCATGCCATTCGGGTTAAAAGGAGCGGCACAGACATTCCAGCGCATGATGGTTGCAGTGCTGCGCGATCTCCCGTTCGTGTTCGTCTACCTGGACGATATCCTGGTAGCCAGTGCGTCCGAAGACGAACACGAAACCCACCTCAGGATGGTTTTCCGGAGGTTGGAGGAGCACGGGTTAATAATCAACCCGGTGAAATGCCAGTTCGGCGTGACGGAGATTGATTTTTTTGGGGCACCGCGTCTCTCCGGAAGGAGCGATCCCGCTGCCCGACAAAGTGCGCGCCGTGGAGGATTTTCCCCGGCCTCAGACGGTCAGGGCGCTGCAGGAATTTTTGGGGATGGTGAACTTTTATAACCGTTTCCTTCCCCGCGCGGCGCAGCTCATGCAACCATTGTACGCCGCGCTCAAGAAACAGAAACCCGGGGATAGGGTCGAATGGACCCTGGAGCGAGAGTGGGCATTCTCGGAAGTTAAAGCAGCCCTGGCAAACGTCGCACTGCTGGTGCATCCGGACCCGGCGGCCCGCATAGCACTCACCACCGACGCTTCAGACGTGGCCATAGGGGCTGTCGTGGAGCAGTGCGTCACCGGGGCTTGGCATTTCAGCAGAACTTTGCGTGACAGCGAACGTAAATACAGCGCGTTCGACAGAGTTGCTGGCTCTCCACCAGGCCATACACCACTTTCAGTTCTGGCTGGAAGGGCACAGCTTCACCGCGTTCGTGGACCACAAGCCGCTAACATTCGCGATGGCCAAGGTTTCAGAACCGTGGTCGGGCCGGCAGCAGAGACAGCTGGCCGCAATCTCAGAGTTTACTACCGATATTCAACATGTGTCGGGTAAACTGAATGTGGTGGCGGACTGCCTCTCGCACGCCATGGTGGTCCCGGTCTGCGTGGGGATAGATTACGCAGCCATGGCCGTGGAGCAGATTAGCGATGCAGACGTACGCGCGCTCCAGTCTGGACCAACAGGGTTAAGGCTGGAGAGCAGGGTGCTGCAAGATGGCGGCCACCCCCTAATCTGCGATGTCTCCACGGGTCGCCTGTCTCCTTTAAAGAATGTCTTTGGATGGGGAATTTCATAAACTCGAGTGAGCTTTATGGGCGTTTGGATTGGTTCTTCTCTGTACCAACAGACATCTTCATTTTCCGGTTCTGAATTCTCACATTCCTCACTTTGTTCAGGTGATTGTCTTGTCTTAGGCTTGCCGACACGTTTTGGTGGGACAGGTTCTTCTTCAACAGGGGCAAGAAAACCACAGGGAAGCAAGAGGTCGCGGTGAACGGTGCCAACAGGACCATCTTTTGTCTCAGGTTTTATAGTGTAAACAGGCAAGTCACCTGCTTGGTTCACCACAATATGGATTTCAGCTTCCCACCTGTCTGCTAGTTTGTGCTTTCCTCTGAGGCGGACTGCACATACCAAAACTCTCTCGCCTGGTTCTAGTTTTGAGGGTTTCACTCGCATATCAAATCTTGTTTTGTTTCTTTCAGCCATCTTGTTAGCATTTTCTGTTGCTAGTTTGTAGCTTTCTTGTAGAGTTGTCTTCAATTTTTCAATGTACTGGGAATGTGACTTGAAACTTTTGTTGTGAAACGGAAGCCCAAATGCAAGATCGATTGGCAATGTCGGCTGATGACATTAACTCATACGGGGCAAAACCAGTACTGTCATTCTTTGTACAATTGTATGCATGTACAAGTGGTTTTACATAGTTGTGCCACTGAGATTTGTTCTTTTCCTCCAGAGTACCCAGCATGCTCAATAACGTTCTATTGAAACATTCTACCGGGTTACCTCTGGGATGATAGGGTGTCGTCCGGATTTTGTGAATGCCCATGATTTTGCAAAGTTCTTTTATAATATGGGACTCAAAATTGGGACCCTGATCACTATGTAACTGTTCGGGTATCCCGTAGTGGACTATAAAGTTGTCCCAAAGTGCCTTTGCAACGGTCTGAGCTTTCTGATTGCTGGTAGGGATGGCTATAGCGTATTTCGTGAAATGATCAGTTAGCACGAGCACATTCTTAGTGTTACTTTGATCGGGCTCAATGGACAGGAAATCCATACAGACAAGTTCGAGCGGTCGGGTGGACTTGATGTTGACAAGCCGAGCAGTTCGTTCTGGAGCGGTTTTATGTCTTACGCAGCAATTACATGTCTTGATCTTCTTTTCAATATCTGCCACCATGCAGGGCCAATGGAACCTTGTTCTGGCGAGATCCAAAGTACGCTCTGTGCCTAAATGGCCCATGTCACAGTGGAGGCTTTGAAAGACTGAATAGCGGAGCTGTTCAGGTAAGACGAGCTGGTAAGCAACATTTCCTCCGTCTTGGCGAGTGCGGTAGAGGATGTTATTGCACATTTCAAGTCGACTGAGCTCTCGGAGTAACAAGTTGATGTCAGGAAGTTCAGTTCGTACAGTTGGTGGAACTTTTTGCCCAGTTTCAATTTGTGCAATCACTTCTCTTAAACAGGGGTCAGTTCTTTGTTCATTTTTGATCTGTTCAGGAGTCATGTGGAGTACAACTGGAAGACCACCACAGTCATTTTCATCGGCATAGCCATCTGGAATGGCGGCTACAGAGAGGGCTAACGAGTGAACCAAAGGGAAGGTGTTGTCTGGAGAGCTACAGACAAGGTGTTTTTCACATATAGCAGACACTACCTCGGAACTTAAACTGCTTTCAGGAAGAGACAAGTGAGTTTGAGTTAACTGCTGTATGCGGTCGAACTCCTTTGGGGACACTGCGTCATTGAGTAACTCGCCATGTGGCCGTCTAGAGAGGCCATCTGCATCTGAGTTAAGCTTGCCTGCTCTGTATTGGAGCTTAAAGTTAAACGTCGACAGAGCAGCTAGCCACCTATAACTCATAGCATCCATCTTAGCAGTAGTCAAAAGGTATGTCGGGGGTTACTATCTGTCACGACAGTAAAATGATTGCCATACAAATAGTCTGCGAACTTCTCCATTACTGCCCACTTTAGAGCTAAAAATTCTAATTTATGGGCGGGGTAACGGGACTCACTTCTAGACAACCCCCGGCTTGCATAAGCTATGACCCTAGTCTGGCCCTCCTGCTCTTGATACAGGGCGGCGCCAAGCCCTGTAGTGCTGGTGTCAGTATGGAGTGTATATGGCAACTGAGGGTCAGCGAAACCCAGGACAGGCGCAGTACTGAGCTTTTCAATGATGGTTTTGAATGCAAGATCACAGTCCATTGCTCGCCAAATGGTGTCTTTGGGTTGTGGTACTGGGCAGGCTTAGCTTTGGGCTTTGTGCTTTTGCGCAAAGGAGGGTAGCCTGCTGTTAAGTCAGTGAGGGGCTTAATGATGCTGGAATAGTTCTTAATGAACCGCCTATACTACCCTGAAAAGCCTAAGAACGAGCGGAGCTGTTTCAGATCATGGGGCACAGGCCAGGTACTTAGGGCTTTCACTTTTTCGGGGTCGGTCTCAACTCCTTTACTGGACACAATGTGACCGAGGTATCTGACAGAAGTTTGAAAAAAATCTGCATTTCTCAGGGGAGAGTTTAAGCCCGTACTCTTTTAGGCGATTGAGAACTTTCATTAAGCGAGCCTCATGTTCTTCGGGCGTCTTGGAGAATACAATGATGTTATCGAGGAACACAATCACCTCATACAGACTCATGTCGCCCATACATTTCTCCATGAGGCGCTGGAACATGCTGGAGGCGTTTGTAATGCCTTGGGGCATTCTACTGAATTCCCAAAAGCCCATGGGACATACGAACGCCGTCTTTGGTTTGTCCAGCTCCTCTACCTCAATTTGGTAGTATCCCGACTTTAAATCTTTTTTTTAAATCTTTTTTTGTCACGAGACAAAATGGCTGCCGGGGTGCAGACACACAGTTTGGCAAGTCCTGTGTTTGCTTAAAAAGTCATCTAAAGAGCAAATTGGACCATGGATTGTGATATCAATGTACTCCTCTGTTGTTTGGATAATTCTCTTTCTTCTGCTAAGTTCAACCTGTCCAAGAAAAAGAAACACTCTAACCTTGTATCCAGCCAGATGGAGTCAGCACATGCTATTCACAAGGGTACTGGACTATGGCCATGCCAGGCCACCCCCAGGTGAGCAGGAACAGGCTGTTACAGGCAAACCACTCCTGGGTGTTTTTAATCTCTTGCTGATACTTCTTTTGGCTGGTGATGTTGAATTAAACCCTGGGCCAGTGCCAGCTGGGCCTCCACCTTTGCTAGCTGGGTCTCCACCTCTGCTATCTGGGCCTTTACCATTGCTACCTGGGCCAACACCATCATTAGCTGTGCCTCCACCTCTGCTAGCTGGGCTAACATCATTGCAAGCTGGGCCAACACCATCATTAGCTGTGCCTCCACCTCTGCTAGCTGGGCTAACATCATTGCAAGCTGGGCCTCCATCTCTGCTAGCTGGATCTCCACCTCGGCTAGCTGCATCTCTGTCTCTGCCAACTGGGCTTCCAACTTTGCTAGCTGGGCCTCCACCTCTGCTAGCTGGATCTCCATCTCTGCTAGCTGGGCCTCCACCTCTGCTAGCTGGATTTCCATCTCTGCCAACTGGGCTTCCAACTTTGCCAGCTGGGCCTCCACCTCCACTAGCTGGATCTCCACCTCTGCTAGCTGGATCTCCATCTCTGCCAACTGGGCTTCCAACTTTGCTAGCTGGGCTTCCACCTCTGCTAGCTGGGGCTCCTCCTCTGCTAGCTGGATCTCCACCTCTGCTAGCTGGATCTCCACCTGTGCTAGCTGGATCTCCACCTCTGCCAACTGGGCTTCCAACTTTGCCAGCTGGGCCTCCACCTCTGCTAGCTGGATCTCCATCTCTGCCAACTGGGCTGCCAACTGGGCTTCCACCTCTGCTAGCTGGGCCTCCACCTCTGCTAGCTGGATCTCCATCTCTGCCAGCTGGATCTCCATCTCTGCCCACTGGGCTTCCAACTTTGCTAGCTGGGTTCTCACCCCTGCCAGCTGGGTTTGGACCTGGGCTAACAACACAGCCAGCTGGACCTACATTGCAGCCAGTCGAATTACCTTCAATAATAGCCGGGCCACTTCCGTTGATATTTGAGTCATCATCACCTCTAACTGAATCTTCACCAACATCAGCCGGGCCTTCATTATGTGCAAACATTGCCAATAAAAGAAACAGGAGGCTGCCAAATCCTGCAATATTAAAACACCGGAAATTCAGGGTGTTTCAAACTGTTAATAACTCTAAATTAATATGGGACTCAGTGTGGTCTATATTAACCATATATTCCATAACTTACATATGTTGAAGCATGTGGAAATGTTTGGTGATTACATATGTAAGGAACTTCACACCTCTGAAAGGACAAAGGAATCTCACCCGCCGAGTGAAGAACAAAGACGTTCTCGGACGCGGCGGGGGAGACTGGACGAGCCACCCTCACCCCCCAAGGCGAGGAGAGGGATTACCATCACCTCCCAAGACGAGGAGAGGAAATACCAAGACAATGGGGGGATTAAGATAATGAGGGATGTCAGCCTTTGTATGCATGTCTTTTGATGTGTGCTTGTATATAATCAGTGAGTTGGCGAGATTCTGTCTCTTATTCCCTTCTGCCGCTCTCTGCACCAGATGAGACTTGTTAGTAGAGCTGAACATTAAAACTTCGCTTATAAACCAAATCGCCTCTTTATTGCCCAGCTCCACTACACTGGTGACCTTGACGCGAGTATGGACCGGAGGCGTTCTTCCACAAGCGACTCATCCGTGGTGACTCAGGCAGACGCCAGCAGCCACGCAGACGAGGGAGCAGACGGACAGCTGTTCCCCCCGGCAGAAGAGGTTGAGAGGGCTCAACCGAGCACTAGCACCGCCGTGAGAGCCAAGGCAAGGCACTCTCACCCGGCGGGCACAACAGTGATGGTGTGCACGAATGCCGTCGCTGTCCAGCTGCCAGACTTCTGGCAAGAAGACCCCGCCTCTTGGTTTCAGCAGGCTGAAGCCCAATTTGCACTGGCGGGCATCACGGCTGATGACACCAAATTTTATCATATCGTCTCCAAACTCGACGCCGCCACTTCGAAGTGTGTGCGGAGCATGATCCGGCGACCACCAGCCCGGGACAAATACGAGACGCTCAAAGCAACCATCGTGGCGAACTACGTCCCATCAGCGGAAGAGAGAGCCGAGAAGATCCTGGCGGTCTACGGCCACAGAGGGTGCAAACCGAAGACCCTCATGGAGGATTTGCTACAGCTTAAAGAAGAGGACAATGACAACTTCCTTTTCCAGTTTATTTTCCTCAGCACGCTGCCGCCACACATGAGAGGGACACTCGCCAGCATGAAGTGCAGCAACCACCAAGACTTCCGCGTGCTGGCCAATGAAGCTCATCGGCTCGTCAACGCCTGCAGGGAGCTGACACCCACAGCAGCATCCGCAGACCTCAAAGCTGACGCCCCGAGCCACGAGGAGCCACAACCCACTGAGCAGACCCAGCCCACGGTGACAGCGACGCGCCCAAAACGTAACAGACAGAGCGACGTCTGTTATTATCACCACCGCTTCGCCGAGAAGGCTCACAAATGTGTTCCCCCCTGCAAATTTAAACGCCAAAGCCGAGAGCCGTTAACGGCAGCGGCTCTCGGCGAGAAGAACAAGCTGTTGTACGTGACGGATGGACACTCAGGCAAGCAGTTCCTCATCGACACAGGAGCCCAGCTGAGTTTTGTCATGCCCTCCCACGCAGATCGAGCCACGGGCACCCGGGGCAACGGAGCCATGGCAGCCAACGGCTCTAGCATCGACACGTTCGGCGAGAAGAGCCTGCATCTCCTCATCCACGGCTGCAGCTACAGATGGACATTTGTTGTAGCGGCGGTGAGTTTTAACTTATTAGGTGCAGATTTTTTGTGTGCACATGGGTTATTAGTGGATCTAGCAAATAGGCGCCTGGTTAATGCACTGTCCTTTGCTTCTATTCCATGCTCAGCCCGAGTTTCTCCGCCACCTGTGCAGGCTAGCATCACCACGGCAGGAGGTAAGTTTGAGCAACTCCTCACCCAATTTCCAGCACTCACAATCCCCAAATTCTCAGCCACTGTGGCTAAACACGAGGTTGAACACTTCATTCCAACAACGGGACCTCCCGTTTTTGCCAAAGCGCGCCGCTTAGACGCGGCCAAGCTCAACATAGCACAGGACGAGTTTACAACTCTTGAAAAATTGGGCATTGTTAGACGCTTGAAGAGCCCCTGGGCCTCACCACTTCACATGGTTCCGAAATCCGACGGTTCTTGGAGACCGTGCGGAGATTACCGCAGATTAAACAACGCTACAGCGCATGACCGTTACCCAATCCCTCACATTCAAGATTTTTCGCTACATCTAGCGGGTGCGCGCATTTTTTCAAAAATAGACTTAGTCCGCTGTTATCACCAAGTCCCAGTCCGAGCAGAAGACGTTCCTAAAACAGCGGTAATAACCTCTTTCGGCCTTTTTGAATTCCTGCGAATGCCTTTCGGCCTCAAAGGCGCTGCTCAAACTTTTCAACGAATGATGGATGCGGTCTTACGCGACCTTCCTTTTGTCTTCGTTTACCTCGACGACATGCTGGTAGCCAGCTCGTCTGAGGTAGAACACGAGCAGCACCTCACTACGGTTTTTCAGAGGCTGGAAGAGCACGGGCTAATTATCAATCCAGCCAAATGCAAATTCGGCGTGTCACAAATTGATTCTTTAGGACACAAAGTCTCTCCGAAGGGGGCAGTTCCACTCCCAGACAAAGTTCATGCGATAGAAAGTTTTCCACGGCCACAAACGGTCAAATCGCTACAGGAATTTTTAGGGATGGTTAATTTTTACAACCGCTTCCTCCCCCACGCAGCTCAGCTCATGCAGCCCCTATATGACGCGCTCAAAAAAAAGAAAGCTTCCAACGCGGTCGAATGGACCCCGGAGCGCGAACGCGCTTTCGCGGAAGTAAAAAGCGCCCTAGCTAACGCCACATTGTTAGTTCACCCAGATCCCTTGGCCCGCATTGCACTAACCACAGATGCTTCAGACCTAGCCATAGGGGCAGTTGTAGAACAACTCGTCAGCGGGGTCTGGCAACCTTTAGCATTCTTTAGCAAATCGCTAAACCAAACTGAACGCAAATACAGCACTTTTGACAGAGAGCTGCTGGCGCTTCATTTATCCATCCGCCACTTCCAGTTCTGGTTAGAAGGGCGGAGTTTCACGGCTTTTGTAGACCATAAACCGCTCACCTTTGCTATGGCTAAAATTTCAGAACCATGGTCAGGCAGGCAACAAAGACAGCTAGCTGCGATTTCAGAGTTCACCACAGACATTCGACACGTGGCAGGCAAACTTAATGTAGTAGCGGACTGTCTCTTTCGCGCTGTGGCACCACCAGAGCGCGGGGAGACAGATTATACTGCCTCAGCAGCAGAACTCTTCACTAACGCAGACACATACGCAGCACCTATCCATGAAGAGATAGATTATGCAGCCATGGCAGAGGAACAAAACAGTGACGCGGACGTGCGCGCGCTCCTGTCTGGACCAACAGGGTTAAGGCTGGAGAAAAAGGGTTTATGCGACGGCGTGCCCCCCCTAATATGCGATGTTTCAACCGGCCGACCTCGCCCGTTAGTACCAGCTACATGGCGCCGCCGCATTTTTGACGCAATTCACTCCCTCGCGCACCCAGGTGTGCGCGCCTCGGTTAAAATGGTCGCCGAAAATTTTGTGTTCCAGGCCTGCGCAAAAACGTAAAAGAATGGGCAAAAACTTGCATTTCTTGTCAACGCGCCAAAATACACAGACACACAAAAGCCCCTCTGGAGCCTTTTCCAATCCCTGCTAGAAGGTTTGACCACGTTCATGTCGATCTTGTGGGGCCACTACCTTCCTCCCAAGGTTTCACACACCTGTTAACAATGATAGACCGCACCACACACTGGCCAGAGGCAGTCCCTCTAGCGGCAACCACAGCGGAGGAAGTCGCTCGCGTTTTTTTAACAAACTGGGTGGCACGTTTCGGCGTCCCATCAGACATCACGTCCGATAGGGGGCCTCAATTTGTCTCAGAGCTCTGGTCAGCCATGTCCAGCAGCTTAGGGGCAACAATTCACCGCACCACCACTTATCACCCTCAGGCTAATGGGTTATGCGAGCGTTTTCACAGGTCTTTAAAGGCCGCCCTCAGAGCCTCACTAACGGACACAAATTGGGTAAATAAACTTCCCTGGGTTTTATTGGGGTTGCGTGCTGCGCCTAAAGAGGATCTAGACGCCTCTCCCACAGAATTAGTCTTTGCTCAACCTCTCAGGCTCCCAGGTGAATTTTTACCAGAGAACCCAGAGCCAGGGCGCCTTCCAGTCCCAAGGTTTTTAGGCAGCAACGGACCGAACTCTCTCCCCGGTCCAGCTCATCACTCCTTCCCACGGGTTTTTGTCCCTCAGGCTTTAAAAAACGCTGAGTTCATTTTTGTTAAGCATGAAGCTTTAAAACCTACCTCTCGCCCAGTATACGATGGGCCATACAGAGTGCTGGAACATGGTGATAAACACTTTGTGCTTGATTTTGGGGATAGAAAAGAAACAGTCAGCATTGACAGACTTAAACCTGCCTTCTTGTTGAAAGACAAGCCTGCACAGTTGGCGAGAGCACCTCGGCGGGGTAGACCCCCCAAGAGAAAAGACTCAACCCCCCAGCAGGGAACAGTTAACCACTCTCCTTCCCACACTGCAGATTCCTCACAAGAAGGTCCCAGCAGGGCGCCTAAACCAACCTACAGCAGTTTTGGGAGAAGATTAAAACCCAGACAGCACAGGGACTGATACAAACCACTCCACAATTTTTCACTAATTGTGCTGCAACAGTTTAGGACTGACTTATGATTTTACTATGCTGTTATAATTACCACTGAACTCTCTTAGGAGCATGGCTGCTAGAAAGTTTCTTCCGTGGCAACAGATGTAACACTTAGTATGTCATAATAACTATCTTAGACTGTGAACCTTCCTGTTGTCCTTTCTTAGTTGTTTGGGGGGCCTGTGGTCTATATTAACCATATATTCCATAACTTACATATGTTGAAGCATGTGGAAATGTTTGGTGATTACATATGTAAGGAACTTCACACCTCTGAAAGGACAAAGGAATCTCACCCGCCGAGTGAAGAACAAAGACGTTCCCGGACGCGGCAGGGGAGACCGGACGAGCCACCCTCACCCCCCAAGGCGAGGAGAGGAAATACCAAGACAATGGGGGGATTAAGATAATGAGGGATGTCAGCCTTTGTATGCATGTCTTTTGTTGTGTGCTTGTATATAATCAGTGAGTTGGCGAGATTCTGTCTCTTATTCCCTTCTGCCGCTCTCTGCACCAGATGAGACTTGTTAGTAGAGCTGAACATTAAAACTTCGCTTATAAACCAAATCGCCTCTTTATTGCCCAGCTCCACTACACTCAGCACATAAACCAAATGCCATTCTTTGTGCACACTTAAATATACAAAGTATTCTAACAAAAAGTGATCAGGTTCATCATCTTCTCATTGATTCAAATATTGACTTTCTTTGCCTATCTGAGACATGGCTCCGTGAATCTTCGCCCTCAGCAATACTATCTGTACCTGGTTATAAAATGTTTAGAAAAGACAGACAGGGTTCTAAGGGAGGAGGCGTTATGATTTATGCCAAGGATACTTTTAATTGTAATGAGATACATGTTACAGATGAGAATGGATTGGAATTTCTTGGACTAACTGTTTCTTTGTCACAGCAAATGTCTTTTATTCTTGTAGTTATTTAAAGGCCTCCTTCATTAAATGTAGATTTTTATGAAAAACTGGAAATTTTATTGAAACAACTTAATTTTGCAAAAGAGGTAATAATAATGGGTGACCTAAATGTTAATTGGGAAGTCAACAAAGTTAGGAAAAATCTGAAAAAGGTTATGGATGACATGGATATGACTCAGGTAATTAATGGCCCTGTGGCTTATATTATTCATATATCCATACCTACATATGTATAGACATAAGTGGAATGTTTAGAGATCGCATATGTAGAATGACCTCACGTCTCAGAGCAGGACAAGAGGTCTCGACCACCGGCGAAGATCAAGGAGCAGACGGAGTCGCAGCGGTGGAGACCTGATCGAACTTCCTGACCACCCAGGGTCAGGTGGAGGAGAGAGAGGACAATGGAGAGGGATTACGCTAATGCAGGATGTCAGCTTTGATATGCAATGTCTTTTGTTGAGTGTGGGTTTAAGTATGAAGGTCTGACTGCGCTCCACCTCTTCATTCTGCTTCTGCATCGAGATGAGACATGTTAGGGACTGGAAGCTGATAATAAAACTTGATTTATAAAATCACATCGCTTCTTCATTTCAAGCTCCCTACAGGCCCTACAAAAATCACAAACTCCACTAGCACTCAGATTGATCTAGCTTTTACTAACAGGCCAGAAAGGATCTTGAAGTCATACAATATGCTCACAGGATTGTCTGATCACAATCTTATAATGGTCACAAGAAAATTAAATAAAAAGCGCTTCAAATCCTTGGCCGCCACTGAATTCTATAGGATACCAAAAGAGGAACAACAAAATTTTCAAGATTCAATTCAAGAAGTAAATTGGGATGAATTACTCATTGGCAAAAATTTAGATGAGGATTGTTCTAAATTTGCCAACAAAATACAACAAATTATTATACAATTTACACGGATAATTAAACTAAAAGCTAGAAAGAATAGCCTTCCTTGGTTAAACAAATTTATTCTGAAATTGATGAAAGAACGAGATCACTTTTTGAAGTTGTCAGTTAAAGCAGGACAAAACAGGCACCAATTTATTTCATTGAGAAATAGGGTAGTGAAAGAAATAAGAAAATCTAAAGCTGACTTTTTCATTACTGTTTTGAATAATGCAAGGGGAAATTCTAAAATAACCTGGACATATATTAAAAAAACTATTGGGTGATTCCCAGAAAAACAAAGCAAAACTAATGCAAATTCAATTGAATGGAAACATCTTGACAGAACCTCAAGTGATGGCTGATGCTTTTAACAACTACTTCATTGAATCTGTGTCAGAAATCTCTATTAAGTTTATAGTAAAACAAAGGAAGGAATACCCTGTATTGTCTGCATCGCAGTCTTTTACTGTTACAAATATTACTGAGACCAAAGTTATCGATTTAATTCAATCCCTCAAACCATCTAAAGCAAAGGATGTTTTTGGAATGGACACGAACATGCTCAAAGATTTAGGTTCAGCTCTCGCCACTCCTATTGCCTCAATCATTAATTTTTCAATTTCATCTGGCCATTTTCCAAAGGCCTGGAAATCTGCTATTGTTACCCCTGTTTTTAAATCTGGTGACTCAACTCTTCTGCATAACTACCGACCAATAAGCATTCTTCCGGCCATTTCCAAAATTGCAGAAAAATGGGTGGCAGAACAGATTGTCCATTATTTAAAGAGTAGTTCCCCCTCTCTCCATGCCATGCAGTTTGGTTTCAGATCCAAGCATTCCACTGAAATGGCTACATGCCTCTTCATTGAGAAAATAAAATCTTTTCTTGATAAGGGTGGAGTTGTAGGGGTGGTGTTTTTGGACCTCAGGAAAGCATTCGATACAGTAAATCACTCTGTTCTTCTTACCAAGCTCTTTAAATTTAACTTTTCTCACAATGCTGTGAGCTGGATTGAATCATATCTGCATGATCGAACACAGTCTGTATCAGTTAACAACTGCAGATCTGATTCTCTTAGGCTAACTTCTGGAGTCCCTCAGGGATCAATATTAGCCCTCCTTTTATTTAGTCTTGATATTAATGATTTGCCCACTGTTTGTTCTGAAGCTGAATGCTTAATGTATGCAGACAACACTTGTTTTTTTTGTTCATGGTCGCTCCAAAGACACTGTTGCTGCTAAACTTAGTAAAACAATGTCCTGTGTCACAACTTGGTTGCAGGAGTGCTGTCTACTACTACAGTTAAATGTTTCTAAAACTGTAGGCATGTATTTCACTAAAATAAATAGAGTGTCACCTGACCCTGACATACATGTTAATGGAGGAAAAATACAAATTGTTAGCCAATATAAGTATCTTGGGATAATAATAGATTCACAGCTTTCCTTTAAAGCCTATATTGCTAAATTGTGTAAAAAAATCAAGTTAAATCTTGCAAATTTTCGTGCAATTCGAAATGAAATGTCAACTGAAGCCACAAAAATATACTTGCATTCAATGATTCTGAGTCACTTCAACTATTGCCTAACTAGCTGGTCCCAGGCGGGTTTGAGTGCAAAAAAACCATTGGAAGTCTTGTACAAACAAGCAGTTAAAGTTATGGATAAAAACCTAGGCATTATCATCATTGTGCAATTTTAAAAAAATACAGTCTTTTAAATTGGGATAGTCTTCATACATTTGCAAATTTAAATTTGATTTATAAAGTACTGCATGATTTGGCTCCAGATCCTCTGGCAGAGTTCATCAGCCAAAGAAACAGCTCTGAGCGCGTCACTCGAGGCTCTGTCAGAGGTGACTGTTTCATTCCTCTGCGCAGGAGCACTTTCAGTAAGTCGGCCTGGTCAGTGAGGAGCGCTAGTGAGTGGAACTCAGTACCTGAGGAGGTTAAACTTCTCACAACATTCAAGGCCTTCACAAAAAAATTGAAAATGTGGCTTATAAACACCTACAGCTGCCAACACTAAAAGATAAGTCTGTTGTGATGTTTGATGTTGTGTTTAAATGTACGGTTTATGTATATGTTATTTGTTACATTAGTGCCCTCTAAATTGTCTAACCATGTTTTTTTTTCTTGTAGCTGCATTTTACTGCTTTTTACATCTTGGCCAGGGGACTACAGATGAAAACTAGCCTTTTGGCTAATTCTGGCTTTTTTAAAGGGTACCTGTGGTGGTCGTCTAAACGCATTCAACTTGAAAACATTAGGCAAAGTATTCGTTTTTTGGTTAAATAATTATTGCCAGCCATATACCACCAGAGAAATATGCAAATACGACCGCAGGCATGGCCAGCCAATGAAAACTCTGCACGCAGCCATGACATATGCGGATGTGACGTCATTACGTTGCCACTGAAAAGTCAATGCTCCGCCTGTATCAGCGACTAGGGTGCTTTTGTGAGTGTTTTTATTCTATTATGGCTGAATTGTCGGACACTGAGGAAGAATTCGTCCAACATGGCTACAGGTTTGAGCCAGAAAGGGCTTCTGAGGGTGAAAGTGATGAAGTGGTCCTCACACACAGCGCAATTTCGTCTGAAAGGAAACGTCTGCCCTGTTCCGAGATTGCGCAATCACTTTTCCGCTACGATCTTCTGACAAGGTGAGCTGGGTTTGGGTACACAAAAGAAGTGTTTATCTTTGTTTTCTTCGCTTATTATTGAGACATCCAAAGGCTTTACATTCCGCCATATTGCGATATCCATATCGCATTGTATGTTTTCGTTGTTACAAGAGCGCCGAGTGTCTGCCGCTCTGTATATAGTTTTAGAATCATCGGCCGTCTGGCGGCCATTACGACCTCAGATCAGACGAGACGACCCGCTGAATTTAAGCATTTATTTATTTATTTTCTACTCGTTTTAGTTCTGCATTTAATATGGACCCTGAGTTTGAAATAAACGTTTGAATTTGAATATCCTGAAAGCCACTGCTCATCCGGGCACTCCAGGCTCAGCCAATATTGATCCAGATCGCGGTATCCACGATACTACGTCACAGGAAGCGTCCTGGCAGGCCATGTAGCCGCTAGTATGGCTGCTCGCATGTTTTGCTGACATAGCTGAACCAGCACATCAGCAATGGATTTATATCACATTGCTTTGAACTTGAACTTAAACTTGAACTAGAACTTGAGACAGGGGCTCAATATAATATCTTTTTTTTCACGACCACCACAGGTACGCTTTAACCATGTGTAATCATGTGTTTTATGAAATTACATTGTCCCTATTCAAATAAACTAAACTAAACTAAATAGAGGACGGAGAACCACTGCGAACCGGTCAAGGCGGAAAACGTTTCCTCCAAGTTGGGGAGGGCGTAAGCATCTTTTACAGTCTGCATGTTAAGCTTCTTGTAATCAATACAAAGGCGGACATTGCCATTTTTCTTTCGCACCACTACAATAGGTGAAGAAAATGGGGAAGTGGACTCTCTTATCACGCCTGCTTGTTGGAGTTCTTTGAGATGCTTACGGACCGCTTCCAGGTCATCTGGATGTATGGGACGCGCTCTGTGTTTGAACGGTGTTTCATCTGATAATTTGATTGTGTGTTTCACTTGATCTGTTTTGCCAAGGTCAAGATCGTTTTGTACAAATACTTCGGGCATTTGACTGAGTTTTTCTGTTAGGCACTCTTTCCATTCAGCGCTAATGGGGGAAGAGTCAAAGTTGAACTTCAGAGTGGACTTTTGTTCAGTTTTGGACTTTGTAACTTTCACAGAGTGTTCTTGCGATAGGACTCGTTGATATGCACAGATTTCTCCAATGAAACACTTCTGAGGGATTGTCACGTCATGTTCCAATTCATTGGTAAGTATAACTGGAACAAGGTAAGGTGCTCTTTCAGTTAAGTCTATGAGACATGGTTTTACTAGGATACCACCAGGTAAGGCTGACATTAACGGTTGCTCTAACAAGACAGATTCTTCACTGTTGCTGGCTGACACAGCTACAGCGCCATCTAGAACAACTGTTTGGCCTATAGGAACTAGCTGTGGCTCTTTGTTGCGACCAAGGCTAGTGTCCTTGGACTGTCTGTGCCGTAGCTCAAGGACTTTTAACACTGCCTTATAACCAAGTGACATGGTTGGATGCAGTTCAGAACATGCATCAGAGTACAGCTCATAAAGTACATCTAATGTGTTTGTCCCTATTAACACTAAGGACTGATCAGCTGCACGTACATCGGGAACCACTAAGGCAAGCGTTGGCACTTCGGCTTCAATACCGAGGAAGTCTTTTGGGAAAGTGACATGCATTTCAATGTAGCCTAAGTAAGGTACAATCTGACCGTTAGCTCCCTCCACTTCTAACAGCTCAAAAAGTGGCTTAATCTCATGGTTGGATAAGTACTGTCTGTAATAGGACTCAGGGACCATAGTCACCTGGGAGCCTGTATCTAACAAACAGCTCACAGTACAGCCATTCACTTTCACTTGTGCTGTACTTTTTGTACCAATTAGACCATTAGGAAAGTTAAAGGGGTCTGCTTTGGAGTGTGACTTCAGTTTAGCACGTGATTGGATGGAGCTTTTGATTTGGGACGGGTCATCTCTGAACTAGCCTCTGTTTGTCCTGCAACAGGGGTAGACTTCAGCTTTAAAGAAGACTGGGGGTTCCGACTGTCCCAAATCTGTCTTTTTACTCTTAGTTCTTTGCGTTTTGCAGCCACAAGCGCAGGGTTTGGCTCAGACTCACAAGTGGCTACAATATGCCCATCTTCGCCACAGCGGAAGCAATACCATGGTCTGGGCCTAGTACTGGGACAGCTGGATGAAGGTAAGTTTTCAGGTTTGGCATGGTCAGGTTTTTTGTTTCCAGATTTCTTTGTTGAGTCTTTCTTTGGTGGTGCTTGTTTCTTTTGTTTCACGACAGCAGCTATTTGGCTCTTTAGATCAGCGACTTGCTTTTTCAGTTCTTTCAGACTGTCTGACTCCAATTCACTAGTTGTACTTGTTTCGGTGACTGTTTGTTCGTAGGAGGCTGCTTTTGGTTTTGTGGCGCCTAAGTGTTTTTTCATGCGAGTGTTTTTAACTTCTTGTCTGTTTTCAACAGTGCGAAGGTGAAGCAATAATTCTGCATACGCAGGTGGGTGTTTATCTTTCAATTCCAGCTGTAGCTCTTTTAGCAGATTATCATCCCAACAGCCTCTGTTAACCCCTTGCACTCCGGTCAATTTCCCTAAAAACGCCAAAAAATAACGTACCCAAAGTAAATCGAAAGCTGTTCTTCAACCCTTTGCAACATCTTCATGGGGTTGGTCTCATTTAAAAGAAAACACTGAATTTTTTGGCAAAAAAAAAACAATCTCTCTACATGCTCCGGCCACTGAGTTACAGTCATCTAAACATACTGAACTTGAAGAAAATAAATTTGGCCTGGGTGTTTTTTTGGATACAAATGCTTGCGAATAACACACAGCTGTCCGATCCAGCTGGAAAATGCAACAGAAATGTAGAGCCAAGTGCTATCAAGCTGAGATCCAAATTTGGTAACAATACCACAAAAAATGAATATATTACACAGCTTTTTTTCTCAGGTTGTTCCTAGGCGTTTTTGAACTGTGCCAAACTAAATGGCACAGTTTGGCACAGTTTGGAAAAACGTCTAGAACTTTTGAATGCTTCAACATAGAAGCTTCATCTTGGGCTCTAATGAAAGGTGACACTCAGGGCTATCTTGTTAGCTATCCAGAAACACTGTCAGTAGTAATGACACAGGGAAAATGAAGTTTCAATTCTAAACACGCTTTACTGAACAAAAAAGTCAATATACAAAACATACTATTTACAAACAACAAATTCAATTCAATTCAACTTTATTTATATAGTGCCATTTCACAACAACAGTCATCTCATAGCACTATCAACTGTAGGGGGAACCCCCACAGTTGCAGAAAGACCCCAGCAATCAGGCGATCCCCTGTGAGCAAGCATTTGGCGACGGGATATTTTACAAGTTGACAGCAATACCCTCTCAATCAAATATAATTTTCTAATCCTACTCATCATCATACTGATTCCTAGAAAATGTGTCAAGATTTTGCTGAGGCGGTCATGCATATCCGTGCCTCTCTTCTGCTCATTGGCCTCTTCTGCTGCTGGGCTGCTGAGGTGAAGGGCCCAGCTGATCAGGAGAAACTTTGTCCTGGTCATTACACTCTTGGGGAAAGGAAGGCTGTACAGGTGTCCCCCTCGCCAGTAATCACTGAAGGATTTGCACTTGACTATACTCATGGAAATAATCAGGCCAAAAAATGAGAGCAGGTCGGAGCGTGTGAGGTCAATCCAGGGACTGGTGGGTGTGTTGTAGTGTGCAGAGCCATGTAGGTTGGTGCTCTCAACAATGTGGTCTAGCACAGATGGAGTGAAAAATAACTCAAACAACTGAACGGGGGTGTATGAAGCTGTTGTAATTAGCTGAGGTCCAGGTGGATTTTTGGGACGAAAAATGGGCTGTGGTGGAATGATGCCAGGGGTGTCGGAATCATGCCACCTCTCCTCAGCTGACGAAGGGCCGGCCGATGTCCCAGGCTGAGGGCTGCCATCACCACTCTCGCCTCCTCTTCCTCTCCTGCTACCTCCTCTTCCTCTTCCTCTCCCTCCCCTTCCTCTTCCTCTCCCCAGTGGTGTCCCTCTTTTTGGGGTAGGGGTTTCCTCTTCTGACGAGCTCGTCTGCAGCTCCCTTCTTCTGCGCTTGCTGGCAGAGTGCTCGTCTGGCACCCACTCCTCACCAGAGTCTTCATCTGAAGTTTGTCTGTTATGTGAAAATAAAGTCATTTACAAAGTTATTTTTATTTTTCACTATTCTCCTATTTTCCCAGAGTTCACATACACAGCACAGTTCCTGGTTTTTTGTTGTTTTTTTTCTACAAGAAAAAATAGCCTCAAGTGCAATAAAAATTATACTAAAACATTATTACATTTCTAGAGGGTAACAAACAACCCACTGGGAGGAGACCCCGGGGCAGACCCAGGACTCGGTGGACAGACTATGTCTCCCAGCTGGTCTGGGAACGCCTTGGTATCCTCTCTGGAGAGCTGGAGCAGGTGGCTGGGGAGAGGGAAGTCTGGGCTTCTCTGCTTGAACTGCTGCCTCCGCGACCCGGACCTCCGGAAAAGCGGTAGAAGATGGATGGATGGATGGATAACAACCCCCCCCACACACACACACACACAAAAACATGCCACGTAAAAAATGTGTGGCCTTTTTTACAAGAAAAAATAGCCTACAGTGCAATAAAAATTATGCTAAAATATCTATCTGCAATGCAGAGGATAACACCCCCCCCCCCCCCCGCCGCCCCGCTACAGAGGAACTCTGCACACCAAAAAACTTGTGGCCATGACGCACCGTTGGAATTACCGATCGGTCAAAAGTGATTTTTATTACTATTTTCATCGAGAAAGAATAATTTAGCTTATAACACTTACCTGTCCACAACAGCAGTAAGTTCCTCATTGTCAGACGAACATGAAGCTGGTCCGGTTGTAACGGACTCGTGCTTCTGGTCACCCGACCCGGTCCAAACATCTCCGCTTCCACGCTTGCGGCTTTGGCGAACCGTTTTTCCAAACAAGACTGACTGACGCTACTGTTCCGCACAGGTCTCAATGTCAGTCACCCAGCGGCTTAGGCAAAAGAGATTTTATGCAGGGAGACGCACGTCAGCTGTCAAACTTCTCTGCTTCAACTGGCTTGTATTCGCAGCCATTGGTAGGCAGGTCCTGCTTCCTCGGCTTTCAGTCATTGGTTCTTCAAGGTTTCAGAAACCCAATTCAAGGCTCTTATTAGTCGAATGAGAGGTCAATCAGATGAACTAATCTGTTCGCGGCTGTGTCTGCAGCTTTTATTTTCAGTGCGCGCTTGGACGCCATCACCATCTATATCACCATCATCAGCATCTCCATCATGCATCCGAGAGCACATTGCGCTCTAGGATGCAGAGACTTGCCCGCCCGCGGTACAACGGAGTGCAAGAGGTTAAACTGCTTGAAAAGCTGTTTGTCCACTTCCTGTGGCTCTAGACCGCCTCTACGCACTGTGAGATTGAGTGCCACCTGCAAACGATGCAGATATGCAGAGGGTTTTTCTCCATAATCTTGGAAAGTGTTCATGAATCGCACAAGCAGTTCCTCACCGTCTTCAACAGTCCCAAAAGCTGAATCCAAAAGCTTAAGATAGTCGGCAGAGGTGGCTCCAGGCCCAAGAGGGCGAATAACATCAGACGCAGGAGCAAGAAGACTTTCAAGGAACTTGCGAGATTTTTCCAAATCAGACAAAGAAGTATCTTCCATCATCAAGTCAACATGTGAACGCCATGTTTCATAATCAGCTTCAATATACGGTCTTGGCGTTTTGCCAGAGAAAGCTCTGATTCTCAAAGAGGAATGGGCATTTGGGCTTCTCTGCATTTTTAATGACATGCTCGACTACGATTTTCTGAACCTCGGGTGGGTTAAAATCAGCTGGACTCAACATTTGAGGTGTTAAGTTTGGTCTAAGAGGGCTTTTGAAGAGTGCTTGAGTGGTTTTAGGGGTGCGAGGCACTTCAACTTGGAGTGGAGGAGAGACTCCACTCTGTGTGGGTTCTACAGTAGGGGAAGCAGGATCAATGTCAGCAGAGACCATTTCAGCTGTCTCAGCAGCTTCAATAGACTTCCCTATTGTAGACATAACCTCCCGCAACACCTCTTCAAAACCTTTTCCACTTAACTTAGCTAAACCCTTCAGGTTGCTAAGATAAGCCTCAGTAACACTGCCCCCTACAGTTTTAGTGTACACATCAGTTAAGGTTTGAATGCAGTACTTAACATCAGGATTCTCAGTGGATGGAAAGGAGCACGGCAACGTAGGTGCTAATGTTTCAATAGCTAATCCAGACTCAAACTCTACAATATGACTTTTGTCAAAATCAGATGAGTTATCATCAATGCTAAGCACCCTACGAATAGTGCCATGTTGCTCTAGGAACTCAAAAACGTCTTGGTCTTTTTCTTTGGCAACAACACCACTGACAATGACTGCATTTGGAACTTTGACACCATATTTTTCGACAAATTCCATTTTGACAGTATATGAACTGTTTGGTCAGGGGTCAAAACAGAGTCCACTACTGTTGTGCAACGCTCCAGACTCCTGGCTGGCTCGCCAGATTTTTGTAACACCACTAACACCTACTTACTTTAGGTGTAGTACCCTTGTGGTAGTGTTGTGTTATGGCAGTGTAGTTACCTTAACTTTACTACCTGGACAAAAGGGATAATTAGGCCAGTTCAGACAGATTACAGGTTCGTGGGAGCCTGGAGGGCATAACAACAGATGACACAACACAGAAGGTGTATGGAACTTGCAACTATGTATATTCTTTCAAGTTGTGTACACATAAACAAAAAAACAGCACTGTAACAATGGTGGCAAAAAAATAAAAATAAAATAAAATACCCAAAATATACTCCAAATATATTTACAATATATACAGTCCTTCTAGTATCTGTCCCAGGTGACCAATTTGATCATCTTTACCAGTCAATCGGGTTCGGGCTTCGGCTCGCCATCCAGATCTGGAGAATCCACGCTTGTAACCCAGTCCAAACAAAAAAACCTGACCTACAAAATAGGCCAGAACACAGAAACTCAAGCTATTATCCACAGGTCTGAAAAAACAACCTCCTCCTGTGCAAAACCTAGCCAGAATTAGCATCGGAGGGTTAGCATGTTAAGCTAGCACAACAATTTATCACAAATTTACACTTTAAAACACATATAAACCACAGGTTCAACATTCACCATTAAGTAGCAATCAATGGCCAGGGAATTGGGACCTTTGCTAACCGTTACAGCTTTGAAAAATGCCTTTTTCTGATGAAAAACTAGCTGAAATTAGCATCGGCGGTTAGCATTTCAAGCTAGCGATTAGCATTTCTCATATACACTAAATGGATAGCACTCACCATGCTAATCGACACGTGCATCATGGGGTTCCCGTGCTCAACGGCGTTAACAGCCTTTGGATCCAAATCTTAAAATTTAACAAACGGGGTATTAGAATTTGATAGTACAGCAACGTCTCATTGCAAGTGTTTGTTCAGGCTTACCAATCTCAAGTTCTATCCGAGACAAAGACTGCTATTAGCACGTTAGCATCGCCATATCATCAAGGACCGTCTCTCTCTCTCTCTCGGTGTCTTTCGGCGTCTGGCGTGACTGAGCCAAAAAAATGCAAGTCATACCCAGACCCGGAGAGAGAGCGCTTAACCCATTGGCTGGCGCTGCCAAACAACGGTGCAGCCATTGGTTGCTTGATATACCAGATAAAAACGTTTGGAACTTTATCAAAACTCCTCAGAAAATGTTCCTTACTGTTTTATGAATATATATTTATTTAAATATTCATCTTTAAATTATTTATTCCGATTGTGAAATGGGTGTTTTTCTCTTCAAAAGCGGCATCAATATTCATATTTCCATTCGCATTTTTAACACTGGGTTACACTTTTTCACATTTTTCACAAAGAAATGGCTTCTTCCGCGTGTGAGATCTAATATGACGTTTCAAGTTACGATAATCACTGAAACTTTTTCCACATAATTCACAAGAAAATGGCTTCTCACCTGTGTGGGTTCTCATGTGAGCTTTCATGCTACTATGATCAGTAAAACGCTTTCCACATGTTTCACAAGAAAAAGGTTTCTCACCTGTATGCCTTCTCATGTGAGCTTTCAAATATTGGAGTCTAGTGAAATTATTTCCACATGTTTCACAAGAATAAGGTTTTTCACCAGTATGATTTCTCATGTGAAATGTCAAAGTTCTAAGATGACTAAAACATTTTCCACATGCTTGACAAGAATAAGGCTTCTCACCTGTGTGAGTTCTCATGTGGTCTTTCAAACTACTACTTTGACTGAAACGGTTTCCACATGTTTTACAAGAAAAGGGGCTCTCACCTGTGTGATCTCTCGTGTGAATTTTCAAACTACTCAGATGAGTGAAATATTTTCCACATGTTTCACAAGAATAAGGCTTCTCACCTGTGTGAGTTCTCATATGAACTTTCAAATTACAAAGTTGACTGAAACAGTTCCCACATGTTTTGCAAGAAAAAGGCTTCTCACCTGTGTGAGTTCTCATGTGATCTTTCAAACTACTACTTTGACCGAAACGGTTTCCACACATTTTACAAGAAAAAGGGTTATCACCTATGTGATTTCTTGTGTGAATTTTTAAACTACTAAGATGACTGAAGCATTTTCCACACGTTTCACAAGAATAAGGCTTCTCACCTGTGTGAGTTCTCATGTGAACTTTCAAATTACCAAGTTCACTGAAACCTTTTCTACATATGTCACAAGAAAATGGCTTTTCACCTGTGTGACTTCTCATGTGTATTGTAAGATGTGATGCAAATTTAAATTGTTTCCCACAGGTGTTGCAGTCAAGGGACTCCTCACTTATGTGACTTCTTTTATGGACTAATAAATACCTCCTTTCATTAAATCTTCTCCCACAAATATTGCAAGCAAATGACCTCCCTCGTTCCTGGTCACTGTTCTCAGATACACGAATAGTATGAGAGAAGAATGGGTTGTTGGTTGTTTCTGGCTCACTGTGGTCATGTCCCTTATATGTAGCCATCATCATCGAAGCATCAGTCTCCTGGTTCAGTTGAACCTCCTCCCTTTGCCCATTGGTGCCATATTCATCATCTTCCTCTTTAATCTGTGGTGAAGGAGGTTTTTTCTGGTCCAGACTGGTGTTCTTCTCCTGGTTACAGAGCAGCAAGTTTGAGGGACTCTTCTCCTGACAGCCATGCTGAGGAAAGACATCTGGAGAGGAAAGCAAAAACAATAAAAAGTAAATTATAATTAAGGAATAAACAAACAAATACCAAAGCATGAAAAGCAAATTATATACTGGCACATACATTCTCATCATACACAAACACACACACACACACACACACACACCCTTATCATATTTTATATCTATATATATATTAGGGCTGCAACAACTAGTCGACAAATAGTCAACAGCAAAATTTATCGACAATTAATTTAGTAGTCAATGCGTTGTTAGTGATGTCATGTGTATCCCACAGCATGCAATGCCATGCGAAACAATGTTTCACCGTAGCCAACTGAAGTAGCTCAGAGTGAGACATCATGCTTTTCCCAGCTCTTTGGTGCACTTGCAGAGCATGCGCGCTAGTGACCAGGAACAGAGCAGGGGAAGCTGCACCATGACGAAAGCTGAAGCGGCGCTCACATGAAGCAAATGTTCCAAAGTTTGGGAACATTTTGTGCGTGACTCAGCCAACAAAACTGTTCAGTGCAAGCTCTGTAAAGTGAGCCGTGGGTATCATGGGGCCACTAAGGTGATGCAGAAGCATTTGAAGTGGAAACATGTTTTGGAAGAGTCAAACGCCCCTCAGTAAGATAATTAGTTCCCATGCTAGCCTATTACTGTAGGTGCCTGTGAAGGATCATGACAGTTTAAAGAGTAATGTCATTGTGTCTGACAATTTCATTTTAAAATTTATGCAGTGTAAAGAAGAGGACAGGGACCATGGATGGCTTTTTCCAGAAAAAGCAGACATGTACTCGCAACAAGCTACCTCTCTCATAGAGTCAGTTCTAAACATGATAGTCAAAGACATGAGGCCACTTTCCATAGTTTCCATAGGATTTCAACAAATAATTCACTAGTTCAACCCTGAGTATACGCTGCCATCCAGAACCCATTTCACCCATTTGATGGAGAAGAAATATGAGACAACCCTTACAGAAGTCATTTTTTTCTCTCTCGCGCGCACACACACATGCACCCATTTAACAAATGTTAAATGTTATGCATTGTTTGTTATGCACAAAATGCACTTTAAGAAAAAATGTTCATTTTATTGCTGATTGCAATTCGTGTTGCTCACCAAATGCTCTATTTTTTTTTACCTCTGCCAAAAGGAGGAGGTAATGTTTTTAGTGGTGTTGGTTTGTCTGTTAGCAACATAACTCAAAAAGCTATGAAGAGATTTTGATGAAATTTTCAGGAAAGGTGTGTAATGGGATGGGGAAAAGAGGATTACATTTTGGTGATGATCTGAGAGTACATACCGACACCAAGGGCTTTGTTTATGCAGCAGGATTACACAAAAACTACAGGATGGATTTGGATGAAATTTTCACCAGAGGTGGTTCTTGAGCTAGAGACAAACCCAATACATTTTGGTGAGGATCCAAGAATGCATACCTCCACCAAGGCTCTTCTCTTCTCACAGTGTGTTAGCAACAATACTCCAAAACTAATGGACACACACTGGTGATTTTCACCAGAAGTGGCTCTAGGCCTACACACAAACCCATTACATTTTGGAGGCGATTTATGAGGGACGGAAGGAGCTTTGGCAGAGGTATGCACTCTGAGTGGTTTCCTACTTTTAAAGGAAAATGTTTTATTTTTCGCAATAAAAAGAAATGAGCATTTATTTTTTTTTTGTGCAGTTCTGAATGACTAGTCGATTGGTCATTAAAATAGTCAGCAACTAGTCAACCACTGAAATAGTCGTTAGTTGCAACCTTAACATACATATTTTATATATCAGTGGTGGACCCTCAGGGCCAGCAAAGCCTTCTCTGCTGGCTTAAACAGTATCAGAATTACATTTACAACCTACATTCTTATATTTGTGCCATGAGGATGTATTAAATTATTCCCAATAGTCTATTCTCTTCATTTTGTAGCTTTTCTCTTTTCTCTTGGTTGCCCTCCTTCCAGTAGTGTAATGCATGTTAGAGTTTTTTTGTCCAATCATATTTAAGCCATCTGTGTTGCCAGGGTCAAGCAAATCTGCCTTGGGCCTGCAGGAATCAAAAGTGTGTTCTGTAGGTTAAATTAACTGTTAAACTTATCCTGTTGCTTTAACCCATCAGATATCTTCTTTACGTCCAGGAGTACGCATAGAAGGCATTCGAGAACGTTGGCATTTTCATGTCTTTTGATTGGATGGTTAAACTCCTCCATCCACAATGCAGAGGATCCTAGCTAGCAAAACACCAGTGCAAAGACTTGCCTAAGCAGCTACAATATACTGTATCTGTTTAAAAATAATAGCTGTTTTTCCACCCACAACGGCTGACAGGGGAGAGGAAAATGATTTTGTCGCTGATATTTAAAAAAAATCTATTTTCCAGACGGACTTTTCAAAAAAAGCTGTTCATTGTGAAGAGAGGTCAGCCAACCCCAAAGCTAGCAGGCCCGTCTCAGCCGGGGAAAAGATTTGTCCATCACTTCAATATTAGCAACAAGTGGTATCCTTGGATTACAGCTTCCGAGGAGTGTTGCAAATTATCTTGCTGGGAATGCCTGTTGTTTGCAACTGATCGAGTAGATACTTGGAGCCAGACAGGGTTTGCAAACTTGAGCTGTCTACTGTCACACCATGACGATTTAGGCAGCGTTCGCCAAACGTATAAAAATTGGTCTAAAACACTGGGATCTGCTGAAATTTTCACTTTTGGCCATATGCATCGTGTATCCATAACAACTTGGACATAAATATACCGTATTAATAACTTGTATAAAATATTTCCATAACTTATAAGTAACTTAAACCAAATAATGCTTAGCGTGTTGCCGACATTCATAACTTATGCGTAACAGTAGTCTAACTTCTGTATAGCACAGTCATGCCAAACTGCTGTTGCGTCCCAATCCATGAATCGTAGATGTGCGAGAGATCATCTCTGTTCAACCGAGATGATTCTCCCCTACAAAGACCACGGTGGGGGGGGTGACCAACCTGGCAGAGCTGTCAAATCTGTCAGGTCAGTCACATCTGTCAGATGACAGTTGTCACAACCTGGCTCAAAGGCATGCAAACTGATGGCGATAAAAAAGTTTATTTTCAATACAGTGAAAAAAACAAGATAATGCATGGAATGTGTGTAACCCGTTTGTGGGACAGATAATATATTATATTTAAGTAATGGACCAGTGTCTAGACTCGTAGGAGGGGTAAAAGATTAGATGAGCAGACAAATAACTGGAGTCACCGGGTAGTTGAACAAAACCATGTACAGTATTCAATTAAACAATAAAAGAACATGAATATTTCAGAATAAATGTTGACAGGAATGAACAACTCATTTTAAACCAGTCTTTTTTTCAAAATAAAATAAAAGTCCATTCACAGTTTTTGGTCTGTCTTTCAATTAGTCGTTTTCTGTCATAAGTCAAGATCGGGTGTTCAGTTAGAGCTCTTTACAGTCAAGTCACTTAGTCCATTGCAATCCTACCCCACTGGTGCATCAGTGGGGATGAAGAGGTGGATGGGATCTTCCTCCAATTGCATCTTGGGAACAAAACCTCCCAGGGGGAAAGGAGGTGGTTGTCTCAAGAGTGGCTCGCCATCTCCCCCGTTGAGAAGAAATCAGGTTCCAGTCTTCTATCACCGTGTTCAGGGCCTCTTTAAAAAAACCTAGCCTGTATTAAACAAGCTATTACCATAGAGATCCTCACACATGCTCACTTCATGGCCATAAAATATATCAAGAATCTCAAATGAACAGTAACACTGTCATTACAAAACAATAATGAATCTCTCTGCATCTTGTACATTCAATATTGTAGAGTGTTTAACCCTTTTTATTAATTTTTAATATTAACCATGAGCTATGATTGATTTTCTTTTATGTGTAATTCAATTTAACCATGAATTTATATTTTACATTCATAAACCCAGATGCTTTACATGCATCACATTTGGCACTTTAAAATTAAGGCTCCACATTCCTTTTGAGAAATTAAAATATTTTGTTTTAGCACTGGAAGTGCATAACAGCTATGCTGCACATTCAAACAAAATTAAAATAACCAAAAGTGCAAAAATAAATGTGACATCAACATATAGAAAATTAATAAACAGTACCCCTTTATCTGTGAACGCAAGGCTAAAGGCCTACAACAGTAACAGCATACTATCAAGCTACAAGTTAGCAAGCTAATGCACAGTCATGGCATGTGCTCTCTTAAACCTCATGTAAACCACAAAGCTAACTAGCCACGGCAGGCCTACAAGCTAACTCACCAATGTGGATCTCACAGCTTCTCACAATCAGCCGGTTACAGAATCCCTTCTCTCTGACCAACTATCAGGCACGTTGGGTGGATTCAGGTGGATGGCTGTCAGCAATTAGCACTGACCAGTCTTTCAGAGCACTCTGGCCTTCTGCCGCCAACGTTTGTTCTCTTTCTTGTCAGACTGCAGCAACGGAAATTTCCCAAAGGGGCGGAGCATAGCCTTACTTCTACTTGTGATAAACTTGCATGAATTTTTGCTTTAAATGAATAAAAGTGCAAATAAAATTATTAATATCAATAGATTGACAACAGAAATGAGAACTATATCTAAGGGGCATTTATTCATGCATCCATTTATTTATTTATCTGTTTATTAGACTTTTTTTTAAAGAAAAAATAATACTGAAATGACATGAATGACTGAAAATAGTACACATTCTGTACCTGGGTTATATGTGCTTTTGCTGGGAGGCGCAGCCAACAGGAAAGTGTGATTTATCATGGAAAACAGCTGCGCTTTGCGCTTCAGACAATCAGCTGATTGGATCGTCCTCCTCCGGTGACATTTTCGCATAGCTATCAGAACAACACTGGACAGCTGATGGTACAGACTTCAGTCAAATGTAAAAAACATGCGGGAGGGCTAAACAGTGATTTGGCTCTTTATCCTGTAATTTGAAAGTGCTCAGATACATCCCTGACAGGTCCCGTTATATGAACAAGCACGTGTGTTTACAGTGGTGTGAAAATGTGTTTGCCCCCTTCCTGATTTCTCACTTTTTGTGTGTTTGTCATGTTTCCAAAATATTTTAGTTCAGTCTGACAGAGCTCACATACGGTGTGGGTCTTGTCCAAGTCTTTTTTCCCTTCAACTTCATAAAAGTTGAAGTACTGCTATATGTTTGCTTTTAATGAAGAGGGCGCAGACCGTATACTCTGCTCCACCATTTTGTTTCTTTTGTGTCACACCATAAAGAGTCTGGGCAGGTACGGGCGCCGACTTTTTTGTTCCGGACAAATTATTACATTATTAATAATATTTAATAATTGGAATTTTGACATTTGTGCACTGATCCAGAATTGTTCACATCCGCATCAATATACATTGAAAAATGATTATTTCTCCCACCCCTAATGCAGGGGTTAAAGCAAAAAAAAAAAAAAAAAAAATTCTGAGCCTTAACTTTTTTCCAGGGGCAGGGTCACGAGGTGGACGCATGCACGCACACATATACAAATATATATGAAAGTGATTTTCCTTGAAACTAGCTATTACCATATCTGCCATACCCATTGATATATTCAGACTAGATTATGGGGGACTGTTTGAAACAGCAATACCAAAGAAGGTCAGTAGGTGGCAGTAGTACTCCATCTCCCTCTAATATGATGTAAACATCAAACATTTAGGATGCTGTTGCTATAAAGTTATATAAATTATGTACAGAATGACCTACAATCCATGATGAAATTTATGAATAAGGGTATGTGAAACTCAGTCAACCGAACAATTCACTACTGCAGTCCTTCTCAAATAGATGCCGGGGGGGGGGGGGGGGGGGGGCGCGTGTGACCCCAGGGAACAGGCTTTGCTTTTGCCGTGTAAAGTGTAATTGCACATCCACGGCAGCAGGTGGTGCAGTGGCGCTCTCATTGTCAAAGTCTGTGCGGGAGTTTAAAACTTTTTAAATTGCTGTCAACAAACCCCTTGAGCGACACCATGGAGAAATATTTAACAGTAACGAAAAGAAAGGCGGAGAGAGACACAGGTAAAGAGACAAATGAAAGTCTCCCAAAAGCTAAGACGAGGAAATATGACGAAGCTTATCTAGCGCTTGGCTTCACTCTGACTACGGTGTGAGACGAGGAAAGACCGGTGTGTTCACTGTGTCTGAAAGTGTTGGCAGCGGACAGCATGAAGCCAAATAAATTAAGACGTCACCTACAGACATTACATCCTCAACACGTTGATAAGCCGCTTGATTTTTTTCAGCGAAAACGTGCGGAGTACGGCCAACAATCATCCCGCTTTGTGAACGCTACATCAGTAAACCAGCGAGCACTTTCAGCATCATTTAAAGTGGCGCACCAAATTGCGCAGTGCAAAAAAACCCCACACAATTGCAGAGGAGTTGATACTGCCTTTTTCTACCTTTTTCTTCAGACTAAAATGTTAAATATATTGGTACTCCTGTGTTAATGTTCCAGATCAATTTACATTTAATATTATTTATTGATTGAATTATTTTTCTCAGCATCAAATGGTTCAGTTGGTCAAAAATGTTTCTAGTTTAAATAAGGATTGACATATTTTTTATTTCAGGCACTTTGATGCACTTTAAGTTTTTTTTTTCTGTTTTAGACTATAACAGGGTTTCTGTGTGGCAAAATAAAGTTAATATTTGTTGAAAGTTGATTTATATTGCTTTTTTCTTTTGTTAATGTTAAAAAGGATACAATTTTAGGTATACTTATACAATTTTTATAGATAATGATCTCATTTATAGTCACTGCGGCGAGTTGGGGGGGCGCTAAATATTTTCTCTTTCCTAGGGGGGGCTTTGCAAAAAATAATTGAGAAGCACTGCACTAGTGGAATAAGATGTGATTAGCAACAATTCAGTAAAAGGTATATGGAAAAGGCCATTGATTTACTATTTTTTAATGGAATGCGCAATATTTGCACCGTGTATTTTTAATAACAAATTGTAAACAGCAACGGTGAACTGTATATAATACTCTGCATTATTTCTATAATTGTTTTGTTCAAAAGAAATAATTAAATACTATAAAACATAAAAATGGAAAAGCACAAAGCCAGATTACTACAGAAAACTACAGTTTAATTCAATTAACAACAAACAACACTAAAGTGCTAAACAACATTTAAGTGCTCTAAGAACTGGTAAGCTGAAGCCTACAGTGATCTATTGCTTCTTTCTTTTTTGACTGGGTTTGAAGTTCTCAGAAGCTTTCCTTTTAAACATATTTGTAGAGGCAGCTGGTGAGGTTGGTGCAGAAGAAGTAAGGGAGGCTTTGACTGGGCCTTGAAAGAGAGGAAAGAATCTAGCTGGTCCAGAAGAGGAGGAGGCTGGTCCAGAGGTGGAAGTTGGTAGCCTAATGTATGAAAGGTTTTGTGTATGTTTGAGGATGAAACACTCGCGTTTCCAGTCACTCACTCTCGCTGTCACTATCCAATTAGGAGCGCACCACTGATCTCTACACAAAAACTGGATGGATCATCGGCCGCCAGAAGGGAAGCCACCTAGCGGCCGCCAGAAGGGAAGCCACCTAGCCGCCATATTAGTACACCCAAAACACTCAGCAAATCAAAGGAGAATGAATGGGTTTAGTAGTAAACAGTGCCACTTTTACCTCAATAACATCCCAAAAACTTAAGAGATTTTGAACTTCTTGGTATACAGCTTATGATCTTGCGCAACTAATGAACTATAGAAATCGACAGCCGCTAAACAGGTCAACTCGATTCCCTCCCTAATATGGCGGCCAGGTGGCTTCACTTGCTCTGTACTTGCTAATGGGGTGTGAACTATCAAGGTTTTCTACAGAGATCAGCTGAGCGTGCAAGCTTAATACGTTCTACCCAAATAAAATTTGCTCAAAAAAAAAAAAAAAAAAATGTTCCGCATCTTGGATTGCTACATACGGCAACTCCGCTTGGACAAAAAGGGTTTCTGTGTACAAAAACAGGAAGTAAATTTACCCGCAGCCAAAAATAAAACAAACCAAAAAAATGGCACACACCGGAAATCCGACACTGTCCTGGAAAACTTTAAGCCCTGCTAATGGCAGGATTCAAAGGAGAAATCCACTGCTCCCCAAAAAGAACATTGCTGCTGCTCATCTGCAGTTTTCTAAAGATCACATGGACAAGCCAGAAGGCTGTTGGAAAAATGTCTTGTAGACGGATGAGACCAAAATAGAACTTTTTGGCTTCAATGGGAAATGTTATGTTTGCAGAAAGGAAGACACTGAATTCCAAGACAAAAACCTTAACCCATCTGTGAAACATGGTGGTGGTAGTATCATGGTTTGGGCCCGTTTTGCTGCATCTGGGCCAGGATGGCTTGACATCATTGATGGAACAATGAATTCTTTTTTTTTTTTTTTTTGTAATTTGAATTTTATTGGGTTTTCAATTTAGAAAATAAAACAGAGACAAACAAACACAAAAAAAAACAAAGAAAAAAAAAAGGAGAAAAAAAACCCCACAAGTATACCCAGTGAGAGGATAAAACATTCCATTTCCACCCTAATACTCTTAAGATGATTAGCTTAATCTACTACACCTATAGGGGGGCAATGGATCAGCGTTCTCGTCGCGCCCTCCGCCAGTACCCGGGCTCGCCTGGGGAAGCTAATGATCCTACCAGCAGACTAAATTCGAAGAGACGACGCCTCTGTGCCAAGTCAAAGAAGAATCCTAGTCACAGTCCTAAAGCCGAAAGCAAACAGCCCCAAGAGCACTTTGTGGTAGGATCTGCCCTTCGCATATTACAACTAAACGTTGAAGGCCTATCTGCAGCCAAGCGAAGCCTTATTGAAGTCCTCGCCTTCCAACATTCAATTGATGTAATCTGCCTCCAAGAGACTCATATTGGCACAGAGGAAGCTGGCCGCTTCACCATCAAAGGCTTTGACCTCCTGTGCTATGTTCTACATGCTAAACATGGACGTGCCACCTATGTGCGTTCTGACATAGTTGAAGCAAATCACCTGATAACAACACATTTCTCAGACACCATAATCATTGGTGGCTTCCATATTGTCAATGTGTACAAGCCCCCTAATGCCAACTGGGATCTGCAGGTCTTACCCACCCTACCCCACCCTGCCATCTATGTGGGGGACTTTAACAGCCATCACCCTGACTGGGGGTACCCAGCAGTGGACAGTGATGGGGAGGCACTTTCAGACTGGGCATCCAGAAATGACCTCGCTTTGATATACGACCCCAAACAAAGAGGAACCTTCCACTCTGCTAGGTGGAAGAAGGACTATTCTCCTGACCTGTGTTGGGTCAGCTCTTTGAATGGGGAGCCATATCCTACACAGATCCTCATTCTTGATGATTTTCCACACAGCCAACACTGGCCCCTGCTTGTACACATTGGCCTACAACTTCCAGTCATATACAGCCCAAGGAAGATGCGCTGGAACTTCCGCAAAGCCAACTGGAAGAAATTCAGTGAAACTCTGGACCGGAGCGTTGTTACCATCCCACTCCACACCATCACTGTAGATGAAGCATACAACCGCTTCTGCAGCGCAATCTTCAAGGCTGCCCATACTGCAATCCCACGAGGCTACCGACCCCTCTATGTCCCATGTTTGGACGGAGAAAGTGCTGCCCTCCTACAATCCTATCAAACATCAGGGGACCCAGAGATAGCAGACCATCTCATTGAATCGCTAAATACAGCCCGGCGAAAGAAATGGGAGGAGACAGTTGCTGACCGGAGCTTTACCCACTCTAGCAGGAAATGTTGGAGCCTCATCCGTCGCCTAGGAGCTGCACAGAAGCCCCCTAGCCAAAGCCGAGCATCCGTCACACCCAACCAAGTTGCATCCCACCTACTGACTATCGCCAAAGCACCCCAAGACAAAGACACCAGAACAGCAGTTACAACTGAGCTAAAAAAACACCAAAAAATGCCTGTAGAGGAAACGAACCCTGAACCCTTCGAGGCTGCTGAACTGGAGAAAGTCCTACAGGGCCTGAAATGTGGAAAGGCAGCAGGATACGATAACATCTTCCCAGAATTCATGAAAAATCTTGGCCCCCGAGCCCTAACCTGGTTGACACAATTCTACACAAGGATCACACAAACGAACTCGATCCCAAAGAAATGGCGGGCAGCAAAGGTCATTGCCATCCCAAAACCTGGCAAAGACCACAAACTACCAGCAAGCTACCGCCCAATCTCCCTACTCAGCGTTCCTTACAAAATCATGGAGCGCCTAATACTGCAACGCATTTCCCCAGAAATAGAGGATATTCTAAGTGTGGATCAAGCAGGTTTCCGCAAGGACCGCAGTACAGGAGAACAAGTACTGGCCCTAACCACCTTCATTGAAAATGGCTTCGAGAGCAGACTGAAGACAGGGGCTGTGTTTCTCGATCTTACAGCCGCCTATGATACGGTCTGGCACAAAGGCCTCCTCCTGAAACTTATAAAGGCGATCCCTGCTTGGGCAACAGCAATTATAAAAACGCTGCTGACCAACCGAAGGTTCAGAGTCCACCTCAGTCAGAACACAAGTGCATGGAGAATGCAGAAAAACGGACTCCCACAAGGCTCAGTTCTAGCTCCAACTCTGTTCAACCTCTACATAAACGACCTGCCTACTACAAAATCCCGCAAATTCATCTATGCAGACGACATCTGTCTGGCATTCCAAGCACCAGACTTTGAACCACTGGAACGGGTGCTCACGGAAGATCTTGCTAAACTGGACCAGTTCTGCAAAATCTGGCGCCTAAAACCAAGCCCAGCAAAAACCGTCTCCAGTGTATTTCATCTCCACAATGCAAAAGCTGCCAGAGAACTAAACATCCACCTGAGCGGACTCAAGCTTAAGCATGCCCCAAATCCAACTTATCTTGGAGTGACCCTTGATAGGACCTTATCCTTCAAGGAACATCTAAAGTGGACGGCTGCTAAGGTGAAAGTACGAAACAACCTGCTCTGCAAGCTCGCTGGTGCAAAATGGGGGGCGGCAGTCTCCACCCTGCGCACCTCAGCACTGGCCCTTTCATACTCTGTAGCAGAATATTGTGCCCCTGTCTGGTCCAGGTCATCTTACACACACCATGTAGACACCCAGCTCAACTCAACCATGAGAACTATAACTGGAACAATCCGCTCAACACCACTCCCCTGGCTCTCTGTACTGTCAAACATAGCCTCTCCACACATCCGGCGAGCAGCATTAACTCAAAGGATGCTCCAAAAAGTTAAAGATTTTCCTCACTTACCAATCCATGCAGATATCTACACCCCACCCACTGCCCGACTTTCATCCAGACGGCCGATTTGGAAAAACCCTCCCCCAGCTGACTTTACCATCCAGACAGCTTGGCAAGAGGAATGGGAGACCAAGGAGGTCCCAAACAAACAGCTGGTGATAAACCCCAACCAACAGGTCCCGGGCACCAACCTCCCAAGGAGACAGTGGTCTACACTCAATCGCTTCAGGACTGGACATGGCCCCTGCTTGGCCAGCCTTCACAGATGGGGCAGTAGCCCTAGCCCACTGTGCGCATGTGGAGAGGAGCAAACTATGGAACACATCATAGAGGCTTGCCCGCTCCAAAGACTGGAAGGAGGATTACACACCCTCCATACAGCAAACCAGGAGGCAACTGCTTGGCTTAAGGACTTTGCGTTCGCTAAATAAAAATACTACACCTATAAAGGTAAGATAGGATCCCCACTTATTATAGAAGCTGTCCATCCTGTCCAGAAGCTTATATGAAAGGCGTTCTAGTGCAGCAAGCTTGCCCAACTCCCTGAGCCATTGAGCTACGGGTGGGGCAGAGGAAGATTTCCAGTAAAAAGTGATCAACTTTCGGCCCAGCATCAAAGCAGTCTGGATCCACTCGGCATCAGAGATTGGGTCCTGAATCATTGATGGATCCCCAAGGACAAAAAGTCTCTGAGTAAATGGCACTTCTTGCTTAACAATTGTCATAATATGTCTATGGATCTGCAACCAAAAGTCCTGTATTACCGGACAACTCCAGATCATATGGATTAATGTCCCCTCCCCCTGTAGACATCTCCAGCAGCTTGAAGAGTGAGTGAGATTCGCTCTCAACATTTTTACGAGGTGTCCAGTAAAATCGATTCAAAATTTTAAATTGAACAAGTCTGGTTTTCAATTCCCTAGACACTTTCTTCCCATTCTTTAAAATATTTGCCCATTCGGACTTCCGGGAAGATGGCGGAGAGACATAACGCTTAAACAGAGAGCTCTCCCTAGCCAGATTAAAAATCATCGGTAAATGGCCAACTCGACATAAGCGGATCAATAAACTAAGGGATGAAAACACGAAGGAGCCGGGCACAAGGACAAAAGCAGAGTAAAATTAAAGAATTCCTCTTCAACAACGCAGGAGAAACCGCTGAACACGGGGCCCAAAAAAACGAGGTGACCGCAGCAGAGAAAATGGAAGACACAAAACTCGATACCATGAACACTGGCATCGCCAGTTTGGGTAAAGAGTTGAGAGACTTCAAACGGCAGCTACAACAGGATTTAGCGGCTCTTAAGGAGGAGCTGAAAAAAGAGACTAAGGAAGAAATTATGGGCCTCCGAAGAGAAATGGAGCGCAAGCTAGCAGAAAACATGGAGGAGCTGCGCTCCCAGCGGGCGTGTATGACAGAAGCGCAGGCCCGAATATCAGAGCTGGAAGATTGGAATAGCGAGGCAAGCGAACAGCTGCAGACCCTGACGGCACAAATGCAGAGGATGCAGGAGAAAGTAACCGACTTGGAGAGCAGGTCCAGACGGGGCAATATACGCATCTTCGGGATCCCGGAGGGCATTGAAGGCAACTTGATGACGAAATTCATGGATCAGTTCTTAAAAAAAGAGCTGGAACTGCCCAGTGAAGCGGATCTGCAGATTCAACGAGCGCACAGAGCCTCGGCACAGAACCCGAACCCACGCTCTACACCCAGGTCAGTTGTGGTAAACTTTCTGAAATATGATGTAAAGGAAAGAATCCTGACACGAGCGTGGAAAAAAAAGATACGAATCGGCGACAAGCAGATATTCTTTGATCATGACTACCCGGCAGAAATTGTGCAGCAGCGGAAGAAATATGCCAACATTAAAAAAACGCTGAAAGAAAAAAAAATTAGATTCCAAACGCCGCTAACGAAGATGAGGATTCATTGGGAGAACGGCGTAAGAACCTACAACACAGCCAGAGAGGCAGCGCAGGACATGATGGAGCGGGGCCTTGAGGTGTACGTGCCGGAGGAAACGGTAGGAGCAGCGGAGGCCCTGAACGCATCACGACAGCCGGAGTGGAGGCGAGTGAACGGCAAAAGACGGGGGGAGACGTGGCGCAGCGGGCCCAGGAAAGACTACAAGGCTTTCAACTGAAAGCCTAGATTATAACAAAGATTAAGAAAGACACAGAAGAAATGAAGGCCAAGAAGACAAGGTAAAAGAGAAACAGACGGCTAGGAGAGGTTTAAGTGATATTTGTTGGACATTTCTAGACTAATGACTATTTCTTGGATAGTAAATACAGGTCTAGGGAGGGCCCTACACTCGGTGAGGACAATCCCTCCACCCACCAACAGGGACCAGTGGGCAGAAGAAAGGCCCAAAGTACGGAGGTCGAGATTTTTTAATGTGTTTTTATATAAATATGTGTTATTTTTGTTGTTAAAGGGGCTAGGAGCACAAGTTAAAAAAATGGAAAAACATGATTATGGGTAAAAATCTTAAGATAATAACACTAAACGTGAATGGTCTGAACTCACCTGTTAAAAGGGAAAGAATAATAAGAAAATTCAAGAAAGAAAAAGCCGAAATTATATTTATGCAAGAGACACATTTGAGCAAGACAGAACATGTGAAACTAAAGAGATTTGGCTATAAGAACTCCTACTACAGTTCATTTAAGGGAGGAACTAAAAGGGGGGTTATGATACTAATCTCAAATAAAATACAATTTGAATGTGAACAGGAAATCCAGGATAAAGAAGGCAGGTATGTAATAATAAAGGGTAGCATAGATGGAATGCAGATCACATTAGTGAACATCTATGCCCCACCAGAAAGTGACAAGGGTTTTTTTTCAACATCTGTTTGATCTCATAGCAACACACAGTGAAGGAGTCCTAATTTGTGGAGGAGACTTAAATGCTGTCATGGATCATGAAATTGATACAACAAGTGTTAAGAAGACAAAAAAACATGTAACAAAATTCATAAGAACCTCACTGGCAGAAATGGGTATGGTAGACATTTGGAGGGACCTGCACCCACTCGAAAAAGACTATACACATTATTCAGCAGTCCATAAAGTACACTCTAGAATAGATTACTTCCTTATGAATGAAGATGACAGACAAAGGGTGAGAAATTGTTGGATTGGAGGGGCAGAAATATCAGATCATAATCCTATATACATGGAAATAAATTTAAACAATAGAAAACGACAAACAACATGGAAACTTAATGTAGGACTGTTAAATGATGATAAAATGAAAGAAAGAATAAAAGTAAACATAAATGAATATATCCAAGAGAATGACAATGAAGAAGTGGACCCAACAATACTATGGGATGCACTAAAAGCCGTGTTAAGAGGTAAATTAATTGTTGAAACAGGAAAAGCAAATAAGACTAAACTGGAAGCATATGAACAAAGATGTGAGAGACTGAGGGAATTAGAACATAAACATCAAAGCACAAATGACCCAAAAATATATCAAGAAATTAAAGAAGAAAAAATAAAGATAAAAGAAACACAAATGGATGAAATTGAAAGGAAAAATAGATATCTAAAGCAAAAATATTATGAAACGGGACCAAAAGCCACAAAACTGCTGGCAAAACGGTTAAGAAAACAACAAACAATGAATAATGTATATAAGATTAAAGACCCCACCACAAATAAAACCACAGTTAACCCAGAAAACATCGAAGAAATATTCCATAATTTCTACCAAGAACTATACTTGCAACCTGAAGAAACAAATACTAAAGATATTAAAAAATTTCTATGCACATTGGACTTGCCATCAATAGGAAATCAACAAAATGAAAAGCTAACAGCAGAAATAACAACACAAGAGATTAGAGATGTGATTAAGTCACTTAAAAACGGTAAATCACCAGGTAGTGATGGATACCCATCTGAGTTTTATAAACTGTTTATAGAAGAACTCACGCCATAGCTTCTAAAGTCATTTAATTGGACGTTGAACAACAACAAAATACCTCCATCATGGAACGAAGCCATTATTTCAGTCATTTTAAAGCCAGGGAAAGATAGAGAACAATGCGGAAACTATAGGCCAATCTCTTTATTAAATGTGGATTATAAAATACTGTATATACAACAATTATATGTAAACGAATAAAGACATTCTTGACGGAATTGATAGAAGATGATCAAACTGGTTTCATAGAGGGACGCCAAACACATGACAATATCAGGAGAACAATACATATAATTAATCAAATACATAAAGAAAAGAAAAGCACAGTAATAATGAGTTTAGACGCAGAAAAAGCATTTGACAGGGTTAACTGGAAATTCCTATATAGTGTGCTGGAACGCTTTGGATTTAACGAAAAATCAGTACAATGCATAAGGACGCTGTATCAAGAACCTGTGGCAAGAATCAAGATAAACGGTAGCTTAACAAACAAAGTAAATATACAAAGATCAACTAGGCAGGGATGCTGCTTATCGCCCACCTTGTTTGCTCTGTTCATAGAGCCACTGGCTCAAGCGATACGACAAAATAAGAAATTAAAAGGTGTAACAATAAAGGGGGCGGAACACAAGATTGGGCTATTTGCAGACGATATTATAGTTTACCTTGAACAACCAGATGAATCAATAATGGAAATGATGAACTTGATAGAAAATTTTGGAAAATTATCAGGATACAAGATAAACATAACAAAAACACAAATACTGACATTCCACTATAACCCTCTAAACCAGATAACTGATAAGATCAAACTAAACTGGAAACAAAAAGAAATAAAATACCTTGGAGTGAACATACCTAAAGATCTAAGCAAAATCTATAAAGCAAACTATGATAGGTTGGAACAAGAAATAAAAAAAGATATTGATAGATGGTCAATCTTAAATATGGATCTGAATTCAAAAATTGAGACAGTCAAAATCAGCATACAACCTAGATTACTTTACCTCTTCCAGGCTATACCAACAGAGATTCCAGATGCCCAATTCTCAAAGTGGGACAGGATGATATCGAGATTTGTTTGGGGAGGTAAAAAACCAAGAGTGAAATATAAAACTCTCCAGTTACCAAAAGAGAAAGGAGGCATGGGCCTACCGAGTCTAAAGGAATATTACTATTCAGCACAAATAAGATATATCATATGTTGGTGCGACGAGGGATATGAGGCAAAATGGAAAGAAATGGAAAAGGAAATTGAGGGACTCCCAGTACAAAGCATAATAGGAGATAAAGATGCATATAAGCAAATCAAACAAATAGACCCAATCACTAAATTTACTTTAGAACTGTGGTATAAAATAGTACAAAAGTATAATATAAAGGAAGACATAAAACTATTGAAATGGGTAGCATTTGACAGTCAGTTTGAACCGGCAAAACAAGATAGGGGATACAAAAATCTGGTGAACAAGGGAATCACAGCATGGGGCAATATCGGAAAAAAAGATCTCGGGAGCTTTGTAAACATCAGGAGAAAATTTAAACTAGAAAGATCGGAATTCTTCAGATATCTGCAGATGAGAGACTATTGTATGAAGAAGATTAGGCATAACCTCCAAACAGATGTGAGCGAGATTATACAATTCATTTTAAGCTCATATACAGGAAATAAAACAAGAATTATTTCAAAGCTATATCAGAAACTTATGGCAAACAATCATTCAAGTAACTACTGTATATAAAGGAGAAATGGGAGAAAGAGCTCAATTTAAACATAACAGAAGAAAGCTGGTAGGAAATATGGAAAACACAACACACGTCAACAAATTCAAGAACATGGAGGGAATTTGGATGGAAAAACCTGATTCGCTTTTTCATTACACCACAGATTCAAGGAAAGTATACAAATACCCAATCTATATGCTGGAGGGGATGTGGGGCTCAAAATGCAGACCACTCGCATATGTTTTGGAAATGCAGCAAAATCTCATCATTCTGGAAATCTATACATGTGACAATACAGAGGATATTAGGATATAATATACCAATGAACTGTAACTTGATGTACCTATGTGATCTTAAAAGAGACAATGTTACACAGGCTGAGGACAGATATCTAGTTAAAATCTTGTTGATTGCATGTAAAAAAACAATCACAAAAAAATGGCGATCAGAAGTTCTTCCTGACCAAGAGCAATGGACTGACATTATTGAGGATATACGTATGATGGAAAAACTAACATATCGACAAAGAATGCAAGAAGGACTATGGGAAAAAAAATGGCGGAAATGGACACACTACAAAGTGCAACAACGAGACAGATATTGAAAGAATAACCAAAGACACTGGAAAAACCAGAAGAATTAAGAGATGGAAACTAAAAACTTGATGCTCCAACATTTGTCCCCCCCCCTTTTTTTTTTTTTTTTTTCTCCTTTTTCTTTTTTACTCTAGCCCCTTTGTTTTTTTTTAAAATGTAGACTGTGATCTGAATGCAATATATATAATGAAAAATGAATAAAAATCTTAAGTTACAAAAAAAAAAATATTTGCCCATTCAACATCAGTAAATTGTGAATTCAGATCTTTTTCCCATACGTGTTTAAGGAATGTAGAATCTTTATTTGAGCTCTTAAGGAGCATTAAATAGAAATTTGAGGCCTTAGATCTTTTGCCACAGGAACTCAAAGCCTGGATGAGCCAATCTACATCAGGAGGAGGGGTAGTTGTAGATCCAAAGACTTGACACAGCAGATGTCGAAGTTGTAGATATTTCCAAAACTGATTCTGTGGTAGTCCATACTGTGCCCGTAGAACATCAAATGATTTGAGAGCTCCCCCTTCATATAGATCTTTTAACATCAAGATGTCCTTTTTCACCCAGATTTTCCACATAAATGGGGATTTTCCAATATGGAGACTTGGGTTAAGCCAAATAGAAGCCATAGAATGAAGATGAGAGCTAAACTCTAGTATAGAAGCAACTCTCTTCCAAACGTATTGTAAAAAGGATATAATAGGATGTGACTGAAATTCAGGAGACAGTTTAACTGTGATTAGATGTACTAGGGGAAGAGGGCTGCTCAAATAACTCTCCAAATAAAACCAAGGGGGAGCTCTCTCAGGGGGGAGAGCCCAATGAATCAAATGTCTAAGACTAAAAGCGTAATGATATAAAACCAAATTTGGGACCCCCAAACCTCCTGAATCTATAGACTTCTGCAATCTTTTCAACTTTAATCTAGGGCGCTTACCATTCCATAAAAACTTATTGCACAACCTATCAAATTGTCGAAAATAACCAACTGGGATCCTAAGAGGAAGAGATTGCAGAAGGTAATTAAATCGGGGTGCACAAATCATCTTAATAACATTGACCTTGCCCCAGAGAGACAAAAAAAGAGGTGACCACTTTTCTATGTCTATTTTAAATTTTTCAAGCAAGGGTTCAAAATTAATCTGAATCAGATCTGATAAAATGTGAGGAAACAGGATGCCAAGATATTTAATTCCTAATTTTGGCCAAGAGAAGCCTATATTTTGACCAAATGTAAACAGTGTTTTAGGGCAATAAGATGTTAGAGGGAGAATTTCTGATTTTATCCAGTTAACTCTATAACCAGACAAACGTGAAAATTGGTTAATAATTTTAAGGAGAGCTGGAATTGATTTTTGAGGTTGTGTAATCAGTACCAATGCATCATCAGCATACAACATTATCTTATGGGTACTGCCATGGACCTGAATACCTGGAAAATTGCCGTCTTTGCGGATAGCAACAGCTAATGGTTCTAATGCCAAAGCAAAAAGCAAGGGACTTAAAGGGGAGCCCTGGCGCGTACCCCTATAAAGTCTAAAAGATTGTGATGTAACTCGATTTGATATCACTGAAGCTCTAGGTTCATTATATAGTAATTTAATCCAAGAAAGAAACTTTGAACCAAAACCAAAAGTCTCTAGAGTTGCAAAGAGATACTGCCACTCAACCCTGTCAAATGCTTTTTCAGCATCCAGGGAGAGGGCTGCCACTGGAGAGAGGTGTGCAAGTGAGGGATCATTTTGAACTAACCATATGATATCAATAAATCGCCTAATATTGTCTGCTGCACCCCTGGAACGAATAAAACCCACCTGATCAGGATTTATAAGAGATATCATTACTTTATCTAATCTTAATGCCAAAATTTTGGAGAGAGTTTTACAGTCACAGTTTATAAGACTAATTGGTCTATAATTCTTACATTCTAACGGATCTTTATTGCTTTTTAAAATAAGCGAAATGAAAGCCTCTGTTAAAGAAGGGGGCAAACGGCCTTGTTCAAAAGATTCCGCAAACATTTCTAAAAGTAAAGGAGAAAGCTCATCAACACAGGCCTTGTAAAATTCTGCAGTGAATCCGTCAGGGCCCGGTGCCTTTCCAGTCGGGAAGCTCTTAATCACTTTCACAATTTCCTCTTTAGTAATTGGGGCGTCAAGTAAGTCTATTTGTTCCTTCGTTAAGGAGGGCAAAGATAGGGATGATAAAAATGCATAGATCTCTTGAGATCCAGCCTCCATTTCAGAAGAATAAAGCGAGGTGTAAAATTCTCTGAAAGCACCATTAATTTCATTTAAGTCTGACACCAGAGTACCATCCTGTGTCCTAATAGCAGATATAGTACACTGAGCTTCTTTCATTTTAATATATCTAGCCAGCATTTTGCCAGCTTTATCCCCCTCCTCAAATTGTTTGTGCCTAAGACGAAATAGGGAAAATTCAACTTTTTGTGTTAGAATTGAATTCAGCTCATACTTAAGCTTCAGAAGGGGTGACAAATTTACTAAATTTGTGTCTTGTTTGAATGAAGTCTCTAATATAGCTATTCTCCTCTCCAAATCAATCTGTTTAGCAATGTTAGTTTTCTTTTTAAAAGATGCATATTGAATAATATGTCCCCTAATAAATGCCTTAAAGGCCTCCCAAGCAACCCTGGCAGAGGGAGCAGAATCCCAGTTTGTCTCAAGATATAAGGAGATCTCTGCTTTCAAAGAGGACACAAAATCTGGATTAAAAAGAAAGCTTGAATTAAGCCTCCATCTAGAATTTTTTTTCAACTGACAAGGCGGGATCATATGTAGAAAAACAGGGGCATGATCTGATAGTATTATGCTACCAATGAAGCTCGAATTTACAGAAGAAACAGAAAATTTTGACATTAAAAAATAATCAATCCTGGAAAAGACATTATGAACAGTGGAATAAAAAGTGTAATCCCTTGTGGACGGATTAAAAAGCCGCCAAACATCTACCAAACCAATTGCATTGCACATATCTTTCAATATAGAGCCAGATTTAGATGAACGCTGTGAGGGGGTGCTCCGATCTAAAATGTTGTCCATGACCTGATTAAAATCCCCGCCTACTAAAATGGGATAATTACCCATTTCGCTTAATTCGTGTTCCAATTGTGCGAAAAATGCACAATCAACTATATTTGGTGCATAAACATTAGCGAGTATCATCCTATGGCCCTGAATTTCTATAAGAATTATAAGGAGTCGTCCATCATCATCACTAACCTCTTTTAGACACTTGAACTGCAAATGTTTATGAATAAGGATTGCTACCCCCCTGCTCTGGCTATTACCACAAGACGCAAACCCATGGCCCACCCAGTCCCGACAGAGTTTTTTAGATTCTGTTTTAGTGAGGTGGGTCTCTTGAAGCAACGCTACATCCACTTTTTTTGATTTAATAAACGCCAAAATTTTTTTCCTCTTAATTGGGTGGTTAAGGCCTTTAACATTCCAAGTAATGAGGTTAAGAAAGCTCTGACAATTAGCCGACATCATAAACGGTACATATTACCATCCAAAATATCCAGCAATTCTCCACCAAAAACCCCCTCACTGGGCAAAAGACAAACACAATAAAAATTAAAAATACAAAAAAAAAAAAAAAAAAAAAACGAAAACCACATAATCATAAAGTAACATAATCGGTGACCTGAAACCAATGTCACCCATCGGTGCACAAAAACCACACCAACCAAAAAAAAAGAAAATAAAAAACTCTAGGACCGTGACTGTGAACAGTGCAATAAACTTAGGGAGAGCCGCAACATCGCAGCAGCCTCATGCCTATAGACAATATAGCATGGGCAAAAAAAAGGAACCTTACATTAATACTTAATCAAATCCTCAGTCAAAAATATATAACAAATAAACATATAGCATATATTCATACCATTGTTCATCAATGCCTCACGGTAGTGAAAGAATCAGGTTCAATGCTTTTTTAGGGTCAGTGAACTCCTGTTTACCACTTGCCAACTTCACAACGAGAACTGCAGGATACCTGAGAGAGAATGCAATCTTCTTCTGGTGCAGCAGGTGTTTACACTGCTTGAACGCCGCTCTCATCTCGGATACTCGTCTGGAATAATCCGGGAAAATCATGATGTGATGACCATTCCAATCCAGCTTTCCCATCCTGCGTGCTGCCTCCACAATACGCTCCCTATCCTGGAAGCGCAGAAGTCGAATCAGGATAGCCCTGGGCGGCTGCCCGTCAGGTCTGCGTCCAGCGAGGCTCCGATGTGCACGGTCAATTTCCAGCCCTCCAGGGAACTCCATTTTCAGCAGATGTGGGATAGTTTTGCGCATGAAGGTAAGGGCATCTGATTTTTCACAATTTTCTGGAAAGCCGACAAAGCGTAGATTGTTTCGGCGTGATCTATTTTCTAAATCGTCCAGCTTCAAAAGTAAATCTTCTACCTGCGTCTGGGTTGCGGGGGGATTAGCATCCAGAGCTGTATTAGCATCCTCAAGAAAAGCGATGCGAGACTCCACATCTCCCAGCCGGGTAGCTAACTCCGTTAGCTTGGTGTCCACCGCCCTCATTGACGCCTCAATAGAGTTGAGTTTGGCGTCTTGCCTCTCCGATATTTCCTTCAACAGTGCAAAGATCTTAGAGATGTCCTCCGCCATTTGGTCTTTGGCAACACCTGCACCTGTTGAAGGTGGCGGAGAGGGAGGAGGACTCGATGTGGTATCACCAGCTCTAGCCAGATTTTCCTTGCTAGCACCGGCTTTGGGGCGAAGATTAATTTTCTGCTGTTGCGTTGGCATACTAATCCTGTTCTCCACAAATCCAGTCTCGATGTAAAGTGTAGTAATAATAATAATTTCAGCTGAGGAAACAAGAGAAAAACGCCCTTGTAGAAGAAAAAAAAAGGCTGTCTGCACTGCGGTGCTCCTCACCTAAGCAGCCATCTTCACTGCCCGCGTCTCCCTCGGATGCGTCGACGGAACAATGAATTCTGAATTACACCAGCAAATACTAAAGGAAAATGTCAGGACATCGGTCCATGAACTGAATCTGAAGAAAAAGTGGGTCATGCAGCAAGACAACGATCCTAAGCACACAAGTCATTCTACCAAAGAATGGTTAAAGAAGAATAAAGTTAATGTTTTGGAATGGCCAAGTCAAAGTCTTGACCTTAATCCAACTGTGATGTTGTGGACTTGAAGAGAGCAGTTCATATGAGGAAATCCACCAACATCTCAGAGCTGAAGCTGTTCTGTATGGAGGAATGGGCTAAAATTCCTCCAAGCCAATGTGCAGGACTGTCCAACAATCACTGGAAACCTTTAGTTGCAGTTATCACTGCAAAAGGGGTCACACAAGATACTGAAATCAAAGGTTCACAAACTTTTGCCACTCACAGATACAGTATGTACTGTAATGCTGGATCATTTTACTCAATAAATAAATGAAAAAGTATTTTTTTGTCTCATTTTTTAACTGGGTTCTCTTTATCTACTTTTAGGACGTGTGTGAAAATCTAATGATGTTTTAGGTCATATTTATGCAGAAATGTAGAAAATTCTACAGGGTTCTCAAACATTCAAGCACCACTGTATATGTAGAAAAACCTGTAGTGAGTTAATCAGAAACTGCCTGTGATCAAATGGAGGAGGCAGGAGCTACTCTCAATTATATCAATGACAGGAAGACATCAAAACATTATTCAGGCCTGAGGCTGTACTCACACTAGGAACTCTGTACCGTGTCCAAGCACCTCTGACCTCATTCTTACATTCAATTAGACCTTTATAGTTTCCCTTACCTGTTGTGTCCCATTCTGGTTCTGGTTTCATGCCAACATCCAGCAGTCTATGCTGACAGTCATGACCATCTTCATTATACCATACAATAACTTCTTTAATATCTTCAGATATTTCTTTGGATTGTGACTGGTTCGTCCTAATGGTATCAGATTCATGAGGGTGAAGCGTGTCATTATTTGGTTCTGATTTATGACTTTCCTCATTTGTCAGGGTTACCATGAAACTATCAGACTCCTGCTTCAGGAAAAGATGATCTTCCTCCTGGATGATGTAGAGTTCCTCCTCTTCCTCTTTAATCTCTTTAATCTGAAAATGCTCAGGTTCTTCCTGTTCCTTTTCAATCTGTTTAATTTGAAGAGGTTTAACTTCCTCCTGTCCCTCTTTTATTTGGAGAGTGTCTGGGTTCTCCTGCTTCAAACTGGAGATCTTATCCTGGTTACAGAGTGGCTGGTCAGCAGAAACCATGTTCTTACTGGCATTTTGTTGCAGAAGATCTGGTGGAGAAAGGACACAAGAAAGACTTGATAAGCCCTCAAACACCCAAATCATTTTGGTCACCTAAATGAGCAAGTGAGGCCAATTATCACCCCATAATATTTCAGACCAGAATACTTTCTCTTAATGCTTTTATGTGTTTCTCCTTTGTTTTAGAGGGTTATGTAGGATTTCTGTGAAATTATACTGTACTAGTGCATACCCGTGCATGCCTGTAGAAACCAAGGATAAGCAAGTATTTCTGCATGCTCGTAGAAAGTTACTGTTACCATGGCAACAGTAACCATGGTGATGCCTGCCTTTGATCTTTGACATGGTTACCATGGCAACAGTAACCATGGTGATGCCTGCCTTTGATCTTTGACGTCACCACTTGTTCAGTGTTGCCTGCTTTTGATCTTTGATGATGTGTCTGCCTGGCAACAGTAACCATGATGATGCCTGCCTTTGATGTCTCCCGGGCAACAGTAACCACGGTGATGCCTGCCACTGATCTATGACGTCCACAGTTCCCCTATGGACCTTCATTAAAGATTTCCCCTCCTAAATTTCCGCATATCTGGGGATGCACACCCTTGCAACCTCAGCAAAGCATGAACAAAATCTGAGGCCAGTTTGATGAATGGTTCAGGAGATGTGTGTGTGTGTGCGCGCGCCGGGCTCAGCCCGAAGGAGTTACATGGGTCCGCCCTCCAGTGGGCTCACCACCTGCAGGAGGGATCATGGGGGTCCGGTGCTATGTGGATTAGGTGGCGGTCAAAGGCGGAGACCTTGGCGGACTGATTCCAAGCTTTCTAAACTGGCTTTTGGTATGTGGAATGTCACCTCTCTGGTGGGGAAGGAGCCTGAGCTGGTGTACGAGGTTGAGCGATACCGGCTAGATATAGTCGGCCTCACCTCAACACACAGCTCTGGTTCCGGAACCAGTCTCCTGGAGAGGGGCTGGAGCTTGGCCTTTTCTGGAGTTGCCCCGGGCGAGAGACGACGAGCAGGGGTGGGTATTCTTGTATCGCCCCACCTTGCTGCCTCTATATTGGAGTTTTCCCCGGTGGACGAAAGGGTTGCTTCCCTGCGCCTTCGGGTGGGGAAACGGGTCCTGACCATCATTTGTGCCTATGCACCAAATGATGTTTCAGAGTACCCACCCTTTTTGGAGTCTGTGACTGGGGTGCTGGAGGGTGCTCCTCTTGGAGACTCCATTGTCCTACTGGGGGACTTCAATGCGCACGTGGGCAACGACAGTGAAACCTGGAGGGGGGTGATTGGGAGGAACGGCCTGCCCGATCTGAACCCGAGTGGTGTTCAGTTATTGGACTTCTGTGCTAACCACAATCTGTCCATAACGAACACCATGTTCAAGCATAAGGGTGTCCATATGTGCACCTGGCACCAGGACACCCTAGGTCGCAGGTCGATGATCGATTTTGTTATCGTATCATCAGACCTGCGACCGTATGTCTTGGACACCCGAGTAAAGAGGGGTGCAGAGCTGTCAACTGATCACCACCTGGTGGTGAGTTGGATCCGATGGCAGGGGAGGAAGCCATTCAGACCTGGTAGACCCAAACGTATAGTGAGGGTGTGCTGGGAACGCCTGGCTGAGGCCCCTGTCCGGGAGGTCTTCAACTCCCACCTCCGGAAGAACTTCAACTACATTCCGAGGGAGTCTGGAGACATGGAGTCTGAATGGGCCATGTTCTCCACCTCTGTTGTTGAAGCGGTGGCCCAGAGCTGCGGCAGCAAGGTGGTCGGTGCATCTTGTGGTGGCAACCCCCTAACCAAGTGGTGGACACCAGTGGTGAGGGGGGCCATTAAGCTGAAGAAGGAGTCCCATCAAGCTTGGTTGGCTTGTGGGACTCCCGAAGCAGCTGAGGTGTACCGGCAGGCCAAGCGGAGTGCAGCTTGGGTGGTTGCTGAAGCAAAAACCCGGGTATGGGAGGAGTTCGGTGAGGCCATGGAACAAGACTTTCGGTCGGCTTCAAAGAGATTCTGGCAAACTGTTCGGTGGCTCAGGAGGGGAAAGCAGCTCCCCGTCCACACTGTGTATAGTGCGGATGGGACACTGTTGACTTCGACTGGGGATATCGTCGGACGGTGGAAGGAATACTTCGAGGATCTCCTCAATCCCACTGATACGCCTTGATCTTCCTCCTTCACCGTTCTCTGTCCCACCTGGAGAAGCCCAGGAATGCGGTGAGGATCATGTTCTTTGACTTCTCCAGTGCTTTCAACATCATCCAACCGATGATCCTGAAGGACAAGCTGCTGTGTGCAGGGGTGGACCAGCATCTGTCATCATGGATCCTGGACTACCTCACAAACCGGCCTCAGTTTAGCCATTTTTCCACTAGCCCAGTTCGACTCGCCTCGTTTCGTTACTACTCGTTTCGGCTGCGGTTGTGTCTCCATAGCAGCCGGGTAAAGCGGGGTTAAGCTGTGGTGGGCGGGATTTTTTTTACAGCAAGGCAGCGCCACACTCCCGTGACGTAAAACACACAACCCAAGCCAAACACAACATGGCGGCTTTACAAGGCGACTCCTCGGTCTGTGGCTTTTTTCACCGTAAATGCCAAAAAGGACCGCCAGACAAGGGTACAGGCAGTGAGACGAAACACTCTGGAATAGTTCTGAGCTTCTGGGAGAGCCGAAGACGTGAGGATACAAACTAGGTCATATGTGACGGTAAGCTAATGTTGCTAATGCTAGTTTGCTATAAGTACGTCGTACTACACTGTAATCTCTGCAAGTTATCGCTGTTAGGTACTAAAATATGTACGCTGTGTGTGTTTCAGATGGCTCTGTTGTGGGAAAATTACCGCTTCAAACGGTCAGTCTGGCGTTCAGCACAGCCTGTCACTGATGTCAGCACAGCTTCACAAACAATCTGTGGTTGTAGAGCTTAAGAATGTCTGGTTTATTTCCTGTGCAAAAAATTGCTCTGATCTAAGTAAAGGAACCCTATTTCACTGTTTATGGGAATGTAGAAAAATCAGAATGTTTTGGCAAGAGGTGAGGGTAACAATTGAAAAAATAATTTCAAAACAAATCACATTGAACCCTAAACTGTTTTTGTTGGGTCTGTATCCAGAAAAACATAACTTTAATAAGAGTGAAAGAACATTCATAGACCTCAGTTTGCTTAATTCCAAAAAATGTATTGCATTACTGTGAAAAAACTCATAGACCAGATATGACTCAGTGGTTAAGACAGGTGTTACCAACCTTCCATGAGAAAGAATAACATACATACTGAAATCAAAGGAAAATGTGTTTGAGATATATGGAGACCTTTCATTGATTATGTAAAGAAATTAAACATAACTTCTGAAGAAGAAGGTGAATGATATGTGTGGACCTTGCAAATTCCAAGCTGGTGAATGTATATTATGTATTCTTATGTAATAGATTACCTAGACTAAACAGAGGAGCATTGTTGTTGACTTGTTTTTGTTAATGGTTGTTGTTTTTATTACCCTTTTTTTTTGTTATTTTGTTATTGTTCTTTTTAGTTTTTAAATTACTTTTGTGTTAGTGTCTGACTGTGTGTGCTGTTTGTTAAAAAAAAAAAAGGTTTGTGGCGGTTCGGTTGACCCCCACAACAGTTAAGGACACTCAGCTCTCTTGTCTCTGTTTTTCCCGCTGCACTACTGAGATGTAATGTGCCATTCATGTGTTGTGATGCAATGTGCCACGCATGTATTTGTGATGCAGTGTGCCATGCATGTATAGTGTTCATGCGTCTTGTCCTTACTGTGCTTCTTCTGAGCATCTTACATATGTAGATGTGCTTTGGTGTAAATCCCCACAAACAGACTGGTCAAACACAGCGCTCGGCTAGAGCAAATAACAGAACAGTGAAATGTGTATTAATGTCTACAGGCAGACTCGTTTCGTCTGGCTCACTTCTGTGATGTTAATGTTGCCTTTCATGCAAATGTCTCATGCCTGTCCTGTTATTTCTTTGATCAGACCAACTGCTGTGAATGCTTTGATGTATTGTTGTAGTTGGGTGTATATATACTGCATTGTAACCATGCTCTCACTATCTCTATCTCACTTCTGCATCTGCTGCTGCTGGACACAGACATTGTGTCCTCCTTCTCTGAGAGCTTGTGACGGCGGTATGATAATAAAACTCTACTTAAATCCTCCAACAACGCTTTAATTTATTTCATGCCGCCGCAGGTTCAATAAAAATATTGTGGGAAAAAAAATTGCTCTGATCTGCGTGAAAATCATGGAGAGACTGTTGAGACATCATGGACGTACCTTCTCCAGCTGCACTGAGTCTGAGATGGTGTCATAGCAAAAAATGATCAGCTGACACAACTCGATCACCATGTTAATAACTGTATTAGCCACAAAATATATATTCAAAAAGTAAACAGTACTGAGTTAGGTATAATTAGATATATTTGACAGTTACGATGCATTTTAGGCCAAAACAAACTTGATCTAGGATTAGATTAGATTAAAAGCAATTAAAATAATGCAGTCACAAGGTTACATGGAAAATACTTGATTTACTAGATACATATACTGTAGAAATATACATTCTCTGCATCAACAATGTACTATACATGCATTGATGCATGTATACATGCATACATGTATGTATGTATGTATACATGTATGTATGCATACATGTATGTATACATGCATACATGTATACATGCATTCATGTAGTATTGCACTGACAATAAACCTCTGAAGTTTTTGCAGATGTCTCTTTTTTATATGTGAAGGTTACCACCATGTGACATAAATTTCTTAAAAATGAGCCATTATTTTCAAGGTCACCCATTAATGGTTTGTACTATTGACTCTTTTCCCACCAGTGTATTCCATCCATCCATCTTCTACCGCTTTTCCGGACGTCCGGGTCACGGAGGCAGCAGTTCAAGCAGAGAAGCCCAGACTTCCCTCTCCCCAGCCACCTGCTCCAGCTCTTCAGAGGGGATACCAAGGCGTTCCCAGACCAGCTGGGAGACATAGTCTCTCCACCGAGTCCTGGGTCTGCCCCGGGGTCTCCTCCCAGTGGGACGTACCTGAAACACCTCAAGTGGGAGGCGTCCAGGAGGCATCCTAATCAGATGCCCATACCACCTCAACTGACTCCTTTCAATGTGGAGGAGCAGCGGTTCTACTCTAAGCCTCTCCTGGATGACTGAGCTCCTCACCCTATCTCTGAGGGTGAGTCCAGCAATCCTACGGAGAAAGCTCATTTCAGCCGCTTGTAGCCGCGATCTCGTTCTTTCGGTCATTACCCAAAGCTCGTGACCATAGGTGAGAGTAGGAACGTAGATTGACTGGTAAATCGACAGCTTTGCCTTAGAACTAAGCTCCCTCTTCACCACAACAGACCGGTACAACGTCCGCATCACTGCAGATGCTGCTCCAATCCGTCTGTCGATCTCTCGCTCCATTTTCCCCTCACTCGTGAACAAGACCCCAAGATACTTAAACTCCTCCACTTGGGGCAGGAGCCTGTCCCCAACCCGGAGAGGACAATCCACCTTTTTCCGGCTGAGGACCATGGACTCGGACTTGGAGGTGCTGATTCTCATCCCAGCCGCTTCACACTCAGCGGCAAACCGTCCCAGCAAGAGCTGTAGGTCATTGCTGGATGAAGCCAACAGGACAACATCATCTGCAAACAACAGAGATGAGATCTTGTGGTCACCAAGCATGACACCCTCCATTCCCTGGCTGCGCCTAGAAATCCTGTCCATAAAAATTATGAACAGGATCGGTGACAAAGGGCAGCCCTGGCGGAGTCCAACTCTCACTGGGAATGACTCCAACCGAGTGTTGGCAATACGAACCAAACTCTCACAACGGTCGTACAGAGACCGAATAGCTCGTAACAACAAGCCCGATACCCCATACTCCCGAAGCACCCCCCACAAAAATCCACGAGGGACGCGGTCAAATGCCTTCTCCAAGTCCACAAAACACATGTAAACTGGTTGGGCAAACTCCCACGAACCCTCAAGAATTCTCGAGAGGGTAAAGAGCTGGTCCGATGTGCCACGGCCAGGACGAAAACCACATTGCTCCTCCTGAATCCGAGGTTCGACCAACGGCCGGACTCTCCTCTCCAGTACCTTGGCATAGACCTTCCCAGGGAGGCTGAGGAGTGTGATCCCTCTAAAGTTGGAGCACACCCTCCGGTCCCCTTTTTTGAAGAGAGGAACCACCACCCCGGTTTGCCATGCCAAAGGCACTGCCCCCGACCTCCACGCAATGTTGCAGAGGCGTGTCAACCATGACAACCCAACAACATCCAGGGCCTTGAGGCACTCAGGGCGAATCTCGTCCACCCCCGGGGCCCGGCCACCAAGGAGATTTTTAACCACCTTGGCGACCTCAGCCCCTGTGATAGGCGAGTCATCCCCCTCGTCCCCAAACCCTGCTTCCTCTGTGGAAGGCGTATCAGTGGGATTGAGGAGATCCTCGAAGTATTCCTTCCACCGCCCGACGATATCCCCAGTTGAAGTCAACAGTGTCCCATCCGCACCATACACAGTGTGGACGGGGAGCTGCTTTCCCCTCCTGAGCCGCCGAACAGTTTGCCAGAATCTCTTTGAAGCCGACCGAAAGTCTTGTTCCATGGCCTCACCGAACTCCTCCCATACCCGCGTTTTTGCTTCAGCAACCACCCGAGCTGCACTCCGCTTGGCCTGCCGGTACACCTCAGCTGCTTCGGGAGTCCCACAAGCCAACCAAGCTTAATAGGATAGGTCTTTTCCCACCAGTGTATTAACAGACAAAAATAGAAATCATGATGCAAACACATAAGTCACTAAATTGTTTATTACAATCAGCAGCAAATTCCAGATTATTCAGAATGTGCAAAACTCAAACTGTAAGACTGGTTCACTCAGCAGCTGGGATGTGCAGCTCACACTGGTCTCAGATCAGCAGATCTTAGGCCTGCAATCTCTGTAAATAGTGACGCAAGGTCCGGTTTGGGGTGGATCGATCGTTTACCTCTTGCCTAGACAAAAGACAGAAATGGGTGGTGGTTAAATAAAGGAAGTTTAAAACATATTTGGGAAATACACTTGTTGCTAAAAGCCAGTGGTGGAATGTGAATGAATGAATCTTTATTTCGGATAGATTAAAAGAAAATAGAATAATATAACAAAGGGGAAAAAAAATCTAACAAGGTCGAATTAAACAATAACTCCTCTGATTATACAGTTCAACATAGGTTATCTGAAATGGGTGATGGCTGAAGCTGCAGCTTATATTGCCCACCATATTCCATCCAAGAATTTAAAAGAAAAACAAAACAGGAGCGATTCCAATTCCAATGTGACAATAAAGTACTTCGTTGTTGTATTTAACCACAATTTTCATGTAGCTGCACTGATGTAAAGTCGATTTTACAAGTGTGGGCGGTGTTTTGTACTAGCATTGCTAAAATATAAAAGGAAGCACTACAATGGGTCTCAAATATTTGTAATGTGTCCTGTTACTGCATGAGTTTATTGATGATAGACTATAAACTACACATATAAACTAAATTATATTGATGACTGAACAACTGCCATTCCCCCAAAAGATAAAGTTATGAACATAACTCAAAGGATCACACAAGTGATCTGACAAAAAAAATAAATACATTAACAAGTGGTTTATTTTACAGTTGATGCGCCAGTCTTTTTCAATTATTTTGTAATTAATACTCACACAATCAAATAAATCTCAGTTCAGTCCCTTTTATATTAAGTGGAAATTGTGCTACTTTGGTTTTGACACTTTACCTATAAAAGCAAAGGATTTCAGTACTTTCCACAGTGGCGACGTTCGTTGTTGAGCAGCTGTTTTCCTCCTGCCTAGACGAACGACAGAAATGGACGGTGGTTATTTTCAAGCAAGTTCAACACTTATACAGGCACATCTCAAAAATTAGAATATCATGAAAAAGTTCAATATTTTTGTCACTCATTTCAGAAAGTGAAACCCATATATAGATTCATTACAGGGACAGTGATATATTGAAAGTGTTTATTTTAATATTGATGATTATGGCTACAGCCCATATTAACCAACACCTCAGCGGCCAACATTTCTATTTAAAAACTATTTTTTAAAGTTTATGTAATATTGTAATTTTTTGCCAAATTGAATTTGGGGTTTTCAGTGGTGGGATGTGACAAAAATGCTTCGTTTCCCTGACAAGCACCGCAGGATCCACTCTGTACATGCACAATACTGTTCCAGCACCTTTTATGGAAAATCCACAGAATAGGTGTGTGGGTCTATTCTGACGCTTTAGAAAATTATATGAATGACTTTATAAATCACTGGTTTGAAAAAGCACTTTTATATTGTTGAGATTTCGGCTCCTGTGGTCTCACCAGTATCCACTATAAACAGGGAGGCTAACCCCTGGCATGTGGAAACACATTCTAGCATTAAATTGCACACAATTTAATGCGCAGCACCAAAGTGCAGCATGTACAAAAACCAGGACTTTAACCAGGATTAACATATTTCATCGTTTTGCTCTCACAAGCGAATACTTAGGAGAAAACAAACGCGAATCAGCAGTTGGTACTAGCTAGCTACTAGCTAACACTCATTAGCCAGCACAGAACAGCGCTGTATTGCTCAAAAAAAGTGAGCTTACCACCAACAGGATAAATAAGCGAACAGATGCACATTATTACAAATCACTCACCATCGATGGTTCTCTCACGTTCGTCTTCAGCTTGTTAGTAGTACGGTTCTATTCTGGGCTGCCATCTGTATGGGTCCGGATCACTCCTCTCACTGTGTATCTGCCACCAAGCAGAGAAAACCCCGCACTTCTTCGTTGGACCACGGTGTAGATTTCCGCAAAACCTACAACGCTGTCTGTATTAATATCGTATTTACTCCGTGATCGAGTTAGTCCGTGAAAGATTGCAAATGGCGGTCGTAAAGATTTCAACGAAGACGGGCGCTTTCGTGACGTTACGCCCTGACCAATCAGCGGCTAGCAGTCTACTGACGTCACATCTCGGCTCGCTTTCGCACGCTTATACCCTGCCTCTTAACAGGCATGAAAACAGTGTTGGTTAAACCGTGCTGGGTACAGTGGAAAGGGCGAGAAAGCGAGACATGTAGAAGTAAGTAAGGCCAAGGCGATACTAATGGAAAAGGCCCTTTTGTGAGAACCCGAGACTGTGTCCGACACGATCATCGGTAGCACGGGGGCCCCCCAGGGAACGGTTTTGGCTCCCTTCCTGTTCACCCTTTATACTGCAGACTTCTCACACAACACAACACACTGCCATCTACAGAAGTTCTCTGACGACTCTGCGATCGTTGGCCTCATCTCCGTCGGAGATGAAGCTGAGTACAGAGGGCTTATCCAGGACTTTGTGGACTGGTGCCATCGGAACTGCCTCCAGATCAACGCGAGGAAAACTAAGGAGCTGGTGGTGGACTGCCGCAGGCAAGGACAACCACTCACAGCACCAGTAAACATACAGGGAACAGACATTGAGATGGTGACATCCTATAAGTACCTGGGTGTTCATCTGAACAATAAACTAGACTGGTCACACAATACTGACGCACTCTACAAGAAGGGACAGCGCAGGCTGTTCCTACTGAGGAGACTCAGGTCTTTTGGTGTACAAGGGGTGCTGCTGAAGACATTCTATGACACGGTGGTGGCATCAGCCATCACTTTTGGAGTGGTCTGCTGGGGCAGTGGCATTACAGCAGCTGATAGGAAGAGACTGAACAAACTGATCAAGAAAGCTAGCTCTGTCCTGGGGCAGCGCCTTGACCCAGTGGAGGAGATAGGAGAGAGAAGGATGGTGGCTAAAGTGTCATCTCTGCTGGAGTCCGAGTTCCACCCTATGCAGGACATACTGAATGCACTGAGGAGCTCATTTAGCAGCAGACTACATCATCCTAGGTGCGCAACCGAGAGGTTTCGCAGGTCCTTCCTACCTACAGCTGTCAGACTGTACAACCTAAGCAGGGCTACTCACAGAGATAGCAAAAAGACGTGACAACCTAACAGTATTGAATGCAAAAGATGCAATAGACTTACACAATGGTCCCCTCCGGTATACAACTAGGAAAATACCGGTCGCTATGGAGGGTGAGAATATGTATGGGTACATAATCATACCATGTAGGATAACTAACTAGACGGTTGTGCTGTTTCATTCCATCTAGCTACAATGCTCCACACTGTGTGTGTTTATATATTTACATATTTATTCCATCTAGCTACAATGCTCCGCACTGTGTGTCTATATATATATATTTATGTTTATATGTACATATGTATACTCGCTGCTCTTGTTTTTTCTTGCCTTCTGATTGTTGCTCTGAGTGTTGCTATCCCTGTGCTGTTGCAATCCTGGAATTTCCCCATTGTGGGACTAATAAAGGCTTATCTTATCTTATCTTATAATTTTAATTTTTTTTTAAACTGACAAACATCATACATGTAACCCGCGGCATAATTTGACTGGAATTAAAGGATAATTTCTCTTTTACCATTCACTTCAATGGAGATTTTTTTTTTTTCAATTTAAGGTTCCATATGTGGAAGTAGGGGGGGCGTGACGTAGGCTCTCTATATTCTGCATTGTCATTCTTCATCCTCAATAACATACAAAAGCATCAATGTTTTTCAGAAAATTGTGACATATAAATTTGGAGCTTTTTTCCTTGCAAATTGTTTTTTTTGTAAATGTGCACCATTTTTCTCTCAAAAAGAATACATATTTTTAAATTTGGAGTCTTTCTTATAGTTTAAAATGTTTCTTCTCATGAAATTTCATTTTTAACTTTTTAAAAATGTACATGTATTTACAAATGTATTCAGGTAAATCTGTGACTTTTATATGAGCAATTTAATATTTTTTCTTGTGAATATGTAATTTATTTTTGTAAATTGAGGGGGTTTTTTTCTTGTAAAATTGCTTTGTCGTTGTTGTAAATTTGCAGCATTCATGTGAAGGCTGATTAGACAATGACAATTTTTTTTTTTTTTATCCATTTTGAAGGGTTTAAACTATTTCGCATTCCAGAAATACGGCCCCCCGCACACATAGGCCGCCCAAAAAGCTAGAAACGGCCCTGGATGAAAAAACTCCTTGTGTGTAAAGAAGCCAAATCATCCCGATTGTATACATAATCATCAAAACATCACAGAAAAAAAACCAACAAACAGTTCCTGTGGTTTACTACACCCACAAACATTCTCTGAAATGCCCATTCATACAACCGCAATGATTTCCACTTGTTCTTACCTGTTCTCTGTGATTTTCTTTCTTCGCTCGTTTCTTCAAACTCTGACAACATTTCTTCAGCAGAAGCAGTTTGTGGCTCTTTTAGAAACTCACTCGGATGCTGAACTGAAGACATTTTCACTTAAAAACCTAAACCTTGACCACTAGAGGTGCTGCCCAAACATCCACAGCACAGCGAAGCTTAAGCTAACTGCTACCAAACACACCCAGGTGTCACAGTGAGAAGCTCCGGAGGAGGAATCTGTTTCAGCCTTTAGTTCCGCTGGCAATCAGCATTTTCCACGAAGAATTTATTTTTTTTTCTTTTTTGCTTTCTGTAGTGCACATACCGAGCAATAAGGCAAGTGAAGTTTATTTGTCTAGCACATTTCATGTTTATCCATCCATCCATCCATCTTCTACCGCTTTTCCAGAGGCCCGGGTCACAAAGACAGCAGTTCAAGCATAGAAGCCCAGACTTCCCTCTCCCCAGCCACCTGCTCCAGCTCTTCAGAGAGGATACTGTGACGTAGGCAAGGTTCACACAAAGAAGAGGAGCAGATAGTAGTGACGAACAGGCTTTATTCACACACACCCTGAGCACAGACAGGAGGGGGGGTCATTCTCCCAGACCTCCGTTTCAATCATGGTTATACAACACATGATACAGCTTGCTATAATTCTGCCTATAAAACACTGCTGGGTCATTATAACACAGTTATAATGACACAGCAGTATAATAACTCAGTAATAACATTTAATACACACACACAATAACGTTTCCAACTGGCAAAGCATGCTGGGAAATCCCTGCCCCCCTCAACATGGCCCCGACATTACACTGCTCCCCCCCGGACTGGTTTCTGTCCCCAGAAAAATCAAAGTCCAACCCAGAGGTCCAACGCGAATCAATCCAGGTGTTGGGGGCGGATCAGAATCAGAATCAGAATCAGAATGAGATTTATTGCCATTGTTCATGTAGTACACAAACTAGGAATTTGTCTTGGTGCAATGCTGCAACATTAAACATGGAGTAGCACTAAAGATAAAAAACTATGCATGCAATAAAAGGTAGAATATGAATAAGTAATACTAATCTATGCAATTTTTAAATATATTAACAAGCAGCAGATATTGTGGAGTTCCACATAGTGCAGTCGATAGTGCAAAAAGAAAACAGTGATAACTGTCATGAGTCTGGTTGAACTGCTGTACATAGTGCACGAGAGTCTAATAAGTCACTTAGTGTTCAGCAGTCTGATGGCAGAGGGGAAGAAGCTGTTCATGTAGCGGGAGGTTTTAGTCTGAATGGACCGAAGTCTTCTGCCTGAGGGGAGGGGGGCAAACAGTGTGTGTCCAGGGTGTGAAGGGTTGGCTATGATCCGACCTGCACGCCTCCAGGTCCTGGAGATGTACAGGTCCTGGAGGGATGGGAGCTTGCAGCCGATCACCTTCTCAGCAGCGCGCACAACGCGCTGCAGTCTTAGTCTGTCCCTGGCGGTGGCTCCTGCGTACCACACGGTGATGGAGGTGGTGAGGATAGACTCGATGATAGCCGTGTAGAACTGCACCAACATCTTGGTGGGTAGCTTGAGCTTCCTCAGCTGCCGCAGGAAGAACATCCTCTGCTGGGCCTTTTTGATGAGGGAGCTGATGGTCGGCTCCCACTTGAGGTCCCGGGTGATGGTGGTGCCCAGGAAGTGGAAGGAATCCGCAGTGGTGATGGGAGAGTCTGTGAGGATAAGGGGGGGGGGGGGGCAGAGGGGCTGTGACTTTTCTGAAGTCCACGATCATCTCCACTGTCTTCAGAGCGTTCAGCTGCAGGTTGTTGTGGCTGCACCAGGATGCCAGCCGGGCCACCTCTCTCCTGTAGACGGACTCGTCGCCGTTGGAGATGAGCCCGATGAGGGTGGTGTCATCCGCAAACTTGATCAGCTTGACAGACTGGTGGCTGGAGGTGCAGGAGTTGGTGTACAGGGAGAAGAGCAGGGGAGAAAGTACACAGCCCTGGGGTGATCCGGTGCTGATGCTAACAGAGTCCGAGACAGTCTTTCCCAGCTGCACATGCTGCCTGTGGTCCGTCAGGAAGTCGGTGATCCACCCGCAGAGGGAGTCAGGCACGTTGAGCAGGGACAGCTTGTCCTGGAGCAGAGCGGGGCGGATGGTATTGAATGCAGAGCTGAAGTCCACAAACAGGATCCTGACGTAGGTTCGCGGGGAGTCCAGGTGCTGCAGGATGGAGTGGAGGGCCAGGTTGACTGCGTCATCCACAGACCTGTTGGCTCTGTAGGCGAACTGCAGCGGGTCCAAGAGGGGAGTGGTGGTGGTCTTGAGGTGGGGTAGGACCAGGCGCTCAAAGGACTTCATGACTACAGAGGTGAGCGCTACAGGTCTGTAGTTGTTAAGTCCAGTGATCCTTGGCTTCTTGGGGACAGGGACGATGGTAGAGGTTTTGAGGCAGGCCGGCACGTGGCATGACTTCAGGAAGGTGTTAAAAATGTCTGTGAAGACAGGAGTCAGCTCCTCCGCACAGTGTCTCAGGGTGGAGGGAGACACGCTGTCCGGACCAGGGGCCTTGCGCGGGTTCAGTCTGGAGAACTGTCTGTGCACATCCTGCTCACTGATGGCAAGGGCAGGGGGGGAGGAGGGGGGCCGCCTTTGATGAAGTGGGGACCATGGAGGCAGTTGCGCTGGGGGGAGGGGGGGAGTTGGACACAGCTGACGAGGTGTCAAAACGGGCATAGTGTTGGGACAGTCTTTGACAAAGGGCTTTGTCATCCTGTGCCTTAGAAGCCTGAGGCCGATAGTTGGTGATTTGCCTCAGTCCTCTCCACACAGAAGCAGAGTTGTTAGCAGTGAACTGTTGCTGGAGTCTCTCAGAATACACAGATTTAGCTCTCCTCAGCTCTTTGCTAAACCAGTATTTGACCTCCCTGTAGCAGTCCCTGTCTCCACTTTTCAGCGCTGCTTCCTTCTCCTTCCTGATCTGTCTGAGCTTAGCTGTGAACCAGGGCTTGTCGTTGGAGTAACTCACCCTGGTGCGCGATGGAAGAATGCTCTCCTCACAAAAGTGGATATATGATGTCACAGTGTCCGTGTACTCATCCAGATCATGCGTGGCTCCTTTAAACATGTCCCAGTCAGTTATTTCCAAGCACGTGCGCAGCTCCTCCACAGCTTCACTGGTCCATTTCCTCGTAGTGCTCACAACAGGTTTTGTGAGCTTCAGTCTCTCTCTGTATGTGGGAATCAGGTGGACCATCACGTGATCAGATAGTCCAGCGCAGCGTGGGGAACAGCACGATACACGTCCTTAACTGTAGTGTAACCGTGATCCAGCGTGTTCTCTCCTCTGGTGGGGCATTTAATAAACTGTTTGTACCGGGGAAGATCGTGGCTCAGGTTGCTCTGGTTAAAGTCGCCAACCACAATAACCACAGAGTCCGGGAAAGTCTGCTCCGCTTGCTGAATGTGATCCGCGAGCGCGCGCTGAGCCTCGTGCACGTCCGCATCGGGCGGGATGTAGACAGCGGCCAGGATGAATGAAGCAGAAGACCAGCACATCCAACAGCTTCAGTAGGACTACGCACAGTCCCTCCCCTGGCAGCGGGAGTCACGACTCCCACCGCATCCAGGACCTCCCAGGCGGCCGCTGGCCCGCGTCCAGGCGTCCAGCCCCTGCCGAGCCCAGGAAAAGACTGGATCTGTCCTGCTCGCTCCGCTGCTGCTGCGCGCCGAGGGCCTCTGTGACGTCACCGCTGGGGGAAGCATCTGCGGAGAGGCGGCCTTTCCCCGTCCATGCCACCTTGCTCTAATTTAACGTCGGCGAGGGGCCAGTTTCTCATGGGGTGAGTGCGGGGCAGTATCGTACGATGTGCCCTGGCTCTCCGCAGAAGAAGCACCTTTCCTCGCGTCGCCGCAGCCGTCTCCTCCCTGGACGCGCCGCCGTGGTCTGCCATAACTCCTCCTCCTCCCCCTCGCTGTCAGCACGGCAGCCAACTCGACCTGGGCCAGGTGGTCATCCAACAGGTTCTCGCCGTTGTAGCGGGGAATCTTGGCCCGCTGCCGGATGGATGGGACGCTCGCCTCCCGGTCGATCGCCGATCCTGATCGCCCTGGAATCACCAGCCCGTCCTGCCCTGAAAAGGGCGGGAAGCGGGGCTGGTTTGCTCTGCTTGGCCCGCTCTGCCTTGAAAAAGGTGGAAGGCGGGGTGCGCTGGTCCGTCCATCGCAGCGAGCCACTGTGGGAGTCGGTGTCTCAGCTCTGCGCTCTGTTCCCAGCCGGGTGATGAACCGCCCCGGCCGCTGGACCTCCGCCTGGGTCCTGACTACCATCTTGCTCCATCCCCACTCCTGACACCAGTGTGACGTAGGCAAGGTTTACACAAAGAAGAGGAACAGATAGTAGTGACGAACAGGCTTTATTCACACACACCCTGAGCACAGACAGGAGGGGGGGGTCATTCTCCCAGACCTCCGTTTCAATCATGGTTATACAACACATGATACATCTTGCCCTAATCCTGCCTATAAAACACTGCTGGGTCATTATAACACAGTTATAATGACACAGCAGTATAATAACTCAGTAATAACATTTAATACATACACACAATAACATTTCCAACTGGCAAAGCATGCTGGGAAATCCCTGCCCCCCTCAACATGGCCCCGATGTTACAATACCAAGGAGTTCCCAGACCAGCTGGGAGACATATAGTCTCGCCACCGAGTCCTGGGTCTGCCCCGTGGTCTCCTCCCAGTGGGACATGCCCGAAACACCTCAAGTGGGAGGCGTCCAGGAGGCATCCTAATCAGATGCCCAAACCACCTCAACTGACTCCTTTCAATGTGGAGAAGCAGCGGTTCTACTCTGAGCCTCTCCCGGATGACTGAGCTCCTCACCCTATCTCTGATGGAGAGTCCAGCAATCCTATGGAGAAAGCTCATTTCAGTCACTTGTATCCGCGATCTCATTCTTTCGGTCATTACCCAAAGCTCATGACCATAGGTGAGAGTAGGAACGTAGATTGACTGGTAAATCGACAGCTTTGCCTTAGAACTCAGCTCCCTCTTCACCACAACAGACCAGTACAATGTCCGCATCACTGCAGATGCTGCTCTGATCTGTCTGTCAATCTCTCACTCCATTCTCCCCTCACTCGTGAATAAGACCCCAAGATACTTAAACTCCTCCACCTGGGGCAGGAGCCTGGCTCCAACCCAGAAAGGACAATCCACCTTTTTCCAGCTGAGGTTTCATGTTTAAGACAATTCAAATTGCTTGTGGGGCATGCTGTGAGACTTTTCCACCCAGAGAAGGCAGCTGGGGAAGGGGGAAACAATGGACCGAAAGAGGAGGTGTCAGTGGGTGGTATGAGACGGCACAGTAAGGACTATGCGCCCCCCAGGGAGAGGAGTAAATGCCGGAGCCACTGGAAGAAGAAGGGTGTGAGAGCGGCGCCAGAGTTATGTCATGTTAATGTGCCATACAGGCTTTGTTCTAAACAATAATGTATTATGGTCGGAAGTTCCGGGTCTCAATGTCCGTGAACTTGTACCCCCCCCCCCTTCTCTAATGTTGTTGGCAGCCCTTCTGCTGTTCAGAGGCACCCCCTGCTACTGAACATCCAGAGGACAGGCGGCGACTAACGCCTTTTCTCTGCCTTCTCCTTAAGTCTTTGCTCCATCCTCGTAAATATATAAAGATATAAAAGAGGAATACACAAAGACCCGGGAGCTCTTTTACTGTACTGTATGTTGGAGATGGAATAAAGTTTATGTGTCGTCTAGCTTGTTGCCTCGCCTGCTTCCTTTCTCCACATTGATGACCCTAAGATGTGCCATGGAAAGTGAGCCAAACACTGCTCCGGAGACTACCTGGAGGGAGAGCACCAGCGCCGCGTGCGCTGTCTCAGTCGAGCTCCCAGAATTCTGGCTTCACAACCCAACCGCGTGGTTCTTGCACATAAAAGCCCAATTCGTACTCCGCGGGATAACAATGGACAATACCAAGTATTACTACGTGGCCGCTGCACTGGATGTGTGTGTCACTCAACAGGTGACGAGCCTGCTCCAGGAGCTGCTGGCCCAAGGAAAATATGAAGCGCTCAAGAGGATGCTTCTCCAGCGCTATACCCTTTCTGACAGTGAGAGGGCAGAGAGACTCCTAACGCGTTCGGATTTAGGGGACAGATCAGCAGTGGAGCTGATGGAGTGCATGTTGGCACTGCGGGGGAAGGACGATGAATCTTTCCTGTTCGCCCACTTGTTCCTCAGGAACCTACCGGCTACAGCGAGGGTGATCCTGGCCAACTCGCCGCGGCTGGTTGTAAAGGACTACCGTGCCCTGGCACAAGAAGCGGACCACATCATTTTGGTGACCAGAACTCTCAGCATGCAGGCAGTGGCACCGGCATGCATGAGGGACTCCAGCGAGGTCGAGGAGCCGTTCGTGGTAGCCGGGACGGACACCAGGAGACGAAGGAAGAGGGCGATCTGTTTTTATCATTGCCATTTCAGCTCAAATGCCCAATGCTGCCTGTTGCCATGCCAAATCAAGAAGACGGGAAGACAGCATGTTCGGAATTCAGTGGTAGCTGCAACCGATGGCGACAGGAGCATACTGCTTTATGTCACGGACACATGTTCGGGGAGATGGTTTTTGGTGGACTCCAGCTCCCAGAAGAGCGTCATCCTGTCAGTTAACGCAGACAGGATGGCAGCGGTCCCGAGCTCACGGCCGCCAATGGATCCACCATCAGGACATTTGGCAAACGGACACTGACGACATGCTTACACAGAAGCAACTTTCAGTGGTACTTTGAGGAAGCTGCATGTTCCGGCCCCATTTTAGGTGCAGATTTTTTATGTGCTTATGGGTTGTTAGTCGATGTTGCTAAAAGGAGATTAGTGGATGCTGTCTCTTTTACCTCACTGCCCTGTACAGCTCAGGGAGCTGGGTCGACAGCACTGGCTAACGTTATACTCCAGGGGGTAAGTACCAACATTTGCTCACACAGTTCCCAGCACTCACGGTCCCGACCTTTTCGGCTACGGTAACGAAACACGGGGTCAAACACTTTATAACGGCAAAAGGTCCGCCGGTGTTCGCGCAACTTTGGCATTTGGACGCAGCTAAACTGGCCAGCGCACGAGAGGAGTTTGCCAACTTAGAGCAGTTGGGCATCGTCAGGTGCACCAACAGTCCGTGGGCATCCCCGCTACACATGGTGCCTAAAGCTGACGGGTCGTGGTGACCGTGCAACGATTTCCAACTCTTGAATAACACCACGGAACACGATCGTTATCCCATTCCACACATCCAGGATTTTTCAGTGCACCTGATCAGACCTAAATGAAACAGTCATTGTCGGCCCCGACAGAATGCTATGATGATGATGATGATGATGACCGGGGCGCGTGTTTTTTCAAAAGTGGATCTGGTCCGCGGATACCATCAGGTCCCGGTGCACGCGGAAGACGTTCCAAAAACAGTGGTAATAACTCTCTTCGGCCTTTTCAAGTTTTTAAGCATGCCGTTCAGATTAAAAGGTGTGGCGCAGACTTTCCAGAGGATGATGGATGCAGTGCTTCACGACTTATCCTTTATTTTTGTCTACTTAGATGACATTCTGGTAGCTAGCGCGTCCAAGGAGGAGCACATCGCCCATCTCAAGACGGTTTTCCAGAGGTTGGAGGTGCATGGGCTGGTAGTTAACCCGACGAAGTGCCAGTTCGGTGTGCCAGTGATTTATTTTTTGGGCCATCGCGTTTCGCCGGAGGGCGCGATTCCGTGACCGGATAAGGTGAGCGCTGTGTTGGACTTTCCGCGTCCGCAGACCCTGAGAGCACTACAGTAGTTTTTGGAAATGGTTAATTTTAATAACCGTTTCCTTCCCCGGCAGCCCAGCTGATACAGCCGTTGTATACCATGCTTAAAAAAAAGAAGCCTGCAGAAACCATCAACTGGACTCCCAAGCTAGTCCAGGCTTTTACAAATGCCAAAACAGCACTTGCGGATGCTGCGTTGCAAGCCCACCCGGATCCGTCTGCACGGACAGTGCTCACTACAGACGCATCTGATGTTGCCATAGGGGCAGTGGTGGAGCAGTATGTCTCAGGTTAATGGCAGCTGCTCGCATTTTTCAGCCGAACTTTGCACGACAACGAACGCAAATACAGCACGTTTGATAGAGAATTGCTGGCTGTCCACCTGGCGACGCGCCAATTCCAGTTTTGGCTAGAGGGGCACGAATTCACCGCATTCATGGACCATAAGCCGCTGATGTACGTGATGTCCAAGGTCTCGGAACCATGGTCACCCCAGCAGCAACGGCATTTGGCCGCGATTTCAAAGTTTACTACCGACATTCGACACATCACCGGTAAGCTCAACGTCATGGCCGATTGTCTGTCATGAGCGTTAGTCTCCCCGTCTACATGGGAATAGATTTCCCTGCGATGGCTGTGGAGCAAGCTGGGGACGCGGACATTTGCGCAATCCAGTCTGCACCTACTGGGTTAAGGCTGGAGAGCAGGGTGGTGCAAGAAGGGTGCCCTCCCTTGCTCGGCGACATCTCCACCAGCCACCCACGCCCGGTGGTTATGAGCTCTTGGCGTCATTGCATTTTTGAGTCTGTCCACTCCCGCTTTGGTGAAGCTAATGGGGGTGAAATTCATCTGGCCGTGCTTGCGCAAGGATGTGAAAGAATGGGCTGCAGCTTGCGTTGCATGCCAGCAGGCCAAAGTGCACAAGCACACCAGAGTCCTCCTCGAGCTGTTCCAAATCCCGGCCAGGAGGTTCGACCACGTCCACGTGGATTTGGTGGGACCCCTCCCGCTGTCGCAAGGTTTCATGCACCTTTTAACAATCGTGGACTGCACCACGCGCTGGCCTGAAATGGTCCCGCTGTCTTCTACCATGTCTGCAGAAGTGGCTCATGCTTTTTTGTCAGCTTGGCTTGAGCGATTCGGATCCCCGTGGGAGATCATTTCCGACAGGGGTCCACAATTCGTTTCGGAACTCTGGTCTGCAATGGCCCAGAGCCTGGGGGTCAAAATTCACCACACTACCACGTACAACCCCCGGGCTAACGGGTTATGCAAACGTTTTCATAGGTCACTTAAAGCAGAGTTCAGAGCTTCGCTCATAGATACAAATTCTTTTAGGGTTGTGCTTCACACCTAAGGAGGATTTGGCAGCCTCCCCGGCAGAACTCGTTTTTTCTCAGCCGCTGTGGCTCCCCAGAGAGTTTTTACCGGAAAACCCCGCACCCGAGGCTGATCTTCCCACGCAATTTTTGCACAGTATGGAGGCTTTTAACGTACCTGGTCCTGCCCACCATTGTTTTCCCCGCACCTTTGTCCCAAAAAGCTTGCAGAACGCCAGTTTTGTTTTAGTCAGGCACGATGCGCACTGGACCCCGCTGCGCCCATCATACGACGGACCGTTCAGGGTGTTGGAACCTGGGGTGAAGCATTTTGTGTTAGACTCGGGGGGATGTAGGGAGACCATCTGCATCGACAGGCTGAAGCCCACTTTTGTGTTGGCAGATGAGCAGTTAGTGTTGGCCCAAGCTCCCCGGCACGGACGCCCACCGTTGGTGGCTCCGCAAGTTGGTGATCCCTTGGCATGGACCTGCGCTGGGGAAGCTGATGTGTTTTCTCCCCCTCCCTTTTTCCCTCCACAGACTGACGTGCCCTCCTGTACACCCCACCAGCAGGGCGGTTCGACTGGATCGGCGACCCCCCACTACAGCCACTATGGGCACTGGCTCAAGCCCAAAGGACGGGGGGGGATAGAGCCCTTTCTGGGTGTTCGGGGGGGGGGGGCTGTGTGGGGGCATGGTGTGGGACTTCTCCACCCAGAGAAAGCAGCTGGGGAAGGGGGGAACAATGGACTGAAAGAGGAAGTGTCACTGGGGGGTATCAGACAGAACAGTAAGGATTATGCGCCCCCTCCCGGGGAGGGGAGTAACTGCTGCAGCCACTGGAAGAAGAAGGGTGTGAGAGCGGTGTCGGCGTTATGTCATGTTAATGTGTCACACAGGCTTTGTTCTAAACAACAATGTATTATGGTCGGAAGTTCCGGGTCTCAATGCATGGTATTAAAGATATAAAAGATGAATGCACAGAGACCCAGGAGCTCTTTTACTGTACTGTATGTTGGAGAAGGAATAAAGTTTCCGTGTCGATCCTGCTCATTGCCTCACCTGCTTCCTTTCGCCATATGCTTTACATTAAACATTAAAGCATTACAGCAAGTTGCAAAAGAAACACATACGAATTTAAAAGCAAACTAATAAAGAAACAGAAACAGAAACAAGCTAAAAAATGAGGGGCGGCTAAAAAGTTCATAGTGGTCAGATTTGACCAAATGTGGTTTATTTTCCAACCACAGGGATCCAAGTGCTGCAACACCAATGTAAGAAGTGTGTGGACCGAAGGGGAGACTATGTTGAAACGATGTTGAGACCATGTTGATGTGACTACAAAAATGTCAAGAAAAGCTTACTAGAACAGCTGAACTTTATTTGGGGTTAATCAGAGGCACTTTAAATGGCGGCAGGTTTGTGCTGACTCACATTTAACATGAGTTTGAATGTGATTGGTTAATTCTGAACACAGCCACATCCCCAGTTATAACAGGGTGTGCATATTTATGCATCCAGGTTATTGTAAGTTTTTTATTTTTCCCCTTAAAAGATTTCACTTTGTTTTTCAATTGGGTTGTATGGGTTGTAGGTCAGATTAATGGTGGAAAAGTTTTGAAATGATTTATGTTGGTCATTTTTTTTACATCACAAAAACCTGGCATTTGAACAGGTTGTTATGTCCACAAACCCGGTAATGAAGACGGAGGAGTGTGCAACTGTGCAGGAACTGAACTTTATTACATAAAATACCAAATATACAGTACATGTGACTGAGCCCTGAGCTCCTATCTGTGCCCTGAGTGAGAGTGTCGACAGAAGACCCGTAACATAGGAGGCTCCTCCCTTATGTACAGTATGTCAGCGTGATGACGGCACCAGCCTGCTATGTCATCATGCCGCTGTGTTATAAAATCCTTTTATAACATTCATCTGTCCCCCTTGGAAGAAACACAGAACATGTGGCTTATATTATTCATATATCCATACCTACAGATGGGGATGGTGGCTTCTGGTGGGTGCTTGGTCAGGAAAGATATTGTAAAATGGAGTCAAGATTAAGTTTACATTAAAATCAAGCGAATGGTGGTTTTACAGAGAGTTTGGCAGGGAGGGGGTGATGAATGGAGGTTGGAGTTTGGCTCCGATTGGGAGTTGGGCTCGGGGAGGTGGGAGTTCTTAGGTATTTAAGAGAAAAAGAAAAAGGCATTAAATTACAATTGCATAAACAAATTGCGAGTTATCTGCTCTGTGTTCAGAGAGCAGTGAACATACATATGTACACATGTATGTTCACTGCACATATGTTCACATATGACTGGCGCCTAGCGGCTGCCCCGGCCTTGGATGCGCTCTACAGAGCGTGCCCAAATGCCAAGTCACGTTTCGTTACCTTGTATTCATACATGTGTAATGACAATAAAGTTGAATCTCATCTCTCATATGTATAGACATAAGTGGAATGTTTAGAGATTGCATATGTAGAATGACCTCACGTCTCAGAGCAGGACAAGAGGTCTCGACCACCGGCGAAGATCAAGGAGCAGACGGAGTCGCAGCGGTGGAGACCTGATCAAACTTCCTGACCACCCAGGGTCAGGTGGAGGAGAGAGAGGACAATGGAGAGGGATTACTCTAATGCGGGATGTCAGCTTTGCAATGTCTTTTGTTGAGTGTGGGTATAAGTATGAAGGTCTGACTGCGCTCGACCTCTCTTATTCTGCTTCTGCATCGAGGTGAGACATGTTAGGGACTGGAAGCTGATAATAAAACTTGATTTATAACTTGATTTATAAAATCACATCGCTTCTTCATTTCAAGCTCCCTACAGAACACTTTATTAATTACAACCCTCCCCAGTTTAGTACCCATAAAGCCTTATTCATGCTGCATTTCCCCTCTAGTCCGCTTCGGTCCACGTGTGCTTTGGACAAGCTCGGCATGCACGCTTCTTCATTTCAAGCTCCCTACATTGGTGACCAGATGTGAGGATGGACCAAAGATGTTCTCCCGCTACAAGCTCATCAGAGGCGACCCAGGCAAGCGCCGTCGCCAACGCAGACAGGGGAACAGATGGAAGACGTTCCCCCACAGCAGAATCGTCAGAGAGGGCTCAACCGAGCACCATCCCCAGCCGCGAGAACGGAAGAAAGGCGTTCTCGCCCGGCAGACACATCAGAGACGGCCCAGGCAAGTGCCGTCACCGTCAAACTCCCAGAGTTCTGGCAAAACGACCCGAGCTCGTGGTTCCAGCAAGCTGAGGCTCAGTTTGCACTGGCGGGGATAACGGCGGATGAAACAAAATTTTACCACATCGTTGCCAGACTCGATGCCGCCACATCAAGGTGCGCGCGGAGCGTGATACAACAACCACCCGCCCACGACAAGTACAAAGAACTGAAGGCGACCCTCATCGAGAGCTTCGTCCCCTCGGCCGAGGAAAGAGCAGGGAGGATTCTGGCGACTCACGGCCACAGAGGACACAGACCGATGGCCCTCATGGAAGACATGCTGCAGCTGAGGGAGGCAGACAATGACAACTTCCTCTTTCAACATATCTTCCTCAGCACTCTGCCGTCGCACATGAGAGGGACCCTGGCCAACATGCAGTGCAGCACCCAGCAGGACTTCCGCGCGCTGGCCCGAGAAGCGCAGCAGCTCATCAACTCCTGCGGTGAACAGATGGCCACAGCAGCATCTGCAGATCTCGGCGCGGAAGCCCAGAGCAGCGGAGAACCGCAGACAACAGAGCAGAGCCCGCCCACCATGGCAGCGACGCAACCAAGGCGCAGCAAGCGGAACGACCTCTGCTATTATCATCAACGTTTCGCCAAGAGGGCGTACAAATGCGCGCCCCCCTGCAATTTCAAGAGCTCAGGAAAACGCCAAGGCCCGGAACCTTTAGCAGCTACGGCTCTCGGCGAGACAAACAAGCTGCTCTACGTGACTGACGGACACTCCGGGAGACAGTTCCTCATCGACACTGGAGCTCAGGTGAGCTTCATCACCCCGTCCAACGCAGACCGGGCAATGGGACCTCGTGGAAATGGAGCGATGGCAGCTAACGGCTCGATCATCGACACCTTCGGTGAAAGAAACCTACCTCTGTCCATTCACGGCCGCAACTATAGGTGGACATTTATTATAGCGGCGGTGAGTTTTAACTTGTTGGGTGCTGATTTCTTGTGTGCTCATGGGTTGTTAGTCGATCTTGCAAATAGACGCTTGGTTAATGCACCATTTTCTTCTATCCCCTGCTCAGCTCGAGTCTCTCCACCACCCGTGCAGACCAGCGTCACCACAGCAGGAGGTAAGTTTGACCAACTCCTCACCCAATTTCCAGCACTCACAGTTCCATTGCCAGACAAAGTGCGCGCGGTAGCAAATTTCCCACGATCACAAACGGTCAGTTCGCTACAAGAATTTTTAGGAATGGTGAATTTTTACAACCGTTTCCTCCCCCGCGCAGCTCAACTCATGCAGCCCCTATATGCCACGCTCAGAAAACAAAAGCCCTCCAACGCGGTCGAATGGACCCCGGAGCGGGAACGCACCTTCGCGGAAGTAAAAAGTGCACTAGCGAATGCCACATTGTTGGTTCACCCTGACCCCTCGGTCCGCATAGCGTTAACCACAGACGCTTCAGACCTGGCCATAGGGGCAGTCGTAGAACAGCATGTTGGCGGAACCTGGCAACCGTTAACATTTTTTAGTAAATCTTTAAACCAAACCGAGTGCAAATACAGCACTTTTGACAGGGAGCTGTTAGCGCTTCATTTATCCATCCGCCACTTCCAGTTCTGGCTGGAAGGGCGGCGTTTCACGGCTTTTATAGACCACAAACCACTCACTTTTGCGATGGCTAAAATTTCAGAACCATGGTCAGGCAGGCAACAAAGACAACTAGCCGCAGTTTCAGAGTTCACCACAGATATTCGACATGTGGCAGGCAAGCTTAATGTGGTAGCAGACTGCCTCTCCCGCGCTGTGACATCGTCAGAGCGCGAGGAAGCAGATTATACTACCGCAGCCGCAGAACTCATGGCCAACGCGGACGCGTACGCGGCCCCAATCCACGTAGGGATAGATTACGCGGCCATGGCAGCGGAACAAAGCAGTGACGCGGACGTGCGCGCGCTCCAGTCTGGACCAATAGGGTTAAGACTGGAGGAAAGGGGTTTGCGTGACGGCGTTCCCCCCCTAATCTGCGATGTGTCAACCGGCCGGCCTCACCCGGTGGTTCCAGCTGCGTGGCGCCGCCGCATTTTTGACTCGGTTCACTCCCAGGGGTGCGCGCCTCGGTTAAAATGGTTGCGGAGAAGTTTGTTTGGCCGGACCTGCGTAAAAATGTAAAGGAATGGGCAAGGACTTGCATGTCTTGCCAATGCGCCAAAATACACAAACACACAAAAGCTCCTCTAGAACCTTTCCGAATTCCAGCCAGGGGGTTTGACCACGTACACGTCGACCTCGTGGGCCCACTACCGTCATCGCAAGGGTTCACACACCTGTTAACAATGGCAGACTGTACTACGTGCTGGCCGGAGGCGGTCCCGCTGGCGTCAACCACAGCCGCAGAAGTCGCTTGCGTTTTTTTAACAAACTGGGTGGCGCGTTTCGGCGTCCCATCGGACATCACATCCGATAGGGGGCCTCAATTTGTCTCAGAGCTGTGGTCAGCCATGGCCAGCAGCTTAGGGGCGACAATTCATCGCACCACCGCGTATCACCCTCAGGCTAATGGGTTATGCGAGCGTTTTAATAGGTCTTTAAAGGCCGCCCTCAGGGCCTCACTAACGGATACAGAATTGGGTGAATAAACTTCCCTGGGTTTTATTAGGGTTGCGTTCTGCGCCTAAGGAGGATCTAGACGCCTCCCCGGCAGAATTAGTTTTTGCACAACCTCTCAGGCTCCCAGGTGAGTTCTTACCAGAACATCCAGAGCCCGGGCACCTACCAGCCCTGAGGCCCCTAAGCAGCATGGGACCGGACACGCTCCCCGGACCCGTACATCACTCTTTTCCGCGGGTTTTTGTCCCCCAAGCTTTGAAAAACGCCGAGTTCATTTTTGTTAGGCACGAAGCTTTAAAACCAACCCTCCGCCCTCCATACGACGGACCATACAGAGTGCTGGAACCTGGTGATAAGCATTTTGTGCTTGATTTAGGGGACAGAAAAGAAACAGTCAGCATTGACAGACTTAAACCTGCTTTCTTGTTGAGCGACGAGCCTGCACGGGTGGCGAGAGCGCCTCGGCGGGGTAGACCCCCCAAGAGAAAAGACTCAGCCTTCCTGCAGGGAACAAATAACCACTCTCCTCCCCAAGCTGCAGATCCCTTAGAGGACGGTCCCGCCAGGATGCCAAAGCGGGCCTACAGCAGATTCGGGAGAAGATTAAAACCCAGACGACACATAGACTGATGTAAAATTGACAAAGAGTTGTTAACTATGTTATCGGATTGTGCCGTTGCAGTTTTAAGGCTGACTTGTGACATTAATTATACTGTTGTTATTACCACTGAATTTTTAACAGGATCATGCTGCATAACTTGAAGGTTAACATGACTGCTGAAGATATTTTTTCCTTTTTCCTGTCGAGATGTATAACAGTATAATATGTCATGGATGTTATCTTAAGCTGTAAACTTAATTTGATTGTCCTTTTCTTAGACGTTTGGGGGGGGGCTGTGGCTTATATTATTCATATATCCATACCTACATATGTATAGACATAAGTGGAATGTTTAGAGATTGCATATGTAGAATGACCTCACGTCTCAGAGCAGGACAAGAGGTCTCGACCACCGGTGAAGATCAAGGAGCAGACGGAGTCGCAGCGGTGGAGACCAGATCAAACTTCCTGACCACCCAGGGTCAGGTGGAGGAGAGAGAGGACAATGGAGAGGGATTACTCTAATGCGGAATGTCAGCTTTGATATGCAATGTCTTTTGTTGAGTGTGGGTATAAGTATGAAGGTCTGACTGCACTCGACCTCTCTTATTCTGCTTCTGCATCGAGATGAGACATGTTAGGGACTGGAAGCTGATAATAAAACTTGATTTATAAAATCACATCGCTTCTTCATTTCAAGCTCCCTACAGAACACTTTATTAATTACAACCCTCCCCAGTTTAGTACCCATAAAGCCTTATTCATGCTGCATTTCCCCTCTAGTCCGCTTCGGTCCACGTGTGCTTTGGACAAGCTCGGCATGCACGCTGTGCTGTACATGCTCACTTTTTTTTATCTACCCAGGCCAAGTGGTTGATGCATGCCCACAACCATCATTTGTAGTTTCACTCCTACCCTATAGGTAGCGCCAATGCGCTGATGCACCAGGATTTTCACCAGCAAAGAAACGCGAGAGCAACGCACATCAACAACAATGCCGTCATTTAACTGTCACCCAGAGGAAGAGGAGCTGCTGTTACTATATTCTGCGGCAGAATTACAAAAAGTATGTTTATTCTCGTCTTCCACCTCCTCGTTGTCTTCTTCGTCTACTTTGTCTTTGTATGTTCTGTCTATATCACCACCTCGTGAAAGGGACGTTCAGTCTTGCGCATGCGCTGTCAGTGGGTTCAGGTCGTGGGCAGGCAGCGCAGTCACAAAATTTGGGCTGCACGCGGTCGTCTGCGGTCAAGCACTCCAGACACTAGCGGACTGGAGACGATGACATACATTTCGTCACATGATGTTTCTGGTTGCACAAACATGGATAGCAGAGGTGCAGCTTGAATCCAGCTTAACATCCTGAATTAGGGTCAGCGGGTGGACCGCCGCTGGACCCAACGCGGCAAAGTGGATTATTCTGCCGCTTGTCTGCCAGTCAGGCTCCTATCTAAACAGTACTTTTTTTCCATAGTCTTCCATGGGGAAGGTGGTTCTGCTGGAGGGGCCTTGTCACTGGCTTGTGGTGGACACGCCCCTGGTGGCACCAATTTCAGCAGGCCCGGATGCCATCCCTCTGGAGCCATGGCACCCTCGTCAACACTGTCCCGGCCTGGATCTCACACCAGCTGGATCGGCTCCGACGCCGCATCCCAATCTGCAGCACCTGCTTTCACCTCCCACGGACAGGTGACTCACCGTCCCGATCCTGCTTTCAGCTGTGCCGCTATCTTCATACGTGTCAGTGGCGGTGACTATATCGGAATAACGTGAGACTGAAGCTGCATTCAACTGAGCACCGAACTGACTTTATTATACAAAACAACTCAATATATTCTCTAGCCGTAGCCCACCTGATGTCATCACTCTCAACCCCGGCCATGCTACAGCAAGCCCCATAAGTCAAATCCCCACACAACATTCCCCCCCACGCACACACACACAAAAATGGAGAACCCCCATGACATAAATAACAAACATGTTTTGTTTTTGTTTTTTTCCACTGAGCAGCCAAAACTCAGTCAACCAAATGGCTGTCTGGGCAGACTACCAGAATGCTACACCCGTATTGGTGCAGATTATTCTGCCGCCCATTCCCAACACACATTAGCTAATGCTGTCTTTAACACATAGTCCTCCGGGTATCTGGGCCTTTGACGTGTTCTAGCTGAGCGTCCCCTAGAAGGGGATCCTGCTCCAGGCACCATCGGCCGCACCTGCAAGTCCTTAACGCCCGCATCCAATGAGTCCCAACCCATACCAGTCCATTCTGCTGTAGCTCCTGAACTCTGTTCGGGCGGGGACCTCCTGAGGTGACTGGAGTGCCACCGTGACCCGTCCGAAAGCTCGAAAGTGTCCCAGCCCCACCGCCTCACAATCTGTAGGGGCCCCGTCCAGAAAGGTTGCAGTTTATGCATGCGGTTAGGATGTTTGTTCCAAACTCGGTCTGACACCCCCAGTCCGTGAGCTCTTGCCCTGTACTTCCTGTTGAACCGTCGCTTCATCTTTCGCTGTTGAGCAAGGACCCGGTCCCATGGAAAAACTGTATTCCCTGGAGAAGGGGTCGTGGGTGGTTTCAGTAGGTCTAAAGGCAGGTGGAGATCACACCCCAGCATGAGTTTTGCCGGGGAACATCCTGTTGTAGCATGGCCCGTTGCCCTGTAGGGGAGGAGTGTGCTCTGGAGAGTGTCCGGAAACATGAATCCGTCCATTAAGCGAGCTCTCAGTCCGTTTTTCAGGGTCTTGTTAAAACGCTCTATGCCCCCATTGGCTTGGGGGTGATAGAACATGGTTTTGATGTGTTCCACGCCCCTAGCATCCAAAAACTACTCAAACATCCCAGAGGTGAACTGTGGGCCATTGTCTATAGTGATTGCGTTCGGGACCCCCATCTGGTGAACAATGACGAGAGGAAGCCCATAACCACATCCATCATGATTGAATTAGTGGGCAACACCTCTGGCCATTTAGATCAGGATTCAGATCATAGACCACAAGCAGAAACCGGCTGTTCCGGGGTGCTGCGTGTAGCTCACCGCAGATGTCTAATTGTACAGTGGTACCTCTACTTACGAATTTAATTCGTTCCGGAAGAATTCTCGTAACGTGAAAAATTCGTAAGTAGAGGCGCGTTTTACATGTAAATGCCGTAATCCATTCCAAGCCCCCAAAATTCGGGCATAAATTTTTTATAAATCATAAAAACGCATCAAAACATGTAACAAATACATGTTACAATTAGATTACTGCACAATAAACATTAAATGAGAGTTTAAAATGAGAGAAAGAATAATAAAAGAGAATAATAAAAGAGAAAGAATAATAAAAATTATGTTCATTTACCCTTTAACTGCTATCGTCGTCGACGTCGTCACCGTTTGCCTTCTTTGGTTCATGTTCTGATCCAAGGACGTTTGCTTTTGTCGGCTTGTAAGTGCTTCGTTTTGTTTTAATACCGTGCTGATCGTTGATGTATTACGGCCATATTCTTTGGCGAGATCAACCAAACGCATAAAGTTTTGGAAAAAAAAAAAAAACTTCGTGGCCAATGGGATACCAGGAAGATGCTAGGCGATAGCCAATGGCAGAGCAGCTACAGGTATGTTTACGTTCGGTAAACTACGGAAGCTGCGAGGAGCGCGTACTTTTTTGCCTTTCGTATCCTGAAATTTCGTTCGTAACTAGAGGCAATATTTTCCCGTTGAGGCGTCTCGTAACCTGAAAATTCCGTATGTAGAGACGTTCGTAAGTAGAGGTACCACTGTATGTGCTTCCAAGGGCCCTCTGGGTACGGTAATGGTCACAGGGGTGGGGGTGGGGGGTGTCCATGGGTCTTCCCGCTCTCCAAGCATGGGACACAGTTCTTTACCATAGTTTCAATGTCCTTATCAATACCAGGCCACCAAACTGAGTCCCTGTACCACTGCTTCACCCTTCAGAACCCCTGCCATCAGCTGGAATCCCCCAAACTCGATGGAGTCTGCCGCAAAGATGCACTCTTCCCCTTTCAATGTGACTCTGTGCTCCTGTAGCACCTTCATCACCCGGCCCAAATGACCATCGTGCTGAGCCGTGCACGACGATGGTATGCCACCACACCCTTGAGGCCAGCCAGAATCGTGGACATGATCTTTTGAAAACAGCTGGGTGCTGAGCTCAGACCAAAAGGCATGCGGGTGTACCTGAAAATGCCCAGTGGGTCATGAACGCCGTCAAGTTCCTGCTGGATGGAGAGGCACCTGCAGGTAACCCTGGCAAAGATCCAGCTTTGTGAACACCTTTGAGCCACTGAATGTTGCGGTGAGCTTCTCCACCGCGGGAAGCAGATACTTGTCTGGGACAATTGCCTTATTCACCATCCTAAGGTCAATACACAGCCGGATGCCACCCGTCGTTTTTCCGGCCACCATGATGTTTGATATCCAAGGTGAAGCATCCACCCTCTCAATAATGCCAGTTTCAAGCAATCTGTTCAGTTACACCCTGACATCATCCCGCAGAGCGAGGGGGAGCCACCATAATGCTTGAATTTTTGGTGTCACGCTTGGATCGATGAGCGGGCGGTGGTAGAACACCTTAATGCATCCAAGGCCCATGAACAACCCCAGCCAGCGGGCATGCCATTCGGGGAACACTGTCAGTACCGTTGAGCCCCATGAGTCGGTGATGGAGAATCCCAGTTCACCCAGTAGATCAATCCCCAGCAAGTCAGTCCCCTGGCATGAAACCTGAAAGGTGAATGCGGGAACAATCTTTAACCCACATTTCACTGAGAAGCTGACCGCGTCCGCCATTTCAATTTCGGTGTGACCATACCCAAACATTTTCATCGCCCCTGCATTGATGGTTTTGCCCGGAAAAAGTCTTTTTAAAGTAGCCATACTTAATATGGACGGTTCCAAGGTTGTCATAGCCAGGAGCGGCACTGGGGTTAAGCTCCCAGTGCTCATAAAATGCTCCTTATGGCGTGCGTCTCGAAAAGCCTCTGACAACTAAGTCCAACTCCTAGCCTGCTCGTGTGGTTTAGTCTCTAAGCCCGGCGGAACTGCTTTTACTAATAGGAGAAGGGGCGAGGGCGGATCTCTGGCGCCTTAAAACCAGATGCTTCGGGTAGATGGTGGCTCGTCAACCTGGGAAGGTAGCCCATCTAGGGGAAGGTAAACCCTGATTTCAAACCTCTGCTGCCTTGCGGCATACCCGGTCACGGGAAAGGCTTTGGGAGTCAACCCTGAGGAAAAATCCAGAGTCGGAGCCCCTAAGGCAGTTCTATGTTGTGCTCAACATCGTTCTGGCAGCTCCTGCAACGGCGCTGGTGCCAAACTGTAGCAGCCCTGCTGTTCCTTTGGATTCATCAGTGACGTGGAGAGGGGGGACATGCTGCATGGGCAACATCTTGTCCTCCATATCTTCCTGCCCAGGCTTGAATCCTACCAACGCCCAACGCTGGAAGGTAGAACACCGGATCACTGGAGAGGACACTCCAGCTTTGCCTTTGGCGTAGACAAAACACGGGGAATGACAGTTACCGGTTATAAGCCACTGCTCAATTGGCGTAGAGCGTGGCACCAGGGGTTGTTCCCGACGGTGGGAGGGATAATCAGATCTCACTGGACAGCTACCGCCCACCTCAAGCTGGGCAGCCCCCAGCCAATAAGGTGTTGTCCCGCCACAGCTTGCTTTCCTCATTGGGTGCATGGGGATAAGGAGAAATCCAAACAGCAGGCTGAGAACCTTCGCACCAGGCAAGACAATAAAACAAAAGAGACCAACTCTAAAACTGGGAACTTGGAACGTCCGCACTATGATGACAGGACTCGCTGCTAACCTCAAGGACATCAACGACACCAGGAAGACTGCCATCATCAATAATGAGCTGAAGAGACTGGGAGTGGATATCGCCACTCTCCAGGAAACACGGTTAGCTGATGCAGGCACACTGAGAGAGAAGGACTACACGTTCTACTGGCAGGGAAAGGGCAGTGACGAACACAGGGAACATGGAGTGGGCTTCGCAGTGAAGAACACTTTGCTGAAGATGGTGGAACCGGGCAGCACTGGCTCTGCACGACTCCTCACCCTCCGCCTGAACACCACTCAAGGCCCAGTCACCCTCGTCAGTGTGTATGCTCCAACACAGACAGCCACACCAGAGGCAAAAGACGAGTTCTACGAGAATCTCGCAACAACTGTCAGGATCATCCCAACTCTGAACAACTCATTCTCCTTGGAGACTTCAATGCCAGAGTGGGTGCTGACCACGACTCCTGACCCTCCTGTCTTGGACCTTTTGGCGTGGGCAGAATGAACGACAATGGACAGCGGCTGCTCGAGTTCTGTACATATCACGATCTGTCCATCACAAACTCGTTCTTCAAGACCAAGCCCCAACACAAGGTTTCCTGGCAACATCCGCGCTCAAAGCACTGGCACCAGCTAGACTTGATCCTGACCAGGCGCACCTCACTGAAGAATGTGCTAATCACCCGTTCGTTCCAGAGTGCAGATTGCGACACAGACCATTCATTGGTGTGTTGCAAGGTCAAGCTACAGCTGAAGAAATTCCATCGTGCTAGACAACCTGGAAAGGCACGGATTGACATCAGCAAGATGGCCCAACCAGAACTTGTTGAGCAGTTTGCCTCCACCTTTGAGAAGGAACTTGGTGTACCACAAGGAGGAGAATCTGCAAAGCAGAAGTGGGAAGAGCTGCGAAACACCATCTACCGCACAGCCTTGGCTACCTTTGGGAGGAAGACCTCGAAGTCACAGGACTGGTTTGATGCCAAGTTGACTGAGATGACCCCCGTCATTGAAGCCAAGCGCTCAGCACTTGCTGAGTACAAGAAGTACCCAAACGAGAAGAATCTCCAGATTCTCAGGGCTGTGAGAAGCAAAGTTCAGCAGACTGCTCGGCGCTGTGCCAACGAGTACTGGACTCAGCTCAGCCAAGACATTCAAACCGCTGCCATAACAGGGAACATCCGTGGTATGTACGATGGCATCAAGAAAGCACTTCGTCCGGCTGAGAGCAAGACGGCCCCCCTCAAATCTTCCACTGGGGAGATGATCACAGAGAAGAACAAGCAGATGGAGAAATGGGTGGAACACTACTCCGACCTCTACTCTAGACAGAACACCATGACACCGTCGGCCCTTGATGCCATCGACTGCCTGCCATCCATGGACGAACTTGACGCCGAGCCAACCATCGACGAACTCAGTAAGGCCATTGATAGCTTGGCCGCTGGCAAGGCACCCGGCAACGACGGCATACCCCCTGACCTGATCAAGCACTGCAAGACCGCCCTACTGCTGCCATTGCATGACGTCCTCTGCCAGTGCTGGAAGGAAGGTGCCGTACCACAGGACATGAGGGACGCCAAGATCATCACCCTCTACAAAAACAAAGGGGAGAGAAGCGACTGCAACAACTACAGGGGCATTTCCCTCCTCAGCGTTGTTGGCAAAGTCTATGCACGAGTTGTTCTCGTTCGTCTACAGAAGCTTGCCGAACGTGTCTACCCCGAGTCTCAGTGTGGCTTCTGCGCTGAGCGATCGACGGTAGACATGATATTCTCCATCCGCCAACTCCAGGAGAAATGCAGAGAACAGAACATGCCTCTGTACGTCGCCTTCATCGACCTCACCAAAGCGTTCGATCTGGTCAGCAGAGAGGGCCTTTTCAAGATCCTGCCAAAGATAGGATGCCCACCAAAGTTGCAAAGCCTCATCGAATCGTTTCACACCAACATGCAGGGGATAGTGCAGCACGATGGCAACGTCTCAGAGCCTTTCAACATACGCAGCAGAGTGAAACAGGCCTGTGTACTTGCGCCAACCCTCTTTGGGATTTTCTTTGCTATGCTCCTGAGGCATGCCTTCAGCACAGCAACAGAGGGAATCTACCTGCACACAAGATCTGACGGCAGGCTTTTCAACCTTGCCCGCCTGAAAGCCAGAACCAAAGTACGCGAGGCTCTAATCAGAGACATGCTGTTCACAGACGACGCTGCAGTCGCAACCCACACACAGCAGGAGCTTCAGACCCTGATGGACCGCTTCTCCCAGGCATGCAAGGACTTCGGGCTTACCATCAGCCTGAAGAAGACTAACGTCTTGGCGCAAGGCACGGAAGCACCACCAACCATCACCATTGATGACTACAAGCTGGAGGTCGTGAATCAGTTCACGTACCTGGGGTCCACGATCAGCAACAACCTCTCCCTTGATACAGAGATCAACAAGAGGATTGGAAAATCACCCTTCACACTCGCTCGCCTCACCACACGAGTGTGGGAGAATCCCAAACTCTCTGTCAAGACGAAAATGGCAGTGTACAACGCCTGCGTCATCAGCACACTGCTCTATGGGAGTGAGACGTGGACAACATACGCCCGGCAGGAAAAGAGACTGAACTCCTTCCACTTGCGCTGCATTCGCCACATCCTGGACATATCCTGGCAGGACAAAGTGCCCAACATAGAAGTCCTGTCCTGCGCCGGCCTTCCCTCCATGTTCACTCTACTCAGGCAGCGCAGGCTCCGCTGGCTAGGCCACGTTCACCGTATGGAGGATGGCAGAATCCCCAAAGACGTCCTCTACGGAGAACTGGCAACTGGCAGGAGAGACGTTGGCCACCCACAGCTGCGCTTTAGAGACGTCTGCAAGAGAGACATGAAGGCCCTGGATATCAACACAGAGCGCTGGGAGGACCTTGCAACGGACCGCTGCAAATGGAGAGGCACCCTGACCAGACAGCTCAAGGCGGGTGAAGAGAGACTGACTGCTGCAGCAGATGAAAAAAGGACCCGCAGGAAGAACCGCCACAGACCCAGCAGCACGGAGACCACCCACAAGTGTGACCTGTGTGACAGGGACTGTCATTCGCGCATCGGCCTGTTCAGCCACAGGCGGTGCTGTTCCAGCAGAGTAGACGTTTAGGATTCTCTTCCATGGTCATCATAGACCGACGGAGGCCGACGACTTAATATGGACTTACCGGCTCCTGAGTCCACCATTAGCGGCACATCAACTCCGTCCAGCTGCAGGATGTACCACTTTAATGGTCCCTTCTTTGTGCCCGCTACACACACCTGCGTCATGCCCTCAGGCTCCACCGCCGATGGTTTAGTAATGATAGTGCAGGCCCTGTCCTGCGCCACAGTCTGCCGCCTTTTGGGGGTCTGCCCCAAAGAGTTAGCTATGTTGCTAACGGCCAGTCTTGGAGGAAAAACTTGACTAGCTGCGTTCTCTTTAGCCTATACAGTAGGCCCAGCTAGGCGGTGGACTCAATCTGCCTAGGTAGTTCAACCACCTTCTCTAGTGTGAGAACATCCTCAGTCAGCGTCAGTTTGTCCTTCAGCCACTCGTTGCTCATACCGTGAGCTAGCTTGTCTCAGACTAGCTCCTCCTCAATAGGCCCAAAGGCGCACTCTCTTGCTAAGTTACGGTGTTCCATAATGAAGGACTGGGTGGACTCACCAGCTCGCTGTCGGTGGTCAAAAAACTTATATCTTCACGCCATCATGTTGGAGTGGTCTCTGAAGCAACAGTCGATTAAGTCCAGACCTTCCTTCAGTGATCCGCTGCCACACAGCCCAAAGAATATCCGCTGGCCCTCCTCACCAAGGCAGTGAACGAGTAGGCTCCTCCGTCTCTCTTCATCGGCGCCACTCAGACCAGCCGCAGCCACATACACTTCGAATGTCTCCTGCCAGAGGCCCCATGGTATAGCTGGCATGCCCGGAGACTGGAAGAATGGAGGTGGTTGTCTAATGCACGCTCCCATGGTTTATCCTCGTCGCCAAATGCTATGTTGGAATAACATGAGACTGAAGCTGCATTCAACTGAGCACCGAACTGACTTTATTATACAAAACAACTCAATATATTCTCTAGCCATAGCCCGCCTGAATCATCATCCTCAACCCCCTGGCCAGGCTACGGCAAGCCCCATAAGTCAAATCACTACACAAAAGTGACAATGTAACAGCTGACTGTTTGAAGAGAACTGTGAAAGGGTGTGCAAAAAGGGTCAGCAACATTTGCATTGTTTAAGGAAACTTGCACGCTTCCAAATTGACTGAACCATAATGACAATGTTTTATCGGGCTTTTATTGAATCTGTTTTATCCTTTTCTTTAGCGTCATGGTTTGGTCAGACAAAACTGAAATAGAGGAAATCCTTGGATCTCCAGTCGTTTGCTTGGTGAGTCACAGCTGAGCCTGACATCCCTGTACACCAGACAGGTACAGAGGATGGCTACCTCCATTTTAAATGATGACTCCCACCCTTTGCACTGCCACTTTCAGCTTCTTCCCTCCAGACGGAGGTTTGCTGTCCCAAAAAGTAAAACTCAGAGCTACAAAAACAGCTTTGTTCCTGCTGCTGTCAAAGAGTTGAACAAGATGTAACAATCTTGTCTCTTGTCAGCCTCCGTCAGTCTATGATGACCATGGAAGAGAATCCTAAACGTCTACTCTGCTGGAACCACACCGCCTGTAGCTGAACAGGCCGATGCACGAATGGCAGTCCCTGTCACACAGGTCGCACTTATGGGTGGTCTCCGTGCTGCTGGGTGTGTGGCAGTTCATCCTGCGGGTCCTTTTTTCATCTGCTGCAGCAGTCAGTCTCTCTTCACCCGCCTTGAGCTGTCTGGTCAGGGTGCCTCTCCATTTGGAGCGGTCCGTTGCAAGGTCCTCCCAGTACTCTGTGTTGATCTCCAGGGCCTTCATGTCTCTCTTGCAGATGTCTCTAAAGCGCAGCTGTGGGCGGCCAACGTCTCTCCTGCCAGTTGCCAGTTCTCCGTAGAGGACGTCTTTGAGGATTCTGCCATCCTCCATACGGTGAACGTGGCCTAGCCAGCGGAGCCTGTGCTGCCTGAGTAGAGTGAACATGGAGGGAAGGCCGGCGCGGGACAGGACTTCTGTGTTGGGCACTTTGTCCTGCCAGGATATGTCCAGGATGTGGCGAATGCAGCGCAAGTGGAAGGAGTTCAGTCTCTTTTCCTGCCGGGCGTATGTTGTCCACGTCTCACTCCCATAGAGCAGTGTGCTGATGACGCAGGTGTTGTACACTGCCATCTTCGTCTTGACAGAGAGTTTGGGATTCTCCCACACTCGTGTGGTGAGGCGAGCGAGTGTGAAGGGTGATTTTCCAATCCTCTTGTCGATCTCTGTATCAAGGGAGAGGTTGTTGCTGATCATGGACCCCAGGTACGTGAACTGATTCACGACCTCTAGCTCGTAGTCGTCGAGGGTGATGGTTGGTGGTGCTTCCGTGCCTTGCGCCAAGACGTTAGTCTTCTTCAGGCTGATGGTAAGCCCAAAGTCCTTGCATGCCTGGGAGAAGCGGTTCATCAGGGTCTGAAGCTCCTGCTGTGTGTGGGTTGCGACTGCAGCGTCGTCTGCGAACAGCATGTCTCTGATTAGAGCCTCGCGTACTTTGGTTCTGGCTTTCAGGCGGGCGAGGTTGAAAAGCCTGCCGTCAGATCTTGTGTGCAGGTAGATTCCCTCTGTTGCTGTGCTGAAGGCATGCCTCAGGAGCATAGCAAAGAAAATCCCAAAGAGGGTTGGCGCAAGTACACAGCCCTGTTTCACTCCGCTGCGTATGTTGAATGGCTCTGAGACGTTGCCGTCGTGCTGCACTATCCCCTGCATGTTGGTGTGAAACGATTCGATGAGGCTTTGCAACTTTGGTGGGCATCCTATCTTTAGCAGAATCTTGAAAAGGCCCTCTCTGCTGATCAGATCGAACGCTTTGGTGAGGTTGATGAAGGCGACGTACAGAGGCAAGTTCTGACATAACGCACGGCTCAGGAGACGCACACACACAGGCTTAGAGTAGTTCAAAGAGTTTATTAACAGCAGGAGTGAGTGAGTGCGTGTCTGCGGGATGTAAATGTGTTGGTGATGGTGTCTGCTCCAGGCACAGAGGCAGGTGACCGTACAGCCGAGCAACCCTATGGAGAGAGCACAGGGAGAGGGTGACGGGCATACACCAACACAGGAGGGATTTATGGCGAGAGAAGGACTTACTTGGTGGGTCAGGACAGCTGGCACAACAAGGGGGCGAAGCCCGGAAGACAGCCACCTGGAGAGCTCTGTACAGCAGCGAGGATTGGGCGATGGAGTGGAGATGTCCGCCGCTGGGGAATCCACCTGTGCACAGGGGAGAAGACTGAAGAAAAGAGGTAAGCGATCTTCTTACCAAAATGGTGACGCTGAAGGGAAGTATGCTCACAACGGTGAGGGACGAAGTCTGACGGCTTCAGGCCGAGCCTCCGGGTGAGACGGCCTTTATCCCTCGCCGCTGATGATTGTCAGGTGCGTGAGCAGGTGGCGCCGTTGATGAATGGCGCGGCGTGACAGTACTCCCCCCTCTAGCAGCGCCTCCTGGCGATGGCTTATCCGGGTGCGCTCGGTGGAAGTCCGCGATGAGCGATGGGTCCAACACAAACGACGGGGGCACCCATTGTCGATGCTCGGGCCCATAGCCCTCCCAGTCCACCAAGTATTGCAACCCACGACCTCGGCGCCGGGAGTCCAGGATGGAGGAGACGGACCAGGCCGGATGGCCACCAATCATCCGGGGCGCGGGTTGCGCTGCAGGAGGAGGGCAAAGGGGGTCAGTGACTGCCAGTTTCACCTTCGACACATGAAAAGTGGAATGGATGCGGAGGGAGGGGGGAATAGCCACGCGCACAGCCACCGGGTTGATGATCCGGGTGATGGGAAAGGGACCCATGAAACGCTGTGCCAGCTTCCTCCTCTCGCCTTTTAATGTGACGTCCTGGGTAGACACATACACGAGTTGCCCAACTCTGTACGCCGGGGCAGGTCTTCTGTGCCGGTCCGCCACGGTCCTGTTGCGCTCCGCTGTGCGTAAAAGCGCATGACGCGCGGCAGCCCAGGTGGAGCGGAACTGCCTAAGGTGCGCCCTAACGGAGGGGACAGTCACCTCGTTCTCCTGCGCTGGAAACAGCGGGGGGTCGTAACCCAGGGACGCCTTGAAGGGGGACATCCCCGTTGCAGAAGAGCGGGCGGTGTTGTGGGCATACTCCACCCAGGCGAGATGGTTGCTCCAGGACGTCGGCTTGGATCTGGTAACACAGCGGAGCGCAGCCTCCAGCTCCTGATTGGTCCTCTCACACTGCCCGTTAGACTGGGGGTGATGGCCAGAGGAGAGGCTCACCTTGGCTCCGATGGCGTTACAAAAGGATCTCCAAACCTCGGACGAAAATTGGGGGCCCCGGTCTGAGACCACGTCCACCGGAATCCCGTGCAGCCTGACCACGTGTTGGACGAGGAGGCCCGCCGTCTCCAGGGCAGTAGGGAGACCTCGCAGGGGAATGAAGTGCGCCGCCTTGGAGAAACGGTCCACAATGGTCAGGACGGTGTCAAAGGAGTTGGAAACGGGGAGTCCGGTGACGAAGTCCAGTGCGATGTGCGACCAGGGCCTGCCGGGGACGGGCAGAGGCTGGAGCAGACCCGCTGGGGGGGCATTTCCCGACTTGCTGGTGGCACAGATTGGGCAAGCCCGGGCGTAGCGGGCTGCATCCCTCCGCAGGCCTGGCCACCAAAAGGACCGCTGGAGGAGGCTGATCATCCGAGAGGTGCCGGGATGACAGGTGAGCCGGGAGGTGTGGAGCCAGTGGATGACCTCTCCTCGGACCGCAGATGGGACGAACAGTCTTCCCTCCGGTCCGCCGCCAGGATCAGGTTCCACCTCCTGCGCCTTCCGGATCTTGTCTTCAATGTCCCAAGAGATGGCACCGAGGACGCACGACCTGGGCAGGATAGTGTGGGGCGTCTCCTCAGCCTCCACGGGGGTGAACTGCCTAGAGAGGGCGTCAGGCAGGCCGTTTTTGGAGCCCGGCCTGAAGGTGATCGAGAAGCGGAACCTGGCGAAGAACAAAGACCAGCGCGCCTGGCGGGCATTCAGGCGCTTGGCAGATCGTAAATACTCTAAGTTCTTGTGGTCCGTCAGGACCACAAACGGCAGGTCCGCCCCCTCTAGCCAGTGGCGCCACTCCTGTAAGGCGAGTTTAATGGCCAGGAGCTCTCTGTCCCCCACATCGTAGTTCTTCTCCGCCGGGGACAGGCGCCGGGAGAAGAAGGCGCACGGCCGTTTGGCGCCATCGTCAGGTGACCGCTGGGATAACACTGCTCCCACTCCCGTGTCCGATGCGTCCACCTCCACAATGCACTGCAGCGCGGGGTCGACCTGGCGAAGGACCCGGGAGGAGGAGAACTCCGCCTTCAGCGCCCTAAAGGCAGCAGCGACCTCTTCAGTCCACCGGAACGGGACCTTCGGGGACGTGAGGCGGGTCAGCGGTCCGACGATCGAGCTGAAATTTGGGACAAAGCGGCGGTAAAAATTGGCGAAGCCAACAAACTGTTGCACCTGCTTCCGGGATGCGGGAGTAGGCCACTCCACTACCGCCTTCACCTTCTCTGGGTCTGGGAGCACCTGATCTTGAGCGATGATGAATCCCAGGAAGGATGTGGTCCTAGCGTAGAATTCGCACTTCTCAGCCTTCACGTACAGACGATTCTCCAGCAGTCTTTGGAGGACCCGCCTCACATGGACCTGGTGCTCGTCCCTGGACCTGGAGAAGATAAGGATGTCATCCAGGTAGACGAACACAAAAAGGCCGATGAAATCCCGGAGGACGTCATTAATGAGGCGCTGAAAGACGGCAGGAGCGTTGGTCAGCCCGAACGGCATGACGAGATACTCAAAGTGGCCGTTCGGGGTACGGAAGGCTGTCTTCCATTCATCTCCCTCCCGGATCCGGACGAGGTGGTAAGCGCTGCGTAAATCCAGCTTGGTAAACCAGGTCGCCCCCTGGAGGGAGTGAAAGGCAGTGTCCATGAGGGGCAGGGTGTAACGGTCCCTCTCAGTGATGTCATTCAGCGCTCGGTAGTCTATGCAGGGGCGGAGGGATCCGTCCTTTTTCCCGACAAAGAAAAACCCTGCCCCCACGGGTGACGACGATGGGCGAATAATCCCAGCGCTCAGAGATTCCTTCAGGTATGTATTCATGGTCTCCTTCTCCGGTGCCGACAGGCTGTAGAGCCGACCAGATGGCAGGGGAGCCCCCTGGCGGAGGTTGATGGCACAGTCATATGGTCGATGCGGGGGAAGAGACATAGCTTTCGATTTGCTAAATACCATACCCAGGTCGTGAAATTCTGGAGGCACCAGTGACAGGTCCGGAGGTGCTGTATCCGCCACAGGGGGAGCCGCGGATGGGGAGCAGGCAGCGGACTGAAGGCAGGTGCCCATACAGAAGGTACTCCATGCCGATACCCCAGCGGACCTCCAGTCCAGGACAGGGTTGTGGAGGCGTAGCCAGGGATACCCCAGGATGACGGGCGACACAGAGTTGGGCAGGACGTAAAATACCATCTCCTCCCGGTGGTTCCCTGAGATGATGACTGGGACAGGCATGGTTTGGAGAGAAACTCTCCCAAGGGAGGCACGGGAGAGATGGACCAGGGAGATGGGGTGTTTTAATGCCTGACAGCGGATGCCCAATCGGGTTGCCAGGCCTTGTGAAATGAAGCTGCCCTCTGCGCCCGAATCCACCAGTGCGTGGGTGAGGTGCCCAGTGGGATTGTGGCAAAAACGGATGGGCAGCTTTAATTGAGTGAGAGAGTCTAACCGGTTGGGATCCGCGAGGCTCCCTACAGCGATTCGCGGACCCCGCCGACTGGCTTTCCGCGGGCAACGCTCCACAGTGTGTTGGTCACCTCCGCAATACATGCAGAGGCCCAACTCACGGCGGCGTTGTTTCTCCGCAGGGGAAAGCTTGGTCCAGCCCGTCACCATCGGCTCCGACTCCTCGGGGCACAATGCTGGCGGCGCCGCCAGGGGGCGAGCTTGGAACAGGTGCGGCGAGACTCCACGAGGGCGAGAAGAAGAAGACTTCCGCCCCGAGGAGCGCTCGCGCAGCCTGTTATCCAAACTTATCGCTAAGGATGTCAGCTCCGCTAGCGTCCCAGGGATATCCCGTCCAGCCAGTTCATCCCTCAGATCACTATTGAGGCTGCGGAGGAACAGGCCACAGAGGGAGCGTTCCTCCCAGCCCAATTCCTCCGCCGCTACCCGGAAGTCGACCGAGTAGTCCGCTGCCGACCGGCCTCCCTGCTGGAGAGCGAGGAGCCGATCGACCTGGACCGTCTCGGTTTGAGAATGGTCAAAGACCTCCAGAAAGCGCCTCACGAACTGGTCATAGGTGAGGGTGGCATAACTGGGCCTCGCCATTACGGCGTAGGTCCAAGTTAACGCACGCCCCTCCAGAAGATTCCCTATGTAACCAATCCGACTGTGATCCGAGGGAAAATCTCCGGGCACACGGTGGAACACGGACTCACACTGCATAATGAACCCCCGCGCTCCGCCGAGCTTACCGCTAAAGCGGGCGGGGGTTGGAATCGGTGTGAGCCGAACCGGTGCCACCGGAGCCGGCTGGACGGCCGCTGGAACAGCAGGAGCCGCGCCACCCTGACGAGCCGGGGGGAACGGCTGTTGAGGATCCAAGCGGCCCAACCGGTTAGTTAAATTCAATAATTGATTAAAGATCACCTGTTGTTGATAAGCTATTTGATCCACTCTAGCCTCGAGAGTGGAAAACCGGTGTGCGAGCCCGCCGTCCGCCAAGCCGCTCTGCTGAAGCCGTACTGACATAACGCACGGCTCAGGAGACGCACACACACAGGCTTAGAGTAGTTCAAAGAGTTTATTAACAGCAGGAGTGAGTGAGTGCGTGTCTGCGGGATGTAAATGTGTTGGTGATGGTGTCTGCTCCAGGCACAGAGGCAGGTGACCGTACAGCCGAGCAACCCTATGGAGAGAGCACAGGGAGAGGGTGACGGGCATACACCAACACAGGAGGGATTTATGGCGAGAGAAGGACTTACTTGGTGGGTCAGGACAGCTGGCACAACAAGGGGGCGAAGCCCGGAAGACAGCCACCTGGAGAGCTCTGTACAGCAGCGAGGATTGGGCGATGGAGTGGAGATGTCCGCCGCTGGGGAATCCACCTGTGCACAGGGGAGAAGACTGAAGAAAAGAGGTAAGCGATCTTCTTACCAAAATGGTGACGCTGAAGGGAAGTATGCTCACAACGGTGAGGGACGAAGTCTGACGGCTTCAGGCCGAGCCTCCGGGCGAGACGGCCTTTATCCCTCGCCGCTGATGATTGTCAGGTGCGTGAGCAGGTGGCGCCGTTGATGAATGGCGCGGCGTGACAAGTTCTTTCTCTGCATTTCTCCTGGAGTTGGCGGATGGAGAATATCATGTCTACCGTTGATCGCTCAGCACGGAAGCCACACTGAGACTCGGGGTAGACACGTTCGGCAAGCTTCTGTAGACGAACGAGAACAACTCGTGCGTAGACTTTGCCAACAACGCTGAGGAGGGAGATGCCCCTGTAGTTATTGCAGTCACTTCTCTCCCCTTTGTTTTTGTAGAGGGTGATGATCTTGGCATCCCTCATGTCCTGTGGTACGGCACCTTCCTTCCAGCACTGGCAGAGGACGTCATGCAATGGCAGCAGTAGGGCGGTCTTGCAGTGCTTGATCAGGTCGGGGGTTATGCCGTTGTTGCCGGGTGCCTTGCCAGCGGCCAAGCTATCAATGGCCTTGCTGAGTTCGTTGATGGTTGACTCGGCGTCAAGTTCGTCCATGGATGGCAGGCAGTCGATGGCATCAAGGGCTGACGGTGTCACGGTGTTCTGTCTGGAGTAGAGGTCGGAGTAGTGTTCCACCCATCTCTCCATCTGCTTGTTCTTTTCTGTGATCATCTCCCCAGTGGAGGATTTGAGGGGGGTCGTCTTGCTCTAAGTCAGACGAAGTGCTTTCTTGATGCCATCGTACATACCACGGATGTTCCCTGTTATGGCAGCGGTTTGAATGTCTTGGCTGAGCTGAGTCCAGTACTCGTTGGCACAGCGCCGAGCAGTCTGCTGAACTTTGTTTCTCGCAGTCCTGAGAATCTGGAGATTCTTCTCGTTTGGGTACTTCTTGTACTCAGCAAGTGCTGAGCACTTGGCTTCAATGACGGGGGTCATCTCGGTCAACTTGGCATCAAACCAGTCCTGTGACTTCGAGGTCTTCCTCCCAAAGGTAGCCAAGGCTGTGCGGTGGATGGTGTTTCGCAGCTCTTCCCACTTCTGCTTTGCAGATTCTCCTTCTTGTGGTACACCAAGTTCCTTCTCAAAGGCGGAGGCAAACTGCTCAACAAGTTCTGGTTGGGCCATCTTGCTGGTGTCAATCCGTGCCTTTCCAGGCTGTCTAGCATGATGGAATTTCTTCAGCTGCAGCTTGACCTTGCAACACACCAATGAATGGTCTGTATCGCAATCTGCACTCTGGAACGAACGGGTGATTAGCACGTTCTTCAGTGAGGTGCGCCTGGTCAGGATCAAGTCCAGCTGGTGCCAGTGCTTTGAGCGCGGATGTCACCAGGAAACCTTGTGTTGGGGCTTAGTCTTGAAGAATGAGTTTGTGATGCACAGATCGTGATATGTGCAGAACTCGAGCAGCCGCAGTCCGTTGTTGTTCATTCTGCCCACGCCAAATGGTCCAAGACAGGAGGGCCAGGAGTCATGGTCAGCACCCACTCTGGCATTGAAGTCTCCAAGGAGAATGAGTTGTTCAGAGTTGGGGATGATCCTGACAGTTGTTACGAGATTCTCGTAGAACTCATCCTTTGCCTCTGGTGTGGCTGTCAGTGTTGGGGCATACACACTGACGAGGGTGACTGGGCCTTGAGTGGTGTTGAGGCGGAGGGTGAGGAGTCATGCAGAGCCATTGCTGCCCAGTTCCACCATCTTCAGCAAGGTGTTCTTCACTGCGAAGCCCGCTCCGTGTTCCCTGTGTTCGTCACTGCCCTTTCCCTGCCAGTAGAACGTGTAGTCCTTCTCTCTCAGTGTGCCTGCGTCAGCCAACCGTGTTTCCTGGAGAGTGGCGATATCCACTCCCAGTCTCTTCAGCTCATTATTGATGATGGCAGTCTTCCTGGTGTCGTTGATGTCCTTGAGGTTAGCAGCGAGTCCCGTCATCATAGTGCGGACGTTCCAAGTTCCCAGTTTTAGAGTTGGTCTCTTTTGTTTTTTTGTCTTGCCTGGTGTGAAGGTTCTCAGCCTGCTGTTCGGACTTCTCCTCATCCCCATGCACCCAATGAGGAAAGCAAGCTGTGGCGGGACAACACCTTATTGGCTGGGGGCTGCCCAGCTTGAGGCGGGCGGTAGCTGACCAGTGAGATCTGATGATCCCTCCCACCGTCGGGAACAACCCCTGGCGCCGCGCTCTACGCCAATTGAGCGGTGGCTTATAACCGGTAACTGTCATTCCCCGTGTTTTGTCTACGCCAAAGGCGACGCTGGAGTGTCCTCTCCAGTGATCCGGTGTTCTACCTTCCAGCATTGGGCGTTGTTAACAATAGTTACCTATTTATTAATTTGATTTTATACTTACTTATTTTTGAAGGTTTTTTATTAGGGTTCTAAATCTTTTATTGGGTTTTAGACTTTTGTGTCTTTAACCTCTTTGACTAGTCTTTAACTTTCTAATATAACCCTTCTCTCTTATCTCCTTGTTTTTTCTCTTATCTCTTTGTCCTATGTCCTGATTGGTGGAGCCTTGAGTACTTTTATCATGTTTATAGTCAGCTTCATGTGTGCCTGTGTTTGTGTTCATGTTGAATGTAATTGTGGTTTGTAAATATGGATGTCACCTGACTGCAAAACAAATCTACCTATGGGTACAAATAAAGTAACCTGAACCTGAACCTGACTGTGAGCCTGGTCGCATGGATCAGTGGGTCTGAACCCAGTTCCTCACCATGAGTGGAGTTTTGTATGGCTGCATAGGGCGCTGTAGTTGTAATTGTGTGGTACTCACATTTGTCCTGGGGCATCCATCAAGCTGTGGTGGTTCTGTCACATTCTGTTGGGTCACAAACTCTTCACCCATCCGCTCAGTTGTGGCTCCGGTAGACTGGTGCTGAGCGAGGATGCTGAAGCGATCCGATTCTTTCTCACTCTTGTCTGGCGCTGGTTTAGGTCGGGGTGATGTGTCATTGTTGTCACATTTAACATCCATATCGGGTCGTTGTGTCTCGGGGTTCTCTGTATGTGTGGGCTCCCTCTCATGCAGCTCCACAGTGGCTCCTTGCAGTTCACGCTGGGCGAGGAATGGAAGCAAGTCTGATCGCTGTTCTCTCTCCATGTTGTTTTCACTCTCCGTGCTGTATCCACTTTCTACGCTACATTCACTTTCTGGGCTGTGCTCTTCGGCTGCACTCACGTCCGCAAAGTCTGGGTATAATGGACCTGGACCATCGACAGTCTGCCCGGGGACCGTGAGTGTGACTCATGACTTCATGTGCCGCGCCACCACATTGTCAGGTTTAGCAAAGTAGTTAGCTAACAGTTCCACAGCTTCTACATATGAGTCCATCAGACCAAGTGTGTGAAAAATCCTATGACCTTCTAAGCCCACGTTGTGGACAAGCAGTGCCCCCTTCCTTCCTTTATCCAACTGTCTGAGGTCCAATGCTGCAACGTGTGTTTCGAACACATCCATCCAACATGGCCACAGGATGAGCGGTTCACCTGGGAGATCGAGGAAAGGCCTTAGCAGTCTTAGGCACGCTTCCATGGTTCACTAATTCTCATTGTCAAATACAACCTCCACAAACCTGGTAATGAAGACAGATGGGTAGGCTGTGCAGGAACTGAACTTTATTACATAAAATACCAAATACACAGTACATGTGACTGAGCCCTGAGCTCTTATCTGTGCCCTGAGTGAAAGTGTCGGCAGAAGACTCATAGCCGGCTCCTCCCTTATGTATGTTGGCGTGATGACGGCACCAGCCGGCTATTTCATCATGCTGTTCTCTGTTATAAAATCCTTTTATAACACAGGGGTGTTGTTAGAATTGTTACACCTCGCTCTCGCCAGTCATCAGCGCCAGCGGCGTGCACACCTGCGCCTCATCAGCATCAGCCTATATAAACCCCTCTGCCTTCTGCTTCGACCTGGAGTCATCTGCTTGACAACGCTCCCAAATCTCCAGTGCCTATCCGGTTCATTACCGACCAGCGCATCGCTCTCCTAGCACGTAAGCTGCACTATTCATCTTACCTTCTCTCCAGCTTCTCCCCTGTGCACAGGTGGATCTCCAGGGCGGCGGAATTCCTCCTCCTCGCCTCTCCTCAGCCACACTCTCACCAGCACGTCAAGAGCGCGCAGCCGCGCTGTCCTCCAGGCTACAGCTGCGTCGCCAACGCCAGCCACCTTCTCGCCTGCACATAAGCAGTACATTGTGGTTATTTTTCCACGGGGCGTGTGACTGTAGCTAATTCCCTGCTCTGCTCTGTCTCAGGGTTACCTGGCTGCACGGCGAGCTGTTCCGCCCTTGACGCGCGCTCTTCACCCACACCACATCCACACTTCCATTCATGCACTCAAACACCACCTGTTGTTTGAATAAAAGCCTTAAATCTTCTCGAGCCTGTGTGTGTGTTCCCTGAGCCCATCATTATGTCAGTACAACTCCAGCAAAGTGGCTCAGTGGACAGCGGACTCACACGCCGACTTTCCACCCTCGAGGCTGGGGTGGATTTAATCGCTTATCAGCAACAGGTGATTTTCAATCAACTTACCCAAATTGTCCAATGATTGGATCGCTTGGATCCTCCACAGGTCTTCCCTCCAGCATCTTTCGGTGGGCCAGCCAACCCGACTCACTCCCATTCCAACCCCCGCGCGCTTCAGCGGGAAACTCGGTGAGGCGCGTGGGTTTCTCCTGCAGTGTGAGTCGGTGTTTCAGCGCGTTCCCGGGGACTTTCCTTCAGATCATAGCCGAATTGGGTATGTGGCAAATCTTCTGGAAGGGCGAGCGCTAGCTTGGACTTATGCCGTCATGGCGAGGCCCAGCTACGCAAACCTGACCTACGCCCAATTCGTGCATGATTTTAAGGAAGCTTTTGATCACTCGGACTGAGATAACGTCTTAGCCACCCGGCTGCTTAACCTCCGCCAGGGTAGCCAGTCGGCTGCCGACTACGCTGTCGACTTCCGGGTGGTTGCGACGGAAGTCGGTTGGGGCGAAGCTGTGCTCAGCAGCCTCTTCATCCGCAGTCTAAATTCATCTTTACAGGATGAGTTGGCCTCCCGGGATATGCCGGACCGGTTAACCGATCTAATTTCCCTTACCATTAATTTGGATAATAGACTGAGGGAACGAGCCGCCGAGCGGAGAGCTTCCGGCCGCTCGAGCGGAACTTCCGCCCAGATCCCTCAGTCTCGCCCCCTGGCGTTACCCACTCCGGGGTCCGCCGACGACACTGAGGCAATGCTGGTCAGTCAGGCTAGACTACCACCAGTGGAAAGACAGCGCCGCCGAGAGTTGGACCTTTGCATGTACTGCGGGGGTGACCAGCACTCTGTGGAGGACTGCCCGATTCGGCCAAAAGGGGACGTCCGCGAGTTGCTGTAGGGGGCCTCGCGGACACGTCCCATTCAAATCCCCTCACTAAGTGCCTTCTTCCGGTCAGATTCTGTCATAACTCCACGGGTCATGTCACACACGCACTGATGGACTCGGGGGTGGAACAGAGTTTTATTTCGCAAAGCCTGGTAACCTGCTTGGGCATCCCCTGCCAAGCACTGCCAGCCCCTATAAACTTGGTCTCTCTCGCCCACATGCCTTTAGTGAAAGTCACCCACAGAACCAAACTGGTCCCGGTTATCATCTCCGGCAACCACAGGGAGGATCTCAGCCTGGTTGTTCTACCCACCTCGGCTTCTCCTGTCATCCTGGGTTACCCCTGGCTGCGGCTCCATAACCCCACCTTTGACTGGCAATCTGGCAGCGTCCTCTCCTGGAGTACCTTTTGCATGAGCTCCTGCCTTCAATCCGCTGCCTGTGCTCCATCGTTGCCGCTCCCAGCTCCTGACTCGCCTCCTCCGGACCTCTCCTTGGTACCCGTGGAGTTCCATGACCTGGGCTCGGTTTTCAGTAAGTCAAAAGCACTGTCTCCCCCCCCCTACTGCCCCTATGACTGCGCCGTTAACCTCCGCCCGGAGGCGCCGTTACCATCTGGCCGCCTCTGTAGCCTGCCTGCCCCGGAGCATGAGGCTATGGACGCTTATATTAAAGAGTCGTTCAGCGCAGGCATCATCCGGCCATCCTCGTCTCCGGTTGGAGCTGGGTTCTTCTTCGTGGGCAAGAAGGACGGGTCCCTGCGGCCGTGTATCGACTTCCGGGGGCTCAACGACATCACAATAAGGGACAAGTACACGCTGCCCCTGATGGACTCGGCCTTCAACTCCCTCCGGGGAGCCACCTGGTTCACCAAACTGGACCTGCACAGTGCGTACCACCTCGTGCGGATCTGGGAGGGTGATGAATGGAAGACAGGGTTTCGGATGCCCAGCGGCCATTTTGAATATCTGGTCATGCCGTTTGGGCTCACCAACGCTCCGGCCTTATCAACAACGTTCTTCGGGATTTCCTGGGGGTCTTCGTGTTCGTATATCTGGATGACATCTTGATCTTCTCCCGGACCAGAGAGGAGCATCAGGTCCATGTGAGGTGGGTTCTTCAGCGCCTTCTGGAGAACAGGCTGTACGTTAAAGCGGAGAAGTGTGAGTTTTACACCAACCAGACCTCCTTTTTGGGTTTCGTCATTGCTCACAATCAAGTTCTCCCTGATCCAGCCAAGGTCAAAGCGGTGGTGGAGTGGCCCACTCCTTCTTCCAGGAAGCAGGTGCAACAGTTTCTTGGCTTTGCCAACTTCTACCGCCGCTTCGTGCCGAAGTACAGAGCCACCGCTGCTCCCCTGACCCGCCTCACCTCTCCCAAGGTGCCGTTCCAGTGGACCAAGGATGCTGCGTCGGCCTTCAAGATCCTAAAGACGGAGTTCGCTTCCTCCCGGGTCCTCACCCAGGTAGACCTGGCACTCCAGTGCCTGGTCGAGGTGGACACATCCGACACGGGAGTGGGGGCAGTGCTTTCCCAGCGCTCACCTGCGGATGGACAGGTGCGTCCCTGCGCTTTCTTCTCCCGATGCATCTCCCCTGCTGAACGGAATTACGACGTCGGGGATAGGGAGCTCCTAGCAGTGAAGCTAGCTCTTCAGGAGTGGCGCCATTAGCTGGAGGGGGCAGCCCAGCCATTTGTGGTCTGGACCGACCACAAGAATTTGGAGTACCTAAGGACGGCCAAGCGCCTGAATGCCCGCCAGGCGCGTTGGTCGTTGTTTTTCGGTCGCTTCAAGTTCACCATCACTTACCGCCCCGGGTCCAAGAATGGGAAACCGGATGCGCTGTCCAGACAGTTCGAGCCTGAAGACCCAGAGGATCAAGAACACACCATCCTACCCCCCTCGTGCGTCGTGGGGGCCTTCTCATGGGGGATTAAGGCCAAGGTCCAGAAGGCACAGGAGGCTGAACCCGATCCTGGTGGCGGTCCGGTCGGGAGACTATTCGTCCCATCTTCAGTCCGGGGCGACGTCATCCACTGGGCTCACACATCTAAGTTCGCCTGTCACCCTGGTATCTCCCGGCTGGTGGAGCTCCTCCAACTGTCCTTTTGGTGGCCTGGCCTTAGGAGTGACGTCACCAACTACGTCCATGCCTGTCCGCAGTGCGCAACGAGCAAGACCTCCACGTCCCCCCAGCCAGTCTCCTCCGTCCACTACCGATCCCCGGGAGGCCTTGGTCCCATGTGGCTCTGGACTTCGTCACCAGTCTCCCCAAGTCCAACTCTTATGACACCATCCTGACCATTGTCGACCGGTTCTCCAAGGCGGCCCATTTCGTGCCTCTCCATGGGCTCCCTTCAGCGTGAGAGATGGCCGAATTATTGATCCAACACGTCGTCAGGTTGCATGGGATCCTGGTAGATGTTGTCTCGGATCGGGGGCCTCAGTTTGTGTCCAAGGTGTGGAGGTCCTTCTGCAACGCACTGGGGGCCACAGTGAGTTTGTCCTCCGGTCACCATCCTCAAACTAATGGCCAGTGCGAGCGCACTAACCAGGAGTTGGAGGCAGCCCTGCGCTGTGTCACCTCTTCTAGTCCCCCTTCTTGGAGCACCTGCCTACCCTGGGTGGAGTGCGCCCATAATTCCACCTTATCCTCAGCCATCGGTATGTCCCCTTTCCGGGTGTCCCTGGGGTATGATCCGCCTTTGTTCCCTGAGGAGGAGGGTGAGGTGGCGGTCCCATCTATTCAGGCTCATGTGAGGCGCTGCCGGCGTATTTGGACCAAGACGCGCCAGGCACTTTTACGCACAACGGAGCGCAATTCTCGAGTCGCCAATTGCCACAGGAGGGCCGTTCCCGAGTATCAGGTGGGTCAACGAGTTTGGTTGTCCACTAAAGACATTAAACTGAAGGCTGAGAGGAAGAAGCTGGCACAGCGCTTCATTGGGCCTTTTCCTATTACTAAGATAATCAATCTGGTGGCTGTGCATTTGGCTCTCTCCCCCTCCCTCCGGGTCTGCCCGACGTTTCACGTCTCGCATATCAAACCTGTGATGTCTGACCCTCTTTGTCCTCCTCCCAGAACCCCGCCTCCTCCCAGGATGATTGACGGTGATCTGGCATGGGGTGTCATGGCCATCCTGGATGCCCGCCGCCGTGGCCGCGTTCTCCAGTACTTGGTGAATTGGGAAGGGTATGGCCCTGAGCACAGATACTGGGTGCTCCCGTCCTGGGTGCTGGATAAGAACCTCATCACGGAGTTCCACCGGGCGCACCCAGGTAAGCCAGCCGGGAGGCACTACTCGGGGGGGGGGGGGTACTGTTACACCTCCCTCTCGCCAGTCATCAGCGCCAGCGGCGTGCACACCTGCGCCTCATCAGCATCAGCCTATATAAACCCCTCTGCCTTCTGCTTCGGCCTGGAGTCGTCTGCTTGACAACGCTCCCAAATCTCCAGCGCCTGTCCGGTTCATTACCGGTCAGCGCATCGCTCTCCTAGCACGTAAGCTGCACTATTCATCTTACCTTCTCTCCAGCTTCTCCCCTGTGCACAGGTGGATCTCCAGGGCGGCGGAATTCCTCCTCCTCGCCTCTCCTCAGCCACAATCTCACCAGCACGTCGAGAGCGCACAGCCGCGCTGTCCTCCAGGCTACAGCTGCATCGCCAATACCAGCCACCTTCTCGCCTGCACGTAAGCAGTACATTGTGGTTATTTTTCCACGGGGCTTGTGACTGTAGCTAATTCCCTGCTCTGCTCTGTCCTCAGGGTTAAATGGCTGCACGGCGAGCTGTTCCGCCCTTGATGCACGTTGTTCACCCACACACATCCACACTTCCATTCATGCACTCAAACACCACCTGTTGTTTGAATAAAAGCCTTAAATCTTCCCGAGCCTGTGTGTGTTCCCTGAGCCCATCATTATGTCAAGAATAATTTTGAGCTTAAATTATTCAAAGTCAAATAATCAGGCGGAAAGTTGAATTTATGTACAGTACATTTATTAAGGAGTCTGTCATGGCGGCTGCTGGGCCGTCATTAACTTCAGCTGCGCACACACCTGCCATCAGTAATCAGCAGGCTTTAAAAGCCAGTGTCTCTGACTGCTCTGCACGGAGTCGTCTGTTGTCTTCGTCATGCATCGCGTCAAGGACACAACCTCAAGCCAGAGTTGGAATCAAGTCTTCTCGCCAAGTCACGCCATGTAAGCTACAGCAACACTCACCCTGTCAAAGTGTTTTCCCCTGTGCACAGGTGGATCTCCCTGGCGGCGGACTCACCTCCCCAGATAACGGGACGTCATCTCCTCCTCCTTGGATCTCCACCTCTCCTCCTCAGCACCGAACACCATGTGCACGCACGCTACACCAGGACACGGAGCCAGCAGACTCTCACAGCGCACCTGCAAGTAAGCAGCACAGCCTCAGCTTTCCGTTCTCACGAACTGTAGTAACATCCTGTGCTTTGTGTGTTCCATGGTTGCCAGGTCGCAGCAAGACCCCTCAGCTCCACTGGCCAGACTACTACGCACTCACTCACTCATTCTCACACTCATTATTCTACACGGAGTTAATAAATATTGTCAAATTAATCTACTCGTGTCAGGGTCTGTCTCCTGGGTTCAACAATCATGTCAGTACGACTCCGTCAAGACGACCCAGCAGACAGCGCGTTGGTGTGCCGCATTAACACCCTTAGCCCTCAAGTAGACTTAATTGCTCATCAGCAGACAGTTATACTTAACCAACTAACTCAGGTTAACAGCCGGCTGGATCACCTGGAAGGACGCCAGATGTTCCCCCCGGCCACTGGGGCCTCATCAGCCCCTGTAGCCCCACTTGCTAGTCTAACACTCCAGCCATCTTTACCTCGCCTCACTCCCGTGCCTACCCCCGCCTGTTTTAGCAGAAAACTCGGAGAAGCACGGGGTTTTTTGCTACAATGCGAAACAGTGTTTCACTGCGTCCCGGGAGATTTTCCCATGGACCACAGCAAGACTGGGTATATCTCTAACCTGCTCGAAGGAAGGGCGTTAGCTTGGGCATACACTGTTATGGCTAAACCCAACTATTCCCTCTTAACTTACCAGCAGTTCGTGGCAGAATTTTTAGAGGTGTTTGACCATACTGACCAGGGCGCGATGCTAACTTCCCAGTTGCCTAGCCTTCGGCAGGGCAGTAGATCTGCTGCCGATTACGCTGTAGACTTCCAGGTGCTAGCCGCAGAGGTCGGGTGGGGGGAGCCAGGGCTTTGCAGCATTTTCCTCCGCAGCCTTAGTTCGGAACTCAGGGATGAACTAGCGGCACGGGATAAGCCAGACAAGTTAGGTGAACTAATTTCCCTTACTATTAGTTTGGACAGTAGGCTGAAGGAGCGAGTGGCCGAACGGAGGGCTGCTAGCCGTTTGAGTAAACCACGCCCCCGTTCCGCTAGGCCGCCTCTCCTGGCTCTGCCCCCGTCAGAGGAACTTCCGGAGCAAGAGGAAATGGTTATCGGGCAATCGGGGGTTTCGGCGGCTGAGAGACAGCGCCGGAGGGATCTGGGCCTGTGTTTTTACTGTGGCAATGAGTCTCATGGGGTAGCTGAGTGTCCCAATCGGTTAAAAGGGGAGGTCCATGGATCACAGTAGGGGGATTCACGGACGTTAAGCAGAAAAAGCCCCTCACTAGCTGCCATGTCCCCATTAGGCTAATTTATAAACACAGGGAACACACAACACACGCCCTTATTGATTCTGGAGCTGAGCAAAGTTTCATCTCCGGAGACCTGGCAACCCATCTGGGCCTCAGCTGTCAACCCCTTCGCCCACCTGTCAATCTCGTCACGCTGTCAAAGGCGTCACTGACCTCTGTTTCCCACCAGACGGCCCCCGTGTCGGTGATAGTTTCTGGAAACCATTGGGAGGAGATCCGTTTCTTGGTGTTGCCCATCTCCTCTTCGCCTGTGATCCAGGGGTACCCATGGCTACGTCTCCACAATCCCTCGTTTGATTGGCAAGCCGGAAGTATCACCGCGTGGAGCTCTTTTTGTCTCAGTGCCTGCTTCCAGTCTGCAGCGTGTGCCCCCTCAGTATTGGTGGTCCCGCCTTCAATGCCGCCCCAGGACCTGTCCATGGTACCAGAAGTCTGCCACGATCTGGGAGCGGTTTTCAGCAAGTCACGGGCGCTGTCCCTTCCCCCCCACCGCCCCTATGATTGTGCGATCAACCTCAGGGCAGGGGCCCCTCTCCCGGCAAGTCGTCTGTATAGCCTGTCTGCCCCGGAGCGTGAGGCCATGGACACGTATATTAAGGAGTCCCTCAGCTCTGGGATTATTCAACGTCTTCCTCGGCGGTGGGGGCAGGTTTCTTCTTTGTTGGAAAGAAGGATGGCTCGCTGCATCCCTGTATCGACTTCCAGGGGCTTAATGAGATTACCATCAAGGATAAGTACACGCTGCCACTGATGAACTCGGCTTTTGACTCCCTCCAGGGGGCATCTTGGTTCACGAAGCTGGACCTGCGTAACGCGTACCACCTGGTGCGCATCAAGGAGGGCGATGAGTAGAAGACGGCGTTCCGGACCTCAAGCGGCCATTTTGAATACCTGGTGATGCCGTTTGGGTTAACCAATGCTCCGGCCGTCTTCCAGCGCCTAATTAACGACATCCTCCGGGATTTCTTGAACTCCTTCGTGTTTGTCTACCTGGATGACATCCTCATCTCCTCACGCACATTGGAGGAGCACCAGGTGCATGTGCGACGGGTCCTGCAGTGCCTCCTGGAGAACCAGCTGTTTGTCAAAGCCGAGAAGTGTGAGTTTCACACCAACAAAACCTCCTTTTTGGGCTTCATTATTGCTCGCAATCAGGTGCTTCCCGACCCGGCCAAGGTCAAGGCGGTGGTGGATTGGCCCACGCCCACATCCAGGAAACAGATGCAGCGTTTCTTGGGTTTTGCCATTTTCTACCGCCGGTTTGTGCCGAACTTTGGGATCATCACCCGGCCCCTGACCGACCTCACGTCCCCCAAGACCCCCTTTCGTTGGAGCGAGGAGGCTGCCACGGTGTTCGGGAGGTTGAAGGAGGAGTTTGCTTCGGCCCGTGTCCTGACCCAGGTGGATCTGGCTCTGCAGTGCCTAGTGGAGGTGGACGCCACAGATTCTGGAGTTGGGGCGGTCCTCTCCCAACGCTCTCCGGTGGATGGTAGGATCCAGCCGTGTGCCTTCTTCTCCCACCACCTGACGCAAGCGGAGAAGAACTACTGCATCGTTGATAGGGAGCTGCTGGCTGTGAAGCTTGTCCTGGAAGAATGGAGGCACTGGCTGGAGGGGGCTGCCCAGCCATTCGTCGTCTGGACAGATCATAAAAACCTTGAGTATCTCCTGACGGCCAAACGGTTGAATGCTCGCCAGGCCCGCTGGTCTCAATTTTTCGGCCGGTTTAATTTTACCATCACCTACCGGCTGGGGAGCAAGAACAGCAAGTCTGACGCCCTCTCAAGACAGTTCGAGGCGAAGACCACTGGGGATCAGGAGGAGACTATCCTGCCGTCATCCTGTGTGGTGGGCGCCCTCTCGTGGGAGATCCAGGACAAGGTCAGGAGACTGAGCCCGATCTGGGTGGGGGCCCCCCGGACCGTTTGTTCATTCCCCCTTCTATCAGGAGCGAGGTCATCCAATGGGGGTCACACGTTCTAAGTTGGCGTGTCATCCAGAATTGCCTGCACAGTTGACCTGCTCAGAGAGCCTTTTTGGTGGCCAGGGTTGAGGAAGGACGTTACCAGCTATGTCCGGGCCTGCTCCCAGTACGCCACCAGGAAATTGTCATCCCCCCCCCCCCCCCGGCGGGTCTTCTTCATCCTCTACTGGTTCCTTCCCGCCCCTGGTCGTGACCGGCCTGCCCCCCTCTGGCCACTTCACCTCGGTCTGACGATAGTTGGACCGCTTCTCCAAGGCGGGCACATTTTGAGCCTCTCCGGGGGTTGCCTCAGCGCGGGAGACGGCGGATCTTCTGGTGCAGCATGTGGTCCGTCTTCATGGTATCCCGGCTGATATAGTCTCGGATCGAGGTCCACAATTTGTGTCCAAGTTTGGAAGGCGTTCTGCACAGTGTTGGGGCCACAGCAAGCCTCTCGTCTGGGTACCACCCGCAGAGCAACGGCCAGTGTGAACGGGCCAATCAGGAGCTGGAGGCTGCGCTCCGCTGTGTCATCTCTTCCTGCTCCTCTTCCTGGAGTACGTTCCTGCCCTGGGATCGAGTACGCGCACAGTACCACGGTGTCCTCAGCTACTGGGTTGTCCCCGTTTAAAGCGTCTCTGGGGTATGATCCACCACTGTTCCCGGAGGAGGAGGAGGAGGTGGCGGTCGTTCGGTTCTGGCTCACGCTAAGCGTTGTCGGCGGATCTGGACCATCACCCACAGAGCCCTCCTCAGGACCACAGAACACAATATCAGGTGGCCAACCGTCACAGGATGCCCACCCCGGACTATGAGGTGGGTCAAAGGGTTTGGTTGTCCACCAAAATCTCAATGTGCTGGGCCGAGAAGCGCAAGTTGACGAAGCGCTTCATCGGTCCTTTGTGATTTCTCGCATTATTAACCCAGTGTCTGTGGCGCCTAGTTCTTCCCCCTTTCTATGCGCATCTGTCCTACCTTTCATGTCTCCCAGGTCAAGCCCTACATCGCCCTCATCCTCTGTGCCCGCCCCCGTAGCTCTCCCCCCCCCCCCCGAGGATGATCGACGGCCACCCGGCTTGGGGGGTAACTGCCATCTTGGATGTCTGCCGGCGGGGCCGGGGTCTTCAGTATTAGTGGACTGGGAGGGTTTTTGGCCCTGAGCATCCCTCCTGGATTCGCCCAGCGTTGATCCTTGACAAGCAGCTGATCCGCGATTTCCATCGGGCGCATCCAGGTAGGATAGGGCAGGTGCCTGGAGGCACCTCTAGAGGGGGGAGTACTGTCATGGCGGCCGCTGGGCCGTCATTAACTTCAGCTGCGCACACATCTGCCATCAGTAATCAGCAGGCTTTAAAAGCCAGTGTCTCTGATTGCTCTGCACGGAGTCGTCTGTCGTCTTCGCCACGCATCGCGTCAAGGACACGACCTCAAGCCAGAGTTGGAATCAAGTCTTCTCGCCAAGTCACGCCACGTAAGCTACAGCAACACTCACCCTGTCAAAGTGTTTTCCCCTGTGCACAGGTGGACCTCCCTGGCGGTGGACTCACCTCCCCAGATAACGGGACGTCATCTCCTCCTCCTCGGACCTCCTCCTCTCCTCCTCAGCACCAAACACCACGCGCACCACGCTACACCAGGACACGGAGCCAGCAGGACTCTCGCAGCGGCACCTGCAAGTAAGCAGCACAAGCCTCAGCTTTCCGTTCTCACGAACTGTAGTAACATCCTGTGCTTGTGTGTTCCACGGTTGCCAGGTCGCGGCAAGACCCGCTCAGCTCCACTGGCCAGACTACTACGCACTCACTCGCTCATTCTCACACTCATTATTCTACACTGAGTTAATAAATAATTGTCAAATTAATCTACTCGTGTCAGCGTCTGTCTCCTGGGTTCAACAATCATGTCAGAGTCACCCCAATGGCCACTTTGGGGGAGGAATTACAAAGCATGGCATTCAGACACGCTTAAGATCCCTAAAGGATTCATTCTTCTAAGTCTGATATATACAGGTAGGAGAAAGCAGGGGGAGGATGGGATGAGAGAAGGAAAGGAGAGGGACAGACAGAAAGTCCTGATAACTGAGCTTATCCAGGCAGACGTCACAGACACTCTGGAGACATGGGGTCATGAAGACATGAGATCCATAAAACTAACAGAATGTTCATAAAACACTAATCTATGTAAGCTGAGGTGGTCCTGTGCATTCCTGTGACCCGAAACAGGACATGTCAGAGAGATTATAAAAGTTGCTTAGATCATTCCTTACGCATGTAATGACCCTGTACTGATCTCCAGTCTGAACTCTCTGAAATTGCTCACAGAAACATGCCAAGAATATATGAACTTATCCTATATGGAATGCACATATAAACATTAAACATGGCATATGAAAGGTATGATACTTCTCAAATATAATAATACATTATTAATATCAATAATAATGTAGATAATATGGAATTTTTCTATCAGGTGTGCAGACCTTTTATGTCCACTGCATATACAGTGGGGTAAAAAAGTATTTAGTCAGCCACGAATTGTGCAGGTTCTCCCACTTAAAAAATGAGAGAGGTCTCCAATTTTCATCATAGGTATACCTCAACTATGAGAGACAAAATAAGAAAAAAAAATCCAAAAAATCACATTGAAGGATTTTTAATGAATTAATTGGTAAATTCCTCGATAAAATAAGTATTTGGTCAATAACAAAAGTTCATCTCAATACTTTGTTATATACCCTTTGTTGGCAATGACAGAGGTCAAACGTTTTCTGTAAGTTTTCACAAGGTTTTCACACACTGTTGCTGGTATTTTGGTCCATTCCTCCATGCAGATCTCCTCTAGAGCAGTGATGTTTGGGGGCTGTCGCTGGGCAACACAGACTTTCAACTCTCTCCAAAGATTTTCTATGGGTTGAGATCTGGAGACTGGCTAGACCACTCCAGGACCTTGAAATGCTTCTTACAAAGCCACTCCTTCATTGCCCGGGTGGTGTGTTTGGGATCATTGTCATGCTGAAAGACCCAGCCACGTTTCATCTTCAATGCCCTTGCTAGTGGAAGGAGGTTTTCACTCAAAATCTCACGATACATGGCCCCATTCATTCTTTCCTTTACACGGATTAGTCGTCCTGGTCCCTTTGCAGAAAAACAGACCTAAAGTATGATGTTTCCACCCCCATGCTTCACAGTAGGTATGGTGTTCTTTCTCCTCCAAACACGACAAGTTGAGTTTTTATCCAAAAGTTCTATTTTGGTTTCATCTGACCATATGACATTCTCCCAATCCTCTTGTGGATCATCCAAATGCTCTCTAGCAAACTTCAGACAGGCCTGGACATGTACTGGCTTAAGCAGCGGGACACGTCTGGCACTGCAGGATTTGAGTCCCTGGCGGCATAGTGTGTTTCTGATGTAGCCTTTGTTACTTTGGTCCCAGCTCTCTGCAGGTCATTCACTAGGTCCCCCCATGTGGTTCTGGGATTTTTGCTCACTGTTCTCGTGATAATTTTGACCCCACGGGGTGAGATCTTGCGTGGAGCCCCAGATCGAGGGAGATTATCAGCGGTCTTGTATGTCTTCCATTTTCTAATAATTGCTCCCACAGTTGATTTCTTCACAGCAAGCTGCTTACCTATTGCAGATTCAGTCTTCCCAGCCTGGTGCAGGTCTACAATTTTGTTTCTGGTGTCCTTTGACAGCTCTTTGCTCTTGGCCATAGTGGAGTTTGGAGTCTGACTGTTTGAGGTTGTGGACAGGTGTCTTTTATACTGATAACGAGTTCAAACAGGTGCCATTAATACAGGTAACGAGTGGAGGACAGAGGAGCCTCTTAAAGAAGAAGTTACAGGTCTGTGAGAGCCAGAAATCTTTCTTGTTTGTCGGTGACCAAATACTTATTTTACTGAGGAATTTACCAATTAATTCATTAAAAATCCTTCAATGTGATTTTCTGGATTTTTTTTTCTCATTTTGTCTCTCATAGTTGAAGTATACCTATGATGAAAATTGGAGACCTCTCTCATCTTTTAAGTGGGAGAACTTGCACAATTGGTGGCTGACTAAATACTTTTTTGCCCCACTGTACATACCATATATTCTTTTTTTTCCAGCTGCTTCCTTTAGGCGTCGCCACAGTGGATCATCTGCCTCCATCTTACCCTATCCTTTGCATCCTCCTCTGTAGCACTAACTCCCTCCGTGTTTTCTTCTTTTCTTGGCACCCTATCAAATGATTTCTCCAGATCCACAAAGACAGTGTGCAACTCCTTCTGACCTTCTCTATACTTCTCCATCAACACACTTACAGCAAACATTGCATCTGTAGTACTCTTTCTTGGCATGAAACCATACTGCTGCTCACTGATTGTCACCTCTCCTCTTAACCTGGCTTCAACAACTCTTTCCCATATCTTCATAGTGTGGTTAATCAACTTTATGCCTCTGTAGTTATTACAGCTCTGAGCATCACATTTGTTCTTGAAAATTGGTACCAAAACACTTCCTCTCCACTCCTCAGAACTCAGAACTCAGAAAAGATTTATTGCCAAGTACATTAACAGATCACTGATAACATACGAGGGATTTGACTTGACACAGAAAACGACCTGCATTTCCAGTGACACGGCTGCATCTGTGAACGCGCCTGTCAACAGAAGGGTACAGGAAGCATGGGAAGAAAGGATAATACAATAGGAAGGAGCAAAAAAATCATTGATTGTCAGAATAGTGGTCATATATGATCAATATTATGATTACAAGAAAAAAAAGCCCTCAATGCACAGTCAGCAGACAAAAAAAAATTCACAAAGACACAGAGAGAGCAGTGAGTGAATCATCTTTATCATCAGTTTTGTGAATCAGTATGAGTGTAATGTTGAATGTAGGTGTTTGTATCAGTTAAGAACAACAAGGACTCTTTGGCAGGAGATGTTTTGTCTAACTGCTGGCATTGTCCTTGAGCCATGCAGCTGCCTGTCCGAAGGCCGTGAGCTCAATGTTTTGAAAACAAAAAGCTGCAGAAGATCAGGAGGATTTTTGTGAGGGAGTCAGATTTCTTCGAATAGTACTGATCACAGAGAGAAAAAACTTTATATTCTCTTACAGATTCAGTACTTAATCCTTCATTGCTGGACGTTGAATCCTTCATGGATGGCTCTAAGCGTAATCATGATGTAATCCACCTTCCGAGACAGTTCTCCATTTGCCGCTATCAGAGTCCTCTCCATTTTTTCAATTTGATGGTTGAACCTCGCCTGGCCAGCATTTTGATAGGTTGTGTCCATCTTCATCAATTTGCGGTACACCAGGACAATCCCAGATCCAATCAGAACGATCCCAATCACCATTACTACGAAGACGTACAAATCTTCTACATCTTCGATGGAAAGATCAGTCAGGCACAAGAGTTTCCAATTACTTGTTTCCCGTAAATAGCCCGCAGGAGCCGTTCCTGCGGGGCAAACAACTTCCCCCGGGGCACTTTTCCTCGTTGAAAAGATAGTGTCAATTGCGTTCAAAGCCCAGCTTATTAATTCCATAATTTCTTTCGATAATCAGCAGTAAAGACACGCAGACAGACGACAGCAAGCTGGGATCCAGTTAGTTAGGGGAGTAAGAGATAAGTCAGAGCAGGAGTGAAGAAAAAAGGCGTCTGCTCTCTTTGGAGGGCGGAAGTGAAGAGGTTTTTTTTTTTTCAGAAAAAAACTCCTCAGGTATCTTCTCACTCTCCAAGATTGTGTTAAAAACAATCTGGTTAAAATGTCCAATGCCATCTCTCCTAAACATCTCCATACCTCCACAGGTATGTCATCTGGACCAACCGCCTTTCCATTCTTCATCCTCTTGAAAGCTGCCCTCACGTCTGCCTTGCTAATCCTCTGGACTACCTTGTTCACTATCTTTCCTTAATCCTTCCTCCTCCTTTCGCTCTCTCTCATTTTCTTTATTCATCAGCTCTTCAAAGCACTCTTTCCACCTTATCAACACACTCATCATTTGTTAGTACATTACCATTTCTGTCCTTAATCAACCTAACCTGCTGCACATCTTTTTCAGCTTGATCTCTCTCTGTAGCCAATCGATAGAAGTTGTTTTCTCCTTCCTTAGTGTTTAGCCTCTCAAACAACTCACTAAATACCTTTTTCTTTGCCACCTTATCTCCTTGTCTTCCTTCCTCTGTCCACTGGATACACCACATACCTTTCTACCTGCTTCCCTCAATACTTTTTCTGTACTTTCCCAGTCATCTGGTAATTCTTCCCTGCCACCCAGAGCCTGTATTAACTGCTTCCTGAAGTCTGTGCAACCTTCTTCCTTCTGTAACTTCCCCCACTTAATCTTTGGCTCTGCCTTCACTGTCTTCCTCTTCTTGCTCTCCAAAGTCATCCTACAGACTACCATCTGATGCTGTCTAGCTACATTCTCCCCTGCCACCACCTTGCAGTCTCCTATCTTTTTCAGATTTCTCCTTCTACACAAGATGTAGTCCACCTGTATGCACCTTCCTCCACTCTTGTAAGTCACCCTATGTTCCTCTCTCTTCTTGAAGTATGTGTTCACCACAGCCATTTCCATCCTTTTAGCAAAATACACAACCATCTGTCATTCCACATTTCTCTCCTTAAGACCATACCTACCCAGAACCTCCTCATCACCTCTATTCCCTTCATCTACATGCCCATTAAAGTCCAATCCAATCACTACTCTCTTCCCCCTGGGAACACTCTCTACCACTTCATCCAACTTACTCCAGAATTCCTCTTTCTCTTCTACCTGACATCCAACTTGTGGGACATACGCACTAACATTCAACATCATACCTTTGACTTCTAGCTTCAAGATTCAAAGATTTTATTGTCAATACTACTATACGTGCAGGACATACAGAAGAACTGAAATGGCATTTCTCTCTCTTTTCATTGGTGTGCATAATATAAAAAGAAAAGGAATAAGGCTGGGAAAAAAGAAAAAACAAAACAACAATGACAACAGCAGTCTATGTATAGTGTCACGCCGCGCCGCTCATCAGCGGCGCCACCTGCACGCACACCTGCACATCATCAGCGGCGAGGGATATAAGCCGCCTCGCCCTGAGCTTCGGCCTGAAGCCGTCAGACTTCCCTACGCATCGCTGTGAGTTCCTTTCACCCTCAGCTGATCATTTTGGTAAGAAGACCTTACCTCCTTTCCCTTCCAAGTCTGCTCCCCTGTGCACAGGTGGATTCCCCGGCGGCGGACAACGCCTCTCCATCGCCTGTCCCTCGCTGCTGCACCGGGCTCTCCAGGTGGCTGTCTACCGGACCTCGTCCCTTGCTGTGCCAGTCATCTGTCCTATCCAAGTAAGCTCCTCTCTCGCTCTTATATCTCCTGTGTTGGTGTGTGCCCGTCACCCTTCTCCTTGTGCTTTTCCCATAGGGTTGTCCGGCTGTACGGCCTCCTGCCTCTGTGCCCGAAGCAGACGCCGCCACCAATACATTTACATCCCGCAGACACACATTCATACACTCCTGTTGTTAATAAACTGTTTGAACTACTCTGAGCCTGTGTGTGTGCGTCTCCTGAGCCGCGCGTTATGTCAGTACGGCTTCAGCAGAGCGGCTCGGCAGACAGCGGGCTCGCACACTGGTTTTCCACTCTCGAGGCTCGAGTGGATCAGATAGCTTATCAGCAACAGGTGACTTTTAATCAGTTGATAAATATAACTAACCGATTGGGCCGCTTGGACCCCCAACAGCCGTTCCCCCCGGCTCGTCAGGGTGGCGCGGCTCCTGCTGCTCCAGTGGCCGTCCAGCAGGCTCCGGGTGCACCGGTTCGGCTCACGCCCATTCCAACCCCCGCCCGCTTTAGCGGTAAGCTCGGCGGAGCACGGGGGTTTATAATGCAGTGTGAGTCCGTTTTCCACCGTGTGCCCGGGGACTTTCCCTCAGATCATAGCCGAATTGGTTATATCGGGAATCTCCTGGAGGGGCGAGCATTAACCTGGACCTACGCCATAATGGCGAGGCCCAGTTATGCCACCCTCACATATGACCAGTTCGTGAGACACTTCCTGGAGGTCTTTGACCATTCTCTTACCGAGACGGTCCAGGTCGATCGGCTTCTCGCCCTCCAGCAGGGAAGCCGGTTGGCAGCGGACTACGCGGTCGACTTCCGGGTAGCAGCGGAGGAATTAGGCTGGGAGGAACGCTCCCTCTATGGCCTTTTCCTCCGCAGTCTCAACGATGATCTGAGGGATGAAGTGGCTGGGCGGGATATCCCTGAGACGCTAGCGGAGCTAACATCCCTAGTGATCAGTTTGGACAACAGGCTGCGCGAGCGCTCCTCGGGACGGAAGTCGTCTTCTTCTCGCCCTCTTGGAGTCTCGCCGCTCCTGTTCCAAGCTCGCCCCCTGGCGACGCCACCACCATCGTGCCCCGAGGAGTCGGAGCCGATGGTGACGGGCTGCACAAAGCTTTCCCCTGCGGAGAGACAACGCCGCCATGAGTTGGATCTCTGCATGTATTGCGGAGATGACCAACACACGGTGAAGCTTTGCCCACGGAAAGCCAGTCGGCGGGGTCCGCGAGTCACTGTAGGGGGCCTCGCAGACGTCAATCGGTTAAGTTCTCTCAGTCAATTGAAGCTGCCCATCCGTTTCTGTCATAACTCTACTGGGCATCTCACCCACGCACTGGTGGATTCGGGCGCGGAAGGCAGCTTTATTTCTCAAGGCCTGGCAACCCGATTGGGCATCCGCTGTCAGGCACTCAGGAACCCTATCTCCCTGGTCAACCTCTCTCGTGCCTCCCTTGGGAGAGTTACACACCAGACCATCCCCATCCCGGTTATTATCTCTGGAAACCACCGGGAGGAGATAACCTTTTACGTCCTGCCCAACTCTGTGTCGCCCGTCATCCTGGGGTATCCCTGGCTACGCCTCCACAATCCCGTTCTGGATTGGAAGTCCGCCGGGGTATCGGCATGGAGCACGTTCTGCATGAGCACCTGTCTACAGTCCGCTGCCTGCTCTCCGTCCGCTTCTCCCTCACCTACGGACGCTGCGCCCCCGGACCTGTCCTTGGTGCCATTGGAGTTTCACGACCTGGGTATGGTATTCAGCAAATCCAAGGCGATGTCTCTCCCTCCTCATAGGCCCTATGACTGTGCAATCAACCTCCGCCAGGGGGCACCCTTACCTTCTGGATGACTCTACAGTCTATCGGCGCCGGAGAAGGAGACCATGAATTCATACCTAAAGGAGTCGCTGAGTGCTGGGATAATCCGCCCATCGTCATCACCAGTGGGGGCAGGATTCTTCTTCCTCGGTAAGAAGGACGGATCCCTCCGTCCTTGCATTGACTATCGTGCCCTTAATGACATTATGGAGAAGGATCGCTACACCCTGCCCCTCATGGACACCGCTTTCCACTCCCTCCAGGGGGCGACTTGGTTCACCAAGCTGGATCTACGCAGCGCATACCACCTCGTCCGGATCCGGGAGGGAGATGAGTGGAAAACAGCCTTCCGTACCCCGAACGGCCACTTCGAATACCTGGTGATGCCATTCGGGTTGACCAACGCTCCAGCCGTCTTTCAGCGCCTCATCAATGACGTCCTCCGGGATTTCATCGGCCTGTTTGTGTTCGTCTACCTGGATGACATACTCATCTTCTCCAAGTCCAGGGACGAGCACCAGGTCCACGTGAGGCGGGTCCTCCAAAGACTGCTGGAGAACCGGTTATACGTGAAGGCCGAGAAGTGTGAGTTTTACGCGAAGACAACATCCTTCCTTGGGTTCATCATCTCCCACGACCAGGTGCTCCCGGACCCAGAGAAGGTGAAGGCGGTGGTGGAATGGCCTACACCTGCGTCAAGGAAGCAGGTGCAACAGTTCGTTGGGTTTGCGAACTTCTACCGCCGCTTCGTCCCAAATTTTGGCACCATCGTCGGCCCGCTGACCCGCCTCACGTCCCCTAAGGTCCCGTTCCGGTGGACCGAAGAGGTCGTGGCTGCTTTTCAGGCGCTGAAGGCGGAGTTCTCCTCCTCCCGGGTCCTTAGCCAAGTCAACCCTGCGATGCAGTGCATCGTGGAAGTGGACGCTTCGGACACAGGAGTGGGGGCGGTGCTATCCCAGCGGTCGCCAGACGACGGTATCAAACGGCCCTGCGCCTTCTTCTCCCGGCGCTTGTCCCCGGCGGAGAGGAATTACGACGTGGGTGACAGAGAGCTCCTCGCCATCAAGCTCGCGCTACAGGAGTGGCGTCACTGGCTAGAGGGGGCGGACCTGCCGTTCGTGGTCCTGACGGACCACAAGAACTTGGAGTACCTTAGATCTGCCAAGCGCCTGAACGCCCGCCAGGTGCGCTGGTCCTTGTTCTTCGCCAGGTTCCAATTTACCATCACCTTCAGGCCTGGCTCCAAGAACGGCCTGCCCGACACCCTCTCTAGGCAATTTGCCCCTGAGGAGTCGGAGGACACGGTCCACACCATCCTACCCAGGTCATGCGTCGTGGGAGCCGTCACCTGGGACATCGAGAGCAAGATCCGGAAGGCGCAGGAAGTGGAACCTGACCCTGGCGGCGGACCGGAGGGGAGGCTGTTCGTGCCATCCACGGTTCGGGGGGAGGTCATCCACTGGTTGCACACATCCAAGCTCACCTGCCACCCTGGCTCCTCCCGGATGATTGACCTCCTCCAGCGGTCCTTCTGGTGGCCGGGCCTGCGGAGGGACGCTGCCCGCTACGCCCGGGCCTGTCCAGTGTGTGCCACCAACAAATCGGGTACATGCCCCTTCCAGCGGGTTTGCTCCAGCCTCTGCCCGTCCCTGGCAGGCCCTGGTCGCATATCGCCCTGGATTTTCGTCACCGGACTCCCAGTCTCGAACACCTACGACACCGTCCTGACCACCGTGGACCGCTTCTCCAAGGGCGGCACACTTCGTCCCCTACGAGGTCTCCCCCACTGCCCTGGAGACGGCGGACCTCCTCATCCAACACGTGGTCAGGCTGGCATGGGATTCCGGTGGACGGGGTCTCGGACCGAGGGCCCCAATTTCCTTCAGAAGGCTTGGAGGTTGTTCTGCACGCTTAGAGCCAAGGTGAGCCTCTCCTCTGGCCATCACCCCCAATCCAACGGGCAGTGTGAGCGGACCAACCAGGAGCTGGAGGCTGCGCTCCGCTGTGTAACGGCGTCCAAACCTACGTCCTGGAGTAACCACCTCGCCTGGGTTGAATACGCCCATAACACCGCTCGCTCTTCTGCTACAGGGATGTCCCCCTTTAAGATGTCCCTGGGTTACGACCCCCGCTGTTCCCGGCGCAGGAGAGTGAGGTTACTGTCCCCTCAGTACGGGCGCATCTCAGGCAGTTCCGCTCCATCTGGGCGTCACCGCGCAATGCGCTTTTACGCACGGCGGAGCGCAACAGAGCCGTGGCAGACCAGCACAGAAGACCTGCCCCAGCGTAGAGTTGGTCAGCAAGTCTACGTGTCGACCCAGGACGTGATTTTAAAGGGCGAGAGGAGGAAGCTGGCACAGCGCTTCATGGGTCCATACCCCATCACCAGGATCATCAACCCGGTGGCTGTGCATGTAGCTATTCCCCCCTCCCTCCGCATCCATCCCACCTTCCACGTGTCCAAGGTGAAGCTGGCAGTCTCCGATCCCCTTTGCCCTCCTCCTGCTGCGCAACCCGCGCCCCGGATGATTGATGGCCATCCGGCCTGGCTCGTCTCCTCCATCCTGGACTCTCGGCGCCGGGGTCGTGGGTTGCAGTACTTGGTGGACTGGGAGGGCTATGGGCCTGAACATCGACAGTGGGTACCCTCGTCGTTTGTGTTGGACCCGTCGCTCATCGCTGATTTCCACCGAGCGCACCCAGAGAAGCCATCGCCAGGAGGCGCTGCTAGAGGGGGGAGTACTGTCACGCCGCGCCGCTCATCAGCGGCGCCACCTGCACACACACCTGCACATCATCAGCGGCGAGGGATATAAGCCGCCTCGCCCTGAGCTTCAGCCTGAAGCCGTCAGACTTCCCTACGCATCGCTGTGAGTTCCTTTCACCCTCAGCTGATCATTTTGGTAAGAAGACCTTACCTCCTTTCCCTTCCAAGTCTGCTCCCCTGTGCACAGGTGGATTCCCCGGCGGCGGACAACGCCTCTCCATCGCCTGTCCCTCGCTGCTGCACCGGGCTCTCCAGGTGGCTGTCTACCGGACCTCGTCCCTTGCTGTGCAGTCAATCTGTCCTCTCCAAGTAAGCTCCTCTCTCGCTCTTATATCTCTTGTTGGTGTGTGCCCGTTACCCTTCTTCTTGTGCTTTTCCCATAGGGGTGTCCGGATGTAACGGTCTCCTGCCTCTGTGCCCGAAGCAGACGCCGCCACCAATACATTTACATCCCGCAGACACACATTCATACACTCCTGTTGTTAATAAACTGTTGAACTACTCTGAGCCTGTGTGTGTGCTTCTCCTGAGCTTGCGCGTTATGTCATATAGTAAAGCAATCTGTGGTGCCAATGGCAACAAGAAAGATCCAGACCTCGATAGAGATAAACAAATTAATGATGATAAACCCCAGCAATCCTGTAATACAGACAGTTAGAGATGAATGCCCGTAGTTGCAGTTCAATGCGATAGTGTAGGTGCAGACAGTAACAGATAGGACTGAGCGTGATCAGTATTGCAGTGACAGACAGACAGCAGCAGATATGGCCTTTGTGCAAAAGGTTACGAGTAATATGCAGAGACATACAGCAGCAAAAGCACAACAAAACAGCAGTATTACTGTTGATGTGCCAGTCTTTCTGTGCCAACAGCTGAGGTAGTTATTGTGCGGGTGATTGTGTTACCGTCCAGCGGGGGGGGGGGGGGGGGGCAGAGGTCAGGGTCCTGATGGCCTGATGCACAAAGCTGTTAAGCAGTCTTGTGGAGCAGGCCCAGAGGCTTCGGTACCTTTTCCCTGAGGGCAGGGGGCTGAAGAGGGAGTGTAAAGGGTGAGAGGTGTCGCCTGTGATGCTGATGGCTCTGCGGGAGAGGCGGGTGGGGTAGATGTCTGAGATGGGGGGCAGAGGGGCACCAATGATCTTGCTGGCTGCTTCCACTGTGCGTTGTAGTGTCTTCCGGCAGACGGCGGTGCAGCTTTCATACCACACCATGATGCAGCTGGTGAGGATGCTCTTAGTGGTGCCCCGGTAGAAAGAACACATGATGAGGGGTAGGACTTGTGCTCTCCTCAGTTTGCGGAGGAAATGAAGGTGAGTTTTGGGCCTTCTTGGCCAGTGATGTGGTGTTGTTGACTAGGAAAGGTCCTCAGAGATGTGCACCCCCAGGAACTTGGTGCTTGCCCACCCTTTCCACAGCTGCTCCATCGATGATCAGAAGGGGGTGCTGTATTTTCTCCTTCTAGAAGTTGATCCCAATCTCCTTGGTTTTTCCCATGTTCAAGAAGAGATTATTGTCTTTACACCACTGGACCAGTTGGCTCACCTCATTTCTGTAGCTGGCCTCCTCATTGTTGGTGATGAGGCCAACCACCATCGTATGTCCACAAACTTGATGATGTGGTTGGTGTTGTAGGGCTGGTACGCAGTCATGGGTCAGCAGGGTGAAGAGCAAACTCATGATTCTGTCTGACCCCCTCTTTACCTCTTGAACACTCTTCACATATTCTTCCTTCAAGATTACTCCTACTCCATTTCTCTTCCTATCTACACTATGGTAGGCAGAACAGTTTAAATCCACCTCCAATGCTCCTAGCCTTGCTTCCCTTCCATCTGGTTTCTATGAACACACAGTATATCTACCTTTCTTCTCCCCATCATATCAGCCAACTCTCTGCTTTACCAGTCACAGTCCCTATATTTAACATCCCTACTCTCATGTCCACACTTCTACCTTTCCTTTTCTCTCTCTCTCCCTCCAAACACGCCTTCCCCCCTCCTCCTCCTCGAAGATCGAGGAGGAGGAGGGGGAGAAGTGTTTACTCCCCCCCCCTCCTCCTGGGGGTGTGAAAAAGTGTTTACCCCCTTCCTGATTTCTCTTTTTTTGTGTGTTTGTCACAGTTTTTAAATGAATGTGTTTATGATTAAGGGGGAAAAAAAATCCAAACCTACATGGCCCTGTGTAAAAAAGTGATTGCCCCCTAAACCTAATAACTGGTTGGGCCACCCTTAGCAGCAACAACTGCATTCAAGTGTTTGCGATAACTGGCAATGAGTCTTTTACAGCGCTGTGGAGGAATTTTGGCCCACTCATCTTTGCAGAATTGTTGTAATTCAGCCACACTGGAGGGTTTTCAAGCATGAACTGTCTTTTTAAGGTCATGCCACAGCATTTCAATCAGATTCAAGTCAGGACTTTAATTTGGCCACTCCAAAGTCTTCATTTTGTTTTTCTTAAGCCCATTCAGAAGTGGACTTGCTGGTTTGTTTTGGATCATTGTCCTGTTGCAGAACCCAAGTGTGCTTCAGCTTGAGGTCAGAAACAGATGGCCGGACATTCTCCTTCAGGATTTTTTTGGTAGACAGCAGAATTCATGGTTCCATTTACCACAGCAAGTCTTCCAGGTCCTGAAGCAGCAAAGCAGCCCCAGACCATCACACTACCACCACCATATTTTACTGTTGGTATGATGCTCTTTTCTGAAATGCAGTGTTACTTTACGCTGGATGTAATGGGACACACACCTTACAAAAAGTTCAACTTTTGTCTTGTCAGTCCACAAAGTATTTTCCCAAAAGTCTTGGGGGTCATCAAGATGTTTTCTGGCAAAACTGAGACGAGCCTTTATATTGTTTTTGCTCAGCAGTGGTTTTTGTCTTGGAACTCTGCCATGTAGGCCATTTTTGCCCAATCTGTTTCTTATGGTGGAGTCATGAACACTGACCTTAACTGAGGCAAGTGAGGTCTGCAGTTCTTTGGATGTTGTTGTGGGGTCTTTTTGTGACCTCTTGGATGAATTGTCGCTGCACTCTTGGGGTAGTTTTGGTCGGCCGGCCTCTCCTGGGAGGGTTCACCACTGTTTGATGTTTTCGCCATTTTTGGATAATGGCTGTCACTGTGGTTCGCTGGAGTCCCAAAGCTTTAGAAATGGCTAGAAAAATGAACTCAGCTTTCCAAAGATGTGATAAACCACAGCTAATTTATGTTTTAATGGGGGGTGGCAATCACTTTTTCATACAGGGCCATGTATGTTAGAATTTTTTTTACCCTTAATAATAAACACCTTCAATTAAAAACTGCATTTTGTGTTTACTTGTGTTATTTTTATCAAATATTTAAATTTGCTTCATGATCTGAAACATTTAAGTGTGACAAACATACAAAAAAATGAGAAATCAGGAAGGGGGCAAAAACTTTTTCACCCCACCGTATTGTATAGTATAGTATAGTATAGTATAGTATAGTATAGTAACGTCAGGGCTGTGATAAGGGGCAGGGATTCTCCCGGCATGCTTTGAGTCGCAGGGGATTCAAAGACTGTTATTATTCTTGTGTCCTGAGAGTTATTGTTGTACCATTATAACTGTGTTATAAGCCCTGTTGTGATAGTGTTGTTTTCCCTGTGTGATAGATTATGTGTCTGCGTCACCCTGAGTGAGATGAGTGTCTGTGTGAATGACCTCCCCTTTGTTCTATGTAATGAGTCAGTGAAGAATAAATGTCTATATGTCACAAATCCTCTCTCGTTATTGTGTGCACTCTTGAAACATCACATTAGTGTCAGAAGGGAGATTACTGAGAGATGGAAGCAAGGATCAAGGCAGAGACTTGGCAATTCGAGCAGCTCATTGCCCAGATGGAAATGGAGATGGACAGCAGAGTAGACACGCCATACCCCAGAGCTGCTCACTGTAACGAATGGGGAAGCACACCAGACAGAGCAAGCATGCCCCGTTTTCGATCTTTTTCAAGGCAGGACAAGGAGTGCCAATGGGGGAACTACAAGCTGGCGACTCCTCTGCCACCGAGGGCAGTGATCGACAGAGAGGTGTCCATGCCACCAACCCGCCAACCAGCCAAGCATCCCCGCTTTGGTGGCGAAACCCTGCTAGATGACTATCTGGTCCAGGTTGAACTGGCCGCTGTGCTGAATGGCTGGAAACCTGAAGAGGCAGCTGTGCAGGTCACGCTGGCCCTGGAGGGTGGAGCTCTCTGCATGCTGTCTGATCTCTGGCCTGAGGAACATCACAACTGGCCAGCACTACAAGGAGACTCCGGAGCCATTTCAGGAGGGCGACTCATGGTGATCATGCCCGGGAACAGCTGGCCAGCCGCCAGCAAGACAACCAAGAGAGCCTGGGAGCCTATGCAATGGACATACAGCTGCTGACACAGTGTGGCTACTCGGATTTCGAGCCGGAGGCAGTGGAGAAGCTCAAACTACAGAACTTCATCCCAGTGCTCTGCCCGGCTCAGCTTCAAGAACACGTCCGGATTCACGCAGTGAGGAGTTGGGAGACAGCATGGCAGAAGTGGAGCGGGTGGGGCCGATGATGGATTATGCAGCTGGCGTGTCATCACCGAGGCAGAACTTTCCAGGCCACAGCTCAGAGAAAGGACAAGGACGAATTGCACCAGACCACAGCTGAGTGGCCAGCGAGAGCACAACAACAGTGCCACGAGGAGGGATGCTTCCGCTGCGGGGAACCAGGACACATCACACGTTACTGCCCTGCACCCACCCCACGACAACCAGCCTCCTCACCGGCTTTAATCCTCAAGCGAGGTGGCACAGACAGGGACCTGCCGCCTCCAACAGACATTTTCCCCGATGGACGGCTGTGCCAACTTGGACACTCACCAGAGCTGTACCTGCAGTGCAGCCTGGACATCACACCAATCTGGGCCCTGATCGACACTGGGTCCACCATCTCCCTGGTCCAACCTGGGGCACTGCCCGGTAAAGATGGACTCAGACCGCAAGGGTGGGAACCCACCAGGTGCTGCATCACCACAGCCACCGGTGAACATGCCAGACTGGGAGGGCGATGAGTCCTTGTGGTGGGAGTGGCCGGTCAGAACACAAACCACCTGCTCTGGTTGGCTGACATCCAAGACCCCTCCATCATTGGCCTAGATCTGCTTGCAGCATGGGGCATGAAGATCGATACCACCAGCTCTCCTCTCCTTCTGGGGGCTCAGACCATCACGCTCTGTGGCAAGATCCAAATGGGGAACTAAGGGACCCGCACGATCGAAGGGCCGGTGTCACCAGCGCAGGCCAAGGATCATGACCCAGCGGTCTCACGGGCCTTCCAGACTGCTACAGCCTGGGATAGCGCAGCGGCTCACAGCTCTTCCTCAGATCATCGGGCAGCTCTCCCCAGTGATGACATCACAGAGGCCCTCGGCGTGCAGCAGCTTCGGAGTGAGCAGGATGGAGATCCTGTCATCTCCCGGGTCCGGCAGTGGCTGGATACAGACCAGTTGCCCACCTGGGAGGCTGTGTCTGTGCTGGACCCAGAGACCAAGGCCCTGCATTCCCAGTGGGTCAACCTCTGCTGTTGTGAGGGTGTTGTCTATCGGTGGTGGCAGTCTCCAGCTGGGCATGTCACGTCTTGCAGCTGCTGGTCCCCGGATGGCTCCACCCCAAGGTGCTCCAGTTGGTCCATGGATCTGTGGGGGCGAGGGCCACTTTGGGGTGAAGGAGACTTTGCAGCGTCTTTGGACCCAGTTCTACTGGTCGTGGTGTCATGGGACGTGAAGCTCCATGTCCACCGCTGTGACACCTGCACGGCTCAGAGAGGGCTGACTTAGCAATCCCATGCCCCCTTGCAGCAGTACGAGGTGGACGGCAAACCGGGGACGGATTATTTGTTTCGCTCAAGAGAATGTCTGCATACAGTACACTAACTGGCTCAGGAGACCCTGGTAGCGGCGGGGAGTCGCCAGAAGCGAGTGTATGACTCCCGCTGCCATGGGAGGGACCTTGCACCCGCATATCAGGTCTGGGTTTTCTGCCCGGAGTGGAAAAAGGGACTGTCTCCAGAGCTGGCGAGCCACTGGTCGGGACTGTGCGTGGTCCTACAGAGACTGTCGGATGTAGTGTACAGAGTGAGGCTGCAGAAGAGGAACCAGGTGGTGGTGCTTCACCGCAACTGCCTCACCCCGTGCCAGCCAGCTGCCCTGCAGTTGGCCAAGCCAGAGGCTCCATCCCAACCGGGGACCCCGGCTGAGGCTCAGGTGGACTGTAACGGGCCCGTGTGTGCTAGCCGCTGTCAATGGCGGCCATCCTGACACCTGGACCAATTCGTATTGGACTTTTGAGTTAGACTTTTTATTCTGGGGACAGAAACCAGTCCGGGGGGACAGTGTAACATTGGGGCTGTGATAAGGGGTGGGGATTCTCCCGGCACAGTTTGTGCCGCGGGGGATTATTTCTTTGTTATTATTATTTACTAGTGCATTGCCTGTAGAACGCAAGTATTCCTGTCTGAAACAGGTATCCCAGTCAGGCTTTACAGGCCTGTAGAAAATGCTCTAAATATGTGTGTATGTCCAATTAAGGCCAGAGTTAATCACTGTAGTATTTTGCATCTGATTGGTCCTTGTATAGCCATCCTGACCAATCACGTTTCAGTTTGTATAGTAGAATTTCAATGTGCAACATCTCTTTGCAATGAGCAGAAACATTACCTCTGATGTATTGGGGCTGACAGTGCTTGAATGATAAGAAGTAAGTTTGTTTTATAGTTTCTTTAAGTCTCATGTGTTTTTCACTTGTAATTTGTAGATATTTTCTGGATAAATGTTAAGAGTTCACCATAAGTTTGTAGATTATTTCCCCTGTATAAAGCCTGGTGCGCTAGCTGTCACATGGTCAGAATGTGTTATATATCTAGGTACATCTAAGTTAGTCATATGTTAAAGCTCTTTTGTGATGAGTGATTGTGAGTTCATTATTGATCTAGCATGTAGGAGTGCATTGGATTTAACTGCATTGGGATGCAGAGGAGTGAGTGTGGCCATTTATGTTTCTGGGGTGTCCTCTACTGGTGATAGCCATATAGCAGTAGGAACGTTATATTGAGCCCACATCTTTATTTGTTCATTCTTTTTGTTTGTGTATTTGTTTCAGACCACGCTTCAACTCAGCCATTAAAGATTTAAGAAAGAACCTTTAAGTTGTCATCCTTGACCGGATGCCCGTGGTGGTTGTAAACTTTGAACCTCTAAAGTCTTTACAACATTTTATGGTGCCGAAACCCGGGATTACAGCTGCCACGTTAGAAAGATGTCCTGGACCCTTCCTGAAACTGCAATGGAGCGTGATAAAAAGGACACTAGACCTAGAAGACAGATTTGTCACCCACACTTCTTAGAGGACTTTAGTGTTGAGTATCCCAGTGAGCCAAGAATGAAACCTTTTCACAGTGAGCCACATGATAAATATGAATATAGAGAATGTATAATGAGTCCTCTTACCAGTCAAGCTTATTACCCATCTGCACGTTACCGTGAGCACATCTTTGAGGGATCTTCCAAGACGACACCCCTCCCAATCCTTGATTTTGAAAGAGACACAAGAAATAGAGATTATGCCACAGTCACCCCGAGAAGATGAGGTTCTTGTTGCTATAAAGGAGATACGACAGGAGAATCGCCAACTTCAAGGAAACATGTGACATCTCACAGAGGTATTAAATAAACTCCAGCAACAGCCTCTTCCTCGCCTTGCTGACCAACAAAAAGAGTCTCCCCCCCCCCATTCTGATTCAGGATCAGATATCATATTTGAGATGGAAAAGAGAGAGTCAGATAAAATAGAGGAGAACCAACAGAGAAGTGATAATGACCCCACTTATCCAGAACCCCCTGCACTTTGGAGACAAACATCCTTAACCATTTTAAAAGTGCACACTCAAGAGGATGATACACGGCACAGCATCCAACAAATAAGTCAGGGTGTGGAGACAATGAACATCCTGGATAGAGAACCTCCTGATGCCCAGAGTTTTGCTCCACCACAACCCCTGCAAAATGCAACACATCTTGATTTAAGGCAGCTTCCTTATGCTCTCCACAGTGCACCTTATTCAAACCAGAATCAACACCACTACACCTCAAGACCTACTGAGCGAGAAAGGATCTACAGAGGGCCAAAGCCAGCAATTCCTCATTTCACACATGATGATCCCAGAGAATTCTCTAGACTGAAAATAGCTTTAGATAATCTTCTTCCAAGTGACACAACAGAACGATTTAAATACCAGATTCTGGTTGATCATCTGAAACTTGAGAATGCATTACTGATTGCTGACTCATATAGTAACTCAGCCTTTCCCTACAGTGACACAATGGCAGCCCTCACTGCTCAGTATGGCCAACCCCACCAGCTGGCTTTGAGAAGAATTGCAGAGCTAATGGATGGAGCGAGCATTAAGGATGGTGACTCTTGATCCTTCTGCAAATTTGCTCTGAAGGTACGTGCTCTTGTGGGGATGCTGGATCATTTAGGCCGGAATGGGCAAATTGAACTGAACTGCGGATCCCACGTGAAAAGACTCACCTCAAAGTTGCCACAGTCTCTGAGAGCTGACTTCCATCGATATGCACTCTCCCACCACATGAATGTGCCCACACTGTCTGACTTCTCAGACTGGCTAGAAGTTGAAGTTGAAGTACAAGAGAGTGAAACAGAAATAACTGGCATAAAGGAAAGATCAGGCTGCAGAGAACGCTTTCCAGATAAGTGAGCACACCCTAAATTTTCCACCATTCTCCTCAACACAGGTCCCATTACTCCAGCTGAAGGTGGCCCAAAACACTCAACAATTAGTTTGCTTCCCACTACAATGAAAAGTAAGTTGCATTGTTCATACTGCAGTAATAACCAGCACCATCTGAATCATTGCATGAATTTCAGCAAACTTACAAATGAACAGAAAGAAGAGTGGATTCACACTAACAGAAAGTGCTGGAAATGTGGGAGAAACCACCAAGCAGCTCAGTGTCAGCTCAAAGTTAAATGCAAAATATGCAGTGGGAAACACTTAGAGATTCTCCATGAGGTGAATGCAAAGCAAATAAAGGAGGAGGCTTCTCCTACAAATACTTCAAGTGAGGTTTTGTATGTAGACAGACCAACATCTTCCAGTCGAGTCATTCTTAAGCTGAGTAAAGTCATTCTGCAGAATGGTAACCACAAGCTGGAGACATTTGCCATTCTAGACGATGGATCAGAAAGGACTATTCTCCTCTCCTCAGCAGCTCAGCATCTGGACCTTCATGGCAACCCAGAAGATCTAGTGCTGAAAACAGTCTGACATGATATCAGAGTTGTAAAGGGTCAGTCTGTATCCTTCACTGTCTCACCAGCCTCATAGCCTAACAAGACCTATGAAATAAAGGAGACTTTCACTGCAGAGCCATTAGGTTTAGCAGAACACTCACAGCCAGTTGCAAGTCTACAAAGAAAATATCCCCATCTTCAGAAACTGCCCCTTAATTCATTCCACAAAGTGAAGTCTCTCCTACTAATCGGGTCCGACTATCTATATCTCATCACCTCAATCGAAACAGTGAGACTAGGACCCCTTGGAGGACCTGCTGCCATAAAAACGAGACTCAGGTGGACACTGCAGGGTCCAACAAGTGCCTTGAAAGAGCAGCTTTCTACTCAAATTCAGTGTTTGTTCATTTCTACATGAGCACCGGTTCTGCTGGAAAATGTGCAGAGGCTCTGACAGTTAGATGTTCTGCCATACAGAAATGAGAAAGTTGCCACCAAATCTCGCCAACATCAAAGACCAGTCCAACTTCTGGAAGAGAAAACAGTGAGAGTGAACATCAATTCTACACGCAGGTATGCAACTCCTCTTCTACGTGCCTGTAATATGCCGACATTGCATGCCCCCAAAGCCTGTTCTGTCTCTCCTTAGAAGCACAGAGAAGAACTTGTTGAATGACCTAAAAAGAGCAGATACTGTATTTAAAACCAAGAAATTGCAAAACTAGAGACTGCAGGCTACATCACAAAGCTGCAACCTGAGAGAATGCAAAGGAGACATGGCATATCCCTCACCATATGGTAGAGCACAACAGGAAACACAGAGTAATGTTTAACTGCTCATTCATCTACCAAGGACAGAGCCTGAATGACTACCTGCTACCAGGAGCCACATTAGGTCTAACACTATTGGGGGTACTATTTCACTTCAGACAGCACAGCATTGCCATCTCCAGCAACATTAAAGGTATGTTCCACCAAGTCTGTCTGCTTCCTGAGGATACACCACTCTTGAGGTTCCTCTGGCTGGCGAGACTTGAAAACAGAGCAACCGCTGGATGTTTATGAATGGCAAGTTTTGCCATTTGGAATGACTTGTAGCCCATGTTGTGCTATTTATGCATTGGAACGCTACACCAGAGACAGCACCACCCTTGGTGAAGAAACAAGAGACATTGTAGAGAACAACTTTTATGTAGACAACTGCTTGTACAGTCTCAGTTCTACAGAGAGAGCAAAGGAGTTGTTAGAAAGGCTACAATCACTTCTCCTATCTGGATGATTCGAACTGAGGCAATGGGCCAGCAATGTTCCCAGTGTCACAGCCCACCTTCCAGAAGAAGCAAGGAGCTGCAGCAATGTGCAGTGGCTCACACAAAATCAGTTACAGCAACAAGAAATTGACCTTGAACTCCTATGGCACTGTGAGAACAACGAACTAGGTTACAGATACAGATCTGTTACAGAGAACAAGCCCACTATGCGTTACACATACAGAGCACTTGCAAAGCAATATGATCCCATTGGCTTCATCATACCCTTCACCACCAGAGCCAAAATTGTTGTGCGACATTTATGGGACAAGTGCAAGCTTGGTGCAAATGGGAACTGCAGCTGGAGTATCTTTCCCACATAACTCTCCCTCGCTGCTATGCAAGTACAGAGATGGGCACATCAGAAAGCAGGAGAGAGATTCACATCTTCTGTGATGCATCTGAACAAGCATATAGCTCAGTTGCATATCTGCGCACTGAGAACGCATGTGGAAGGGTGTAGATAGGTTTCGTCATGGCGAAGTCCAGAGTTGCTCCCAAAAAACAGCAGTTTATTCCCAGACTTGAACTTTGTGCTGCTTTGGCAAGTGCACAACTCGCCAAGCTGCTGATCACCAAACTGACCATAGAAATCCAACATGTGGTGCTGTGGAGTGACTCTACAACTGTTTTGAAATGGATTCAATTAGATTCATGCAGATTTAAAGTTTTTGTTGGAACAAGAGTCGCTGAAATTCAGGACCTCACCAACACCATGACATTGCGTTATGTAAGCTCAGAGAACAACCCAGCAGATGATATAACATGAGGCAAACCTCTGCCGTCATTAGGTGGAACAAGCCAATGGAGTCAAGGACCATCATTCCTAACACTAAGCATGGAAAATTGGCCCATCCTCCCTGAGCTAATGGACAACAGTAAAGATGAGATTAAAAGTTCAACTTTCTGTGGTGCAATGATACAGATGCAGAATTCTGTATCAAAGGCAAAAGAGGCAAACTCCTATCAGCAGCTGATTGAACTCACAGTAGCCTCCTCTCACGGGGTGGCTTTTCCTCCTCCCTCTCCTTCCTCTGATGATTACAAAGCAGCAGAGCTGAAAATCCTGCAGTAAGTACAGAGGGACTGCTTCCCTGATAATTAGAGTTGGTGGGCGTCTCCATCACAGTGAGTATTTGGATGCTGAGGAGAAACACCCAATCCTGTTAGATTGCCATCACCCTGTCACAAAGCTAATCATCAAAGAGTTTGATGACAAGCTACAACACGCAGGACATGAAAGAGTGTTTACTGAACTGTGCAGACAGTATTGGATCATCAGAGGAAGAGAAGCAGTTAAACAATGGCAGAGACAATGCATAAATTGTCAGAAATGGAGAGCAAACCCTGTGCTTCCCCAAATGGCCGACCCACCCACAGTCAGGCTCCAACTGTTCAAACCCCTCTTTTTCTCTTGTGGCATAGACTGTTTTGGCCCATTTTTGATCAAAATTGGCAGAAGGAATGAAAAAAGTTGGGGAATTCTGTTCAAGTGCCTCACCACGAGTGCAGTTCACATTGATATCCTGACATTCACTGATTCCTTCTTAATGGCACTTAGGCGCTTTGTGGCAAGAAGACGAAAACCTTCAGAGATGTTGTCTGATTGTCAGACACATTTCAAAGGAGGTGAGCGGGAGTTGACTGAAGCCCTTGAACACATGTACCCAACTCTGCAAGATCAGCTGGCTAAACAACAAATAAAGTTCAGCTTCAACCCTCCTGGGGCACCACATTTTGGAGGAGTGTGGGAGCACAAAATCAGATCCATAAAGTCAGCCCTCAGAGTCTCTCTTGAAGCACAGACTGTCACAGAAGAAGTCCGACAAACTGTTCTTATTGAAATCGAGGGAATACTGAACTCAAAACCACTGGGCTATGTTTTATCAGATATTGCAGATGTGAACCCAGTAACACCAAATCATCTCCTGATGGGGCAGCAAAATGCAGCCTTGCCTCAGGTGATCTACCAAGAGTCAGACCTGCTGACCCATCGTCACTAGAGGCACAGCCAAGTGATTGCAGAACAATTGTGGAATCACTTTGTGAAGAACTACTTGTCACAACAAAGATGGCAGCTCAAGACAGAGAACTTGCAGCTGGGAACATTTGTCATGATTGTAGACAAACAACTTCCCAGAGCACTCTGGCTCATTGGTAAAGTTATAGCTCTTATTCCTGGTCTAGATGGAGCTCGTTACAATAAATAAACAATGAAGATTAGTTAGTTAGCTATTACACAAAATGCTTGCATATACATATCTTTTAGCTTCACACGCACATACACAATTTGCACATATACATCAGTTACTTGCACACACACACAGGTTCTGTACACATACACACAAGCTGCACACATACACATGCACACACACAAGCTGCACACACGCTCTAGTCACACTGTTCCTGTGGGGTTGTGTGGGCTAAACAACAGGATGCCATAAAGGACTAAAGAGGAGACATCTGGAGCTATTTGGACACTGGGAAGACCGGTTTGGACCATTTTGGACAATGGACACGTATTGTTGGAAAGTTACTGGGAAACGCCCAGTAACTTTCCACAGAGCCACCATCCTCCATTTATTTCAAAGGTTCTGCTCTGCCCTGGCGCCATTTACGCTGGGACTACAACTGCACAGGATGGCTTGGAGGAACTGTTTGAAATGTTCCGAAGTCCTGAGCAGGAGAAATTTGTTTTATTTGCCGACTAGCAAGGAACTCTGCATATCCCCACCAATAGTTAGTTGTGAATACATGGCTGTGATGATGTGGATCAAGTAACCGGTCATGTTCCAAATGTTCTGCATATCTTGGTGTGTGCTTGAATATAGTGTTATTGCTTCACAACTCCAACATAATATTGTCCAGTGTCAATCGTTGATTAAAACTGATATTCTTGTAATACGTATATAGTCCTTTATTTCTCTATAAAAAGCGGCATTTTAATCTGTCCCTAACATGTGAATGCATGCATGATTTTGACTCCCTGCGTGTTCTTACAATCATAGAAAATAGCCACAGAACATAACATTATCTTTGTATTAAGTTTTTCCAATAGAATTTAAAAAGCAGGACCAAAGACTTGCTTTGACTGAATGTCGCAGACAATCCTACAGAGATTTTTAGAAGAGGTTGTCACCTTCTGATCAGTAGTGGCCCTGGATTGTCCACAACACGCAGACAAAGGCTTTGTCTCCCGATGTCCATCGTCAAAGTAGTTGGCTAACTGCCCGCATCCTCCACCATTCTTGTAAAAATTAATTTTGGACAGTTGGCTGAATCTTTTCAGTTAACCAACCAATGATCACAGAAAAAATAGTATTTGCTTAACTTTGATTGAACCATGCAGGGAGTCAGTGTACACAGCCGCCGGGTCTCCTCCAGCTCCCTCTCCTGGAAAAGACCCAACACAAAGGAATTCACAGTTTTATATAGGCAAGTTACTGGGCGATTTCTAGTAACTTTTTGACAATTCATGTCCGTTGTCCAAACCGTCCTCTTGGCGTCCAGATGGCTCCCAGGGTCTCCTCATTTTTATAGCTTCTATCTTGTTGGTTCCTGCCTTTATAGCTTCCTCTCAGCATCCATATGTCTCCTTTTTAGTCCTACATGACCCCATGCCCATATATGGAAACAGGAACAGAGACTTTCCTATGGAGTTTGTATGTGTGTGTGCATGTGTGTGTATGTGTGTAAGCAACTGATGTGTATGTGTGGGTTTAAAAGATGTGAGTATGCAATCACTTTGTGTAATATCTAATTAACTAATCTTCACTATTTATTTATTATAACAGGGGCAAACACTTTCTCACACCACTGTATGTCAGCTGTTCTGATAGCTATGCCAAAATGTCAGAACACTGATGGATCCAATCAGCTGATCGCTCGAACCACAGAGCTCAGCTGTTTTCCATGATAAATCAGCCTCAGGGCAAAAGCACACTTCATATATTAGCTTTTTTTCACTTTATTGAAAATAACTTTTTTTTTAATCGCCATCAATTAGCATGCCTTTGAGCCAGGTCACGTCTGGTTGCTGCTTCTCCTGGCATGTTCTGTGTTGGATACACCAGTGTTCTTTGTCAGACCTGGTCCCCGCTGACGGTCCGCCCAGTCTGCTTGCTCACCTCATTCTCTACATATGGCAAATTATCCTTTAGACCTATGCAATCACGGCAACTTTATGGTATAATTTTTTAAGCATTAAATCTTTAGTATCCACCTTATTCCTAGCCCCCATGATACTTTGCGTGAATTATGGGCGCAACTTCCAGTACTAGTTTAGAACGTGTGGTTGTCACTGAAACAGGACACTTTTCGTTGTTAAGAAACAATGACTTTGGCATCAAAAATGAGGGAACATGACCTTTTGCACCTCAGAAACAGTAATATAACACTATATATAAGTTTTTTTTTAGCTGATTTAGGACAATTTTGATGTGCTAAATCCAAAAATCACATTGGTTTTGCTCAATCAGGTCAACTTTTTGAACTATGGCCACATGATTTTTACGTTTTTGTTTACATGTATTGTGGCGGGTTTGGGAAAACCCCCACAACAGGCTAAGGACAGTCAGCTCGCTACTCCTGGTTTTTTCCGCTGCACTGCTGTGATGTAATGTGCCATTCATGCATTGTGATGTTAATGTGCCATTCATGCATTGTGTTCATGCGTCCTGTCCTTACTGTGACCTAGAGACATGCCCATACCAACTGCTGTGAATGCTCTTTCATGTATTGTTGTAACTGGGTATATATGCTGCACGACTCTGTAACTCATTCTCTCCTTCAACTGCTGCTGCTGCTGGACACACACACTCTGTGTCCCCTCACGAGAGCCTGAGGACCCCGCTCCAGTCTGCTCACACTTGGGCTGGAGCGGAGTTCTGTGACGGCGGTGTGATTTAATAAACCTGCTTAAAACCTTCACCAACGCTGCTTTATTTCATGCCGCCGCACTGGTGACCCCGAACATGCACACGTTTTGTGCAAAGCAACCTTCTGGTCTGGACAGCTACACTGGTGACCCGTTCTTCATGATGAGATCTGCACGTCTGAGATCTGCTCATCCACGCTGGACCGGCCGCGCTCGCAGCTCCTCCACACAAGAGTGCATGCACCTCGTCTCCTCTCCACGACGGCGACCTCCAGGGCCGGCGGAGAACCAGCGCGTGGACCTGAACGCAACATGGCTGAGCGGTGACAAAGATCGTCTCCTCCCTCTCACCGCTCCAACGCATCTGCATGAGCCCGAGGGACAAAGATCGTCTATTCACTCTCACCGCTCCAACGCACCATGGCCAATCTGCAGCCACAGCTCAACTTGGATATTATCGGCGCCGATTGCGCTGATCTCCACCAAGATTCTGGACCCTGACTCACCCCTCCAGCGGCCCACCCACGCACGGAACCCCAGCACACGCACCGGGGAGTTACGAGGACGGCGCACCACACACGGGACAAATACCGCTCCACAGACCGCCAGCATCCTTCGCCGCTGCACACAGAACCTTCAGGGCTGCTTGCACACCTGAAGCACGCACGCAGCTCGCCCACAGGATTTTCTAATGGTCTCAGCCACGGCACATAGGGAATTCAGCCGTCAGCTTTTCCCGAGGGCTTTAGGGCTGCGCCCGCACCTAAAGTCAACACGCCAAGTCCCTCTGCTTCTATTTTTTTCTTACAACTGCTACGCAGCCTCGCCGCTCCTGTTTTTCTTCATGGCCACGAGAGGAGTCAGAGACAAATTTTTCTTCTTGTGATCTCCGCACGTGCAACGGGACAGCCCCTCGACGTCGTGGAACAACAAGCAATTTTTGCGCGGCCCGGACGATTTCGCCGTCCCCGGCCGGCATTTACTACCCCCCACCCCCCTCCACCTTCGCCGGCACAGAGCTTTTCCTGCTCGCTGCCAAGCTGCACTATCGAGATCTCGGCCCCCTGCCGAGCCCTCTGGGGGGGGAGCAGTGTGGCGGGTTTGGGAAAACCCCCACAACAGGCTAAGGACAGTCAGCTCGCTACTCCTGGTTTTTTCCGCTGCACTGCTGTGATGTAATGTGCCATTCATGCATTGTGTTCATGCGTCCTGTCCTTACTGTGACCTAGAGACATGCCCATACCAACTGCTGTGAATGCTCTTTCATGTATTGTTGTAACTGGGTATATATGCTGCACGACTCTGTAACTCATTCTCTCCTTCAACTGCTGCTGCTGCTGGACACACACACTCTGTGTCCCCTCACGAGAGCCTGAGGACCCCGCTCCAGTCTGCTCACACTTGGGCTGGAGCGGAGTTCTGTGACGGCGGTGTGATTTAATAAACCTGCGTAAAACCTTCACCAACGCTGCTTTATTTCATGCCGCCGCAGTATGGGTATTTTTGCTTTATATGATGCAAAATTCTTTTTTATTTCTTGAAATTCTCTGAATTTTGAACAATGATGACATAACATTCAATTTACATGTACTTACCTTTATCAGTGTCTATTATTCAATTTACAGTACAACTGTACAACTGCTGTACAACTGCTTACAACTTAGCATAAAAATCTGACCTGGTTGAGAGAAATGGATGTCATTTTTGGATTCAGCTGTGCAAAATTGTTTTAAATCAGATGAAAAAACAGACAACTTACAAAAAAATTATTTTTGTTGTGTAATCATACCACTTCCTACGACTATGGAGGGATGGGAAGATGACCTTAAAAAGTGGCCTGGCAGACTGTAGCTCTGTTAGTTAGTGCCGCTGCTAAGATGCTAACACTGTAAACAAATAAAAGCTCTGAGATATATCAAAGTCTCCACCGCAATAAAGTCGGATGCATTTTGTTAAAAGATGTTGGACATAATCAAATTTACCTCAGAGCAGACATAGAATCTAGTCAGAGCTACAAAGAACCACAACACCGTGCTTGGCTGTCATGGTAAATACAGACAGCTGCAGCCATTTGCTTTACCCCAAAATTAAAATGCTCATGCTGCTGTCATGCCATGAATGCTTGTTATTTAACCTAACATGTACAAACCTCTTCTGACAATTGTTCAAAATTTTATTGATCTACTATGTTTTGTGAAAATTTAAAAATTAATGCATGCTGAAGGTGCTAATATCATGCGCATATGGTTCCAAGGCAGTGCAACAAATGCAAAAAAAACAAAAACAAAAACAAAAAACTATTTGATATCTTTCTTAAATCGTTAAGCCTTAGGTAGCAAACTGTTACTATTTTTTTTTTTTTATTATTTTACTTCATGCAGCTTTGTATCTGGTGTCATATATGATGCATAAATGTCAGATCTGTGACATTCATACAAGTGAAAACATACCTGGTGCTCTTGCGTCTGTACCACCGATCACATGACCAGTCCTTTTTAGCTTTCACTGCATCATCTACACATTCCCGGTGAGAAGCCTCTATTTATAGTCTATGGCACAACCACGAACACAGCAACAAGTACCAGAACTACGCCAAAACATTCAAAAAAATACAAAAAACTACAAGTGCTGAAATTAACTGCCACTTGAGTGCAAAGCATGTATGTGGACTATAGATTAAAATTAATTTGAAATTTTTTTTAAAAACGCTATTTTAAACGCCACACTACTCCACTCTTGCTGACTGATTTAACACTACGTCAGCCAAAACCAAAAGTTCCGCCCATAATTGTTTCTACAGCGGCACCCCCAGGAATAAGGTGGATTATCTTTTTCTATCTTTCTTTCATTTCCTTGTTTTGTCCAGGGAACACTGTGGTGACTGAAAGGTCGTGATGCTGTGTGTTATCCAGTCAGCATGGTCGTAATGCCATGTATTGTCCAATCAGTATGGCCGTGATGCCGCGTATTGTCCAATCAGCACGGAGTCAATCCAAAACCCCGCCCACACTTCTTGAAGCCAGGCATGAAGAGACACAGAGCGGTGGCTAAACTTTTATTGATAAAAATTACATATTTTGACTGAGCAACTCCATACTCGGGGATGCACACCCTTGTAACCTCAAGAAACCACGTATAAAACCTTTGGTCAGTCTGAGGAACAGTTCAAGAGATATGCGTGGAACAGACACACAGACAGAGACTTTGTGAATTTATAGATAGATTTGTTATATGTTATTATTATTTGTTATTATTCTTGTGTCCTGAGTGTTATTGTTGTACCACTATAACTGTGTTATAAGCCTGGTTGTGATAGCATTGTTTTGTTTTCTCTGTTATGTCTGGAATTACCTTGCAAATGACGAGGCCAGGTGCACGATAGAACTCAGCTTTATTGGGGTCTGAACACACAAGGCACAGCCACCAGGTAGGAGCATCGGCAAAGAGGCCAAACCCTGGCCCGCGGATATTTATAGGGGCGGTGCAGTGGCGGAAAAGGAAGTGGCCACCATTACACTGGACTTCACCAATAAAAGCACAAGTTGCTATACAACACGTGTGTGATAGATTATGTGTCTGCATCACCCTGAGTGAGATGAGTGTCCTTGTGAATGACCTCCCCTCTGTTCCGTGTAATGAGTCAATGAAGAATAAATGCCTATAGGTCACAAATCCACTGTCATTATTGTGTGAACCCTTGAAACATCACAGTATAAAATGTATTGTGGTGGACACACATATGTAACCTGCTTTTGGACTCAGCATTTTAGACCAGAGCAAGGGCAGAGCTTCTGTGGTGATCACAGGAAGCTGCAAGAGTGTTAGCTTTGGTATGCAAAGCTTGAGACTGTGAGGTATAATTAAAGGATTAAAGAGGGGATGCATTGTAGACAGTGGGGGGTGATATCATGGAGAGAAGATGCATTGTTGCTGTCTTTATAATGCAATGTGGTTTGTGAGACATGTGACTTGTAACTGTAAGAGTCCTGGTATTTAAGGACGAGAGTTCCCTTTGTTACCATCTCTTTTCTGCTTCGTGATGTTGGAGATGTGAATAAAGCTAACTCGAGAGAGAACTCTGTCTTGTCATTTTCACATTTCCACACAGGTGACCCTAAGACGTATCATGAAAGAGGAGAATTCCCCCGGGCCAGCCTCGTCAGGAGCCCCCAGCCAAGCGGATGCCGCTACAGTCCAGCTACCGGACTTCTGGCAGAACAATCCACGCTCCTGGTTCAACGAGGTTGAGGCGCAGTTCAACCTCCGGGGGATATCGGCAGACGCCACAAAATTCTACCACGTAGTCGCAAAGCTGGACAGCAACATGGCCCAACATGTGGAGAGCCTGATTGACCAGCCGCCGGACAGCGATAAATACGGCACGTTGAAGGCTGCACTTATCCAGCAATTCACCCCCTCGGCGGAGGAGCGAGCAGAGGGGCTCCTGGCGCTAACGGAGCCAGAAAATGACATGCCTGCGAACCTGATGGGGAAGTTGTTGAGGTTGAAGGACTCTGACGACGATCACTTCATTTTCACCCACCTTTTCCTCAGGACTCTACCGTCAGCAGCGAGAGCGGCCCTGGCCAGTTCACCACTGTTGGCCCAACGGGACTACCGCGCGCTGGGCCGAGAAGCGCAGCAGATTGTCAACGCCACCAAGCGGCGCGCAGCCGCGGCTGCTGCAGCAGAACTTAGCGCGGCGACCGGAGACGACAGGAGGCCAGAGGCGGCGGTACCAGACTCACCGACGACGGTGGCGGCAGGGGCCAGGGAACGCGGATCGGACGTCCTTTGTTTCTACCATCGCTGCTTCGCAGAGAGGGCACGCAAATGTGTACCACCGTGTCAGTTCAGGTGTTCGGGAAACGCCAAGACCGGGGGTCGGTAGCAGCCGCGGCCCTCGGGGAGGAGAACAAGCTGCTCTACTTGTCAGACGCACGCTCAGGGAGGCAGTTCCTCGTCGACACAGGCTCTCAGTTGAGTTTCATAACACCTTCCTACGCGGACAGACTAGCTGGTTCCGGAGGTCCCCGGGTGACAGCAGCGAACGGCTCGGAGATTAAGACCTTTGGTGAGAAGACTCTGCTTCTGTCTCTACATGGCCGTACATTTGAGCGGACTTTTGTTGTAGCAGCAGTAAATTTCAATATGCTGGGGGCTGATTTTCTGTGCTCACATGGTTTGTTGGCTGATCTCGCTAACAGGCGCCTGGTTAATGCACTTTCTTTTGATTCTATCCCCTGCACAGCGCGAGTGGCCCCGCCAACAGCACAAGCCAACGTCACAGCTGCAAGCGGTAAGTTCCACACACTGCTCACTCAGTTCCCAGCACTCACAGTCCCCACATTTTCGATTTTCGGCAACAGTCGCTAAGCACGGGGTGGAGCATTTTATTACCACTACTGGACCGCCCGTTTTTGCAAAAGCTCGGCGCTTGGACGCAGTTAAACTAGCCATAGCACGCGAGGAGTTTGCCAACCTGGAGAAGTTGGGCATTATCAGACGTTCAAACAGTCCGTGGGCTTCCCCGCTGCATATGGTCCCGAAAGCCGACAGATCATGGCGACCTTGCGGGGATTTCCGCAGGTTAAACAACGCTACAGCACACGACCGCTACCCAATCCCGCATCCATCCATCCATCCATCCATCCATCCATCCATCTTCTACCGCTTTTCCGGAGGTCCGGGTCGCGGAGGCAGCAGTTCAAGCAGAGAAGCCCAGACTTCCCTCTCCCCAGCCACCTGCTCCAGCTCTTCAGAGGGGATACCAAGGCGTTCCCAGACTAGCTGGGAGACATAGTCTCTCCACCGAGTCCTGGGTCTGCCCCGGGGTCTCCTCCCAGTGGGACGTGCCTGAAACACCTCAAGTGGGAGGCGTCCAGGAGGCATCCTAATCAGATGCCCATACCACCTCAACTGACTCCTTTCAATGTGGAGGAGCAGCGGTTCTACTCTGAGCCTCTCCCGGATGACTGAGCTCCTCACCCTATCTCTGAGGGTGAGTCCAGCAATCCTACGGAGAAAGCTCATTTCAGCTGCTTGTATCCGCGATCTCGTTCTTTCGGTCATTACCCAAAGCTCGTGACCATAGGTGAGAGTAGGAACGTAGATTGACTGGTAAATCGACAGCTTTGCCTTAGAACTAAGCTCCCTCTTCACCACAACAGACCGGTACAACGTCCGCATCACTGCAGATGCTGCTCCAATCCGTCTGTCGATCTCTCGCTCCATTTTCCCCTCACTCGTGAACAAGACCCCAAGATACTTAAACTCCTCCACTTGGGGCAGGAGCCTGTCCCCAACCCGGAGAGGACAATCCACCTTTTTCCGGCTGAGGACCATGGACTCGGACTTGGAGGTGCTGATTCTCATCCCAGCCGCTTCACACTCAGCGGCAAACCGTCCCAGCAAGAGCTGTAGGTCATTGCTGGATGAAGCCAACAGGACAACATCATCTGCAAACAACAGAGATGAGATCCTGTGGTCACCAAGCATGACACCCTCCAGTCCCTGGCTGCGCCTAGAAATCCTGTCCATAAAAATTATGAACAGGACCGGTGACAAAGGGCAGCCCTGGCGGAGTCCAACTCTCACTGGGAATGACTCCGACCGAGTGTTGGCAATGCGAACTAAACTCTCACAACGGTCGTACAGAGACCGAATAGCTCGTAACAACAAGCCCGATACCCCATACTCCCGAAGCACCCCCCACAAAAATCCACGAGGGACGCGGTCAAATGCCTTCTCCAAGTCCACAAAACACATGTAAACTGGTTGGGCAAACTCCCACGAACCCTCAAGAATTCTCGAGAGGGTAAAGAGCTGGTCCGATGTGCCACGGCCAGGACGAAAACCACATTGCTCCTCCTGAATCCGAGGTTCGACCAACGGCCGGACTCTCCTCTCCAATACCTTGGCATAGACCTTCCCAGGGAGGCTGAGGAGTGTGATCCCTCTAAAGTTGGAGCACACCCTCCGGTCCCCTTTTTTGAAGAGAGGAACCACCACCCCGGTTTGCCATGCCAAAGGCACTGCCCCCGACCTCCACGCAATGTTGCAGAGGCGTGTCAACCATGACAACCCAACAACATCCAGGGCCTTGAGGTACTCGGGGCGAATCTCGTCCACCCCCGGGGCCCGGCCACCAAGGAGATTTTTAACCACCTTGGCGACCTCAGCCCCTGTGATAGGCGAGTCATCCCCCTCGTCCCCAAACCCTGCTTCCTCTGTGGAAGGCGTATCAGTGGGATTGAGGAGATCCTCGAAGTATTCCTTCCACCGCCCGACGATATCCCCAGTTGAAGTCAACAGTGTCCCATCCGCACCATACACAGTGTGGACGGGGAGCTGCTTTCCCCTCCTGAGCCGCCGAACAGTTTGCCAGAATCTCTTTGAAGCCGACCGAAAGTCTTGTTCCATGGCCTCACCGAACTCCTCCCATACCCGGGTTTTTGCTTCAGCAACCACCCGAGCTGCACTCCGCTTGGCCTGCCGGTACACCTCAGCTGCTTCGGGAGTCCCACAAGCCAACCAAGCTTGATAGGACTCCTTCTTCAGCTTAATGGCCCCCCTCACCACTGGTGTCCACCACTTGGTTCGGGGGTTGCCACCACGAGATGCACCGGCCACCTTGCGGCCGCAGCTCTGGGCTGCCGCTTCAACAACAGAGGTGGAGAACATGGCCCATTCAGACTCCATGTCTCCAGACTCCCTCGGAATGTGGTTGAAGTTCTTCCGGAGGTGGGAGTTGAAGACCTCCCGGACAGGGGCCTCAGCCAGACGCTCCCAGCACACCCTCACTATACGTTTGGGTCTACCAGGTCTGAATGGCTTCCTCCCCTGCCATCGGATCCAACTCACCACCAGGTGGTGATCAGTTGACAGCTCTGCACCTCTCTTTACTCGGGTGTCCAAGACATACGGTCGCAGGTCTGATGATACGATAACAAAATCGATCATCGACCTGCGGCCTAGGGTGTCCTGGTGCCAGGTGCACATATGGACACCCTTATGCTTGAACATGGTGTTCGTTATAGACAGACTGTGGTTAGCACAGAAGTCCAATAACTGAACACCACTCGGGTTCAGATCGGGCAGGCCGTTCCTCCCAATCACCCCCCTCCAGGTTTCACTGTCGTTGCCCACGTGCGCATTGAAGTCCCCCAGTAGGACAATGGAGTCTCCAGGAGGAGCACCCTCCAGCACCCCAGTCACAGACTCCAAAAAGGGTGGGTACTCTGAAACATCATTTGGTGCATAGGCACAAATGATGGTCAGGACCCGTTTCCCAACCCGAAGGCGCAGGGAAGCAACCCTTTCGTCCACCGGGGAAAACTCCAATATAGAGGCAGCAAGGTGGGGCGATACAAGAATACCTACCCCTGCTCGTCGCCTCTCGCCCGGGGCAACTCCAGAAAAGGCCAAGCTCCAGCCCCTCTCCAGGAGACTGGTTCCGGAACCGGAGCTGTGTGTTGAGGTGAGGCCAACTATATCTAGCCGGTATCGCTCAATCTCGTACACCAGCTCAGGCTCCTTCCCCACCAGAGAGGTGACATTCCACGTACCAAAAGCCAGTTTAGAAAGCTTGGGATCAGTCCGCCAAGGTCTCCGCCTTTGACTGCCACCTAATCCACATAGCACCGGACTTCCATGATCCCTCCTGCAGGTGGTGAACCTACTGGAGGGCGGACCCATGTAACTCCTTCGGGCTGAGCCCGGCCGGGTCCCATGGGTGGAAACCCGGCCACCAGACGCTAGCCTTCGAGCCCCTCCCCCAGGCCTGGCTCCAGGGTGGGGCCCCGGTAACCCCATACCGGGCGGGGTACACTGAATCCTTGATATACAATTTATCATGAGAGTCTGTTGGATCGTTCTTCGTCTGGCCCTTCACCCAGGACCAGTTTGTCTTGGGAGACCCTATCAGAGGCAAATTGCCCCGGACAACATAGCTCCTGGGATCACTGGGGCACGCAAACCCCCCCACCACGATAAGGTGACGATCCATGAGGGGGCCCAATCCCGCATATCCAAGATTTTTCATTTGGCAGGGGCGCGCGTTTTTTCTAAAATAGACTTGGTCCGCGGTTACCACCAAGTCCCAGTGCGCGCTGAGGACATACCCAAAACAGCGGTAATAACTCCGTTTGGCCTATTCGAGTTTTTACACATGCCATTCAGACTTAAAGGGGCTGCTCAGACGTTCCAACGCATGATGGACGTGGTGCTTCGCGATCTCCCTTTCGTGTTCGTCTACTTGGACAATATTTTAGTAGCCAGCGCGTCCGAAGACGAACACGAAAAACACCTGGCCACAGTTTTCCGAAGGTTGGGAGATCACGGGTTAATAATCAACCCAGCGAAGTGTCAGTTCGGGGTGGCGCAGATCGATTTTTTAGGACACCGCGTCTCCCCCGAAGGAGCAGTTCCGCTTCCTGACAAAGTGCGTGCGGTGGCAGATTTTCCCCGGCCACAGACGGTCAGGGCGTTGCAGGAGTTTTTGGGAATGGTGAATTTTTATAACCGTTTTCTCCCCCGCACAGCGCAGCTCATGCAGCCGCTGTATGCCGCGCTCAAAAAAAAGAAACCCGCGGATAAGGTCGAGTGGTCCCCGGAGCGGGACCAAGCGTTCTCGGAGGTGAAAGCAGCCTTGGCAAAGGCTGCGTTGTTGGCACACCCAGACCCAACGGCCCGCATAGCGCTCACCACTGACGCTTCAGAGGTGGCCATAGGGGCGGTCGTGGAGCAACATGTAGCCAGGGCTTGGCAGCCGCTCACCTTTTTCAGCAGGATCTTGTGCTATAGCAAACGTAAACACAGCGCGTTCGACAAGGAGCTGCTCGCTCTCCATTTGGCCATTCGCCACTTTCAGTTCTGGCTGGAAGGACGCTCTTTCACCGCATTCGTTGACCACAAACCACTAACATTCGTGATGGCCAAGGTTTCCAAACTGTGGTCGGGCCGGCAGCAGAGACAGCTGGCCGTGATATCAGAGTTTACCACTGATATCCAGCATGTGGCGGGCAAACTCAATGTAGTGGCAGATTGCCTCTCGTGCGCCGTAGCGGCCCCAGTCAGCGTAGGAATAGATTACGCAGCCATGGCCGCGGAGCAGGTTAGTGACGTGGATGTGCACGCGCTCCAGTCTGGACCAACAGGGTTAAGGCTGGAGAACAGGGTGCTGCAAGACGGTATGCCCCCCCTAATCTGCGATGTCTCCACGGGATGGCCGCGTCCAGTAGTACCAGCTGCATGGCGCCGCCGCGTTTTTGACTCGATTCATTCTTTGGCGCACCCGGGAGTGCGCGCGTCGGTCAAAATGGTAGGAGAGAAATTTGTGTGGCCGAGCCTCCGCAAACAAGTTAAAGAGTGGGCAGCAGCCTGCACGGCGTGTCAACGAGCCAAAGTACACAGGCACACGAGAGCTCCTTTGGAGCCGTTTCACATTCCGGCCAAGAGGTTCGATCACGTTCATGTGGACCTCGTCGGCCCCCTCCCGCTGTCACAAGGGTGCACACACCTTCTCACAATGGTGGACTGCACCACGCGCTGGCCTGAAGTGGTCCCGCTGGCATCAACCACGGCTGAGGAGGTTGCGCGCGTGTTTTTAACAGCTTGGGTGGCGCGCTTCGGCGTTCCATCGGACGTTACGTCCGACAGAAGCCCTCAATTTGTGTCCCAAGCTTTGGTCGACAATGGGCCGCAGCCTGGGTGTCACAATTCACCGCACAACCGCGTACCATCCGCAGGCTAATGGGTTATGCGAACATTTTCATAGGTCATTGAAAGCAGCTCTCAGGGCGTCACTGACGGGTGCAAATTGGGTAGACAAGTTACCGTGGGTGTTATTGGGGTTGCGTTCTGCACCTAAAGAGGACTTAGAAGCCTCCCCAGCGGAGCTCGTGTTTGCGCAGCCACTCCGGCTCCCTGGGGAGTTTCTCCCAGATAACCCTGCGCCAGACACCTCCCCGTCTCAGCTGTTGCGGAGTGACATAGAATCAAGCACGCTGCCCGGCCCCGCGCGCCGCAGTTTTCCGCGCGTTTTTGTGCCTAAAACTTTGAAGAACGCAGAGTTTGTTTTTGTGAGACACGATGCGCACCGAACCCCGCTGCGACCGCCTTATGACGGACCCTTCAGAGTGCTAGAAACAGGGGACAAGCAGTTTTTGCTAGATTTGGGGGGTAGGAAAGAGAAAGTTGGCATAAACAGACTCAAACCCGCTTTTGTGGTGGCAGATGAGCAAGTGCTGTTTGCGAAGGCCCCGCGGCGAGGTAGACCCCCGCGGAGGGCTTCACAGAGTAATCTTTCCCCAGAACCCCCACAGGTGCTGACAAAAGGTTTCCACCCCCAGACGGCAAACCCCCAGCGTAACAGCGTTGCGGAGACGTCCAACCCCAGCTACAGCAGATACGGCAGGAGACAGAAGCCCAGACAGCATGTGGACTGATGTGTATTGATACTATCACGGCATGCATATTGTTTTTCCCTTGTTTGTTCTAAAATGCTGGGGGGGCTTTGTGTGGTGGACACACATACATGACCTGCTTTTGGACTCACATTTTAGACCAGAGCAAGGGCAGAGCTTCTGTGTTTACAGGAAGCTGCAAGAGGGTTAGCTTTGGTATGCAAAGCTTGAGACTGTGAGGTATAATTAAAGGATTAAAGAGGGGATGCATTGTAGACAGTGGGGGGGTGATATCATGGAGAGAAGATGCATTGTGGCTGTCTTTATAATGCAATGTGGTTTGTGAGACATGTGACTTGTAACTGTAAGAGTCCTGGTATTTAAGGACGAGAGTTCCCTTTGTTACCATCTCTTTTCTGCTTTGTGATGTTAGAGATGTGAATAAAGCTGACTCGAGAGAGAACTCTGTCTCGTCATTTTCACATTTCCACAGTGTCAACACAAATCCATTGTTAATGTGGTAGTACACAGATGAAGAAGGTGACATAAAGGACACTTCAAATGAAGAAAATTTGGTGATGGAACTTCCCTTAACCAGTGTTCCCTGAGCACGTAAGTACACTCGGGATCAGAACACAGTAGACAATGAATTGGAAGTGGAGAAACACACGCTTAGGTGGAGGCATCGGCTGCAGCAAACTTGTGAGAAACTTCTAAATTAATATTTCTTGGTGGAAAATGAGAACAGATTCAGGAACTAAATGATAAATTTCCCGCATAAAATGTTTTCAGAATTACTTGTTACTGCGGCGTTTTCAATTAAGACATTTTCTGTTGAGACACCATGTTGGGTCCATTCAGTAATCTTGAAGCAACTACCCTCTAGTAGATCTGTCATCCAATCAGGTGCAGCCCTGCTTTTGTGCAGATCTAGACACGACAGCAAAGCCATCAATCATTTGTCAGGAAATTCACTCACCCCGACATTCAGAAGCGACACAATCCCATCCTTCAAAAACACCAGAGTGGACACAGATAATTCAGGCTCATGAGTTTCTTTATTTCCTTTATTTCAATTTATGTATACCATAGAAAAATTGTAGAGAAGCTGTTTTGGAGAATGTCGTACAATAGAAAGAAAAGTAATTAATCAAGTATACCTTTATTTTACATTCTAGTGTATCTTAAGACAATGTCAAAGCTTTTCTTACTCATTCGTAAAGATCCCATTAAAAGAGCCTTTGTAATAAAAGAGAACATCAGATCCTTTTTTCAGTCTGCATGAGGTTCTATATTACAAGATGATTAACATCTTTAAAGATGTCAGTTCAACTGCCTTTTGATTGCCTCAAAAGCCTTTTAATTATCATAATAATGATCTAAATAGTAAAAAAGAAAAAAATCAGGACTAGGATTTCTAACCTTCAAATGTTCATATGCACGATAAAACAATACTATTAGGGGTGGGACAAAAGATCGATTCAGTGATGGATCGTGATACTTGACACTAACGACAGTGCACCAATGCCTAACCATATGGATCAATCTTTTATTTTTTATTCATGTAAATGTTACATACACTCTTTGGTACTCAACCAGTTGCATTTTCAGTCCACTAGATCATGCAAGATTTGCAGCCAGATGGCGCAAAAGCGCTCTTCGTCAGGAAATCATATCTTGTCTCACAAGATTTGCAGCCAGCTTTGAAAGTTAGGAAACAGCTTGAAATTGGCTCAAATGTCGTGCCACTTTCTTATAACAAAGATGGAAGGAAAGACCTTGACATAACACACAACCCACAAGAAGCACTGCATGAAAAAAAAAATCACAAAAAACACGTGGGCCAGAACACGTCAGAGGTCTGGGAAAAAGTAAGTTGAAGCACTTTTCAGAGAAATATAGTCATAAAGCACTGCACAATAAAACAGAATAAAAGGAATCTGATAAAAAATAATTTAATACAAACACAAGTTAAAACACAAGAGTAAAATAATTTAAAAATCAGACATACCACTGAAAAGCAGCTGAACTGAAATTCAACAGAAAGCCTCCTTAACCCCTTGAACTCTGGTCAATTTCCCTAAAAACGCCTAAAAATAACGTACCCAAAGTAAATCAAAAGCTGTTCTTCAACCCTTTGCAGCATCTTCATGGGGTTGGTCTTATTTAAAAGAAAACACTTTGAATTTTTTGGCACAACAGTCATAATCTCTCTAAGTGCTCCTGCCACTGAGTAACAGTCATCTAAACATACTGAATTTGAAGAAAATAAAGCTCGCCTCGGTGTTTTTTTAGATACAAATGCTTGCAAATAAAACACAGCTGTCAGATACGGGCTGGAAAATGCAACAGAAATGTAGAACCAAGTGTTATCAAGCTGAGGTCAAAATTTTGTAACAATACCACAAAAAATGAATATATTACACAGCTTTTTTCTCAGGTTGTTCCCAGGCATTTTTGAACTGTGTCAAATTGTGCCAAATGGCACAGTTTGGAAAAACGTCTGTAACTTTTGAATGCTTCAACATAGAAGCCTCATCTTGGGCTCTAATGAAAGGTGACACTCAGGGCTGTATGTGTGTGTGTGGGGGGGGGGTTGTTTGTTCATTCATGAATGAATGAATGAACAAACAAGCCCCCCACACACACAGAAACATACCACATAAAAAATGTGTGGCCTTTTTTTTTTTACAAGAAAAAATAACCTACAGTGCAATAAAAATTATACTAAAATATCTGCAATGTAGAGGATAACAACCCCCCCCCCCCCCGCTACAGAGGAGCTCGGCGCACAAAAAAAACTTGTGGCCATGACGCACTGTTGTAATTACCGATCAGTCAAAAGTCATTTTTATTACTATTTTCATTGATAAAGAATAATTTAGCTTATAACACTTACCTGTCCACAACAGCAGTGTTGTTGGCGAACATCTGTTCCTCATTGTCAGACAAACATGAAGCTGGTCCGGTTGTTACGGACTCGTGGTTCTGGTCACCCGACTCGGTCAAACCATCTCCGCTTCCATGACTGCGGTTTTGGCGAAGGATTTTTCAAAACAAATAAGAACAGTAGTAATAAAAAAAAAAGACTGGCTAACGCTACCGTTACACACAGGTCTCAATGTGTGTCACCCAGCGGCTTAGACAAAACAGATTTTACACACGGGACGTAGGCATTTCATTCGTCGAACTTCTCTGCTTCAATTGGCTCGTTGTATTCACAGTCGTTGGTAGGCAGGTCCTTCTTGCTAGGTTTTCAGTCATTGGTTCTTCAAGGTTTCAGAAACCCAATTCAAGGCTCTTATTAGTCGAATGAGAGGTCAATCAAATCTAAACCAATCATAACACTCCTTTGGCTTTCTGTTCACGGCTGTGTCTGTACTGGAAGAACGGAAATGCAGCTTTTTTTTTTTCAGTGCGCACTGAGGCGCACTATGACGCAGAGACGTGACCGCCCGCGGAATCCCGGAGTTCAAGGGGTTAAACAAAAAAAGTTTCCAGCTGCTTTTTAAAAGAATCGACCGAGTAAACTAAGTGCAGATGGAGTGGGAGTCCACCGCCCTCCCTGTGTGCAGAGACGTGTCACCGCAGAAAATGAAGCCCTGAGAATACTTCATTATATGAAAGAGATGCCAACAGTTTTACTTTAGCACAGGGGTCACCAAATCGGACCTCTTTGTGCAAGAGGTCCGATAAGCCAGTCCTCCTCCCCAGCTGAGGTCCGAATTAGGGCTAGGGATCTTTAGGCACCTCACGATACAATTATGATTCAGGGTCTCTGATTTGATTCTAAAATGATTCTCGATGCATTTTGTTTTTTCAGGATTTTTTTCCTCTCATTCTGTGACAGCTTGGTACTTTTAAAGCCAAGTGTTTGCAACGACCCATGAATTTACTTCAAACATCTTTTAATAAAAGAAACGGAAGAGAAATGTGACAAGTCACATGGACAAATTTATCTGAAAATGTGCTTTTAAGAACTGTCATCTTTTCATGGACATTCTTTAAGAAGACCACAGCTGTCTCCAGCAGGCCAATATCATTTGCTTTTACACATTATTTTGTTAAGCAGATGTTTTAGCTGCTTTTATTTCTATATTTTTAAGCAAACAAAAAATCAAATTCTTTGCTCAATTTAAAATAAAACATAATAATTTCATCACAATAATATAGGAGAACATTCAATGTGTTTTTGACTCCAAATAAATAGCTCTAAAATTCTAAAATCTACAACTTAAATCCTAAAAATGGAAAGTTTTACAGGAGAACACAAACTAAATTACATACACTTAAAAAGATTAATATCTAGCTACATTGCTCCGCACTGTGTGTGTTTATATACTTGCATATTTATTCCACCTAGCTGCAATGCTCCGTACTGTGGGTGTTTATATATTTACATATTTATTCCATCCAGCTACAATGCTCTGCACTGTGTGTCTGTGTGTGTGTGTGTGTATATATATATTTTATAGTAATATGTACATATGTATATTAGCTGCTCTTGCTTGCTTGTTTTTTTTTTTTTGCCTTCTGATTGTTGCTCTGAGTGTTGCTATCCCTGTGCTGTTGCAATCCTGGAATTTCCCCGTTGTGGGACTAATAAAGGCTTATCTTATTTACAAAACAAAATCTCACAAAAGTCCGCCTCTATACTATATTTTCAGTGTATTTAAAAATAAAACATTTCAAAGTGTAAGCCTAAAAAAGGGACAGAAAACGTAGTTAATTCCACAGTACAGAATTCCTTTGGAGTTTTTTATGTCAATGTTTTTACCTTTTTAACCTGGTCTGGGTAACACTCTGTCACAGGGAGAGAGGAGGTGGGTGGGTGTGGAACTTTTCATGTTCAGTAACACAGAACAAATTATTGTTTTGACATGATATTAGAGGGTTGCGGAAATTACCTCCATAAACAACATTGTGCAGCCCAACGGGGATGGTGTCCCAGCAAGGTGTGGAGGAGCCACGGGGACCTTCCATAAACAACCCCCCAGGTGGACCCGTACCATCGGAGGCAGCCAGAGTGGCACTGGACACAATTTCACAGCAGCGTTTTATTCCACGGGTTACACCGGGAAGGAGGCGTGGCTGTCCGCCCACTGTATCCCACGGAGCAGAGCCATATGGCTCTGCCACGGAGAACGTCCAAGGTCCCACACCATAAAATGTCCAGGCGGCCACCGCCAATACGGCACTTGAGTTCCGCGTTTTCGTTTGGTTAAAACAAAACAGTATAAATTATTCCCCAAATTATATTAAAAAGGTTCAGAGTCCATACGGAGGACTCTCGAAGTCTGGATCTGGACCGGAGTCCACCAGTTGGTGACCCTGCTTTAGCATGTGATTCAAGGTTGATAAGGTGGAAAAAAAATTTAAAGCTATGGTATTGCAATACTTGATATTGCGATATCATGATTATCACTCAATCGTGATAGGATTGTAACTTCCCCAGTGTTGGGAATAACGCATTACAAAGTAGTAATGCATTACTGTAATGCTACTACTTTTGCAGTAACGTACTGTGTAACGAAATTACCGTTTAAAAATTTAGTAATGCGTTAGTTACCGAAATTTGATCATATGTGTTACTCATTACTCGTTTTATTAATATGAATAGATACTTTTAGCTCAAATAAATGCTCGGTGGCACAGTGGTTGGAGGCAGCTCGAAGGTGCAGTGGTTAGCACTGTGGCAGCACAGTAAGAAGGTCACGGGATCAATTCCACCCCTGACCATCATGGGTTCGATCCCACCCCGACCATTGGTGACCCTTCTGTGTGGAGTTTGCATGTTCTCCCTGTGTCTGCATGGGTTTTCCTCCCGCAGGCCAAAAACATGCAGGTTAGGTTAATTGGAGACTCTAAAATGGGCCTAGGTGTGAATGTGTGTGTGAATGGTGATGGGATTGGCACTGCACTGTGGCTGCCTCATCCATCCAGGTGGATGCCCTGTAATTTCCCCATTGTGGGACTAATAAAGGATTACAAATAAAAATATAAATAAATATACAAACTGACCCTACTGTAGCTCAGACATAGCCATAAGTCGACATGACCTGTTGAAAGAGAGCTGAGTCTTCACTACTGAGCGGAGGAAGAGATGAGGCTACTTTGTTTTTGTAGAAATAGATTATTTTTCCTTTGTCACGGTTAAGGACAAAAGCATATTGGTGGGTTGCAAGCTAAAGTGCCGGTTCAGACCTACTGCAATCTTGAAAAGCGCTTGAAAACAGTTAGTAATCTCCAACAAAGCTAGTGCTAAGTAATGGCTAGCTATGCTAACAACACCATGTTAGTGGGTCTACGCTATCTCAACAGCCACGGCTGGATGTAAAGGTATGCATCTGGACAGTTTGTGAACCAGCAAGAATTATCATCACCATCATGCCCAAACACTTCCAGCTGGCCCGCTGCATCCGCGGAGAGAGAGCTTAGACTTTCTGCTGCACATTCACCAGCCATAATACTCTGCACTGTGTGTCTATATATATACATTTATAGTAATATGGACATATGTTTACTAGATGTTGTTTTTTTCTTGCCTTCTGATTGTTGCTCTGAGTGTTGCTGTCCCTATGCTGTTGCAATCCTGGAATTTCCCCATTGTGGGACTAATAAAGGCTTATCTTATCTTATCTTATCTTAAACCGACTGATTGCCTGATATGTCATTACAGAATGAAGACGTAATAACAGTCACTTTCCATCAGACAGCTCAGACTGTGATCCACTGAAGTTAAAACACCTTTACTTGCTACCTGGATAAAGATTATTCAAAAATGAATTTTGATCTCCAAAAGGAATTTGAGGGACTAGATCACATCTCTGCCATAGCAGACATTTGGACTGTGGACAATGGACATTTTCTTTAGATCACTGCACATCATATTAAATCCATATCATAAAGGTCAGCTGAACATGGACAGCTTTATGCAGTGTTGCCAACTCTCACTCCAAAATGAGGAAATTACTGGCAATATCGTGTTGACTTTCTTCAGATTTTTCCCACAAGAAGAGCTCTCAATGCAGGATAAAGCAGACTGAACATGTTCTAAAAGCTCGGTCTGAAACGGTCTGTTTTTAGCCTGACATTATAAGCCCGTAATGTAACCCAATAATTAAATTATCTTGCTATGTGTACAAGATGATTTAAGTATGCATTTAAAAGTAACATGAAAGTTACTTTTCCAAGTAACTAATTACTTTAATCATGCAATAACTGGTTAAGTAACTCAATTACTTTTGAAAAGAACTAACAAGTAACTGTAATTAGTTACTGGTTTTTTTGTAACTTGACCAACACTGATCGTCACCCAAGTATCGTGATCCAAATTGAATCACAAGGTCTCGCAAGTCCCACCCCTAAATACTATCGCTATTTTTTTTTTACATTAGAAATCAACTTTTACACAGTATGAGTTCTCATGTGAACTTGCAAATGATTCCATTGTTTAAAACTTTTTCCACATTTTTCACAAGTAAATGGCTTCTCACCTGTGTGCGTTCTCATATGATCTGTCAAATTACCAAGTTGACAGAAACATTTTCCACATGTTTTACAAGAAAAAGGCTTCTCACCTGTATGACTTCTCATATGAACTTGCAAATGATGGGGTCTGCTGAAACTTTTCCCACATGTTTCACAAAGAAAAGGTTTCTCACCTGTGTGTGTCACCATGTGAACTTTCACACTACTACTTCGGCTGAAACTGTTTCCACATGTTTTACAAGAAAAAGGCTTCTGACCTGGGTGGGTTGTCATGTGATCTTTCAGTCTACTACTTTGACTGAAACATTTTCCACATGTTTTACAAGAAAAAGGGTTCTCACCTGTGTGATCTCTCATGTGAATTTTCAAACAACTTTGTTGACTAAAACACTTCCCACATGTTTCACAAGAATAAGGCTTCTCACCTGTGTGCGTTCTCATGTGAACTTTCAAATTAATAAGTTGACTAAAGACGTTCCCACAGGTTTTACAAGAAAAAGGTTTATCACTGTTTTATTTATTTGCATCTCATTTCCTTACAAGTGCAATGGGCCCCAGCCAGGGGTCTATGATTACACTTTAAATTAAAAAGCTTTGTATCCAAGGGCTCTCTTTAAGATAGAGACTGTTCCTCTGATTGCTGAGATCTGTATTTCACAGATGCTAGGGCAGCCGGGTATTGCTTGTAGATATTTTTTCAAGTTCTTCTTAACCATCCCAGTTGCTCCCACCACCACAGGTATAATATCTGCATCCTGCAGATTCCAGGTGCTCCTTAGATCGTTTTTGAGGTCTTGATATTTTGTTATTTTTTCTCTTTCTGCTCTGTTGAGGCCGTAGTCGTTTGGTATAGTTACATCGATTAATTGGGCAGTTTTGCCCTTTTTGTTCAAGATAACTATGTCCGGTTTTATTGCTCCTCCTTCAATGTGTCTTCCAGTTGGGATTTCCTTGTCATAAAAGATGGTAATATCTCCGTTGGAGCTAACTGGCTCTGGATCGTGCTCCCATACTGGTCCTTTTACTTCTATTTTGAATTCTTTGCATATTTTCCAGTGTATATAACGGCAGATCTTATTGTGGCGAGCAGTGTAGTGTCCATCAGCCATGAGGACCTGGCAGCCGGAGAGCAGGTGGCTTACACTCTCCACCGCTACATGACAGAATCGACATTTGTCACTCTGTGACAATCCTGCCATTTTTTTAAAACCATTGGTTAGAAGTCCCTGGTCTTGTGCTCCAATCACTATCACTGTTTTATTTATTTGCATCTCATTTCCTTACAAGTGCAATGGGCCCCAGCCAGGGGTCTATGATTACACTTTAAATTAAAAAGCTTTGTATCCAAGGGCTCTCTTTAAGATAGAGACTGTTCCTCTGATTGCTGAGATCTGTATTTCACAGATGCTAGGGCAGCCGGGTATTGCTTGTAGATATTTTTTCAAGTTCTTCTTAACCATCCCAGTTGCTCCCACCACCACAGGTATAATATCTGCATCCTGCAGATTCCAGGTGCTCCTTAGATCGTTTTTGAGGTCTTGATATTTTGTTATTTTTTCTCTTTCTGCTCTGTTGAGGCCGTAGTCGTTTGGTATAGTTACATCGATTAATTGGGCAGTTTTGCCCTTTTTGTTCAAGATAACTATGTCCGGTTTTATTGCTTATCACCTGTGTGGGTTATCATGTGATGTTTCAAATTACCAAGTTGACTGAAACATTTTCCACATGTTTTACAAGAAAAAGGCTTTTCACCTGTGTGAGTTCTCATGTGATATTTCAGACTGCAAGGAACACTGAAACTTTTCCCACAGGTTTCACAACAATAAGGTTTGTCACCTGTGTGCGTTCTCATGTGAACTTTCAAATTACTAAGTTCAGCAAAACCTTTTCTACATACACTCACCGGCCACTTTATTAGGTACACCATGCTAGTAACGGGTTGGACCCCCTTTTGCCTTCAGAACTGCGTCAATTCTTCGTGGCATAGATTCAACAAGGTGCTGGAAGCATTCCTCAGAGAGTTTGGTCCATATTGACATGATGCCATCACACAGTTGGCGCAGATTTGTCGGCTGCACATCCATGATGCGAATCTCCCGTTCCACCACATCCCAAAGATGCTCTATTGGATTGAGATCTGGTGACTGTGGAGGCCATTTGAGTACAGTGAACTCATTGTCATGTTCAAGAAACCAGTCTGAGATGATTCCAGCTTTATGACATGGCGCATTATCCTGCTGAAAGTAGCCATCAGAAGTTGGGTACATTGTGGTCATAAAGGGATGGACATGGTCAGCAACAATACTCAGGTAGGCTGTAGCGTTGCAACGATGCTCAATTGGTACCAAGGGGCCCAAAGAGTGCCAAGAAAATATTCCCCACACCATTACACCACCACCACCAGCCTGAACCATTGATACAAGGCAGGATGGATCCATGCTTCCATGTTGTTGACGCCAAATTCTGACCCTACCATCCGAATGTCGCAGCAGAAATCGAGACTCATCAGACCAGGCAACGTTTTTCCAATCTTCTATTGTCCAATTTCGATGAGCTTGTGCAAATTGTAGCCTCAGTTTCCTGTTCTTAGCTGAAAGGAGTGGCACCTGGCGTGGTCTTCTGCTGCTGTAGCCCATCTGCCTCAAAGTTCGACGTACTGTGCGTTCAGAGATGCTCTTCTGCCTACCTTGGTTGTAACGGGTGGTTATTTGAGTCACTGTTGCCTTTCTATCAGCTCGAACCAGTCTGGCCATTCTCCTCTGACCTCTGGCATCAACAAGGCATTTCCGCCCACAGAACTGCCGCTCACTGGATATTTTTTCTTTTTCGGACCATTCTCTGTAAACCCTAGAGATGGTTGTGCGTGAAAATCCCAGTAGATCAGCAGTTTCTGAAATACTCAGACCAGCCCTTCTGGCACCAACAACCATGCCACGTTCAAAGTCACTCAAATCACCTTTCTTCCCCATACTGATGCTCGGTTTGAACTGCAGGAGATTGTCTTGACCATGTCTACATGCCTAAATGCACTGAGTTGCCGCCATGTGATTGGCTGATTAGAAATTAAGTGTTAACGAGCAGTTGGACAGGTGTACCTAATAAAGTGGCCGGTGAGTGTATGTCACAATTAAATGGCTTTTCACCTGTGTGAGTTCTTATGTGCATTGTAAGAAGTGATGAAGATTTAAATTGTTTCCCACAAGTGTTGCAAGCAAATGGTTTGACCATTGTGTTCCTGCCACTAGCTTGTAAGTCTACATGCTTGCTTCCTTCCTGGTCATTCTTCTCTGATAACGTAATGCTGCGAGAGAAAAATAGATCATTGGTTGTTTCTGGCTCACTGTGGTTATGTCCCTGATATGTAGCCGTCACTGTTGAAGCATCAGTCTCCTGATTCAGTTGAACCTGCTCCCTTTGCCCACTGGTGCCATGTTTATCATCTTCCTCTTGAATCTGTGGTGTAGGTGGTTTCTTCTGGTCTACAATGGTGTCCCTCTCCTGGTTACAGAGCTGCAGATAAGAAGAAATCGTTTCCTCACAGACTGGCTGATGACAGACATCTGGATAGGTAAGAAAAAAAATAATGATCTGGTATGAGAAACAAATTATATACTGGCATATCATAACTATCTACATCTATAAATGTAGCATATCTCTGTCTGTGTTTTCCTCACATCTCTCAAACCATTCATCAGGCTGACCTCAGGTTTTATAAGTGCTTTGCTGAGGTTACGAGGGTGTGCATCACTGAGTATGGAGCTGCTCAGTCAAAATATGTAATTTTTATCAATAAAAGTTTAGCCACCGATATATGGAGACCTTTTATTGATTATGTAAAAAATTTAAACATAACTCTTGAAGAAGAAGGTGAATGATGTGTGTGGACCTTGTAAATTCCAAACTGGTGAACATAATATGTATACTTATGTATTGGATTGTCTAGACTAAACAGAGGAGCATTGTTGAAGATTTGATTTTGTTGGTGGTTGTTGGTGTTTTTAGTGCATTTTTTTTGGTAGTACTTTAGTGTTAGTGTTTGATTGTTTGTATCATGTTTGTTAAAAAAAAAGGTTCAATAAAGATATTGTGGAAAAAAAAAAAAGTTTAGCCACCACTCTGTTTCCTCATGCTCTGGCTTCTAGAAGTGTGGGCAGGGTACTGGATTGACTCCGTACCGATTGGATAATACGCGGCATCACGACCAGCCACCAGAGCGCTTCATGGACAAAACAAGGAAATGAAAAGTGACAAATAAGACCAGAAAGAGAGAATACTGAAGACTTAATGCATAAAAACTTATACTATAATGTTGCCGTGACTGCATAGCTCTAAAGGATAATTCGGCATATGTGGAGAACACGAGGTGCGGGGGGGGGGGGGGGAGCAGTTGGACTGCCTTACCGCAGTTCTTTGCAGGGAGCCAAGCCCAGCCTGCCCAGTTAAAGGGAGTCTTAGCTGTTGCTTCACCCATGTGCCACCGCTGTTCCTTGAGGCACCATGGGTTCAACATGGCGCTCCTTCCAGTGCACGGCTATCTAAAAATCAAAAGTTAATAATAATACTACCATGATTGTGGAGTAGAATAGCCAGATCAATTGCATAATCATATGTGGACACATATGTTCGGTGTTTTGTACTTATAATATTGCTAAAATATAAAAGGATACATTACAATGGGTCTCAAATATTTGTAAACATATTCTGTTATAGTACAGCGTACACATACAGTGCATACAGAAAGTACTCACAGACCTCCACTTTTTCCACATTTTGTTATGTTACAGCCTTATTCCAAAAGCGACTGCATTCCTTTTTTCCTTCAAAATTGTACATACAATACCCCATGATGACAGTGTGAAATTTTTTTTGAGATTTTTGCAAATCTATTAAAAATAAAAAACGAAGAAATCACATGTACATAAGTATTCACAGCCTTTGCCATGAAGCTCAAAATTGAGCTCAGGCGCATCCTGTTTCCACTGATCATCCTTGAGATGTTTCTACAGCTTAACTGGAGTCCACCTGTGGTAAATTCAGTTGATTGGACATGATTTGAAAAGGCACATGTAACCCAGTGTTAAAAACGTGGATGGAATTATGAATGTCGATACCGCTTTAAGAAGAAGGGGGGACATTCATTTCACAATGGGAGTAGATTGTTTAACGTGAATTAAATTATAAATATCGATACCGCTTTTAAAAAGAAAAACACCCATTTCACAATGGGAATACATGATTTGAATATGAATATTTAAATAAATATATATTCATAAATAGTTAGGAACATTTTCTAGAAGGTTCTGATAAAGTTCCTAGTATTGTGTTGGCATTCTGAGTAACCAATGGCTGCACCGTTGCTGGGTCACGCCAGCCAATGGGTTAAGTGCTCTCTCCCTGGGTCTGGGATGACTTGCATTTTTGGCTCAGTCACGCCAGATGCTAAAAGACACAGACCAGAGAGAGAGACGGTCTTTGGTGATACGGCAACGCTAGTGTGCTGGTAGAAGCCTTTACCTGGATAAAACCCCTGAAATTGATTGGGATCCAAAGGCTGTCGACGCCGTTGAGCACGGGAACCCCATTGACGCACGAGCCACTTAGCATGGTCAGGTTCTTTTTTTTTTCCTTTGGACTGGTTTGACCAGAGCGTGGATCTCCAGATCTGGATGTCGAGCCAAAGCCCGAGTCCTAGAAACTGCTAAAGGTGACTCCACTAGTCACCTGGAAAGGACCAAAACAGGACTGTGAATTTTGTAAATTTAAATTGGAGTTTATGGATTGTGTTTTCTTTTATTGCACTGTGTATTTATTTTTGTGTACATATTTGTAAATAATATACATAGTTGCAAATTCTATACGGCTGTGTATGTGTCCTCTGTTGTTGCACCTCCCAGGCTCCTATGAACCCAGAGTCGGTCTGACCTGGCCCAATTATCCCTCTGTCCAGGTAGAGTAACTACATTGCCATAACATAATACTACCAAAAGGGGTACTACACCCAAAGTGAGTAGGGTGAGTGGGTGTTAGTAAGGGTTACACACAAAAATCTGGCAAGCGCAGGTGTTAGTGGGTGTTACCCAATTACAGTTATACCCTGTGTATTACCCCAGTGATAGTGGTGTATTGTTACACACACACCTGTCTATATAAGGTCCCATAGTTGACAGTGCATGTGAGAGCACAAACCAAGCACGAAGTCAAAGGAATTGTCTGTAGACGTCCGAGCCAGGATTGTCACGAGGCACAAATCTAGGGAAGGGTACAGAAAAATTTCTGCTGCTTTGAAGGTCCCATTGAGCACAGTGGCCTCCATCATCCGTAAATGGAAGAAGTTCGGAACCACCAGGATTCTTTCTAAAGCTGGCCGGCCGTCTAAACTGAGTGATCGGGGGAGAAGAGCCTTAGTCAGGGAGGTGACCAAGAACCCAATGGTCACTCTGTCAGAGCTCCAGCATTGCTCTGTGGAGAGAGAAGATCCTTCCAGAAGGACAACCATCTCTGCAGCAATCCAACAATCAGGCCTGTATGGTAGAGTGGCCAGACGGAAGCCACGCCTTAGTAAAAGGCACATGGCGTTTGCCAAAAGGCACCTGAAGGACTCTCAGACCATGAGAAACAAAATTCTCTGGTCAAAGATTCAACTCTTTGGCGTGAATACCAGGCGTCATGCTTGGAGGAAATCAGGCACCGCTCATAATCATGCCAGTGGTGGTGGCAGCATCATGCTGTGGGGATGTTTTTCAGTGGCAGGAACTGGGATACTAGTCAGGATAGAGGGAAAGATGAATGCAGCAATACACAGAGACATCCTGGATGAAAACCTGCTCCACAGCACTCTTGACCTCAGACTGGGGCGATGGTTCATCTTTCAGCAGGACAACGGCCCTAAGCACACAGCCAAGATATCGAATGAGTGGCTTCAGGACAACTCTGTGAATGTCCTTGAGTGGCCCAGCCAGAATGCAGACTTAAATGCAATTGAACATCTCTGGAGAGATCTGAAAATGGCTGTGCACCAACGCTTCCCGTCCAACCTGATGGAGCTTGAGAGGTGCTGCAAAGAGGAATGAGCGAAACTGGCCAAAGATACACTACCATTCAAAAGTTTGGGGTCACTTAGAAATGTCCTTATTTTTGAAAGAAAAGCACTTTTTTTCAATGAAGATAACTTTAAACTAATCAGAAATACACTCTACACATTGCTAATGTGGTAAATGACTATTCTAGCTGCAAATGTCTGGTTTTTGGTGCAATATCTACATAGGTGTATAGAGGCCCATTTCCAGCAACTATCACTCCAGTGTTCTAATGGTACAATGTGTTTGCTCATTGCGTCAGAAGGCTAATGGATGGTTAGAAAACCCTTGGGCAATCATGTTAGGTCTGCAATGCTGTAATTGCTGCAAATGGAGGATTCTTTGACGAAAGCAAAGTTTGAAGGAAAAAATTATTATTTCAAATACAAATCATTATTTCTAACCTTGTCAATGTCTTGACTATATTTTCTATTCATTTTACAACTCATGGTGGTAAATATGTGTGACTTTTCATGGAAAACACAAAATAATTGTCTGGGTGACCCCAAACTTTTGAACGGTAGTGTAGGTTTGCCAAGCTTGTGGCATCATATTCAAAAAGACTTGAGGCTGTAATTACTGCCAAGGGTGCATCAACAAAGTATTGAGCAAAGGCTGTGAATACTTATGTACATGTGATTTCTTAGTTTTTTATTTTTAATAAATTTGCAAAAATCTCAAAAAAAAAAAACTTTTTTCACATTGTCATTATTGGGTATTGTGTGTAGAATTTTGAAGGAAAAAAATGAATTTAATCCCTTTTGGAATAAGGCTGTAACATAACAAAAGGTGGAAAAAGTGATGCGCTGTGAATACTTTCCGGATGCACTGTATAAACTAAAACAATGAAAATTTTTTATAATTTATAATTTTATATTTATAATTTTGTTTAGCTTTAGAAATGGCTTTATAACCTTTTCCAGACTGACAGAGCCCAATTACTTTGTTTCTCATTTGTTCCTGAATTTCTATTGAATGTCTAGCTTTTGAGGATCTTTTGGTCTACTTCACTTTGTCAGGCTGGTCCTATTTAAGTGATTTCTTGATTGAGAACAGGTGTGGCAGTAATCAGGCCTGGGTGTGGCTAAAGAAATTGAACTCAGCTTTCCAAAGATGTGATAAACCACAGTTAATTTATGTTTTAACGGGGGATGGGGGGCAATCACTTTTTCACACAGGGCCATGCAGGTTTGATTTTTTTTTTACCCTTAATAAACACCTTCATTTAAAAACTGCAATTTGTGTTTACTTGTCTTATCTTTGTTTAATATTTAAATTTGTTTGATGATCTGAAGCATTTAAGTGTGACAAACATACAAAAAAATGAGAAATCAGGAAGGGGGCAAACACTTTTTCACACCACTATAAACTAAAACAATTATAACTAGAAAAGCACTCGGAGAGCGCAGACCTTCGCCAAGCGCCACGGTTCCCCCCATACAGTGTTTGTGTGTACGCTTTCAGCTTCCTTGACCATGAAAACATATGACTAGCAATTGGATTGACAATGATAGAATTAGTGGTTCAGTAGTTATTCACGAAAATGACATTTTCCGTAATGCCGGCCACAGTTCCGCTCATACAGTGTTTGTGTGTACGTTTTCAGATTCCTTGACCACGAAAACATATGAGTAGCAATTGGATTGACAATGACAGGATTAGTGGTTCAGTAGTTATTTACGAAAATGGTATTTTCCATAATGGCGGCCACAGTTCCCCCCATACAGTGTTTGTGTGTACGTTTTCAGATTCCTTGACCATGAAAACATATGAGTAGCAAGTGGACTGACAATGATAGGATTAGTGGTTCAATGGTTATTCACGAAAATGGCATTTTCCGTAATGGCGGCCACAGTTCCCCCCATACAGTGTTTGTGTGTGCGTTTTCAGATTCCTTGACCATGAAAACATATGACTAGCAATTGGATTGACAATGATAGGATTAGTGGTTCAGTAGTTATTTACGAAAATGGCATTTTCCGTAATGGCGGCCACAGTTCCCCCCATACGGTGTTTGTATGTGCGTTTTCAGATTCCTTGACCATGAAAACATATGAGTAGCAATTGGATTGACAATGATAGGATTAGTGGTTCAATGGTTATTCACGAAAATGGCATTTTCCGTAATGGCGGCCACAGTTCCCCCCATACAGTGTTTGTGTGTGCGTTTTCAGATTCCTTGACCATGAAAACATATGACTAGCAATTGGATTGACAATGATAGGATTAGTGGTTCAGTAGTTATTTACGAAAATGGCATTTTCCGTAATGGCGGTTTTCTTCTGGACGGTGATCCGGATCATCCCCAAAATTTAATCAGTTCTTCCTTGTACCATTTCCAGCAAAGCCTGAAAGTTTCATCGAAATCCGTCCAAAACTTTTTGAGTTATCTTGCTAACCAACAGACAAACAGACAAACAGACAAACCCCGGCAAAAACATAACCTCCTGGCGGAGGTAATGATGACTGAACAACTCCCAGTCCCCAAAGCACAAGATACAACACTTTTGAATATAACTTATAAAAGATCACAGAAATAAGTGATCTGACAATGTCCATACCTGTCAAGTGATACGGTTTCGCCGTATTTTAATACGGGGAAAATGCAATTTTAGCAAATACGGGCGTATTGCCATTTCTGTACACCAAAAAGAAAAATATACAGCGAAAAAAAAAAAATGCCTGGCGAAATTGAGCGTGTGGTGACCCCCACAGCCTCCCGGGCTGGCAGAGCGCTCAGCGTGAGCAATTATCAGAACAGTGAGAGGTGTGGACTGATCATTATGCAGATGCGCCTCACACCTTCTTTTGTCCTGCAGCTCCGGAACAGAGAGGAATCCCGGCACCAGTAATCCTGCGGCTGATATGTGTGACTCTAATGCAAATGTCCATGCTTTCCTGCTGTATACTGTGATGCTAATGTGCCATGCATGAATTGTCTGTAGCCGGGTATATAAGTTGACTGTCTGCATAAAGCACCCTTTTAAACTTCAGTTCGCCATGTCCACCTGCACTTAATTCGATCCTCCACAAGCGCACCTAAGCAGTGTTTTTGTGATTTTCAAAATGGCTTCATGTAGCGCGCCGCCGGCGAAGAAAACAAAGCTTGAAGAAAAGGGAAATTGAGGGACTGGACGTCACCGTTCTCCTTCACCGTCTCCATTTATTTATTTATTTTTAGATTGCACAATATTCCATGGGAGAATGTTGTGGGCTTTGCTTCGGACAATTGCAACACGATGGTGGGTCGAGACAATTCTGTCCTTTCCAGACTGAAGGAGAAATCTCCAAATGTTTTCAGGTATGGGCAGTATTATTCACCTTCAAATATTACTTAAATATAACAAAAAAAAATGCTTTAAAATCTTAACAAACATGCTTAGAGGTAGCCCAAATCCCCTATAGTGTACTGTTATTTTGTATCTTGGAACTTTGCTTTACATCTGAATGTATAGCATTATATTGAAAGGGCTGAATAAGATTGATATTTTCATTGTTATTATTATTAACACAATTTCAAAGAGAATTATTTCTGATACTTAACTTATGAAACAAAAATCCATTCTGCTTTTGTTTCAGCATTGGCTGCATATGTCATCTGGCTAACCTGTGCGTGAAAGCTGGAGTAAAAGCGCTGCCCATGAAGCTGGATGATTTCCTAGTCGATATCTTCTATTTCTTCCACAACAGCTCCAAGAGACTGACGGACTTCAAGGAATTCCAGCAATTCACTAAGGTAAGTTAGATGTTAAATCCAAGGTATTTGTTCCATAAAGTAAAATTGAGTTTAATGAGAAACCTGCATTTCATGATAACAGGCAACATAATAACAGTGCCGTTAATATGCTTTCATTATTTGTCAAACACTACATGTAGTGCTAAGGTAGACTTACAATATTTCTTTATAATATGTTTCAGGTAGAAGAAGAGAAAATACTCAAGCATTGCTCGACTCGCTGGTTGTCACTGGAGAAAGTTGGCAACAGAACGCTATCACAGCTTCCTGCCCTCAAGTAATACTTTGCCAGCCATGAGGATGTTGAGAAGCCAGGCAAAGTCAAGTCCATCAACGAGAGGCTACATGACCCCCTCACAGAACTTCTTCTGCTCTTCATGAAGTTCATCCTGCCTATCATCAACCACTTCAACACCATCGTTCAAGCAGACGAAAGCAAGATAGGCAGTCTCCTCCCTGAAATGGATCGTCTCTTGAGAAAACTATTGGTCAAATTTGTTCAAATGAAGTATGTAAAGGCAACCAATGACCTAAGAAGGCTGGATTTCCTGGACAGTGACCTGCAGCACTCTGAGGAGTTTATCGCCATTGGACTGGAAACCAGAGAAGCCCTACAAACCCATGAACTTGACCTAGGCACAGAGCAGAAGTTCTTTGAAGCAGTAAGAGGCTTCTATGAAGCTGTAGTGAGAAAGATGCTCAACAAGTTCCCCTCTGATGACAAAATTCTGCCACACCTCTCTGTCCTCGACCCCAGAAAAACAGAGTCCTTGACCTATGGCCCCATTGTAGAGCTTGTTGCTGCATTTTGCCCCACTGTTGATACAGAAGAGCTGAAAGAAGAATGGGAGGACCTGCAACTGCTGCCAGAAAACACAGTGCCTCTACAAGACAAGGATGGCAAGCCTGTCCGTGTTGATGTCTACTGGGGTCAGGTGATGGCCTTGAAGACAGCCCTTGATGTGCCCCGCTTCCCCCAGCTCCTCAAAGTGTACTCAGCACTGCTTTGCCTTCCTCACAGCAATGCTGACAGTGAGAGGGCTTTCAGCATGGTCAGAAAAATTCACACCGACTTCAGAAAAAGTATGCTCCCAGAAACTCTGACTTCTTTCATGCAAGTGAAAATGAATTGTGACACTCCATGCTTCAAGGTCAAGCCTTCAAAAGAAACGCTAGAGTCAGCAAAGGCTGCTACTTGGAACTGTAACAAGCAGCATCAGTGAACATTTTCTTGTTTCAAGTTTATCCAAGTGCATTAGTGTATCTAGCTGACAATTAAGAACTATATTCAGAATAATTCTTATTGTGTACTTTCAAATTAAGCAATCTACCTTGTGCTAATGTAAATTTGAAAAATATTGTTTTTTTATTCATTTATTATTAATATCATTTATTTTATTTATTTATTTTTTATTTATTTATTTGTGCTACTTGGCTTATTATTTTCACATTACCAAAAAGTTATGGCTCAAGATTGTGTCCATATACTATGGCATCTGGTTATTCAAAATTTTTAAACAAGAGCACTCTGAGGCAAGTGCAATCTCCCCCATCTGTTTTCTTTGAAGATCTCAATATGTCACTGAAGCAGAGCAGTTTTCAACTTTTCCCCATAAATATTGGGAAAGAACCAATTTATAATAAGTTTATCATCCATTAATCTACAACAATCTACACCATGGGCTGCACGGTGGCGCAGTGGTTTAGCACTGTGGCAGCACAGTTTACCCTCGGCCGGGGGATCGCGGGGATCATGAGATTGTGGGTTCGATCCCAGCCCCCGACCAACAGTGAGCTGTGTGGAGTTTGCATGTTCTCCCCGTGTTGCGTGGGTTTACTCCGGGATTTCTCCGGTTTCCTCCCGCACACCAAAAACATGTAGGTTTAGGGCGCTCGCGCACGCAGCGACCAGCAGCCGGTGGCTTGTCACCAGACTGCAAACCAAATCTACTTACGAGTACAAATAAGAAGTAAAAAAAAAAAAAAAAAATAGTTGGATACAGCCCATAGTTGTAGGGCAGGATCCCAAGGTAAACCTGTGTAGAAAGTTTGGTGACTCTAGCTTTGTTCGTTCTATAGTAATAGGGCATAGGGAATGCTAACCTTGACCTTTTGACCCCAAACCCATAGTCACAGGTCATGGTATCAGTGTGAACCTGTGGACAGAGGTTTGTGACCCTAGCTTTCTTTTTCATTTTTGAAACCTTTTCCGCAAGTGCACAATGACAACATCAGCATTCAGATTGTTCTGAGCACAGAAATGTCTTAAGATGTACACTAGGAATAGTCCTACGACAGCATTTATGTTGACAAATGGGAAGAAAATACCTTTTGATTTAATATAAAACTGTCTATGTGATGAAATTGAGGAGGCAGGAGCTACTCTGTCAATCATGTCAATGACAAGGAGGCAAGAAAAATTTACTCAGCTGTGAGGCTGCACTTACACAAGGATATTTGTACTGCACCCAGTCACATCTGACCTACTGCTTACTTCAATCAGACCTTTATAGGTTCACTTACCTGTTCTGTGCCAGTCTAGTTCTGGTTTCATGTTGATATCCAGCAGTGTGTGCTGACAGTCATTACCATCTTCATTATACCATACAATAACTTTTTTAACATCTCCAAACATTTCTTTGGATTGAGACTGACTCGTCCGAACATCAGCATTATGGGGATTCAGCGTGCCATTATTTGGTTCTGATTTATGACTTTTCTCATTTGTAAGGGCGACCATAAACCCATCAGACTCCTGCTTCAGGAAAAGATTATCTGCCTCCTGGACAATGTAGTGTTCCTCTTCTTCCTCTTTAATCTGTTTAGTTTTAAGATGTCCTGGTTCTTCTTTCATCTCCTGCTCCAAACTGGAGATCCTGTCCTGGTTACACAGTTGCTGGTCAGCACAAACCACATTCTCACTGGTATTTCGCTCTAGGAGATCTGAAGGCACAAAGAACACAAGGAATGGTCGATTAATAATCCTCAAGTTATTTTAGTAGCCAAAATGACCAAGTGTGGTCATTTATGACCCCATGATATTTCAGGCCAGAATACTTTCTCTTTAGAAGAAAGCCAAATTAACTGCTGTTCAATCCATAAAGCCATGAAAGGCGTCACCTTGGCTTTCCCTTCCCCCATTTCATTATGCTGACCACCAAGTTAGAAGGCGACAAGTACAATTTTTACATGGTCTTTGGTATAACCTACTGTGGCTTGAAGCCATGAACTCTCAGCTTTGGGGCGGGTGCTCTACTACTAGGCCACCACTCCTCTTATCGTTTTATTAACGAGCCCCTATTTTTATTAGTTTTTGAGTTTCCCCTTTATTTTAGTAAGTTAAGTAGGATTTCTGTGACATCACATGGTCTGCATAATCAAACAGCCTAAAGTGTGCCGAGACACCCATTTTCCCAGTGGGATCATCTACCAACCCTTGACCAAATATTTCATTCACAGACAGTTTTCGCTTATTGTATTACAGTTTATTATACTCTGGACTGGACCCCTCCTCAGTACGCACAGGATAGCTTTCATTAGCAAAGTTAACCATTCACTCTTTCGAGGTAGTTTTTGTCCTTATTATACCCCAGGGATCACTGAAATGGAAGATTTGATTTTTGTATACTTTATTGATCCCCAGAGGGGATCCCTCAGCATAACGACGGAATGGGGATGACGGGGTGAACTGGGGCTCATTAGCAAATAAAGTAATATGCAATAAAACAGCCAATTTTGGGGTAGGATGAGATGGAGGCAGATGATCCGCTGTGGCAACCCCTAAAGAGAGCAGCTAAAAGAAGAAGAGTTTCTTGTAAGTGTACAGAGGTTTTTTTTTTTCTTATGAATTCAACCATTTTTATGCAAGTTTGAGGTTTTTTTTAAATGCATATTTTCAAATGTATTCAATGAAATCTCTATCATTAATTTGCTAATTTTCTTTTGTCTATCTTCTACCACTTATTCGGGCCGCCAATTTCCCATCCATGTTCCACACAAACTGTCTTCAAATCCTGAAGGTTCCATGGGTGTCTTCTATGAACTCTGATCTTCAATTCTTTCCATAGATTTTCAACTGGATTCAGGTCAGGTGACTGACTGGGCCATTCTAGGAACTTTATTTTCCTTCTCTGGAGCTAGCTGAGAGTTTTCTTGGCTGTGTGTTTGGGATCATTGTCTTGCTGAAATGTCTACCCTCATCTCATCTTCAGCATCTTAGCAGATGGCAACAGGTTCTTATCAAAGATATCTCTGTACATTTATCCAGTCATCTTTCCTTTAATTATATGAAGTCTGCCTGTACCATGTGCTGATGCTCCCACCTCCAAACTTCACGGTTGGTATGGTGTTTTGGGGCTGAGGTGCACTACCATTTCTCCTCCAAACATGCTGTGTGTTGTGGCATCCAAAAAGTTCAGTTCAGCTCTCATCTGACCAGACTATATTCTCCCAGTATTTTACTGGCTTGCCCAAATGTTGTGCAGCAAACTTTAAAAAAGCTTCAACATGCTTTTTCTTCAGCAATGGAGACTTGCGAAGTGAGTGGGCAAAGAGCCCATGTCGGTTCATTACTTATTGCATTACTTACTGTTTTCTTTGAAACAGGAGTACCTGCTAACTCCAGGTCTTTCCGGAGTTCTCCACGAGTGGTCTTTGGCTCTTGGATTAACTCTTCTGGTAATTCTTTTGACACTGTCAGAAATCTTGTGAGGAGCTCCTGGTCGTGGACAGTTTATGGTAAAATGATGTTCTTTCCACTTCTGAATGATGGCTCCAACAGTACTCAATGGAACATTCAGCAGTTTAGAAATGCGCCTGTAACCAATGCCATCATTATGTTTTGCAACAGTAAGATTGCGAAGGTCTAGAGAGAGCTCTTTGCTTCTACCCATCATGAGTTCTTTGTGATGTGACAATCTTATATTCACAGACCTTTTTAAAGGCTGTCAGGACTTAACCAGCTGAAATTAATTTGCACTGATGGGGGATGGGATGACTTCCTAAATTCTGATGGATTTCAGCTGGTTTCTTGGCTTTCTATGCCTTTTTGCACCTCTTTTTCTTCATGTGTTCAATACTTATTCCCTGTATTATTCCGCTTTATTAAATTATAACTTGTTTTGTGAGCACAGTTGTCTTGATTTCTTTATATGTATGGAATACTTGGGTTGTTACTGATATCTGGTGAAAATCTCAGGTCACTGGCTCCATCAGAAATATGTTTAATGAGAAAAATGCTGATATGTTCAATACTTATTTTCCCCGCGATATAGATATAGACCTGATACAGCTAAATACAAATCATGAGCAGAGATCAGAAGAGACAATGCAAAGTTTAATGCAAAAAAGTGAGAAGGTCTCCAAAGGAATCATCTTCACTGAAAGTACCAATTTAAACAACTACATTACACTTAAGTATACTGACACACAGACAGAGATTTCTTGAATTATATATAGAGTGATATTAAAGATGCATTGTGAGGGCTATATAGAGTGACAGAGTGATGATACAGAGTGAAGTACATAGCGGTAATGCACCTTTAAGCTGGTTGCCAACCAATCAAATCTAAAAGAAGAACTTAAGTATACTGTTAACATTACATTCAAGTATATACTTAAAACTTGTCTTCATAACGTTCCATATTACTTCTTATAACGTTCCAGCTTACTTGTATAACAATAAATACAACGAACCATTATTTGGATATCCGGTTATCACAATGCTGCAAGAGCTGTCAACAGTACCAATATGGAGCCTAAATTTACCGTCAAAATGTTAGCCGTGAGCATTGAAGCCTGTTACATCTCTGTGGTCGTTCATACCTGTTCTGTGTGATTTTCTTTCTTCGGTCATTTCTTCAAACTCTGACATTTCTTCAGCAGCAACAGTTTGTGGGTCTTTTAGAAGCTCACTCGGATGCTGAACTGAAGACGTTTTTACTTTAAAAACTAAAACATTGATCAGTAGAACCGCTGGCCAAACATCCGCAGCACAACGAAGCTAAAGCTAACAACGACTGACCACATCCGGGTGCTTTTTTTTTTTTTAATGAAGCTTTATTAATAACTCAAAACAGACCATACAGAATTGAAATGGGAAAGCGTGCATAAAAGTACAGACTGGGCTGAGAATGCATTCAGGATAGAAAAAACGAAAAAACAACAAATGTAACATAAAAAAAAACAATAAAGAGGTCTAGTTACAAAATAATAAATAAATGTCTTTTTCAGTGTCCTGAGTTATATAACTCAGTTTCTTGTTAAAATTAATAATTTCATTCATGAATACTGGGAACAGTGGTTTAACATTTAGGAATCGACATCTACAAATAAAATGCTTGGCCATAATAATAATACTGTTGTACATCAGTTCTTTGTTTTCTGTCCATCGTTATGACACCAAATTTAATATCCTTTCATTCTAATATGGGGGCATGACAATCTTATTCAGAAAACCAATTCTGGATAGTTTTCCAAAATATTTTAGTATAGTTACAATCACAAAACCAAATGTAGTGTTTCGACCTCCAAACCACAGAAAGTGCAATTGTTTTTGTCAATATTGAATCACTGTCTCAAAAATTCTTTACAAGGACAAATTTCATTAATTATTTTGAACTGTGTTTCTTTAGCGTTAGGTGAAATGGGTAGAGTGAGGTATCTGGTTCTAATTCTGATTCTGAATTGTTCAGAATAATCATTGAGAAGATTTTTCCTTTTGAATGGTGAAGGAAAGAGCTTGAAAGTGAATGTGTCCCTGATAAATTTGTTTGTACATTTCTTGTCCAAAAAATATAGAGCTATGGCTCCTGTGGCATCACAAAATAATGGGACATGCCTTTCACCATGTTCACCATGGCTTGCGGGATTGCCTTTATAAACACAGAGTTGTTTTTTAGTGCAAGCCAAATGATATTTCTCAATAAAATGTGTTGAGTTCAAGACGTTCCCTTTTGAGTCCATCAAATGCACAATAGACCACACACCTCTCTCTATCCAGTCACAATAATACAAGGATTTTCTTTGAAACAATACACATCTATTATTCCAAATAGGGTAACTACGGAGAGTGAAGTTGTGTGTATAGGCTATCTTCCTATATAACAGAATCGGTAGAAGATGGATGGATGGATGAATGGATGCCTTTGTTGGTAATAACAGCTTCCAAATGCCTCCTGTATGATTTTAGCTCATTCTTCCACACAAACTGTCTTCAAATATTGAAGGTTCCATGGGTGTCCTCTATGAACTCTGTTCTTCAGTTTGTTTCATAGATTTTCAATTGGGTTCAGGTCAGGTGACTGACTGGGCCATTCTAGCAGCTTTATTTTCCTTCTTTGGAGCCAGCTGAGTTTTCTTGGCTGTATGTTTGGGATCATTGTCTTGCTGATATGTCCACCCTCGTTTCATCTTCAGCATCTTGGCAGATGGCAACAGGTTCTTATCAAGGATAAGATACGATATGATAAGCCTTTATTAGTCCCACAATGGGGAAATTCCAGGATTGCAACAGCACAGGGATAGCAACACTCAGAGCAACAATCAAGAAGACAAGAAAAACAAGAGCAGCAAATATACATATGTACACATAAAATATACAAATATATATACACACAGTGCGGAGCATTGTAGCTAGATGGAATAAACAGCATAACCATCTACTTGGTTATCCTACATAGTATGACTATGTACCCATACATATTGTCACCCTCCATAGCGACTGATATTGTCCTAGTTGTATACTGGAGGGGACCATTTGTGTAAGTCTATTGCGTCTTTTGCATTCAATACTATTAGGTCGTCACGTTTTTTTGCTATCTCTGCGAGCAGCCCTGCTTAGGTTATACAGTCTGACAGCCGTTGGTAGGAAGGACCTGTGAAACCTCTCGGTTGTGCACCTAGGATGATGTAGTCTGCTGCTAAATGAGCTCCTCAGTGCATTCAGTATGTCCTGCATGGGGTGGGACTCGGACTCCAGCAGAGATGACAGTTTAACCACCATCCTTCTCTCTCCTATCTCCTCCACTGGGTCAAGGCGCTGCCCCAGGACAGAGCTTGCGTTCTTGATCAGTTTGTTCAGTCTCTTCCTATCAGCTGCTGTAATGCCACTGCCCCAGCAGACCACTCCAAAAGTTATGGCTGATGCCACCACTGTGTCATAGAATGTCTTCAGCAGCGCCCCTTGTACACCAAAAGACCTGAGTCTCCTCAGTAGCAACAGCCTGCGCTGTCCCTTCTTGTAGAGTGCATTGGTATTGTGTGACCAGTCTAGTTTATTATTCAGATGGAACACCCAGGTACTTGTAGGATGTCACCATTTCAATGTCTGTTCCCTGTATATTTACTGGTGCTGTGAGGGGTTGTCCTTGCTTGCGGCAGTCCACCACCAGCTCCTTAGTTTTCCTCGCGTTGATCTGGAGGCCGTTCCGATGGCACCAGTACACGAAGTTCTGGATAAGTCCTCTGTACTCAGCTTCATCTCCGTTGGAGATGAGGCCAACGATCGCAGAGTCGTCAGAGAACTTCTGTAGATGGCAGTGTGTTGTGTTGTGTGAGAAGTCCGCAGTATAAAGGGTGAACAGGAAAGGAGCCAAAACCGTTCCCTGGGGGGCCCCCATGCTACTGATGATTGTGTCTGACACACAGTCCCGGGTTCTCACAAACTGTGGCCGGTTAGTGAGGTAGTCCAGGATCCATGATGACAGGTGCTGGTCCACCCCTGCGCACAGCAGCTTGTCCTTCAGGATCATCGGTTGGATGGTGTTGAAAGCACTGGAGAAGTCAAAGAACATGATTCTCACCACATTCCCGGGCTTCTCCAGGTGGGACAGAGAACAGTGAAGAAGGAAGATCACTGCATCCTCCACCCCAATGACATGCTGGTAGGCGAACTGGAGTGGATCCATCGCTGGTCCCACCAGGGGGCGGAGGTGAGCAAGGAGCAATCTCTCCAGGGTCTTCATCATGTGAGACGTCAGGGCCACTGTCTGTAGCTGTTCAGGTCTTTGGGGTGGGAAGTCTTTGGTACAGGTACCACACAAGATGTTTTCCACAACTGTGGTACCCTCCCCAGCTTCTGAAGATGTGAAGATGTCTCTGTACATTTGTCCTTTCAGCTTTCCTTCAATTATATGAAGTCTGCCTGTACCATGTGCTGAAAAACACCCCCACACCATGATGGGATGTGCAGTCCATTTCGCCTCCAAACACGCTGTGTGTTTATTAAATATAGCTTATTTTGTGAACACAGTTGCCTTAATTTCTTCGCATGTATGAATTACTTGGGTTGTTACTGATATCTGGTGAAAATCTCAGGTCAATGGCTCCATCAGAAATATGTTTAATGAGAAAAATGTTGACGTGTTCAATACTTATTTTCCCCATTGTAATTAAATATCTTGGAAAGACTACTGAACCAGAAACCCTCAGTGTTCTTTATGAACTGTTGTAAACATTTTAGTTTTATCATTTCATTCAGTCTCAAAATCGATCACATTTAAACCTCCTTTAGCTAAAGATTTTACTGTATCCCCTTTTCCAAGATCATAATGTTTATCTTTCCAAATAAAATTCATAATGGATTGATTAAAGGATTTAATCAAGTTGTCAGGAACAGCTAATGAAAAGGCTGGGTATATTATTCTAGATAAAGCTTCAGTTTTAGTTAACAGAATACATCCAAAAATTGACAGATCCCTCTGTAACCAGCTATTGAGTATAAACACGTTTCTTTACAGCAGACACAAAATTATCTTTTTCTCTGGTTGTGATGTCTTTTGAAATAACCACCCCTAAATATTTAACTTCATCCAGGTGTCACACTGTGACGTTTGGGAGGAGGAAGCAGCTTCAGCATTTTTGTTCCGGTTGCAAGCAGCATTTTTCTACATCAGCATGGAGTAATTAAATAAGTAAATTCTTGAGCAATTTAAATCTTTGAAAGGTTAAAGAATACCTCTGTCAACACTTGTGTTCTGTTTGCAAACTTTAATTTGGATCCACACCATATTCTACCCACCTGGCCTCATTTTTTTTTTTTTTTCAAATTTCAGAAATATAGCAAGCAGCCCATCATCGGGTTCCAAGCAGGTGTAGACTTCCAAGTTCTTGTATTGCTTAGCAACAACATGTAAAACCTAAGGTCTACACATTAATTTTTAAAGCAGCACTATGTAACTTTCTTGTTCCTTGTAGGAACACTGAAAAGGCCACAACCACGGCAACCACAACCCCAGTCCCAACAGCCAACCACAGGGCTTTTTGTTGTTGGTGGCTAAAGTCATGTCCTGTGATTGGCTGCTGGGACCGAGGCCACATCTGCTGTCCCCCCAGGAATCACACCTAAAAAAGGAGCTGTTTCAGGCAATGTGGGCCCACTCAGGCTATGGAGGAAGTGACATTCACATGGTCAGTGTTGTTGTACCATTAAAATAATTTTGCCAATATTTTGAGGTGAAAATCTTACATAGTGTATCCTCAAAAAGTACAGGAGAGGCATGCTGTACTTCAGAAGAAGAGGAAGAAGACCTCCCTGGCAAGAATCAAACCTGGAACTCATGGATGCCAGACTATAACCTTAACCACACCACTGCTTCAGCTTGCACTCTAGCTTCCTCAAATGATAAATGATCAACTGAAAGGATTCCCAGCAGCTGTAGTACAACATTTAAAACTTTCTGTACACTACCCATTGTTTTCAAATGCACAGAAAAGGTATATTACACTTTAGAAGAACGACACATGACCAGAAGGATTTGAATGTTTCCACTGACAAGTCAAAATGGCTGACAGACATTTCATTAACATGTTTTTTGAACATTAACAGAATTGCATGAAATTTGGTGGTCAGGTGAAGAAAAGTGTTGTGATTGTGAAGTTTCAGCAAATCTGAATCACTATATCAGGAATTAAGCCCAAAGAGAAACTACCCCAGAGAAACTGTACAAGTTGAATGGCCTAGAAAATCAAAACAGATTGACATTTTTGGATAATTCTAACAACTTTTCATTATTAATGTCTGTAGATGATCTCTGTTTAATTTCAAGCAATTTGGATGAATGGCCTAGGAAAAGTTCAGGGATAAGGGATCAGGACCTTGACTTATATAGCACTATTCTAGTCTCAAAGACACTCAGCCAACCCAGCCACAGGGGGTGCACAAGCCAGTGTACTCCTAGTGCTGGTCCCAAGCCTGGATAAATGGGGAGGGTTGTGTCAGGAAGGCCATCCGACATAAAACCTTTGCCAAATCAAACAGTCCTGTGCTGTTTGCTCTCTACATGTCTGTTCTTTTCTTCTTCTTCTTCTCGATCCCCTCACCCCCCAGCCAGTCGCAGCAGATGACTGCCCCTCCCTGAGCCTGGTTCTGCTGGATGTGTCTTCCGGCTAAAAGGGAGTTTTTCCTCTCCACCTTTGCTAAGTGCTTGCTCACAGGGGATCGCCTGATTGCTGGGGTCTTTCTGCATTTGTGGGGTTTTCCCCTACAGTTGAAAGTGCGATGAGATGACTGTTGCTATGAAATGGCACTATATAAATAAAGTTGAATTGAAACATGCGGATCATGACGAATGAGAACTTTTATACCGGATCGGTCAAGGCCCGGGTTAACGACTGCCACTGGTGCTGTTAACCAACAGGGTGCTGGTGGAAATTGGGCTACTGTTGGTTGAAGATCAAGGCAGAGGGAAGGGAGAAGGTGTGTTAGGAGGGAGAGAGAGAGAAAAGAAAAGATAGAACTGTAGAGGTGAGAGTAGGGACTTTAAATGTAGGAACTATTACCAGCAAAGGCAGAGAGTTGGCTGATATGATGGAGGAAAGCAAGGCTAGGAGCACCGGCGGTGGATTCAAACTGTTCTACAATGGTGTAGATAGGAAGAGAACTGGAGTAGGGGTAATCTTGAAGAGTATGTGAAGAGTATTCAGGAGGTAAAGAGGGAGTCACAGGATCATGAGTTTGAAACTAGCAGTCAAAGGTGTGATGTTGAGTAAAGCGTCGTCGTCGTCAGCCTCCGTCGGTCTATGATGACCATGGAAGAGAATCCTAAACGTCTACTCTGCGTAAAGCGACGCACATAGTAAATGGTGCATCCAGTGTCAAGGTGTAAACAGGGTAAATTTTGCTTTACAAGACAATAGAAACGATTTAGCTGAAAAATACAGAATAATCTGTTATTTACAACTGTCACTGAGCTTATATTATTGATTTGTTTTTTACTTCACCACCACTGCAGACCGGTACAACGTCCACATTACTGCAGATGCTTCTCCGATTAGTCTGTCAATCTCTCGCTCCATTCTCCCCTCACTCATGAATGAGATACTTAAACTCTTTCACTTGGGGCAGGAGCTTGTCCCCAACCCGGAGAGGACAATCCACCTTTTTCTGGCTGAGGACCATGGACTCGGATTTGGAGGTGCTGATTCTCATCCCAGCCGCTTCACACTCTGTAGCAAAGAGGGAGCTGAGGCCTAAAGCAAAGCTGTTGATTTACGGATTTGTTTAAAAAGTAAAAGATGAAAAGCTGTCTTTTTAAGGTCATTGAAAAGGCATCTTCATATGTTGGTCTTCATATGGTCTTCATACCATTGTCTCTGTATGGTCTAAAAATGAAAAGCTGACATGATTCGGACAAACCCAAGTGCAGACACAGACTCAGAATAAACACAATAATCTTTACTGAATGCGTGTGTGAGTGTGTGTGTGTGTGAGTGTAAATCGTATGCAAGTGTCTCACCCCGTTGTGCGTTCATGCAGGTTTAGATGATGCAGGTGCTTCAGAGGGAAAAAGTTCATTCATAGAAACCTACGTTTCCTCAGAATGTAGATAAAGGTCCGGTCCGCCGCCAGGAGGGGGAAGTCCGCCCAGGGGAATCCACCTGTGCACAGGGAAGATAAAGGGAAGGAGCAGAGAGGATAAGTTTCCTGAAGAAGCTTATGTTGCGTTGGGGAGATGAAACTCCCAGACGACCAAGCATGCAGGAATGATGAGGGAGGCGAGACTCCCTTGCAAAAGGAGAAGTAAACTCTAGCTCAGAGTTCTTTCATCCAAGTGGAGCGTTGATGTCTCCGTGCAGATTGAAGGGCAGTACTCCTTAAGAAGGCTGCCTAATTGGAGGAGCAGGTGTGCACGCAGCTGTGGAGACAATTAGGGCAAAAGGCACAAAGAGCGAATCACCACAAAAGCCACCTTTTTAAGTTTTTTTTTTAAATACACATTCACCCACATCCTGTGTGTGGCAGGCTACCTACACAAGCATCTCTTGGCAAGAGGCAGAGTACATCCTGGACAAATGGCCAGTCCATGACAGCACCTGATAGCAGTCTCTCAACCAAGTATGAGCCAAGGTAGACCCTGCTTAGCTTTCAAGATCAGGGGTGTCTGGAGACACCCAGAGCCCAAGGTATGGCCATCACAGGCAGACAGCAAAACTTCCTGTTTTGCTGTCTGCCTGTGTGGTTGCTCTCCAGCTATTAGCTATGGCTACTACCTCTCTTTCCTCTCCTCTGGTGTGCTCTCTCTGTCAGATGTTTAGCTACACCTCTGCCTCTTTTAGCGATAACGGTAAATGTAATAAATGTTGTCTTTTTGAGGCGCTCGAGGCGAGGTTGTCTGATTTGGAATCCCGGCTCCGCTGCATTGAAACACCGTCTGCGCCAGTTAATCTCGACGGACGCCCATTAGCTGCAGCGGAGCTAGCTAGCTTAGGCCCCCCTGTCAGCAGTTTCCCGGCTCTCCTCAGCAGCGAGGAGACTGGGTGGGTGACGGTGAGAAGGAAGCCTAGTCGCAAAGCCCCGGTTCACCACCAACCTGTTCACGTTTCGAATCGTTTTTCCCCGCTCAGCGACACACCTGCTGAGGAAAAAACTCTGATCATTGGCGACTCTGTAGTCAGAAACGTGAACCTAGAGACTCCAGCGGTCATAGTCAAATGCATTCCAGGGGCCAGAGCAGGCGACATCGAGTCAAATTTGAAAATGCTGGCTAAAAGTAACTGTAAATACTCCACAATTGTTATTCACGCCGGCATTAATGACATCCGTCTCCGGCAGTCGGAAGTCACCAAACTTGATGTAGAATCGGTGTGTGACTTTGCAAAAACGATGTCAGCCACTGTAGTATTCTCTGGGCCCCTCCCCAATCTGACCAGTGATGACATGTTTAGTCGTTCGTCATCCTTGAACCGCTGGCTGTCTGTGTGGTGTCCTAAAAATGACGTGGGCTACATTGACAATTGGAGCTCTTTTTGGGGAAAACCTGGTCTTATGAGACGAGACAGCATTCATCCCACTTTGGATGGTGCTTCTCATTTATCTAACAATCTGGCATCTTTTTTATCCAAATTTCCAAAACCATGACTACTCAGAGTTGGGACCAGGAAGCAGAGTCGCAGTCTTACACGCCTCTCTGCAGCTCCTCTTCATCCGCCACCCCTCAGCTTAGCCCCTGTCTTCCCCATCAGAGAATCGTCGTCTGCTCCCTCCAAAGTGAATAAAAATATCATGCATAAGCATCCCAAAGTGATAAAGCAAAACATTGGTAAAACTCAAATTAAACATAAAGCCTCTAAATTGAATGATTTGGCCTCTGTTCCTCCTCATAATTTAAAAATTAAATGTGGTTTACTAAATATTAGGTCTCTAACTCCCAAGTCTCTGTTAGTCCATGATCTGTTATTTGATCATCAGATTGATTTAATTTCCCTTACAGAGACTTGGTTAGGGCAAGAGGGTTATGTTGGATTAAATGAATCAACTCCCTCTGGTTATTTAAACTGTCAAAATCCCAGAAGTTCTGGTCGTGGAGGAGGAGTAGCAACAATTTACCATTCCAAATTACTAGTTAATGTAAAGCAAAAAACATGTTATAATTCCTTTGAGGGCCTGGTCCTCAGTATTGGGCACTTTAGCAATTTTAGGTTAAACCCAATTTTATTTGCCATAGTTTATCGTCCCCCATCAACCTACTCAGAATTTTTATCCGAATTTGCAGATTTCTTAGCTGATTTAGTGCTGAAATCTGATAGAATAATTATAGTAGGGGACTTTAATATACATGTGGATGTAGATAGTGACTGCCTTAATGTGGCATTTAATTCAATATTAGACTCGATTGGGTTTTCTCAGAAAGTAGGAAATTCTACTCATTACCTCCACCATACATTGGACCTTGTTCTGACATATGGCATAGAAATAGAAAATCTTGTAGTGTCTCCTCATAACCCTGTACTGTCAGACCATTGTCTGTTAACCTTTGATTTTACTATTTCTGACTATTTGGCTCCTAAAGAAAAATATTATTACAGTAGATGCCTCTCAGATGATGCTGTTTCCAAATTTATGCAGATTGTTTCCTCTATGCCATGTGTCAACACAACGGAAATAAGCTATAGACAGCTTGCTCCTTCTGTAATTGATAACATGGTGGATAGTGTTTCAGCTTCTCTGCATCAGGCTCTAGACTTGGTGGCCCCCTTAAAAAAGAAAAAGTCTAATCAGACTTCCGGTTATGGCTGCCACGTAGGACGGACGTGTCTCGCTCTGCTCTGCTCCTGGAGAAAAAAAATCGGCAAATAACTCTCTCATTTGGGACAGAACGTATCCCAGCGTTTGGGCGAGGATATGTCGGCGAAGCCTAAGGCTGGAAAACCAGGAAAAGGAAAAAGCGAGCCGCCGAAACAGTCCAAATTAACGGACTTTCAGGTCTGTGACGCAGCAAACAGGGCTCCATATATGGCGGAGGAGGCTGGCAACGCTGCGATTTCTGCGGGGAATGGCGCAGATGCGCTGATGGCTGCCATGAGTTCAATGAGAGCGGACTTTTCCTCTAGATTTGATGGGATTATGACAGCGTTGGAAGGAATAAGAAAGGAATTGGGTGACTGTGTAGAACGAACGGCGCAGATGGAGCTCCGTCTCGCTAGTGCTGAAGATGACGTCACCCGTCTTCATTTAAAGGTGCGCACTTTGGAAAAAAAAAATAAATCTCTGGAAGATAATATTTTGGATTTGGAATCTCGGTCGAGACAGAATAATTTGAGGCTGGTGGGTCTTCCAGAGGAATCAGAAGGTCGGGACGTATGTTCCTTTCTGGAAAAGTGGATTCCGGAGGTGCTGGGCAGCGAGGAGTTGCAATCAGCAGTGGTTCTGGAAAAAGCACATCGCATTGGCCCACGGAGAGATAAGGGACCGCCGAGGACCTTAATTATGAAGTTTCTTAACAACAGAGACAGGATGAAGATCTTCAACGCTGCACGAGCTAAAAAAGGAGAGATTAAACACCAGGACCAGCAGGTGCGGTTCTACCCAGATTTGGCCACAGGAATCCAGCAATTGAGGAAGCAGTTTGATCCCGTACGTAAGGAGCTGCGCAACCTTGGGATTCGTCATGGTGTAATCTATCCTGCGAGACTGCTGACCACGTATGAGGGCAGAACCCACATCTTCAAGACCCCAGAGGAGGCGCAGGAGTTCATCAAGAAGATCAAAGAAGAAGAAGAGACTGGTGGGAGCTAAGCATGAACAAAATATAAGGTAGAATAATTAAGCATTTGCACAGGCATCTGACTGACTTGAAGTAAATAGTAAGTTTACAAAATATAGATTGTATTATATATTAAAAAAAAAACAAACAAAAACAAAAAAAAAAAAAAAAAAAAAACTATGATGTACAAAGTTGTTAAAAATTTTGGAGTTAAGTTGGGAAACTACAGAGGAGAGTTAATGTTACGTCATTAAAAGCAGTAGAGTTAGGGTGATTGGGAGGATGAAGAAGGAGTGGCTTAGGCTGTTCCCCGTGGGTGTGGAACGGTCGATGGCTATATCGGGAGACAGAATTTTTCTTTTGATTTTGGGGGGTTTGCCACAAGTGTGGGAAGGGGAAATTTGTTTGTGTGTAGTTTGTAGGATGAATGTTCAACCACTCATGTTTTTGCTTCTCTGTATGAGCATGTTTACACTGCAAGGTAATCCCAAACTCTCTATTGATCATGGACCAAAGTGTTAATCTTAATTTAACTTCATGGAATTGCAGAGGTCTACAAAATTTAAAAAAACTTAAACAAGTTATGAATAAAATAAAGGACATGGGTTCAAGAATTGTGTTTTTACAAGAAACTCATCTGATAGAGGAGGATGTTAAAAGAATTAGGAGTAGATGGCAGGGAAGTGTATTCACCTCTTCATTTTCATCCCGAGCCAGGGGAGTTATGACTCTCATACATAAATCAGTTCCTTTTCAAGTGAAAAATGTAATTGGAGACAAATTTGGAAGATATGTAATCATTCAAGGTTCTTTGCTATTAGAAAATATAAATCTTGTGAACTTATATGGTCCCAATATAGATGATCAGAAGTTCTTTGCTAATTTATTTCTCATCTTATCATCACTTACAGGGCAACATATAATAGCAGGGGATTTTAATTGTACATTGAATCCAGGTGTGGATAGATCAACAGGACTGGATTGTACGCACATTGGATGTAGGATGACTATTAATCATTTTATGAAAGAATTGAGATTGTTAGATATATGGAGAGAAATGAAACCACAAGTTAAAGCCTATTCTTGTTATTCCAGTACCTACAAGACATTCTCACGTATTGATTATTTTTTGATTTCCACAGAATTAAGGTCCAAGATTCAAAACTGCTTTTATGATAACATCGTGATCTCTGATCATGCACCCTGTTGTCTAATATATGTAGATAAAAAATTGACAAAGGAATCAGGTAGATGGCAATTTCAGCATAAATGGCTTCAGGATGAGGAATTTGTCAAGTATATAGAAAAACAGATAGACGAGTTCTTTGACATCAATACTACACAAACATCAGCATGTGTAAAGTGGGAGGCTTTCAAAGCTTTTATTAGGGGGCATATTATTAGTTATACAGGATCAAAATCTAAGAAGACTCGAGAGGAGAGAGCTAAATTGGAACATAAAATAAAAAATCTTCAGGAAAAAGTGTATGCAGGAAGTGACCCAAGGTTGGAGAATGAATTACTGATTTTGAGAGCTGAATACGACAAAAAATCAGCGAATAGAGCTGCCTCGAGTCTTCTAAGATTGAAACAATCTTTTTATGAACAAGGTGAAAAATCAGGAAAATTATTAGCATGGCAGATTAAACAATTGGAAATTAAAACACCAATTACCAGTATTATAAGTAACGGACAGGTAGTTATAGATCCTTTAGAAATTAATAGAGCCTTTAGAGATTACTATGAAAAATTATATGATACCAAAAATGAACCTGATTTAACAAAACTAAATGGGTTTTTGAACGAACTATCTATACCGTGTATTCCAAATGAAAACAGGGAGATATTGGAGTCTAAAATTAGTCAAGAAGAAGTTGGGCTAGCCATTGATAATATGAAATCAGGAAAAAGTGCAGGACCAGATGGTCTTCCAGTTGACCTTTATAAAAAATTTAAGAATAAATTAATAAAACCTTTTTTGGAAATGGTTTTAGAAGCATTTCAAAATAATAATTTACCATCATACATAAATAATGCCTTAATTATACTGCTGCCAAAACCAGGTAAGCCCTCTAATAAATGTGAAAATATGAGACCAATAAGCCTATTAAACGCCGACCTTAAGATAATCTGTAAAATTTTAGCAAGACGAATACAAGAAATTTTACCAAATATTATTAATCGAGATCAGAATGGCTTTATAAAGGGTAGACAAGGCTTCCATAATGTAAGAAGACTATTTAATATTATCTATTTTAATAAAGAAGCACCGGATACAGCTCTCCTATCATTGGACGCCGAAAAGGCCTTTGATAGAGTTGAATGGCCCTTTCTTTTTGAAGTCCTACAAAGGTTTGGACTTGGAAATAATTTCATAAAATGGGTTCAAATAATATACAATAATGCTACAGCAGAAATCCTAACAAATAACAATATTTCAAAACCAATAAAAATCAATAGAGGATGTCGACAAGGCTGTCCACTCTCACCTTTACTGTTTACTATGGCAATTGAACCTTTAGCGATAGCGATACGTTTACATTCACAAATATATGGAATTAAAGTTGGACCAACAGAACATAAAATCTCCCTGTACGCCGATGATATAATTTTGTTTATGTCGAATCTAAAAAAATCAATTCCAACCTTGTTGAATTTAATAAAGAATTTTGGGGAAATATCAGGATATAAAATAAATAAAACTAAATCTTCAATATTAATGCTAAATGAGACCCAGAGAAATTACCCAGCCCCTGAGGTAAATCAATTCAATGTTGTAAATCAGTTTAAATATTTAGGAATCCAAATTATGCCTAAGCTAGAATCAGTCGCCAGTGTCAACTATGAAGCCTTAATGTCAGATATCAGTGAGTTAACTCAGAGATGGATGTCACTACCAATGTCGATGATCGGGAGAATCAATATACTTAAAAGTAATATTTTACCTAAAATACTTTATTTATTTCAATACATTCCCTTATCACCACCTTTAGATCTATTCTCAAGAATAAAAAAAAAGTTAGTGGAATTTATATGGAACAACAGGAGGGCTAGATTACGTCTGTCTTTATTATATTTACCATTTGATCGTGGAGGTCTGAAATGTCCAAATTTTATGTTGTATTATTGGTCGGCACAACTGAGGTCTATGACATATTATTTTTCATCAAATGATCTCCCTCACTGGACTGAAATGGAATCATACAATTTACCTTTACCTCTTCCCATATTCATATACTCAGATTCGGCAAAAAAATTACAAAAACAAGTTAAAAATCCATTTGTAAAGCATATGATCAAAATATGGTGTGAAGCTAAAAACTATTTAAAAGAACCACAGTTATTGTCACAATTTAGTCCAATATGGGGTAATCAATATTTTAAACCAGGGAGAGCGGACGCTGTATTTAAAGTATGGAATTTAAAAGGGATACAAAAGATTCAGGATTTATATTTGCCATGTGCAGACAACATAATGTCTTTTGAAGAGCTGAGGATCAAATTTAATCTCAATAGAACACATTTTTTTAAATATCTTCAACTTAGAAACTTTATTCGATCAAATCAAAATAAAGCTCTCACTCGACCTATTTATTCATCCTTGGAAAAAATGATGATGAAAGATAGTAAAAGAAAGGGTATTATTTCAGAGTTTTATAACTCATTGACACTATCTTCAAGTGAAAATTCACTGAAAAGATTAAACTACTGGAAAGAAGATCTGCAAATTGAAATTTCAGAGGAACAATGGGAATTGGCTTGTACAGAAGCTCAAACCAAATCAATAAATGCACGCCTTAAATTGATACATTTCAAATGGTTAATGCGGATGTATGTTACACCGGAGGAGTTAAATAGATATAACAAAAATATACCAGATACATGCACAAAATGCATGGAAAGTAAAGGAACCCTATTTCATTGTTTATGGGAATGTAGATTAATAAGAATGTTTTGGGAAGAGGTGAGGGTAACAATTGAAAAAATAATCTCAAAACAAATCATATTGAATCCTAAACTGGTTTTGTTGGGTCTGTACCCAGAAAAGCATAATTTCAATAAAAGTGAAAGAACATTCATAGACCTCAGTTTGCTTAATGCCAAAAAATGTATTGCACTATTATGGAAAAAGACTCATAGACCAGATGTGACTCAGTGGTTAAGACAGATGTTAACAAACCTTCCATTAGAAAGAATAACATATATACTGAAATCAAAGGAAATTGTGTTTGAGAATATATGGAGACCTTTTATTGATTATGTAAAAAATTTAAACATAACTCTTGAAGAAGAAGGTGAATGATGTGTGTGGACCTTGTAAATTCCAAACTGGTGAACATAATATGTATACTTATGTATTGGATTGTCTAGACTAAACAGAGGAGCATTGTTGAAGACTTGATTTTGTTGGTGGTTGTTGGTGTTTTTAGTGCATTTTTTTTTTTTGTAGTACTTTAGTGTTAGTGTTTGATTGTTTGTATCATGTTTGTTAAAAAAAAAAAAAGGTTCAATAAAGATATTGTGGAAAAAAAAAAAAGTCTAATCAGAGATTTCTAACTCCTTGGTTCAACACAGAAACTCGTAGCTTAAAACAGAAGACTCGTCAATTAGAAAGAAAATGGCGCTCTACTAATTTAGATGAAATCTATTTAGCTTGGAGAAATCATCTTTTAATTTATAAAAAATCTCTTAGAAAAGCTAGAACAAGTTATTACTCTGCATTAATAGAAGAGAACAAGAATAATCCCAGGTTTCTTTTCAGTACTGTAGCCAGGTTGACAAAGAGTCAGGACTCTGTCAATCGTAGCATTCCCTTAGAGCTTACTAGTCACGACTTTATGAACTTTTTCAATAATAAAATTTCATCCATCAGAGATAAAATCAATCAGATTCTTCCCACAGTTAACTTAAATACTGTAACTACTACAACTCCTTCTTTTGATGTCTGTCTTGATGAGTTTACTCCAATCGACCTTTGTGAGTTAGACAAAATAGTTTCCTCATCCAAACCTTCAACTTGTCTTCTAGACCCTATTCCTACTAGGTTATTTAAAGAAGTCTTCCCACTTATTGGTAGCTTTATTCTTCATATAATCAATTCTTCATTAACTTTATGTGACAGAGATCATCCTGCGCAGTTCGCCCCACACGGGACACGAACCCGCGACCTCTCAGTCAACTAACACAGTTCGAGCATGGGAGACACAGCACGATCGCGCTGAGCTAAAGGTCCGACCGATAGCTCAGCGCTACCGATACTGTATGAGGCTTTGGGAGGGAGGTTTACTAACGTTCTACGCCGAACAGTACTAGTTGGCATCCGTTACACTCTCCCCCTTAAACCTCACTCCCATGCCGGGTTCACGGCACCAGTGTGACAGAGATCATCCTGCGCAGTTCGCCCCACACGGGACACGAACCCGCGACCTCTCAGTCAACTAACACAGTCCGAGCATGGGAGACACAGCACGATCGTGCTGAGCTAAAGGTCCGACCGATAGCTCAGCGCTACCGATACTGTATGAGGCTTTGGGAGGGAGGTTTACTAACATTCTACGCCGAACAGTACTAGTTGGCATCCGTTACATTTAGGCCATGTACCGCAGGTTTTTAAAACAGCTGTAATTAAACCCTTACTCAAAAAGCCAACGCTAGATCCAGGAGCTTTAGCTAACTATAGACCAATCTCTAATCTCCCTTTCATTTCAAAAATCTTAGAAAGAGTTGTTGCTAAGCAATTATTTGACCACCTGCAGGGAAATGGTTTACTTGAAGAGTTTCAATCTGGGTTTAGAATCCATCATAGTACTGAAACAGCCTTAGCGAAGGTCACTAACGACCTCCTCATTGCATCTGATAATGGACTAGTTTCTGTACTTGTCCTTTTAGACCTTAGTGCAGCTTTTGATACTATCGATCATAATATTCTACTTGATAGATTAGAACACTATGTTGGACTTAATGGAACTTCGTTGCAGTGGTTTAGATCTTATTTATCTGATAGGTTCCAGTTTGTTCTTGTAAATAATGAGTTTTCTTTCAACTCAAAGCTTAGTCATGGAGTTCCACAGGGATCTGTGCTAGGCCCTACTCTTTTTAGTTTATATATGCTTCCATTAGGCAACATTATTAGAAAGCACTGTATACATTTTCATTGTTATGCAGATGACACACAATTATACCTGTCAATGAAGCCAGATGATAGTAATCAATTAGCCAAGTTAGAAGCCTGTCTTAAGGAAATCAAAGCTTGGATGACTTGTAATTTCCTGCTATTAAATTCAGATAAGACTGAAGTCATTCTTTTTGGTCCAAAAAACCTTAGAAATTCCTTTCCAAATCAAACTTTCAGTTTGGATGCAGTTACTCTTTCTCTTAATAGCTCTGTGAGGAACCTTGGAGTTATTTTTGATCAGGATTTGTCCTTCAATTCACATATTAAATTTGTTTCTAAGACTGCCTTCTATCATTTGCGTAATATTGCCAAGATTAGGAGCATCTTGTCTCAGAGTGACGCTGAGAAACTGATCCACGCTTTTGTTAGCTCGAGATTAGATTATTGTAATTCTTTATTATCAGGTTGTCCTAAAACATCTTTAAAAAGTCTTCAGCTGATCCAAAATGCTGCAGCAAGAGTTTTAACAGGTACTAGAAAGAGAGATCATATCTCTCCGGTTCTGGCCTCCCTTCATTGGCTTCCCATAGAGTTTAGAATTAAGTTTAAAATCCTTCTTATTTACAAAGCTCTAAACAATCAGGCTCCTTTTTATTTAAAAGATCTGATACTACCGTATTACCCTAACAGAGCACTACGCTCCCAAAATGCAGGACTACTTGTAATACCTAGAATCTCCAAAAGTACAATGGGAGGCAGAGCCTTCAGTTATCAAGCTCCTCTCCTGTGGAATCAGCTGCCAATCTGGATTCGGGAGTCAGACTCGATCTCTGTTTTTAAGATTAGGGTTAAAACCTACCTTTTTGATATAGCCTACAATTAGGGAGGGATCATGTGTTTCTGAACCCTCCCTTAGTTATGCTGCTAATAGGTTTAGTCAGCCGGGGGACCTCCAGTAATGCACTGGGCCTCACTCCTTTCCTCACTCTCTATGAAATATTTTTTTTTTTTTTTGCTGGTCATTAACATTTGTTTGTTCTCTCCCATAGATTGAGTCCCCATCGTGCTGTTTGCTCTCTACATGTCTGTTCTTTTCATCTTCTCTGTCCCCTCACCCCCCAGCCAGTCGCAGCAGATGACTGCCCCTCCCTGAGCCTGGTTCTGCTGGAGGTTTCTTCCTGTTAAAAGGGAGTTTTCCCTCTCCACCGTCGCCAAGTGCTTGCTCACAGGGGATCACCTGATTGCTGGGGTCTTTCTGCAACTGTGGGGGTTCCCCCCTACAGTTGATAGTGCTATGAGATGACTGTTGTTGTGAAATGGCGCTATATAAATAAAGTTGAATTGAATTGAATTGAATAAGAAGACACAACATAGAGAGAAATTTGTAGAACATACTTGTATTCAAATAGTGCTTTTTAAGTGTACAGCACAATGGCACTAGTTTCAGATTGTTCCAGATATTATGTAACAAGCATTTTGCCAAATATCAAACTTAAAAAAAAGCTGTTAAAAAAATGTGCATTTTTATAAAACGCTTTTAACAAAGACTCCCAGTGGTTGCAAAAGTACATTTGACTTTTGAGAGACAGACACCCACCATCATCACCAAATGCCAAAATGATTTTGAGGATAAATTTGGGCCAAATCTTGTGGACTAAACAGCACAATTATTGGACTATTTTTTGCCCAATTTTCAACAACATTTTTTTCTGATTAAATATGGTCTGTGGTAGATGGACTTAACACAGCCCAATTTTCAACGTCTATTTGTGGGCTAAATTAAGGCTTGGACCAACGGACTTGATTTAGCCCAAAATACATAATCTAAATTACGGCTTGTGCTTGGGGGGGGGGGGGGGGGTGTCATAATACCCATATTCATCTGTCCATAAAACAGTATTATCATTTTGTTATTGGAAAATTCTAATTGATTCTTGTAGATGGGCTCTTTAACCACAATTATAGTGGTTTTCAGACTGTTTTTACTGTTGCATTTTGGAATAAATTGATGATAAACTTCATGACATACCCATATTCATTGGTCCATGAACCAGTAATATAATTTTCTTAGAAAATTCTAACTGATTCTTGTAGATGGGCTCTTCGACTACAATTATATTGGTTGAATATTTGTATTATGACATATTTCAAAAATTTATTATTCATTTATTATAAAATGCTATAGTAAAAGAGTTGGAAAACCACAATAATTGTAGTCAAAGAGCCCATCTACAAGAATCAATTAGAATTTTCTGATAACAAAACAATATTACTGTTTTATGGACAGTTGAATATTGTTATTGACATTTCATGAAGTTTATTATCAATTTATTCAAAAACACTACATGAAAACCACTAAAGTTGAAGTCAGAGAGGCCCTCTTCAAGAATCAATTAGAATTTTTTGACAAAACGTTCTGACACTGTGAACATGAACTCTATTATGTTAAAACTGTGTTTGGGAAGGCAACCAATCTCAAATACTGTGACATGAAATAAATTCTTACGACCATCAGAGACTTTTAATCAGAAATGTACTTTTGACGTGTATGGATTTCTGCAGCATTTTTATTATAATTTTAAATCAATGATTTAAACCATTATTTGATTAAAATTTCACATAACATTCCAAACATCTCAAGCGAGACTACATTGCTTAAAACCTTTTCCACATTTTCTTTAGTAAATGGCTTCATTTGCGAGAGTTCTCTCATGATCTTTTTTTCCACACGTTTTACAAGGAAAAGACTTCTTACCTGTATAATTCCTAATGAAACATTTCCAGTGACTACAGTCGCTGAAACATTTTCCACATTTCACAAGGTAAAAGGCGTCTCACTGTGAATTCTCCTGTGAAATTTCAAAGCACTAAGCTCACTGAAACATCTTCCACATGTTCTACAAAAAAAAGGCTTCTCACCCGTGTGAATTTTCATGTGAAACTTCAAACCACTAAGTTGACCGAAACTTTTTAAACATGTTTTACAAGAATAAGGCTTCTCACCTGTGTGAGTTCTCATGTGAACATTCAAATGACAAATTTGACTGAAACATTTCCCACATGTTTCACAAGAATAAGGCTTCTCACCTGTGTGAGTTCTCATGTGGACATTCAAATGGTAACGTCTACTGAAACCTTTTCTACACGTTTCACAAAAATAGGGCTTCTCACCCGTGTGAGTCCTCATGTGATCTTTCAAGTGATTACTCTGACTGAAACATTTTCCACATATTTCACAAGAAAAAGGCTTTTCACCTGTGTGAGTTCTCATGTGTCTTGCAAGTTGTGATGCACATCTCATTTTTTCCCCACAGGTGTTGCAGTGAAGGGATTCCTCAAATACGTGCCTTGTTTCATGGTACAATAAATATCTCCTTTCACTAAATTTCCTTCCACAACTGTTGCAGGCAAATGGCCTTACCACTGTGCTGTTTGTATTAGATTTTGAGTCAACATTCTTTTTTTCTTCTTGATCAGTGTTCATAGATAAATGAACGCTGTGAGAGAAGAATGGATCATTGGTTGATTCTGGGTCACTATGGTTAAGTCCCTTATATGTAGCCATCATCAGAGAGGAATCAATCGCCTGATTCAGTTGAACCTGCTCTCTTTGGCCACTGGTGCCATGTTCATCATCTTCCTCTTGAATCTGTGGTGGAGATGGTTTCTTCTTGTCCAAACTGGCGTTCTGCTCCTGGTTACAGAGCTGCAGGTCAGAAGAAATCTCCTCCTCGCAGACATGCTGAAGAGAGATATCTGGATAGGTAAGAGAAAAAATTAAATGATCTGATAATACTATAGTACTATACTATACAAATACTAACCTATGAGAAACAAAATATATCTTATTGTCCAATCTTTTATATAAGGATGGATGCTGGAAGTACGACATCTGGTTATTCACAAATTGATACATTTTTTAAACAATAGCACTCAAGCTACAACTGGCCCAGGTTGTACTAGTGGACAGGAGCCACTGGAGTGGGACTCTGAGAAGTGCAGTCAAGCAGGACCCAACCCAACTGAGGGACTAATTGTGTCCTGTCAAAAATAAATATGGATGATGATGATGATGATGATGACGCAAGCACAAAATGCCCCACCTATGTTTTCTTTGAAGAGCTCAATATGTCACTGAAGCAGAACAGTTTTCAACTTTTCCATATAATTTTTGGGGCAGAACCAAATTATGATAAGTTTATCATCCATTAATATTCAACAAAAATAGTTGGATACAACCCATAGTTGTAGGGCAGGATCCCAAGGTAAACCTGTGAAGAAAGTTTGGTGACCCTAGCGTTATTCATTCTATAGTAATAAGACATAGGGAATGTTAACCTTGACCTTTTGACTCCAAACCCATAGTCTCAGGATGAACCTGTGGAAAGTGGTTGGTGACCCTAGCTTTCTTTGTCATTTGTGAAACCTTTTCCACAAGTTCAGTGACAAAATCAGCATTCAGATTGTGCTGACTAGGAGCACAGAAATGTCTTAAAATGTACACTCAAGGTGCCTTCACACCAAATGCGAAAAGGCGGCACAAATGCATACAAAGTCAATGGAAAGAGGTAAGCACATGCAAATCTTGCACGTTCACATCCAGGGATTAGCACTACAGTGTTTCCTCCGGCTTAAAGACCTTGGCGCGGTGGCAATATATTTTTCTGGGGGGGAAGGGGGGAGCAGAAAACACATGACACTATTGTAACCGGAATATGTTAATTTTATACTATTTATTTCTTTTTTTAAATTTTGCACAGTGACTTTGCATATGGAACTTACCATTTGAAGTACTGTACAACTGAGGCTTGAATGTTGGAATATTGGGCCAGTTGGGGTCCCACTCTGACATCCTGTGTTTGGACTTTTTACTGGTATAATCTTTCTCTCCTTCCTCTGCTCTCACCTCTCCTGGACCCTCTGCCTGAACACTTTCCTCTCCTTGGCTCATCTCGTCTGTCTCATCTTTCCCTCTCTGAGCCCTGTCTAATTCAGGTTCTTTCTCTGTCTATGGTGGTATACGAACAGGTTAGAAAACCCCTTATTCTTCCAGATACCGTGGCCGGGAGTGTTTAATTGTCCTTTTAAAAGCTCAGCTGCCACACAGTGAATTGTGTTAAACATGCTTGCAGAAGGCAGTTATGCCTTACATCAGTGGTCCCCAAACTACGGCCCGCCTCCACATTTGGCCCAGCCCCCTGAACAATACTAGAGACGCTTACCCCCACCCCCTCCACCTCCTCCTGCACAGAGCTTTTCCCGCACCTCGCTTCCAAAGCCGGCCGAGCGCAGTCTCGTTCCCCTGCTGAGCGTGTGCTCAGCCATGCATTCTGTGCCATGCATTCTCTGTATCACTGTATAAAAGAGCTGACTGTACATGCCTCACTATCGCACTTAGAATTCGCTCTTAGACAACTGCTCAGGGCTCACTCACAGCGCGCAGCCAGAGCGCTGGGTGAGCCTCGTGATGGAGGAATAAAACACCTTTAAACTTCGGCTTGGTGTGTCCGCCTGCACTTATTTTTTCCTCCACACTGGTGACCTGACTTGAATGGACTGTCTCTCCCTTCTGCCGCGCTGTGGACTATTTTTTGCCTCCACACTGGTAAGCGTTATGATTATTTTTTTCAGTCTGGCCACGCGATCGAGACTAATACACGCATAGAAAGTGACATTCTATTCCACCCTTCTGCAGTCTGTGCCCCTATCTGAACCCCCCCCCCCCTCAGAAAAAAAAAAAAAAATCCTAGACTCACCCCTGTCAAATAAAACGGAATAATGGCGAAAAGGTTAGGTAAGAGAAAAATTGATTCAGAATGCAGGGTATTTAACCTGCAGTGGATAAACGATTATTTTTTTGTTCAATGCAAAGAAAAGGCTGTTCAACAGTGGTGTCTACAAGCCTACTGGAACCTACAAAAGGATTATAAGGAAGAAACACAAGAACTTTGAGAGACTGCTCATATGAGTCATTTAAGTAAGAGATTCTGCTCTGACAACTAAGCTGAACTTTTACCTGTTAAGATTGTGCACGGCACAACAGAAAGTTAATGTTCCATGGACTTTTCTGTGAAGAACCCAGAGAGGGTTATTTGGTTATTATTTATTTCATAAATAGTATTATTTATTTCATTAATAGTGTTATTATTTATTTTCTGATTTTTTTTCCTGTGAAGATCCCGGAAAGGGTTATTAATATTTGGTTATGTGTGGCTTTCTGGAAAACAATAAATGTTTACGTTTAGGCACCCCTGCGATCGTCACACTTTTTCTGTTACAAACTGACCCCGGCCCCCATCAGAGAAGGCAAAAGTTATGTGGCCCTCACAGGAAAAAGTTTGGGGACCCCTGCCTTACATCGTTTGAAAGCTATGAAATTTGTCTATTTAGTTATTAAAACAGAGTTCAGAAAAATGATAACACTGGATTTAAATAGAACTTTTAACCAGCTAGCGTTAGCATGAAATCGACTGAATCACTTACCGAAGGAGCTTCCTTGCCATCCCAGAATCAATGATTGTTACACAAATATGGTCCATTTGCACTGCAGAGGGTCCAAAATGGTCCAATAGATCCATTTGAGTAAGATTTATTGTCCATCTTGATGACAACGGGGAAAAACTGCCCATAAAATAGGAGCACTTGTTTGAAAATCGGCCAAAAATGGTTAGCTTTTTATGCCTAAAAACACATCACTTCCAGAAGGTTGAACCGGAAACAGAATCCCCCCCCCCAAAAAAAAAAAAAAAAAAAATCCAGGGGCTTGCCCAGGAGAGATTGACAGCTCATTTGACCCAATAGAGCTTCCATTTTGTGACTGACAGCTGTGGAAACCCAATGAGCGATGAAGGTCCATGAACATCCAGCCTCATAGCTAACGGGAACACGAGCTAATTATATCAGAGTAAGCAAATGATGGATGTGTGGCTTATTTCTAATTTCTGAATTCAGGGATACCTCACAAGGGGCCGTTCAGCTCCGCTGCCACCGCTAAAATGTGTGCGTAAACGCAGGTGCGTAAAGCTAGCGTAAACCAGTCCGTGAATCCGAGAAAGAAGCATTGTAACATCACTCACCTTTTTGAAAAATGGCTAAAATTAACTCGGAACATTGAAGAAATTATTAATTACTTGACCCGATCATTAGCTGAAGAATCACGGGGGTGTGTGTGGGGGTGATGAGCATGATTCCATTTGGCACAGTTTGAAGACGCATGAAGATGCCTGAGAAAAAATGTGTCTAATATATTCACTTCTTGTCCTATTGTTACCACTTTATTACCTGAACTTCATAACACTTGGTTCTACACTCCTATTGTGTTTTCCAGCCAGTATATAACAGCTGTATGTTATTTTTAGGCATTTGTACCTAAAAAAAAGACACCCAGGTGAACTTTATTTTCTTCAAATTTAGTATGTTTAGATCACTGTTACTCAGTGGCTGAAGCACTTAGAGGGATTCTAACTGTTTTGCTAAAAAAATTAGAGTGTTTTCTTTTGAATGAGACCAAACCCACGAAGATAGAGCAAGGGGCTAAAGAGCAGCTTTCAATTTAGTTTGGATATGTTTTTCAGGCGCTTCAAAGGGAAATGGGCTGGAAGAACAAGGGGCTAACCCCTTATTATTCCAGTCCATTTCCAGCCCAAAATATCAAGTGTCACGCTTTGTCCTGCAAGATTTTTTTTGTCATGGTTTTGTCATGGTTGACATAAATGACAAAAATATGTGTATTTTTTTGTATTTTTATTCTGGTGTTTCTTTTTTCCCCATTGAGAAAGCGTAAGAAAGGGAAGAGGGGAAAAAAACGTTCATAATAGTAATTTACTCATGCAGACTTTGATTATATGATCAAAGGTGGGTATAGTAGCCAGAAATTCTACTCAGTTAAAAGCAGTGCTAGTTTATTAAATTGATAATTAAAAGTAGACAACCAAAAATTTCTAGTTAAGGGTACAAAGAGCACCCACTTAAAAGCTTGAGTAATGACTTCAGTCTTGAAGGTTTGAGGTTTTTCTCCAAAATTGCTAACAATTTTCTTAAAGTTTTTTTTAAAGTACTTTTCTCTGTAAATTTATCTAAATTTGCAATCATTTTTCTCAAATTTGTAATTTACTCTTGTAAAATTATGACTTTTCTTGTACATTTGAGACTATTATAAATTTTGGATTATTTTATGGCTAATTTTTTTTCTATTTTTTTAAATAAAATTACCGTGTTTTTTTTTTAAATAAATTTGAAACACAATGTGGTAAAAAAATGTACTTTTTCCTCATACAATTTAAACTTTTGACCATACTTTTGCAGAGGCAGAACAGAACAATAGTTTTAACTCTGATTTCAAATAAATATAATTATTAATAAAATTATATTTAAAGAAATAAATTAAAATGACCAAAGATGCAGTTATTTCTGTTATAATATTTCTATATATTTACAGTTTTTTAGAACTCTCCTCACCACCAAGACAGCAGGAAAAACCTCCCTTATTTTGAAATCCAAATGTTGGCACGCTTAGTTTGTCTGAAGGTTGTTGACGGATTAAAGTCATTGACTTCGTGAATTTCGGTCATCTTAACTTGCCAGGTACATAATAGGGAACATAAATTAGTTATTAATATTGTAGTGGCTGGCAAAGTAAATCATCAGTGATTCATCAGTCTCTATGCCTTTCCCTGCATATGAAGCCTAACCACACCTGTTTGCTAAGCGACTCTTCATTATTGTTCCTGTTATCAGAGGGTTAAAACCTTGATAAAATGCCTCCATTGCTTACATACCTCTTCTGCGTTTTTCCTGCATTTCAAGTACTTTAATAAGCTCATGCTTCTCTTGGACAGTGACACTAGAGAGACACTCTGCCTGCCGACTGGAACAGTCATGTGGGCGGACGGGGTGCTTTCGTGCGGATAATGATAACACGCATTGTTCATGTGCGTGCTTGCGGAGCATCATTCTTTCCTATTTTTTCCTTAAATTAATATATCCTTGGCGTGGCGGCATAAGTCCAAGAGTGGTGGCCCACCACACGGAAATGTTACCAGAGGAAACCCTGAGCTGGCCAGTAATGGCCTGGAGATTCTGCCATCACCAGAGTAAAAGTACCAACATTGGAGAGTAAACTGGTTTGAAAATGAGACTGCCACTCACCTGGAGACAGAAGGACCGGGAGCTCTGCAGCTGAATCGCAGTGGTGACAGACGTGCTAACAAGGCTACCAGGCTAACAGTGTAAACAACCCATCATCCAGGTGAAATTTTGGAGGCAGGGACAATTTTTTCTAAGTGAGACCCAGTCGGATAATGTAAACCTAAGCATGACTGTGTTTTGGGGATTTCCACAGCAGGTTGAACACAGCTGCCGAAGTTATAAAGGCAACTTCGCCTGTCACTCACTCATACACCGGTGGAGCCAGGGTCCCGTCATGTGACATGTATTGCCGCTTCATGATATGCAATTACATATTGACTCTGCCGAGTTTGACGCAGGAGAACCACGCAGAGTAGCTTACTAAGCTAGCAGCCGGATGAAACGGAATAAAGTAAAAATGGAGCAGCAAGAAATTTGAGACAGGTCCGTCTGCAGCTCGCAGACTCTGCCAAATTGCACCCCTTCAACTAGTTACGCTCCCTCAGCAAGTTACGCCCCCACGTTTTGTCTGTCCATCCATCCATCCATCCATCTTCTACCGCTTTTCGGAAGGTCCGGGTCGTGAAGGCAGCAGTTCAAGCAGAGAAGCCCAGACTTCCCTCTCCCCAGCCACCTGCTCCAGCTCTTCAGAGAGGATACCAAGGCGCTCCCAGACCAGCTGGGAGACATAGTCTCTCCACCGAGTTCTGGGTCTGCCCTGGGGTCTCCTCCCAGTGGGACGTGCCCGAAACACCTCAAGTGGGAGGCGTCCAGGAGGCATCCTAATCAGATGCCCATACCACCTCAACTGACTCCTTTCAATATGGAGGAGCAGTGGTTCTACTCTGAGCCTCTCCCGGATGACTGAGCTCCTCACCCTATCTCTGAGGATGAGTCCAGCAATCCTATGGAGAAAGCTCATTTCAGCCGCTTGTATCCACAATCTTGTTCTTTCGGTCATTACCCAAAGCTCGTGACCATAGGTGAGAGTAGGAACGTAGATGGACTGGTAAATCGACAGCTTTGCCTTAGAGCTCAGCTCCCCAAGTTACACCCCCACGTTTTGTCACTCCACAAAATGTCTGGCTGTAGCTGACCATGCAAATATGGCTGAGCCAGCAGTGGGCTGATCATACACAAATTCAGGTGTTGTAGCCTTGTAGGCAGGCCGACGGTGGCCACACATTTTGAAGGACGAATGTAAAAGAATCTAAAAAAATGAGAGAGTTTAGCCAATAGACGGTAAAAAAAAAAAAAGTTTATGGTCTAGTCTTTGGATAACATTTGTTTGTGTCACCATGCACTACCCCATTGCCCAGCAACCCTAACAGCTGCAGTTGAGTTTTTTTTCTAACATTTTTTGACAGCGATGGAAGCAGTGTTCTTTTCATTGAATAAAAACTAAATCTTGTTACTGACTAAAAGTAGACAAAAACAACTGATAATGAACAGACTAAAATAAAATGATCACAATAAATCTGGACTCAAATTAGGTGTCAAAAGTAAAATGCATGAATGGTAATTTTAGTTTAATTTCTAGCTTTAATGGCCAGAAAACAGATATAATTTTAGTTGACAAAATTAACATTGGATGGAAGTTTATTTTTGTTTGTTTTAAATTATTGCATTTATTTTACCTTTTACTTGAGAAGCTTCACCAGGCAAAGGACCATAACCAGACAATCACCCAGAGTTGAAAGAAGTGGGAAAAGTTCTAAGTCCTCCTGCTGAACAACACACACTGCACCACTTTAACAAACTCCCAGCAAATTATGAATGGGCAAAAGAAAAAAAAAAAAATACAAAATCATGAAATCTTGTAACAGCACTTTATTTTGTTTTATAACTTTAATTTGTTTTTTAAGTCTCTGGAGAATTTAGATACTTAAGTTTATATTTGTGCAGGTTTAAAATTAATGTTACTTATGTATCAACTACATTCAGTTCTTAGTGAATTTGTTCATTGCATTACGTTACTGTATGGGTAACTGTACACTGACTGCATACAGTCAGGTAGCACTACTATTTAAATGGATGTTCAAAGTATTTGTGATAAAATTTACTTTTGTTTTTAATGAATAGCCTATGTTTCTAGAATGATGGAGGATGACCAAACCAACACACTGTGGAAAAGCTGTTAGGAACTGTGATATGCTGAAAAGGAAAATTTTCAAAATTTATTTCACTTGGGTATAATTTCATTTTTGAAAGTCACAAGTTTTTCAAGAAATAAATAAGCCATTACTAACCTAAACCTACTTTTTTCATTTAACAGTATTTTATTGCAAATCAGCTGATGTAATTTTTTAAAAATATAACCCCCCAAAACATCAACCCACTGTACTCTGCTTTCAAGTTTACCTCAGCATTTTTTTTGCAGTGTAGGGGATGTTTTTTTCTGAGATTAATGGGTTTTTGTACTGAACTGAGAGCCAAATGTCAACCAAAAATCTTTTTGAATCGAAAATTGATTCTGAATCAAATCATGACACCAAAAATCAGAATCAAATCGAATTGTGTGACTTCTGAAGATTCATAGCCTTAGAATTCATGTCTATTCGCGTCTTTACATTGAGTTAAAATGTAATCCTGTCACGCAAAATATCTGCCCGTTCGTATTTGGTCTGAGTGCACCTTAAGAATGGTACAAGTACAACAGCATTTATGTTGAAAAACAAGAAGAAGAAACCCGTTGTGAGTTAATCTGAAACTGTCTAGGTTATGAAATTGAGGAGGCAGGAGCTACTCTACCAGTCATGTCAATGACAAGGAAGCAAGAAAACATTACTCAGCCCTGAGGCTGCACTTAAACAAGGATATCTGTACCGTGTCCAAGCACATCTCACCTACTGCTGACTTCAATCAGACCTTTATAGGTTCACCTACCTGTTCTGTGCCATTCTGGTTGTGGTCTCATGCAGATATCCAGCAGTCTGTGCTGACAGTCATTACCATCTTCACTATACCATATAATAACTTTTTTGATATCTTCAGATATTTCTTTGGATTGTGACTGAATCGTCCTAACATCAGAATCATGGGGGTGAAGCCTGTCATTATTTGGTTCTGATTTATGACTTTCCTCATTTGTAAAGGTGACCATAAAACCATCAGACTCCTGATTCAGGAAAAGATGATCTTCCTCCTGAACAATGTAGTGTTCATCCGCTTCCTCTTTAGTCTGTTTAATCTGAAGATGCTCTGGTTTTTCCTGTTCCTCTTGAATCTGGAGAGTGTCAGGGTTCTCCTGCTTCAAAGTGGAGATCCTGTCCTGGTTACAGAGCTGCTGGTCAGCAGAAACAACGTTTTCACTGGCATTTTGTGCTAGGAGATCTAGAGGGAGAAAGGACACAAGAAATGGTTGATTAACCCTCAAGCAACCAAGTTATTTTAGTACAAAATTATCAAGCGAGGTAATTTATGACCCCATAATATTTCAGGCTAGAATTTTTGGTTTATTTTGTTGTTTGTTTTTCCTGTCAACATGATATATTTTTATATGTAAGACAATAGTCAAACAAAGTACATACACATTTGAGATATAGTTTACAGTTATGAGTATACAAATGCACTAGCACATGGTAATAAGTATATGCTTATATCACACCTTTACTAGTACAAAAGAATAATAATGATAATAATAATGCCCTCACGCTTAATTAATTACACACCAGACAGATTTCAGACCAGAACTTAAGTAGACAGATGAGTGAATGTGTGAATGAGTGAACAAATGCTTGACGAGCTGCAATCCAGAGAGAGAAGTTTTAAACCACCGGTGTTGATAAATTTCAATCAAAAGTAATGTGCAACATTATTTAAAAAGGCAGCCAATGAGTTTGAGATAATGGTTAACCTTTCAACATCCAAATACAGTATGCCACAGCCTCAGCTGGGAGAACCCCAAATAGGTCTGTTTCAGCTCTAGATTCATTGCTTGGATCATATGACTCTACAGACACGAGTGACAGTGAGACCAATGAACAGGATATACACAGCCAAACGATCACTAATGAAGTAAGATTTATGCATTTAAAAATGGTGTATATTAATAAACATTTAAAATCAAATATAAAATGTCAAACTTTACCACCAGGCTAATTTTCATCTGTTGTCCCATGGCAGTTGCTGATGTACTTTGGAGAACAGCCCATCTCAAAGACAGAGAGTCCACTGTCTTGGTGGAAGCTGAATGAAGCAAAGTATCCAACTCTAGTATCACTAGCCAAATCATTCCTTTGTATTCCTACTACCTCTACTCCCTCTGAGCGTCTCTTCTCAACAGCTGGGAACATTGTTTCAAAGAAGAGAGCCAGCCTCACTCCAGAACACACTGACATGCTTATGTTTCTACAATGAAATATAAACAGTTGTGTAAACTGTTATTTTGTTTTGTACTGGAAGACTTTGTTTAATTTGAATTCTAAAGCCTAACTGAAATATAAAACTTCTAGCAGTTAAAGAATTTCAAATAGGTTTTTTTTTTTTTTTTTTGCGGTTATGGACTTGAATGTTACTCTTAGTGAACTTGCAGTTACAACCAGGCTTTCATGCTGCAGCAGAAGCTATTTTGAATTTTTGCACTTTATTTTTTGTGTTAAAAGACTATTTGTCTTGCTTCAAAGACTTGATTAAGCTCAGCTAAGCTGTTTCAGATTTCACTTTCATGGGTCCTGATTAACCAGTTTTTTATGTAAGACAGAGACTCGATGTGCACTGTGCAGCAATGGTTTCTATTTTTTGCTTTTGCACTTTAACTTTTTTAAGACTGCTCTTTTAATTTGTTTCAATTATTTGGCTTAAAATAAATTTGAGTAAGCTGTTGAGCTTCAGTTTCAAATGTGTATTTCATAGGTAATTTTATTAAGCTCTGGAAACTGCTTATAAAATGTTATTAAAGCAGGGACTGACAACAAAGGTGGTTTTCACAGGTGTGTGTGCAGGCTTAACCCCTGAGCAGACCAGCCAATTTCCCTTCGAAGCACCTGAAAAAACATACCCAAACTAAATTCAAAGCTGTTCTTCAACCCCTTGCAGTATCTTCACGGGGTTGGTCTTATTCAAAAGAAAACACACTAGATGTTTTGGCAAAACAATTAGAATCCCTCTTAAGGGCTTCAGCCACTAACAGTGATCTAAGCATACTAAATTTGAAGTAAAAAAAGTTTGCCAAGGTGACCCACCCCACTCTTGGGTTTCCGGTTCCAGTTTAACTTCCCGGAAGTGTGTTGTTAGCACAACGAGCTAGCGCTTGCTGGCCAATTTTCAAACAAATGCTCCTATTTTATGGGCAGTTTTCCCCATCGCCATCAAGATGGACATTAAATCTTACTCAAATGGATCTAATGGACCCTTTGCAATACAAATGAACCATATTTGTTCAACTATCATTCATTCAAGGATGCCAAGAAAGCTCTTTCGGTGAGTCAATGCTGTTACCAATGCTACGGTAGCTTGTTTAAAGTCATATTTAAATCCAGTGTTATGATTTTGTCTGAAATCTGTTAACCAAATAAACGAAATTCTAAGCTTTCAATTGACGTAAGGCATGACTGCCCACTGTAAGCATGTAAGCACAATTCACTATGTCCAGCTGGGACAAAGTGGCATTTAAATGCCTCCCGCCCAGGGGAGACAGAACATTAAGAGGTATTAAACAGCGGGTGAGGTAAAATATGCACTACACTAGAGCCCCAACAGGAAGCAAGAAATGGTGGACATGAGAAAAATAAATGCGATTAGTCGACTAGTTGAAAAAAACAGTCATTAGACTAGTTGACTACTAAAATAATCTTTAGTTGCAGCCCTACTAAATATACTCCTAAAGTGTAAAAGTATATGCATATATTTGAATTTCAAAATGACAGTTATTAAAAGTTTTATCTAAACCATGCATGGAATAAATATATTTTGAGATCAAAATGACAAAAATAGAAACTGAAGAGCTCTTCTATTGCCTGAAAATTAAGAATCTTACTCATACCCTTCTCAGATTTCTGCCTTCAAGGGTGACTACAAAATAAATTTAGAAAAAATGACTTTTTCTCATTACAGGACAAACTTGAGCATGGATTATGGAGAAAATCTTGAAAATTGGCATCCAGAGGAGGTAGTCCTGTGAACTGTATGATTAATTTCATAAACTGTTGATCAACAAAATAGAAACTATAAAGTCTAAAAAGTAATTAGAGTATTTTGACTACATGGCCATAAATTGAAATAAGTAAATTATAATTTGGTTTGTAAAGCAAAGATTAAATCCAAACTATGTGATCACATACAAAATTTAAAAGAAAACCATTAGTAAATGAAGGTATAACAAATCTTTTTCATTCATTCATTCATCTTCTTCCGCTTAATCCTTTTCAGGTCGCGGGGGGGCTGGAGCCTATCCCAGCATCTTTGGGCGGGAGGCAGGGTACACCCTGGACAGATCGCCAGTCCATCGCAGGGCCAACACAGAGAGACAGACAACCATTCACTCTCACATTCATACCTAAGGACAATTTAGAATCCCCAGTTTGATGCCAATTAACCTAACTTGCATGTTTTTGGCATGTGGGAGGAAACCGGAGAAATCCCAGAGTAAACCCACACAGCCACGGGGAGAACATGCAAACTCCACACAGATCACTGTTGGTCGGGGGCTGGGATTGAACCCAGGATCCCCTGGCCAAGGGTGAGTTGCTGTTCTGCCACAGTGCTAACCACTGCGCCACCACGCTGCCCTGTTTGTTGATGATTGTTGTTTAGGATGGAATTATTTAAAGTATTATATAGGCCACAAGAAGTATAACGCCTGGATACAATAATAATTTTTCCTTTTTTTCCATTTTGAGACACTGCCACCTTAGCTTTATTAGAATTCACGTCCTAAGTGACAGTGATATTCAGTGTTTCACAAGATGTTTTGACACCATAGTTAAGAAAAGATAATATTGACAAAGGATTCATTCTATCAGCATGCTTAATCAAAAAGCAGGCACCCCTGATGACACACTGACAGTGGGAGAAGGCCTCAAGACCTGACTGAAATATAGCTTGATTCTAAAGTAAACTGACTATTGACATTTTGAATGATGACATTTAGAGACTGGACTTAGATGACCTGATTATTACGTTTAGAATGACTTCAGATGACACTGATTATCTACCTTCTTCTACCTTTTCTGTTCTTCTTCTCTCTTCTTTTGTTTGATGTTTGTTTATTTTGTCCTGAATTATTTATTTGGTCTATATTTGTCTACCTGCCCTTGGGGTGATGTAGAAAGAGGGAAAAAAAGAAGGGGGGACAATATCTGGAATATACTTTATGAACAGTTTATTATACATTTGGCAAATTTTATTAATTTAGAGATAAAACTGATTAAATTTTGGTTGGGTTAAAATACATTGCTATAAAAGAAGATACTTAATGTTTGAAGAATAAAAGTTATTGGGGATTAACAATTATTGATATAGGTTAAATTATTTGGCAAGCAAGCAAGTTAAATTATAGCTAATTTAACTTGGATATACAGTATATATATATATAAAAGGCAGAATGTGTGTTCTGGGATCATTTGTGGGTCCGTTTTCTGCCCTGGACATCGGTGAGGGGATGCCCCCAGGAAGATTCCTGCCTTTATACCCCGACACAAATTGGTCTGAGACAAGGGGAACTGATGTCCAGCAGGAAGGGAGCTGACTTTGCTATGATAAGCCATCTTTGAAATTAATTTTGGCATGCCCGATAAGAATGGGAATTTCTAAATTAAGAAATTAGTAAATTAAAAAGGTATTTTACTGAATCCATTGATAACTTGGGAGGATGAATGAAGTACTTTGTTGAATTTAAACCAAAGTTGATGAATTTAATGACCTTTTAACAGATTGGTAAACAGGAAAAAACGAAGCTGAAGAAAGTTAAATACTGACATAAAAGGTGAGTATATTATGGGTAAATGAAATCTAGAAAATTACTGGTTTAAACATTCATTATACACTACCGTTCAAAAGTTTGGGGTCACTTAGAAATTTCCTTATTTTTGAAAGAAAAGCACTTTTTTTCAATGAAGATAACTTTAATCAGAAATACACTCTATACATTGCTAATGTGGTAAATGACTATTCTAGCTGCAAATGTCTGGTTTTTGGTGCAATATCTACATAGGTGTATAGAGGCCCATTTCCAGCAACTATCATTCCAGTGTTCTAATGGTACAATGTGTTTGCTCACTGCGTCAGAAGGCTAATGGATGATTAGAAAACCCTTGTGCAATCATGTTAGGTCTGCAATGCTGTAATTGCTGCAAATGGAGGATTCTTTGACAAAAGCAAAGTTTGAAGGAAAAAAATATTATTTCAAATACAAATCATTATTTCTAACCTTGTCAATGTCTTGACTATATTTTCTATTCATTTTACAACTCATGGTGGTAAATAAAAGTGTGACTTTTCATGGAAAACACAAAATTGTCTGAGGTGACCCCAAACGTTTGAACGGTAGTGTATGACTGGGGAAAATGTAGACCAATGGTCCATCAAGCAGGTAATCAAGTGTCTATTTTTCTTTGAGGTAAACTCTTACTGGTTGCATGAACACTGACTGAAATCCTGAGCTTAATCTGCCACCTTTAATCCATCCCGTCATAGACACACCTAATATGTGAATGATGACTAACCTATAAGCTTGCCTTGACATGTCTACTGTCGAAACATAACATTGTTTGCACAGTAACACATTTTAAATAAATTGGGTTTAGATTGCATACAGGTAAGTGGTAAGTATTTGGAGATATGGTTGTTTTTGTTTTGCTTTCTCCATAGGTAAAAGCAGTAAACAAAATAAAACTAAGAAGATGCTTCTTCTATTGGTGAGTTAAATTTTAATTTCCACAAGATTAAAGCAAGAGCCAACAGAAAATAAAAGAAATGTGATTTAACAACATTAAATGTTCTTGTTTTAATCCTAATGATCTGTTATATATTATGCACTCTAGGTTACAGTTTTTGTATGAAAAGAGCTATACAAATATAGCCGTAATTGATTGATTAACCCCTTGCACTCTGGTCAATTTCCCAAAAAACGCCAAAAAAATAACGTACCCAAAGTAAATCAAAAGCTGTTCTTCAACTCTTTGCAGCATCTTCATGGGGTTGGTCTCATTTAAAAGAAAACACTTTGATTTTTTTTGGCAAAACAGTCATAGTCTCTCTAAGTGCTCCTGCCACTGAGTAACAGTCATCTAAACATACTGAACTTGAAGAAAATAAATTTTGCCTGGGTGTTTTTTTTGGATACAAATGCTTGCAAATAACACACAGCTGTCAGATCCGGCTGGAAAATGCAACAGAAATGTAGAACCAAGTGTTATCAAGCTGAGGTCCAAATTTGGTAACAATACCACAAAAAATGAATATATTACACAGCTTTTTTCTCAGGTTGTTCCCAGGCATTTTTGAACTGTGCCAAACTGTGCCATGTGGCACAGTTTGGCACAGTTTGGAAAAATGTCTATAACTTTTGAATGCTTCAACATGGAAGCTTCATCTTGGGCTCTAATGAAAGGTGACACTTAGCCCAAACTGTGCCAAACTGTGCCAAAGGGCACAGTTTGGAAAAACGTCTAGAACTTTTGAATGCTTCAACATAGAAGCTTCATCTTGGGCTCTAATGAAAGGTGACACTCAGGGCTATCTTGTTAGCTATCCAGAAACACTGTCAGTAGTAATGACGCAGAGAAAATGAAGTTTCAATTCTAAACACGCTTTACTGAACAAAAATGTCAATATACAAAACATACTATTTACAAACAACAAATTCAATTCAATTCAACTTTATTTATATAGCGCCATTTCACAACAACAGTCATCTCATAGCACTATCAACTGTAGGGGGAACCCCCACAGTTGCAGAAAGACCCCAGCAATCAGGCGATCCCCTGTGAGCAAGCACTTGGCGACGGGATATTTTACAAGTTGACAGCAATACCCTCTCAATCAAATATAATTTTCTAATCCTACTCATCATCATACTGATTCCTAGAAAATGTGTCAAGATTTTGCTGAGGCGGTCATGCATATCCGTGCCTCTCTTCTGCTCATTGGCCTCTTCTGCTGCTGGGCTGCTGAGGTGAAGGGCCCAGCTGATCAGGAGAAACTTTGTCCTGGTCATTACACTCTTGGGGAAAGGAAGGCTGTACAGGTGTCCCCCTCGCCAGTAATCACTGAAGGATTTGCACTTGACTATACCCATGGAAATAATCAGGCCAAAAAATGAGAGCAGGTCGGAGCGTGTGAGGTCAATCCAGGGGCTGGTGGGTGTGTTGTAGTGTGCAGAGCCATGTAGGTTGGTGTTCTTAACAATGTGGTCTAGCACAGATGGAGTGAAAAATAACTCAAACAACTGAACGGGGGTGTATGAAGCTGTTGTAATTAGCTGAGGTCCAGGTGGATTTTTGGGACGAAAAATGGGCTGTGGTGGAATGATGCCAGGGGTGTCGGAATCATGCCACCTCTCCTCAGCTAATAAAGGGCCGGCTGATGTCCCAAGCTGAGGGCTGCCATCACCACTCTCGCCTCCTCTTCCTCTCCTGCTACCTCCTCTTCCTCTCCCTCTTCCTCTCCCTCTTCCTCTCCTTCCTCTTCCTCCCCCCAGTGGTGTCCCTCTTTTTGGGGTAGGGGTTTCCTCTTCTGACGAGCTCGCCTGCAGCTCCCTTCTTCTGCGCTTGCTGGCAGAGTGCTCGTCTGGCACCCACTCCTCACCAGAGTCTTCATCTGAAGTTTGTCTATTATGTGAAAATAAAGTCATTTACAAAGTTCAATTTTTATTTTTCACTATTCTATTTTCCCAGAGTTCACATAAGCCGCTTTTCCACTAGCCCAGTTCGCCTCGCCTCGTTTCGTTACTACTCGGTTCGGCCGCGGTTGTGTCTCCATAGCAGCCGGGTAAAGCGGGGATAAGCTGTGGTGGGCGGGATTTTTTTTACAGCAAGGTGGCGCCACACTCCCGTGACGTAAAACATGCAACCCAAGCCAAACATAACATGGCAGCTGTACAATGCAACTCCTCGGTCTGTGGCTTTTTTCACCATAAATGCCAAAAAGGACCGCCAGACAAGGGTACAGGCAGTGAGACGAAACACTCTGGAATAGTACTGCAGCTTCTGGGAGAGCCGAAGACGTGAGGATACAAACTAGGTCATATATGACGGTAAGCTAATGTTGCTAATGCTAGTTTGCTATAAGTACGTCGTACTACACTGTAATCTCTGCAAGTTATCACTGTTAGGTACTAAAATATGTACGCTGTGTGTGTTTCAGATGGTTCTGTTGTGGGAAAATTACCGCTTCAAACGGTTGGTCTGGCATTCAGCACAGCCTGTCACTGATGACACCCCAGCTTCACAAACAATTAGTGGTTGTAGAGCTTAAGAATGTCTGTAGAAACGTTTATTTCCGGTGCAAAAAATTGCTCTGATCTAAGTAAAGGGCCTTTTCCACTAGCACGGATTAGCACGCCACGGGACAGCTCAGCACACTTTGTAAGTCTTTCCACTAGCCCCAACACAGTTTAACAGCAGCGATTCTCGGCCTTGCTCAAGGGCAGGGTCCAGTCGTGCCGAGTCGTGCCGTGTTGTGACGTTAAAAGACTGGTCACCGCTGAATGGTCAGGTCTTAACGTCATGAAAGCGACCGTCTTCGCCGTCTTCTGATACACGACCGCCATATGCAATATTTCACGGACTAACTCGGTCACGGAGTAAATACGATATTAATACAGACATCGTTGTAGGTTTTGCGGAACTCTACACCGTGGTCCAACAAAGAGGTGTGGACTTTTCTCTGCTTGGTGGCAGATCCACAGTGAGGAGTGACCCAGACCCATATGGCTGGCCAGCATAGAAACTGGACTATGGGCAAGCTGAAGACGATCGTGAGAGAACCATCGATGGTGAGTGATTTGTAATAATGTGCATCTGTTTGCTTATTTATCCTGTTGGTGGTAAGCTCACTTTTTTTGAGCCATACAGCGCCGTTTTGTGCTGGCTAACTCGTTTTAGCTAACTTTTTTTTTGCTAGTAGCTAGCTAGTACCAACTGCTGATTTGCGCTTGTTTTCTCCTAAATATTCACTTGTGAGAGCAAAACGATGAAATATGTTAATCCTAGTTAAAGTCCTGGTTTTTGTTTTGTATTGCACTTTTGTGCTGCACATTAAATTGTGTGCAATTTAATGCTAGAATGTGTTTCCACATGCCAGGGGTTAGCCTCCCTGTTGTGGATACTGGTGAAATGGACCACACGAGCCGAAATCTCGTCATATTAAAATTGCTTTTTCAAACCAGTGATTTATAAAGTCATTCATATAATTTTCTAAAGCATCAGAATAGACACACACACACCTATTCTGTGGATCCTGCAGTGCTCGTCAGGGAAATGAAGCATGTCACATCCCACCACTGAATTTCACAAGTGTATTTCCCGAATACAGTTACATCTCCAAAAATTAGGATGTCATGAAAAACTTCAATATTTTTTGTCACTCATTTTAGAAAGTGAAATCCGTATATTATATAGATTCATTACACAGAGTGATATATTTCAAGAGTTTAAACATCAACAAACATCAACTGTAAAATAAACCGCTTGTTAATGTATTTATTTTTCTGTCAGATCACTTGTGTGATCCTTTGTGAGTTATGTTCATAACTGTATATTTTGGCAAATGTGAGATGTTCAGTCATCAATATAATTTACTTTATATGTGTAGTTTATAGTCTATCATCAATAAAATCATGCAGTAACAGGACACATTACAAATATTTGAGACCCATTGTAGTGTTTCCTTTTATATTTTAGCAATGCTAGTACAAAACACCGCCCACACTTGAAGCCAGGGCATTTTTGTCACATCCCACCACTTTACACATTACACAGACAGTGATATATTTCAAGCGTTTATTTATTTTAATTTTGATGATTACGGCTTACAGCCCCTGAAAACCCCAAATTCAATTTGGAAAAAAAAAAATTAGAATATTACATAAAATTAACTTTAAAAAATAGTTTTTAAATATAAATGTTGGCCGCTGAGGTGTTGGTTAATATGGGCTGTAGCCGTAATCATCAATATTAAAATAAACACTTGCAATATATCACTGTCCCTGTAATGAATCTATATATGGGTTTCACTTTCTGAAATGAGTGAAAAAAATATTGAATTTTTTCATGGTATTCTAATTTTTGAGATGTGCCTATATAAGTGTTGAACTTGCTTGAAACTAACCATCATCCATTTCTGTCATTCATCTAGGCAGGAGGAAATCAGCCGCTCAACAACGGACCTCGCCACTGTGGAACGTACTAAAATCCTTTGCTTTTATAGGTAAATTGTCAAAAACAAAGCACAATTTCCACTTAATATAAAAGGGACTGAACTGAGATTTATTTGATTGTGTGAATATGGCACATCAACTGTAAAATAAGCCGCTTGTTGATGTATTTATTTTTTTGTCAGATCACTTGTGTGATCCATTGTGAGTTATATTCATAACTGTATGTTTTGGCGAATGTGAGATGTTCAGTCATCAATATAATTTACTTTATATGTGTAGTTTATAGTCTATCATCAATGAACTCATGCAGTAACAGGACACATTACAAATATTCGAGACCCATTGTAGTGCTTCCTTTTATATTTTAGCAATGCTAGTCCAAAACACTGCCCACACATGAAGCCAGGGCAAGAAGAGACACTTATACAGACAAGACAAACTTTTATAGATAAAAACTTCATATTTTGACTGAGCGACTCCACACTCGGTGATGCACAACTTCAGTTAAAGTACTAGATTCCATTCAAGTGAATGTATTAATTCATTCTGATTGCTGAGGCCACAGTAAAAAGAGATGATTTTAAATGTAACCCAGCCCTTGTAAAATCTACCGAAGCGCAGCTACATGAAAATTGTGGTTAAATACAACAACGAAGTACTTTATTGTCACATTCAAATTGTAATCCCTCCTGTTTTGTTTTTCTTTTGAATTCTTGGATGAAATATGGTGGGCAATATAAGCTGCAGCTTCAGCCATCACCCATTTCAGATAACCTATGTTGAACTGTATATATTATATATATACAGAGTTATTGTTTAATTTGACCTTGTTAGATTTTTTTCCCCTTTGTTATATTATTCTATTTTCTTTTAATCTTTACTTTTAATCAATCCGAAATAAAGATTCATTCATTAATTCACATTCCACCACTGGCTTTTAGCAACAAGTGTATTTCCCAAATAAGTTTTAAACTTGCTTTAAATAACCACCACCCATTTGTCTTTTGTCTAGGCAAGAGGGAAAATGTCCACCCCAACTGGACCTTGCCTCACTATTTACAGAGATGCAGGCTGAAGATCTATTGAACCAGGACCAGTACAATGGGCCGATCCAGTTGCTTCTCAGTGAGGCAGCGTGGCTGTCGTGTGTGACCATTCCAGTTTTTTTTTTACAGTTTGAATTTTGCACATTCTGAATAATCTGGAATTTGCTGCTGATTGTAATAAACAATTTAGTGACTTATGTGTTTGCATCATGATTTTCTATTTTGTCTGTTAAGACACCGGTGGGAAAAGAGTCAACTGTACAAAGGATTAATCGGTGACCTTGAAAATAAGATAAGATAAGATAAGCCTTTATTAGTCCCACAATGGGGAAATTCCAGGATTGCAACAGCACAGGGATAGCAACACTCAGAGCAACAATCAGAAGGCAAGAAAAAACAACATCTAGTAAACATATGTCCATATTACTATAAATGTATATATATAGACACACAGTGCAGAGCATTATGGCTGGTGAATGTGCAGCAGAAAGTCTAAGCTCTCTCTCCGCGGATGCAGCGGGCCAGCTGGAAGTCTTTGGGCATGATGGTGACCCCCTTAGCGAAGAAGAGACCCACCAGGTGGGCCTCGCTGGTCTCCTGCAGAGCCATGACGGCGAAGCTCAGGAAACGCAGGACGGTCTTGAAGTCCTGAGCGATCTCCCTCACCAGGCGCTGGACGGGCAGCTTACGGATGAGCAGCTCCGTGGATTTCTGGTAGCGACGGATCTCTCTCAGAGCCACGGGCCTGTGACGGCGAGGCCTCTTCACTCTACCGGTGGCCAGAGCGCCTCTCCGAGCAGCCCTGGTGGCTAGCTGTCTCCTGGGGGGCTTCTTCCTCCAGTAGATTTTACGGGCGGTCTGCTTGGTTCTTGCCATCGCTCTTTATCATTCTGTCTTATATTTCTTTCACGCCGCCTAAACTCCAGCCCGGCACCCGCGTCCTTTTCGCTACAGCTCCCGGTATGTCGAGTTTCCCATTAGCACCGGGCGGCGGCCAAGTGCTAGCTAGCACTAGCTCCTCCCCGCTGTAACGTCTCCCGCTGCAAACCGTGGCTCCGTCCGCCGACCCGGGAGACCCCCGGGGCGATCCGTGCGTCCGTGATATATATACAGAGTGAAAGGTGTAGAAAGAAGAAGGAAGATTAAAAAAAAAAAAAAAGGCTGTTGCAACAGGCAGCCGACTCGTGTGGCGCCGCCGGTCCGGCGGAACCGGAACCGGAAAAAAAATAATGGTTCATTTTTAAGAAAAAAGTAACCAAAACAATTATTTTATTAACTGAAGACTATATTGTTAGAAGACTGTACAGAAGACCCTGCATACTTTAGTGACAGTACCAGTATATGGAGGAATTCTGGGTCATATTAGCATCTGCTCTTCATCATAATGGGTTTGGGCAGGGGTGTCTAATCATGTGCCATGGAGGGCCAAGACCCTGCAGGCTTTACCTCCAACCAGTGTCTTCAACAGCAGATTCCACTGAACTTCTTCCACTGACTAATCAGATAAGATAAGATAAGATAAGATAAGATAAGATAAGCCTTTATTAGTCCCACAACGGGGAAATTCCAGGATTGCAACAGCACAGGGATAGCAACACTCAGAGCAACAATCAGAAGGCAAGAAAAAAAACAAGCAAGCAAGAGCAGCTAATAAACATATGTACGTATTACTATAAAATATATATATATACACACACACACAGACACACAGTGCAGAGCATTGTAGCTGGATGGAATAAATATATGAATATATGAACACACAGTGCAGAGCATTGTAGCTAGATGGAATAAATATGTAAATATATAAACACCCACAGTACGGAGCATTGCAGCTAGGTGGAATAAATATGCAAGTATATAAACACACACAGTGCGGAGCAATGTAGCTAGATGGAATAATATGTAGATATATAAATATATAAACACCCACAGTACGGAGCATTGTAGCTAGATGGAATAAATATGCAAATATATAAACACACACAGTGCAGAGCATTGTTGCTAGATGGAATGAAACAGCATAACCGTCTACTTAGTTATCCTACATGGTATGATTATGTGCCCATACATATTCTCACCCTCCATAGCGACCGGTATGTTCCTAGTTGTATGCCGGAGAGGACCATTGTGTAAGTCTATTGCATCTTTTGCATTCAAAAAACTATTAGTTTGTTACGTCTTTTTGCTATCTCTGCGAGCAGCCCTGCTTAGGTTGTACAGTCTGACAGCCGTTGGTAGGAAGGACCTACGAAACCTCTCGGTTGTGCACCTGGGATGATGTAGTCTGCTGCTAAATGAGCTCCTCAGTGCATTCAGTATGTCCTGCATAGGGTGGAACTCGGACTCCAGCAGAGATGACAGTTTAGCCACCGTCCTTCTCTCTCCTATCTCCTCCATCGGATCAAGGCGCTGCCCCAGGACAGAGCTAGCTTTCTTAATCAGTTTGTTCAGTCTCTTCCTATCGGCTGCAGTAATGCCACTGCCCCAGCAGACCACTCCAAAAGTGATGGCTGATGCCACCACCGTGTCATAGAATGACTTCAGCAGCGCCCCTTGTACACCAAAAGACCTGAGTCTCCTCAGCAGGAACAGCCTGCGCTGTCCCTTCTTGTAGAGTGCATCAGTATTGTGTGACCAGTCTAGTTTATTGTTCAGATGAATACCCAGGTACTTATAGGATGTCACCATCTCGATGTCTGTTCCCTGTATATTTACTGGTACTGTGAGGGGCTGCCCATGCCTGCGGCAGTCCACCACCAGCTCCTTAGTTTTCCTCGCGTTGATCTGGAGGCAGTTCCGATGGCACCAGTCCACGAAGTCCTGGATAAGCCCTCTGTACTCAGCTTCATCTCCATTGGAGATGAGGCCAACGATCGCAGAGTCATCAGAGAACTTCTGTAGATGGCAGTGTGTTGTGTTGTGTGAGAAGTCCGCAGTATAAAGAGTGAACAGGAAGGGAGCCAGCACCGTTCCCTGGGGGGCCCCCGTGCTACTGATGATCGTGTCGGACACACAGTCCCGGGTTCTCACAAACTGAGGCCGGTTCGTGAGGTAGTCCAGGATCCATGATGACAGGTGCTGGTCCACCCCTGCGCGCAGCAGCTTGTCCTTCAGGATCATCGGTTGGATGGTGTTGAAAGCACTGGAGAAGTCAAAGAACATGATCCTCACCATGATGTGTAATCAGTGAGAACACCTGCTGAAGAGACTGGGTAGAAGAGAACCTGCAGGGTCTTGGCCCCCCATGCCACATGATTGGAAGCCCCCGGATTAGTTTTAATGGGATTTAACATTTTAACACAAACTGCTTTATGGTTCATAATTCTGTTGACAGATTTACACCAAACCAAAAGTGATTTCTCAAACTGCTGGATTATTCTTAGCTTTTCCAATCTTTCAGTATTTAATTTATGCCACATGGTGGTAACCTTCACATATAAAAAAAGAGACATCTGCAAAAACTTCAGAGGTTTATTGTCAGTGCAATTCCCAGTGCAATACGACATGAATGCATGTCTAGTACATTGTTGATGCAGAGAATATATATTTCTACAGTACATGTATCTAGTAAATCAAGTATTTTCCATGTAACCTTGTGATTGCATTATTTTAATTGCTTTTAATCCTAGATCAAGTTTGTTTTGGCCTAAAATGCATCATAACTGTCAAATATACTGTATCTTATTATACCTAATTCAGTAAAGTTTACTTTTTGAATATATATTTTGTGGCTAATATAGTTATTAACCTGGCGATCAAGTTGTGTCAGCTGATCATTTTTTTCTATGACACCACCTCAGACTCTGCAGCTGAAGCAGGTATGTGCATGATGTCTCAACAGTCTCTCCATGATTTTCAAGCAGATCAGAGCAATTTGTTGTACAGGAAATAAACGTTTCTACAGACATTCTTCAGCTCTACAACCACTGATCGTTTGTGAAGCTGTGCTGACATCAGTGACAGGCTGTGCTGAACGCCCAGAGCGAATGAAGCAGTAATTTCCCCACAACAGAGCCATCTGAAACACACAAAGCGTACATATTTTAGTACCTAACAGCGATAACTTGCAGACATTAAAGTGTAGTACGACGTACTTATAGCAAACTAGAATTAGCAACATTAGCTTACCGTCATATATGACCTAGTTTGTATCCTCACGCCTTTGGCTCTCCCAGAAGCTGCAGAACTATTCCAGAGTGTTTCATCTCGCTGCCTGTACCCTTGTCTGGCCGTCCTTTTTGGCGTTTACAGTGAAAAAAGCCACAGACTGAGGAATGGCCTTGTACAGCTGTATGTGTTATGCTTTGCTTGGGTCGCATGTTCTATGTCACGGGAGTGTGGCGCCGCCTCGCTGTTATAGAAATCCCACCCACCCCAGCTCAACATGGTTGTAATGGAGACAAAAGCGTGCCGAACCGTATTGAAGTGAATCGAGGCGTGCCGAGGTGTGCTGGGCTAGTGGAAAAATGCCTTAAAGGAACCCTATTTCACTGTTTATGGGAATGTAGAAAAATTAGAATGTTTTGGGAAGAGGTGAGGGTAACAATTGAAAAAATAATTTCAAAACAAATCACACTGAACCCTAAACTGTTTTTGTTGGGTCTGTGTCCAGAAAAACATAACTTTAATAATAAGAGTGAAAGAGCATTCATAGACCTCAGTTTGCTTAATGCCAAAAAATGTATTGCATTACTGTGGAAAAACTCATAGACCAGATGTGACTCACTGGTTAAGACAGATGTTAACACACCTTCCACTAGAAAGAATAACATATATACTGAAATCAAAGGAAAATGTGTTTGAGAATATATGGAGACCTTTCATTGATTATGTAAAGAAATTAAACATAACTTCTGAAGAAGAAGGTGAATGATATGTGTGGACCTTGCAAATTCCAAACTGGTGAATGTATATTATGTATTCTTATGTAATAGATTACCTAGACTAAACAGAGGAGCATTGTTGTTGACTTGTTTTTGTTAATGGCTGTTGTTGTTTTTATTACCCTTTTTTTATTTTGTTATTGTTCTTTTTAGTTTTTAAATTACTTTTGTGTTAGTGTCTGACTGTGTGTGCTATGTTTGTAAAAAAAAGGTTCAATAAAAATATTGTGGAAAAAAAAAATTGCTCTGATCTGCGTGAAAATCATGGAGAGACTGTTGAGACATCATGGATGTACCTGCTCCAGCTGCACTGAGTCTGAGGTGGTGTCATAGCAAAAAATGATCAGCTGACACAACTTGATCGCCATGTTAATAACTATATTAGCCACAAAATATATATTCAAAAAGTAAACAGTACTGAGTTAGGTATAATAAGATATATTTGACAGTTATGATGCATTTTAGGCCAAAACAAACTTGATCTAGGATTAAAAGCAATTAAAATAATGCAGTCACAAGGTTACATGGAAAATGCTTGATTTACTAGACACATATACTGTAGAAATATATATTCTCTGCATCAACAATGTACTATACATGCATTCATGTAGTATTGCACTGGGAATTGCACTGACAATAAACCTCTGAAGTTTTTGCAGATGTCTCTTTTTTATATGTGAAGGTTACCACCATGTGACATAAATTTAATACTGACAGATTGGAAAAGCTGTCTAAGAACAATCCAGCAGTTTGAGAAATCACTTTTGGTTTGGTGTAAGTCTGTCAACAGGATTATGAACCATAAAGCAGTTTGTGTTAAAATGTTAAATCCCGGGGACTTCCGGTTATGGCTGTCGCGTAGAAGGACGTGCTTCACTCTACTCTGCTCCTAAAAAAAAAATTTTTTTAAAAATCGGCAAATAACTCTCTCAATTGGAACAAAACCTATCCCAACGTTTGGGCGAGGACATGCCGATAAAGCCTAAGGCTGGGAAATCAGGTGGAGGAAAAACTGAACCGCCGAAACAGTCCAAGTTAACGGACTTTCACGTCCGTGACAAAGCAGAAAAATCCCCAAATATGGCAGAGGAAGCTAGCGGAGGAGCGGTGACTACTGGCGACGGCACAGGTGCGGTGCTCGCTGCCATTAGTTCAATGAGAGCAGACTTTTCCTCTAAACTTGACGGGATTATTACAGCGATAGAAGGAATGAAAAAGGAGTTAAGAGACTGTATGGAACAAGTTTCGCAGGTGGAGCTCCGAATTTCCAGTGCTGAGGATGACGTCTCCGGCCTAGGGTGCGCACATTGGAATTAAAAAATAAACGTCTGGAAGATAATGTTCTGGATTTAGAATCCTGGTCGAGACGGAACAACCTGAGGCTGGTGGGTCTCCCGGAGAGAGCGGAGGGTCTGGATCCATGTTCCTTTTTGGAGGGGTGGATCCCAGAAGCGCTGAGCAACACGGAGCTGCAGTCATCAGTCGTCTTAGAAAGCGCCCACCGAATTGGCCCACCAAGAGATAACAAGGCATCACCGAGGACGCTGATTATGAAGTTCCTCAGCTACAGAGACAGGATGACAATCTCCAACGCGGCGCGAGCCAAAGGAGAAATTAAATACCAGGATCAACAGGTGTGGTTCTACCCAGATTTGGCCACAGGAATCCAACAATTAAGGAAACAGTTTGACTCCGCCCGTAAAGAGCTGCGCAACCTTGGGATTCGTCATGGAGTGATTTATCCTGCAAGACTGCTGGTCACGTATAAGGGCAGAACCCACATCTTCAAGACCCCTGAGGAGGAGCAGGAGTTCATCAAGAAGATCCAAGAAGAGACTGGTGGGAGCTAAGCATGAACAAAATATAAGGTAGAATATTTAAACATTTGCACAGGCATCTGACTGATCTGAAGCATATAGCAAGTTTACAAAATATAGATTGTATTATATATTAAAAAAAAAACCTATGATGTACAAAGTTGCTATAAAATTTTGGAGTTAAGTTGGAAAACTACAGAAGAGAGTTAATGTTACGTCATTAAAAGCAGTAGAGTTAGGGTGATTGAGAGGAGAAAGAAAGAGTGGTTTTGACTGATCCTCGTGGGTGTGGAACAGTCAATGGCTATAGCGGGAGACTGAATTTTTTTTTTGATTTTGGGGGGATTACCACGAATGTGGGAAGGGGGAATTTGTTTGTGTGTAGTTTGTAGGATGAATGTTCAACCACTCATGTTTTTGCTTCTCTGTGTGAGCATGTTTACATTGCGAGGTAATCTCAAACTTCTTATTGATCATAGACCAAAGCGTTAATCTCAATTTAACCTCATGGAATTGCAGAGGTCTACAAAATTTAAAAAAACTTAAACAAGTTATGAATAAAATAAAAGACATGGGTTCAAAAATTGTGTTTTTACAAGAAACTCATCTAATAGAGGAGGATGTAAAAAGAATTAGGAGAAGATGGCAAGGAAGTGTATTCACCTCATCATTTTCATCCCGAGCCAGGGGAGTTATGACTCTCATACATAAATCAGTCCCATTTCAAGTGAAAAATGTAATTGGAGACAAATTTGGAAGATATCTAATCATTCAAGGATCTTTGTTATTAGAAAATATAAATTTGGTGAACTTATACGGTCCCAATATAGATGATCAAAATTTCTTTACTAATTTATTCCTTATTTTATCTTCACTTACAGGGCAACATATAATAGCAGGGGATTTTAATTGTACATTGAATCCCGGTATAGATAGATCAACAGGACTAGACTGTACGCACAATGGATGCAGGATGATCATTAATCATTTTATGAAAGAACTGAGATTGCTAGATATGACTAATAAAGGCTTATCTTATCTTATATGGAGAGAAATGAAACCACAACTTAAAGCCTATTCTTGTTATTCTAATATCTACAAGACATTCTCACGTATTGACTATTTTTTGATCTCCACAGAATTAAGGTCCAAGATTCAAAACTGCTTCTATGATAATATTGTGATCTCTGATCATGCACCCTGCTGTCTAATATATGTAGATAAGAAATTGACAAAGGAACCAGGTAGGTGGCAATTTCAGCATAAATGGCTTCAGGATGAGGAATTTGTTAAGTACATAGAAAAACAGATAGATGAGTTCTTTGATATCAATACTACACAAACATCAGCATGTATAAAGTGGGAGGCTTTCAAAGCTTTTATTAGGGGGCATATTATTAGTTATACAGGTTCAAAATCTAAGAAGACTCGAGAGGAGAGAGTCCAATTGGACCATAAAATAAAAATTCTTCAAGAAAAAGTGTATGCAGGAAGTGACCCAAAGTTAGAGAACGAATTACTGATTCTGAGAGCTGAATATGACAAAAAATCAGCGAATAGAGCTGCCTCGAGTCTTCTAAGATTGAAGCAATCTTTTTATGAACAAGGTGAAAAATCAGGAAAATTATTGGCATGGCAGATTAAACAATTAGAATTTAAAACACCAATTACCAGTATTATAAGTAACGGACAGCCAGTTGTAGATCCTTTAGAAATTAATAGTGCCTTTAGCAATTATTATGAAAAATTATATAATACAAAAAATGAAACTGACTTAACAAAACTAAATGGGTTTTTGGACGGATTATCTATACCATGTATTCCAAATGAAAACAGGGAGATACTGGAGTCTAAAATTAGTCAAGAAGAAGTTGGGCTAGCCATTGATAATATGAAATCAGGAAAAAGTGCAGGACCAGATGGTCTTCCAGTTGACCTCTATAAAAAATTTAAGAATAAATTAATAAAACCATTCTTGGAAATGGTTTTAGAAGCATTTCAAAATAGTAATTTACCACCATACATGAATAATGCCTTAATTATACTGTTGCCAAAACCAGGTAAACCCTCTAATAAATGTGAAAATATGAGACCAATAAGCCTATTAAATGCTGACCTTAAGATAATCTGTAAAATTTTAGCAAGACGACTACAAGAAATATTACCAAATATTATTAACCGAGATCAGAATGGCTTTATAAAGGGAAGACAAGGCTTTCATAATGTAAGAAGACTATTTAATATTATCTATTCTAATAAAGAAGTACCGGATACAGCTCTCCTATCATTGGACGCCGAAAAGGCCTTTGATAGGGTCGAATGGCCCTTTCTTTTTGAAGTTTTACAAAGGTTTGGAATTGGAAATAATTTCATAAAATGGGTTCAGATAATATACAGTAATGCTACAGCAGAAATCCTAACAAACAGCAATATTTCAAAATCAATAAATATCAATAGAGGATGTCGACAAGGCTGCCCACTTTCACCTTTACTGTTTACTATGGCAATTGAACCTTTAGCGATGGCAGTACGTTTACATCCACAAATATATGGAATTAAAGTAGGACCAACAGAACATAAAATCTCTCTGTATGCCGATGACATAATTTTGTTTATGTCGAATCTTAAAAAAATCAATTCCGACCTTGTTGAATTTAATAAAGAATTTTGGGGAAATATCAGGATATAAAATAAATAAAACTAAATCTTCAATATTAATGCTAAATGAGACCCAGAGAAATCACCCAGCTCCTGAGGTAAATCAATTCAATGTTGCAAATCAGTTTAAATATTTAGGAATCCAAATTGTGCCTAAGCTAGAATTAGTCGCCAGTACCAACTATGAAGCCTTAATGACAGACATTAATGAGTTACTTCAGAGATGGATGTCACTACCAATGTCGATGATCGGGAGAATCAATATACTTAAAAGTAATATTTTACCCAAAATACTTTATTTATTTCAATACATTCCTTTACCACCACCTTCAGATCTATTCTCAAGAATTAAAAAAAAGTTAGTGGAATTTTTATGGAACAATAGGAAGGCTAGATTACGTCTGTCCTTACTATATTTACCATTTGATCGTGGAGGTCTGAAATGTCCAAACTTTATGTTGTATTACTGGTCAGCACAACTGAGGTCTATGACATATTATTTTTCATCAAATGATCTCCCTCACTGGACTGAAATGGAATCATACAATTTACCTTTACCTCTTCCCATATTCATATACTCAGACTCGGCAAAAAAATTACAGAAACAAGTTAAAAATCCATTTGTAAAGCATATGATCAAAATATGGTGTGAAACCACAAAATATTTAAAAGAACCACACTTACTGTCACAATTTAGCCCAATATGGGGTAATCAATATTTTAAACCAGGGAGAGCGGATGCTGTATTTAAAGCATGGAATTTAAAAGGGATTCAAAAGATTCAAGACTTATATCTGTCATGTTCAGATAACATAATGTCTTTTGAAGAACTGAGGATCAAATTTAATCTTAATAGAACACATTTTTTAAAATATCTTCAGCTTAGGAACTTTATTCGATCAAATCAAAATAATGCTCTCATCCGACCTACTTATTCATCCTTGGAAAAAATTTTGACGAAAGACAGTAAGAGAAAGGGTATTATTTCAGAGTTTTATAACTCATTGACACTATTCTCAAGTGAAAACTCACAGAAAAGATTGAATTATTGGAAAGAAGACTTGCAAACTGAAATTTCAGAGGAACAATGGGAATTGGCTTGTACAGAAGCTCAAACCAAATGAATAAATGTACGTCTTAAATTGATACATTTTAAATGGTTAATGCAGATGTATGTTACACCGGTGGAGTTAAATAGATATACAACAAAAACATACCAGATACGTGCACAAAATGTATGGAAAGTAAAGGAACCCTATTTCATTGTTTATGGGAATGTAGAAAAATTAGAATGTTTTGGGAAGAGGTGAGGGTAACAATTGAAAAAATAATTTCAAAACAAATCATATTGAATCCTAAAGTGTTTTTGTTGGGTCTGTATCCAGAAAAGCATAGCTTTAATAAGAGTGAAAGAGCATTCATAGACCTCAGTTTGCTTAACGCCAAAAAATGTATTGCACTACTGTGGAAAAAGACTCATAGACCAGATGTGACTCAGTGGTTAAGACAGATGTTAACAAACCTTCCACTAGAAAGAATAACATACATACTGAAATCAAAGGAAATTGTGTTTGAGAATATATGGAGACCTTTCATTGATTATGTAAAGAATTTAAACGTAACTTTTGAAGAAGAAGGTGAATGATGTGTGTGGACCTTGTAAATTCCAAACTGGTGAATGCATAATATGTATACTTATATAATGGATTGCCTACACTAAACAGAGGAGCATTGTTGAAGACCTGTCTTTGTTAGTGGTTGTTGGTGTTTTTTTAGTACAATTTTTATTTTTTTATTTTATTTTATTTTTTTTAATTACTTTAGTGTTAGTGTTTGATTGTTTGTGTGGTGTTTGTAAAAAAGGTTCAATAAAAAATATTGTGGAAAAAAAAATGTTAAATCCCATTAAACTCTAACCCACAGGTGTCCAATCATTGTGTCATGGAGGGCCAAGACCCTGCAGGTTCTCTCTTCTACCCAGTCTCTTCAGCAGGTGTTTTCACTGATCTGCAGTCAGTGGAAGAAGTTCAGTGGAATCTGCTGTTGAAGACACTGGTTGGAGGTAAAGCCTGCAGGGTCTTGGCCCTCCATGGCACATGATTGGACACCCCTGCCCAAACCCATTATGACGAACAGCAGATGCTAATATGACCCAGAATTCCTCCATACACTGGTACTGTCAGAATCAGAATCAGAAAAAGCTTTATTGCCAAGTATGTAGAAAACACACGAGGAATTTGACCTGATATTGGCACGCTATGTAAGCGTAACGACACGGTAGCCATCATGGCGCCTAATCAAAAAGATGAGGGATAAGGGAAGATAAGGGGAGGGAAGAAAGACACAATGGGTGAGAGAAAAAAACTTCATCAGAATACAGCTTATAATTGTAAGCCAAATTTTGATTATAGAGAAAAAAACCTCTCTATGGCACAAAGCAGGCAAACAAACCTCACAAAAACAAGACAGCAGAGAGAAGGCAGTGTGTGAAAAAAAATCAGTATGATGGAGTCAGTGTGTGTGCAGTGTTGAATGTATCAGTTACTGAAGTACAACAAAGATAGTCTCCTCGGCAACGAAGGATGTTATATTTTCATGATTATAAACATAGTTGAACATGTCCAGAGTTATCTCTTCTTCATGCCAGATGGTAAAAGCTCCATGTTAGTCTCATGAACGCTGTCCTTGGAGAGTTCTGATTATCGCACAGCAGTGGCAGTGTTTGGGTTACAGAACCAGCTCACACATCTGCTTATCTCAGCTCTGGAGGAGTGTTGTCCAGGGGCGCCGATCGAGGCCGAATCTGCACAGAAACTTAGAGTGTAGGATTTTCTTCTCTTCGATTCTGTGCATCATAATTCCAATTCACTGGCTTTAAGTTCATTCCTTGAAGAACATTCAGCGACTCCGAGATGTAACCAACCTTTCGATTCAGTTCAGCATTCGCCGCCATCAGCGCTCTTCCAATCTGGTCAAATTGATGGAGAAGCTTAGCCGGGTCTGCTTTTTGATTAGCTCCTTCCAGTTTTTTAGATTTGTGGTACACAAGGAAGACCCCCAGGCCAATCAAAAGGTATCCTGCGACCATGAAGCCGAATAAATATAGATCTTCCGCATCTTCGATGGAAAGATCACACAGACACATGAGTCTCCAATTGTCCCATGAATCTCACATAACCCGCAGCCGAAGTGCCTGCAGGACATTTGGGCTCCCCCGGGCCCGATTTCCTGGTTGAAAAGATTGTGTCAATTGCATTTAAAGCCCAGCTAATAAGATCCATTTTCGTTTTTTCCACTTGGGTTGAGATCAGCGAGAAGGAGAACAGGTACAGACAATCACTCAGACAGCCAGCTGGGATTTAGGTCAGGAAGGCAGGGTAGGAGGAGGGTGGAAAAATGCGACTGCTCTCTCTGGAAGCCGGAAGAAGAATCTAAAGTATGCAGGGTCTTCTGCAGTGGCACATCCAACAATACAGTCTTCAGTTAATAAAATAATTGTTTTGGTTACTTTTCTTAAAAATGAGCCATTATTTTCAAGGTCACCCATTAATGGTTTGTACTATTGACTCTTTTCCCACCAGTGTATTAACAGACAAAAATAGACAAAAATAGAAATCATGATGCAAACACAGAAGTCACTAAATTGCTTATTACAATCGGCAGCAAATTCCAGATAATTCAGAATGTGCAAAACTCAAACTGTAAGACTGGGTCACTCAGCAGCTGGGATGTGCAGCTCACACTGGTCTCAGATCAGCAGATCTTAGGCCTGCATCTCTGTAAATAGTGACGCAAGGTCCAGTTTGGGGTGGATCGATCGTTTACCTCTTGCCTAGACAAAAGACAGAAATGGGTGGTGGTTAAATAAAGGAAGTTTAAAACATATTTGGGAAATACACTTGTTGCTAAAAGCCAGTGGTGGAATGTGAATGAATGAATCTTTATTTCGGATAGATTAAAAGAAAATAGAATAATATACAGTGGGGCAAAAAAGTATTTAGTCAGCCACCAATTGTGTAAGTTCTCCCACTTAAAAGATGAGAGAGGTCTCCAATTTTCATCATAGGTATACCTCAACTATGAGAGACAAAATGAGAAAAAAAAAATCCAGAAAATCACATCGAAGGATTTTTAATGAATTAATTGGTAAATTCCTTGGTAAAATAAGTATTTGGTCACCTACAAGCAAGCAAGATTTCTGGCTCTCACAGACCTGTAACTTCTTCTTTAAGAGGCTCCTCTGTCCTCCACTCGTTACCTGTATTAATGGCACCTGTTTCAACTCGTTATCAGTATAAAAGACACCTGTCCACAACCTCAAACAGTCAGACTCCAAACTCCACTATGGCCAAGACCAAAGAGCTGTCAAAGGACACCAGAAACAAAATTGTAGACCTGCAACAGGCTGGGAAGACTGAATCTGCAATAGGTAAGCAGCTTGGTGTGAAGAAATAAACTGTGGGAGCAATTATTAGAAAATGGAAGACATACAAGACCACTGATAATCTCCCTCGATCTGGGGCTCCACGCAAGATCTCACCCCGTGAGGTCAAAATGATCACGAGAACGGTGAGCAAAAATCCCAGAACCACACGGGGGGACCTAGTGAATGACCTGCGGAGAGCTGGGACCAAAGTAACAAAGGCTACCATCAGTAACACACTATGCCGCCAGGGACTCAAATCCTGCAGTGCCAGACATGTCCCCCTGCTTAAGCCAGTACATGTCCAGGCCCGTCTGAAGTTTGCTACAGAGCATTTGGATGATCCAGAAGAGGATTGGGAGAATGTCATATGGTCAGATGAAACCAAAATAGAACTTTTTGGTAAAAACTCAACTTGTCGTGTTTGGAGGAGAAAGAACACCATACCTACTGTGAAGCATGGGGGTGAAAACATTATACTTTGGGGCTGTTTTTCTGCAAAGGGACCAGGATGACTGATCCGTGTAAAGGAAAGAATGAATGGGGCCATGTATCGTGAGATTTTGAGTGAAAACCTCCTTCCATCAGCAAGGGCATTGAAGATGAAACGTGGCTGGGTCTTTCAGCATGACAATGATCCCAAACACACCGCCCGGACAACGAAGGAGTGGCTTCGTAAGAAGCATTTCAAGGTCCTGGAGTGGCCTAGCCAGTCTCCAGATCTCAACCCCATAGAAAATCTTTGGAGGGAGTTGAAAGTCCGTGTTGCCCAGCGACAGCCCCAAAACATCACTGCTCTAAAGGAGATCTACATGGAGGAATGGGCCAAAATACCAGCAACAGTGTGTGAAAACCTTGTGAAGACTTACAGAAAACGTTTGACCTCTGTCATTGCCAACAAAGGGTATATAACAAATAGGGGTGGGTTCAAAAGATCAATATATCGATACGTATCGATACATGTTTGACTGAGCCGATATCGATCCACAAAATCCGCGGATCGATCTTTTAATATTAATATGTTTTAATATAATATTTTTACGTTTGTGAACGTCTGCTGAGTATAATCGGGTCGAAACCGGGTCAGTCAGCCAGGAACAACGGCCGAGAACCATAAACAACTGACGCGCTAACGGAGCTAGCAAGCTAACGGATATGCTAGTTCTTCTTCTGTGGTGTTAAAATGGTTCTCATCCGGCAAGAGTTTCCTGCCGCGCGTGCTCTTTCGTGTTTACACGAGCGGCGATATTAACGTGCGTCTCTTAATTTAGCAACAAAAGTCACCGTAAAGATTGTCCTCAACAGCTTCTGAATATTTTTCATAAATAAAACTTCTGTGTTCCCTGCGGCGCGTGCACACGTCTTTTGTGTTTACATGACGCGGAGTTAATAACGTGCGTCTCTTAATTTAGCAGCAAAAGTCACCGTAAAGACTGTCCTCAACAGCTTCTGAATATTTTTCACAAAGCGGGGATAAACGGACTTTTACTCCGTGCAGCGCTGTGTTGGAACATCAAGTTGACGACTGATAAAGGGAAAATGCGGAGACTGAAACCCGTGAAGCAGAGGGAGACTTGGAGCTGCTGAGACTGTAAGTATAATATTTGTTTGTTTTAACGTTTATGTCGTCAATTAATAATTTATCTGGCATGATGGTGGTTTCTTTTACAAACTATGGACACAGAGAGAACTGTTGGTTAAGCGCTGTGAATAAATGCAGAATTAAGGTATATTTTATGAGATTATGGACTTCTGCCACTTAAGCGATGTGAAGAGAATAAATCACAATAAAATTAATAAAGGCTGCAGTACAACAAGCTATTTTTACTCAGTAGAACTAAATTGAAATGAACAAACCTTCTCAGGAAATGAACTGAAACCCTTTTCCAACATTGAAAGTTAATTTGTAGTTAAAATATTTAAAAAAAAACTAAATTATTAAACCCTACTGTGGTGTGGCGATCTAAAAATATGAATGTTAATTTTACTGTGAAATCTATTCTTTTTATCTGCCTTCAGATGTGTGAAGACTGGAAGCTTCATTCTCAATGAGACCTTCTGAAGGTCAGAGGTCGTCAGTGGAGAAGCATCCCTGCTTCATGTGGATTTCAGCACAGAAGAAGACCTTCAAGATTCAAGGAGGTGCTGCCATCACTTTCTCCACACTAACATGCATTCAATGCAATTTAGTTGTTGTAATGACAAATTCTTTTATTTCTTTTTTTAAAGTTCTCAGCAAGAACACAATATTGGTCTTTTTTTTTTTTTTTTTACAATTTTACTGAGCATTTAATTCTAAATAAATCACTGTTTAACAAGAAATTTTTGGCAATCCTGTACTTTTCTTGTGGTGTTACATAGAACAGCATCACTGTAAACTATGGAAAAAGCAGCTGCTTTAAAATTTGTACTTCCTCACACAACTTTGAGTGCAAAAAAATTCTAAAAGTGCCATAACTTTTTGGAAAAGCTCCCACAAATCCAGGCTTTTTGGGCCACAACAATCACAAAAACAGCTGACAAAATCCTGGAGGGACTGAAATACAATGAGATTATGAATGCATGGTTCATGCATTGAATTTGTTTACTTACTCTGGGTGGTGAACTTGACACGACACACCCTTTGCACTAAAGAAAGCACCTGTGAGCACTTTATGAAATGATAAGTTAAATAATAAAAAGTGCATTATTGTAACTGATTTTGGGTCAGTTCTATATGTGATAATTTATGAATTAACAAAGTTAGAAGATTCTTGGTACAATTTGCAGCATTAGGTCTCGAAGATTTTTGTTTCATGGGAAGTAAAATGGCTATTAAAATGGTAATTCCCCAGATCGAATCGAATCGATTCAGAATCTCAAGAATCGGAATCGAATTGATTCTGGAAATTAGGGATCGTTCCCAGCCCTAATAACAAAGTACTGAGATGAACTTTTGTTATTGACCAAATACTTATTTTACCGAGGAATTTACCAATTAATTCATTAAAAATCCTTCAATGTGATTTTCTGGATTTTTTTTTTCTCATTTTGTCTCTCATAGTTGAGGTATACCTATGATGAAAATTGGAGACCTCTCTCATGTTTTAAGTGGGAGAACCTGCACAATTGGTGGCTGACTAAATACTTTTTTTCCCCACTGTAACAAAGGGGAAAAAAAATCTAGCAAGGTCGAATTAAACAATAACTCCTCTGATTATACAGTTCAACATAGGTTATCTGAAAAGGGTGATGGCTGAAGCTGCAGCTTATATTGCCCACCATATTCCATCCAAGAATTTAAAAGAAAAACAAAACAGGAGCGATTCCAATTCCAATGTGACAATAAAGTACTTTGTTGTTGTATTTAACCACAATTTTCATGTAGCTGCACTGATGTAAAGTCGATTTTACAAGGGCTGTGTTGCATTTACAATCATCTGTTTTTACTGTGGCCTCAGCAATCAGAATGAATTAAATCCTTCACTTGAATGGAATATAGTACTTTAACTGAGGGTGTGCATCACCGAGTATGGAGTCGCTCAGTCAAAATATGGAGTTTTTATCAATAAAAGTTTGTCTTGAATGTAAAAGTGTCTCTTCTTGCCCTGGCTTCAAGTGTGGGTGGTGTTATGCACTTGTATTGCTAAAATATAAAAGGATGCACTACAATGGGTCTCAAATATTTGTAATGTGTCCTGTTACTGCATGAGTTTATTGATGATAGACTATAAACTACACATATAAACTAAATTATATTGATGACTGAACAACTGCCATTCCCCAAAAGATAACAGTTATGAACATAACTCACAAAGGATCACACAAGTGATCTGACAAAAAAATAAATACATTAATAAGCGGTTTATTTTACAGTTGATGTGCCATTCTTTTTCAATTATTCTGTAATTAATACTCACACAATCAAATAAATCTCAGTTCAGTCCCTTTTATATTAAGTGGAAATTGTGCTACTTTGGTTTTGACACTTTACCTAAAAAAGCAAAGGATTTCAGTACTTTCCACAGTGGCGAGGTCCGTTGTGGGGTGGCTGCTTTCCTCTTGCCAAGACGAACGACAGAAATGGATGGTGCTTAGTTTCAAGCAAGTTCAACACTTATACAGGCACATCTCAAAAATCAGAATATCATGAAAAAGTTCAATATTTTTGTCACTCATTTCAATTCAATTCAATTCAATTCAATTCAATTCAATTCAACTTTATTTATATAGCGCCATTTCACAACAACAGTCATCTCATAGCACTATCAACTGTAGGGAGGACCCCCACAGTTGCAGAAAGACCCCAGCAATCAGGCGATCCCCTGTGAGCAAGCACTTGGCGACGGTGGAGAGGAAAAACTCCCTTTTAACAGGAAGAAACCTCCAGCAGAACCAGGCTCAGGGAGGGGCAGTCATCTGCTGCGACTGGCTGGGGGGTGAGGGGATAGAGAAGAAGAAAAGAACAGACATGTAGAGAGCAAACAGCACGATGGGGACTCAATCTATGGGAGAGAACAAACAAATGTTAATGACCAGCAAAAAAAAAAATATTTCATAGAGAGTGAGGAAAGGAGTGAGGCCCAGTGCATTACTGGAGGTCCCCCGGCTGACTAAACCTATTAGCAGCATAACTAAGGGAGGGTTCAGAAAACACATGATCCCTCCCTAATTGTAGGCTATATCAAAAAGGTAGGTTTTAGCCCTATTCTTAAAAACAGAGATCGAGTCTGACTCCCGAATCCAGATTGGCAGCTGATTCCACAGGAGAGGAGCTTGATAACTGAAGGCTCTGCCTCCCATTGTACTTTTGGAGATTCTAGGTATTACAAGTAAACCTGCATTTTGGGAGCGTAGTGCTCTGTTAGGATGATACGGTAGTATCAGATCTTTTAAATAAAAAGGAGCCTGATTGTTTAGAGCTTTGTAAGTAAGAAGAAGGATTTTAAACTTAATTCTAAACTCTATGGGAAGCCAATGAAGGGAGGCCAGAACCGGAGAGATATGATCTCTCTTTCTAGTACCTGTTAAAACTCTTGCTGCAGCATTTTGGATCAGCTGAAGACTTTTTAAAGATGTTTTAGGACAACCTGATAATAAAGAATTACAATAATCTAATCTCGAGCTAACAAAAGCGTGGATCAGCTTCTCAGCATCACTCTGAGACAAGATGCTCCTAATCTTGGCAATATTACGCAAATGATAGAAGGCAGTCTTAGAAACAAATTTAATATGTGAATTGAAGGACAAATCCTGATCAAAAATAACTCCAAGGTTCCTCACAGAGCTATTAAGAGAAAGAGTAACTGCATCCAAACTGAAAGTTTGATTTGGAAAGGAATTTCTAAGGTTTTTTGGACCAACAAGAATGACTTCAGTCTTATCTGAATTTAATAGCAGGAAATTACAAGTCATCCAAACTTTGATTTCCTTAAGACAGGCTTCTAACTTGGCTAATTGATTAGTATCATCTGGCTTCATTGACAGGTATAATTGTGTGTCATCTGCATAACAGTGAAAATGTATACAGTGCTTTCTAATAATGTTGCCTAACGGAAGCATATATAAACTAAAAAGAGTAGGGCCAAGCACAGATCCCTGTGGAACTCCATGACTAAGCTTTGAGCTGAGAGAAAACTCATCATTTACATGAACAAACTGGAACCTATCAGATAAATAAGATCTAAACCACTGCAACGAAGTTCCATTAAGTCCAACATAGTGTTCTAATCTATCAAGTAGAATATTATGATCAATAGTATCAAAAGCTGCACTAAGATCTAAAAGGACAAGTACAGAAACTAGTCCATTATCAGATGCAATGAGGAGGTCGTTAGTGACCTTCGCTAAGGCTGTTTCAGTGCTATGATGGATTCTAAACCCAGATTGAAACTCCTCAAATAAACCATTTCCCTGCAGGTGGTCAAATAATTGCATAGCAACAACTCTTTCTAAGATTTTTGAAATGAAAGGGAGATTAGAGATTGGTCTATAGTTAGCTAAAGCTCCTGGATCTAGCGTTGGCTTTTTGAGTAAGGGTTTAATTACAGCCGTTTTAAAAGCCTGCGGTACATGGCCTAAAGTTAATGAAGAATTGATTATATGAAGAATAAAGCTACCAATAAGTGGGAAGACTTCTTTAAATAACCTGGTAGGAATAGGGTCTAAAAGACAAGTTGAAGGTTTGGATGAGGAAACTATTTTGTCTAACTCACAAAGGTCGATTGGAGTAAACTCATCAAGACAGACATCAATAGAAGGAGTTGTAGTAGTTACAGTATTTAAGTTAACTGTGGGAAGAATCTGATTGATTTTATCTCTGATGGATGAAATTTTATTATTGAAAAAGTTCATAAAGTCCTGACTAGTAAGCTCTAAGGGGATGCTAGGATTGACAGAGTCCTGACTCTTTGTCAACCTGGCTACAGTACTGAAAAGAAACCTGGGATTATTCTTGTTCTCTTCTATTAATGCAGAGTAATAACTCGTTCTAGCTTTTCTAAGAGATTTTTTATAAATTAAAAGATGATTTCTCCAAGCTAAATAGATTTCATCTAAATTAGTAGAGCGCCATTTTCTTTCTAATTGACGAGTCTTCTGTTTTAAGCTACGAGTTTCTGTGTTGAACCAAGGAGTTAAAAATCTCTGATTAGACTTTTTCTTTTTTAAGGGGGCCACCAAGTCTAGAGCCTGATGTAGAGAAGCTGAAACACTATCCACCATGTTATCAATTACAGAAGGAGCAAGCTGTCTATAGCTTATTTCCGTTGTGTTGACACATGGCATAGAGGAAACAATCTGCATAAATTTGGAAACAGCATCATCTGAGAGGCATCTACTGTGATAATATTTTTCTTTAGGAGCCAAATAGTCAGAAATAGTAAAATCAAAGGTTAACAGACAATGGTCTGACAGTACAGGGTTATGAGGAGACACTACCAGATTTTCTATTTCTATGCCATATGTCAGAACAAGGTCCAATGTATGGTGGAGGTAATGAGTAGAATTTCCTACTTTCTGAGAAAACCCAATCGAGTCTAATATTGAATTAAAAGCCACATTAAGGCAGTCACTATCTACATCCACATGTATATTAAAGTCCCCTACTATAATTATTCTATCAGATTTCAGCACTAAATCAGCTAAGAAATCAGGAAATTCGGATAAAAATTCTGAATAGGTTGATGGGGGACGATAAACAATGGCAAATAAAATTGGGTTTAACCTGGAATTGCTAAAGTGCCCAACACTGAGGACCAGGCCCTCAAAGGAATTATAACATGTTTTTTGCTTTACATTAACTAGTAATTTGGAATGGTAAATTGCTGCTACTCCTCCTCCACGACCAGAACTTCTGGGATTTTGACAGTTTAAATAACCAGAGGGAGTTGATTCATTTAAACCAACATAATCCTCTTGTCCTAACCAAGTCTCTGTAAGGGAAATTAAATCAATCTGATGATCAATTAACAGATCATGGACTAACAGAGACTTGGGAGTTAGAGACCTAATATTTAATAAACCACATTTAATTTTTAAATTATGAGGAGGAACAGAGGCCAAATCATTCAATTTAGAGGCTTTATGTTTAATTTGAGTTTTACCAATATTTTGCTTTATCACTTTGGGATGCTTATACATTATATTTTTATTTACTTTGGAGGGAGCAGACAACGATTCTCTGATGGGGAAGACAGGGGCTAAGCTGAGGGGTGGCGGATGAAGAGGAGCTGCAGAGAGGCGTGTAAGACTGAGACTCTGCTTCCTGGTCCCAACTCTGAGTAGTCAGGGTTTTGGAAATTTGGATAAAAAAGATGCCAGATTGTTAGATAAATGAGAAGCACCATCCAAAGTGGGATGAATGCTGTCTCGTCTCATAAGACCAGGTTTTCCCCAAAAAGAGCTCCAATTGTCAATGTAGCCCACGTCATTTTTAGGACACCACACAGACAGCCAGCGGTTCAAGGATGACGAGCGACTAAACATGTCATCACTGGTCAGATTGGGGAGGGGACCAGAGAATACTACAGTGGCTGACATCGTTTTTGCAAAGTCACACACCGATTCTACATTAAGTTTCGTGACTTCCGACTGCCGGAGACGGATGTCATTAATGCCGGCGTGAATAACAATTGTGGAATATTTACAGTTACTTTTAGCCAGCATTTTCAAATTTGACTCGATGTCGCCTGCTCTGGCCCCAGGAATGCATGTGACTATGGCCGCTGGAGTCTCTAGGTTCACGTTTCTGACTACAGAGTCGCCAATGATCAGAGTTTTTTCCTCAGCGGGTGTGTCGCTGAGCGGGGAAAAACGATTAGAAACGTGAACAGGTTGGTGGTGAACCGGGGCTTTGCGACTAGGCTTCCTTCTCACCGTCACCCACCCAGTCTCCTCGCTGCAGAGGAGAGCCGGGGAACCGGTGACAGGGGGACCTAAGCTAGCTAGCTCCGCTGCAGCTAAGGGGCGTCCGTCGAGATTAACTGGCGCAGACGGTGTTTCAATGCAGCGGAGCCGGGATTCCAAATCAGACAACCTCGCCTCGAGCGCCTCAAAAAGACAACATTTATTACATTTACCGTTATCACTAAAAGAGGCAGAGGTGTAGCTAAACATCTGACAGAGAGAGCACACCAGAGGAGGAGAGGAAAGAGAGCTAGTAGCCATAGCTAGTGGCTCGAGAGCTGGAGAGCAAACCACACAGGCAGACAGCAAAACAGGAAGTGACGATACGTTACCACAAGGAAGTGACGATCTCGAAAAATATCACTGGATTTTCAGAAAGTGAAACCCATATATAGATTCATTACAGGGACAGTGATATATTGAAAGTGTTTATTTTAATATTGATGATTATGGCTACAGCCCATATTAACCAACACCTCAGCGACCAACATTTATATTTAAAAACTATTTTTTAAAGTTTATTTATGTAATATTCTAATTTTTTGCCAAATTGAATTTGGGGTTTTCAGGGGCTGTAAGCCATAATCATCCAAATTAAAATAAATAAACGCTTGAAATATATCACTGTCTGTGTAATGAATTGCGATAATATATGGATTTCTCTTTCTGAAATGAGTGTCAAAAAATATTGAATTTTTTCATGACATTCTAATTTTTGGAGATGTACCTGTATTAGGGAAATACACCTGTGAAAGTCAGTGGTGGGATGTGACAAAAATGCTTTGTTTCCCTGACAAGCACCGCAGGAGCCACTCTGTACAAGTACATTATCAATCCAGGGATTTATGGTGGAACAGCACAATACTGCTCCAGCACCTTTTATGGAAAATCCACAGAATAGGTGTGTGGGTCTATTCTGACGCTTTAGAAAATTATATGAATGACTTTATAAATTTCGGCTCCTGTGGTCCATTTCACCAGTATCCACAATATAAACACTGAGGGAGACTAAACCCTGGCATGTGGAAACACATTCTAGCATTCAATTGCACACAATTTAATGCGCAGCACCAAAGTACAGCACGTACACAAACCAGGACTTTAACCAGGATTAACATATTTCATCGTTTTGCTCTCACAAGCGAATACTTAGGAGAAAACAAGCGCAAATCAGCAGTTGGTACTAGCTAGCTACTAGCTAAAACTCGTTAGCCAGCATGCTCAAAAAAAGTGAGCTTACCATCAACAGGATAAATAAGCAAATAGATGCACATTATTACAAATCACTCACCATCGATGGGTCTCTCACGATCGTCTTCAGCTTGTCTGTAGTCCGGTTCTATGCTGGGCTGCCATCTGTATCGGTCCGGAGCACTCCTCTCACTGTGTATCTGCCACCAAGCAGAGAAAACCCCGCACCTCTTCGTTGGACCACGGTGCAGATTTCCGCAAAACCTACAACGTTGTCTGTATTAATATCGTATTTACTCCGTGACCAAGTTAGTCCGTGAAATATTGCAAATGGCGGTCGTAAAGATTCCACTGAAGACGGACGCTTCCGTGACGTTACGCCCTGACCAATCAGCGGCTCGCAGTCTGTTGACGTCACATCTCGGCTCGCTTCAGCACGGTTGTACCCTGCCCTCGAACAGGCACGAAAATAGTGCCTGTTAAACCATGCTGGGTACAGTGGAAAAGGCTAGAAAGCGAGTCGAGTAGAAGTGAGTAAGGCCAAAGCGATACTAATGGAAAAGGGCCAATACACAGCACAGTTCCTGTTTTTTTTTTTTTTACAAGAAAAAATAGCCTAAAGTGCAATAAAAATTATACTAAAACATTATTACATTTCTAGAGGGTAACAAACAACCCACTGGGAGGAGACCCCGGGGCAGACCCAGGACTCTGTGGAGAGACTATGTCTCCCAGCTGGTCTGGGAACGCCTTGGTATCCTCTCTGGAGAGCTGGGGAGAGGGAAGTCTGGGCTTCTCTGCTTGAACTGCTGCCTCCGTGACTCGGACCTCCGGAAAAGCAGTAGAAGATGGATGGATGGATGGATGGATGGATGGATAACAAAAAAAACCCCTCCCCCACACACACACACACAAAACATCCATCCATCCATCCATCTTCTACCGCTTTTCCGGAGGTCCGGGTCGCGGAGGCAGCAGTTCAAGCAGAGAAGCCCAGACTTCCCTCTCCCCAGCCACCTGCTCCAGCTCTTCAGAGGGGATACCAAGGCGTTCCCAGACTAGCTGGGAGACATAGTCTCTCCACCGAGTCCTGGGTCTGCCCCGGGGTCTCCTCCCAGTGGGACGTGCCTGAAACACCTCAAGTGGGAGACGTCCAGGAGGCATCCTAATCAGATGCCCATACCACCTCAACTGACTCCTTTCAATGTGGAGGAGCAGCGGTTCTACTCTGAGCCTCTCCCGGATGACTGAGCTCCTCACCCTATCTCTGAGGGTGAGTCCAGCAATCCTACGGAGAAAGCTCATTTCAGCCGCTTGTATCCGCGATCTCGTTCTTTCGGTCATTACCCAAAGCTCGTGACCATAGGTGAGAGTAGGAACGTAGATTGACTGGTAAATCGACAGCTTTGCCTTAGAACTAAGCTCCCTCTTCACCACAACAGACCGGTACAACGTCCGCATCACTGCAGAGGCTGCTCCAATCCGTCTGTCGATCTCTCGCTCCATTTTCCCCTCACTCGTGAACAAGACCCCAAGATACTTAAACTCCTCCACTTGGGGCAGGAGCCTGTCCCCAACCCGGAGAGGACAATCCACCTTTTTCCGGCTGAGGACCATGGACTCGGACTTGGAGGTGCTGATTCTCATCCCAGCCGCTTCACACTCAGCGGCAAACCGTCCCAGCAAGAGCTGTAGGTCATTGCTGGATGAAGCCAACAGGACAACATCATCTGCAAACAACAGAGATGAGATCCTGTGGTCACCAAGCATGACACCCTCCATTCCCTGGCTGCGCCTAGAAATCCTGTCCATAAAAATTATGAACAGGACCGGTGACAAAGGGCAGCCCTGGCGGAGTCCAACTCTCACTGGGAATGACTCCGACCGAGTGTTGGCAATACGAACTAAACTCTCACAACGGTCATACAGAGACCGAATAGCTCGTAACAACAAGCCCGATACCCCATACTCCCGAAGCACCCCCCACAAAAATCCACGAGGGACGTGGTCAAATGCCTTCTCCAAGTCCACAAAACACATGTAAACTGGTTGGGCAAACTCCCACGAACCCTCAAGAATTCTCGAGAGGGTAAAGAGCTGGTCCGATGTGCCACGGCCAGGACGAAAACCACATTGCTCCTCCTGAATCCGAGGTTCAACCAACGGCCGGACTCTCCTCTCCAGTACCTTGGCATAGACCTTCCCAGGGAGGCTGAGGAGTGTGATCCCTCTAAAGTTGGAGCACACCCTCCGGTCCCCTTTTTTGAAGAGAGGAACCACCACCCCGGTTTGCCATGCCAAAGGCACTGCCCCCGACCTCCACGCAATGTTGCAGAGGCGTGTCAACCATGACAACCCAACAACATCCAGGGCCTTGAGGTACTCGGGGCGAATCTCGTCCACCCCCGGGGCCCGGCCACCAAGGAGATTTTTAACCACCTTGGCGACCTCAGCCCCTGTGATAGGCAAGTCATCCCCCTTGTCCCCAAACCCTGCTTCCTCTGTGGAAGGCGTATCAGTGGGATTGAGGAGATCCTCGAAGTATTCCTTCCACCGCCCGACGATATCCCCAGTTGAAGTCAACAGTGTCCCATCCGCACCATACACAGTGTGGACGGGGAGCTGCTTTCCCCTCCTGAGCCGCCGAACAGTTTGCCAGAATCTCTTTGAAGCCGACCGAAAGTCTTGTTCCATGGCCTCACCGAACTCCTCCCATACCCGGGTTTTTGCTTCAGCAACCACCCGAGCTGCACTCCGCTTGGCCTGCCGGTACACCTCAGCTGCTTCGGGAGTCCCACAAGCCAACCAAGCTTGATAGGACTCCTTCTTCAGCTTAATGGCCCCCCTCACCACTGGTGTCCACCACTTGGTTCGGGGGTTGCCACCACGAGATGCACCGACCACCTTGCGGCCGCAGCTCTGGGCCGCCGCTTCAACAACAGAGGTGGAGAACATGGCCCATTCAGACTCCATGTCTCCAGACTCCCTCGGAATGTGGTTGAAGTTCTTCCGGAGGTGGGAGTTGAAGACCTCCCGGACAGGGGCCTCAGCCAGACGCTCCCAGCACACCCTCACTATACGTTTGGGTCTACCAGGTCTGAATGGCTTCCTCCCCTGCCATCGGATCCAACTCACCACCAGGTGGTGATCAGTTGACAGCTCTGCACCTCTCTTTACTCGGGTGTCCAAGACATACGGTCGCAGGTCTGATGATACGATAACAAAATCGATCATCGACCTGCGGCCTAGGGTGTCCTGGTGCCAGGTGCACATATGGACACCCTTATGCTTGAACATGGTGTTCGTGCCACGTAAAAAATGTGTGGCCTTTTTTTACAAGAAAAAATAGTCTACAGTGCAATAAAAATTATACTAAAACATTATTACATTTCTAGAGGGTAACAAACAACCCACTGGGAGGAGACCCCGGGACAGACCCAGGACTCGGTGGAGAGACTATGTCTCCCAGCTGGTCTGGGAACGCCTTGGTATCCTCTCTGGAGAGCTGGAGCTGGTGGCTGGGGAGAGGGAAGTCTGGGCTTCTCTGCTTGAACTGCTGCCTCCGCGACTCGGACCTCCGGAAAAGTGGTAGAAGATGGATGGATGAATGGATAACAAACAACCCCCCCCACACACAGACACAAAAACATGCCACGCAAAAAAAATGTGTGGCCTTTTTTACAAGAAAAAATAGCCTACAGTGCAATAAAAATTATGCTAAAATATCTATCTGCAATGCAGAGGATAACACCCCCCCACCCCCCCCCCCGCCCCGCTACAGAGGAACTCTGCACACCAAAAAACTTGTGGCCATGACGCACCGTTGGAATTACCGATCGATCAAAAGTGATTTTTATTACTATTTTCATCGATAAAGAATAATTTAGCTTATAACACTTACCTGTCCACAACAGCAGTAAGTTCCTCATTGTCAGACGAACATGAAGCTGGTCCGGTTGTAACGGACTCATGCTTCTGGTCACCCAACCCGGTCAAAACATCTCCACTTCCACGCTTGCGGTTTTGGCGAACCATTTTTCCAAACAAATAATCCAAAAAAGACTGGCTGATGCTACCGTTCCGCACAGGTCTCAATGTCAGTCACCCAGCGGCTTAGGCAAAAGAGATTTTATGCAGGGAGACGCACGTCAACTGTCAAACTTCTCTGCTTCAATTGGCTCGTATTCGCAGCCGTTGGTAGGCAGGTCCTTCTTGCTAGGTTTTCAGTCATTGGTTCTTCAAGGTTTCAGAAACCCAATTCAAGGCTCTTATTAGAGGTCAATCAAATCTAAACCAATCATACACTCCTTTGGCTTTCTGTTCACGGCTGTGTGAAAAGAAAGCTGAACAATGCAGCTTTTTTTTTTTCCGTGCGCACTCAGACGCACAGTGCGTTCTAGGACGCACGAGGGTGCCCTGGGACGCACGAGGGCGCACTGGGATGCAGAGACGTGCCCGCCCGCGGTACACCGGAGTGCAAGAGGTTAACCGATATGATCTGATAATACATTTGCAAATCTGGTCAAGTTTAGAGTAAAGCCTGATTATCGGCTGAATATATGTGTGTGTGTGTGTGTGTGTGTGTGTCAAGAGGAGTGACCTTAGCACACTACACTGTGTGAAGGTTGAAAAGACCAGGAGACTCATTGAGGAGACTGAAAAACTAATCAACGTGCAGATCAAATTGTTATATATTGCATTGATGCACCATTTATTTAAAACTAAGAGAATAAAAGCAGTCCTGTTTGCTACTGCTTTAATCAATTTGAAATAATATAATTGTAAGAAAAATAAAAACAAAACACCATTTGATTTTGCAAGTGAGACATACTCTTTTTTCATTCCTCTTCTATCTTTCTCTCACTATCTTAAATCTCAGGCGGAGTGTAGAAGGAGACTTAGGCAGATAAGGAGAGGCCCAGATTGCCATTGTGGGGACATTGTGAAGATGCTGACGGCTTCATTTCAACGGGCAATAATTTGAGTGTGACTATACAACGGAAAGAGGATCATCTGCCTGAAACCACGCCACAAAGGTCCTGTCAATGACCTTCACAGCTGTCAAGGTTGCAGAAAGATCCACATGGATCTACAGAGGGGAATCAACCATTACAAAAAGGTCCTGAATCTAGGACTCATCAGCAGTGCCCACCAACCACTAGTGAACTCTTTTGCTGGTCACCTGGCGAGGTGATTGAAGCAGTGGGACAAAGAATTGTTAAAAATACGGTTTTCGCCGTCATAACTTGGAATCACTTTTCTTTTACCATGCCTTTTAGGGCATCAAAGAGGGGAAAATGATGGGAAAATGTCATACTTTGGAAAATGTTGAGTCTCAAAGTACAAGGACTATGCAGCTGTACATGTCATCATCCTGTTTTAGTACAAACAAGCAGTGTTTGTGTGACTGATGCATGAGAAAGAGACCAGATGTACTAAACCAGTGGTCAAGGACATTCTCTCCTCCACCTCTCGAGATAATGGAAATGCTTAAAGGACTGAGTGATGTGTGTTTGGGTCAGAACGATGCGTGGACAGGCTCTGAGACCATCTCTGTGTTGTTCCCACTGGCCAGTGCTTATTAAATTTGCTGAAACTTTATCCTGCCTGATTTTTGACATCTAGTTAAAGGAATTTTTCCAACAACTTTGAAGGCAATTGATGCATAAGATAAGTAGGATTAATTTTAAACCTCAACAAATATAAATTAATGTTATAAAACAAAATAAAGTGCTGTTACAAGTTTTTATGATTTTTTATTTTTTATTGCCTGTTCATAATTTGCTGGGAGTTTGTTAAAATGGTGCAGTGTGCGTTTTTCAGCAGGAGGACTTAGAACTTTCTACTTCTTTCAATTCTGGGTGATTATGTTAGAAGGGTAGTATTTATGTGTATGATTCACTATGCTCACTCTGGGACATTATGGGACACTATGGAATGGTGGGTGGGACAGCACTGTGTATATCTGTGTTGTTTGAGGCTGGTTTTGATGTATGGACATCAATGTATGTTAGGATGGATGGGTGTTAATGTTGATTTGTAAAAAATACAGTAAATTGTTTACTTGGGGTCTTAAAGGTGGTAATTTGTATATAATTCACATGGGTGTATTTATGGAAAAGAGGAGATGGAATTAATAAGTGTTCACTTCTTCCTTCTCCCTCTCGAACAGTGTATACTGTTACTTTATTGCATTTGTCATTTGTTTTGTTTTTGTTATACTTTTTTTGTTCGAAATAAAGTATCTATCTTATCTGGTCATGGTCCTTTGCCTGGTGAAGCTTCTCCAGTAAAAGGTAAAATGCAATAATTTAAAACAAACTAACAAAAACAAACTTCCATTCAGTGTTAATTTCATCAGCTAAAATTATACCTATTTTTTCATCCATTGACGCTAGAAATTAAAGTAAAATTACCATTTATGCATTTTACTTTTGACACCTAGTTTGAGCCCAGATTTATTATGATGATTTTTATAGTTTTATTTTAGTCTGTTCATTATCAATCGATTTTTTCTACTTTTAATCAATAACAAGATTTGGTTTATATTCAATGAAAACAACACTGCTTCCAACGCTGTCAAAAAATGTTAGAAAAAAACCTCATCTGCAGCTGTTAGGGTTGCTGGGCAACGGGGTAGCGTATGGTCATGCAAACAAACGTCATCCAAAGACTAGAACATAAACTTATTTCTACCGTCTGTTGACTAAATTCTCTCATTTTTTAGATTCTTTTACATTCGTCCTTCAAAATGTGTGGCCACCATCGGCCTGTCTACAAGGCTACAACACCTGAATTTGTGTGTGATCAGTGGAGTGGTGGCTCAGTTGGTAGAGCATCCGCCCCATACCAGGGTTCAAATCCCGGCCGGGTCATGCCAAAGACCATATAAAAGCGGAACCTCCTGCCGTCCAGCTTGGTGCTCAGCAATAATGGAACGGAGGAGGGAAATTTGTGGCGGTGCCTTGCATGGCAGCGACCCCTCTGATTCTATATACAGAATCCATCATTTTTGTCCAGGCCTGTTTCATGAGTTTGTTTTTTAAAATAATTCTGTTGAACCACAATTCAAAAGCAATGTCTGATTTTCATTGGTTAATTTTCATAGAATTTTTATTTATTACCACTTTTGTCAGATTCAAGTTATTTCTGACCATTGTGGGTTTTTCTTTCATTAACAGAGGGGTACCAACAATTTTGTCCACGTTTGTATGTGTGTGATTAACACTGTAGATAAGAGAAACATAATTTTGTTCTACTGTACATGATTGGCTGTATGGATTTGAATGACAATAAAGATGGCTTATCCTTATCCCACTGCTAGCTCAGCCATATCTGCATGGTCAGCTACAGCCAGACATTTTGTGGAGTGATGTAACGTGGGGGGCGTAACTTGCTGAGGGAGCGTAACTAGTTGAAGGGGTGTAACTTGACGGAGACTGCGAGCTGCAGACGGACCTGTCTCGAATTTATTGCTGCTCCATTTTTACTTTATTCTGACTGTTTCATCCAGCTGCTAGCTTAGTAAGATATTCTGCATGGTTCTCCTGCATCGGCAGTGTCAATGTGTAACTGTGTATCACGAAGCGGCAATATGTGTCATGTGACAGGACCCCGGCACCACCGCAAAAAAACTATAATCTATCTATAAATGCATACCTGCTAACTTTTCAAACCTGAAAAGCCTAGTAGCTAGCCGGGGTTCAGGGGCCGATGCTAATGCTAATAATGCTAATGCTAATAATAATAATGCTAATATTTGTTATTAGCATTAAATCTAGTTAAATGTAGCTAACAACCTCATATTTCTTCAACTTTCAAACCTGAAAAGCCTAGTAGCTAGCCAGGGTCCAGGGGCCGCAGGCCCCGGTAGGTCCAGGACAAAGTTCTGGTGGGGGGTTCAGGGGGGCGAAGCCCCCCGACGCCAAACAAATATTAGCATTAAATCAAGTTAGAATGTAGCTAATAACCTCATATTTCTTCAACTTTCAAACCTGAAAAGCCTAGTAGCTAGCCGGGGTCCAGGGGCCGCAGTGTCAAACAAATATTAGCATTTGACATAGAAGTCACATATTAATTATATTAAAGGTAAAATATCTAAATCAATTGCAATACTACACAGAGCAAAATATTTGCTGAATCAACCCACATTATATACTTTGTATCATTCATTAATACTCCCATACATGACATATTGTACTGAAGTATGGGGAAATACATATAAAACAAACATACACTCACCGGCCACTTTATTAGGTACACCTGTCCAACTGCTCGTTAACACTTAATTTCTAATCAGCCAATCACATGGCGGCAACTCAGTGCATTTAGGCATGTAGACATGGTCAAGACAATCTCCTGCAGTTCAAACCGAGCATCAGTATGGGGAAGAAAGGTGATTTGAGTGACTTTGAACGTGGCATGGTTGTTGGTGCCAGAAGGGCTGGTCTGAGTATTTCAGAAACTGCTGATCTACTGGGATTTTCACGCACAACCATCTGTAGGGTTTACAGAGAATGGTCCGAAAAAGAAAAAATATCCAGTGAGCGGCAGTTCTGTGGGCGGAAATGCCTTGTTGATGCCAGAGGTCAGAGGAGAATGGCCAGACTGGTTCGAGCTGATAGAAAGGCAACAGTGACTCAAATAACCACCCGTTACAACCAAGGTAGGCAGAAGAGCATCTCTGAATGCACAGTACGTCGAACTTTGAGGCAGATGGGCTACAGCAGCAGAAGACCACGCCGGGTGCCACTCCTTTCAGCTAAGAACAGGAAACTGAGGCTACAATTTGCACAAGCTCATCGAAATTGGACAATAGAAGATTGGAAAAACGTTGCCTGGTCTGATGAGTCTCGATTTCTGCTGCGACATTCGGATGGTAGGGTCAGAATTTGGCGTCAACAACATGAAAGCATGGATCCATCCTGCCTTGTATCAATGGTTCAGGCTGGTGGTGGTGGTGTAATGGTGTGGGGAATATTTTCTTGGCACTCTTTGGGCCCCTTGGTACCAATTGAGCATCGTTGCAACGCTACAGCCTACCTGAGTATTGTTGCTGACCATGTCCATCCCTTTATGACCACAATGTACCCAACTTCTGATGGCTACTTTCAGCAGGATAATGCGCCATGTCATAAAGCTGGAATCATCTCAGACTGGTTTCTTGAACATGACAATGAGTTCACTGTACTCAAATGGCCTCCACAGTCACCAGATCTCAATCCAATAGAGCATCTTTGGGATGTGGTGGAACGGGAGATTCGCATCATGGATGTGCAGCCAACAAATCTGCGCCAACTGTGTGATGCCATCATGTCAATATGGACCAAACTCTCTGAGGAATGCTTCCAGCACCTTGTTGAATCTATGCCACGAAGAATTGAGGCAGTTCTGAAGGCAAAAGGGGGTACAACCCGTTACTAGCATGGTGTACCTAATAAAGTGGCCGGTGAGTGTATATCCAGTCTTTATACTTCAGAAGAGAGCTATTAGAATAATAAACAAAGCTGCTTACAGGGAACCAACAAACCCACTTTTTCTTAAATTAAAAGCTCTCAAGTTGAAAGATCTGGTTGACTTTAAAACTGCAGTAATAATGTTTAAAGTGAAGAATCTATCACTGCCCGCAAATATCCAAAAGTTGTTCCAAATAAGGGAGAAACAATATCATTTCAGAGGAACATGTATATTTCAAAAACCTTCAGTGAGAACTACCACCAAGCAACACTGTGTTTCAGTGCAAGGAGTCAGATTATGGAACGATTTTGGACCTGAATTAAAATCATGTACAACGCTTGGACAATTTAAACAAAAACTAAAGGAAGAAACACTCCAAACATATATACAAGATGACATGTAAAATCATATCAGGATTGTCATATCCAGTCTGTGTTGTGTTGTAGCTTAGTTTTTTGTCACATTTTGTCTTAGCTTTGTTCTGAATTGTAATCGCTCTTGTTTGTTTTTCTTTTGAATTCTTGGATGGAATATGGGTGGGCAATATGAGCTGCAGCTTCAGCCATCACCCATTTCAGATAACTTATGTTGAACTGTATAATCAGAGGAGTTATTGTCTAATTTGACCTTGTTGCATTTTCTTTCCCCCTTTGTTATATAATTCTGTTTCTTTTTAATCTTTACTTTTAATCTATCCGAAATAAAGATTCATTCATTCATTAAATTTGCATTCAAAAGACTATCTTATTAAGAAAGCTAGCTCTGTCCTGGGGCAGCGCCTTGATCCGATGGAGGAGATAGGAGAGAGAAGGACGGTGGCTAAACTGTCATCTCTGCTGGAGTCCGAGTTCCACCCTATGCAGGACATACTGGATGCACTGAGGAGCTCATTTAGCAGCAGACTACATCATCCCAGGTGCACAACCGAGAGGTTTCGTAGGTCCTTCCTACCAACGGCTGTCAGACTGTACAACCTAAGCAGGGTTGCTCGCAGAGATAGCAAAAAGACGTAACAAACTAATAGTTTTTTGAATGCAAAAGATGCAATAGACTTACACTATGGTCCTCTCCGGCATACAACTAGGAACATACCGGTCGCTATGGAGGGTGAGAATATGTATGGGCACATAATCATACCATGTAGGATAACTAAATAGACGGTTATGCTGTTTCATCCCACCTAGCAACAATGCTCTGCACTGTGTGTGTTTATATATTTACATATTTATTCCATCTAGCTACAATGCTCAGCACTGGGTGTGTTTATATTTATATATCTATATATTTATTCCATCTAGCTACAATGCTCCGCACTGTGTTTTTATATATCTACATATTATTCCATCTAGCTACATTGCTCCGCACTGTGTGTGTTTATATACTTGCATATTTATTCCACCTAGCTGCAATGCTCCGTACTGTGGGTGTTTATATATTTACATATTTATTCCATCTAGCTACAATGCTCTGCACTGTGTGTTCATATATTCATATATTTATTCCATCCAGCTACAATGCTCTGCACTGTGTGTCTGTGTGTGTGTGTGTGTATATATATTTTATAGTAATATGTACATATGTATATTAGCTGCTCCTGCTTGCTTGTTTTTTTTCTTGCCTTCTGATTGTTGCTCTGAGTGTTGCTATCCCTGTGCTGTTGCAATCCTGGAATTTCCCCGTTGTGGGACTAATAAAGGCTTATCTTAACACTGCATAGAACTTCGAATAGGCCAGATGTGATGTATTATGAATACTAGAAAAGCACTCGGAGAGCGCAGACCTCCGCCAAGCGCCACAGTTCCCCCCCATACAGTGTTTAACATCATAAATAAAATATTGAAAATGGCCCTATCTCGCAATGTTAAATTAAAAAAAAAAAAGAATCCATCACCACCAAAATCCAATCATCTCTAGGATACCCCATTTCTGACAATCTGTGAAAATTTCATGAAAATCCGTCCATAACTTTTTGAGTTATCTTGCTAACAAAGAAACAGACAGACAAACCAACGCTGATGATCACATAACCTCCTTGGCGGAGGTAACTAGAAGACTAGAAATATCAGCAGGGTATACTAGCACTGTTTAACAGACACGTGCGTAAATGACGGCAAAATCGCTCTGATATTTTATGTGTTTACATGATACACCAACAAGGCTTGCAATTACACAGCACATGTTCTTCAAGTTTGCCGCTAGCGTCACTGGTACTGGCCTTGTGTTTTTTCGTTCTTACGTGGTCTTTCACATCGCTGATTCCGCCATGTCCAATCAAAAAGTCTTGTCTACACAAAGTGCAATTTGCGTAATTTTCACCCCTTCTTGAGCGAATAATAACACTCGGAAATGCTTTGCTGTATTCCTCACGAAAAGACTGTAATTTTCGTTTGTGTTTCACGCTCGTTAGTGATTTTTCTCCGGCAGACTCCATGATGAAAACGTATAACTCTTACCTGATTGCCTCGCGATTGCACATGGAAAATTGGCTCAGACCTCTCGCACATGCGCAATACACCTACATGAAGCACTGCCGATTGCCTTTGTTCTAAATTTAGATACGATTCCAAGAGACAGCGTGTTTGGAATTGCTTTCGTGTTTTCCGTGTTTTTTTTACGATTTAAAATTTTTGACTGAATTTTTTAGTGAAAAACCGTAATTTTGAATAATAAAACCGGAACCCGGAACGGGGTCTGAAAAACCGGAACCATTACGGCAAAACCGGAGTAGTTGGCAGGTATGTAAATGCAACAAATTTGTGTCTGTGTGTTCCAAAGATATCTCCCAAACCGTTCGTCAGACTGGTCTCAGATTTTATAAGTGCTTTGCTGAGGTTACGAGGGTGTGCATCCCTGAGTATGGAGTTATTCAGTGAAAACCTGTAATTTTTATCAATAAAAGTTTAGCCACCGCTCTGTCTCTTCATGCCCTTAAGTGTGGGCAGGGTTTCAGATTGACTCCGTGCTGATTGGATAATACACGGCATTACGACCATGCTGATTGGATAATAAGACCAGTCACCACAGTTTGACTAGAAAAAGATAATACTGAAGACTAAATGCTTAAAATTTTTTTCCTATAATGTTGCTGTGATTGCGAGGCACTAAAGAATAATTAGATATATCGATGGCTGAAATGCAAAACCTCCTATCTGCAGGATTTTCTGATTTGCGGATTTCACTTTGGAAGATTGGAACAAGGAAGGCTGCTCATATCTACAAGTCCCACCCTTTATTGTGACAGAAAATTATTCTGATGAAAAAAAACAGCATAGTATTCTGCAAGAAAACAAAAAGGTTTCTTTAGTTTTCTCAAAAAACTGCATTTTTCAGTTAGGATGTTTTGCGTTTCACCCATTGATATGTGGAGAACACAGGGTGCACAGGAGTGCGGGGGGGGGGGGGCGGGGGGCAGCCGGACTGGCTTATCCCAGTCCTTCCCAGGGAGCCAAGCCCAGCCTGCCCGATTAACGGGACGGAGTCTTGGCTGCTGCTTCAGCCGTGTGCCACCACTGTCTTTTGCGGCACTGCAGGTTCAACATGGCACTCCTCCCAGTGCGCAGCTATCTAAAAATTAAAAGTTAATAATAACAATATATCACCATGATTGTGGAGCGGAATGGCCAGATCAACTGCATACATATGCAGACACATACTGTATGCGCACTTTGACTAAATGACGGTCGTGACAAAAAAACGTCCAAATAAGGAATGATTGCTTATTTACTGTTTTATATATTATAATTGTTTATTTATGTATTTATAATATTGCTAAAATATAAAAGGATGCACTACAATGGGTCTCAAATATTTGTAAACATGTTCTGTTATAGTACTGCATGAGTTTAAACTAAAATAATTACAAAGATGACTGAACAACTCCCATTCCCCAAAATGCAAGATACAACACTTGTGAATACAACTCATAAGTGATCAGACAAATAAGTCTGACAAACAAATAAGCAAGGGTTCTTAAACAGTCGCTAATATTAGATGTCCCATCCATCCATCCATCTTCTTCCGTTTAATCCTTTTCAGGTTGCGGGGGGTGGGTGGGGCTGGAGCCTATCCCAGCATCTTTGGGCGAGAGGCAGGGTGCACCCTGGACAGATCGCCAGTCTATCGCAGGACTATTATGTCCCATTTATTTTCAAAAGTTCTGTAATTAATATTCACACAATCAAATAAATCTTAGTGCTATTCAGTCCCTTTCATATTTGTCAAAGTCTAACGTGATTGCCTACATATAGGCTACACCTCTTTGTATTCCACTTTCAAACACAGCCTACATTTGGGCCTGTAAAGCCTGATTGGGCTACCTGTTTTCAGACAAGAATACTTGCTTTCTACGGGCATGCACTAGTCTGAACACGATCCAGCAAACCATAGTTCCAAAAAAATATCTTGTTAGAAAGTCTGAGATTTGATCAGAACATCACAGAGAAACACACACAGTTCCTGTGGTTTACTACATCCACACAGATTCTACAAAATCGCCATTAATATAACCTGAATGATTTTAGTTCAGTCGCTTTTCAAAGTGATTGAAGAACAAGTCTGAAAACTTCACATCTACCAAGTATGTGAAATCTCCTGTACATTTACAATGAAGTCTTGAAGGTCACTAGAGTCTTTAACAGCTGGAATTAATGACTGAAATTTAAACAGTGAAATAGCGGTGTAATAGCGATCTGTGATGAACGGATACAGGTCAAGTGGACCCCTGATGTGCTGAACGTACTACGTGTGTTTCCAGTTGTTCTTACCTGTTGTGTGTGATTTTCTTTCTTCGCTCGTTTCTTCAAACTCTGACAATATTTCTTCAGCAGCAGCAGTTTGTGGCTCTTTTAGAAACTCACTCGGATGCTGAACTGAAGACATTTTTACTCCAAAAACTAAAACACTGATCAGTAGAACCGCTGCCCAAACATCAGCAGCACAGCGAAGCTAAAGCTAAGCTACTCGCCACTTCTGGGTGTCACATTAGTGACGTTCCAGAGGAGGAAGCAGCTCGAGCCTTTAGTTCCGCTTGGATATAGCATTTTCTATATCAGTTTGGAGGAATTAAATAAGAAAATTCTTTAGAATTTTAACGCTTTCAGAGATTAAAGAACAAATACATCTGTCAACACTTATGTTCTATTTACAAATTTTTATTTCGATCCATACCACTTACACTCCATACATTTCCAGGGTCCACGTTGTACCCTTTCACCAATTTTTTTTTAAAATCAGATTAATAGGGTTTCCACAGTTTTCCTAACAGGCAAATGATACCAAAAACACATGATCTTTGTCAAAAGTAACTTGTTCATAATACAACATTTTTAAAATGCCCCTACTACTGTTTGCACCTTTTCCACATGTTGCCACAGCTCCCAGGTTCAGGTTCAGGTTACTTTATTTGTACCCATAGGTAGATTTGTTTTGCAGTCAAGGTGACATCCATATTTACAAACCACAATTACATTCAACATGAACACAAACACAGGCACACATGAAGCTGACTATAAACATGATAAAAATACTCAAGGCTCCACCAATCAGGACATAAGACAAAGAGATAAAAGAAAAAAAAAGGAGATAAGAGAGAAGGGTCATATTAGAAAGTTAAAGACTAGTCAAAGAGATTAAAAACTCAAAAGTCTAAAACCCAATAAAGATTTAGAACCAAAATAAAAAAACCTACAAAAATAAGTAAATATAAAATAAAATTAATAAATAGGTAACTAAATTATGTGCAATATATTGTTACATCTTGTTCAACTCTTTAACAGCAGCAGGGACAAAGCTGTTTTTCTAGCGCTGGGTTCTACTTTTTGGGACAGCAAACCTCCGTCTGGAGGGAAGAAGCTGAAAGTGGCAGTGCAAAGGGTGGGAGTTGTGGCGGTTTGGGAAACCCCCCACAAACAGACTAAGGACAGACAACTCGCTACTCCTGGTTTTTTCTGCTACACTACTGTGATAATGTCACCTTTCATGCATTGTGTTCATGCGTCCTGTCCTTACTGTGACCTAGAGACTCAGATCAATATGTAGATGTGCCTGTTAACCTCTTTGTTCTGCACCTAGAGCAGATCTGCCTATTGTGATGTATGTCTCACAAATGCAAATATCTCATGCCTGTTCTGCAGTCCCTTTGATCAGACAAACTGCCGTGAATCTGCTTTGATGTATTGTTTGAGTTGGGTATAAATACTGCACAGGTTCTGTAACACTTCCTCTCACTCACACTTCAACCTCTGCTGCAGGACACAGACTTTGTGTCCCCTCTTCACTGAGAGCCTGAGGAATTCGGCTTCAGCCTGCTCACGCTATGGGCTGGAGCCGAGTTCCCGTGACGGCGGTATGATATAATAAAACTCTACTTAAAACCTCCAACAACGCCGCTTTATTTCATGCCGCTGCACTGGTGATCCGACGCTGAAACGAACATGCTGCCAGCGAACGCAACACCCGGCGGTGATTCTCCGACGACAAGCGAAAGCAACAGCTCCCTTCTGCTTCAGGGAGATTTCGACGCAGAGTTTCCAGGTTGAAACTCTCCGGAGACCACCCACGACCGGGAAAGCTGCAGCAACGTTTCATGGTGAGATCTGCACGCCTAGATCGGCACATCCACGCTGGACCGGCCGCGCTCACAGCCCCTCCACAAGAGAGCGCATGCACCTCGTCCCCTCTCCACGACGGTGATCCCCATGGCCGACGGAGCACACGTGGACCTGAACGCACCATGACCGAGCAAGTGACAGAGCGTCTACTTTCCTTCACCGCTCCAACAGACAACAGGGATGATCTCCAGCAAGCTCCCTGACCCTGGTTCTCCTCTCCAGCGGCCCACCCACACACGGGACCCCGGCACACGCACCGGGGAGTCACGGGCACGGCGCACCACGCACGGGACACATACGGCTCCACAGACTGCCTTCCTCCTTCGCCGCTGCCCTTCAGGGCTGCTCGCTTACCTGAGGCACGCATGCAGCATGCTCGAAGGATTTGTTAATAGTCTCAGCCACGGCACACATGGGGAATTCAGCGGTTTTGCGATCCCCGAGGACTTTAAGGCTGTGCCCGCACCTAAAGTCAACATGCCAGTCCCTCTGCTCTCATCACAGCCGCCAAGCAGCCTCGTCTTTTCTTCACGGCCGCTGTTAATCCTTGCAGGACTTAATCGCGGGAGGAGCCAGTGACTAATTTTTCTTCTTGTGGACCTCTGCACGTTCAACGGGACCAGCCCTTCGACATTGCGGACCCACAAGCAATATTTGCGCGGCCCGGACGTTTTCATGGTCTCCGGCCGGCTTTTACTACCCCCACCCCCCCTCCACCCCCTCCTGCACAGAGCTTTTCCCTGCTCGCTGCCCAAGCTGCACTATCGAGGTCTCGACCACCTGCCGAGCCCTCTGGGGGGGAGCTGTGGCGGTTTGGGAAACCCCCCACAAACAGACTAAGGACAGACAACTCGCTACTCCTGGTTTTTTCCGCTACACTACTGTGATAATGTCACCTTTCATGCATTGTGTTCATGCGTCCTGTCCTTACTGTGACCTAGAGACTCAGATCAATATGTAGATGTGCCTGTTAACCTCTTTGTTCTGCACCTAGAGCAGATCTGCCTATTGTGATGTATGTCTCACAAATGCAAATATCTCATCCCTGTTCTGCAGTCCCTTTGATCAGACAAACTGCTGTGAATCTGCTTTGATGTATTTTTTTTTTGCTGGTCATTAACATTTGTTTGTTCTCTCCCATAGATTGAGTCCCCATCGTGCTGTTTGCTCTCTACATGTCTGTTCTTTTCATCTTCTCTGTCCCCTCTCCCCCCAGCCAGTCGCAGCAGATGACTGCCCCTCCCTGAGCCTGGTTCTGCTGGAGGTTTCTTCCTGTTAAAAGGGAGTTTTTCCTCTCCACCGTCGCCAAGTGCTTGCTCACAGGGGATCACCTGATTGCTGGGGTCTTTCTGCAACTGTGGGGGTTCCCCCCTACAGTTGATAGTACTATGAGATGACTGTTGTTGTGAAATGGCGCTATATAAATAAAGTTGAATTGAATTGAATTGAATTATTGTTTGAGTTGGGTATAAATACTGCACAGGTTCTGTAACACTTCCTCTCACTCACACTTCAACCTCTGCTGCAGGACACAGACTTTGTGTCCCCTCTTCACTGAGAGCCTGAGGAATTCGGCTTCAGCCTGCTCACGCTATGGGCTGGAGCCGAGTTCCCGTGACGGCGGTATGATATAATAAAACTCTACTTAAAACCTCCAACAACGCTGCCTTATTTTATCATGCCGCCGCAGGAGTCATCATTTAAAATGGAGGTAGCTGTGGGATAACCCCCACAACAGACTGGGACAGGCACAGCGCTCGGCTAGAGCAATTAACAGAACAGTGAAATGTGTGTATTAATGTCAACAGGCAGCCCCGCTTCTTCTGGCTTTTTCCTGCTCACTACTGTGATGTTAATGTGCCATTCATGCATTGTGTTCATGCGTCCTGCCCTTACTGTGCCTATAGACTGATAACAATATGTAGATGTGCCTTGTAACCTCTTTTGTCCTACAGCTCTGGAGCAGAGGCGAATTACGGCCAGCAATCTCCTTATTGTTATGTGTGTCTCTCAAATGCAAATGCCCATAAGTACTGCTGTGAATGCCTTTCATGTATTGTCTGTAGTTGGGTATATAAGCTGCATTGCTCTGTAACTCACCCTCTCACTCTGACGACTGCTTCTACTACCGCTGCTGAGAGCCTGAGGACCCACTCCAGCCTGCTTGCACAAGGGCTGGAGCGAGTTCCTATGATGGCGGTATGATTTAATAAACCTACTTAAAACCCTCAGTTCGCTGCCTATTTTATCATCCGCCACACTGGTGACCTGACGCTGAAAAGAACACGCTGCCAGCAAACGCAGCACCCGGGGGTGATGCTCCGATGACAAGCGAACGCAGCAGCCTGATGCAAATGATCTGCTCTCCCTTCTGCTACAGGGAGACCTCGATGCAGAGTTACCAGGTGAAACTCTCCGGAGATCACCCACGACCGAGAAAGCTGCAGAAAACTTCATGGTGAGATCTGCACATCCACGCTGGGACCAGCTGCTCTCACAGCTCCTCCACACGAGAGCGCACGCACCTCGTCCTCTCTCCACGACGGCGACCTCCAGGGCCGACGGAGAACGCAGCGCGTGGACCTGAACGCACCATGACCCAGCACCATGAACTACCGCAACAACTACAACAGGGATGATTATCGGCGCCGACTACGCTGATCTCCAGCAAGCTCCCTGACCCTGAATCTCCTCTCCAGCGGGCCCACCCACGCACAGAACCCCGGCACACGCACCGGGGAGTTACGAGGACGGCGCACCACGCACAGGACACATACGGCTCCACAGACCGCCATCGTCCTTCGCCGCTGCACACAGAGCCTTCAGGGTTGCTCGTACACCTGAGGCACGCACGCAGCTTGCTCACAGGATTTTCTAATGGTCTTAGCCATGGCGCACATAGGGAATTCAGCAGTCTGCGGTCCCCGAAGGCTTTAAGGTTGTGCCCGCACCTAAAGTCAACACGCCAAGTCCCTTTGCTTTTGTTTTTATCTTACAGCCGCTACGCAGCCTCGCCGCTCCTGTTTTTTCTTCACGGCCGCTATTAATCCTTGCAGGACTTAATCGCGAGAGGAGTCAGTGACTACTTTTTTTTTTCCCTTACAGCCGCTGTGGATCTCCACACGTTCAACAGGACAGCCCCTCAACATCGCGGATCCACAAGCAATTTTTGCGCAGCCCAGACGATTTCGCCGTCCTGGGCCGGCACTTGCAACCCCCACCCCCCCTCCACCTCCGCCTGCACAGAGCTTTCCTTGCTCGCTGCCAAAGCCGGACTATCGAGGCCTCAGCCGCCTGCTGAGCCCTCTAGGGGGGAGTGGTGTGGGATAACCCCCACAACAGACTGGGACAGGCACAGCGCTCGGCTAGAGCAATTAACAGAACAGTGAAATGTGTGTATTAATGTCAACAGGCAGCCCCGCTTCTTCTGGCTTTTTCCTGCTCACTACTGTGATGTTAATGTGCCATTCATGCATTGTGTTCATGCTGCCTGCCCTTACTGTGTCTATAGACTGATAACAATATGTAGGTGTGCCTTGTAACCTCTTTTGTCCTGCAGCTCCGGAGCAGAGGCGAATTCCGGCCAGTAATCTCCTTATTGTTATGTGTGTCTCTCAAATGCAAATGCCCATACCTACTGCTGTGAATGCCTTTCATGTATTGTCTGTAGTTGGGTATATAAGCTGCATTGCTCTGTAACTCACCCTCTCACTCTGACGACTGCTTCTACTACCGCTGCTGAGAGCCTGAGGACCCGCTCCAGCCTGCTTGTACAAGGGCTGGAGCGAGTTCCTATGATGGCGGTATGATTTAATAAACTTACTTAAAACCCTCAGTTCGCTGCCTATTTTATCATCCGCCACAGTAGCCATCCTCTGTACCTGTCTGGTGTACAGGGATGTCAGGCTCAGCTGTGACTCACCCAGCAAATGACTGGACCATCTAACTACCTGATCCAAGGATTTCCTCTGTTTCAGTTTTATCTGACCAAACCATGACACTTAAGAAAAGGATAAAACAGATTCAATAAAAGCCCAATAAAACATTGTCATTATGGTTTGGTCAATTTGGAAGCGTGCAAGTTTCCTTAAACAATGCAAATGTTGCTGACCCTTTCTGCACACCCTTTCACAGGTCTCTTCAAAGTTTAAATTACTATTGTGGGCCTCAGGCCTCAGGTTATTTCACACCTTAGACAGAGACAATGAATACACATGGGAGAACAGTGGGAGTGGGGGTTGAATGAAGCGAGGTGTTGATGTCCTGCTCTTATTAGGGAGTGCCTTGAATCTTGTGAAGTGTAACTTGATGCAGAGAGAGAGAAGGATGTTTAATGTGACGAGTCATTCTGTTCAGTGCTCATGAGATGTGAGTGTGCAATAAATCATTTGAAATGAATCTGCCTGTGATTTTACACACTCCACACTGGTGACCCAAGACGTATTATGGAACACAAGGCAAGAACCCCGGAGACGGCCCGGTCAGGAAGCTACAGCGAGGCGGCAGCCATCCCACAGACAGCCAGGACTGGAACCTCCAGCCACGCGTGTGTGGTTTCAGTCAAGCTACCGGATTTCTGGCAGCACAACCTGCGCTCTTGGTTCCACCACACCGAGGCCCAGTTCGCCCTCCGGGGAGTAACGGCAGATGACACCAGATTCTACCATGTGGTCGCAGCGCTCGACGCCCGCACAGCTCAACAGGTAGCGAGCCTGCTCGATCAGCCACCAGCCAGCAACAGATACGAGGCGCTCAAGGCTGCACTCATCCAGCGTTACACGCTCTCGGACTGTGAGAGAGTGGAGAGGCTCCTGACGCGGACCGAGCTAGAAGATGGTTCGGCCGTAGACCTGATGGAGAAGATGCTGGCGTTAAGGGGCACGGACGACGAGCACTTTCTGTTTGCCCACCTCTTCCTCCGGAACCTTTCGACAATAGCGAGAGCGGTTCTGGCCAATTCGCCACAGCTGGCCGCGCAAGACTACTGTGCGCGAGCCCAGGAGGCAGACCGGATCATCATCACCACCAAGGCGATCACAGTCAACGCGGCAGCGACGGAGCCCAGCGAGACGACCAGAGGAGGCGAGGAGCCACCGACGGTAGCAGCAGCGGGGGCCAAGGAGTGCCAGAAGGACACGCTCTGTTCCTACCACCGCTGCTTCGGAGAGAACGCACGCAGATGTACGCCACTGTGCCAATTCCAGCGCTCGGGAAAACGCCAAGGCTGGGGATCGGTAGCAGCAGCGACCCTCAGTGAAGAGAACAAGCTGCTCTACCTAACGGACGCACACTCGGGGAGACGTTTCCTCGTGGACACCGGAGCCCAGAAGAGCTTCATCCGGCCGACCTATACTGACCGGCTGGCAGGATCTAGCGGCCCTGGGATGTTGGCAGCAAACGGCTCGGATATTAAGACCTTTGGTGAGAGGACTCTGCTCTTATGTCTACACGGCCGTACATATGAGTGGACTTTTGTCGTAGCAGCACTGAATTACCATATACTGGGGGCTGATTTTCTGTGTGCACATAGTTTACTGGTTGATGTTGCTACTTTTGACTCTGTCCCCTGTATAGCTCGAGTGACCCAGCCAACAGCACAAGCCAACGTCACAGCTACAGTTCCACACACTGCTCACTCAGTTCCCAGCACTCACGGTCCCGACGTTTTCCATGGCCATCGCTAAACACGGGGTGGAGCACTTTATCACCAACACCGGGCCGCCCGTTTTTGCAAGACCTCAGTGCTTGGACGCAGCTAAACTGGCCATAGCGCGCGAGGAGTTCGCCAACCTGGAAAGGTTGGGCATCATCAGGCGCTCGAACGGCCCATGGGCATCCCCGCTACACATGGTCCCTAAGGCTGAGGGATCGTGGCGACCGTGCAGTGATTTCCACAAGGTTGAACAACGCCACGGCGCACGACCACTACCCGATTCCCCACATACAGGATTTTTCCGCTCACCTCGCTGGGGCACGCATTTTTTCCAAAATAGACCTGGTCCGCGGTTACCACCAAGTCCCAGTGCGTGCTGAGGACGTACCCAAAACAGCGGTAATAACTCCGTTCGGTCTATTCGAGTTCCTGCGCATGCCATTCGGGTTAAAAGGAGCGGCACAGACATTCCAGCGCATGATGGATGCAGTGCTGCGCGATTTCCCATTCGTGTTCATCTACTTGGACGATATCCTGGTAGCCAGCGCGTCCAAAGACGAACACGAAACCCACCTCACGACGGTTTTCCGGAGGTTGGAAGAGCACGGGTTAATAATCAACCCGGCAAAATGCCAGTTCGGCGTGACGGAGATTGATTTTTTGGGGCACCGCATCTCTCCAGAAGGAGCGATCCCGCTGCCTGACAAAGTGCGCGCCGTGGCGGATTTTCCCCGGCCTCAGACAGTCAGGGCGCTGCAGGAATTTTTGGGAATGGTGAACTTTTATAACCGTTTCCTTCCCCGCGCGGCGCAGCTCATGCAGCCATTGTACACCACGCGCAAGAAACAGAAACCCGCGGATAGGGTCGAATGGACCCCGGAGCGAGAGCGGGTGTTCTCGGAAGTTAAAGCAGCTCTGGCAAACGCCGCACTGCTGGCACATCCAGACCCGACGGCCCGCATAGCGCTCATCACCAACGCTTCAGACGTGGCCATAGGGGCTGTCGTGGAGCAGCGCGTCGCCGGGGCTTGGCAGCCGCTCGCCTTTTTCAGCAGAACTTTGCGCGACAGTGAACATAAATACAGGGCGTTCGACAGAGAGTTGCTGGCTCTCCACCTGGCCATTCGCCACTTCCAGTTCTGGCTGGAAGGGCGCAGCTTCACCGCGTTCGTAGACCACAAGCCACTAACATTCACTATGGCCAAGGTTTCAGAACTGTGGTTGGGCCGGCAGCAGAGACAGCTGACCGCGATCTCAGAGTTTACTACCGATATTCAGCATGTGTCGGATAAACTGAATGTAGTGGCGGACTGCCTCTCGCTCGCCGTGGTGGCCCCAGTCTGCGTGGGCATAGATTACGCAGCCATGGTTGCGGAGCAGATTAGCGATGCAGATGTGCGCGCGCTCCAATCTGGACCTACAGGGTTAAGGCTGGAGAGCAGGGTGCTGCAAGACGGCATGCCCCCGCTAATCTGTGATGTCTCCACGGGTCGCTCGCATTCCGTGGTTCGGGCCACGTGGCACCGCCGCGTGTTTGAGTCGGTTCACACTCTGGCACACCCAGGAGTGCGCGCGTCCGTCAAAATGGAGAAGTTTGTGTGGCCGAGCCTACGCAAACAGGTTAAAGCGTGGGCTGCAGCCTGCGTGGCGTGCCAACGAGCCAAGGTACACAGACACACGAAGGCTCCCTTGGAGCCGTTTCGTATTCAGGCTAAGAGGTTCGACCATGTTCACGTGGACCTCGTGGGCCCCCTCCCGCCATCACAGGGGTGCACGCACCTCCTGACAATGGTGGACCACACTACGCGCTGGCCAGAAGCGGTTCCACTGGCGGCAACCACATCTGCAGACGTGGCGCACGCTTTTTTAACAGCATGGGTGGCACGCTTTGGAGTCCCGTCGGACATTATGTCTGACAGGGGCCCTCAATTTGTTTCTGAACTCTGGTCTGCGATGGCCCACAGCCTGGGTGTTACAATTCACCGCACAACCGCGTACAACCCACAGGCCAATGGGTTATGCGAGCGTTTTCATAGATCACTGAAAGCAGCACTCAGGGCGTCATTGACGGATGCAAATTGGGTAGACAAGTTAGTGTGGGTTTTATTGGGGTTGCGCTCCACGACGAAAGAGGATCTGGAAGCTTCCCCGGCAGAGCTCGTTTTTGTGCAGCCACTACTGCTGCCCAGGGAATTTCTGCCAGATAATCCCGCGCCCAGCAGCTCCTCTTCTCAGCTTTTGCAGCGTAGCGCAAACACAGGCATGCTGCCGGGACCTGCCCACCACAGTTTTCCGCGTGTTTTTGTGCCTAAAACTTTGAAGAAGGCAGAGTTCGTGTTTGTCATACACGACGCCCACCGCCCTCCATTGCGCCCACCCTATGATGGACCGTTCAGAGTGCTGGAAACAGGGGATAAGCATTTTTTGCTAGACTTGGGGGGTAGGAGGGAAAAATTGGCATAGACAGACTCAAACCCGCTTTCGTTGTGGCAGACGAGCAAGTGCTGTTGGCTAGGGCCCCTCGGCGTGGAAGACCCCCACGGAGAGCTCCCCAGGGAAACGATTCATCAGAGCAGCCACACGGGCAGAGTGAACCCCCCCTCCCCTCTCCACGGCTCACCCGCAGTCAGACACACTTCCAGCAGCCTCCCACCAGCACAGCAGCGCCACGGAGGTGGTAAAACCCAGTTGCAGCAGATATGGGAGGAGGCTGAAGCTGAAACAGCGTGTGGACTGATGTGCTGTTGTTCTATCTAAGTTGCTGAGGGGGGGGGGGCAGTGTGGGCCTCAGGCCTCAGGTTATTTCACACCTTAGACAGAGATAATGAATACACATGGGAGAACAGTGGGAGTGGGGGTTGAATGAAGCAAGGTGTTGATGTCCTGCTGTTATTAGGAAGTGCCTTGAATCTTGTGAAGTGTAACTTGATGCAGAGAGAGAGAAGGATGTTTAATGTGACGAGTCATTCTGTTCAGTGCTCGTGAGATGTGAGTGTGCAATAAATCATTTGAAATGAATCTGCCTGTGATTTTACACACTCCACACTATCAATAATCGTCCCAAGATATTTGTAGGATTGTACACATTCAGTGGTCTGTCCTTTTAGTACAGTGACTTCATGCATGGGAGTTTTCCTCCTAAAGTCAATAATCACATCTTTAGTTTCTGTCGTATTCAGCTGCAGGTAGGAATCCTCACACCAGTGAACAAACTCATCAACTACTGGGCCGTGGCCACTCTCACCGTCCTGAAGGAGACTGACAACAACTGAATCATCAGCATACTTTATAATGTGTCTGTTGTCATGTCTGCTCGAACACGTTTGTGTACAGAATGAAGAGTAGTGGTGACAACACACACCCTTGCGGAGAGCCAGTAGAAGAACACTTTTGGTCAGACAATGTATCATTGACCCTTACTCTCTGTCTCTCTGTCTCTCTGTCTCTCTTGACCTCTGTCTTCTGAAATTAACGTTCAAATGTTTCCATAAATCAGCACCCGAGCCACTTGCTGGTTTCGTCCAAAGACAGGACAGCAGCAGAGCCACCAGGAGTTCTGTTAACAATAACTGTAAAATATTCCACCGCAGAACCACATTTGGACAAACAGCTTTCTCTATAAAGGGCAGCCACATCTGGAACACAATGCCAAATGAAATTAAAATAATAACGGACTTTAAAACATTCACTAAAAATGTTAAAAACTGGCTGAAAAATAAACAAGAATGTACTCATGTATGAATTAATTGTCTGCAAAGTGAGAGTGAATGAAGGGAAGGAATAAATGTGTTTGTTTATAGTGAGTGACGGAGGGAGGAAGGCCTGAAATGGGCAAGTGTGAGTTATGTTATATGTGTTGAATGTGAGTCGGGCTGTTATATTTGTGTATTTATAATATTTATAATATTTATAATTGTGTATTTATGGTTTTTCTGCATTGATGTATGTGGTTATTGTGTATATTTTTTTTTTTTTTTTCCCATCTTTACTTGATTCTTTTTTCTAAAGCCCATCCAGGGACAAGAGTTGCAAATTAGCTAATAGCTATACACTCTATGTGCAACACATCAGATTGATTGTCTTTGATTAATTGTCTATGTTTATTGCACTGTCCCTGTCAAATAAACTAATCTACTACTACTACTACTGTGTCCTGTTGGTTAAAAAATCCAGAATCCAACCCACCAGATTATTACTCAAATCAAATTGTTGCAGGAGCCTTTCAACTAAAATATGAGGTTGGATTGTATTAAAGACGGAAGAAAAGTCCACAAATAAAAGCCTGGCATGTGTCCCATTAAAATCCAGATGTTCAAAAAGCAACAAGTCCCAGAGACCTAATGAAATATCTGTGACATGTGTTATGTCCACAAATCTGGTAATGAAGATGGACGAGTAGGCTGTGTCGGATAGTAATATAATATAATATATTAGTATGGTGGTGCCCTAGGCTGGGAGGGGTGATGCCCAGCCATTCGGGAGGTGGCATCACCTGGAGTACAAAAGCCTGAGGCAGGAGACCTCTGGTCTCCTTGCCACACTCCTGTACTCGCGGTAGGGTCTCCCTTTAGTGTGTTATAGTTCTTAATAATAAACCTTATAAACATCACCTCGCATCCTCATTATTCCGGACACTACATTTGGCGACAAGGAAAATTGGAGATGGAGAGAGCTGCAGCCACATTTCGATCTTTTCTGGAGACTCCGGGAGAGCCGCTGGTCCCTTGGACCAAGTGGTTTGCGGCCTTCCAAAATTATCTGCTCTCGATGGACCTTGGTGACCTGACCAAGTCACGAGCAAGGGCAATCCTTGTCCATAACCTGGGCATGGAGGGCCAGAAGATCCTCAGTACCTTAGGAGAAGGTGACACATTCGGCGACTTGGTGAGGCTCATGGCTACCTATTTTCGAGCTCCTGAAAATATCATCATGCGGCGCATCCAGTTCCATCAACGGCGCCAACGGTCGGCTGAATCGGTCCAACAATTTGTGGCAGGCCTCCGGCAGTTGGCAGGTGAGTGCAGGTTTGGGCCCTTGGAAGACGAGATGGTCCGTGATCAATTGGCTGAGCACGTGGCCTACCCCTCGGCGAAGGTCCCCCTGCTGACTCACGCTGGTGAGCTAACTTTGCTAGCAGCCATGGAGCTAGCACAGCAGCACAAGGCAGTGGAGTGGCTGATGAAGTACGTTGGCCACGAGGAAGCCCCTCAGAAGAGCGGAGCACACGGGACGACCCTGGCTTTGGATTTGGAAGAGGGCAGCGACGACGAGTATGCGGCCATCGTCAAGATACAGTCCACCCTGGGGACACCATGATGCTATGGCTGCGGATCCGCTAAGCACCGTTATCGAGCCAGGGAGTGCACGGCAAGGGGCAAGCGTTGTGGACGGTGCGGCCTGCTCCATCACTTCACCAGAGTTTGCCACAATTTCGTCAAGGAGGATCGGGAACCAGCGAAGGTAACACCAAAGAAGAAGGCCCCTACAGTGGTTCGCACAGTCTTGCCTGACACTGATGGACTCATAGTTTGTAATATTGTGTTGGACGGGACAACGGTACCGCTGTTGGTGGACACGGGGTCAGTGGTCTCCATCTTGAACTTGGCGACAGTCAGTCGGTGTTTTCCCCACTATAGAATTAGCGGAAATAACATCACCCGTTACAGTTATGGTAGCCACCCGATGGATGTCGTGGGCTCGGTTTGGCTGTCGGTGAGATACAAAGGTGCCTTTATCTGCGCTGAGTTCTTGGTGTTGCTGGACGGTAATAACCTGATGGGGTGTGACATTTTTTTACCGGCTTGGTTTCGCCATTACCTGTGGTGAGGTGGAGGAATGGGCAGGTGGTGGTTTGTGGGACCGACCGTTCTACGTGGGAAGTGGCGATGAAGTATGGGACTTAGGGTGGCCCATTCCGAGTGAAGAGGGACGCCGCCGGCACCTTAGTACATCGACTAGGCAGGGGTCCCGTGCCAATGTTTGCGGTCCAGCAGAGGAAGGACCTGAACGGCATGGTTTGATCCCTTTGTTGCATCTAAAATGCTTTCACCCCCAGTTCTTTTATACGAAGGCCAAATAACCAGACTGAGAGTGTCACAACTCGCCTTCCCCAGTCATCTGCCTCAGCTGCGCGCACACCTGCGCCTCGTCAATCACCAGCTATTTAGCCCGCTCGGCCCAGAGCTTCGGTCTGGAGCTGTCTGTTCACCAACGCTCTCAATCCCTCTGCAGGATAGTCTCTCCCCGACCTGCGTCATTCTCCTATCAGCAAGTAAGCTGCATTGTTTGCTCACCTGTCCCTCAGTCTCTCCCCTGTGCACAGGGGGATCCTCCCGGTGGCGGATTCCTCCCATCCTCGTCACATCCTCATCCTTCTCGTCCTCCCATCGCCGAGCGCGCAGCAGGGCGCTGTCTCTCAGGCAGGAGCTTCCTTTGCAAATGCCAGCCACCATAACACCTGCAAGTAAGCAACGCTCTGTATATTAACCCTGCATGGTGAAGGTTTGCTCATATCCCTGTCTCTGCTCTGTCCATAGGGTTGCCTGGCTGCACGGCGTGTCATTCTGCCCCTGGTGCTCCTCGTTCACCCACAGACCATTTGCATTCCACACACATGCATCCATACACCTCTTGTTGTTGAATAAAGCCTTTGAATCTTACCTGAGCCTGTGTGCGTGTTCCCTGGGCCCATGATTATGTCAGTACGGCTCCAGCCGGGCGGCCAAGCGGACAGCAGGCTCGCACGCCGACTTTCCACCCTCTAGGTTCGGGTGGATTTAATCGCTCATCAACAACAAGTCATTCTTAATCAGTTAACCAGCATCACTCACCGTTTGGATTGCCTGGATCCTCAGCAGGCGTATCCTCAGGCTCATCCTAGTGGGCCAGCTCCCACCGCTCCCTTAGTTAGCCAGCCTAGCTCGGGACCACCAACCCTGCTCACACCTATCCCCACACCCGCACGCTTTAACAGGAAGCTCGGTGAAGCACGCAGGTTCCTTCTGCAGTGTGAGTCGGTATTCCAGCGCATCCCCGGGGACTTTCCCTCTGACCACAGCCGGGTTGGGTACATTGCTAATCTCCTGGAGGGACAAGCGTTAGCTTGGGCTTACGCCGTCATGGCGAAGCCCAGCTACACGAACCTGTCCTATACCCAATTCATGCGAGAATTCTTTGAAGTGTTTGACCACTCGGATCGCGACAGCGTGCTAGCCGACCGGCTTCTTAACTTTCGCCAGGGTAGCCAGTAGGCCGCCGATTATGCTGTTGACTTCCGGGTGGCAGCGGAGGAGGTTGGCTGGGGTGAGGCTTCTCTCTGCAGCATCTTCCTCCACAGCCTAAGCTCTAGTCTGCGGGATGAGTTGGCCAGCCGGGATGGTTATCTGATTTAATCTCCCTAGCAATTAGTTTGGATAACAGGCTGCGAGAGCGGGCCGCCGAGCGGAAGTCCTACAGCCACTCACACGGAGCCTCTGCCCGTGCCTCTCAGTCTCGGCCCCTGGCGTTACCCGCTCTGAAGTCCGCTGAAGATTCTGAGGCAATGCTGGTCGGGCGAACCAAGCTTCCCCTAGCGGAGAAACAGCGCCGCAGGGAGCTGGGCCTCTGCATGTATTACGGAGGCGACCAGCACTCCGTAGAGCGTTGCCCGATCAAGCCAAATGGGGGGGTCCGCAAGTCACTGTAGGGGGCCTCGTGGACGCTGCCCAGCCTAATCCCCTCTCAAAATGTTCACTGTCCATTAGGTTCTGTCACAATTCCATCGGGCACCTCACTCACACACTGGTGGACTCGGGGGCAGAACAAAACTTTATTTCCAAGAGCCTGGCAACCCGCTTGGGCATTCCATGTCAAGCACTACCAGCTCCCCTCAACCTCGTCACTCTCTCTTGTTCCCCCTTGGAAAAAGTGACTCATCGCACCAAGCCGGTGCCTGTAATCATCTCTGGCAACCATCGAGAGGATTTCAGCCTATTCGTCTTGTCCACCTCGGCTTCCCCTGTCATCTTGGGCTACCCGTGGCTGCGCCTCCACAACCCCGTGCTTGATTGGCAGTCCGGCAGCGTCCGCTCGTGGAGCTCGTTCTGCATGGGCACCTGTCTCCAGTCTGCGGCCTGTGCCCCATCTTCTCCTCCTCCTGCTCCTGACTCATCCCCGCCAGACTTCACCCTGGTGCCTCCGGAGTTCCATGATCTGGGGCTCGTTTTTAGTAAGTCCAAAATGATGTCTCTTCCCCCCCACCGCACGTATGATTGTGCCATAAACCTTCGCCCGGGGGCGCAGTTATCATCTGGTCGCCTCTACAGCCCGTCTGCCCCGGAGCGGGAGACCATGGACAAATACATCAGAGAGTCGCTCAGCACTGGCATCATCCGCCCCTCCTCGTCCCCACTCGGAGTTGGGGTTTTTTTCGTCTCCAAGAAGGATGGATCCCTGCGGCCGTGCATCGACTTCCGGGCCCTCAATGACATCACGGTGAAGGACAGATACACCCTCCCCCTCATGAACACTGCCTTCCACTCCCTCCAGGGGGCCACCTGGTTCACCAAGCTGGACCTCCGCAGCACGTACCATCTCGTTCGGATCCAGGAGGGCGATGAGTGGAAGACGGCGTTTCGGACGCCCAGCGGCCATTTCAAATACCTGGTCATGCTGTTTGGGCTCACCAACGCTCCTGCCGTCTTCCAACGACCATCAATGACGTCCTGCGAGACTTCCTGGGGGTCTTCCTATTCGTATACTTGGATGACATCCTGATCTTCTCCAGGTCTCGGGAGGAGCATCAGGCCAACGTGAGGTGGGTTCTGCAGCGGCTTCTGGAAAACAGACTGTACATTAAGGCAGAGAAGTGCAAATTTTTCGCCAAGAAGACCTCTTTCCTGGGTTTCATCATCTCCCATCATCTCCCATCTCCGGGCAGCACGGTGGTGCAGTGGTTAGCACTGTTGCCTTACAGCTAGAAGGTCCCTGGTTCAAATCCCCAGGCTGGCAGGGGTTGGAACCTTTCTGTATGGAGTTTGCATGTTCTCCCTGTGCTGCGTGGGTTTACTCCGGGGGCTCCGGTTTCCTCCCACAATCCAAAGACTTGCATGTTAGGTTAATTGGTTGTTCAAAATTGTCCCTAGATATTTGTTTCCTATAGGCCCTTAGAATAGAGGGTTAGTATTAGTGAAAGCGCTTTGAGTGGTCTTTGTGACTAGAAAAGCGCTATATAAGTGCAGGTTAGTTAGTTAGTTAGTTAGTTAAGGAAATACACTTGTGAGAGGCAGTGGTGGGATGTGACAAAAATGCTTCGTTTCCCTGACCAGTGAGCACCCCACGATCCACTCTGTACATGATAAAGTACATTTTCAATCCAGGGATTTATGGTGGAACAGAAACAGCACGAAAACACTGTTCCAACACTTTTTTTTTTTTTTTTGAAAATCCACAGAATAGGTGTTTGGGTCTATTCTGATGCTTTAGAAAATTATATGAATCACTTTATAAATCACTGGTTTGAAAATGCACTTGAATATGTTAAGATTTTGGATCCTGGGGTCCACTTGACCTGTATCCACAATATAAACACTGAGGGAGGCTAACCCCTGGCATGTGGAAACAGATTCTAGGAAGAAATTACACACAACTTAATGCACAGCACCAAAGTGCAATACATACACAAACCAGGACTTTAACCAGGTTTAACATATTTCATCGTTTTGCTCTCACAAGCGAATACTTAGGACAAAGCAAGCGCGAATCAGCACAGTTGGCTACTAGCTAACTAGCTACTAGCTAACACTCCTTAGCCAGCACAGGACAGCGCTGTATCGCTCAAAAAAAGTGAGCTTACCACCAACAGGATAAATAAGCGAACAGATGCACGATATTACAAATCACTCACCATCGATGGTTCTCTCACGTTCGTCTTCAGTTTGTCCGTAATCCGGTTCTATGCTGGGCTGCATCTGTATCGGTACGGGTCGCTCCTCTCACTGTGGATCTGCCACCAAGCACAGAAAACTCTGCACCTCTTCGTTGGACCACGGTGTAGATTTCCGCAAAACCTACAACGCCATCTGTATTAATATCGTATTTATTCAGTGACCGAGTTAGTCCGTGAAATATTGCAAATGGCGGTCGTGTAGATTCCACAGAAGACGGACGCTTTTGTGACGTTACAGCCTTACCAATCAGTGGCTCGCAGTCTGTTGACGTCACATCTCGGCTCGACTCAGCACGGTTGTACCCTGGCCTCGAATAGGTACGAAAATAGGACCTGTTAACCGGTGCTGGGTATAATGGAAAAGGCTACAAAAGCGAGCCGAGGCGTACCGTGTAGGGCCAAGTGGGGCTAGTGGAAAAGGGGCTTTATTGACAAAGAGGCAGACAGTTCCAAAAATAAAGACTTACAAAAATGCTATATGGTACACTAAATTGCTCAGATGACGAGCGTGCAGCGGGCAGACCACAGTGTACCGTGGCCACAAGACAAATAATACAAAATAGGCAGACTTACTAAAAGGATGACAGGGTTCACTTCTAGAATGCATGATACGTGCAGAGGGCAGACCACAGTGAATGGTGGCCACACATTCCTCACAGACAATTCAATGGTCCAGCAATGCTTGACTGGCAAAAAGTAGCTTAAGTACAAGCATTGCTGGCACAACAGATTGGGTGCACCTGGGTGCGGCACGGGAAAAGCAATTACCGGAGTGGAACCAGCTGGCTGTCAAGAGAGAGGGGGCGTGGTCAGGCCAGCAGGTGTCAGGAAACGCCCACATGAATGTAGGTCAAGGGAGGCTGCCTAACAGCTGCTGACCAGAACAGCAGCTACAGGTACAGGAAAAAGAACGAGAGACAACGAAACTGCAAGAACTCAAAAGATAATATAATACACAAATAACCCAATAACCTTAGCCAGAGAGAATGGTCAGAACCGAGCCTAAAGGACAAAACCGGCTTGGTTCGTGACACTGGTGTTTGAATTTTAAACTATTTTCTTATCAGCCAACAGTCTGATCATTTTTTTCCACCTTTTTCAGTTTCTTGAACTGACAATCGGACAACGGAATGTTCCCTTTTGAAAGATTCAGAGCGATCTCACACAATGTCTGAATAAAGTCCGGAGAGCTTTGAATGAGAATGTCCCTGTGCTTTTTGGGCCAGGCGTGGTACAGCGCCATGAGTAAGATTGCGTTCCTCTTCATACGCGCAGACATGATAAACTAGGTGGATGTTTTGGGCACATAGATGGTCAACTTCTCGTGAGGAAGTATACCCACCCTCAGCCTTTATTGTTCTGGACAGGAGCATGTGAGGTCTACTATTAAACAGCTGTGGGGATCTCTGGTGGCGTCTTCAAAACTCTCTAGGAAGAAGGCCTTTTGTGATGGAAAGATTTGACGAGCTAATATATCTATTTGTAGTTTATCTCATGGGTTTTTAAACATCACAAGATAATTGCTGTTCAGACTAATGGTGTGACTGTATTTACCCTGGTGGAACACATTTTGAGTCAACATCATGATGCTCATGTTTCTACGATGCTGATACTGAGTAAAACTTCTTACTACTTCAGGATGGTCGGAGGCTTGAAAAAAAACATCATCCAGAATAATTAAGTGTTTCTGACTGGGAGGGAACAGATTTTCATCTTCAAAAGAAACAGGGAGTCCTCCAACAAAGTTTATCCTTTTATTCATCTTCTGCATTTCGCTGTACATAGGTTGATGACACGTATAAATCCAAACAATGTTTTCGGGTACAACGTTTACAATATGTTCACAGGCTTCCCAGTATCTTTGAAACAAAATAAGTCTTGCTGCAACTGCTTGGTCCTACCACCAAACATGAAAATGGAAAGGTGAACCTAGGGTCAAAATCAATCTCCTCCATTTGGGTAAGATGTGACTTTTTTTCCCCTCAAAAAGTATCTAATAACCAAAAGGCAGAGTGGTCCCATCCCTAAAGAGACATCTTTTATCATACACAACTCTGAACTTTTTCTGAAATGACAAGTTTCTCAATACAAATCCCCTTTTATCACGTCCTATGCTGTATTGCAGCGTCTCAATCACTCTCTCTTCTGAATTTGTCAAATAATCCTCCACCAAATCTCTGACACCGTCAAAACTGACACGCTCACAACATGATCGTGTTTGTGTGATACCTTTGATCTTCATGACGCAGGGATGAGAATGGGGTTTGGGAAAAAAAGAGGAAACTAAGCTGGGGGTCAGAATCAGAATCAGAATGAGAATCAGAATCAGCTTTATTGCCAAGTATATTTACAAGTAAACATACGAGGAATTTGACTTGACATTGGACGCGCACGTTAGGCGCATCCAATGACGCGGCGCCATGCAAGGCGCCTGTCATACAGTGGAGGTAAAGAGGGGAAGGGAGGGGGAGGAAAACACAATAGGAGAGAGAAAAAAACATAGTTAATCAGAATAACGCTCGTATAAGCTCATATAAAGCTCAATGAGCCAAATTTTGACTACACAGAAGAAAAACCCTCTATGCACAATTAGCAGACAATATAGATCACACAAACAAGAGTTGAGAGAGGCAGTGTATATATGAGTCAGTATATATGTGTCAGTTCGTGTAATATTGTGTGCATTTGTGTAATGTAGGTGTGTGTTATGACTCGCCGCTCATCAGCGGCGCCAGCCGCGCGCACACCTGCTCCTCGTCAGCGGCGAGGTATTTAATCCACTCTGCCCTGGGCTTCGGCCTGAAGCCGTCTCTCTACTTCGGCCCCTTTGCTACTACGGATCTCAAACCGACTAGCGAAGATATCCTGGGTAAGCTCCCCTTACCTCTCTCCTCTAGCTTTTCCCTGTGCACAGGTGGACATTCCCGGCGGCGGACTTCATCACCTCGCCGTTGGCTCTACACTGCTGCCACAGGTACCGCAGGTCGCTGTCTCCCGGGCTCTGCCCTTGTCAACGCCAGCCACCTGTCACAACCAAGTAAGCCAGCTACCATCATTATTCCCTGTATTGGTGTGGTGCCCGTTACCCTTCTCCCTCTGCTCTCTCCCACAGGGTTGTCCGGCTGTACGGCTTCCTGCCCCCGTGCCTGACGCAGACGCCACCACCAATACATTCTTATTCCACAGACACGCAGCCATACACTCCCTTGTTGCTAATAAAGCTGTTAAATCTATCCTGAGCCTGCGTGTGTGTCTCCTGGGCCGTGCATTATGTCAGTACGGCTTCAGCAGAGCGGCTCGGCAGACAGCGGGCTCGCACGCCGTCTTTCCACCCTCGAGGCTCGGGTGGATTTAATAGCTCATCAGCAACAGGTAATACTGAATCAATTAATCCTCATTACTAACCGATTAGACCGCTTGGACCCCCAGCAGCCGTTCCCCTCGGCTCGTCCGGGTGGCGTGGCTCCTGCGGCTCCGGTGGCCGTCCAGCCTGCTCCGGGTGCGCCAACACGGCTCACACCAATCCCCACTCCTGCTCGCTTCAGCGGTAAGCTGGGTGGAGCTCGGGGTTTTATTATGCAGTGTGAGTCCGTGTTTCTTCGCGTTCCCGGAGATTTTCCCTCAGACCATAGCAGGATTGGCTATATAGGTAATCTCCTTGAGGGTCGTGCGCTTACCTGGGCTTACGCCATTATGGTGAAGCCCAGCTACGCCACCCTCACCTATGGCCAGTTCGTGTGACAATTTCTGGAAGTGTTCGATCATTTGCGTTTGGACAGTGTCCAGGTCGACTGTCTTCTCGGACTCCAACAGGGGAGCCGATCGGCGGCCGACTACGCGATCGACTTCCGGGTTACCGCGGAGGAAGTTGGCTGGGAAGAGCGTGCGCTCTGCGGCATCTTCCGCCGCAGTCTAAATTCCGGTCTGAGGGATGAGTTGGCTGGACGGGATACCCCGGAGACGCTGGCGGAGCTGATTTCTCTCACCATCAGTTTGGATAACAGGCTGCGCGAGCGCGCCTCCGAGCGGAAGCAGTCTTCTCGCTCGCGGGGCGCCTCTGCACATCTGCCCCAAGCTCGCCCCCTGGCGTTGCCGCCACCGGAGGTCTCCGAGGAGTCGGAACCAATGGTGACGGGCCGGACAAAGCTCCCCCTGGCGGAGAAACAGCGCCGTCGTGACCTGGGCCTCTGCATGTATTGCGGAGGTAGCCAGCACACGGTGGAGCGTTGTCCGGAGAAGCCAAACGAGGTGGTCCGCGAGTCACTGTAGGGGGCCTCGCGGACGCTAATCGGTTAAGTCCCCTCACACATTTGACGCTGCCCATCCGCTTCTGTCACAACCTCACTGGGCACCTCACACATGCACTGGTGGATTCAGGCGCGGAGGGTAGCTTTATTTCACAAAGCCTGGCAACCCGACTGGGCATCCACTGTCACCTCCTCGATACTCCTCTCGCCCTAGTTAATCTCTCCCGAGTTTCCCTGGGAAAAGTAACTCACCAAACATCCCCTGTCCCGGTGATCATCTCTGGAAACCATCGGGAGGATATCTCCTTTTACGTCCTGCCCACCTCAGTAACACCTGTCATCCTCGGTTATCCCTGGCTCCGCCTCCACAACCCCGCCTTGGACTGGAAGACTGGGAAGGTTTCTGCGTGGAGCACTTTCTGCATGGGTCCTCGCCTCCCACAGCTCAGGACACTGCGCCCCCGGATCTCACCCTAGTGCCCTCAGAATTCCACGACCTGGGTTCCGTTTTCAGTAAGTCCAAGGCGATGTCTCTGCCTCCTCACTGGCCCTACGACTGCGCCATTAACATCCGCCAGGGGGCGCCCTTACCCTCAGGACGCCTCTACAGTCTGTCAGCGCCGGAGAAGGAGGCAATGAACAGCTACCTGAAGGAGTCGCTCAGTGCTGGGATCATCCGACTGTCCTCCTCTCCTGTTAGTGCAGGGTTCTTCTTCGTTGGAAAGAAGGACGGATCTCTTCGTCCTTGTATCGACTATCGAGCTCTCAACGATATCACGGAGAAGGACCGGTACACCCTGCCCCTTATGGACACTGCCTTCCACTCCCTCCAGGGGGCAACCTGGTTTACTAAGCTGGATCTCCGCAGCACTTACCACCTCGTCCGGATCCGGGAGGGAGATGAGTGGAAAACCGCCTTCCGAACCCCAAACGGGCATTTTGAATACCTCGTGATGCCGTTTGGGTTGACCAACGCTCCAGCCGTCTTTCAGCGCCTCATCAATGACGTCCTCCAGGACTTCATCGGCCTGTTCGTATTCGTCTACCTGGACAACATTCTCATCTTCTCCAGGTCCAGGGATGAACACCGGGTCCACGTGAGGCAGGTCCTGCAGAGACTGCTGGAGAACCGTCTGTACGTCAAGGCGGAAAAATGTGAATTCTACGCCAAGACAACTTCCTTCCTGGGGTTGGTCATCTCCCATGACCAGGTGCTTCCGGACCCAGTGAAGATCAAAGCAGTGGTGGATTGGCCCACACCAACTTCTCGAAAGCAAGTTCAGCAATTCATCGGGTTCGCCAATTTCTACCGCCGCTTTGTCCCGAACTTTGGAGCCATCGTCGGGCCCCTGACCCGCCTCACCTCTCCTAAGACCCCGTTCCGGTGGACTGAAGAGGCCGCTTTGGCCTTCCAGGCGCTGAAGACGGAGTTTTCCTCCTCCCGGGTCCTTAGCCAGGTCGATCCTGCGCTGCAGTGCATTGTGGAGGTGGACGCTTCGGACACGGGGGTAGGGGCAGTGTTGTCCCAGCGGTCCCCAGCCAATGGAGTCAAGTGACCCTGCGCCTTCTTCTCTCGGCGCCTGTCCCCGGCGGAACGAAATTACGACGTGGGGGACAGAGAGCTTCTTGCCATCAAGCTTGCCCTCCAAGAATGGCGTCACTGGCTGGAGGGGGCAGCCTTGCCTTTTGTGGTCCTCACTGACCACAAGAACCTGGAGTACCTGAGATCTGCCAAGCGTCTGAACGCCCGCCAGGCGCGTTGGTCCCTGTTCTTTGCAAGGTTTAAGTTCAGCATCACATATAGGCCTGGCTCCAAGAACGGCCTGCCCGACGCCCTCTCCAGGCAATTTGCCCCGGAGGTCGCAGAAGATGTTGCTCACATCATCTTGCCCAGGTGGTGCGTCGTGGGGGCTGTTACATGGGACATAGAAGACAAGATCCGGAGGGCGCAGGAGTCGGAACCGGACCCTGGCGGCGGACCGGAGGGGAGGCTCCTCGTGCCATCTGCCATCCGGGGGGACGTCATACACTGGCTCCATACCTCCAAGCTCACTTGCCATCCTGGAGCTTCGCGGATGATTGACCTTCTCCAGCGATCCTTTTGGTGGCCAGGCCTGCGGAAGGATGCCGCCCGTTACGCCCGGGCCTGCCCCGTCTGTGCTGCCAATAAGTCAGGTAACGCTCCCCCTGTGGGCCTGCTCCAGCCCCTGCCCGTCCCTGGCAGGCCCTGGTCACACATCGTTCTGGACTTCGTCACCGGACTCCCTGTCTCCAACAACTTTGACACAGTTCTGACCATTGTAGACCGTTTTTCCAAGGCCATCCACTTCGTGCCCCTACGTGGACTTCCCTCAGCCTTGGAGACGGCGGACCTCCTCATCCAGCACGTGGTCAGGCTGCATGGAATCCCGGTCGACGTGGTTTCCGACCGCGGCCCCCAGTTTTCTTCGGACGTCTGGAGGTCATTTTGCAACACCCTGGGAGCCAAGGTAAGCCTCTCCTCCGGCCATCACCCCCAGTCTAACGGGCAGTGTGAGCGGACTAACCAGGAGCTGGAGGCTACGCTCCGCTGCGTCACGTCATCCAAACCCACGTCCTGGAGTTCTCACCTCGCCTGGGTGGAGTACGCCCACAACACCTCTCGCTCTACGGCCATCGGGATGTCGCCCTTTAAAGCATCCTTGGGCTATGATCCACCCCTGTTCCCCGCGCAGGAGGGTGAGTTGGCTGTTCCCTCTGTCCAGGCACATCTGAGGCGGTGCCGTTCCCTTTGGTCCACGGCGCGTAATGCGCTTTTACGCACGGCGGAGCGCAATAAGTCTACGGCGGACTGACATAGGAGACCTGCACCTGCCTACCAGGTGGGACAGCAAGTTTGGGTATCCACACAGGACGTAAACCTAAAGGGTGAGAGGAGAAAGCTGGCCCAACGGTTCATCGGCCCTTATCCCATAACCAGAATCATTAACCCGGTGGCTGTGCGTGTGGCTATTCTCTCCTCCCTCCGCATCCATCCCACCTTCCACGTCTCCAAAATCAAACCGGTGGTCTCTGACCCCCTCTGCCCTCCACCTGCAGCGCACCCCGCTCCCCGGATGATTGGTGGCCATCTGGCCTGGACCGTCGCTGACATCTTGGATGCCCGACGCCGGGGTCGCGGATTGCAGTACCTGGTGGATTGGAAGGGCTATGGACCTGAGTGGAGACAGTGGGTGCCTTCCTCGCTGGTGTTGGACCGGTCACTCATTTCTGAGTTTCATCGAGCGCACCCGGAAAAACCATCGCCAGGAGGCGCTGCTAGAGGGGGGAGTACTGTTATGACTCGCCGCTCATCAGCGGCGCCAGCCGCGCGCACACCTGCTCCTCGTCAGCGGCGAGGTATTTAATCCACTCTGCCCTGGGCTTCGGCCTGAAGCCGTCTCTCTACTTCGGCCCCTTTGCTACTACGGATCTCAAACCGACTAGCAAAGATATCCTGGGTAAGCTCCCCTTACCTCTCTCCTCTAGCTTTTCCCTGTGCACAGGTGGACATTCCCGGCGGCGGACTTCATCACCTCGCCGTTGGCTCTACGCTGCTGCCACAGGTACCGCAGGTCGCTGTCTCTCGGGCTCCGCCCTTGTCGACGCCAGCCACCTGTCACAACCAAGTAAGCCAGCTACCATCATTATTCCCTGTATTGGTGTGGTGCCCGTTACCCTTCTCCCTCTGCTCTCTCTCACAGGGTTGTCCGGCTGTACGGCCTCCTGCCCCCGTGCCTGACGCAGACGCCACCACCAATACATTCTTATTCCACAGACACGCAGCCATACACTCCCTTGTTGCTAATAAAGCTGTTAAATCTATCCTGAGCCTGCGTGTGTGTCTCCTGGGCCGTGCATTATGTCAGTGTGACAGTTGCTAGTGAACAGCAGAGGGCGCCTCCAGGCAGTAGATAGATGTTAAAGTCATGTGACTTATAAACAAGTCCGGAGTCTGTCTCTTCGCTTGCAAAGGAAGGCACATGGACTGTCCCTGAGAAGGTCATCCGCTGAAAACAGCAGCTGTCTGTCTATTGTTTGGGTTAAGAGCCGCTCCTACCACTTATCTTCATCAGGAGGAATGTCTTGGGACGCAGGCCCCCAAGACCACACGTGATGCTGCTGCATCACATGTGTAAATTTATGATATCTGAATGGTATGTTGATGTAATAATACTAAATTATATTTTACTACTATTTAATATGTTTAGAACTGACACAGAATTACATTTGCATAGTTCTAGAACAGACAAAATAATTTAACCAAGTAAAATAAATTATAAATATTAACAAAATTCCATCACCAAGTCCATCACCCATTTATTAAAATATACTGACATTCTGCAAACATTCTGATTTATTAATGTGTGCATTTGTTAGTGTTACTAGGAATATAAAAAAAGTTGCATATTAGTATATTTTAATATTTGAAAGATATCTAAGAAAGTAAGTAAAACCTAAAAGATGTTTAATATTTTTATGCAATGACCATAAAGAAATTATGTTTACTAATAAAAGCAAAGATATCTTAGGAAAGGCAACCCATCACCACCCATGACAAAAAAAACTTACACATACATTATGTAACTCCTCCTAGTGAAACAAAAAATGATAAATTATATTCAAAATTCTTAGATTGCATTTTAAATTGTGAGAAAATATGTAATAACATAACAATCGATAATCAGCATTCAAATGCAATTAGTGTTTCAAAACAGGCATGACATCACAACTTATACATGTTATTTCATAACAAATTCATTACGCGAAAATTCTCAAGTACATTACTTATAACGAGAAAAAATCTTACCTCGGAATGTGTCTTCCTATCACTAATTACTGTAATCGGGGCCGATTGTGATGAACTTTGATTGACTGGCATCTGAATTTGACCGTGTCCATCGATCGTTTTGAATGTAGCACAAGCGAGTAGTTCAATCTCCTTGTAGCCACAATTTTGAGATGTTTGTTTTGAACAGTGTTCAATTAAGGCAACACAACCACGAGATCCATAACTCAAGAAATCGTTGCAATAAACACACTGGGCTTTCCCTGGTACTTCGCATTTCGCTATGAAGTCGGCCATTTTTTCAACCACAACTTTGGTATTTTTACCAATCTTTACAGTCATTGACACAGTTTTTTCGAGCCATTCCCAACGAAACTTGTTCCTTATCCCTTTGTCAATTTCTAAAATTCTTGCTTTGTTGTCTTTCGTGAGTTTTAGGTTCACCATTTTCACAAAATTGGGAAAACTCGGTTGATTGAACTGTCCGCCATTTGCATTTCGCTCCGCGTGTTGGATATGACAAAGGAAATCTAACAAAAACGCCGATTGGTTGCTTCAATAAGTATCAGCCAATCAGTGGCCTTGTTACATTACATTGCTGATCTTGCTGGGTAGCGCGTTCTGCGCTGTGGATTTTAGCAGCTGATCGAAAATACGACTCACCGCTCATAACACCCCCCCCCCCTAAAATTTTCTCCTCGAATTTAGACGATTCACGAGAATGCCCCTAGACATGATCAAATCCGAGGAATTCCGCGGATCCGCGGAGGATTCTCATCCCTGATGACGACCTTCTTTTTGTTCCTTGTTTGGTAGGCATAACTCTTGGGACCTGTGGATACAAATTCCTGAATGGTATCACCGTCAAACTCATCCGTCAAATCCCGCAGATAATTACCCAACTCCAGAGGCATCTTACCATTCTTTACCACATAAACTATCTGTGTTGATGTAAAGAACCCTCTCTCGCAGCTTCTCCAGATAACCGTACAGCTTCAGATGCGCGTGGGCTGTGGTAAAGGCAGCTATAAAGATGTTATTCACATAATGATTGGACCCAGGGGACAGAAGACAGACTCGAGTTGCACAATTAACCTTTTATTCACCCAAGTGGGATGTGTGAATGTGTGTATGTGTGGTAGGGTGATGTGTGGAGCTGGTGCTGGAGCTGAGCAGGTCTCGCTGCTGACTGGCAACCCTAGAGAGACAAAGGCAGAGGGATTAGTACTGCTCCGCAGCGGGGGATGTAATAAAGACTGCTGCTTACTTGCAGATGGTGATGCTGCGTCTCTGCTTGTCCAGCGAGCGACTGCCAGGAGGGGAGCGTGCTGCTCGGCGTCGTGAGGTGGGGGAGAGATTCCTGTGCCGGGGAGTAGCTGAGCCGCCGCTGGGGAGAGATAATCCGCCGCCTGGAGGATCCACCTGTGCACAGGGGAGAATATCTTGGCAAGGTAAGGGCGTTGAATGCTTACGTGGCAAGGCATGAAGAGCTTGGTCAGGCGTAGAGTCAGACTGTGACTGTGAATGCGGGACGTGCCTCCGTGACGATGACAGACAGCTCCGTGCTGAGTTGCTGGCAGGTCTGGCTCTTATAGTCCGTAGGGAATTGGAGACAAGTGCACACACAGCTGGGACTGATGATGGCCCCGCGGCCGCCATGACAGGACTCCCCCCTCTAGAGATGCCTCCTGGCACCTATCCCATCCTACCTGGATGTGCCCGGTGGAAGTCGCGGATAAGCTGCTTGTCGAGAACCAACGCTGGGCGTATCCAGGACCTGTGCTTGGGGCTGAATCCTTCCCAATCCACCAGGTATTGCAAGCCCCGACCTCGCCGGCGGAGGTCGGGGCTCTGTCCAAGATGGCAGTAACCCCCATGCCGGGTGGCCGCTGATCATCCTAGGAGGGGGAGGGCGCCGCAGGGGGCGGGCAGAGGGGGTCGGTGATGACGGGCTTCACCTGGGAAACATGAAAGGTGGGACAGATGCGCATGGAAGGGGGGAGAGCTAGGCGCACAGACACAGGGTTAATTAAGCGGACAATGGGGAAAGGCCCAAAGAAACACTTAGTCAGCTTGCGTTTCTCAGCTGGTACATTAATGTTACGTGTGGAGAGCCAAACCTGCTGACCCACCTTATACTCGGGTGCCGGTCTCCTGTGGCGGTTGGCTATCCTAATATTGCGCTCCGTGGTCCGGAGGAGAGCCTTGTGGGTGATGGTCCAGAGCCAGCGGCAGCGCCTGACATGGGCTTGGACAGAAGGCACTGCCACCTCCTTCTCATCCTCCGGGAACAGCGGTGGATCATGCCCCAACGACGCCCTGAAGGGGGACATCCCAGTCGCCAAGGACACCGTGAAGTTGTGGGCGTATTTGATCCATGGCTTGAAGCTGCTCCAAGAAGAGGAGCTGGACGTGACGGCACAGTGAAGGGCGGCCTCCAGCTCCTGATTTGCCCGTTCACACTGCCTGTTGCTTTGGGGATGGTAACCCGATGACAGGGTCGCCGTTGACCCCAACGCCTGGCAGAACGCCCTCCAAACCTGGGACACAAACTGGGGGCCCCGATCCGAGATGATGTCCGTGGGGATTCCATGGAGATGGACCACGTGCTGCACCAGCACGTCCGCCGTCTCTCGCGCTGTGGGCAACCCCCGGAGGGGCACGAAGTGGGCCGCCTTGGAGAAGCGATCGATGATCGTCAGGACCGTGGTGAACTGATTAGATGGGGGAAGGCCTATCACGAAGTCCAGGGCGACGTGGGACCAAGGGCGACCCGGAACCGGTAGGGGGTGGAGCAGTCTGGCCAGAGCGGAAGAGGAAGACTTCCCAGTGGCGCACTGAGCACTGGCCCAGATGTAGTTGTTAATGTCTCTCTGCAGCCCCGGCCACCAGAACGCCCTTTGGAGAAGCGCCACAGTGCGAGACACCCCAGGAGGACATGCTAATTTCGAGGCATGGGCCCAATGAATGACTTCGCCCTGGACTGACGTAGGAACGAACAGTCGCCCCGGGGGGCCGCCTCCCGGATCGGGCTCTGCCTTCTGCGCCTTCATCACCTTATCCCGGATCTCCCACACGAGGGCGTCCACAACGCAGGACGGAGGGAGGGTGGTCTCTTCCTGATCCTCGGATGCCTCTGCCGAGAACTGCCTGGAGAGGGCGTCTGGCTTCTGATTCTTGCTCCCGGGGCGGTAGGTGATAGTGAAATTGAACCGACCAAAGAAGAGGGACCAGCGGGCCTGACGAGAGTTCAGTCGCTTCGCTGTCCTCAGATATTCCAGGTTCTTATGGTCTGTCCATACGACAAAAGGCTGAGTAGCACCCTCCAACCAATGACGCCACTCCTCCAAGGCGAGCTTCACTGCCAGCAGCTCCCTGTCACCGATGTTGTAGTTCCTCTCCGCAGGCTGTATGCGGCTAGAGAAGAAGGCGCAGGGTCGAATCACTCCGTCGACTGGGGAGCACTGGGAGAACACTGCCCCCACCCCGGAGTCCGAAGCGCCCACCTCCACTAGGCACTGGCGATTTGGATCTACCTGCATCAGGACGCGGGACGAAGCGAACTCCCTCTTGAGGGTCTCGAATGCCGCTGCAGCCTCCTCCGTCCAGCAGAAGGGGATCTTGGTGGACGTGAAGTTGATCAGCGGATGAGCTATTATCCCAAACTTAGGTACAAAGCGGCGATAAAAGTTAGCAAACCCCAGAAATCCCTGCAATTGCTTCCTGGACGAGGGAGTGGGCCAGTCCACCACCGCCTTGACCTTGGCTGGGTCGGGGAGGACCTGATTGTGTGAGACCACAAAACCCAAAAAGGACGTCTCCCTGACGTAGAATTCGCACTTCTCTGCCTTGACAAACAACTGATTCTCCAGGAGTCGCTGAACGACCCACCTCACGTGTACCTGATGTTCTTCCAAGGACCGGGAGAAGATGAGGATGTCATCAAGATACACAAAAACGAAGGCGCCCAGGAAGTCCCGGAGAACATCGTTGAATAGACGCTGGAAGACGGCCGGAGCGTTGGTCAACCCAAACGGCATCACCAGCTACTCAAAATGGCCGCTTGGGGTCCGGAAAGCCGTCTTCCACTCATCGCCCTCCTTGATCCGCACCAGGTGGTACGCGTTGCGGAGGTCCAGCTTGGTGAACCAAGAGGCCCCCTGGAGAGAGTCGAAGGCCGAGTTCATAAGAGGCAACGTGACCTGTCTTTAATCGTGATGTCATTAAGACCCCTAAAGTCAATGCAAGGGCACAGAGAGCCATCCTTTTTGCCAACAAAAAAAAATCCCGCCCCCACCGCCGATGAAGATGGGCGGATGATCCCAGAGCTGAGCGATTCTTTAACCCCTTGCACTCCGGTCAATTTTCCTAAAAACGCCAAAAAATAATGTGCCCAAAGTAAATCGAAAGCTGTTCTTCAACCCTTTGCAGCATCTTCATGGGGTTGGTCTCATTTAAATGAAAACACTTTGAATTTTTTGGCAAAAAAAACATGATCTCTCTAAGTGCTCCGGCCACTGAGTTACAGTCATCTAAACATAGTGAACTTGAAGAAAATAAATTTGGCCTGGGTGTTTTTTTGGATACAAATGCTTGCAAATAACACACAGCTTCAGATCCGGGCTGGAAAATGCAACAGAAATGTAGAACCAAGTGTTATCCAGCTGAGGTCCAAATTTTGTAACAATACCACAAAAAATGAATATTTTACACAGCTTTGTTCTCAGGTTGTTTCCAGGCATTTTGGAACTGTGCCAAATTGTGCAAAATGGCAGAGTTTGGAAAAACGTCTGTAACTTTTGAATGATTCAATGTAGAAGCTTCATTTTGGGCTCTAATGAAAGGTCACATTCAGGGCTGTGTCTGTGTATGTGTGTGTGGGGGGGTTGTCCACCCCCCCACGCTACAGAGGACGGAGATCCGCCCTCGCTACATGACGGATTACACTCGGATGTGACATGTTTCCACAGCAGCGCTCTCACCGCGGCTTTCCCCCCCCTTGCTACTGTGTGTGTGAGGGGGAGGGGGGTGCCCCCCCTTCCCTCGCTACAGCGGACGGAGATCGGCCATCGCTACATGACGGATTACACTCGGATGTGGCGATGTTTCCACAGCAACGCTGTCACCGCGGCTCCCCCCCCCCCCCACCGCTACAGAATCGTAGCGGCGGGGGGGCGTTCATGGTCCGGAGGCGGCGAAGAACCGTGTAACGCGGCGCACACACTTCGGACATCGTGCGCCTCACAGTTGTAATTTACCAATCGGTCAAAAGTCATTTTTGATTACAATTTTCAGGGATAAAAAATAATTTGGCTTATAACACCTTACCTCTTCACAGCCACATTGTCCTGGCCAACTTCTCTTCCTCATTGTCAGACGAACGCAACGCTGGTCCGCTCGTGGTTCTGGTCTCGCGACCCGGTCAAAACATAATTCCATTATTGCGGTTTTGTGGTTCCATGATTGCGGTTTTTGGCGAACGATTTTTCAAAACAAATAACAGTAGTAATTAAAAAAAGACTGGCAAAGGCATGTGTGTCACTCAGCCTTCGTCGTCAGCCTCCGTCGGTCTATGACCATGGAAGAAATCATAACGTCTCATAACGTCTAATCCTTTTTTGATCCGCTCCAGCAGTCAGTCTTCACCCAGCCTTAAAAAAAACAGCTCGCGAACTTCTCTGCTTCAATTGGCTCACTGCATTCACAGCAGGTGGGTCCTTCTGGCTAGGTTTTCAGTCATTGGTTCTTTAAGGTTTCAGAAACCCAATTCAAGGCTGTTATTAGTCGAATTAGAGGTCAATCAGATGAACTAATCTGTTTGCGGCTGTGTCTGCAGCTTTTATTTTCAGTGTGCGCTTGGACGCCACTACATCACCATCACCACCTACATCACCATCTACACCATAGGTGTCAAACTCATTCCACGGAGGGCCAAGACCCTGCAGGTTTTACCACCACCCAGAGTCTTCAACAGGTGATTTCACTGAATTTCTTCTCACTGATTGCTGATCAGTGAAAACACCTGCTGAAGACACTGGATGGAAGTAAAACATGCAGGGTCTTGGCCCTCCATGGAATGAGTTTGACACCCCTGATCTACACCATGCGTCCTAGAGCGCACGAGAGCACCCTCGTGCGCTCTCGTGCGCTCTAGGATGCAGAGACTTGCCTGTCCGCGGTACAATGGAGCGCAAGAGGTTAGTATAGGTGTCCATTGCCTCCCGTTCCGGAGCAGACAAGTTGTATAAACGGCTCGACGGGAGCGGGGCACCAGCCCGGAGATTGATGGCGCAGTCATAGGGGCGGTGGGGGGGAAGGGATAGCGCCCGCTATTTACTGAAAGCAGCCCCCAGATCGTGATATACCTCCGGTACTCTGGACAAGTCCGGGGGAGGGGGGGTGACACCGGTGGGGTCACAGACACCGACAGGGGCACATGCCCATGCCGCCAACTGCAGGCATGTGCTGAGACAAAAGGGGCTCCATGAAACGATGCTGCCAGTCTGCCAATCAAAAGAAGGGTTATGCAACCACAACCAGGGGTAGCCCAGGATCACTGGAGAGGTGGAGGAGGGCAGCACCAGAAAACAAAGATCCTCCCGGTGGTTTCCTGAGACAATCACCGACACCGGGGCAGTCTGCTGAGAGACAGCTGTTAAAGGGGCCTTTGACAGGGTGATCAGTTTGACAGGAGGCTGAAGAGTTTAACAGGGAGGCCCAACCGGGTTGCCAGGTCTCCTGAAATGAAACTCTGCTCAGCCCCCGAATCGATCAGTGCATGAGTGGAGTGTTCAATGTGTTTTGAAATGAGCCGAATGGGAACAAGACAGCTGGTGAGGGGCTTTGATTGGGACGCATCCGTGAGTCCCCCTACTGTGACCCACGGACCTCCTCTTTTACCTGATTCGTACATTTGGCCAATTCGTAAGAAGTACTTCCACAGTAAAAACACAACCCTAACTCTCTACGGCGCTGTCTTTCAGCGGCCGAAATCAGGGAGCGCCCGGTTACCATATCATCCTGCACTGGAAGTTCCTCCGGGGAGGGCAGGGCCAGCTGGGATGGCCGAGAGGAACGAAAATATTGCACGCTCGAGCAGCTAGAGGCTCTTTGCTCAGCGGCACACTCCTTCAGCCTGTTATCTAAACTGATGGTGAGAGAGATTAGCTCATTTAGCCTTTCTGGCTTATCCCGGGTGGCCAGCTCATCCCTTAGCCCAGGGCTTAATCTACGGATGAATATACTATATAGCGAAGCGATCTCCAACCCGACTTCTGCCGCCACTACCCGGAAGTCGACAGCGTAATCGGCAGCGGACCTGCTGCCCTATCGGAGATTTAAAAGCCAGGTAGTAAGCACCGAGTCCCGATCGGTGTGGTCAAACACTTCGGTGAACTCAGCTAGGAATTGCTGGTAAGTTAAATTGGCGTAGCTGGGCTTGGCCATAACCACATAGGCCCAAGCTAATGCCCTACCCTCTAGTAGGTTAGCTATGTAGCCTATTTTGCTATGGTCGGTGGGAAAATCCCCCGGTACCCGATGGAAAACTGTCTCACATTGTAAAAGGAAACCCTGGGCCTCCCCAAGCTTCCCACAGAAGAGAGTGGGTGTAGGCACCGGCGTGAGGCGAGTTGGAGGAATCTGGCTAACCTGGTTAGGCAGGGAGATAGCGGGGCCCGGTAGAACCCTGGAGGCTGGTGGAAATGCCTGCTGTCCTTCCAGGCGATCCAACCGGCTGTTAATTTGAGTCAATTGGGTGAGGATGACATTCTGCTGATAAGCTAGCTGCTCAACTCGAGCATCAAGGGTGTTAAGGCGGTGCGCTAGCGCACTGTCCACTGGGTCACTTTGACGGAGCAGTACTGACATAATGATTGGACCCAGGGGACAGAAGACAGACTCGAGTTGCACAATTAACCTTTAATTCACCCAAGTGGGACGTGTGAATGTGTGTATGTGTGGTAGGGTGATGTGTGGAGCTGGTGCTGGAGCTGAGCAGGTCTCGCTGCTGCCTGGCAACCCTAGAGAGAAAAAGGCAGAGGGATTAGTACTGCTCTGCAGCGGGGGATGTAATAAAGACTGCTGCTTACGTGCAGATGGTGTTGAATATTTAGTAGTTCATAATGGTTTATACACATAAGTTAATAGTTATTACATATTAAAATACATATAAAACAAATCGATATTATAAACATTTAATGTTAATTAGTAAAAGCTATTCATAGCAATAATTTAATTAAAATCCCAAAGGTGTTTTCCTTCAATGCAGTCGCTAGACATTGTCCACTAGACGGCGCTGGTGCTGTACCTTTGGCCAGGAAATGTTATTGTTCAAGCTGCAGACCGAAGAAGAAGCCAATGCTAAGCAATGCAGTGCTATCAGACAGACAGATGCATGTTAGCCAGCGAGAACAACAAATGTGTTGTAAACTGAGACGCAGCATTTTTCCAGTAAAGCCAAATGAAGTTAAAGTTGGGTGTTTGGACATTTTTCTTTATGACAACTGATGTTACAGCTAAATCCACAACATTTTATTGGTGCCGAAACCCGGGAGCGGGAAAAGTGAAGAGAGAACTTTGTTGGGATTAAGCCGATAGCCCCACTTTAGCGGTAAGCTCGGCGGAGCGCGGGGGTTTATTATGCAATGTGAGTCCGTGTTCCACCGTGTGCCCGGAGATTTCCCCTCAGACCATAGCCGAATTGGCTACGTAGGGAACCTCTTGGAGGGGCGAGCGCTTACCTGGGCTTACGCCGTTATGGCGAAGCCCAGTTACGCCACCCTCACCTATGGCCAATTCGTGAGACTGTTTCTGGAAGTCTTTGATCATTCTCGAACAGAGAGCCTTCAGGTCGATCGGCTTCTCGGCCTTCAGCAGGGAAGCCGGTCGGCAGCTGACTACGCGATCGACTTCCGGGTAGCGGCGGAGGAGGTTGGCTGGGGAGAACGTTCTCTCTGCGGCATCTTCCTTCGCAGTCTCAGTGCTGGTCTGAGGGATGAATTGGCTGGACAGGACATCCCGGAGACTTTAGCGGAGCTAACTTCCCTAGCCATCAGCCTGGATAACAGGTTGCGCGAGCGTGCCTCGGAGTGGAAGTCGTCTTCTTCTCGCCCTCGAGGTGCCTCGTCGCGCCTGTCCCAAGCTCGCCCCCTGGCGTTGCCGTCACCGTCGTGCTCCGAGGAGTCGGAGCCGATGGTGACAGGCTGGACAAAGCTCCCCCCTGCGGAGAAACAACGCCGCCGTGAGTTGGGTCTCTGCATGTATTGCGGAGACAGCCAACACACGGTGGAGCTTTGTCCACAGAAAGCCAAACGGGGAGGTCCGCGAGTCACTGTAGGGGGCCTCGCGGACGCCAATCGGTTAAATCCCCTCTCTCAATTGAAGCTGCCCATCCAGTTTTGTCACAACCCCACTGGGCACCTCACCCACGCACTGGTGGATTCGGGCGCGGAGGGCAGCTTTATTTCACAAAGCCTGGCAACCCGATTGGGCATCCGTTGCCAAGCCCTCAAATCTCCTCTCGCCCTGGTCAACCTCTCCCATGTCTTCCTGGGGAGAGTTACACACCAGACCGTCCCTGTCCCTGTGATCATCTCTGGGAACCACCGGGAGGAAACCACCTTCTACGTCCTACCCAGCTCTGTGTCACCCGTCATCCTGGGATACCCATGGCTCCGCCTCCACAACCCTGTCCTGGACTGGAAGTCCGCCAGGGTGTCAGCGTGGAGTTCCTTTTGCATGAGCACCTGCCTTCAATCTGCTGCCTGCTCCCCGTCCTCTCCTCCTACTCCCAAGGACGCCGCGCCTCCGGATCTCACCCTGGTGCCATCGGAGTTTCACGACCTGGGTATGGTATTCAGCAAGTCCAAGGCGATGTCTCTTCCTCCGCACAGGCCTTACGACTGTGCGATAAACATCCACCAGGGGGTATCCTTACCCTCAGGGCGACTCTACAGCCTGTCTGCGCCGGAGAAGGAGGCCATGAACTCCTATCTCAAGGAATCGCTGAGTGCTGGAATCATCCGTCCCTCGTCATCACCATTAGGCGCTGGATTCTTCTTCGTGGGCAGGAAGGACGGCTCCCTCCGTCCTTGTATTGACTACTGCGCCCTGAATGACATCACGGAGAAGGATCGCTACACCCTGCCACTAATGGACACCGCCTTCCACTCCCTCCAGGGGGCAACTTGGTTCACCGAGCTGGATCTTCGCAGCGCATACCACCTCGTCTGGATCCGGGAGGGAGACGAGTGGAAGACAGCCTTCCGTACCCCAAACGGTCATTTCGAGTACCTGGTGATGCCGTTCGGGTTGACCAATGCTCCAGCCGTCTTTCAGCACCTTATAAATGACGTCCTCCGGGATTTCATCGGCCTGTTTGTGTTCGTCTACCTGGATGACATCCTCATCTTCTCCAGATCCAGGGACAAGCACCGGGTCCATGTGAGGCGGGTCCTCCAAAGGCTGCTGGAGAACCGGTTATATGTTAAGGCTGAAAAGTGTGAATTTTACGCTAAGACCACGTCCTTCCTCGGGTTCGTCATCTCCCACGACCAGGTGCTTCCGGATCCAGCGAAGGTGAAAGCGGTGGTGGAATGGCCCACACCTACATCAAGGAAACAGGTGCAACAGTTTATTGGGTTTGCCAACTTCTACCGCCGCTTCGTCCCGAACTTTGGTACCATCGTCGGCCCTCTGACCCGCCTCACGTCCCCTAAGGTCCCGTTCCGGTGGACTGAAGAGGCCGCAGCTGCTTTCCAGGTGCTGAAGGTGGAGTTCTCCTCCCGGGTCCTCAGCCAAGTCAATCCCTCGCTGCAATGCATCGTGGAGGTGGACGCTTCGGACACGGGGGTGGGGGCGGTTCTATCTCAGCGGTCACCTGACGACGGAGTCAAACGGCCCTGCGCCTTCTTCTCCCGGCGCTTGTCCCCGGCGGAACGTAACTACGACGTGGGGGACAGAGAGCTCCTCGCCATCAAGCTCGCGTTGCAGGAGTGGCGTCACTGGCTCGAGGGGGCAGACCTGCCGTTCGTGGTTCTAACTGACCACAAGAACTTGGAGTATTTAAGATCTGCCAAGCGTCTGAACGCCCGCCAGGCGCGTTGGTCCTTGTTCTTCGCCAGGTTCCGCTTTAACATCACCTTCAGGCCTGGCTCCAAGAACGGCCTGCCTGACGCCCTCTCTAGGCAATTTGCCCCTGAGGCGTCTGAGGACGCAGTCCACACCATCTTGCCCAGGTCGTGCATCGTGGGAGCCGTCACTTGGGACATTGAAAGTAAGATCCGGAAGGCGCAGGAATCGGAACCTGACCCTGGCGGCAGACCGGAGGGGAGGCTTTTTGTGCCGTCCACGGTCCGGGGGGAGGTCATCCATTGGCTGCACACATCTAAGCTCACCTGCCACCCTGGTTCCTCCCGGATGATCGACCTACTTCAACGGTCCTTCTGGTGGCCGGGCCTGCGGAAGGACGCTGCCCGCTATGCCCGGGCCTGCCCCGTCTGTGCCACCAGTAAATCAGGTAATGCCCCTCCAGCGGGTTTGCTCCAGCCTCTGCCCGTCCCTGGCAGGCCCTGGTCGCATATCGCCCTGGATTTCGTCACCGGTCTCCCAGCCTCTAACACCTTCGACACTGTCCTGACCATCGTTGACCGTTTCTCCAAGGCTGCGCACTTCATCCCATTGCGAGGGCTTCCATCTGCCCTGGAGACGGCGGACCTCCTAATCCAACACGTGGTCAGGCTGCACGGGATTCCGGTGGACGTGGTCTCGGACCGGGGTCCCCAATTTTCCTCAGAGGTTTGGAGGTCCTTTTGTAATGCCCTGAGAGCCAAGGTAAGCCTCTCCTCCGGCCATCACCCCCAAACCAACGGGCAGTGTGAGCGGACCAATCAGGAGCTGGAGGCTGCGCTCCGCTGCGTCACTTCATCTAAGCCTGCGTCCTGGAGCAACCATCTCGCCTGGGTTGAGTATGCCCATAACACCGCCCGCTCTTCTGCCACTGGGATGTCTCCATTTAAGGCGTCCCTGGGCTACGACCCCCCTCTGTTCCCAGTGCAGGAGAGTCAGAATCAGAATCAGGTTTATTGCCATTGTTCATGTAGTACACAAACTAGGAATTTGTCTCGGTGCAATGCTGCAACATTAAACATGATAAGATAAAAGAAATAAACTATACATGCAATAAAGTGTAGAATAAGAGTAAGTGATACTGGTCAGCAGTTAAAATATATTAGCGAGCAGCAGATACTGTGGAGAACTATATAGTGCAGTCGGTAATGCAGGAAGAAAACAGTGATGATTGACATGAGTCTGGCTGAGCTGCTGTACATAGTGCACGAGAGTCAATAAGTCACTTAGTGTTCAGCAGTCTGATGGCAGAGGGGAAGAAGCTGTTCATGTGACGGGAGGTTTTAGTCTGGATGGACCGAAGTCTTCTACCAGAGGGGAGGGGGGCAAACAGTACGTGACCAGGGTGTGAGGGATCGGCTATGATCCGGCCAGCACGTCTCCGGGTCCTGGAGATGTACAGATCCTGGAGAGATGGGAGCTTGCAGCCGATCACCTTCTCAGCAGTGCGCACGACGCGCTGCAGCCTTAGTCTGTCCCTGGCAGTGGCTCCTGCGTACCACACGGTTATGGAGGTGGTGAGGATGGACTCGATGATGGCTGTGTAGAACTGCACTAACATCTTGGTGGGTAGCTTGAGCTTCCTCAGCTGCCGCAGGAAGAACATCCTCTGCTGGGCTTTTTTGATGAGTGAGCTGATGGTCGGCTCCCATTTGAGGTCCCTGGTGATGGTAGTGCCTAGGAAGCGGAAGGAATCAGCAGTGGTGATGGGAGAGCCTGAGAGGGTGAGGGGGGGCAGAGGGGTAGTGACTTTCCTGAAGTCTACAATCATCTCCACTGTCTTCAGAGCGTTCAGCTGCAGGTTGTTATTGTTGCACCAGGACGCCAGCTGGGCCACCTCTCTCCTGTAGGCGGACTCGTCGCCATTGGAGATGAGCCCGATGAGGGTGGTGTCTTCCGCAAACTTGATCAACTTGACAGACTGGTGGCTGGAGGTGCAGGAGTTGGTGTGAGGTAACTGTCCCCTCAGTTCGGGCGCACCTCAGGCGGTGCCGCTCCATTTGGGCGTTGGCGCACAATGCGCTTTTACGCACGGCGGAGTGCAACAAATCTACGGCGGACCGGCACAGAAGACCTGCCCCAGCCTACCAGGTAGGCCGGCGTGTCTATGTGTCAACCCAGGACGTCATTTTGAAGGGTGAGAGGAGGAAGCTGGCACAGCGTTTCATGGGCCCATACCCCATTACCAGGATTATAAACCCGGTGGCTGTGCGTGTGGCTATTCCCCCCTCCCTCCGCATCCATCCCACCTTCCACGTTTCCAAGGTGAAGCTGGCAGTCTCCGACCCCCTTTGCCCTCCTCCTGCTGCGCAGCCCGCGCCCCGGATGATTGATGGTCATCCAGCCTGGCCTGTCTCTTCCATCCTGGACTCCCGGCGCTGGGGTCGCGGGTTGCAGTACTTGGTGGACTGGGAGGGCTATGGACCTGAACATCGGCAATGGGTACCCTCGTCGTTTGTGTTGGATCCATCCCTCATTAGTGAGTTCCACCGAGCGTACCCGGAGAAACCATCGCCAGGAGGCGCTGCTAGAGGGGGGAGTACTGTCACGCCTCGCCGCTCATCAGCGGCACCAGCTGCACGCACACCTGTGCCTCGTCAGCGGCGAGGGATTTAAGCCGCCTCGCCCTGGGCTTCGGCCTGAAGCCGTCTGTCTTCGTTGGCTTCCCTTGCTGCAAGGAATCCCTTTCGTCGAGCAAGATTATACGTAAGAATCACTTACCTTCTCCTTCCAGTCTGCTCCCCTGTGCACAGGTGGATTTCCCGGTGGCGGACTACTTCCTTCTGCCACCGCCTCCTCGCTGCTGCATCGGGCGCTCCAGGTCGCTGTCTTCCGGGTTACTCCCTTGCTGTGCCATCCACCTGCCATAACCAAATAAGCCTGTGATCATTGTCATAACTCCCATGTTGGTGTGGTGCCCGTTACCCTTCTCCCTTTGCTTCTCTCATAGGGTTGTCCGGCTGTACGGCCTCCTGCCTCCGTGCCTGACGCAGACGCCACCACCAACACATTTACATCTCGCATACACACACTCATACACACTTGTTGTTAATAAAGCTATTAAGTCTACCCTGAGCCTGCGTGTGTGTCTCCTGAGCCGTGCATTATGTCAATAGCTGCAACAACACGGAGATGAAAGGAAAAAATGTCGGAGCGACTTCAAAGGCTAAAACAGAAACGGACCGTGCTGCGGACGTCCATTACAAAGCTGCTGCAAACTATACAAGATGAAACAAGTAAGGCTGATATAAACAGTGACCGTCTGCGGGAGCTGTTAGCCATGTTGTCACAGAAAGAGAAAAGCCTGCAAGGCATTGAACCCGATATAGAGCAGGAGATCCCTTTGGACGAGTTAGATGCGGACATGGTGCGGACACTTGAGTATCAGGACAACACAAATTTATGGAGGACGCGGGCAGAGAGAGCGATTGAACGGGCTGCCTTACAGCAACAAGAACAAGCAAGAGACGCCACCGTATCAGCGAATCCACATCGGCTGAGTGACGCGAGTACACGGTCAACTACAAGCAGACCCTCGGTAAAGCTACCCAAGCTCTCAATAAACAAATACAACGGAGAAGTGTGCATGTGGCAAGAGTTTTGGGACCAATTCGAAAATGCAATTCACCAAAACCCAGATTTGAGCAAAACTGAAAAGTTTACTTACTTGAAGTCATATCTCATTGGGCCAGCTGCACGCGCCGTCGCAGGGCTGAAGGTAACTGACACGAACAATGATGCTGCAGTAGACATGCTTAAGCAAAGATTTGGAAGGAAAGATCTCATTGTAAGTGCACACATGTCTAAGTTACTAAATCTAAGTCCAGTTAAAAGGTCCTCAGACATTGTTGCCTTGAGACAACTTTTTGATGACGTTGAAGTACAAATCAGAAGCCTAGAAGCTTTAGGAGTCGTGTCAGACAGTTATGGAGGTTTACTGTGCCCCATACTGCTCAAAATGATTCCTGATGATCTTGCCCTTGAGTACACCCGCAAAACAGATATAGGGCAAAAGTGGGATGTTGATGGCCTTGTGAAGTTTTTGCAACAAGAAGTTGAAAGCAGGGAGCGTGCTGCACATTTGACACAAATAAGAGAGAATCATAAAGATACACATGCAAATCAGAAACAGCACTGCAAACCAGATTCAAGCAGAGAAAAGTGGAAAAGACCTAATGTGTCCTCAGCTGCAGCCCTCCACACAGGCAGGTCGAATACACCCCTTGTGCACAGTTGCATATTCTGTAACAGTACCAGCCACAAGTCAGAACAGTGCACTGAAGACACAGTCACAAGCAGGAAAGAAAAGTTAAAGAAAATGGGAAGGTGCTTCATATGCCTAAAACCCAGACATCTTGCTTGAGGCTGTAGATCCAAAAATGTGACATGCACTGATTGTGGAAGGAGACATCATGCTGTTGTGTGTGACAAAAGTGAACAACCAATAGAAAAGACAGATGCTGCTGAAAACACGAGTGATACAGTAGTCTCCTCAGTCATTCCACATGCAGCCAAACCAACCCCAGAAAAATGTGAAACAGTGCTGTTGCAAACTGTGAGAGCAAGGATTGAAGGACCTGGAGGAAAGAAGATTGTGCTTTGCTTAATTGATGGAGGAAGCCAACGGAGTTTTGTCCATGAGAAACAAGTGAAAGATTTAAAACTGCCAATACTAAAACAAGAGACATTAAACCTTCACACGTTTGGCTCAAAAAACCCAGTGACCACAAAATGCAATGTCATAAAACTAGTCCTGGAGAATGTGAGAAACAAAGATCAGAAAATCGAGATTGAAGCTGTTCAAACCCCACAGCTTTGTACTGCAGTCATGAAAGTCCCCAGTGAACACATCCAACGGCAGCTGGAGAAAAAAGGGCTACCAGTAGCAGATGTGTCAGCGGGAGACAAAGATAGTTTGGAGCTATCAGTACTGATCGGAGCAGATTACTACTGGAGAGTAGTCACAGGTAAAACTGAGAGACTGTCAGATGTTTTGGTTGCCATAGAAACCAGATTCGGCTGGGCAGTGCAAGGACTAGTTGTCATGTCCAGTATGAATGAAGCAACATGCATGCACATTGGACTCAGTGAAGACTCAGTGGAGATCTCAAACCAGCTCAGAATCAGAATCAGAATCAGGTTTATTGCCATTGTTCATGTAGTACACAAACTAGGAATTTGTCTCGGTACAATGCTGCAACATTAAACATGATAAGATAAGAGAAATAAACTATACATGTAATAAAGTGTAGGATAAGATTAAGTGATACTGGTCAACAGTTAAAATATATATTAGCCAGCAGCAGATACTGTGGAGAACTATATAGTGCAGTCGGTAATGCAGGAAGAAAACAGTGATGATTGACATGAGTCTGGTTGAGCTGCTGTACATGGTGCACGAGAGTCACTTAGTGTTCAGCAGTCTAATGGCAGAGGGGAAGAAGCTGTTCATGTGACGGGAGGTTTTAGTCTGGATGGACCGAAGTCTTCTACCAGAGGGGAGGGGGGCAAACAGTACGTGACCAGGGTGTGAGGGATCGGCTATGATCCGGCCAGCACGCCTCCGGGTCCTGGAGATGTACAGATCCTGGAGAGATGGGAGCTTGCAGCCGATCACCTTCTCAGCAGTGCGCACGACGCGCTGCAGCCTTAGTCTGTCCCTGGCAGTGGCTCCTGCGTACCACACGGTTATGGAGGTGGTGAGGATGGACTCGATGATGGCTGTGTAGAACTGCACTAACATCTTGGTGGGTAGCTTGAGCTTCCTCAGCTGCCGCAGGAAGAACATCCTCTGCTGGGCTTTTTTGATGAGTGAGCTGATGGTCAGCTCCCATTTGAGGTCCCTGGTGATGGTAGTGCCTAGGAAGCGGAAGGAATCAGCAGTGGTGATGGGAGAGCCTGAGAGGGTGAGGGGGGGCAGAGGAGTAGTGACTTTCCTGAAGTCTACAATCATCTCCACTGTCTTCAGAGCGTTCAGCTGCAGGTTGTTATTGCTGCACCAGGACGCCAGCTGGGCCACCTCTCTCCTGTAGGCGGACTCGTCGCCGTTGGAGATGAGCCCGATGAGGGTGGTGTCGTCCGCAAACTTGATCAACTTGACAGACTGGTGGCTGGAGGTGCAGGAGTTGGTGTAAAGGGAGAAGAGTAGGGGGGAAAGTACACAGCCCTGGGGTGATCCGGTGCTGATGCTAGTATAGTCTGAGACAGTCTTTCCCAGCCGCACATGCTGCCTCCGGTCCGTCAGGAAGTCGATGATCCACCTGCAGAGGGAGTCAGGCACGTTGAGCAGGGACAGCTTGTCCCGGAGCAGAGCGGGGCGGATGGTGTTGAATGCGGAGCTGAAGTCCACAAACAGGATCCTGGCGTAGGTTCCCGGGGAGTCCAGGTGCTGCAGGATGGAGTGGAGGGCCAGGTTGACTGCATCGTCTACAGACCTGTTGGCTCGGTAGGCAAACTGCAGCGGGTCCAGGAGAGGGGTGGTGATGGACTTGAGGTGGGACAGGACCAGGCGCTCAAAGGACTTCATGACTACAGAGGTGAGCGCTACAGGTCTGTAGTCATTAAGTCCAGTGATCCGTGGCTTCTTGGGGACAGGGATGATGGTGGAGGATTTGAGGCAGGATGGCACGTGGCATAACTTAAGGGAGGTGTTAAAAATGTCTGTGAATACAGGAGCCAGCTGTTTCGCACAGAGTCTCAGGGTGGAGGGAGACACGCCGTCTGGGCCGGGGGCCTTGCGCGGGTTCAGTCTGGAGAACTGTTTGAGCACATCCTGCTCACTGATGATAAGGGGAGGGGGGGAGGTGGGGGGGGTGCCTTAAATGAAGTAGGGAATGTGGAGGCTGTGGAGCTGGAGGGAGGGGGGGAGTTGGACACAGATGACGAGGTGTCAAAACGGGCATAGTGTTGGGACAGTCTCTGACAAAAGGCTTTGTCATCCTGACCTTTAGGAGCCTGAGGCCGATAGTTGGTGATCTGCCTCAGTCCTCTCCACACGGAAGCCGAATCATTAGCAGTGAACTGCTGCTGGAGTCTCTCTGAGTACACAGATTTAGCCCTCTTCAGCTCTCTGTTAAACCGGTATTTAACCTCCCTGTAGCAGTCCCTGTCTCCACTTTTCAGCGCTGCTTCCTTCTCCTTCCTGATCTGTCTGAGCTTAGCTGTGAACCAGGGTTTGTCATTAGAGTAACTCACCCTGGTGCGTGATGGAAGAATGTTCTCTTCACAAAAGTGGATATATGAGTTCAGTGTCCGTGTACTCATCCAGATCATGCGTGGCTCCTTTAAGCATGCCCCAGTCAGATATTTCCATGCACGTTTCCAGCTTCTCCTCAGCATCACTGGTCCGTATCTTCGTAGTGCTCACAACAGGTTTAGTGAGCTTCAATCTCTGTCTGTATGTGGGAATGAGGTGAACCATCACGTGATCAGATAATCCCAGCGCAGCTCGAGGGACAGCGCGATATGCGTCTTTCACTGTGGTGTAACAGTGATCCAGTGTGTTTAATCCTCTGGTGGGGCATTTAATAAACTGTTTGTAGCGGGGGAGATCGTGGCTCAGATTGCACTGATTAAAGTCGCCAGCCACAATAATCAGCGAGTCTGGAAAACTCCGCTCTGTGTGTTGAATGTGATCCGCGAGCACGCGCTGAGCTTCGCGCGTGTCCGCGTCGGGAGGGGCGTACACAGCGATCATTATGAAAGAAGCAAACTCCCGCGGGGAATAGAAGGGCTTGCAATTGATAACAAGAAATTCCAAGGCAGGAGAACAGTGTTTGGAAATTACCGTTACATCAGAGCACCAGCTACAGTTGATGTAGAAGCAGACACCGCCTCCTGTGGTCTTGCCGGAAAGCTCTGTGTCACGATCAGCACGGAAGAGCTGGAAGCCGTCGAGGCGCAGCGTGCTGTCCGGTATATTTTCCCGGAGCCAGGTCTCAGTAAAGCAGAGGACAGCTGAGGAGGTGAGGTCCTTAAAATGCATCAGCAGTCTCAGTTCATCCACCTTGTTAGAGAGAGAGTTGGTATTGGACAAAAATATGCCAGGCAGCGCCGTTCGCGAGCCTCTCCTGCGAAGTCGTACGAGAGCGCCCGCTCGTCTTCCTCTCTTCCGCCGTCTCACATTCCGAGCCAAACAATAAACCAGATCGGCGGCAGGGGCTAGAAAAACTGGGAGGAGGTCCGTGGGGGTCAAAGTCCTGATATTTAAAAGTTCTTCACGGGTATAAGTGCAAGCAGACACACAATTGACAAACAAAAACAAACAAAGAGCGCAGCGAAGCACCATGTCGACCGCTGTGGGCGCCATCTTGGATCTAAAAAAAAAAAAAAAAAGCTAAGAGCATTTTGGGAGATCGAGTCGCTGGGCATCACTACTAAAGGTGAGGAAACACCTGATGACAAGAAGGCCAAGGAGAGCTTTGACAGGTCAGTCAGATTCATTAATGAGAGATATGAAGTGGCATTGCCATGGCGCCAAGACACACCCGAACTCTCAGACAACAAGAAGGTTGCACAAAAGAGGTTTGAAACCCTGAAAAGAAAGCTGAAATCTGACGTGACACTGTTCAAAAGACACAACGATGTAATAGAGGATTACACAGAACAAGGAATATGTGAAGATGTGCCAGAGAGCAGTCATTCAGCAGAGACAGAGAATGTAACCTACTACTTACCTCATCATGCTGTAATCAGAGAGGACAAAGTAACTACCAAGTTAAGGGTAGTGTTTGATGCTTCGTCACATGAAGAAGGTTGTTCCTCTTTAAATGACTGTTTATTACCTGGCCCAAACCTGAATGCTGACCTCATGAGCATTTTGATCAGATTCAGACAAAATCCTGTAGCTTTCACAGCGGACATTACTAAAGCTTTCCTTCAGATATCTATAACTGAAAGTGACAGAGATGCTGTGAGATTTTTGTGGCTTACAGGACCCCCAGATGTTGAAGGCACCAACACGCGTATAATGAGAATGGCACGTGTTGTGTTTGGAGTAACTTCAAGTCCATTTTTACTTGCAGCCACTATCAGACATCATCTGGAGAAATATGAAGCTGACCAACCAGACACAGTAAAACTAATGAGAGACTCACTTTATGTGGATGATCTGATCGCTAGCTCAAGTAACTCAGACGAGGCATACAGACTTACTACAGGAGCAAGAGAAATACTGGCTGCTGCCAACATGAACCTCTGTAAGTGGACAACAAACTCCCTTGAGCTGAAAACCAAGTGGTCAAACAGCAAGCTTGATTTCACACAAGAAACAGAAACACATGGAAGTGTGTTGAAAGTACTTGGTTTGGTGTGGAGACCGGACACAGATGACTTTGCCTTTGACCTCAAACATTTGATGAACATTCTAAAAGGAAAAGAAAACACAAAGAGGAGTGTTTTGAGATCATCCGCCAGAATCTTTGATCCTATAGGGTTCCTAACGCCATTTACCATTCGAGTTAAATGTCTGTTTCAGGAAATGTGGCGACGGGGCCTGAGCTGGGACGACGAGCTGCCTCCAGACCTTTCACAGGCATGGCAGCAGTGGTGCATGGAGCTTCCTCAGATCCACCAAATAGTCATTCCGCGGTGGTATGGAACAGAAAAACTGTCAGATAAATCACAAGTTCTCCATGTCTTCACAGATGCAAGCGAAAAGGCGTATGGCGCAGTTGCGTATCTATAAGGACAAACAACAGAAGAAGAGACTGTTACTGCGCTCGTTGCATCCAAGTCAAGAGTGGCACCAATCAAAACAATCACACTGCCACGCTTGGAACTAATGGGAGCTGTGATTGGAGCAAGGTTGGCAAATAACCTTTTGAAGGCACTGAATATGCAGATCACTCAACTCAGAATGTGGTCAGACTCCATGATAGTGATTCACTGGATTCGCAGTTCATCAAACAAATGGAAACAGTTTGTTGCCAACAGAGTGATGGAGATACAAACTTTGACACCACCAGAACTATGGACACATTGTAATGGAAAGGTGAACCCAGCTGATCTCACCACAAGAGGTCAGTCCACATCAAGGCTGAAAGAGGAAAATCTCTGGTGGTCAGGCCCATCATTTTTGAAAGAAAAGGAGCTTCAAACTACACCGCCAGAAACAGCACAAGAAATACTATCAGAAGAAGAGGTTAAAGCTGAGCTAAAGGCAAGTCAAGTCGCAGTACATCTCAGTAACAGTGAAAGAGTGCAATCTGAACCATTGCTACAGCTGGACAAATACAACAAACTACAGACTGTACTAAGAGTAACTGCATGGATTCAAAGATTTCTCCACAACTGTCATTCAAAGCAAAGACAAAGGGGAGAACTAAAAGCAGAGGAAATGGAAAAAGCTGAAAAGGTATGGATACGTGAAGCGCAACTTAACAGTTTTGAAAGAGAAATAACAGAGTTGAAAACTGGAGAAAATGTGCACAAAGACTCAAAAATCAGAGACTTTAAACCCTTTCTAGATGAGCAAGGCTTAATCTGTGTAGGAGGAAGGCTGCATCAGTCAAACATGAGTTTCAATGAGCAGCACCCGTGGTTGTTACCCTCAAATCACAGATTTGCACAACTTCTGATAAAATACAGTCATGAAAATGTCATGCATTCAGGCGTGAGAGACACTCTAGTTCATCTACGAGAGAAGTATTGGATTCCACGTGCGAGACAGTTAGTCAAAAAATGCATTTCAGACTGTACTATCTGTAAAAGATTCAAAGTAAAGGCAGCACAGCAAACAGCTGCACCTCTACCCAAAGACAGAGTTACTGAAGCACCGCCGTTTGAAATCACAGGTGTTGACTTTGCAGGCCCACTGTTTGTAAAGTCCAAGAATTCTGCAGAGAAAGTGTACATAGCACTTTTCACCTGTGCAGTTACACGTGCAGTGCACCTTGAACTAGTATCGAGTCTATCAACAGAAAGTTTCCTCTTGGCACTCAAGAGATTTATTTCACGGAGAGGACTTTGTAGAGTAATCTACTCGGACAATGCAAAAACGTTCAAGAGAGCAGATCAAGATCTAAAGGAACTGTGGAAGGCTATAAAAGAGCCAGAGTTGCTGGAATATTTTTTTTGAAAAGGGAATCAAGTGGAAATTTATTGCAGAAAGAGCGGCTTGGTGGGGTGGTTTTTGGGAAAGGTTAGTGCGCTCTGTAAAGGGATGCCTCAAAAAAGTAATGGGAAGAGCATCTCTGAGCTTTGAAAATTTAACTTCTCTGTTGAGAGAAATAGAAGCCACTATTAACTCAAGAGCACTCACATTTGTGTACAATGATTTACAAGAACCAGAACCTCTGACGCCAGCTCATTTCCTCATAGGGAAAAGACTTACCTCTTTACCACCAAAGCCATTTTCCACAACAGGTCAGATAGCAAACGCAAATAAAGAAAGGCTGACCCGAAGATGGAAATATCGCCATAGACTTGTCAATGAATTTTGGAACAGATGGAGGAGGGAGTATTTGCTGGACCTCGGATCGGCTCACACTCGTCATACCCCAAATCCAACACAACTCAAACCAGGAGATTTGGTTCTCATTGGAGATGACAAGATACCACGTCAAACATGGAAAACAGGACTAATCATAGAGGTGTTCCCAGGAAGAGATGGACTAGTCAGATCCTGCGCTGTGCACACTCCAACTGGGACGACGTTAAGAAGACCAGTTCAGCTACTATATCCTTTTGAAGTTAACATTTGAACTGTTTTCTTGGGGGGGAGGATGTTGAATATTTAGTAGTTCATAATGGTTTATACACATAAGTTAATAGTTATTACATATTAAAATACATATAAAACAAATAGATATTATAAACATTTAATGTTAATTAGTAAAAGCTATTCATAGCAATAATTTAATTAAAATCCCAAAGGTGTTTTCCTTCAATGCAGTCGCTAGACATTGTCCACTAGACGGCACTGGTGCTGTACCTTTGGCCAGGAAATGTTATTGTTCAAGCTGCAGACCGAAGAAGAAGCCAATGCTAAGCAAAGCAGTGCTATCAGACAGACAGATGCATGTTAGCCAGCGAGAACAACAAATGTGTTGTAAACTGAGACGCAGCATTTTTCCAGTAAAGCCAAATGAAGTTAAAGTTGGGTGTTTGGACATTTTTCTTTATGACAACTGATGTTACAGCTAAATCCACAACAGATGGTGATGCTGCGTCTCTGCTTGTCCAGCGAGCGACTGCCAGGAGGGGAGTGCGCTACTAGGCGTTGTGAGGTGGGGGAGAGACTCCGGGTGCCGGGAAGGAGCTGAGCCGCCGCTGGGGAGAGATAATCCGCCGCCTGGAGGATCCACCTGTGCACAGGGGAGAATATCTTGGCAAGGTAAGGGCGTTGAATGCTTACGTGGCAAGGCGAGAAGAGCTTGGTCAGGCGTAGAGTCACTGTGACTGTGAATGCAGGACGTACCTCTGTGACGATGACAGACGGCTCCGTGCTGAGTCACTGGCAGGTCTGGCTCTTATAGTCCGTAGGGAATTGGAGACAGGTGCGCACGCAGCCGGGACTGATGATGGCCCCGCGGCCGCCATGACAGTTATTAGTTTTACCGGGGGGTTGGATGCAATGATCGTTACACACTACCGTTCAAAAGTTTGGGGTCACCCAGACAATTATTTTGTGTTTTCCAAGAAAAGTCACACTTATTTACCACCATGAGTTGTAAAATGAATAGAAAATATAGTCAAGACATTGACAAGGTTAGAAATAATGATTTGTATTTGAAATAATAAGTTTTTCCAGATACTCAACCTGCTCAAAGGAAGGTCAGTTTTATAGCTTCTCTAACCAGCTAAACTGTTTTCAGCTGTGCTAACATGATTGCACAAGGGTTTTCTAATCATCCATTAGCCTTCTGACGCAATGAGCAAACACAGTGTACCATTAGAACACTGGAGTGATAGTTGCTGAAAATGGGCCTTTATACACCTATGTAGATATTGCACCAAAAACCAGACATTTGCAGCTAGAATAGTCATTTACCACATTAGCAATGTATATTAGATATTAGAGTGTATTTCTGATTAGTTTAAAGTTATCTCTGTGTGTGTTTATATACTTGCATATTTATTCCACCTAGCTGCAATGCTCCGTACTGTGGGTGTTTATATATTTACATATTTATTCCACCTAGCTGCAATGCTCCGTACTGTGGGTGTTTATATATTTACATATTTATTCCATCTAGCTACAATGCTCTGCACTGTGTGTTCATATATTCATATATTTATTCCATCCAGCTACAATGCTCTGCACTGTGTGTCTGTGTGTGTGTGTATATATATATATATATTTTATAGTAATATGTACATATGTATATTAGCTGCTCTTGCTTGCTTGTTTTTTTTCTTGCCTTCTGATTGTTGCTCTGAGTGTTGCTATCCCTGTGCTGTTGCAATCCTGGAATTTCCCGTTGTGGGACTAATAAAGGCTTATCTTATCTTATCTTATCTTATCTTATCTTCATTGAAAAAAACAGTGCTTTTCTTTCAAAAATAAGGAAATTTCTAAGTGACCCCAAACTTTTGAATGGTAGTGTATTTCCACCTAAGCAGAGCTTTGTCGTTGTCCAGAACATTAAAGTATTCCACCTTGTATTTACCCAAAAACAAGTAGATGAAAAACTCTTCATTCTGAGGTTACAACGGTTTGAACCAGATTATCTCTCTGTGCAAATTTCCCCCAAAGCAAGTTCAAAATCAGTTTTGAGACGCGGCGATGGAGTGGATTCTCTTGTATTTTATCGGCATCTAACAGAATACCCTGATGATGGTGACAGTCCCTTATGTACTGTATCTGTCCGTGCTCTTCTGATTGGTGACATCTATGGGGTAACCCCATGCTTCCTGTTTTTCTTTTAGAAATTTGTGTATGTAATCTACAAACACCGTGTTGCTACTTTGATCAAAATGCCACACTCCTGTGATTTTACCCACACTGTACCCCAGCTCCAGGGCTTTGTTAAACTCCACAGTGACCCAGACCCATGTCAGTGCTCTCGCCTCATCACCGTGCGCGCAAACACCATCTTGATGGTTGGTTTATGTGCACGTCCGGCACAGTGGGAAGGTTAATTTACCTCTTGAACTTTTGTAGGGTAGAACGGGGAAAAACAGGCTGCAGGGTGGGTAGACAGTAGCTCTGATTAACCCGAAATAGCTTCAAGGATCCCCAAAATCTTTGTAAATGATGGTGGGATGGCCTAGAGGGTAAAAGCACGTGCTGTTAACATAGGGGTACAGAGAAGTGACATCTACATAGTGCATGGTTTCATCAGACCCTGCGGTGTGTCTCAGTTTTAGAGCATTTGTCCTGCCCCCATAAAGGGCCTGGCGTGATAAGAGAGGCTTGGGTGGGTTAAAAATTTTCAGAAACTGTTTCACCTCCTCCCATGATTTTTTTCATCTCATTCCACTGGTGCTCTCTCATCACCGTAACGCGGCCACTGTACATAGAGTGTAACGCCTGCAACCTCTCCTCACTTTTCAAATGCAGCTCTTCAAATGTGACGCCCCTCAGAGGGCAGATCTCTGTGCTTTTAAAACTGCAAACACAACCATGGAAATACCAACCATTGATCTCATAGACGTGCTTCAAGCCCTCGACCTCCATGTAACCGTCTACAAAAAAGGGCTCGATCTGTTTATCCCCCCTGTTTAAAGCGTGCTGGATGAATATTTTCTGACTGTGCATAACCCACTCTAACCACTGGATCGAAGCGTGAGAAAATCTTTTACACTGATGTCTGTAGTTGTCAGGGCATGGGATGGTGAGGGTTTTAGGGGTCAGATAATTGGTTAGAAACACTTTCATGCAAGCCGAGGCTATTGTGATGCTGGAGAAAGGGTCCACACCTGTATCGGTGAGGAACCACCCTCTAAATTTAATGCATCCTGTGGCTAGAATGTCCACATCAATTTTATAATAATGCAGAGCCTCCTGTTTAAAGTCAAACGAGCCATCTTTGACCCCGTTGGACCACTCGTTGAATTCCCCCCACTCGGCGACTGTCATACTTTCTATGCCATAGTCGGACGGTGGTGGGTAAGGACCTACATAATTTAGATGCTCCACCGCAGAATATCTGTGGGGGAACAGTCCCTTTCTCACCTCGCATAAAAACCTAAAGCTTTAGGCATTGCACTAAGACGCATAGTTAGGAAGGATAGAGAGTCGATGAATTTAAGGTTATAATGGGGTTCCTCAAAACTTAGAATCTTACACCCCATCTTGAGAATTTGTCGCAGCGTTATATTCTCTTTTATCATACTGTTCAAGATCAGGTGACCGTCAAATTCTCTGGCATTATGCGCTATGAATACATTACGCCTGTCCTTTTCATGCCTGAAATGCAGAAGAAACTGTTTTACACAGTCTGTACCGTCTGCACAGTCTGTACCTTTCACTTCCGCTCTTCAAGGAGAGTAGACGCTTCTCTCTTTTCTCTCTGCTCTAGCTCCCCACCTCCCTAACTAACTGGATCCCAGCTTGCTGTCGTCTGTCTGCATCTAACTGCTGATTATCGAAAGAAATTATGGAATTAATAAGCTGGGCTTTGAACGCAATTGACACTATTTTTTCAACAAGGAAAAGTGCTCCAGGGGAAGCTGTTTGCCCCGCAGGGACGGCTCCAGCGGGCTATTTACGGGTGACAAGTAATTGGAGGATCTTGTGCCTGAGTAATCTCTCTATCGAAGATATTGAAGATTTGTATATCTTCGTAATAATGGTGACTGGGATCGTTCTGATTGGAACTGGGATTGTCCTGGTGTACCGCAAATTGCTGAAGATGGATACAACCTATCAAAATGCTGGCCAGGCGAGGTGCATCCATCAAATTGAAAAAATGGAGAAGACCCTGATAGCGACAAATGGAGAACTGTCTCGGAAGGTGGATTACATCATGATTACGCTTAGGTCTATCCACGACGGACTCAACGCCCCGCAATGAAGGATTAAGTACTGAATCTGCAGAAGAAAATAAAGTTCTTTCTCTGTGATCAGTTCTATTTGGCTCAATTTCCCTTACAAAAATCCTCCTGATAATCCCCAGTCTTTGTTTTTCAAAACACTGAGCACACGGCCTCCGGACAGCAGCTGCTTGGACAATTGCCAAGGACAATTGCCAGTAGCCAGACAAAACATCTCCTGCCAAAGTGTCCTTGTGCTCTTATTGATACAACACTGCTTCAACACTACATCCACACTGATCCAGAAACTGACAACAAGATAACACTCACTGCTCTCCTTGTGTCCTGTGAACTTTGGTCTGCTGAATGTGCATTGAGGGCTTTTTTTGTCTTTGTAATCACAATATCGATTACTTATGGTCAATATTCTGAAATCAATGATTTTTTTGCTCCTTCCCATTGTATGATTTCTTATCTGTACCATTCTGTTGGCAGGCGCGTTTCAGATGCAGCCATGTCACTGGAAATGCAGGTTCATTTTCTGTGTCAAGTCAAATCCCTCGTATGTTATCAGTATCTGTTAATGTACTTGGCAATAAATCTTTTTCTGATTCTGAAAACCACTTTTCTTCACCTTTCAATGTTTTAGTGTACACAAGAAAGGGTGCGTGCTCCCCTTTGTCATCGACGAATGTTTCGGTATCATAAAAAAAACAACTTGGGGTGTTTCACCTGCGGGGGGAGTGGCTGAATGTAGCATCGATGATCATCACCTTCAGAACCTGGTTGTAATTGCACCCCACAAATTTTACATTTTAACCGGCTACAATGATGCATTAATGTACCTGTGGTTTTACTAACAGAATAACAAAGGTTGCAACAAGGATATTTTTTTTTTTAATCACATCACAGATACTCCTGTGGGGTGTGGTTAAACCACCTTGTTTGGCCTCATTGTGTCTAGTGTAACAGGCCAGAGAGTGACACTTTCTATGACAGTCTAAACATTCTATGGGTCTGAGCTCTTCCGTAGGGCAGACGGGATCGTTGCAAACCTGACAGTATCTTTTACAGTAGTGCATATGCGAGTTATTAAAACCCTTGTAACTGTAGTTACAAACAAATGTTGTACCTATGAAAGCTCTGAGATTTTTTATATATAGTAATGGTTTTGCATCAAGAACAGAAACAACAGTCTGGAACGATCGCTATAGTCGGTCTCAAAAAGCAAGAGGGGTTGATTGTGAGATGCTCTGCGAAACACCACGATTTTACGTCCTACAATCCATTCAAATTTAGCTATACTGCTAAAAGTGATGGGTGTCTGGTCACCCAGACCTGCCTGATTTTGCAACGCCCTACCCAAAGCCTTACTTCTGTTGTCATCCAAATGGGGGCTCATCAGGTGTGCTAAGCTAGTGGCGAAACAGAGTTGATACTTTTTGCTATGTATAACGTACAAGTGATGACTTTTTTTACCGATAATTTCACAGCGCAAGGTTTTCTCCAGCCGGCGTTTACCACTGCCTCTGGGGTTATGCACCACCTGTAGGATTAATTCTCAACCCTCGTCCATGGCGATACTATTGTTGGACTGTACTACCCGATCGAGCAAACCCTCAAAAGCTGGAAAAATATTACCTCTGTCGGCGGTAGCTGTAATGTCATTGCATTCTGTGTGTGATCGGGCATCCTCTGCCAATTCTCTGAGGATACCCATCACATCATTGTAAAAGTCCGCGATGTTGGGCATGTCGCATCGTCTAGGGATGGGTAGGTGACGCCTCATTCTCACAGTGTAAAAAGGTGAGAATATTCTGACTTCTCCATCCCTAGAGGACGTCGCATCTCGGTCATAAGCGAGACAGCGCAACCCCGCACCCTGTTGCATGTCAGGGAAGATCTCTAGCTGTTCGGAGGAGGTTGAAGGTTTTGTGAGTGATTGATGATTTGCGGGTGGGAGGGGTGGTCGGCTTTGTTTCTCAAATATATTTTCTAGATGATGAAGAGCATTGCTGTTGTTGTTGTTCAGGAGTATTTCTACAGTTTCACCTATTTCATTCGCTCTATCCTGTAAATCAACCCAAAAGGGTGGTGGGATATGATTTAATTCTTCCATGGCTCTTTCTAACTCAGCCATTCGAATTAGAGACTGTTGTAAAAGGGTTAAATCTTCTGTTGTGCTATCATAGCCAGCTACCCAGTCTAGTAGCGCCTGCCTTTCTTCTGCCTCACCCTCCTATTCAACATGGTCTGATTCTGATTTTTTATCCATGATACCCTATTACAATTTGTCACATACCCAGGATATACAGGAGAGGAAAGTTTACATTACACTTTTTCACAGATAGCCATTATGGAGGAGATGAAGCACTGTGTGACCCAACAAAGTGATAGGACAGTGGTCAGATGCTGTTGCACCCCCATTCTCGTCCCGCATGCACAGCGTTGAAGAGCTTCCTTGGAGCGGCTGTCAGACTGGACTTCTGCAGTAGGCGGAATGGCCAGATTCAGTGTTTGGTTTAATTCTGCAAACCAGGACAAATGGGTAAAAAAAAAGCAACATTACTCATCGTGGTTCTGTAAGTACAGAACATATGCTTATTTTAAGTTGTGTTGGTGGGTGACCAAGGTTTAAAAACAACCTCGGTTGACTAAAGTGGTGAATAGATCGCACAATTAATCATGAAAACATGTTAAAAATAATAAAATACAGATTTCAGTTTTTATTCTTATTTAGGGACTGTGAATTATCTTCCCACCAAGAAGGTCATTTTAAATTGTATTTTTAATTACACACCTTTAATCATTTGTCTCACATTGGCAGTCAGCGTGGTCCCCCTCCTCCTCCTCATCAAAGTCACACGCTCTGGTGCACTGGCGTCTACGGGTGAATGATGCAGGTACAAATGATGACAGGTTTGGGGGTTTAATAATGATACAGGATGTCGGTCTGTAAGTACATACCATTAGCCGAATGTTTCACTGACGTCGTCTTTTTACGAGGACACGGCAGTCTGCTCCAAACACCCAAACCTGAAGGTGGATGAGTGGTGTCGGGAATCCCACCCTCTCTGATAAGATAATAATAAGAACTTTATTTCACATTCAGAAAACCATAATGTGGTTTTCACCATTTAAAAACACAAGATCACCACAAGATGACACCAGCCACCAATACATGACCCTGCGGGGAACGTTTACATCATCACCCTGGGACGTTGTGAGAGGGCCAATAGTGACCTGCCACATCATCGAAGTGTGACACTATCACCCGTGAACGTTGTAACGCTCGTTTAAATGTGGTTTTGGGGAGACAATGATCATATTGGATCAATAAATTTAAAAAAAAAAATAGGACGATCTCGGAGCAGCATCTACAGTGATGCGGACGTTGTACCGGTCTGTTGTGGTGAAGAGGGAGCTGAGTTCTAAGGCAAAGCTGTCGATTTACCAGTCAATCTACATTCCTACTCTCACCTATGGTCATGAGCTTTGGGTAATGACCGAAAGAACAAGACCGTGGATACAAGCGGCTGAAATGAGCTTTCTCTGTAGGATTGCTGGACTCACCCTCAGAGATAGGGTGAGGAGCTCAGTCGTCCGGGAGAGGATCAAAGTAGAACCGCTGCTCCTCCACATTGAAAGGAGTCAGTTGAGGTGGTATGGGCATCTGATTAGGATGCATCCTGGACGCCTCCCACTTGAGGTGTTTCTGGCACGTCCCACTGGGAGGAGACCCCGGGGCAGACCCAGGACTCGGTGGAGAGACTATGTCTCCCAGCTGGTCTGGGAACGCCTTGGTATCGTCTCTGAAGAGCTGGAGCAGGTGGCTGGGGAGAGGGAAGTCTGGGCTTCTCTGCTTGAACTGCTGCTTCCGCGACCCAGACCTCTGGAAAAGCGGTAGAAGATGGATGGATGGATGGATGGATGGATGGATGGATGGATGGATGGATGGATGGATGGGGGAGCTTACTGGAACCACACGCTGTAGCGCTGGTCGGTACCGGGGTCGGTCTGTCTCTCCGCTATGCTGGTTGTTTACCCCTGGTTGGCAAAATGCTCCGAAGCGATCCGTCCACCGACTGAATACTGGCTATTGGTTCAATAAACACTGCCGTATTCTGTTGCACGGGATGCTTGGCGTTATTCTGCAGTGGAGCTGCCGTTTGACAAAGGGTTGCAGACCATCCCATGTTGGTCCCAGGCTGTTCGGGCCCCGTTAAAACAGCCGAATCATCTTCAGCGTGTCGAATCTCGTCCAAAAGCCAAACCAGACTGTCTTCGTTATCGGACCGGTGCTGATTCTCACCCTCCTCGAAATCTGTACATTTCTTTTCAACAGCTGTTCATAATGTTTATAGATGCAATAATGGTTGGTAGAGGTGAAATTAAACATACCCACGTCTGGGAGGGTGAAGTTAACCCCTTTCAATTGAGCAGAAATAACTTTAAAAAGACAGAAAAACATGATTTAAAACTGGTTCTGATTTTGACAAATTATGAAATAAATGCTTTATAAAATAAATAATAATAATAGCTTTATCTGTATAACACTTTTCACAGACAAGTCACAAAAACAGATAAAAAGTTGATCAAGTAATTAGAAAAATAAAATGAATAATGTGGAGAGTGTAAATAACGGAGGGAGACTTATGCAGCAGACGACTTTATTCACTCTCACATCAGTCATACACAGAAAAAGCATATCTCAATACACCAGGGTCTCTCTTTTTATATCAACCGCCCATCTCACATCTGCATGACATCTCGCATCAATACATTCAACCCTTCTCCCCCCACTACTTCTTCCTGCTACCTCACCATAATCTCTCTCTCATCTCCATACCTATTGCCCTTCTCTGTTTACCCTCTGCATCCAGTCTGAGATGATTAACCCAGCTTCTACACCCCCCCCCCCCACAACAATCTCAGACCGAGTTTCAGTTCTCACGTCCTTTTGGCTTCAGTCTCCTCCCGTATCTGCTGTAACGGGGGTTTTCCGCCTCAGCGGTGCTGCTGTGCCGGTGGGGGGCTCCTGGGGGTGTGTCTGTCTGCGGGTGGGCAATGGCGGGGGGGGGAACCTTCGACTTGCCCGTGTGGCTGCTCTGATGAATCGTTTACCTGGGGAGTTCTCAGTGGGGATCTTCCACGCCGAGGGGCCCGAGCCAACATCACTTGCTCGTCCGCCACCACAAAGGCGGGCTTAAGTCTGTCTATACATATTTTCTCCCTACGACCCGCCAAGTCTAACAAAAAATGTTTGTCTCCTGTTTCCAGCACTCTGAACGGGCCATCATAGGGTGGGCGCAATGGGGGGCGGTGGGCATCGTGCCTGACAAACACAAACGCCGCGTTCTTCAAAGTTTTTGGCACAAAAGCGCATGGAAAACAGTGGTGGGCCGGGCCTGGCAGCATGCCTGTGTCTGCGCTATGCTGCAAACGCTGAGACGGACAGTTGTCCGACACGGGATTATCTGGCAAAAATTCCCCGGGGAGTCGCAGTGGCTGACAAAAAACAAGCTCCACCGGGGAAGCCTCCAAATCCTCTTTTGGTGCAGAACGCAACCACAATAAAACCCACGGCAACCGGTCTACCCAATTTGCATCCGTCAGCGAAACCCTGAGCGCTGCTTTCAGTGACCTATGAAAACACTCACATAACCCATTGGCCTGTGGGCTGTACGCAATTGTGCGATGGACTGCAACACCCTGGCTACAGGCCATCGCGGACCAGAGGTCGGAAACAAACTGTGGGCCCCTATTGGATGTGATGTCCAACGGGATGCCAAAACGTGCCACTCATGTCGTCAAAAAAGCGTGGGCCACGTCCGCGGACGTGATTGCCGCCAGTGGGACTGCTTCTGGTCAGTGTGTGGTGCGGTCCACCACTGTCAGAAGGTGCGTGCACCCCTGCGATGGCGGGAGGGGGCCCACGAGGTCCACGTGAACATGGTCAAACCTCTTAGCTGGTATACAAAACGGCTCCAAAGGAGCCTTCGTGTGTCTGTGTACTTTGGCTCGTTGGCACACTACGCAGGCTGCCGCCCACTCTTTCACTTGTTTGTGCAGGCCTGGCCATACGAACTTTGCTCCCACCATTCTGAGTGACGCGCGCACTCCTGGGTGCGCCAGAGTGTGAAATGACTCAAACACTCGCCGGTGCCAAGCAACTAGGACCACCGGGCGCGGGCGTCCCATGGAGATGTCGCAGACTGGGAAGGGGGGGGGGCTGCCGTCTTGCAGTACTCTGCTCTCCAGCCTTAACCCTGTTGGTCTAGACTGGAGCACGCATACGTCCGCATCGCCAATCTGCTCTGAGGCCATTGCTGTATAATCTGTCCCCACGCAGACCGGGGCAACTACTGCACGCGAGAGGCAGTCCGCCACCACATTCAGTTTACCCGACACATGCTGAATATCGGTCGTAAACTCCGAGATCACGGCCAGCTGTCTCTGCTGCCGGCCCGACCATGGTTCCGAAATCTTGGCCATCGCGTACGTTAGCGGCTTGTGGTCCATGAACGCGGTGAAGCTGCGCCCTTCCAGCCAGAACTGGAAGTGGCATATGCTGCTATGACAGAATAGCAGAATGAGGCTCTTTTGGGAGCCGGTGTCTACGAGGAACCGTCTCCCTGAACGCGAGTCCGTCACGTAGAGCAGCTTGTTCTCTTCACCGGCCAGAACTGGAAGTGGCATATGGCCAGGTGGAGAGCCAGCAACTCTCTGTCGAACGCGCTGTATTTACGCTCACTGTCGTGCAAAGCCCTGCTGAAAAAAGCGAGCGGCTGCCAAGAACCGGCGACGCGTTGCTCCACGCCAGCCCCTATGGCCACATCCGAGGTGTCGGTAGTGAGCGCTATCTGGGCCGCCAGGTCCGGGTGCGCCAACAGTGCGGCGTTTGCCAGGGCTGTTTTAACCTCAGAGAATGCCTGCTCCCGCTCCGGAGTCCATTCGACTCTGTCCGCCGATCTCCGTTTCTTGGGCACGGCGTACATGAGCATGAGCATGAGCATGCGGCGTACATGTGCATGAGCTGAGCTGTGCAGGGGAGGAACCGGTTATAAAAGTTAACCATCCCCAGAAACTCTTGCAGCACCCTGACCGTCTAAGGTCTGGGAAAATTCGCCATGGCACGCACCTTGTCGGGCAAGGGTATCGCTCCCTCCGGTGAGACGCGGTACCCCAAAAAGTCAATCCCCGTCACGCCGAACTGGCACTTCGCCGGGTTGATTATTAACCCGTGCTCCTCCAACCTCCGGAAAACCGTCCTGAGGTGGGTTACATGTTCGTTCTCGGACGCACTGGCCACCAGGATATCATCCAGGTAGACGAACACAAACGGCAGATCGCGCAACACCGCATCCATCATGCGTTGGAATGTCTGTGCCGCGCCTTTTAATCTGAAGAGCATGCGTAAAAACTCAAGCAAGCCAAACGGAGTTATTACCGCTGTTTTGGGTATGTCCTCTGCGCACACTGGGACCTGGTGGTACCCACGGACCAGGTCTATTTTAGAAAAAATGCGTGCCCTGGCGAGGTGAACGGAAAAATCCTGAATATGGGGAATTGGGTAGCGGTCGTGCGCTGTGGCGTTATTCAACCTGTGGAAATCTCCGCACGGTCGCCACAATCCCTCGACCTTAGGGACCATGTGTAGCGGGGATGCCCATGGGCTGTTTGAGCGCCTGATGATGCCCAATCTTTCCAGGTTGGCAAACTCCTCGCGCGCTATGGCCAGTTTAGCTGCGTCCAGGCGCGGAGGTCGTGCGAAAACAGGCGGCCCAGTGGTGGTGATAAAGTGTTCCACCCCGTGTTTAGTGCTGGCCGCTGAAAACATTGGGACCGTGAGTGCTGGGAACTGAGTGAGCAGTGTGTGGAACTTACCGCCTGGAGCTGTGACGTTGGCTTGTGTTACTGGCCCGGCCCCTTGAGCTGTACAGGGGAGAGAATCAAAAGACACTGCATTAACCAGGCGTCTGTTAGCAACATCGTCTAGCAACCCGTATGCACACAGAAAATCAGCTCCCAGGATTGGGAAACTCAATGCCGCTATGACAAAAGTCCACTCGTACATATGGCCGTGTAGGGATAAAGTCAGTGTTCTCTCACCAAAAGTCTTAATGTCCGAGCCGTTTACAGCTACCAGCTGGGGGCCGCTAGCTCCTGCTAGCCTGTCAGCGTAGGACAGCAGGATGAGGCTCTTTTGGGAGCCGGTGTCTATGAGGAACCGTCTCCCCGAGCGCGAGTCCGTCACGTAGAGCAGCTTGTTCTCTTCACCGGCGGTCGCAGCTGCTACTGACTGCCGGCCTTGGCATTTCCCGAACGCTTGAATTGGCACAGTGGCACACATCTGCGTGCACTCTCTCCAAAGCAGCGGTGGTAGAAGCAGAGTGTGTCTCTCTGGCGCTTCCTGGCCCCTGCTGCCGCTACCGTCGCCAGTTCCTCGCCTCCGCTGGTCATCTCGCTGGGTTCCGACGCCGCCGCGTTCACTGTGAGGGCTCTGGTGGTAAGGATGATCTGATCTGCCTCCTGGGCTAGCGCCCGGTAGTCACGCGCGGCCAGCAACGGCGAATTGGCAAGAACCGCTCTTGCCTCTGTTGGGAGGTTCCGGAGGAAAAGGTGGGCAAACAGAAAATGCCCGTCGTCCGTGCCCATTAACGCCAGCATCTTCATCATTTCACTGCCGACCCCTCTCCTAACTCGGAGTGCCTCAGGAGCCTCTCTGCTCTCTCACAGTCCGAGAGCGTGTAGAGCCGGGTCAGCGTGGCCTTGAGAGCCCCGTATTTGTCGTGGGCTGGAGGCTGTTGGAGCAGGCTTGCTACTTGCTGAGACGTGCGAGCGTCCAGTGCTGCGACCACATAGTAATATCTGGTGTCATCTGCCGTTATTCCCTGGAGGGCGAACTGAGCCTCGGTGTGGTGGAACCAAGACCACGGGTCATGCAGCCAAAAGTCCGGTAGTTCGACCGAAACAGTGCATGCGTTGCTGGGGCTTCCCATCCGGGCCTACTCCGGGGTTCCTGCCTCGTGTTCCATAATTCGTCAAGGGGTCACCAGTGTGGAGAGTATAAATAACAGAGGCAGACTTATGCAGCAGACAAATTTATTCACTCTCACATCAGTCATACACAGAAAAAGCATATCTCAATACACCAGGGTCTCTCCTTTTATATCAACCGCCCATCTCACATCTGCATGACATCTCGCATCACAATACATTCAACCCTTCTCCCCCCACTACTTCTTCCTGCTACCTCACCATAATCAGTAACACTTAAAGGGGTACCTTGGCGGTGAGTAGGTTTCTGCAAGTGTTATAATTTCTAAAAATGAGTAAAGTTTTATTTAATAATATAGAAAAAAAAGATTTTTTTTTATAAAGTTTTGAAAGTCAAATAATATCACCTCTCATCTTGCCTGCGTGACATTCCTTTGGGTGCGAAGATGTGTTTCAGAATTGATTCACTTGTACTTATACATGGGGTGGGGCAGACCCCAATACGGGGAATGAAAAAGGCTTTGGAATGTGAATGAACCACGAAGCAAAAACAATAGCTCCAGTCTTGGTAGAATCTCTGCTGTAAGATCCCTTCCTTCGTGTGTGTGTGTGTGTCTGTGTGTGTGTGTGTGTGTTGGTTAAGCCCGAGGTCAAAGACCCCGGCTGACAGGGTTTGAAAAAAAGCTTTTGGAAATGACCTAAGATCTGAGTAAACCGATAGCTTTGGTCTGGCCCCCACAGTCACATTCGACGTCTGTGGAACTCAGAGCTTTAGGAAAGCTGATATCATTGGTGTTCAGTTCCAGAGCCTGAGAGAGGTAAATACTTCTCTCTGTTTAGCTAAGAGAATGGTATTGTGACGTTTGCGGGATTCACACAAAGAAGAGGAGCAAGATGGTTGTGACGAACAGGCTTTATTTACACACCACCAACCCCAACTACCTCTGAGCACAGAAAGGAGGGGAGGTCATCCTCCCATACCTCCGTTTCAATCATGGTTACACACACACGATACATCTTGCCCTAATCCTGCCTATAAACACTGCTGGGTCATTATAACACAGTTATAATGACACAGCAGTATAACAACTTAGTAATAACATATTTAATACACACACACAGTTACGTTTTCAACTGGCAAAGCATGCTGGGAAATCCCTGCCCCCCTTAACATGGCCCCGACGTTACACTGCCCTCCCCTGGACTGGTTTCTGTCCCCAGAAAATTCAAAGTCTACTTTCAGAAATCCAATGCGAGTCAGCCCGGTGCCGGGGCGGCACGCACGGGCCATCCAGTGTCCATCTGAGTCTCGGTCGGAGTATCTGGTTGGGGTAGGGTTCCGGTTTGGCCACCAGCGGGCGGATGGACACATCTGACAGCCTCTGTAGGACCACGCACAGTCCCTTTCCTGGCAGCGGGAGTCCCATGCCCGCTCCGGCCGACTCCCACTGCTGCCAGGTCTCCCAGGCGGCCGCTGGCCCGAGTCCATGCGTCCAGCCCTTGCCGCGCCTGGAAAATGGCCGGCTCTTCGTCCTGCTCGCTCTGCTGCTGCGCATCGCTGCTGTGCCGAGGGCCTCCGTGACGTCACCGAAAGGGGAAGCATCTGCGGGTGGCGGTAGGACACGCACAGTTCCTCCCCTGGCAGCAGGAGTCACGACTCCCACCACTGCCAGGACCTCCCAGGCCGCTGCTGGCCCGCGTCCAGGCATCCAGCCCCTGCCGAGCCCGGGAAAAGACCGGATCTGTCCTGCTCGCTCTGCTGCTGCTGCACTCCAAAAGCCTCTGTGACGTCACCGCCGGGGGAAGCATCTGCAGGAGGTGGCCTTTTCCCCGTCCATGCCACCTCACCTTAATTTAATGTTGGCGAGGGGCCAGTTTGTCGTGCGCTGCGTGCGGGGCAGTACCGTGCGATGTACCCTGGCTCTGCGCAGTGGAAGCCCCCCTTCCTCGCGTCGCCACCACTGTCTCCTCCGTGCACACGCTGCCATGGTCTGCCGTAGCTCCTCCTCCCACTCGCTCTCAGCATGGCGGTTTCCTCCGATGACCAGTCGTTCAGCGCGGCAGCCAACTCGACCTGGGCCAGGTGGTCATCCAACAGGTTCTCGCCGTTGTAGCGGGGAATCTTGGCCCACTGCCGGATGGATGGGACGGTCACCTCCCGGTCTATCGCAGCTCCTAATCACTCTGGAATCGCCAGCCCGTCCTGCCCTGAAAAGGGCGGGAAACGAGGCTGGTTTGCTCTGCTCGCTCTGCCTTGAAAAAGTCGGGTCTGCTGCTCCGTCCATCACGGCGAACCTCTCCGGGGGCCGGCGTCTCAGCTCTATGCTCCGTTCCCAGCCGAGCGATGAACCGCTCCGGCCGCTGGACCTCCGCCTGGATCCTCATCTTGCTCCATCCCCACTCCTGACACCAGTGTGACGTTTGCAGGATTCACACAAAGAAGAGGAGCAAGATAGTTGTGACGAACAGGCTTTATTTACACACCACCAACCCCAACTACCTCTGAGCACAGAAAGGAGGGGAGGTCATCCTCCCAGACCTCCGTTTCAATCATGGACACACACAATACCAGAATCAGAATCAGAATCAGAATCAGATTTATTGCCAAGCACATTTACAAGTAAACAAGTAAACATACGAGGAATTTGACTTGACATTGGGCGCGCACGAAAGGCGCATCCCAATGACGCGGCAGCCATGAAAGGCGCCTGTCATATGGGGGGGGTGAAGAGGGGGGAGGGGGAAGGATAGGGAAAAACACAATAGGAGAGAGAAAAAAGCGTTGTTGATCAAAATAGAGCTCATTTTATGACCAAAATTTTGATTACAAGAAAAAAACTCTCAAATGCACAATTAGCATTGGGCGCATGCGCACGCAGCGACCAGCAGCTTGGTGATATAGTGCGTGTGTGCGTGTGTGTGTTTTTTGTACTTTTTTGCGTTTTTAGAAAATCCTCTGTGTCGTTTCTGCCCTGGAGCGTTTGTGGAATATATGGCGAACAGCTCCCTGGTATCTGCAACATGGATTTCCTCTCATATCTCGCACTGCTGCTTTCTGTGTTCTGGCTCTTTGTCTCTGAGGTAAACGCGTTCGGCTCCATGGCGAGCAGAATAGCGGGCAGAATACAATATTCCAGGGACGTGTTGCTGCGCTTTAACGCAGCTGGTGCAGAGTCTCTGATTGCGCCCAAATTTCAGCTGCCGGACTTTATTTTGAGAGACGGACACAGCGGTGAAAAAAGAAGCGGCAGGAGGAAGCGTGGAAGACGTGGAGGTGTGAAATTGCGCCTTAGGAGACGTCAGTTTGGTAACATTCCTCTTCCTTCGATCATTTTTGGGAATGCACAGTCTGTGAGAAACAAGGTGGAGGAAATTCAAGGCAATGTACGTTACCAGAAGGATTTTAAGAACTGCTGCGTCATGGCTTTCACTGAATCTTAGCTTACTGCGCATGATCGGGATGCAGACCTGTGGATTTACGGCTTTGGAGCTCCGCTGCGCTCGGATCGGCAGGAAGAGGTAACTGGGAAGCGTCAGGGGGGCGGAGTATGTTTATACATTAATAAGCAGTACTGCACATCTGTCACGGTCAGAGAGCGCATCTGTACACCCCATGTGGAGCTGCTGTCTGTGTCACTACGCCCCTTTTATTTGCCTCGTGAGTTTCCCCAACTTTTTATCACAACTGTGTACATTCACCCGAGGGCAGACGCTGACTCCGCCTCCAGCACCATCTCTGATGTGGTGCAGCGGCTGCAGTCAATTTCTCCAGAGGCGCCAAACTTCATTCTTGGGGATTTTAACCATGTTTCGTTAAAGAAGACACTTAAAAACTTTCATCAGTATGTCTCCTGCCCAACCAGGCGAAAAAAGACATTGGACCTGTGCTATGGATCCATAGAGAGGGCCTATAAATCACTCCCCCTTCCTCCTTTAGGATCCTCAGATCACAACTGTGTTCATTTGCTGCCCACATATAAAACTGCTCTCAGAAGAGGCAAGGTGGAGATGAGAGACACTGATGTGTGGACAGAAGATTCAGAGCACAGCCTCCAGGAATGCTTTGACTGTACAGACTGGAAGATGTTTATAATGGCCTGCGGGGATGATTTGGACTCTCTGGCTGAGCTCACATGCTCATACATGGCTTACTGTCAAAATAAGATTGTTCCACGTAAACGTGTCAAAATATACCCCAACAACAAACCATGGGTTACTAAATCAGTTAAATCCTGCTTACAGAGGAAAGCTCTTGCCTTTAAACAGGGGTCTGTTTCTGCGCTACAGGTTGCCACCAAGGAGCTGAAGGCCGAAATTTTAAGAGCAAAACAGAATTATAAATCAGAACTGGAAAGCAAGATGGCAGCAAATAAACTTGGTTCAGCCTGGGCCAGTATGAAAACTATCGCAGGCCTTCAGAGCACAGAGCGCAGTAATCGTGTGTTTTTAGATGGTTTTAGTTCAGACACAGAGCTGGCTAATGCTCTTAATTGTTTTTATGGTCGTTTTGACTCCTTTGATTTTAGCACAGAAATCCAAGATTTGAAACAGAAACTCAAAAACAATCAGCACTTTAATATTGAGATGCAAGATGTTAAAAGGGAGTTCCGCGCTGTAAAAGTGAACAAAAGTCAGGGCCCTGATAATATATGTGGACGCCTGGTAAAGTCCTGTGCACATGAACTGAGTCCTATATTTCATTATATTTTCAATAAGTCCTTACAGACACAACATGTGCCTAAGATCTGGAAAGATGCCGTGGTTGTTCCCGTTCCAAAATCCAGCTGTCCTAAAACGGTAAACGACTTTAGACCAGTTGCTTTGACTTCAATTTTAATGAACATTTTTGAAAAACTGGTCAGACGTGAGGTCCTAAGGCAGACTGAACATGCATTGGATCCTCTGCAGTTTGCCTATAGGCCTCACAGAGGAGTGGAGGATGCCACTGTCACTCTGTTTAACATGCTTTTTAAACATCTGGATTTTAATGGGACACACGCCAGGCTTTTATTTGTGGACTTTTCTTCTGCCTTTAATACAATCCAACCTCATATTTTAGTTGAAAGGCTCCTGCAACAATTTGATTTAAGCAATAATCTGGTGGGTTGGATTCTGGATTTCTTAACCAACAGGACGCAGAGAGTAAGGGTCAATGGCACATTGTCTGACCTAAAGTGCTCTTCTACTGGCTCTCCTCAGGGGTGTGTGTTGTCACCACTACTCTTCATCCTGTACACAAACATGTGTCGGAGCAGACATGACAACAGACACATTATAAAGTATGCTGATGACTCAGTCATTGTCAGTCTCCTCCAGGATGGTGAGAGTGGCCACGGCCCAGTAGTTGATGACTTTGTTCACTGGTGTGAGGATTCCTACCTGCAGCTGAATACAACAAAAACGAAAGATATGATTATTGACTTTAGGAGGAAAACTCCCAGGCACAAAGTCACCATACTAAAAGGCCAGACCACCGAATGTGTACAATCGTACAAATATCTTGGGACAATTATTGATAGTGGATTGAACTTTGAGGTGAACTGTGAAAGGGTGTGCAAAAAGGGTCAGCAAAATTTGCATTGTTTGAGGAAACTTGCACGCTTCCAAATTGACCGAACCATAATGACTATGTTCTATCGGGCTTTTATTGAATCTGTTTTATCCTTTTCTTTAATGTCATGGTTTGGTCAGATAAAACTGAAACAGAGGAAATCCTTGGATCAGGTAGTCAGATGGTCCAGTCGTTTGCTTGGTGAGTCACAGCTGAGCCTGACATTCCTGTACACCAGACAAGTACAGAGGATGGCCGACTCGATTTTAAATGATGACTCCCACCCTTTGCACTGCAACTTTCAGCTTCTTCCCTCCAGACGGAGGTTTGCTGTCCCAAAAAGTAGAACCCAGCGCTACAAAAACAGCTTTGTCCCTGCTGCTGTCAAAGAGTTGAACAAGCAATAAAAATTATATTGTACATATTTTATATTTACCTATTTTGTAAGATGTGTGCCTGTGTTTGTGTCTATGTTGAATGTAATTAGTGGCTTGTAAATATGGATGTCACCAACTGCAAAACAAATCTACCTACGGGTACAAATAAAGTAACCTGAACCTGAACCTTAGCAGACAATAGATCACACAATGACAAAGCAGTAGTTGAGAGAGTCAGTGTATTGTGAATATACTGTATATCAGTAATTGTGTCAGTAGTGTAATGTTGAATGCAAGTGTAGGTGTGTCAATTGCTAGTGAACAGCAGAGGGAGCCTCCTGGCAGTGGATAGATGTTAAAGTCATGTGATCTAAACAGTCTAGCGTCTCTCGCTCTGCTTGCAGATGGTAACACACATGATACATCTTGCCCTAATCCTGCCTATAAACACTGCTGGGTCATTATAACGCAGTTATAATGACACAGCAGTGTCGCTAATATATTTAAAAATTGCTTTGTCTAGTATTACTCATTCATATTCTACATTTTATTGCATGTATAGTTTTTTTTTATTTCTATCTTTTATTTTTATCCTGTTTAATAATTGCAGCATTGCACCGAGACAAATTCCTAGTTTGTGTACTACATGAACAATGGCAATAAATCTGATTCTGATTCTGACAGCAGTATAACAACTCAGTAATAACACATTTAATACACACACACACAGTTACGTTTTCAACTGGCAAAGCATGCTGGGAAATCCCTGCCCCCCTTAACATGGCCCCGACGTTACAGTATTTTCTTAAGTATCTAGTGTTTGAAAATTTAAATCCATCAGCTGTTTATGCAATATTTTTTTTCTGTAGGAAAAAAGCCAACAAACTATAAACATTCCACATCTTCTGTGACAGGCAGAGCAGGACAAGGGGAGGAGCTGGATGTGTTGCAGGCTGCTGGAGGAGTCTGACACAAATTCCTAAGGTCAGTCTGCCTCTAAACCCTTATCTGAATGTGCTGAGGAAAATTCAAAAAGTTGATGCTACACTTTTGTGAAAATCTAATTTGAAGAAACAGTCTTTGCTCCCTGTGGGTCAGACCAGCGCCTGTGTATCAATGTGTGAGTGTGTGCGTGAGTGTGTGTGTGTGTGCGTGTGTGTGTGTTTAAGCGCCTTCTCGTTCAGCCTGATTTGTTCAGCTTGAAATGGGAAAAAGTGCTGTCACCCTTTTATTTTGTTAATATTTATATCAACCAACATTCCATTCTCACGCTAATCCCATAGAAAATGAATTCAATAGACGAGTCAGGTCACGGGCCAGGTCAAGTCATTTTTAATCCATATATAATTAATATTCCATTCCCACACTAATCCCATGGTTCAAAGATCATTTTTAATCCACATATAATAAACATTCAATCCCCGCACTAATCCCATAGGTCAAAGTTAATTTTTAACCTCTTGCACACCGGGATACCGCAGGCGGTCACGTCTCTGCGTCTCAGAGCGCACTGAAAAAAAAAGCTGCATTTCCGTTCTTCCACTACAGACACAGCCGCGAACAGAAAGCCAAAGGAGTGCTTTGATTGGTTTAGATTTGATTGACCTCTCATTCGACTAATACGAGCCTTGAATTGGGTTTCTGAAACCTTGAAGAACCAATGACTGAAAACCTAGCAAGAAGGACCCGCCTACCAACGGCTGGGAATACAGCGAGCCAATTGAAGCAGAGAAGTTCGATGATTGAAAGCATGCGTCCCGTGCGTAAAATCTGTTTTGTGTAAGCCGCTTGGTGGCACACACGCGTTCGCCAGTCTTTTTTTCTTACTACTGTTCTTATTTGTTTTGAAAAATCGTTCGCCAAAACCGCAATCATGGAAGTGCAAAACTGCAATAATGGAATCATGGTTTGACCGGGTCGCGTGACCAGAACCACGAGTCGTAACAAGCGGACCAGCGTCATGTTCGTCTAATGAGGAAGAGAAGTTCGCCAGCGACACTGCTGTTGTGGACAGGTAAGTGTTATAAGCTAAATTATTCCTTATCCCTGAAAATTGTAATCAAAATAACTTTTGACCTATCGGTAAATTACAACTGTGCGTCATCGCCACATGACGGACCACGGCGCCCGTCCGTCTGGACCGTGAACGGTCCCCCCCCCCCCCCGCTACTCCTCTGTAGCGGATTGCAGATATATTGCAGATATTATAGTACAACTGTGCATAGTAGACCGTGGCATGCGCCACGGTCCGTCATGTGGTGATGGACGATGTCCGTCCTCTGTAGCGGGGGGGGGGGGGAGTTGTTATCCTCTACATTACAGATATTTTAGTATAATTTTTATTGCACTGTAGGTTATTTTTTCTTGTAAAAAAAAAAAAGCCACACATTTTTTACGTGGCATGCTTCTTTGTGTGTGGGGCCTTGTTTGTTCATTCAATCATTCATGAATGAATAAACAACCCCCCCCCCCACACACACACACACACAGCCCTGAGTGTCACCTTTCATTAGAGCCCAAGATGAAGCTTCTATATTGAATCATTCAAAAGTTACAGACGTTTTTCCAAACTGTGCCATTTGGCACAATTTGGCACAGTTCAAAAACGCCTGGGAACAACCTGAGAAAAAACTGTGTAATATATTCATTTTTTGTGGTATTGTTATAAAATTTTGACCTCAGCTGGATAACACTTGGTTCTACATTTCTGTTGCATTTTCCAGCCCGGATCTGACAGCTGTGTGTTATTTGCAAGCATTTGTATCTAAAAAAAACACCCAGGCAAACTTTATTTTCTTCAAGTTCAGTATGTTTAGATGACTGTTACTCAGTGGCAGGAGCACTTAGAGAGATTATGACTGTTTTGCCAAAAAATTCAAAGTGTTTTCTTTTAAATGAGACCAACCTCATGAAGATGCTGCAAAGGGTTGAAGAACAGCTTTTGATTTACTTTGGATATGTTATTTTTAGGCGTTTTTAGGGAAATTGACCACAGTGCAAGGGGTTAATCCATATATAATTCAATTCAATTCAACTTTATTTATATAGCGCCATTTCACAACAACAGTCATCTATCCCCACACTAATCTCCATGTAATTAGAGATAATCCCCATTTAATTACATAGGTCAGGTCAGGGGCAGGTCAGGGGGCGTGTCGGGTCAAAGGTCACCATCCGTCAAATTTTGACATAAAGTACCCCCTTCCCTCTCTTTTACATCTTCCTCTGTAACACCAACCTTCTCCATATCCTCCTTCACGACATCCATGAATCTTCTTTGTGGTCTTCCTCTTTTCCTCCTGCCTGGCAGCTCCATTTTCAACATCCTTTGCCCAATATATCCACTATCTACCCTCTGCATATGTCCAAACCATCTCAGCCTCGTCTCTCTTACTTTGTCTCCAAAATGTTCAATGTGAGTTGTCCCTCTGATATACTCATTTCTAATCTTGTCCATCCTAGTCACTCACAATGAAAATCTTAGCATCTTCAACTCTGCCACCTCCTGTCTTTTTGTCAGTGCCACTTGTCTCCAAACCATACATCATAGCAGGTCTCACAACCGTCTTGTAAATCTTCCCTTTCACTCTTGCTGCTTCCTTTCTGTCACAAATCATCCCTGACACTCGTCTCCACCATGGACAAAATTGTTGGTACCCCTCTGTTAATGAAAGAAAAACCCACAATGGTCACAGAAATAACTTGAATCTGATGAAAGTGGTAACAAATACAAATTCTATGAAAATTAACCAATGAAAATCAGACAATGCTTTTGAATTGTGGTTCAACAGAATTATTTTAAAAAACAAACTCATGAAATAGGCCTGAACAAAAATGATGGTACCCTTAATATTTTGTTGCACAACCTTTTGAGGCAATCACTGCAATCAAACTATTTCTGTAACTGCCAATGAGACTTCTGCACCTCTCAGCAGGTATTCTGGCCCACTCCTCATGAGCAAACTGCTCCAGTTGTCTCAGGTTTGAAGGATGCCTTCTCCACATTTATTTTATTTATTTATTTATATAGCGCCATTTCACAACAACAGTCATCTCATAGCACTATCAACTGTAGGGGGAACCCCCACAGTTGCAGAAAGACCCCAGTAATCAGGCGATCCCCTGTGAGCAAGCACTTGGCGACGGTGGAGAGGAAAAACTCCCTTTTAACAGGAAGAAACCTCCAGCAGAACCAGGCTCAGGGAGGGGCAGTCATCTGCTGCGACTGGCTGGGGGGTGAGGGGATAGAGAAGATGAAAAGAACAGACATGTTGGCATGTTTCAGCTCCTTCCACAGATGTTCAATAGGATTTAGATCAGGGCTCATAGAAGGCCACTTTAGAGTAGTCCAATGTTTCGCTCTTAGCCATTCTTGTCTCTTCTCTTAGCCATTTTGAATTGTTGTTCAACAGAATTATTTTAAAAAAACAAACTCATGAAATAGGCCTGAACAAAAATGATGGTACCTGCAGCGGCATGAAATAAGGCAGCGTTGGTGAAGAGTTGTAAGCAGGTTTATTAAATCATACCGCCGTCACGAGCTCTGCTCCCGGCGCCGTGCATGCGTGCCGGGAGCGAGCCCAGCGGCTCTCGGCAGAGAGACACAAAGTGTGTGTGTCCAGCAGCAGCAGTTGCAGAAGTGAGAATGAGAGGAAGAGCATGGATTACAGTGCAGTATATATACCCAACTCAGACAATACATCAAAGGATATTCCCAGCAGTTGGTATGATCAAAGAGACTGCAGAACAGGCATGAGACATTTGCATTTGAGAGACATACATAACAATAGGCAGATTGCTGGCCTCTGCTCCAGCTTGCAGGACAAAGAGGTTACAAGGCACATCTACATATTGATCTCAGTCTCTAGGTCACAGTAAGGACAGGACGCACGAACACTATACATGAATGGCACATTACATCACAATACATGAATGGCACATTACTGTCATAACTCTGGCTCTCACGAGCCAGAAAAGAGATATGAGGGCGACCAGTGAGTTGGCGTAATTTATTAATACAAACACACACACTACACTAAATAACAAACAGCAAAGTAAAGAGCCACGTGGGGCAAAAATACACACAGAACTGAGGATAACATACAACCCAGGGAGAAAGGCTAGAGAGGCGGCGAGGGAAAAACACACGCCGAGTCACAACACTTACTTTGGGTGAAGCGCCGAGGTAACGCAAACTGTAGCTAGACGGAGGAGCTAACAGTCGTGGAAACACAAGACACGTCTTTCCATAGCGAGGTCGCAGCGACGAGTAACTCTCGGCTGCTCGCTTAAGTGGGGGAGATGATTAATGATAGGAGACAGCTGTCCCAGCGCAGCTGAACTAGACAGCTGGCAATCAGCTGGGCGCTGTCAAAGAACGGGCCTTGGAAGACCCGGCACGGACTACCACGGAGCAGGAGCGACACTGGACAACCTGAACGCAGAGAAAGATAGCGTTCAGGTCGTGACAGTACTCCTCCCCCGAGTTCCCCCCCCCCCCCCCCGAGGGAAGACCAGGGAGGGCGGTGGGGCCAGATCTGGGAGAAAGGGAGGGACCAGGAAAAGGAGGCAGGGAGGAAAAAAACAAAAACAAAAAAAAACCTAGGTACAGTATAGGACCAGATACCATAGTAATAATTTCAAAAACAGGAAAAAAGAACCATCACCCCCTCCCCTGCAGAGGCCAGACGGTCTATGCAGATGACCACAGGAGGTGGGGAGAACAAGCTGCAGAAGACTACACATGTAACCCCGGTCGAAAACAGAAAATACAAAGGAACAATCCGGGCACAAGACCTAAAAATAAAGCCTGAGGCCGCTAACTGGCATAAAGATACAGAAAAAAAAAGAATCAACTCCCCAAACACGAATTAGCACAACACAGAAAATCAAACAGTCTGGAGGAGGATATAAATGCAGACGAACAAAAACTACTCTGAATAAGGCCAGGCAATGTGAAGCAAAACTACTTAGAGGACAAATTAGAATAAGAATCCATACAGGGATCGTAAAACATAGAAAATAGTCTAAGGAAAATTCTTGGTTGAAATGACATCACAATAAGGACTCTAGCACATAAAGTTCCTTGATGTCCTAAATGAAATTAAATAATGGAGGGCATACAAAACACAAGGCTATGAACAGTCAATCTGTCAGGAACGACAGCAGGTGGAGCAGGCGATGACAGCTTGTCCGGCGGGCGGCCCGAACTCCACCAAGCCAGGAACCACAACACCAGTTCGGGTGGCCTACCCGAGTCCCAGGCTAGGAGACACAGTTTCTCCGGAGGCCGACCCAGATGACCGAACCAGCCAGACGGCTCCCCAGGCGGTCGTCCCGTGACCTCAGACCACGGAGAGCTGAGGGAGAAGTCTTGGTGCAGCTTCCTCCCTGAGGGAAAAGGCAGGAGGAAACTGACCCAGGTGAGAAAAACCCCCACAGTAGTAGGGGGAGAGGAGATGGAGGCAAGGGGCAAAGTCAGCCTGCCATCTAATGATAAGGGCAGGGGGAAACTGGCCCGGGTGAGAGGAACCCCAACAGCGGCAGGAGGAGAGATGATGGAGGCAAGGGACGAAGTCAGCCTGATGTCAGGCGAACACAATCCTCCAGCTCCCACACTAACTGTTACCCGGGCCGGCGCAGCACCCCCGGTGGACCGTGATCGGGCCGGCGCAGCACCCCCGGTGGACCCCGATCGGGCCAGCGCAGCACCCCCGGTGGACCCCGATCGGGCCGGCGAAACACTCCCGGTGGACTCCAGCTGGACCGGCGAAACACTCCCGGTGGACTCCAGCTGGACCGGAACAGCACTCCCGGGCGCAGCATCTGAGGCGAACACCGTGCAGAGAACCGGAACCTCCGAGATGGCACCCAGAGCAGGTTCGTCTCCGGTGACCCTGGGGAGAGGCTCAGAGGGACAAAAGGAACCGGGGTCAGGATCACCGGCAGCGGCAGAGCCTGGCGAGACAGGCTCGAGCGCAGCAGACGGCTGCACCCGGCCCGCCCCCCCGAGAGACTGGCAATAATGCTCCAGAGAATGAATGAAAGAAGAGAAATAGAGCACTCGCCTGATCTCGGGTTCTACCGCCATCCAGGACTTCGATGCTCCGGGCTCAGTGTGCAGGACTCCGTCCTCCGGCTCCAACTCGACTGCGAATGGCTCCGCAGCCGGCATGATGGTTTCCACAGTCAAACGACCTCCAAACGCCGAAGACCGCGTCGACAGCCCGCCTGGTGTGGAGGCAGGAGATCTGGACTCTGCTGGGCCGAACCATTCCTCCGTGGAGACCCGGGGACGCTTACTCGTCGGCGCTGGCTCCAACAGGCAGTTCGACCTTCTCCTCTGCCCATGACGTGGCTGCGGGGCTGGGGCAAAACCTTCCAGGGCCGCAGGCCGCCTCCTCCTCACGCAGCGGTGTACACCTGGCACCGGGGCACACTCAGGGGGAAGAGACACAGAGGACGCAGGTTCATATTCAATTTTTGCAGCGGGAGGAGAGAGCTCAGGGGACTGTGAACCCTGAACTCCCCCCCCAGGAATCAAACAAGGCAATTCACTCATAATGGGAGGAGAATGAAAGGACACTTGCCTGATTCCCGGAGGGCCGGTGGAATTCGCTACAAGGGACTTGAGTCTTTCCTCTCCCAGCCGGATAGAAGTGGAGGACCCCCCGGACAGACGAGGTGGTGCTACCCGCACCGGATCGGGACCGGGAACACCTGGGGATGAATTTGCGCCATTCCCAGCAGCCGGAGTGAATGACAAAGAGGGGGGAGAAACAGCTGAGGAGAGCCGAGGGCCCAAAGCTGACGGGACAGCGGGGAGAGCGGGCCCAGGAGCGGGAGCAGCTGATTCGCTTCTTCGGCAAGACACGGGAGCTACAGCAGGCTGGGAGGCGGAATTCATGTGGTTTCCTGGAGCGGGATCCGGACGGGGCTCTTGCTGAGATGAGCGGGGAATTTGGGAGCGACGTCTTCTGAATGTGAGATCGGGAAAACGCCGCTCCTGTGCGGTGAGCAAAGCCAACAGGTCAGCGTATTCCGGATAATCGTTCAGCTCTGGGTTCTTCTCGACCAGCCTGACCGCCGCAATCACGTTCTTCATGGCTACGGGGGGAACGGCGGCGGAACAAGCGGCTGCCACTCGGTCCGCAATGCGCATCGCTGTCACTCTCATCTTCTCCGGGGGAAACCCGGTTGACGTCACTCTATCCTGGGGATCACCCCTGGGTGAGGCAAACTCCTGGACTGGATCGGTGGCAGGAGCGGGAGTCCGAAGCGAGGAGCGATGGCGTCCTGTCTTCGGCTTCCTGCCGGAGTTCTCCTCCAGCCTACGGAGTCTCTCCCAGGCCACAGAGATGTCTGCCCTCCTCGCCTTAACCTCGGGGAGAAGGAAGTAGCGAGAAAAGTTGTTAATCATACCCTCGGCGAGCTCCAAGCGCCAGCGTATCTCGCTGGGAGAGTCGTAGAGGTCCGTGGTGAACAGCGTTCCGTCCACAAGGTCCAGAGCCTCCGAGAGATCGTGGCCTGGGTGCCGCATGCGTCTCCTGGAGGGAGACATGATACAGGCCTGCCTGCACCCAGAGGAAGGAAAAAAAACGTCGAGTCCTACAGCAAACTCACGGTCGCGGCCGTCTCATCCACTGGCTGCGACCTACTGTCATAACTCTGGCTCTCACGAGCCAGAAAAGAGATACGAGGGCGACCAGTGAGTTGGCGTAATTTATTAATACAAACACACACACTACACTAAATAACAAACAGCAAAGTAAAGAGCCACGTGGGGCAAAAATACAAACAGAACTGAGGATAACATACAACCCAGGGAGAAAGGCTAGAGAGGCGGCGAGGGAAAAACACACGCCGAGTCGCAACACTTACTTTGGGTGAAGCGCCGAGGTAACGGCGAACTGTAGCTAGACGGAGGAGCTAACAGTCGTGGAAACACAAGACACGTCTTTCCATAGCGAGGTCGCAGCGACGAGTAACTCTCGGCTGCTCGCTTAAGTGAGGGAGATGATTAATGATAGGAGACAGCTGTCCCAGCACAGCTGAACTAGACAGCTGGCAATCAGCTGGGCACTGTCAAAGAACGGGCCTTGGAAGACCCGGCACGGACTACCATGGAGCAGGAGCGACACTGGACAACCTGAACGCAGAGAAAGATAGCGTTCAGGTCGTGACAATTACATCACAATACATGACTGGCACATTACATCACAATACATGAATGGCACATTACATCTCAGTACTGCAGCGGGAAAAACAAAGAGAAGCGAGCTGACTGTCCCTAATCTGTTGTGGGGGTTAACCGAACTGCCACACGCTCCCCCCCAGAGGGCACGGCAGGGGGCCGAGACCTCGATAGTCCATCTATGGGAGCGAGCTGTGGGAGAAGCTCGCTGCAGGCGGAGGGGGAGGGAGGAGGGGGGTAGTAAGTGCCGGCCGGGGACAGTGAAATCGTCTGGGCCGCGCAAAAATTGCTTGTGGGTCAGCGATGTCGAAGGGCTGTCCCGTTGAATGTGCAGAGGTCCACAAGAAGAAAAATTAGTCTCTGACTCCTCTCGTGGCCATGAAGAAAACAGGAGCGGCGAGGCTGCGTAGCGGCTGTAAGAAAAAAAGAAACAAAAACAGAGGGACTTGGCTTGATGGCTTTAGGTGCGGGCGCAGCCCTAAAGCCCTCGGGAAAAGCTGACGGCTGAATTCCCTTATGTGCCGTGGCTGAGACCATTAGAAAATCCTGTAGGCGAGCTGCGTGCGTGCGTGCTTGCTTCAGGTGAACGAGCAACCCTGAAGTTCTGTGTGCAGCGGCGGAGGATGCTGGCGGTCTGTGGAGCCGAATGCGTCTCGTGCGTGGTGCGCCGTCCTCGTAACTCCCCGGTGCGTGCGCGGGGGTTCTGTGCGTGGGTGGGCCGCTGGAGTGGTGAGTCAGGGTTCAGAATCTTGGTGGAGATCGGCGCAGACGGCGCCGATAATATCCACGTTGAGCTGTGGCTGCAGATTGGCCATGGTGCGTTGGAGCGGTGAGAGTGAATAGACGATCTTTGTCCCTCAGGCTCGTGCAGATGCGTTGGAGCGGTGAGAGGGAATAGACGATCTTTGTCACCGCTCGGCCGTGGTGCGTTCAGGTCCACGCGCTGCATTCTCCGTCGGCCATGGAGGTCGCCGTCGTGGAGAGGGGACGAGGCGCATGCGCTCTCGTGTGGAGGAGCTGCGAGCGCGGCCGGTCCAGCGTGGATGAGCAGATCTCAGACGTGCAGATCTAATCATGAAGAACGGGTCACCAGTGTAGCTGTCCAGACCAGAAGGTTGCTTTGCACAAAACGTGTGCATGTTCGGGGTCACCAGTGCAGCGGCATGAAATAAGGCGGCGTTGGTGTAGGTTTTAAGCAGGTTTATTAAATCATACCGCCGTCACGAGCTCCGCTCCCGGCGCCGTGCATGCGCGCCGGGAGCGAGCCCAGAGGCTCTCGGCAGAGAGACACACAGTGTGTGTGTCCAGCAGCAGCAGTTGCAGAAGTGAGAATGAGAGGAAGAGCATGGATTACAGTGCAGTATATATACCCAACTCAGACAATACATCAAAGGATATTCCCAGCAGTTGGTATGATCAAAGAGACTGCAGAACAGGCATGAGACATTTGCATTTGAGAGACATACATAACAATAGGCAGATTGCTGGCCTCTGCTCCAGCTTGCAGGACAAAGAGGTTACAAGGCACATCTACATAGTGATCTCAGTGTCTAGGTCACAGTAAGGACAGGACGCATGAACACTATACATGAATGGCACATTACATCACAATACATGAATGGCACATTACATCATAATACATGAATGGCACATTACATCTCAGTAGTGCAGCGGGAAAAACCAAGAGAAGCGAGCTGACTGTCCTTAATCTGTTGTGGGGGTTAACCGAACCGCCACAGTACCCTTAATATTTTGTTGCACAACCTTTTGAGGCAATCACTGCAATCAAACTCTTCAAACTCTTCAAACCCTTCAAACTCTAGCCATTTTTTTTTATTTATAATAAATAAATTAAAAAAAAAATTCTTGGGTGTTTTTAGCTGTGTGTTTTGGGTCATTTTCCTGTTGCAAGACCCATGACCTGTGACTGAGACCAAGCTGTCTGACACTGGGCACATTTCTCTCTAGAATACCTTGATAGCCTTGAGATTTCATTGTACCCTGCACAGATTCAGAACACCCTGTGCCAGATGCAGCAAAGTAGCCCCAGAACATAACAGAACCTCCTCCATGTTTCACAGTAGGGACAGTGTTCTTTTCTTGGTATGCTTCATTTTTGCGTCTGTGAACATAGAGCTGATGTGCCTTGCCAGAAAGTTCCAGTTTTGTCTCGTCTGTCCATAGGACATTCTCCCAGAAGCTTTGTGGCTTATCAACATGCAGTTTGGCAAATTCCAGTCTGGCTTTTTTATCATTATTTTCAACAGTGGTGTCCTCCTTGGTCGTCTCCCATGAAGTCCACTTGGGCGCAAACAATGACGGATGGTGCGATCTGACACTGATGTACCTTGACCTTGGAGTTCACCATGAATGTGTTTAGAGGTTGTTCAGGGCTCTTTTGTTACCATTCATATTATCCGTCTCCTCCTGCAGCCACGTCCAGGGAGGTTGGCTACAGTCCCATGGATCTTAAATTTCTGAATAATACGTGCAACTGTAGTCACAGGAACATCAAGCTGCTTGGAGATGGTCTTATAGATTTACCTTTAACATGCTTTGTCTATAATTTTCTTTCTAATCTCCTGAGACAACTCTCTCCTTTGCTTCCTCTGGTCCATGTTTAGTGTGGTACACACCATGTCACCAAACAGCACAGTGACTACTTGTCACCCTTTAAATAGGTCGACTGACTGATAACAAGTTTGTAGACACCTGTGATGTTAATTAAAGGACACATCTTGGTTGAACATGTCCCTATGGTCACATTATTTTCAATCTTTTCTAGGGGTACCATCATTTTTGTCCGGGCCTGTTTCATGAGTTTGTTTTTTTAAAGTAATTCTGTTGAACCACAATTCAAAAGCATTGTCTGATTTTCAATGGTTAATTTTCATAGAATTTTTATTTATTACCACTTTTGTCAGATTCAAGTTATTTCTGTGACCATTGTGGGTTTTTCTTTCATTAACACAGGGGTACCAACAGTTTTGTCCACGGCTGTATCTGCACTCTCTTCTTCACCTCTCTTGTGCATTTTCCATTGCTTTGGATGGTTGACCCCAGGTATCTCATCTACTCATCTACTTTCATTACTGCTACTCCTTCCATCTTCACCATTGCACCTGCTTCCCTCTCATTCACTCTCATGTATTCTGTCTTGCTTCTACTTTCATTCCTCTTCTCTCCAGAGCATACCTCCACCTCTCCAGGTTCCCTTCCACCTGCTCTCTACTCTCACTACAGATCACAATGCAAACATCATGGTCCACGGAGACGCCTGTCTGACCTCATCTGTCAGCCTGTCCATCACCATGGCAAACAAGAAGGGGCTCAGAGCCAATCCCTGATGTAATCCCACTCCCACCTTGAATCCATCCATCACTCCTACAGTGCACTTCACCACCGTCTCACTGTCCTCATACATGTCCTGCACCACTCTCACATACTTCTCTGCCACTCCTGACTTTCTTATACAGTACCACACTTCCTCTCTTGTAGTACTCTTTCTTGGCATGAAACCATACTGCTGCTCACTGATTGTCACCTCTTCTCTTAACCTGGCTACAACAACTCTTTCCCATATCTTCATAGTGTGGCTGATCAACTTTATGCCTCTGTAGTTACTACAGTTCTGAGCATCACCTTTGTTCTTGAAAATTTTTACCAAAACATTTCTCCACTCCTCAGGCATCCTCTCACTCTGAAAGACTGTGTTAAACAATTTGGTTAAAAAGTCCACTGCCATCTCTCCTAAACATCCCCATACCTCCATAGGTATGTCATCTGGACCAACTGTCTTTTCATTCTTCATCCTCTTCAAAGCTGCCCTCACTTCTGTCTTGCTAATCATCGAGACTTCCTTGTTCACCATCTTTCCTTCATCCATCCTCCCTCTCATTTTCTTTTTTTGTCAGCTCTTCAAAGTACTCCTTCCACCTTCTCAACACAGTCTCTCATCATTTGTTAAGTACATTACCATTTCTGTCCTTAATCAATCTAACCTACTGTACATCCTTTCCTGGTCGACCTCTCTGTCTAGCCATGTCTCTGTCTAGACATGTCTGTCTATCCTTCCTTAGTGTCCATCCTCTCATACAACTCATTATCTGCCTTATCCTTTGCCACCTCTCTCTTTGCTACGCTCCTAGATTCTGAACACTCCTGTCTACTTTCTTCATCTCCCTGATTATCCCACTTTTTCTTTGCTAACCTCTTCCTTTGAATACTTTTCTGTTCCTCCTCATTCCACCACCGAGTCTCCTTGTCTTCCTTCCTCTGTCCACTGGAAACACCACGTACCTTTCTACCCGTTTCCCTCAATACTTTTGCTGTACTTTCCCAGTCATCTGGTAATTCTTCCCTACCACCCAGAGCCTGTATCAACTCTTTCCTGAACTCTGTGCGGCCTTCTTCCTTCTGTAACTTCCCCCACTTAATCTTTGGCATTACCTTCACTGTTTTTCTCTTCTTGCTTTGCAAAGTCATCCTACAGACTACCATCTAATGCTGTCTAGCTACATTCTCCCCTGCCACCACCTTGCAGTCTACTATCTCTTTCAGATTTCTTCTTCTGCATAACATGTAGTCCACCTGTGTGCACCTTCCTCCACTCTCGTAAGTCACCCTGTGTTCCTCTCTCTTCTTCAAGTATGTGTTCACTACAGCCATTTCCATCATTTCAGCAAAATCCACAGCCATCTGTCCTTCCACATTTCTCTCAAGACCATACTTACTCAGGACCTCCTCATCACCTCTGTTCCCTTCACCTACATGCCCATTAAAGTCCGCTCCAATCACTACTCTCTCCCCTCTGGGAACACTTTCTACCACTTTATCCAACTTACTCCAGAATTCCTCTTTCTCTTCTACCTGACATCCAACTTGTGGGGCATACACACTGACAACATTCAACATCACACCTCTGACTTCAAGCTTCAAACTCATGATTCTGTCTGACTCCTTCTTTACCTCCTCAACACTCTTCACATACTCTTCCTTCAAGATTACTCCTACTCCATTTCTCTTCTTATCTACACCATGGTAGAACAGTTTAAATCCACCCCCAGTGCTCCTAGCCTTGCTTCCCTTCCATCTGGTTTCTTGAGCACACAGTATACAGGTATCTACCTTTCTTCTCTCCATCATATCAGCCAACTCTCTGCCTTTACCAGTCATAGTCTCTACATTTAACATTCTTACTCTCACCGCCACATTTCTACCTTTCTTTTTCTCTCTGTCCCTCCAAACACCTCCACCACTTACCATGTGCTTCTTAGTCTTTACCCACACATCCCTACAGTCAAGTAAATGGTTGGGTATTAACATCTAAAGCACAAAAAGATTCTTGGTGCACTGCTGTGACAAAATATTTCAGGATTTTTATGTTTTGCTGAATACAAAATAAATGTGATTGCCACTCACTGCTGTGTTGCTAGGGCAACTGTCCTGTAACTGACAAGAATTCTGTTCCACTGCATTCCCTTATTCCTCAGATTGACCAATTGATGAAAGTTTCACAATGTATTGAACCAATGAAGCATGAAGTGAAGCAGCAATGACATTTGAAGATTCGGACATCATCAGTCATGTGTCATTAGTATTTTGATAAAAGCTCCAACACATGAAGAGTAAGATAAGATAAGATAAGATAAGCCTTTATTAGTCCCACAACGGGGAAATTCCAGGATTGCAACAGCACAGGGATAGCAACACTCAGAGCAACAATCAGAAGGCAAGAAAAAAAAAGCAAGCAAGCAAGAGCAGCTAATATACATATGTACATATTACTATAAAATATATATACACACACACACACACACACACAGACACAGTGCAGAGCATTGTAGCTGGATGGAATAAATATATGAATATATAAACACACAGTGCGGAGCATTGTAGCTAGATGGAATAAATATGTAGATATATAAACACCCACAGTACGGAGCATTGCAGCTAGGTGGAATACATATGTAATTATATAAACACACACAGTGCGGAGCAATGTAGCTAGATGGAATAATATGTAGATATATAAACACACAGTGCGGAGCATTGTAGCTAGATGGAATAAATATATAGATATATAAATATAAGCACACCCAGTGCGGAGCATTGTAGCTAGATGGAATAAATATGTAAATATATAAACACACACAGTGCAGAGCATTGTTGCTAGATGGGAAGAAACAGCACAACCGTCTACTTAGTTATCCTACATGGTATGATTATGTGCCCATACATATTCTCACCCTCCATAGCGACCGGTATTTTCCTAGTTGTATGCCGGAGGGGACCATTGGATAAGTCTATTGCATCTTTTGCATTCAAAAAACTATTAGTTTGTTACGTCTTTTTGCTATCTCTGCGAGCAGCCCTGCTTAGGTTGTACAGTCTGACAGCCGTTGGTAGGAAGGACCTGCGAAACCTCTCGGTTGTGCACCTGGGATGATGTAGTCTGCTGCTAAATGAGCTCCTCAGTGCATTCAGTATGTCCTGCATAGGGTGGAACTCGGACTCCAGCAGAGATGACAGTTTAGCCACCGTCCTTCTCTCTCCTATCTCCTCCACCGGATCAAGGCGCTGCCCCAGGACAGAGCTAGCTTTCTTGATCAGTTTGTTCAGTCTCTTCCTATCGGCTGCAGTAATGCCACTGCCCCAGCAGACCACTCCAAAACTGATGGCTGATGCCACCACCGTGTCATAGAATGTCTTCAGCAGCGCCCCTTGTACACCAAAAGACCTGAGTCTCCTCAGCAGGAACAGCCTGCGCTGTCCCTTCTTGTAGAGTGCGTCAGTATTGTGTGACCAGTCTAGTTTATTGTTCAGATGAACACCCAGGTACTTATAGGATGTCACCATCTCGATGTCTGCTCCCTGTATATTTACTGGTGCTGTGAAGGGTTTCCCATGCCTGCGGCAGTCCACCACCAGCTCCTTAGTTTTCCTCGCGTTGATCTGGAGGCAGTTCCGATGGCACCAGTCCACGAAGTCCTGGATAAGCCCTCTGTACTCAGCTTCATCTCCATTGGAGATGAGGCCAATGATCGCAGAGTCATCAGAGAACTTCTGTAGATGGCAGTGTGTTGTGTTGTGTGAGAAGTCCGCAGTATAAAGAGTGAACAGGAAGGGAGCCAGCACCGTTCCCTGGGGGGCCCCCGTGCTACCGATGATCGTGTCAGACACACAGTCCCGGGTTCTCACAAACTGAGGCCGGTTCGTGAGGTAGTCCAGGATCCATGATGACAGGTGCTGGTCCACCCCTGCGCGCAGCAGCTTGTCCTTCAGGATCATCGGTTGGATGGTGTTGAAAGCACTGGAGAAGTCAAAGAACATGATCCTCGCCATATTCCCGGGCTTCTCCAGGTGGGACAGAGAACGGTGAAGGAGGAAGATCACCGCATCCTCCACCCCAATGCCATGCTGGTAGGCGAACTGGAGTGGATCCATCGCTGGTTCCACCAGGGGGCGGAGGTGAGCAAGGAGCAGTCTCTCCAGGGTCTTCATCAAGTGGGACGTCAAGGCCACCGGTCTGTAGCTGTTCAGCTCTTTGGGGTGGGAAGTTTTTGGTACAGGTACCACACAAGATGTTTTCCACAGCTGTGGTACCCTCCCCAGCTTCAGGCTCAGGTTGAAGATGTACGTCACAATCCCACACAGCTGGTCTGCACAGGACTTGAGGAGCTGTCAAGAGTGAGACAAACTCTGAAGTATCATTCACCCATCACTACTTACGGTATGTTCCTTAATTCCTTATTGTGTTTATTCATTTATTAATAATTGCAATTGCACTTATTTACAACAGTCATGTACGGGGGACATGAACGGGATACGTGCGGAACATGCTAAGTGCGGACTATTGATGAAAGCACATTGCACAAAGAAAGACAAAGAACTGACAGCAGGCAAGAACCACAGACATCCTGTATGGAACATGTTCAAAACTGTATGGAACATATTCGGTATGGAGCATGTATGAAACATGTTTGATACGGAACGTTCCATACCCTTTGTTCCGTGCTTTAATAGGCACCAACAATGGGTGAATGTACAAACGCAAAAGCCCAAATAAAGCAAGCTGTGTTCCAAACAGAGAAGCCCAGAATGCTGGCCGATCCACAAAGCACCGATGATCCTCAATGATCTCTCAAGGTGGTGACCTGACTGAATGGTGGACCAATGTGGCTTATTCTCCATTGTATTAACTGTGTGGTTGTCATAGCCAGTTAAGCTCCCAGTGCTCATAAAAGGCTCCTTATGGCGTGCGTCTCGAAAAGCCTCTGACAACTAAGTCCAACTCCTAGCCTGCCCGTGTGGTTTAGTCTCTAAGCCCGGCAGAACTGCTTTTACTAATAGGAGAAGGGGAGAGGGCGGATCGCTGGTGCCTTAAAACCAGATACTTCGGGTAGATGGTGGCTCGTCAACCTGGGAAGGTAGCCCATCTAGGGGAAGGTAAACCCTGATTTCAAACCTCCGCTGCCTTGCGGCACACCCGGTCACAGGAAACGCTTCGGGAGTCAACCCTGAGGAAAAATCCGGAGTCGGAGTCCCTAAGGCAGTTCTCTGTTGTGCTCAACATCGTTCTGGCAGCTCCTGCGACGGCGCTGGTGCCAAACTGTAGCAGCCCTGCTGTTCCTTTGGATTCATCAGTGACGTGGAGAAGGTGGACATGCTGCATGGGCAACATCTTGTCCTCCATATCTTCCTGCCCAGGCTTGAATCCTACCAACGCCCAACGCTGGAAGGTAGAACACCGGATCACTGGCGAGGACACTCCAGTTTCACCTTTGGCGTAGACAAAACACGGGGAATGACAGTTACCGGTTATAAGCCACCGCTCAATTGGCATAGAGCGCGGCACCAGGGGTTGTTCCCGATGGTGGGAAGGATCATCGGATCTCACTGGACAGCTACTGCCCGCCTCAAGCTTTGCAGCCCCCAGCCAATAAGGTGTTGTCCCGTCACAGCTTGCTTTCCTCATTGGGTGCATGGGGATGAGGAGAAGTCCGAACAGCAGGCTGAGAACCTTCGAACCAGGCAAGACAAAAAAACAAAAGAGACCAACTCTAAAACTGGGAACTTGGAACATCCGCACAGAAAAACAAACAGAAACTGAAAAGCCTCATGACTAAATTTAACTATCAACAAATGATCAAAGGACCCACCAGGATAACCAAACAATCCAGAACACTTATTGACATGGTATTTACTAATAAACCAGAACGAATAACCAGAACCTATAATCTTGTAACTGGTCTCTCAGATCATAACATGGTTCTTGCTGTCAGAAAACTTACTAAAAAGCGACTACAATATTTTGGGGGAGTCGATATTGACAAATCAAATTTTATTATTCCCAAATCAAAAAATGAGGAGTTTGAACATTACTTAGAGAATCAAAATTGGGAGCAGCTCATGTCAATATATGAAGTAGATGATTGTTGTAATTTTATAACTGCAACAATCACAAAGTCTATAGAAAAATTTACAAAGCAAATTAAAAGTAGACAACAGAAGATTAGCCTACCATGGTTAAATAATGAAATAAGAAAACTTATGAAGAGGCGAGACTATGCACTGAAAACATCATTAACCTCTAAACTACAAAATGATCACCTTGTGTACAAAAGTTTAAGAAATAAAGTGGTACATGAGCTGCGAAAATCAAAAGTATCTTATTACAATAAACTGATAGATCATGCAAAGGGTAACAACAGTTCCCTATGGAGGCATTTAAATAACTTAACTAATAAAAAAAACGATCAGAAGGGGGTAAAGGAACTTAGAATCAATGGCAAGACCGTCAGTGACAAGGCTACTTTAGCAAATGAATTTAATTCATACTTTGTGGGCTCTGTGGAAGACCTAACAAAAATTTTTGTGCTGCCAAATGTGCTCAACAACACAAATTCCATACTTCCAACAGATTCTTTTCACATCGATGAGGTAAATGAGGAGTTAATTGCTGGTATTGTTAAAACACTGTCAAACTCAAAAACTAATGATATCTACAATATGAGCACCTCCTTTCTCAAAATGCACAGCAAAATATTAATCAAACCACTGACTCATCTCATTAATCTCTCCATTAGGTCTAGTACATTTCCATCTGGCTGGAAAAAAGCTGTCGTCATACCAGTTCATAAATCAGGCAGTAAAGACGATATATGCAATTACCGCCCAATCTCTATTTTACCAGTCCTGTCTAAGGTTCTTGAAAAAGTTGTAGCTACACAGCTGATAGACTACTTACAAGACAGTCAACTTCTTCATCCACATCAATTTGGTTTTAGACCAGGATACTCAACAGAAACAGCAAATTGTTGCCTTATTGAAAACGTCAAACAGTCCTTGGACAGGGGTAATGTGGTAGGAGCTGTTTTTCTAGATCTCAAAAAGGCTTTCGATACTGTAAACCACAGTTTGCTTTTATCCAAAATGGTATCTTTTAACTTCTCCCCAGATACATTAGAATGGTTTGCATCTTATCTCCAGAATAGAGAACAGTGTGTAAAAGTTCACCAGGATAAATCCTCATTTTTAAACAAACCGCATGGGTATCCCACAAGGGTCCATTTTTGGTCCTTTACTTTTCAGCATTTTTATTAATGACTTGCCGTTACACTGCTCAGCTGCAACATGCCAACTTTATGCAGATGATGCAGTTATTTACACAGCTGCCAAGACTCCAGCACAGGCTGCAGATGTACTGTCTACAAGTATGGTTGATGTCCAAGAGTGGCTCCTCCAGAACCATCTATTGCTGAACCTTCAGAAAACAGTCTCAATGTGCTTTTCAATCAAAAAATGTAACCTGCAACGTTTTAAAGTTAATATACATGATCATGACATCAGTTTAGCTACAGAATTCAAATACCTTGGCATTGTACTAGATCCTCAACTCAAATTTAATCTTCATATAAAGAAAATTTCAAAAACAGTAAAAAAAAATCTGAACTGCTTTAAATTAATTAGATATTACATACCTTACGAAGCAGCTGTACTGTATATGCATTCTATGGTCTTTTCTCATATATCATACTGTTTGACAGTCTGGGCTCAAGCAGCCCCTTCCACAATAAGACATATAGGTTCATTATATAATCAAACCCTAAAAATCTTGGACCAAAAGCCCATTAGGTGGCATCACTGTAATGTTTTAAAAAAATACAACCTATTGAGTTTTGAGAGTTTCATTGACCTCTGTTTTCTGAAATTAACGTTCAAATGTTTCCATAAATCAGCACCCGAGCCACTTGCTGGTTTCGTCCAAAGACAGGACAGCAGCAGAGCCACCAGGAGTTCTGTTAACAATAACTGTAAAATATTCCACCGCAGAACCACATTTGGACAAATAGCTTTCTCTATAAAGGGCAGTCACATCTGGAACACAATGCCAAATGTAATTAAAATAATAACGGACTTTAAAACATTCACTAAAAAGGTTAAAAACTGGCTGAAAAATAAACAAGAATGTACTCATGTATGAATTGATTGTCTGCAAAGTGAGAGTGAATGAAGGGAAGGAATGAATGTGTTTGTTTATAATGAGTGACGAAGGGAGGGAGGCCTGAAATAGGCAAATGTGAATCAGGTTGTTATATTTGTGTATTTATAATATTTATAATTGTGTATTTATAATCTTTTTGCATTGATGTATGTGGTTATTGTGCATTTTCTTTTTCTTTTCTTTTCTTTCCTTTTTTTTTTTTTTTTTTTTACTTGATTCTCTTTTCTAAAGCCCATCCAGGGGCAAGAGTTGCAAATTAGCTAATAGCTAAACACTCTATGTGCAACACATCAGATTGATTGTCATTGATTAATTGTCTATGTTTATTGCACTGTCCCTGTCAAATAAACTAATCTATCTATCTATCTATCTATCACTATGATGACAGGACTCGCTGCTAACCTCAAGGACATCAATGACACCAGGAAGACTGCCATCATCAATAATGAGCTGAAGAGACTGGAAGTGGATATCGCCACTCTCCAGGAAACACGGTCGGCTGACGCAGGCACACTGAGAGAGAAGTACTACACGTTCTGCTGGCAGGGAAAGGGCAGCGACGAACACAGGGAACATGGAGTGGGTTTCGCAGTGAAGAACACCTTGCTGAAGATGGTGGAACCGGGCAGCAATGGCTCTGCACGACTCCTCACCCTCCGCCTCAACACCACTCAAGGCCCAGTCACCCTCGTCAGTGTGTATGCCCCAACACTGACAGCCACACCAGAGGCAAAAGACGAGTTCTACGAGAATCTCGCAACAACTGTCAGGATCATCCCCAACTCTGAACAACTCATTCTCCTTTGAGACTTCAATGCCAGAGTGGGTGCTGACCACGACTCCTGGCCCCCCTTTCTTGGACCATTTGGTGTGGGCAGAATGAACGACAACGGACAGCGGCTGCTCGAGTTCTGCACATATCCTGATCTGTGCATCACAAACTCGTTCTTCAAGACGAAGCCCCGACACAAGGTTTCCTGGCGACATCCGCGCTCAAAGCACTGGCACCAGCTGGACTTGATCCTGACCAGGCACACCTCACTGAAGAACGTGCTAATCACCCGTTCGTTCCAGAGTGCAGATTGCGACACAGACCATTCATTGGTGTGTTGCAAGGTCAAGCTGCAGCTGAAGAAATTCCATTGTGCTAGACAGCCTGGAAAGGCACGGATTGACACCAGCAAGACAGCCCAACCAGAACTTGTTGAGCAGTTTGCCTCCACCTTTGAGAAGGAACTTGGTGTACCACAAGAAGGAGAATCTGCAAAGCACAAGTGGGAAGAGCTGCGAAACACCATCCACCGCACAGCCTTGGCTACCTTTGAAAGGAAGACCTCGAAGTCACAGGATTGGTTTGATGCCAAGTTGACCGAGATGACCCCCGTCATTGAAGCCAAGCACTCAGCACTTACTGAGTACAAGAAGTACCCAAACGAGAAGAATCTCCAGATTCTCAGGGCTGTGAGAAGCAAAGTTCAGCAGACTGCTCGGCGCTGTGCCAACGAATACTGGACTCAGCTCAGCCAAGACATTCAAACCGCTGCCACAACAGGGAACATTCGTGGTATGTACGATGGCATCAAGAAAGCACTTGGTCCGGCTCAGAGCAAGACGGCCCCCCTCAAATCCTCCACTGGGGAGATGATCACAGAAAAGAACAAGCAGATGGAGAGATGGGTGGAACACTACTCCGACCTCTACTCCAGACAGAACACCGTGACACCGTCAGCCCTTGATGCCATCGACTGCCTGCCATTCATGGACGAACTTGACTCCGAGCCAACCTTCGACGAACTCAACAAGGGCACTGATAGCTTGGCCGCTGGCAAGGCACCCGGCAACGACGGCATACCCCCCGACCTGATCAAGCACTGCAAGACCGCCCTACTGCTGCCATTGCATGACGTCCTCTGCCAGTGCTGGAAGGAAGGTTCCGTACCACAGGACATGAGGGATGCCAAGATCATCACCCTCTACAAAAACAAAGGGGAGAGAAGCAACTGCAACAACTACAGGGGCATCTCCCTCCTCAGCGTTGTTGGCAAAGTCTACGCACGAGTTGTTCTCGTTTGTCTACAGAAGCTTGCCGAACGTGTCTACCCCGAGTCTCAGTGTGGCTTCCGCGCCGAGCGATCGACAGTAGACATGATATTCTCCATCTGCCAACTCCAGGAGAAATGCAGAGAACAGAACATGCCCCTGTACGTCGCCTTCATCGACCTCACCAAAGCGTTCGATCTGGTCAGCAGAGAGGGCCTTTTCAAGATCCTGCCAAAGATAGGATGCCCACCAAAGTTGCAAAGCCTCATCAAATTGTTTCACACCAACATGCAGGGGATAGTGCAGCATGACGGCAACGTCTCAGAGCCATTCAACATATGCAGCGGAGTGAAACAGGGCTGTGTACTTGCGCCAACCCTCTTTGGGATTTTCTTTGCTATGCTCCTGAGGCATGCCTTCAGCACAGCAACAGAGGGAATCTACCTGCACACAAGATCTGATGGCAGGCTTTTCAACCTCGCCCGCCTGAAAGTCAGAACCAAAGTACGCAAGGCTCTAATCAGAGACATGCTGTTCGCAGATGACGCTGCAGTCGCAACCCACACACAACAGGAGCTTCAGACCCTGATGGACCGCTTCTCCCAGGCATGCAAGGACTTCGGGCTTACCATCAGCTTGAAGAAGACTAACGTCTTGGCGCAAGGCACGGAAGCACCACCAACCATCACCATCAACGACTACGAGCTGGTGGTCGTGAATCAGTTCACGTACCTGGGGTCCACGATCAGCAACAACCTCTCCCTTGATACAGAGATCGACAAGAGGATTGGAAAATCAGCCTTCACACTTGCTCGCCTCACCACATGAGTGTGGGAGAATCCCAAACTCTCTGTCAAGACGAAGATGGCAGTGTACAACGCCTGCGTCATCAGCACACTGCTCTACGGGAGTGAGACGTGGACAACATACGCCCGGCAGGAAAAGAGACTGAACTCCTTCCACTCGCGCTGCATTCGCCACATCCTGGACATATCCTGGCAGGACAAAGTGCCCAACACAGAAGTTCTGTCCCGCGCCAGCCTTCCCTCCATGTTCACTCTACTCAGGCAGCGCAGGCTCCGCTGGCTAGGCCACGTTCACCGTATGGAGGATGGCAGAATCCCCAAAGATGTCCTCTACGGAGAACTGGCGACTGGCAGGAGAGACGTTGGCCGCCCAAAGCTGCGCTTTGAGACGTCTGCAAGAGATACATGAAGGCTCTGGAGATCAATACAGAGCACTGGGAGGACCTTGCAACGGACCGCTCCAAATGGAGAGGCACCCTGACCAGACAGCTCAAGGCGGGTGAAGAGAGACTGACTGCTGCAGCAGATGAAAAAAGGACCCGCAGGAAGAACCGCCACAGACGCAGCAGCACGGAGACCACCCACAAGTGTGACCTGTGTGACAGGGACTGCCATTCGCGCATCGGCCTGTTCAGCCACAGGCGGTGCTGTTCCAGCAGAGTAGACGTTTAGGATTCTCTTCCATGGTCATCATAGACTGACGGAGGCTGACGACAATTAACTGTGGATTAATGACCAAGGCAAGAACATGGATGTCTAATGGGGTGATTAGAATTTAGTTGCATTTTAGTAGCACTGAGTATAGGATTTCCAGTATTTCTCACCTCAAATGTTTAAAGAACCATGTTTAGCTGTTAACTTTTTGAGGACATGGAAGGAAGTTTAATGTCCATCTTATTTGGCACAGAAAAAATGTCTTAAAAGGATGGTCCACCATTTAGAGACTTTGACCAGCGAGGTATGACTAGTTTACGTATGCAAGCAGCACACACATACAGTGGTGTGAAAAAGTGTTTGCCCTCTTCCTGATTTCTCATTTTTGAATGTTTGTCACACTTAAATGTTTCAGATCACCAAACAAATTTAAATATTAGACAAAGATAGCACAAGTAAACACAAAATGCAGTTTTTAAATTAACCCTTAGATGCATGACCAACCAATTCCTACACTCTTCCATGAGTGTGGTCAAAAATGACCCCAATTAGAATGAGTGGGTTTTATGCTGTAAACTTCAGAAATTTCCTTCATTTTGGTTAAAGATGATTATTTTTATTATATTTTGGGTGATTATTATTATTATTATTTTAAATTATATTTTGGTCAACAAAAGAATTATTCCATGTTTGACGTGTTCATTTATTACTTTTTATTAACATTTTATCACAGAATGGTAAAAAAGGTAAACAATCAGAAAGGAAAAAAAGGTAAAGTCAAAGTGCCTTTATTGTCATTCCATTGCTAATAAACAATGCAACGAAATTGAGATACTGCTCCCTAAAAACAAACTATCACACTCACAGTTCACTCATGCATTTAACATTCTTATAATTACAACAATAAATAATGCTTGAAACAATATTACCTAAAAGTTGAACACAATATGTACACAGTAATAATAAAAACATACTGAGCGATAAATAGGTGAAGGTGTGAGGGTTTGTGAGCTCACTGTGAGCAGCTGTTACACAGTATCCTTTTCTGGCTGTGAGCACTGCGCACAGGGTCACTGCATTTCCAACAACAATTGCTGACTTTGCAGTCTTGTTTTCTTGTGCACATCTTACACCTCTTCCTCTTCTGTTGGCCCTGTGTGTTTCCCTCGTGTGACTGGATTGCAGCTTTTATCACCCCACACCTTTCCATTGCTGCAGTGATGTAGGTTGGTAGGAGTGGGGTACCTTCCAGTTGAATTCTCATATAAGGCATCACAAGGTCATGTGAGAGCTCTGCAAGAAAGCGCCGCCGGGTGTTTGTGATACCTGCACAGAATTCAGGGTGCTGAGCCTTGAAAAAGGAGTAGGCATTCAGGGTGGCAATATCAATCACATTGTATCACAGTGTGACAGAGATCATCCTGCGCAGTTCGCCCCACACGGGACACGAACCCGCGACCTCTCAGTCAACTAACACAGTTCGAGCATGGGAGACACAGCACGATCGCGCTGAGCTAAAGGTCCGACCGATAGCTCAGCGCTACCGATACTGTATGAGGCTTTGGGAGGGAGGTTTACTAACGTTCTACGCCGAACAGTACTAGTTGGCATCCGTTACACTCTCCCCCTTAAACCTCACTCCCATGCCGGGTTCACGGCACCAGTGTGACAGAGATCATCCTGTGCAGTTCGCCCCACACGGGACACGAACCCGCGACCTCTCAGTCAACTAACACAGTTCGAGCATGGGAGACACAGCACGATCGCGCTGAGCTAAAGGTCCGACCGATAGCTCAGCGCTACCGATACTGTATGAGGCTTTGGGAGGGAGGTTTACTAACGTTCTACGCCGAACAGTACTAGTTGGCATCCGTTACAACAGCACCATGGGCCACCTCTGCGTTTGGCGTTTACAGGTGTAGGTGCCAACCATCTGGTCCACAATTTCTACACCTCCTTTTGTCTGGTTGTAGAAGTGGATCACTTCTGGGTTTTTTTTCTGGGTGTTTTCATCCACCATTTTGCTGTGGTGCATTGTGCTGAGGAGCAGAACAGCCTTCCCCTTTTTTCCGACATAGCTGACCATGGTCATGCTGCCATTGAACCCAAATTCAGTGCTGAAGAGCTCCCTGGTCTTGGAAGCCTTCGTCACAGGAGGGATGTCTGGCTTGTTTTGTCCCAATGTTCCCACAATAGTCAGACCCTTCTCCAGGAGATGCTCTGCAAGAGGCACACTGGTGAAAAAGTTGTCTGTGGTGATGTTGCAACCTGTGTGTCTGAGTCCACTGCACAACTGACTGACAATGTTAAGACCCAGATTCTTTCTGGCTCCCTCACCTGGTTGTCTCCCAGTGTACACAATCCCATCAATTGCGTAGGGGGGTTTTTGCATCACAAGCCCAGAAGATCTTTATGCCGTACTTTGCGGGCTTGCTTTTCATATATTGCATAAACTTAGTCCTCCCTCTGAATGGCACAAGTTGTTCATCCACTGTGATACAATCACTGGGGATGAATCTCTGCCTGGAGTTGACCAGGAACAGGTCCCATACGTAGCGGAAGGGTGCCAAGTGGTCTGTTTCCAGTCGGGTGGCTCTGGTCCTCTTGTCATCAAAGTGCAAGAATCGGCGAATATCTTCAAATCGTCTGACATAGTGGCCTTGTACATGGGGTTATATAGAGGACTCCCAAAGAGCTCACGGATTGACACATCCCAGTTCTTCTCACTTCCTGCAAGAATGGTCAATCCAATGAAGGCTATGAGTTCATCTTTGCTAACCTTTTTCCACTCCTTTCCTCTACCTGCAGCTACTCTTCGTCCCTCCATATTTGTGCATCTCAGCACCTCTTCTATTATATTATCAGTGATAAACAGCCTCCATGCATCTTTTGGTGAGATGGTGGTAAGCCCAGGTGCTGGTCCTGGCCGGCTTCTCACAATATTGTGCTTTGATGTTCTGCCCTGGCTGAGAGGTAACTCTGCCCAGTAAGAGCCCTTGCGGCTCATTCTGTTGGACACGATAGGCCCATCCATTTCCTCTTCCTCTTAGGAGGCCTCGTCAGAAGACTCTTCTGTGTCTGACTGATATTGTTCATGGGGGGGGGGGGGGTGATTTCTCGGTGGCCTGACAACTCCAGGTGGACAATAGTTTGGGTCCTCTATTGGGTCCTCTTCATCTGAAAAGTCAGATGCCGAGTCATCAGTCATCATAATCTCTCCCATCTCAATACCTATTGTCCTCATCTGTTTACCCTCGGCATCCAGTCTGTGATGTTAATTGCAGCGTTTACAGTGTTACTTGTAACCGTGGTGAAATTCCAAGGGGACAGCTTTTGAGAAATGCTTGGGGTCATTTTTGACCCCACATATGGAATAGTGTGGTACTGATACAAAAAATGCAATTACTTAAAAAATATAACAATTAGATACAAATCCAAATGGCTTCATGTCAAAGACAACCTATTTGAGGAATACATGGAAGATTAAATGATAAAAAATTAAAATTACAAAGATATTGCAAAAAAAATAACCGCAGGGGTCATTGTTACCCAACTTATGCATCTAAGGGTTAAGGTGTTTATTATTAAGGGGGGGAAAAATCCAAACCTACATGGCCCTGTGTGAAAAAGTGATTGCTCCCTAAACCTAATAACTGGTTGGGCCACCCTTAGCAGCAGCAACTGCAATCAAGCATTTGCGATAACTGGCAATGAGTCTTTTACAGTGCTGTGGAGGAATTTTGGCCCACTCATCTTTGCAGAATTGTTGTAATTCAGCCACATTGGAGGGTTTTCAAGCATGAACCGCCTTTTTAAGTCCACAGAGTATTTCCCCAAAAGTCTTGGGGATCATCAAGATGTTTTCTGGCAAAACTGAGACGAGCCTTTATGGTCTTTTTGCTCAGCAGTGGTCTTTGTCTTGGAACTTTTCCACGCAGGCCATTTTTGCCCAGTCTCTTGCTTATGGTGGAGTCATGATCACTGCCCTTAACTGAGGCAAGTGAGGCCTGCAGTTCTTTGGATGTTGTTGTGGGGTCTTATGTGACCTCTTGGTTGAGTTGTTGCTGCGCTCTTGGGGTAACTTTGGTTGGCCGGCCACTCCTGGGAAGGTTCACCACTGTTCCATGTTTTCGCCATTTGTGGAAAATGGCTCTCACTGTGGTTCGCTGGAGTCCCAAAGCTTTAGAAATGGCTTTATAACCTTTTCCAGACTGACAGATCTCAATTACTTTGTTCCTTATTTGTTCCTGAATTTCTTTGAATTGCAGCGTGATGTTTAGCTTTTGAGGATCTTTTGGTCTACTTCACTTTGTCAGGCAGGTCCTATTTAAGTGATTTCTTGATTGAGAACAGGTGTGGCAGTAATCAGGCCTGGGTGTGGCTTTAGAAACTGAACTCAGCTTTCCAAAGATGTGATAAACCACAGTTAATTTATGTTTTAACAGGGAAGCAATCACTTTTTTTTTTTTTTTTTTTTTACACAGGGCCATGTATGTTTGGATTTTTTTTTACCCTTAATAATAAACACCTTAATTTAAAAACTGCATTTTGTGTTTACTTGTGTTATCTTTGTCTAATATTTAAATTTGTTTGATGATCTGAAACATTTAAGTGTGACAAACATACAAAAAATGAGAAATCAGGAAGGGGGCAACACTTTTTTCACACCAATGTATTTCCATCATTTGTTGTGGCTCTGGTGATTACACCCTCTTTATGCTTCTACTGGCTCTGAGTTGCAGAGGCAACGCATGCCAAGCATTAAGACACCTTGGTAAACATGTACTGCACACGTCAGCTGCAACAAACTTGTGTGAAACTTCCAAACAACAATTTGTTGGTGTAAAACAGGAGCAAGTTAATCAGCTAGTATATAATAAATTTACGAACTCAAATATTGTTATTGCTGCTTTGTTTTCAAGATATGAGAATGTTTGCTGTTGAGGTGCCACACTGGTCAATTCAAAAATCTTTGACCACCCACCCTCCACTAGATGAGTCACCCAAAACAGGAGCAGCCTCACATTTTCACAGCTTTAGGGATAGTATAGGATGTGATTGGAGAGCCATCAGTCATTTCACCCACCAAGCACGCAATATTCAGAAGCATTCCCCATCCATCAAAAATGCCACAGTGAACAAAGACAATCCAAGCTCTTGAGTTTCATTTATTTTTTAATTAATATGATGGGAACAATGTAGAGAACATGATTTGGAAAATGTCTAACAATTTAGAGAAAAAAGGCAATAATATATTTTTTGACATTATATACTTTAAGACAATCTCAGAGGGTTTCTCATTCATTCCGAAAGATCTTATGAAAAGAGCTTTTGTAATATAACAGAACAGAGTAAAGTTGGTAAATTCATGGAAAGTTAAAAAACTAAGTTACTAATTTTACAGTACACAAATTTTGATTATTAACAAAAATGAATAGCTAAATTCAAAACTCATAAGATTACAAGCCCTCTGAAAGGAAAAAACTCGGGAAGCACTGATCGCTATCAGCCTAACATCAGTATTGGCAGACATTTACCTTACAGAGTGATATCGGCTATCACAATATCATAGCGGCAATAACTTCATTTTCTGCCATGGAACAGACAACAGTAGACTTCAGCTGCACAAGCTAAAAGGTAGAAAGTACCCTTCTATTACTCTTTGGTGTGACCTGGCTGGGGCTTGAACCCACAACCTCCCAGCTGCAGGGTGGATTCTCTACTGTTTTTTGTTGTTTTGTGGCTGAAACATTCTCCCTGTTTTATAAGAAAAAAGCTTCTCACTGTTTTATTTATTTGCATCACATTTCATTACAAGTGCAATGGGCCCCAGCCAGGAGTCTATGGTTACACTTCAAATCAAAAAGATTTGTATCCAAGGGCTCTCCTCAAGATGGAGACTGTTCCTCTGATTGTTGAGATCTGTATTTCACAGATGTTAGGGCAGCCGGGGATCGCCTGTAGATATTTTTTCAGGTTCTTCTTCACCATCCCAGTTGCTCCCACCACCACAGGTATAATATCTGCTTCCTGCAGTTTCCAGGTGCTCCGTAGGTAGTTTTTGAGATCTTGATATTTTGTTAATTTTTCTCTTGCTGCTCTATTGAGGCCGTAGTCATTTGGTATGGTTACATCTATTAATTGGCCAGTTTTGTCCTTTTTGTCCAAGATAACAATATCCGGTTTTATTGGTCCTCCTATGTGTCTTCCAGTTGGGATTTCCTTGTCATAAAAGATGATAATATCTCCACTGGATCTGACTGGCTCAGGATCATGTTCCCATACTGGTCCTTTTACTTCTATTTTAAATTCTTTGCATATTTTCCAATGTATGTAACGGCAGCTTCACCTGTGTGAATTTTCATGTGAGCTTTCAAACCACTGGGGTGGCTGAAACATTTTCCACATGTTTCACAAGAAAAGGGCTTCTCACCTGTGTGAGTTCTCAGGTGAATTTTCAAACTATTGTGATGGCTGAAACATTTTCCACATATTTCACAAGAATAAGGCTTCTCACTGTTTTATTTATTTGCATCTCATTTCCTTACAAGTGCAATGGGCCCCAGCCAGGGGTCTATGATTACACTTTAAATTAAAAAGCTTTGTATCCAAGGGCTCTCTTTAAGATAGAGACTGTTCCTCTGATTGCTGAGATCTGTATTTCACAGATGCTAGGGCAGCCGGGTATTGCTTGTAGATATTTTTTCAAGTTCTTCTTAACCATCCCAGTTGCTCCCACCACCACAGGTATAATATCTGCATCCTGCAGATTCCAGGTGCTCCTTAGATCGTTTTTGAGGTCTTGATATTTTGTTATTTTTTCTCTTTCTGCTCTGTTGAGGCCGTAGTCGTTTGGTATAGTTACATCGATTAATTGGGCAGTTTTGCCCTTTTTGTTCAAGATAACTATGTCCGGTTTTATTGCTCCTCCTTCAATGTGTCTTCCAGTTGGGATTTCCTTGTCATAAAAGATGGTAATATCTCCGTTGGAGCTAACTGGCTCTGGATCGTGCTCCCATACTGGTCCTTTTACTTCTATTTTGAATTCTTTGCATATTTTCCAGTGTATATAACGGCAGATCTTATTGTGGCGAGCAGTGTAGTGTCCATCAGCCATGAGGACCTGGCAGCCGGAGAGCAGGTGGCTTACACTCTCCACCGCTACATGACAGAATCGACATTTGTCACTCTGTGACAATCCTGCCATTTTTTTAAAACCATTGGTTAGAAGTCCCTGGTCTTGTGCTCCAATCACTAGTCTCTCCTCGTCGTACCCCAGATCTCCATTCCTGATCCAGCGCAATGTCTCTTCCCTATCAATATAATCCCTATTGAGTTCCTCCTGGAAACGTCCTGCTCGCTTATGTTGTTTCCATCTTTCTTTTCTTTCCTCCTGTGTCCTTTTGCTGTATTTTTCTCTCGTCTTTCTAGCTATTTTTGTTGCTGGGTTTTGCTGACTGGCTTTCATGTTATCTAATAAATCTGCTGCAAAGGTCTCGGCTTGTTTAGTTATAGATGCGTTAATACTGAGGGTTTCGTGATGTTGGGTGACCTTTTCCATCGTCTCATCATTAGCGCTTTTTAGGTATTGACCAATGCTTATTATTGTTGCCCTGTAGGCCTGGTTCATTTCAATTAGGCCCAGCCCTCCCTCTTTACGTGGCATATATATCCTATCTAGGCATTGGTTTCTGTATGTTACCTTATGAAGGGTTAGAGTCTTCCTGGTCCGAACATCCAACTTATCCAGTTCCCCTTGTGGCCAGTCTATCACCCCAAATCCATATGTGGCAACTGGTACTGCCAACTGGTTTATTGCAGTGATCTTATTTTTAGGTGTTAAATTTGATTTACAGATTTTCTTTAGGCGATGTTGGTATTCTTTTTTGACCATTTCCCTCATTTTTCTGTGTTCAATAGTTGCGTTTTCTTCTATGCCCAGATATTTATATGCCGATTCCCCTGCCAGGTCTTTGATATGCTTATTGTCTTCTATTTGGATATTTTCTGATGCCGTTTTCTTTCCTTTTTTTATTGTACATTTTGCACACTTGTCAAGTCCAAATTCCATGCAGATGTCTTTTGAAAACATGTGAACGGTACTGACAAGTTGATTCAGTTTCTGTTCAGATTCTGCATAGAGCTTGAGGTCGTCCATGTAGAGTAGATGATTCACTCTCTTGCTCCCTTTTTTTGTTCTGCCTTTGCTTAGGTCATACCCGATGTCAAGGTCCGATAAGATTTTGCTTAAGGGGTCGACACAAAGACAGAAGAGCAGTGGCGAAAGGCTGTCCCCCTGAAATATTCCTCGCTGGATCCTGATGTCTGGAATTGTTATTTGTCCTTCTTTGTGGTTAAGTGTAATTGTAGTTTTCCACTTAGCCATCTGGACCTCCAGAAAAGTTTTAATCTCTGGGCTGATGTTATACAGCTCCAGACAGCGTATTATCCAGGAGTGGGGGATGCTGTCGAATGCCTTTTTGTAGTCGATCCACGCCACGCTTAAATTTCTCTCACGCCTCTTGCAGTCTTCCAGGATGGTTTTATTAATGAGTAGTTGTTCTTTGGCTCCCAGCTTATTTCTTATGCAGCCTTTTTGCTGTGGCTGCAAGTAGTTTTCTGAGTCCAGATGTTCATAAATGGCCTCAGTAATGATTCCTGTCAGCCATTTGTATGTGGTCGGGAGGCAACAGATGGGTCTGTATTTATTGACTTGTTGGGTTTCAAGACTCTTGGGCAGGAGTATGGTGTTTCCATATGTGAGCCACTCTGGTGCTTCTTCCTCTCCCCCAACAAGTCGGTTAAATGCCTCTGCGTAGTGTTTGTGTAGTGCTGTTATTTTTTTGAGCCAAAAGTTTGGTATTTTATCTATTCCAGGGGATTTGAAGTTAAGGTATTTCCTGATTTTTTCTTGAGCTGTTTCTTCTGTGATTTTTAGTGAGGGCATCTGTTGTTTTCCTTTATTTTTCTCAGCAATGGTTTGAATCCAATTATTATTTTTATGTTGAACTGGGTCCTCAAACAGATTTCTCCAGAATGTTTCCAGTTGGGTTTTCTCAGGAGGTACCTCTACTTCAATAGTTTCATCTATCAACCTCCTGTAGACTTGCTTTGGGTTCTGTGCAAATAATTTATTTATCAGTTTTGAGTTCTCTCTCCGTTGCCTGTTTCTGATTTGAGCTGCTAGGGCCTTGACTTGCGCCTGGTGCTCTGCTATTTTTCCTATTATTTGCTCTTTCCTAATGTTGTATTTTTTTTGGATTCTGTTGATTACTCTCAGTAATTTAGTATTGCAGTTTTGGTTCTGTATGTAGTAAGTCATTTGAGAAATTTCTGCCCTAAATTGATTAATTTTTCCTTGAAGTTTATTTTTCCAAATGGGTGTAGAGATTTTTGTTTTGGTTTGACGTTCAGTTTTTTCTTTATGCTGTGGAGCTAGCTTACTCTGCACATACCACGCTGCACCAAAGTTTATGCAGTTAAGCTCTGTCAAACTGACCCCCTGAGGTACAAGGTCACATAGGCCTCTGTTGACCTTTTGCAGTAGTAATTTGAATTCTTTATTCTCTTTTAGCTTAATTAATCTAGGACGTTCTTTCATTGTCATTTTTTTTGTTTCTTCTATTTTGTTGGCAAGTTCCTCTTCCATTTCTAGTTGATGTTGGTTCATTTCTATTTGGGGGTTGATCTGTTTCCTTATTGGATCCTGGTCTACACTCCCCCTTGTTGCTTCATCAGGATGTTCTGATTCTGAGCCCGAAGTTGCAGGGGATTCGCCTGGGTGGCCTGGTGGCACCTCTGTAGGGTGTGTTTGACAAGGTTGCTCCAGAGGTTTTTCAGTTAATGGTAATGGTAGCGGACACTCAACTGGGCAGATGTTATTCTGTGCCATTTTTCCTATTTCAGTGTGCATGTACTCCAATTGTTGCTCTGTGAAGTACCTTTGGGTGAGGAAGTTGTGTCTCTGGGTTGTGAGTTTGGCTCGGGGTACGCCAGCTTTATCCGGGCAGTGATGGAAAAAGATTCGCTGCCACTCATTGCATCGTTCCCGCTGGTTGCTGTGTTTCATCTTGGCGTACTCGGTTGCCCATATTAAAACCCATCTTTCCTCCATGCTCCACTGACTTTGTTTGTATTCTTGTTGTTCAAATAGGTTGGCATCTTGATAGTCTTTTATTGCTTGGGCTTGAGCTTCATATTTAATCTTTTCTATTTCTTCTTGTTGTAAGTATTTTGAGACCTGAGAGACTATAGATGTTAATTTGGAGATGGTGGTGGCTGCTTTCTTTTCTGGTGGTAGCTCGGATTCTCTGATCTTCTCCTCAAATACATGCTTTTTCCTTCTGCCCCACTTCTCATACCTTGAATAGGCGTAGCAGGACAGAATAACTTTCTTCTCATCAAGGGACCATTTTACAGTTTCTTCTTTTCTCGTATACCGTTTAGTCCTTTTTTGATCTTGTTGGGGCCCAGGACCAGATCTGTGCTGGTCTGATGGGGATCCCGGTTGAGTGTTTGTGACACTCGAAGACGAAGCTGCACCATCGCTCTCAACAGCCCGCCTAGTGCAGAAACGAGCTGAGGGGACCGTTTTATCCTGGTCAGTACCTTTCCAGCATCTTTTTCCTGTATTATTCATTTTTCATATTTGGTTCCTCATCGTCCACGGCTTCTTATTGGTTATTCGAAGCTACCCTCGCCATGATTACTCATATTGAGGGGGTACCCCCCATCCGCGACCCGGGGGACGCGCTGGCTAGCCTGAGGGAAAAGGCCACCAGAGCTAGCCTGAGGGAAAAGGCCACCAGCTTCTCACCTGTGTGAGTTCTCATGTGAACATTCAAATGACAAAGTTTACTGAAGCTACTGCCACATGTTTCACAAAAAAAGGGCTTTTCACCTGTGTGAGTTCTCATGTGAACTTTCAGACCACTAAGATTAATGAAACTTTTTCCACATGTTTCACAAGAAAACGGCTTCTCCCCTGTGTGAGTTCTCATGTGAACTTTCAAACCACTAAGCCGATGGAAACATTTTCCACAGGTTTTACAAGAAAAACGCTTTTCAGCTGTGTGTGTTCTCATGTGTACTGAAAGTGTTGATGCACATTTCATTTTTTCCCCACAGGTTTTGCAGTGAAGGGATTCCTCACCTATGTGACTTCTTTCATGGGCCAATAAAAATCTCCTCTTACTAAATCGCCTCCCACAAGTGCTGCAAGCAAATGGCCTTATCATTGTTTTGTTTGCAGCAGATTTTGAGTCTACATAATTGTTTCCTTGTTGATCAATGTTCATAGATAAAGGAATGCTGTCACTGGTTGTTTCTGGCTCAATATGGTCATGTCCCGTATATGAAGCCATCATCACAGAGAGATAAGTCTCCTGATTCAGCTGAAGCTGCTCCCTTTGCACACTGGCGCCATGTTCATCATCCTCCTCTTTAATCTGAGGTGGAGATGGTTTCTTCTGGTCCACACTGGTGTTCGACTCCTGGTTACAGAGCTGGAGGTCAGAAGAAATCTCCTTGCAGACATGCTGAAGAGAGATATCTGGATAGGTAAGAGAAAAAAAAATCAATGATCTGATAATAAACAGATACTTTGAGTGCTCAGGACACGATTTTGACTGCATCTAATTTTGCAAACACATAATACAATATGACAAAATAGGTGGGTCTGTGCAGTTCTAAGTCAGTCTTGATTTCACGCGAATATCTGACGTTTCCAAGAGCATCGCGGCACCAATTGTGTCAGTGGCTGGAAAAACCCCTGGCCATGTTGTGACGTCAGCGGGAGAACACAGCGATTGGCTGCCCATTCTACATGCATGATGGAAGCGGTTGAAAACATCGATGATGGTTCCGGCACATGTAGTCTGGAATTTGTTTGTGTTGTCCAATCTTCAGACGATTATAGTTCAGAAGAATGGGATGATAATGAAGAATCTGGGGGCATCACACCTTATAGGTTTGAGCCATACCAAGCGGACATCGTGCCTTGCGAGTCAGACTCAAGAGAGTGACGGTGGTGAGGCACACATGCCTGCCGCCGCAGCAGCGGCAAACACACGGCAGGGGTACACCAAGTGGTATGCTTTTGTTACAGATATTGCAACAAATTAAATATAATTTATTTAAACCCGATTTTTCAATAAAATCATAGCAGTGTATTTATAATAAAATTGAAACATCTACCTGATACTGTCAACTAGGGATGGGCATTCGGTGAAATTTTCTTCACCGATCGTCGGGAGAATTAATGATTAATAATCGGTTAATCATTAACATTTTTAGGTACGTAACAAGGCAGGTAGACTACATTAGAACATCAGGTCCAAATCCACCTTTCTCTCTCTGTTCGCTGTTCTCGTGTTGGCTCGGCTCGGGAATCTCGCAAGCTGATTGGCCGAGACGTTTCACCCCGCAAGCTGATTGGCCGAGACGTTTCACCCCGCAAGCTGATTGGCCGAGACGTTTTACCCAGCTTCTGTCCCTGCCGAGCGGCCACCCAACAAACAAAGACCGCATTCATTGCTCTATCGCTCGTGTTACTTAGTCTAGCCGCGCGGAACTTTTTGCTGTTCTCTTGTGCCATTTTGTGCGAAATAGTCTTCCCGTCGAGCCACTACGCCGCCTCCTGCAGCTTCCCTCGACGATCCTGCGCCTCTAGCACATGAGGAGCAGTAAAGCTCTCATTAACCTGTGCAGTAAATCATTTTCATCTTGAGTTACGTATCTTGTTATAAGAATAAGAGTTCTAAAAACATATTTATGTACACTTTATTTACATCTACGTATGTATGTACACTTACCGAATCTTCATGACCTTCTCAATAAAGTTTCTGAAAAAAAAAAAAAAGAATCTTCACGACCGCCATTACTCAGCGCGCAACCACTGTTGGCGGTTCTCTATCAAAAATGGCTTCGCGTAATAAGGGTGTTCCATGGACCCTGTCGATGAGGTATATTTGTATGCTGCATTGCAGTGATTGCAGTACACCTGGTCATTTTTTAAATTGAAATGGTCCCACGCAACACTTCGCCATAACCGCTTCATGATTTGGCGATTGCCCTACGGAAGCTCGCATGTATCAACTGAGGCACGCCAGGGTACGGCGATGGTGTAATGTTGCCCCCTGGTGCCCAAATTTTGCCATTGCATTGTTTGAGGACGGCCGTGCACTAGGCCTAATAACCTCGGATTGTTTAAAAAAAAAAAAAACGGTTTGTCGACGAAAATGAACTTCCTCGGTGAAATTCTTAATGATCAATTATCGGTTAATCGGTAAATTATGCCCATCCCTACTGTCAACGCCCCCCCAATAAACAAATCAAAAGATACTATTTTTTATTTCTGCAGGTGCCAGTGTGGTCTGTGTGTGAGCATTACAACAGAGGAGGAGAGTACTTGCTGTCATGAGCAGGACAAGGTGAAGCAGAAAATTCCAGACGGTGCTATAAAGTGTATCACTCGTCATTACAACTTCCCCACGGTGTGTCTGAATAAAGATGTGTTGGAAGTGGCCTACTTCACCTATAAACATTATGTGAATGTGGATTATGGGAACAATTCGAAGTGATATACAGCTTACAGATAGTTCATCTGATGGTGCTACCACTACCTTTGTGAGAAAGTCCGAGTGCCAATACCGGCCTGTGTCATTCATAAGATCAAAGAGACGTTTCCAATACAAGAGGGACAATACATTGGTTTTACTTATACTGACTCCCACCTTTATGTTTTCATGGTATTGTTTTTCATTCAATAAATGTTTATCTGACCACAACTGTTGTCAATTTTTACAAGAAAATAAAATTACAAAATATTTATAGTGTGATACTTGAAAATCTCATAACTGCTGTCATCATTGAGACGCTGCATGCAATCCTGGGTATTTGAATAAGACAGAATTTTTTTTTTTTTGCAAATATAGTATAAATTTTTTTTTAGTAAATTAGAGCATACTCGTGGCCATAACTTATCATTTTGAAGTTCAATTATCTCTAAAACCCCTTCAGAATTTAAAATTATTCTCTGTGTTACTCATGGCAATATCCTTAAAAATAATGTATTCCCTATTATTTATGTCTCATTAAAATGCAATTTTGTTTATCATTGTTTATTAACTGCTTTTGTCTTGTATCAACTGGCATGTGATTTTCAACAATAATAATAAAAGCAATAGAAGCAACTGATAGTCCTAATTTATTTTTTTAGTTTGGTCACAAGAAAAACAAAACTCATAATTGGTATAGTACACATGTACTATAACTATCAAAAATATTAATTATTATAACAGGAAAAAGTCCAAATTAGTGGCAATGAATACAATATAGTCAGTTGGTGTCACAAACTGAACCCGTGCTATCCTGTAGGCTCGGTTCTGACCGTTTTCTGTGGCTCAGGCATCGGGTTTATTATGCATTATCTTTGAGTTCTTGTTGTTTTTATGTCTGTGTTCCTTTTCTTTTCCATGCCTGTAGCCACTGCTCTGGCCGGTGGTTGTTGAGCAGCCGTTTTGACCCACTTTCAGGTGGGTCACACACACTTTTCAGCTGTCCAACATTCGCCCGTCCGACCACACCCACTCTCTCTTTGACAGTCAGCTGTTCATGTTTTGTGTGCATCATCTGCCGTGTTGTCAGCCAGTCAATATTGCCAACACTATCACGACGTGTTAGCCACTCCACACAGTCGTGGTTCTGTTGCGCCCCTTGAAGCGATGTCGGCCCTGGAGTGCAAATGCGGTTAACACGTCTCTTCTCCATGCGTTCGCTGGGCGATGTCGGCCCCAAATGCCAACTGTAAGTGTTTCTGTTTATTTTTGTAAGTCTTCAGCTTTTTGGGAACTGCTGTCATCAGTCACGTGGACAAAATTGTTGGCACCCCTCTGTTAATGAAAGAAAAATCCACAATGGTCACAGAAATAACTTGAATCTGACAGAAGTGATAATAAATAAAAATTCTATGAAAATTAACCAATGAAAATCAGACAATGCTTTTGACTTGTGGTTGAACAAAATTATTTAAAAAAACAAACTCATGAAACAGGCCTGGACAAAAATGATGGTACCCTTAACTTAATATTTTGTTGCACAACATTTTGAGGCAATCACAGCAATCAAACGATTTCTGTAACTGTCAATGAGACTTCTACACCTCTCAGCAGGTATTTTGGCCCACTCCTCATGAGCAAACTGCTCCAGTTGTCTCAGGTTTGAAGGGTGCCTTCTCCAGACGGCATGTTTCAGCTCCTTCCACAGATGTTCAATAGGATTTAGATCAGGGCTCATAGAAGGCCACTTCAGAATAGCCCAATGTTTCGCTCTTTGCCATTCTTGGGTGTTTTTAGCTGTGTGTTTTGGGTCATTATCCTGTTGCAAGACCCATGGCCTGCGACTGAGACCAAGCTGTCTGACACTGGGCAGCACATTTCTCTCTAGAATACCTTGATAGTCTTGAGATTTCATCGTACCCTGCACAGATTCAAGACACCCTGTGCCAGATGCAGCAAAGCAGCCCCAGAACATAACAGAACCTCCTCCATGTTTCACAGTAGGGACAGCGTTCTTTTCTTGGTATGATTCATTTTTGCGTCTGTGAACAAAGAGCTGATGTGCCTTGCCAAAAAGTTCCAGTTTTGTCTCGTCTGTCCATAGGACATTCTCCCAGAAGCTTTGTGGCTTATCAACATGCAGTTTGGCAAATTTCAGTCTGGCTTTTTTATGATTTGTTTTCAACAGTGGTGTCCTCCTTGGTCGTCTCCCATGAAGTCCACTTTGGCTCAAACAACGATGGATGGTGCAATCTGACACTGATGTACCTTGACCTTGGAGTTCACCATGAATGTTTTTAGAGGTTGTTCTGGGCTCTTTTGTTACCATTCGTATTATCGGTCTCCTCCTGCAGCCACATCCAGGGAGGTTGGCTACACTCCCGTGGATCTTAAATTTCTGAATAATATGTGCAACTGTAGTCACAGGAACATCGAGCTGCTTGGAGATGGTCTTATAACCTTTTCCTTTAACATGCTTGTCTATAATTTTCTTTCTAATCTCCTGAGACAACTCTCTCCTTTGCTTCCTCTGGTCCATGTTTAGTGTGGTACACACAATGTCCCCAAACAGCACAGTGACTACTTGTCACCCTTTAAATAGGCCGACTGACTGATTACAAGTTTGTAGACACCTGTGATGTTAATTAGAGGACACATCTTGGTTGAACATGTCCCTATGGTCACATTATTTTCAATCTTTTCTAGGGGTACCATCATTTTTGTCCAGGCCTGTTTCTGTTGAACCACAATTCAAAAGCACTGTCTGATTTTCATTGGTTAATTTTCATAGAATTTTTATTTATTACCACTTTTGTCAGATTCAAGTTATTTCTGTGACCAGTGTGGGTTTTTCTTTCATTAACAGAGGAATACCAACAATTTTGTCCACAGCTGTATGTTCAATAAATGTGCTGTGGTGAATCCTGCTTGTCAATCCATTCATCCTTCCCCTCTTCCGTGCGCTGTGTAAACGCACACGGAGGAGGCTTATGACAGTTGGAGCTGAAGTGTGTGATGTAGTCTTTCACGGCCTGCTGTTTATCTAAGCCTGCGACACAACGTAAAGGCATAGCCGTAAAACTAAAACAAGAAACCGGAGAAACTGTCTGCTACAAAGCTGCTTGCATTCCTGTCAACAAAACCGGCATCCGTTCTTGCACTGACGTCATTTCTGCGTCATTCCTCATTCGGCGGGCAGCACCACAGTCCAGTCAAATTTGCCCGAATGGCAGTGGTTTTCTGAGGATAACTATGTTATGTAGGCGTGCTTGTAACTATTATATTGATCATCGACAATGACTTTTGGGTTTATACAACATGCTAAAAAATGTCAAAATCGTGTCATGAGCACTTTAACTATGAGAAACAAATTTTATACTGGCATATATATTTGAAACCAGAAGTTTACATACGTTGTATAAAAATTCACATAACCTTGTTCTTTCCTCATGACGTCATCTATTTTGTGAAGTGCACCAGTCCCCCCTGCAGTAAAACACCCCCATAACATGATTCTGCCACGCCCGTACTTCAGGTTTGTGATTGGTGTTCTCAGGCTTGCAAGCTTCCCCCCTTTTTTCTCCAAATGTAACAATGGTCATTATGGCCAAACAGTTCAATTTCAGTTCCATCAGACCATAGGACATGTCTCCAAAAATTAAGGTCTTTGTCCTTGTGTGCAGTTGCAAACTGAAATCTGACTTTTTTTATGTTGCTGTTGGAGTGTGGAGCTTCTCCCTTGCTGAGTGGCCTTTCAGCTCATGTCAGTACAGGACTCGTTTCACTGTGGATAATGACACTCTTACTAGCTTCAGCCAGCATCTTCCCAAGGTCTTTTTCTTTCGTTCTGGGGTTGATACGCACATTTTGCACTGAAACACTAAATCTCTGGGACACAGAACTCGTCTTTTTCCTGAGCAGTATGATGGCTGGACATTCCCATGGTGTTTACACTTGTGCATAATTGTTTGAACAGATGAACGCGGTGCCTTTATGCATCTGGAAACTGTACCCAAGGATGAACAATCAATCAATCAGACTTTATTTACATAGCACTTTTCATACAATCACTGGTGGTGGCCTAGTCACTAGAGCATCCGCCTCCACAACCAGGAGGTCATGGGTTCAAATCCCGGCCGGGTCATACCAAGGAACCATGTAAAAATGGTACTTTCTGCCTTCTAGCTTGGTGCTCAGCATAATAGAACGGGGAAAGGAAAGTTAATGCACAGAGCTACCAGAAGACTGACCCCCCCACTGTAGCTTTCACTATTCACAGTAGCTGTGTGGCTTAGGGTTAGAGAAACGGAGCTAAGCACCGCCCCATACACCACATGGTGTCCCACATACTGTGGATGGGATTAACTTAACTTTCATACAATTACATGTAACAAAGTGCTTTACATAAAACATTAAATAAAAACAAGCCCCCCCGCCACACACTTACACATTTTCTCTCAAAGTCTAAAGAGGCATTCAGACCAAACGCAAAGCAAATTTTTCACGCAGCACAAATACATACAAAGTCAATGGAAAGAGGCAAACACATGCCATTTTGCACATTCATGCCTTCATGTCAGAGGGACAGAATGGCCTTGAGATTCTGCAGTCACTGGAGTAAAAATGTCAACAAGAAAACTAGTTTGAAAATGAGACTGACACTCACCTGTAGACAGAAGGACCGGGAGTTCTTCAGCTGAATCAGGATGTCAGTGTTACCTACCCAAGGATTCCTGCCACAGATGTGCTAACAAGGCTTGCAGGCTAGCAATGTAAACACCTATCGTCTAGTGAAGTTTTCGAGCAGGTGTAGCTGTGTATTTGTGCATACGTATGTTAAACATAAGAGAGATGCTGACAGCACATATGTGGATTGACCTCACGACGAAGAGGACAGTAAGTCCGGACCACCTGCGGAGGACAATGAGAGAGGACAGGGGTGCGAACGAAGGACTTCCTGACCTCCAGGACGCAGATAGAAGATGGAAGACTGGAGGGGGGAGAAATGTCAATAAAGGGTTTTGACGGGGATATGTGATCCCCCCTGTGTGTGAGAAGTCTGTATGAGAAAAGGTATAAATGTGAAACTCTGATGTGGCTCAGCCTCTTGTCTTCCTGCTTATTGGAGAGAGCAGGCTGGGGAAATGAATGTTGGAATAAACTGGAATAAAACACAATTCAGTCTCTTTATTCCACGCTCCCCACATTGGTGACCTATCGACGTAGAGAATGCCTGGAGAAGGTCTCCGCGTTCCAGACTCGTTGGAGTCTGCCCTGGCGAGCGCCGTAGCCGTCAAGCTGCCGGAATTCTGGCAGGACAATCCATGGTCGTGGTTCCTACAAGCGGAGTCACAGTTCGCGCTCGCAGGAGTAACGGTGGATGACACTAAGTTCCACCATGTCATCGCTAAGCTGGATAACCGCACGGCTCGGTGCAAGCAGAGCTTGGTACAGCAGCCACCCGCCACCGACAGATACGGCAGGTTGAAAGCTACCCTCATCAAGTTTTTCACGCCCTCAGCCGAAGTGAGGGCTAGGAGGCTCCTGGCTTTGCTCGACCAGGGAGGACCCAGGCCAAGCGCCCTGATGGAGGATATGCTACAGCTGAGGGGGTCAGACAACGACGACTTCGTTTTCCAGTACATCTTCCTCACCAACCTCCCGGCGCACATGAGAGGGACGCTGGTCGGCGTACGTTGTCAGACCCAGGAAGATTTCCGGGAGCTGGCCCAGGAGGCAGACAGGATCCTGGACGCCTGCGGCGAGCAGACGACCGCAGCGGTAACCCAAAGCAGCGGGGAGCCAGAGGCAGCAGACCCAAGCTTACCAACAACGGCAGCGGCGCGGCCTCGATGCGGTGGAGGTGATGGTTCAGTGGCAGAGGCGCGGCCCCGACGCAGCGGAGGAGAGGATCTCTGCTTTTATCATCGGAGGTTCGCCGAGAGGGCACGCAGGTGTGTGCCGCCCTGCAGCTTCAGGAGTTCGGGAAACGGCAAGACCGAGGGTCGTTAGCAGCTTCGACTCTCGGTGAAAGCAGCAAGCTGCTCTACATCACAGATGCGAGCTCCGGACGGGATTTCCTTATAGACACTGGAGCCCAAGTGAGTTTCATCACCCCGACATATGCTGACTGGTTGGCTGGACCCCGTGGTAGCGGAGCAACGGCGGCAAACGGCTCGAGCATCACAGCACCTACGGGAAAAAGACTTTGTCTTTATGCTTACATGGCCGCACATATGAATGGACTTTTGTCATAGCGGCGGTGAGTTTCAACATGTTAGGCGCTGATTTTCTGTGCTCACACGGTCTGTTAGTTGATCCTGCCAATAGGCGGCTGGTAAATGCACTCTTTTTACTCTCTCCCCTGTTCAGCTCGAGTGTCTCCGCCACCAGTACAGACCAACGTCGCCGCAGCAGGTGGTAAGTTCTACACACTCCTCACCCGGTTTCCAGCACTCACGGTACCCACTTTCTCAGCAACGGTCACAAAACACGGGGTGGAGCACTTTATCACTACATCTGGCCCCCCCCGTCTTTGCGAAAGCTCGGCGCTTAGATGCTGCCAAGCTCTCTACAGCGCGTGAGGAGTTCGCCAGCCTGGAGAGGCTGGGCATCATTCGCCGTTCGAAAAGCCCATGGGCTTCGCCGCTGCATATGGTCCCGAAAGCTGATGGCTCCTGGAGACCGTGCGGCGATTACCGCCGGCTGAACAACGCCACGGCACACGATCGTTACCCCATCCCACACATCCAGGATTTTTCAATACACCTAGCGGGGGCACGCATTTTTTCCAAAATAGACCTGGTTCGCGGCTACCATCAAGTTCCAGTCCGGCCGGAGGACATTCCTAAAACAGCGGTAATAACCCCGTTTGGACTTTTTGAATTTCTACGCATGCCGTTTGGTCTTAAAGGGGCGGCGCAAACGTTCCAACGGATGATGGACGCCGTATTACGCGATCTCCCTTTCGTGTTTGTGTACCTCGATGACATATTGGTCGCCAGTACTTCAGAGGAAGAACACGAAAAGAACCTCACTGTGGTTTTTGGGAGGTTGGGAGAGCACGGCTTAATAATTAATCCAGCCAAGTGCCAGTTCGGCGTCGCGCAGATCGATTTTTTGGGCCACCGCGTCTCCCCAGACGGGGCGGTCCCGTTACCGGATAAAGTGCGCGCAGTGACAGATTTTCCCCGACCACAAACGGTCAAATCATTGCAGGAATTTTTGGGGATGGTGAATTTTTATAACTGTTTCCTGCCCCACGCAGCACAACTCATGCAGCCGTTATATGCCGCGCTCAGGAAACAAAAACCAACCAATGCTGTTGAATGGTCCCCAGAGCGGGAGCGCGCGTTCACAGAGGTGAAAAAAGCCTTGGCTGACGCTGCGCTCCTGGCTCACCCTGACCCAGCGGCACGCATCGCGCTAACGACAGACGCATCAGATGTGGCCATAGGGGCCGTTATAGAGCAGCAGGTTGCCGGAGTTTGGCAGCCGCTGGCTTTTTTCAGCAAATCCTTAAGCGTGGCCGAGCGAAAATACAGCACGTTCGACAGGGAGCTGTTGGCGCTGCATTTGGCTATTTGTCATTTCCAGTTCTGGCTGGAAGGACGGCGTTTCACCGCTTTCGTGGACCACAAGCCGCTCACATACGCCATGTCCAAAATTTCAGATCCGTGGTCAGGCAGGCAGCAGAGGCAGCTGGCTGCAATTTCGGAATTTACCACTGACATTCGGCACGTAGCGGGTAAACTCAATGTGGTGGCAGACTGCCTCTCGCGCGCGGTCACAGCACCGGCACGCGCAGAGGCAGACCAGCCCGCCGCGACCGTGCGGCAGAGCGGCGGCGCAGGAGCGCGCGCAGCCCCGGTGCACGTAGGTATAGATTACGCAGCCATGGCAGCAGAGCAGGGTGCGGATGCAAACGTGCGCGCGCTCCAGTCTGGACCAACAGGGTTAAGGCTGGAGATCAAGTGTTTACAAACCGGTACGCCCCCCCTAATTTACGATGTGTCGACTGGGCGCCCATGCCCGGTGGTTCCGGCCGCGTGGCGCTGCCGCGTTTTTGACTTGGTCCACTCGCTGGCGCACCCAGGGGTGCGCGCTTCGGTGAAAATGGTAGTGGAAAAGTTTGCTTGGCCGAGCCTGCGCAAGCACGTGAAGGAGTGGGCAAAGGCCTGCATGTCCTGTCAACGGGTCAAAATCCACAAGCACACAAGAGCCCCGTTAGAACCGTTTTGCATTCCGGCCAGAAGGTTCGACCACGTGCATGTTGACCTCGTGGGCCCCCTACCGGCGTCACAGGGGTTCAAACATCTTTTGACAATGGTGGACCGAACAACACGTTGGCCGGAAGTGGTCCCGCTGGCGACGACCACGACCGCGGAGGTGGCTCGTGTTTTTTTAATGGCTTGGGTAGCGCGTTTCGGCGTTCCGTCGGATATTACGTCCGATAGAGGGCCTCAATTCGTCTCTGAGCTTTGGTCAGCGATGGCCAACGGCTTGGGAGCCAAAATTCACCGCACTACGGCTTATCACCCTCAGGCTAATGGTTTATGCGAGCGCTTTCATAGGTCTTTGAAGGCAGCACTCAGAGCGGCACTCACGGATGCAGATTGGGTAAACAAACTACCATGGGTTTTATTAGGGTTGCGTTCTGCGCCCAAGGAGGACTTAGATACCTCCCCAGCGGAGCTAGTGTTCGCACAACCTCTCAGGCTGCCAGGCGAATTTTTACCAGAGCACCCGGAGCCGCCCCCCTCCCTGCTCTTGGGCCACTAGTCGGCACGGGAGTGGACGCGCTCCCGGGCCCTGTGCATCATGCTTTTCCGTGCGTTTTTGTTCCCAAAGCTTTAAAAAATGCTGAGTTCGTTTTTGTCAGGCACGAGGCACTAAGATCAACACTCAAACCGCCATATGACGGGCCATTTAGAGTGCTGGAGCCAGGGGATAAGCATTTTGTGCTAGATTTGGGAGACAGAAAGGAGACAGTTAGTATTGACAGACTGAAACCTGCTTTTGTCATGAAGGACGAGTCTGTACCGGTCGCGAGGGCGCCTCGACGCGGCAGACCCCCCAGGGGGAGCGTCTCGGAGCCCCCGCAGAGGTCAAATAGCCACTCTCTTCCTCAGTCAACAGAGCCTGGGCAGAAGGGCGCCGCAGGCAAGGCGGGGCCAGCTTACAGCAGATTCCGGAGACGGTTGAAGCCCAGACGGCGCACAGACTGAGTGTTTGATGTTGGTTGTACTGTTAAGAGTAACATGTTCGCAGAATTTGCTGTGTGTTTGTGCATACATATGTTTAGACATAAAAGGGGTGTATTTGTGCATACGTATGTTAAACATAAGAGAGATGCTGACAGCACATATGTGGACTGACCTCACGACGAAGAGGACAGTAAGTCCGGACCACCTGCGGAGGACAATGAGAGAGGACAGGGGTGCGAACGAAGGACTTCCTGACCTCCAGGACGCAGGTAGAAGACGGAAGACTGGAGGGGGGAGAAATGTCAATAAAGGGTTTTGACGGGGATATGTGATCCCCCCGTGTGTGAGAAGTCTGTATGAGAAAAGGTATAAATGTGAAACTCTGATGTGGCTCAGCCTCTTGTCTTCCTGCTTATTGGAGAGAGCAGGCTGGGGAAATGAATGTTGGAATAAACTGGAATAAAACACAATTCAGTCTCTTTATTCCACGCTCCCCACAGCAGGGACAATTTTTTCAGGTGAACGTAAATCTAAGCATGACTGTATTTTGGGAATTTCCACAGCAGGTTAAACACAGCTGCAAAAGTTATAAAGGCAACACCGCCTGTCTACAACTGGCTCAGACAGCAAATTCATGTCTATTCCTGTGTTTACATTGAGTTAACATGTAATCGCACTGCGCTAAAAATTCCCCTGTACGTGTTTGGTCTGAACGCACCTTAAGGGTTAAAAGGAGGACAATTCCATCCATCTATCTTCTTCTGCTTAATCCTTTTTGGGTCGCGGGGGGGCTGGAGCCTATCTCAGCATCTTTGGGCGAGAGGCAGGGTACACCCTGGACAGATTGCCAGTCCATCGCAGGACCAACACAGAGAGACAGACAGCCATTCACTCTCACAGTCATACCTAAGGACAATTTAGAATCCCCAGTTTGATGCCAGTTAATCTAACTTGCACGTTTTTGGCATATGGGACAATTGAAATGAGAAATTGAGGAAGCACTGTCTCACTTTCAGCAGTTTGTAATGGGAAACACTAGCATCTGAGTAAAATCAATCAATCAATATTTACTGTAAGTAGACACACACAGTGGTGTGAAAAAGTGTTTGCCCCTTCCTGATTTCTCATTTTTTTTTGTATGTTTGTCACACTTAGATCATCAAACAAATTTAAGTATGAGACAAGTAAACACAAAATGCTGTTTTTAAATGAAGGTGTTTATTATTAAGAGTAAAAAAAAAATCCAAACCTACATGGCCCTGTGTGAAAAAGTGATTGTTCCCTGTTAAAACATAAATTAACTGCAGTTTATCCCATCTTTGGAAAGCTGAGTTCAATTTCTCGAGCCACACCCAGGCATGATTACTGTCACACCTGCTCTCAATCAAGAAATCATTTAACGAGTTGAACTCGGGAGATTCCGCGGGCGGTCACGTCTGTGCGTCTTAGTGCGTCTCAGTGCGCAATGAAAAAAAAAGCTGTATTTCCGGTCTTCCACTACAGACACAGCCGTAAACAGAAAGCCAAAGGAGTGTTTGATTGGTTTAGAATGAGATTGACATCTCATTCGACCAACAAGAGCCTTGATTTGGGTTTTTAAACCTTGAATAACCAATGATCGTAAACCTAGCAAGAAATATCTGCCCATCAACGACCGCGAATACAACGAGCCAACTGAAGCCAAGTAATCTGATGACGGACGTGTCGTTTAGCCAATCAATTTCTGACTTTAATGACATCCTTCATGCCTAGTTCTGTGTTTATATTTCCGGTAAAATACCATGCGTTCTCGTGCGTAAAATCTCTTTTCACTCCGCCACTGTGTGACGCGCAGTCCTTTGTGATACTGTGCAGAAGGGTCAGGGTAAGATTAGCCATTATTTCACTTGTTTTGAAAAATGGTTCACAAAATAAACCGAAAGGGCCTGCATGAAATCGTAGATGGCTTGACCGGGTCGGGTGACGACGAATCACTAAGCAACAGAGGTTTCCATTGATCAACGGAATAGCTGACGATCGTCACACGCCAGTGGACAATACCAGCGACAGTGTGGTTGTGGACAGGTAAGTCTTATAATCTAAATTATTCTTTATCGATAAAAATAGTAATAAAAATGGACTTCCGGTCTGGACGCCATGGCGATAGCAGCTTAACGCTGAAGCTCCCAGACCCAATCCAAGAAAATATCTTGAAAATCAAACAACGGATTTTTGGAGGAGTGAAAATCAAAAGACAAAATTATCATGTCTAAAGGAAAACAGAGGAAACTGAAATTTTCCAGGCCAGGACACGTATCGGCCGGAGAATCTGAACCGGAAGATTTCCGTTCAGAAGACGAGGAGCTGAATGTAGCTAACAAGAAGGTTAGCTTGAAAACGCTATTTGAAGAACTACGACGATTTCGCCGAGAGGTTTGGGCCGAATTTCGTGAATTCAGAGACGAATTAAAAAGGACAAACAGCAGAGTGGACCAGGCCGAGAACCGAATCTTGGAAGCAGAGGAACGAATAAAAGTGCTTGAAGATTCTGTGCTGGACCTACGCAAAAGACAAGCATCAATAGAGGCTAAGCTAACCGACCAAGAAGGAAGACAGAGAAGAGACAACATAAGAATTCATGGTCTGATAGAAGGAGCCGAAAACGGTTTTAACTCAATGGCAGAATGCGTGGAATCTTTACTAAGAGAGAAATTGGATATTCCACAAACCACCGACTTGAAGATAGAAAAGGCACATTGTTCATTAGCCGTTAAGCCAGCGGCGGAAGCGCCCCCACGTTCGGTGTTGGTAAGATTTTCCAATTTCAAAATAAAACAAGAGGTTGTAAGACTGGCTTGGCAGAAAAAAGGATTTATGCATCAAGAGAGAAAAGTCTTCGTGGAACACGATTACGCCCCGGAGGTCCTTAAAAAGCGCAGGGAATACAATGACGCCAAAAAGGTGCTACGGGAGAAGAAACTGCACTTTCAGTTAAGGGTCTTCTACGGTGAAGAAACATGTCTCTATAATTCGGCGGAAGAAGCAACAGCTGACATGGCGAGAAGAGGGCTCCCGGTAACGGTGTTTAAACCTGCAGCAGACCCGAGCGATAGGATCAAGGCTCAAACGTGGACCACACAGAGACCTTCAAAATCCACGGGCCAGCAGCGGGAAACCCAGCGCCAGAGCGTCACGGATAAACTGGCCATTTTCAGGTTGGAATAGCAACCTTTTTTTTTTGAGTCAATCTGCACATCCAACCCCCCCTCATACAAGGTAACAAACATCAAAGGAGATGCATATTCAGCATGTGGTAAAACATTTCATGGAACAGTCATAATATTAGAAACAAATGTCTTTTTAATAAAAAAAAAAAAACTTGTTAAAATAGAAATGTGACAATGATCCACATGTTCTCCCCACACTAACAAATACTGTCCTAGCATGAATGTTTGCTGTGATGGGGGTGGGAGGGTGCACACAATTTCACAGGGTATAGGCATAAAGGGAAAAAAAAAATCATTACAAGTTCGGATTGGGTTCTGAAACTCACATTAAAGGCATGGGACAACTTACAGGGGTAAGAGAGGGCCCCTCAACACGTAACAGAGTTTGAGGAATTTCCCTCAGAGCCTACACTCCATCAAGGCTCTTCCAGGGTCTCTAAAAAGACCTCAGCTCAGGAAGTTCTTTTGACAGTTTTTTGTTTAAAAGTTTTATACACTATGTTCTTAATGTTTTTCTTGTTCTTAATGTTCTTTCAGTTTCTGAGTAGCACAAAAGAGGGCCACCACACTGTTATACTAAATAAAACAACACAATGGAGAAACAGGGTGTAACCAAAATAATTTCATATAATGTAAAAGGAATCCTGAATCCAGTTAAAAGATCCAAGATTCTAGGCAAAATGAAAAAAGACAAAGCAGGAATAATATTTTTACAAGAAACCCACCTAACAGACGTGGAGCACACTAAACTCAGTAGACAAGGGTTTAAAATGATCTCTTCATCTTAATATAAGTCAGGGAGGAGGAGGGGAGTAGCGACATTGATATCAACCAAAATTACATTTGAAAAAAAATCAGATCACAAAGATAAAGAAGGGAGATACAGTTTGGTAATTGGGCGGCTAGAGGGAGAAGATATCCCCCTGCTGAATGTATATGCACCCCCAGGGGCTAACTGGAAATTTTATAAAAATGTATTTGACCTAATGATAACTAAAGCTCAAGGTTTAGTGATATGTGGTGGGGACTTCAATCTAAGACTGAATCCATACTGGGATGCTTCTGGTAATTCTCCACATCAAAATAATACCCAAAGCAGGAAGACTCAGATGCTACTAAAAGAAATGGGAATCTGTGATGTGTGGAGGGAATTCAACCCCAGTGTAAAAGATTATACATTTTACTCAACGCCACATTCATCTTACTCAAGGATTGACTATTTTTTTATGTTTAATAGAGACATTGGAAGAGTAGAAACATGTAAAATAGGACTGATGGATCTCTCTGACCACAGTCTGATCTATATGGACTTAAATATCCAAAAATACACAAATAATACATTTTCTTGGAGGTTGAATTCAAATGTCCTGAAAGGACCACTGAAAGTTGAATTGGAATCAGATATTCTCAGATATTTGGAAGAAAACGATAATGGAGAGGTATCCCCTTTAATACTGTGGGATGCATGCAAAGCTGTAATAAGGGGGAAGATTATTGCAAAACTGGCAACCCAAAAGAAACTGAGACAAGAAAAACTAACCACATTAGAGTCAGAACTTAAGAACCTAGAAAAAGAACACAAAGGCAACACTCATTCTATTGACTCGCTCAAGATTAAGGAAATTAAAAACCAAATAAATGAGATCTACACAATAGAAATGTTGTGTAGATCTCAAAATGTAAGAAACTTACATTTTGAGATGTAGAAATGTAAGAAACTTACATTTTTGAAGCAAAAATACTATGAAGCAGGCAGTAAATCGGCAAAATTGCTAGCCTATAAATTGAGGAAACAACAAACAGAAAGAGCAATCTACAAAATCAGAGACCCAGTATCAAAGGAAATAAAATTCAGAATTCAGGATATTCTTAAAAGCTTCGAGAATTACTATAAGAACTTATACTCCCACAAAAAACATAAAAACGCATCCGAGGCATTCCTAAACACATTAAACCTTCCCCAACTTACGGAGTCTCAAAACAAAACACTACTGTCAGAAATACAACCTAAAGAATTGGAAAAAGCAATTATGAAACTTAAAACTTGAATGAAACTTAAAGCTAACAAATCCCCAGGAGCAGATGGCTATACAGCGGAGTGGTACAAAACCTACAAAACAGCAACTATCTCCTCTCCTCCTGAAAACATTTAACTATGTCCTCCACACAGGGGAAATTCCCCCCTCCTGGAGAGAAGGGGTCATTGCAGTTATACCTAAACCTGAAAAGGATAAACTAGAATGCTCCAACTACAGACCAATCAGTGTATTAAATCAGGACTATAAGCTTTTTACCATTATCCTTGCCAAAAGGTTAGAAAATATACTGACAGACTTAATTCACTTAGACCAAACAGGTTTTATAAGACAAAGACAGACACAAGACAACATTAGACACACTTTACACATAATTCATCATATAAAAAAATACAACTTAAATGCAGTCATATTGGGATTAGATGCTGAAAAAGCATTCGATTCGGTTGACTGGTCTTTCCTATATAGAATCTTATCCAGTTTCAATTTTCATACCAACTTCATTAGAACTATACAGGCATTATATAAAAAACCAACAGCTAAAATAAGGATTAACGGTAATTTATCATCATCTTTTGAGCTGGAAAGAGGATGTCATCAGGGCTGCCCCCTGTCTCCACTGCTCTTTGCAATCTTCAAAGAACCTCTGAGCCAATGGATAAGACAAAATCAAAAAATTCAAGGTATTACACTTGGTCAGAAGGAACATAAAATAGCACTCTTTGCTGATGACATTTTAATATACCTAGGGCAGCCGGACACTTCTTTACCAGAACTAATCTCAGTTTTTTCAGAGTATGGAGATTTTTCGGAGTACAAATTAAACATGCATAAAACCCAAGTTTTAACATTCAACTATGACCCAAATCATTATTCACTAAGCAAACTCAAAACTAACTGGGAGATGGAATCTATGAAATATCTGGGGGTCAATATCCCGAAACAACTCAACAAAATTATAACACTAAACTATGATCCACTGGTGACAAAAATAAAATCTGACCTAGCAAGATGGAATATGATACCATTCTTGGGTACTGCACAAAGAATTGAAGCAGTCAAAATGAATATACTTCCACGTCTTCTATACCTTTTCCAAACAATGCCGGTAGAACCTCCCAAAAAAAACATGGCAGGAGCTGGACAGAAGGATCTCAAGATTCATATGGCAGGGCAAGAGACCTAGAATCAGATATAGAACCTTACAGCTAAACAAAGACAAAGGTGGGCTTGCGCTGCCAAATATCAGGGACTATTTTAAAGCCGCACAAATTAAAACTTTAGTAGAGATATGTAACCCAGTCTACACTGCACAATGGAAGGAGATCGAATGCCAAATAACAAGTGACATCCCCCTACAGGCGATAATAGGGAACAATGCCTTACCTAAACTTTTGAATAACACTAACCCGTGGATAGAGACCCCGCTAAAAATTTGGTTTAAGATAGTCAGAGAGCATCAAACTAAAGAGCCCTATTGACTTCTGCAATGGATTGCCTATGATCAAGACTTTACTCCTAATAAAACAGACACTAGTTTTAAAAAGTGGAAAGAGAAAGGGCTGATAAAATATTACAATTTTTTTAAGGGGCAAACTTTAAGAAGTTTTGAAGATTTGAAAAAACAAGGTCTAATAAATCAAGATCTTTACAGGTTCTTTCAGCTTAGACACCACATAAACAATATACCTAAAAAGGAGGATTTGGAAAGGGCCCAGTCAGGTGTTCTGAAGGTCTTCTTAATGGCATATAAAGGGATCCCAGGGATCAGATACATTTCTAAAATATACCAAAGTCTTCAAGACTTAAAAGGAGACAACACATCATATATAAAAGAGAGATGGGGAAAAAGAGGGGAATTTCACTTTACAACTGGAAATATGGGAAAAGCTAAATAAACAGCAATGGAAAAGTACCTCATCCCTGCAGTGGAGAGAATTTGGATGGAAAAATTTGGTAAGATTTTTCAGAACACCTGCACAAAACAAATTTACCCATAAGGGGTTGAACTGTTGGCGCTTGTGTGGTGAAAAGACTGCAAATCATTTTCATGTGTTTTGGTCATGCCCAGTTATCCACCAATATTGGACCAACGTACAGACAATATTGAGGAAAATAGTCAAAATAACAGTTCCCTTTTCTTTTGTAACTTTGTATTTGGGTTTACTACCGGAATCACTGGAAAGACGAGGAGAAAAATACTTATTCAATGTTTTAATATTGGCAAGTAAAAAAGCCCTAACTAAAAAATGGATGTTGAAGGACTGTCCTACACCTGAAGATTGGTCTAACATTATCCAAGACATTTACTCGATGGAAAAGTTGACATTCGCACTGAGACAGGACATGGATGGGTTCATGAACTTTTGGCAACCCTGGATCGCATATGAGTCTTCCATTAGATCTAATCTTTGACAAATACGATTTCAATAATGGTTCCGCTCTTTGTTTCAACGCTACTCAGATGCTCTTCTACTTTTAATTACTTATTTTTCTTTTTGCTTGTTTTTTGCTGTTTTGTTTGTTTGTTTTATTTTATTTTCTTTAATTCCACTTTTTCTTTCACTTTAAAAAAAAGGGGGTTTTGTAATAATTATTCTTCCAATGTTGTCAAATAGCAAAAAATAAGGGAACATGTGATGAAAATGTAAACAATGCAATGCTGTAATGACCTGTATACCCTTTACAAAAACTTGAATTAAAAAAAAAAAATAGTAAAAAAATAACTTTTGACCAATTGCGGTAATTACAAGGGTCCCACATGGCAACGTTTTTGTGTGTGCTGTGGGGGGGAGGGTACTTGTTACTGTGTATATTGCAGAAAAATTTAATAATTTTTTAGTATAATTTTTATTTCACTGTAGGCTATTTTTCCTGTAAAAAAAAAAAAAAAGGAGCTTCGCTGTGTATGTCTGGGTTATTATGCCTTTGTGTTATTGTGTAAACATGATCTGGTGAAATGGACCCCTGACCATGTGAGCACACTAATGTGAGCACCCCAGGTGGACCCTGGTATTCAATCTGTGCATTTTCAATCCAGTGATTTACAAAGTGATTCATAATTTTCTAAAGCCTCATTCAGAACATTATAGTCCCACAGACTGGTTTTCGTCTGGGGCAGCATTTATAAATCACTGGATGGAGAATGCACCTGTATGTGTACAGATTGGATTCCGTGGTCCACTTGGGGTGCGCACTTGGTCAGGGGTCCAGTTGACCTGTATCTGTGTAAACTGGTGAGATAGTGAACTCTGGAAAAATTGGAGGGGGGAGAGGGTTGTTTTTGTGTATACTTTAGTGAAACATATTGATTTTTCACATAATTTTTCTTACACTGTGGGCTATTTTTGCCTGTAAAAAAAAAAATCAGGAACTGTTCTGTGTATGTCTGAGTTGTTACCCCTTGGTTTTACTGTGCAAACTGCTGAGATAGTGAGCTCTGGAACACAGCACAGTTCAAGAACGCCTTGTTACAACCTGAGAAAAAAGCTGTGTAATATATTCATTTTTTTGTGGTATTGTTACAAAATTTTGACCTGAGCTCGAAAACACTTGGTTCTACATTTCTGTTATTTTCCAGCAAGTTTCACACAGCTGTATGTTATTTGCAAGCATTTGTATCTAAAAAAAAACACCCAGGCAAACTTTATTTTCTTCAAATTCAGTATGTTTAGATGATTGTTACTCAGTGGAAGGAGCAGTTAGAGAGATAATGACTGTTTTGCCAAAAAAGTCAGAGTGTTTTCTTTTAAATGAGACCAACCCCATGAAGATGCTGCAAAGGGTTGAAGAACAGCTTTTGATTTACTTTGGGCATGTTATTTTTAGGCGTTTTTAGGGAAGTTGAACAGAGTTCAACAGGTTAAATAGGACCTGCCTGACAAAGTGAAGTACATCGAAAGATCGTCAAAAGCTAGACATCATACCACGATCCAAAGAAATTTAGGAACAAATGAAAAACAAAGTAATTGAGATCTATCAGTCTGGAAAAGGGTATAAAGCCATTTCTAAAGCTTTGGAACTCCAGCGAACCACAGTGAGAGCCATTATCCACAAAGAGCGAAAACAGAAAACAATGGTGAACCTTCCCAGGAGAGGCCGGCCGACTAAAATTACCCCAAGAGCGCAGCAACGACTCATCCAAGAGGTCACATAAGACCCCACAACAGCATCCAAAGAACTGCAGGCCTCACTGGCCTCAGTTAAGGTCAGTGTTCATGACTCCACCATAAGAACGAGACTGGGCAAAAATGGCCTGCATGGCAAAGTTCCAAGACGAAAACCACTGTTGAAAAAAAAGAACATAAATGCTCATCTCAGTTTTGCCAGAAAACATCTTGATGATCCCCAAGACTTTTGGGAAAATACTCTGTGGACTGACGAGACAAAAGTTGAATTTTTTGGAAGGTGTGTGTCCCATTACATCCGACGTAAAAGTAACACAGCATTTCAGAAAAGGAACATCATACCAACAGTAAAATATGGTGGTGGTAGTGTGATAGTCTGGGACTGTTTTGCTGCTTCATGACCTGGAAGACTTGCTGTGGTAAATGGAACCATGGATTCTGCTGTCTACCAAAAAATCCTGAAGGAGAATGTCCAGCCATCTGTTCGTGACCTCAAGCTGAAATGCACTTGAGTTCTGCAGCAGGACAATGATACAAAACACACCAGCAAGTCCACCCCTGAATGGCTTAAGAAAAACAAAATGAAGACTTTGGAGTGGCCTAGTCATAGTCCTGACCTGAATCCGATTAAGATGATGTGGCATGACCTTAAAAGGCGGTTCATGCTTGAAAACCCTCCAAACTGGCTGAATTACAACAATTCTGCAAAGATGCGTGGGCCAGAATTCCTCCACACTGCTGTAAAAGACTCATTACCAGTTATTGCAAATGCTTGATTGAGGTTGCTACTGATAAGGGTGGTCCAACCAGTTATTAGGTTAAGGGGGCAATCACTTTTTCACACAGGGCCATGTAGGTTTGGATTTTTTCCCCCGTAATAATAAACAGCTTCATTTAAAAACTGCATTTTGTGTATACTTGTGTTATCTTTGTCTAATATTTAAATTTGTTTGATGATCTGAAACATTTAAGTGTGACAAACATACAAAAAAATGAGAAATCAGGAAGGGGGCAAACCCTTTTTCACACCACTGTACATATGTACACAAATGTATACACAGTGCAGGAGCACTGCAGCAAACCACCTCGCCCAGGGAACCGGCGGCTCACCTGGGAGCTCCAAAAACGGACTAATACTAGAAGCTCCCTTATCCATACTTTTATCCTCATCCCCAAATGTTATGTCCATAACTAATACTCCAATAACAAGGCCAGAGGTGCAGTAGAACATGACTTTATTGAATTACTCACAGTATGACAAGGCACTCCCATCTAGGCAGGGGTGAGGTCAATGAGACATTGCCTCTTCCGCAACAGCCTTTTATATCCCGGGTGGCAGCGTAACCGGAAAGGTGGAGCCACCACCCATATCATACAATAATATGTCATATTAATATAATAAACAACATTACACCCGGGGCACACCCAGAACATGCTGGACAAACTACATATGTCTCCCAGCTGTCCTGGGAACGCTTTGGCATCCTCTCAGAAGAGCTGGAGCAGGTGGCTAGGGAGAAGGAAATCTGCGCTTCTTTGCTTGAACTGCTGCCTCCGTGATCTGGACCTCCAAAAAAGCAGTTGAAGATGGATGGATATATCAGAGCTCAGGTTGAGCAGTTTAGAGACAAAGTAAGAGAGGCAAGGCTGAGATGGTTTGGACATGTGCAGAGGAGGGATAGTGGATAAACTGGACAAAGGATGTTGAAGATGGAGCTGCCATGCCGGAGGAAAAGAGGAAGACCACAAAGACGATTCAAAGATGTAGTGAAGGAGGACATGGAGAGGGTTGGTGCTACACAGGAAGATGCAAGGGATAGGGTAAGATGGAGGCAGATGATCCGCTGTGGCAACCCCTAAAGCGAGCAGCCGAAAGAAGAATAAGATGCATTGGAGGTCTCCTGCTTGTAAATCCAGACAGACCTCAGCTCCAAACACAAATGCAGAGACAGCTCCAGGAAGCACATCATCAGCAAAGTTCAAAATGATATCCAGTACCCGAGTCTTCCTGGTTCACTAAGCTGTGAATCACACTTCATGTATAAACCAATATACAGCTTGAGTGAAGTTTCTATCTGGAGCTTTGAAATAATAGATATATATTGCTGGAGATACAAACATGGTATGCTAGATGAGCATGCTAGTTGAGGACAACTGCTAGCTAGCTAGATAGGTAGACACTAGGGATGCAAGTTATCGATTAATTCATTCATCATTAATTGATTCACCTTATCGGACACCGGAGCCACTGGAGTGGTGGCTCAGTTGGTAAAGCATCCACCCCACACCCGGGAGGCAGGGGTTCAAATCCCGGCCGGGTCATGCCAAAGACCATATAAAAAAGTGAAACTTCCTGCCGTCCAGCTTGGTGTTCAGCAATAAGGGAACGGAGGAGGGAAATCTGTGGCGGTGCCTTGCATGGCAGCAACCCCTCTGATTCTAGATGTGATTAACATTGTAGATAGGAGAAACATAATTTTGTTCTACTGTACATAGTTGATTGAATGAGAATAAAGTTGGCTTTACCTTTTTTTATTGATTGATTAACGATTAATTGATAAGCGGCAATTTTCTGAAGAATCTGAATTTCCCTCAGTACAATACGGTCTATTGTGAACAGATCTTCCTGTTTCAGTCCCAGGAGAAAGCGGCTTCAGCCTCTGGTTATATTTGGTTTGGGTTGACAGTCCACTTCATCTATTTAGTTGTCACATTTCAAATCAAGAGTACCTCAAAACAGACTGATTATTCGATGCTGAACACCCCACTGAATGACCAAGATAGGGGACTTATTATCTGAATGTGATCTGTTATGATTTTCTTGTCTACGTGAGTAATATCCATGGACAAAACATTATTCATGCCCGAGGCTGCACTCACACTAGGCAATCTGTACCACGTTCAAGCATCTCTGACTTCATTCTTAACATTCAATCAGACCTTTATAGTTTCTCTTACCTGTTCTGTGCCATTCTGGTTCTGGTTTCACGGTGATATCCAGCAGCCTGTGCTGACAGTCATTACCATCTTCATTATACCATACAATAACTTTTTTGATATCTTCAGATATTTCTTTGGATTGTGACTGAATCATTCTAACAGTATCAGAATCATGAGAGTGAAGTGTGTCATTATTTGGTTCTGATTTATGACTTTCCTCATTTGTAAGAGTGACCATAAAACCATCAGACTCCTGCTTCAGGAAAAGATGATCTTCCTCCTGGACCATGGAGTGTTCCTCCTCTTCCTCTTTAATCTGTTTAGTCTTAAGAAGTTTAGCTTCCTCCTGTTCCTCTTTTATCTGCCGTGATTCTGATTCCTCCTGTTTCACTTTAATCTGAAGATTTTCTGGTTCTTCTTGTTCCTCCTTAACATGTTTAATTTGAAATTCAGGTTCCTCCTGTTCCTCTTTAATCTGGAGAGTGTCTGAGTTCTCCTGCTTCACTCTGGAGATCCTGTCCTGGTTACCAAGCTGCTGATCAGCAGAAACCCCGTTCTCACTGGCATTTTGCTCTAGGAGATCTAGAGGGAGAAAGGACACATGAAATGGTTGATTAATCCTTAAGCAACCAAGTTATTTTAGTACAAAATGACCAAGTGTGGCCATTTGTGACCCCATAATACTTTCTCTTAATGGCTCTATCAAAGAGCCACCTTACTATTATACTTTTTTGAGTTCCCCTTTTATTTTAGTGGGTTATGTATAATTTTTGTTATATTATGTAATCTGCAAATTCAAACAGCCCAAAGTCCTCCTACACAGGAGTTATCCTCTCCCACAGAAACTAGGACGACAACTCTGACTGAAATGCCTCGTTTAGATTTTTGGTTCTCTTCTGTGAGGTTATCATGTCAGTACTTAACAGACCTGTCCAAAATAGATGTTTTTTTTCTTGTAGCGTTGAGTCCTACAATTTGTAAATATAATTACTAATAATTATTAAACTAAGTTTAAAGCTTATTAATACTTGTAATTAGGGCTGTGCGATATGGCAAAAATTCATATCACGATATAAGTCATCTTATATCACGATAACAATATACTGTATATCACAATATACATTTCCTGTAAATTCTACACTTTAGATAATCATATAAAAAGGACCATTTCTTTTTTTTTACATGTACCATTTTCCCTCATAATTTTGCAGTGTTATAAAATAGTTTTGTAATGTGCACTTGAGACTGGATTCTCATAAATTTCAGGTTTTTCTTCTAAATCATATATGAATAAAAAGTAAACATCAATAAGTTAAATATTTCCTGAGCCAGAGGAGAATAGCAAAAAAAAACAAAAAACATAACAAACTAGAAAAGCACTCATAGAGCACATACCTCCGCCAAGGCTCCTTCCGTTTGTCATGGATCACCTCCAAAATGTAATGGGTTTGTGTGTAGGCCTATAGCCACTTGTGGTGAAAATTGCATCAAAGTCTGTCCATCAGTTTTGGAGTATTGTTGCTAACACACTGTGAGAAGATAAAAGCCTTGGCTGAGGTATGCATTCTCAGATCATCACCAAAATATAATGGGTTCCTCTCTAGCCCAAGAACCACCTCTGGTGAAAATTTCATCCAAATCCATCCAGTAGTTTTTGTGTAATCCTGCTGCACAAATACAAACAAAGCCCTTGGTGGCAGTATGCACTCTCAGATCATCACCAAAATCTAATCATCTGTTCCCCTTGCCATTACACACCTTTCCTGAAAATTTCATCAAAATCCATTCATAACTTTTTCTGTTATGTTGGTAACAGACAAACAGACAAATGCCGGTAAAAACATTTCCTTCTTGGCGGAGGTAAAAAATGTCTGAAAATGAGAAAATGACCCATGGTTGTCACCTACAGATATAAATTAGCTGTTAGTTTAAATCAATGAAAATTTAAGTGTAGATCTGCAACCTAAAGACTGCCATTCTGGCCTGGATTTAACCTGTTTGCTTCATAGTAAAAATATTTCAGATTGGTCATGATCTGAAAATCAAAAACAGAAAAGGTAATGTAACAAAATACACGTGATGACTTTACTCATTACACTGGTCAACACCAAATTTATTGTCTAAGGTTTTTTTTTAGCTGATTTAGGACAATTTTGATGTGCTGAATCCAAAAATCACATTGGTTTTGCTCAATCAGGTCAACTTTTTGAACTACGGCCACATGTTTTTTACGTTTTTGTTTACATGTACGGGTATTTTCGCTTTATATGATGCAAAATTCTTATTTCTTGAAATTCTCTGAATTTTGAACAATGATGACGTAACATTCAACTTACATGTACTTACCTTTATCAATGTCTACTACTCAATTTACAGTACACCTGTACAACTGCTGTACAACTGCTTATAACTTAGCATAAAAACCTGACCTGATCGAGAAAAACGGATGTCATTTTCGGATTCAGCAGTGCAAAATTGTCTTAAATCAGTTGAAAAAATACAGACAACTTACAAAAAAATTATTTTTGTTATGTTGAGTTATCACTACTTGACTAATTAAAATGATTAGAAATCAAATAAATTACATTAAGAGCCAACTTGCTCCTCCAATCAGTTTTAATTTATTTATTATTTATTTTGTGTGCATGTGCTACCATCATACATTTTTGCAGCCTTAATAAAAAAAAATTTCAGACAAAAATAAGAAACTCAGCAGTAATTTAGCAAACCCCCTCCAAAAAAAAAAAAAAAAAAAAACCCGATGGCCTGCTACGGTTTCCAGTTAGCAGAACTTACATTAAATGACGATCATTTAGCATTTCATAACTAGACATGATGTTAGCGTCACTTACTGTTTGATATTAGATTGGGTGTGTGGAGAATGTGCTCAAGGATGAGGCTGAGTTTATTCCTCAGATTCTGCTTTATTCACAGATCACATACTCCAACAATCTCAAAGCAAGAAAGAGGAAGTTTTCATCTCACATCTGGGTTTTGTACCCCGGGCACGAAACAGCAGTCACATGGTGTTTAGTCAAACATACAGTCACATGGTACTTAATCCCAATCACAAAGTAACCCCTTTGATCTCACACCATTGTCCTTTAGTCTCTGTGGTCCGGAAATCTCCCCCGGTCGTCTCCCTGAAACAAAGGCCGAATCTCACACGCTTCCGTTGTCTCTCAGAGGCTCAGTCCCTTTTTTTCCATGAGACGTGTAGCACACAATAAACATACAGCAATACATTTGTGGAGAATATGTAACCAACATATGTGCCACATGATCCCCCCCAAACGTCTAAAATGGGACAAACATAACCAGAGATACATGACATAATAACATTACTACATATCAATCTACCAGTTGCCTAGCTCTAAGTCTCCTGCCATATCTGCTGAAAGCCGGCTTTGCTGTTTCTGCAGCGTCCTCCTGCTCCTGTGGATTAGAACTGTTAGTCAATCTCTGTGGGTGCTCTGTAGAATGCCTTCTAGAGGGTCTGCTGCGACGGGGGGCTCTCGCCAACTGCACTGCATCATCCGCCAAAACAAAAGCAGGTTTGAGTCTGTTTATACAAATCAACTCCTGTCTGTCTCCCAAATCTAGCAAAAAATGCTTCTCTCCTGTTTCCAGCACCTTGAACAGCCCATCGTAAGGCGGGCGCAAGTTGGGGCGATAAGCATCATGTCTCACAAAAACAAACTCCGCATTTTTTAAAGCCTTCGGCACAAAAACGCGTGGGAAACTGTGATGAACCGGGCCAGGAAGCGTGTTTGATCCTGTGCCGCTCTGCAACAGCTGAGCGGGGAGGCAATTTGGCACAGGATTATCGGGGAGAAATTCCCCGGCCAGACGGAAAGGCTGTGCAAAAACTAACTCAGCTGGGGAGGCTTGCAAATCCTCCTTAGGTGCAGAACGCAACCCCAATAAAACCTATGGTAGTTTGTCAACCCAATTTGTATCCGTAAGTGACGCTCTGAGGGCCGTTTTCAATGACCTATGAAAACGCTCGCATAAACCGTTAGCCTGGGGGTTGTACGCGGTGGTTCTTTACCCCTAGACTGCGGGCCATCGATGACCAGAGTTCGGAAACAAATTGAGGACCTCTGTCAGAAGTTATGTCCGACGGAACTCCAAAACGCGCTATCCAAGCCGTTAAAAACGTGCGCGCCACTTCCTCCGCTGTGGTTGATGCCAGAGGGACCGCTTCCAGCCAACACGTGGTGCGGTCCACCATCGTCAAAAGGTGTGTGTACCCCTGTGACGACGGAAGGGGGCCTACCAAGTCGACATGCACATGATCAAAGCGCTTAGCCGGAATGTGAAAAGGTTCCAAAGGAGCTCTAGTGTGTTTGTGTATTTTGGCTCGCTGACACGCTACGCAGGCTGTCGCCCATTCCTTGACCTGTCTGCGCAATCCCAGCCAAACAAATTTCTCTCCCACCATTTTGACCGATGCGCGCACCCCCGGGTGCGCCAGAGAATGGATCGAGTCAAAAACGCGGCGGCGCCACGCAGTTGGTACCACGGGACGCGGCCGTTCCATGGAGACATCGCAGATTAGGGGAGGCATACCTATTTGCAGCACCCTGTCCTCCAGCCTTAACCCTGTTGGTCCAGACTGGAGCGCGCGCACGTCCGCATCGCTAACCTGCTCCGCGGCCATGGCTGCATAATCTAACCCTACGCGGACTGGGGCCGCGTGCGCTTCCGCGTCGCCACCCTGGCCCGCGGCCATGGCTGCAGAGTCTGCCCCCACGTGGCCTGGCGCCGGCACAGCACGCGAGAGGCAGTCTGCCACTACATTATGTTTACCTGCGACATGCTGGATATCGGTTGTGAACTCTGATATCACGGCCAGCTGTCTTTGCTGCCGGCCCGACCAAGGTTCCGAAATCTTGGCCATCGCAAAAGTGAGCGGTTTGTGGTCCACGAACGCGGTGAAACGGCGCCCTTCCAGCCAGAACTGGAAATGGCGGATGGCCAAGTGTAGGGCGAACAACTCCCTGTCGAACGCGCTGTATTTTCGCTCGCTATCGCGCAAGGTTTTGCTGAAAAACGCGAGCGGTTGCCAGGTCCCCGCTACAAACTGTTCAACGACCGCCCCTACCGCTAAATCGGACGCGTCAGTGGTGAGGGCCATGCGGGCCGTTGGAACTGGATGTGCCAACAAAGCCGCGTTTGCCAGTGCTGTTTTGAGTTGAGAGAATGCGCGCTCCCACTCGGGAGACCATTTGATTTTATTCGTGGGTTTTTGTTTTTTTAGCGCAGCGTACAATGGTTGCATGAGCTGCGCTGTGCTTGGGAGGAAACGGTTATAAAAATTAACCATTCCCAAAAACGCTTTGACCGTTTGCGGTTGGGGAAAATTTGTTATTGCGCGCACTTTATCGGGCAGAGGGACCCCTCCTTCTGGTGAAACGAAATGCCCCAAAAAATCAATCTGCGCTACCCCAAACTGACACTTCGCTGGGTTAATTATTAACCCGTGCTCTGCCAGCCTCCAGAAAACTGCCGTGAGGTGGCTTTCATGTTCGTCTTCGGACGTGCTGGCTACTAAAATGTCATCCAAGTAGACGAACACGAAAGGGAGGTCGCGTAGCACTGTGTCCATCATGCGCTGGAACGTCTGCGCGGCCCCCTTGAATCCAAAACGCATGCGCAAAAATTCAAAAAGCCTGAAAGGAGTTATTACCGCTGTTGTATGGGTATGTCCTGTATACCGCTGGGTATGTCCTGGGCGCGCATTGGAACCTGATGGTAGCCGCGCACTAAATCTATTTTAGAAAAAATGTGCGCCCCCGCCAAATGAACTGAAAAATCTTGGATGTGTGGGATCGGGTGGCAGTCGTGTGCAGTGGCGTTATTCAACCTGCGGAAATCACCGCAAGGTCGCCACGAGCCATCAGACTTTGGGACCATGTGCAATGGTGAAGCCCAGGGGCTTTTCGAACGTCTGATGATGCCCAGTTTTTCCAGGTTGGCAAACTCCTCGCGCGCTATGGTCAGCTTAACTGAGTCCAGGCGCCGAGCTTTTGCAAAAACGGGCGGGCCAGTGGTAGTGATATAATGCTCCACCCCATGTTTGGCCACTGTTGCCGAAAACGTTGGGACTGTTAGTGCTGGGAACTGAGTGAGGAGTGCGTGGAACTTACCACCCGCAGCTGTGACGTTGGCTTGTGCAGTTGGCGGTGCCACTCATGCTGTGCAGGGAATAGAGTGAAAAGACGTCTGTTAGCAAGATCAACCAATAAACCATGTGAGCACAAGAAATCAGCCCCTAACATGTTGAAACTGACTGCAGCTACAATAAAAGACCACTCAAATGAACGGCCCTGCAAAGACAGAAGCAGAGTCCTCTCACCGAACATCTTAATAGCTGAGCCGTTCGCTGCTGACACTGACACCCAGGGAACCTTGGACGGCATCAGTCGGTCCGCGTAGGAAGGCGTGATGAAACTCATCTGGGAGCCTGTGTTCACGAGGAATTGTCTCCCCGAACGTGCATCCGTCAGGTAGAGCAGCTTGTTCTCCTCCCCGAGGGTCGCAGCCGCTACCGACCCTCAGTCTTGGCGTTTCCCGAACGCTTGAAGTGGCATGGTGGGAGGCACTTGTGTGCCCTCTCTGCAAAGCGGCGATGATAGAAGCAAAGGACGTCATCCGCTCCGTGTCGCCTGGTCCTTGCTGCTGCCATCGTCGGCACGTCTGGCGCTGCAACCACTGGCCCCATGCCGTCTCCGGGCGTTGCTCCTAGCTCCGCTGCTGCAGCCGAAACTGCGCTCCGCTTGTGGGTGTCGACGAGTCGCTGCTCCGCCTTGCTCAGCCCATGGTAGTCTCGCTTTGCCAACCGGGGTGAATCTGCCAGTGTAACTCTCACCGCTGGCGGCAGGGTCCGGAGGAAAAGGTGGGCGAAAATAAATTTGCAGTCCTTGGAGTCTTTCAGCCTCAGCATTTTCACCATCAGGTCTATGGGGCTGTCGTTCTCCGACTCCGTCAACGCCAGAAGCCCCTCTGCTCGCTGTTGCACCGAGGGGGTGAAATGGCTGATAAGCGCAGCTTTCAATGCGCCGTATTTGTCGCTGTCCGGTGGGTGATTGACCAGGTCTTCCACCCTCTGGACTGTGTGGCTGTCCAGCTTCGCCACCACATGGTAGAATTTCGTGTCGTCCTTCGAGATTCTCCGGAGGTTGAACTGCGCCTCGACCGCGCTAAACCAGGAGCGCGGACTATGCTGCCAGAAGTCGGGCAGCCGGAGTGTGGAGGCAGCCATCAGGCGGGCTTCTGCCGAGCCCCGCTCGGGAGAATTATTTCTGCTCATTTTTCGTCATAAGGTCACCAGTGTGGAGAATGTGCTCAAGGATGAGGCTGAGTTTATTCCTCAGATTCAGCTTTATTCACAGATCACATACTCCAACAATCTCAAAGCAAGAAAGAGGAAGTTTTCATCTCACATCTGGGTTTTGTACCCCGGGCACGAAACAGCAGTCACATGGTGTTTAATCAAACATACAGTCACATGGTACTTAATCCCAATCACAAAGTAACCCCTTTGATCTCACACCATTGTCCTTTAGTCTCTGTGGTCCGGAAATCTCCCCCGGTCGTCTCCCTGAAACAAAGGCCGAATCTCACACTCTTCCGTTGTCTCTCAGAGGCTCAGTCCCTTTTGTTCCATGAGACGTGTAGCACACAATAAACATACAGCAATACATTTGTGGAGAATATGTAACCAACATATGTGCCACAGGTGTACTAATATGGCGGCATCCTGGATGTAGTAGGAGGTGACACCCCGCCTTTCCGGTGGTAGCGTCACGGGGAGTATAAAGGGCTACAGTGGAAGGGGCTCTGTCTCTGTACGGCGTGACTCCTGTTGGTCTTGTATATGGTTAAAAAAATGAGTTCAACTGTCACCCTCACCTCCTCCTTTGAACTTCGGTTTCCAGACGTAACATTTGGCGACGAGGAGAAAAGGTATGAAGCGAGCTGCCACCGCTTTTCGGACGTTTTCAGAAGTTCCCAGGGAGCCACCCGTGCCGTGGACCAGGTGGTACACGGCCTTTGAGAACTATCTGGTGGCTCTCAACCTTGGTGAGCTCAAAAAGTTGTGTGCAAAGGCAATTCTGGTCCATAATCTTGGAATGGAGTGCCAGAGGATCCTTAGTATGTTGGGAGGTGGTGATAGTTTTCAAGAAGTGGTGCAGCTAATGGCACGCTATTTTCGCACCCCGGAAAACATCATTGTGCTGTGAATTCAGTTTCGGCAGCGCCACCAGTGGCAGGGAGAGTTGGTGCAACATTTCATGGCCGATCTGCGCCAGCTGGCGGGGGAGTGCCAATTCAGAGCTTTGGAGGAAGGGATGATCTGCGACCAATCAGCAGAGCATATCCTTAGTTCCTACGTGAGAGCACGGCTCCTGACATTCGCTGGAGAACTTTCGTTGACCACGGCTGTAGAGTTGGCATAACAGTACGAGGCAGCAGACTGGCTGGCCAAAAAATCTCAGCAAAAAGGAAGTGCCACAGAAGTATGATCAACAAAGATCAAGGTGCTGGCCACGGACCCGGGTGGCGAGTATGCTGCCACCGTAAAAGTTAGGTCTGCCCGGGAACACCACGGTGAAGAGTTTGTTTCCACACTACAGAGTGGGCAAGTTAGAGGCGACCTGCTACGGCTACGGTGGTAACCCGTTTAACATCGTGAGCTCACTACAGCTGTCGGCAAGATACAGGTTGGCAGGAATGTGTGATGTCCATTTCGTGGTGTCTGCCGAAGGGTCAAATCTAATGGGATGTGACATGTTCTATGGGCTTGGTTTCACAATAGCCAGCGGCGTTGGTGAGAAGTAGTCCGGCTGCGGGATGTGGGACCGGCCCTTTCCAATGGTGGAGGACAACAAAGTGTGGGACAATGATTGGCCCGGGACAAGAGAAGACAAGCCGGACCAGCACTATGGGGCATCACTGCTGGGTGATCCTGGCACCAGAGTTTGAGTTGCCCTGGACGAGGGAACCGAACGGCAGGGAGGGACACCCGTGGTGGCAGATAGAGCCAGAATGCAGGCACCTCCTTGTTCCAGAGTCCAGCCAAGTACTGCTGGAGAACAGGATGCTGCTGTGGCTGCTTCAGCGCACGAAATGAAAGAGAGTGGGGCGAGACAGAGAGGTGTGAGTTGAATGAATGAACCTTTATTTTGGATAGATTAAAAGTAAAGATTATAAGAAAGGAACAAAATAACAAAGGGGGGAAAAAATCTTACAAGGTCAAATTAAACAATAACTCCTCGGATTATACAGTTCAACATAAGTTATCCGAAATGGGTGATAGCTGAAGCCGCAGCTTATATTGCCCACCCATATTCCATCTAAGAATTCAAAAGAAAAACAAGAGTGATTACAATTCAGAACAAAGCTAAGACAAAATGTGACAAAAAAAACAAAAAAACAAAAAACTAAGCAACACCACAACACAGACTGAATATGATAATTCTTATGTGATTTTACATGTCATCTTGTATATACTGTATGTTTGGAGTATTTCTTCCTTTAGTTTTTGTTTAAATTGTCCAAGCGTTGTACATGATTTTAATTCAGGTCCAAAAGCATTCCACAATCTGACTCCTTGCACTGAGACACAGTATTGCTTGGTGGTAGTTCTCACTGTAGGTTTTTGAAATATACACGTTCCTCTGAAATGATATTGTTTCTCCCTTATTTGGAACAACTTTTGGATATTTGCGGGCAGTGATAGATTCTTCACTTTAAACATTATTACTGTGGTTTTAAAGTCAATCAGATCTTTCAACTTGAGAGCTTTTAATTTAAGAAAAAGTGGGTTTGTTGGTTCCCTGTAAGCAGCTTTGTTTATTATTCTAATAGCTCTCTTCTGAAGCATAAAGATTGGATATATGCTTGTTTTGTATGCATTTCCCCATACTTCAGTACAATATGTCATGTATGGGAGTATTAATGAATGATACAAAGTATATAGTGTGGGTTGATTCAGCAAATATTTCACTCTGTGTAGTATTGCAATTGATCTGGATATTTTACCTTTAATATAATTAATATGTGACTTCCAACACAGTTTGTTATCAATTATTACTCCAAGAAATTTAATTTCGGATACCCTTTCAATCTCTACACCATTTACACTGAGTTTAGATACTAAGTTGTTGTGATGGTTGTTAAAAATTATAAATTTTGTCTTACTTAATTGAGCGATAATTTGTTTGAATCAAACCATAGTTAAAGCTTTCCTAATTCCTTTCCGAGTGTATCCCAAAGTTGTTCCAAATTGCTTTCACTGCATAATAAATTAGTGCCATCTGCAAACAATATTAAATCCATTTTTTCCGAAACTTTACATATATTATTTATATACATATTGAATAACAATGGCCCCAAAACTGAACCCTGTGGGACTCCACAAGTAACCTTCAGTAACTGTGAGTTTTTGCTACCAACACATACATACTGATATCTGTTCTTTAAGTAACTACATAACCAGGACACCGCTACCCCCCCCATACCATAATTTTGTAGTTTCTTTAATAATAAATTATGATCCACTGTATCAAATGCTTTTTTAAGATCCAGGAATACCCCAACTGAATACTCTTTATTTTCTACAGCAGTTGATATTTTTCTATAAAAAATATAATAATGTAATATAATATAATAATGTAATATATTTTATATTATACGCTGTGTAATATAAAATGAATATATTACACAGCTTTTTTCTCAGGTTGTTCCCAGGCGTTTTTGAAGTGTGTCAAATTGTGCCAAACCGGGCTGCACGGTGGCGCAGTGGTTAGCACTGCAGCAGCACAGTTTACCCTCGGTCGGGGGATTGCAGAGATCGTGGGTTCGATCCCTGCCCCCGGCCAACAGTGATCTGTGTGTAATTTGCATGTTCTCCCCGTGTTGCGTGGGTTTACTCCGGGATTTCTCCGGTTTCCTCCCACATGCCAAAAACATGCAGGTTAGGGATAAGGGGCGCTTGCGCACGCAGCGACCAGCAGCTAGTGGCTTGTCACCAGACTGCAAAACAAATCTATCTACGGGTACAAAATAAGTACAAAAAAAAAAAAAAAATTCCATTAGAGCAAATGCAGTTGTCCTCTTGTGTCTGAACCCATATTGCTGCTCACACAATAAATTATTCTTCATTATGAAGTTGTCAATTCTCTCTCAGAATATTTTTTTTCAAGTATCTTGGAAAATTGCAGCAATAGTGAAATAGGTCTATAGTTTGAAAATTCTCCTCTGTCACCCGTCTTGTATATCGGAATTACTTTAGCTATTTTCATTGCACTGGGTATTATACCTGTTTGGAGAGACAGGTTACAACTATACGTCAGTGGCTTCACTAAGCATTCAATGATAGTTTTGACTAAAAGCATGTCAATACCATCACAATCCGTAGATGTTTTACTTTTAAACGATTTAACAATTTCAATGACCTCTCTCTCGTCTGTCTTCTTTATGAAAATGGAGTCTTTTATAGCAATGTTTTTACTTATTGTATCACCTGTAGATGCCGTAATGGGTATTTCTCGAGCCAAATTAGGACCAATGTTAACAAAAAAGTTATTAAATTCATCTGCAGGTGAGACTTCATTCACACTCTGAGGCTTTTTTTTTTTTTTTTAAAGATTGGTTGGGTAGCTTCTATTTCTGTTTTTATTCACAAGAATATTGTTAAGTATTGTCCATGTATTTTTAATATTATCTCTGTTTTTCTCCAGCTCTTTACTGTAATAGTCTCTTTTACTATCTCATTATATATACAGTATATTAACCCCTTGCACTCTGGTCAATTTCCCTAAAAACGCCTAAAAATAATGTACCCAAAATAAATCAAAAGCTGTTCTTCAACCCTTTGCAGCATCTTCATGGGGTTGGTCTCATTTAAAAGCAAACACTTTGAATTTTTTGGCAAAACAGTCATAATCTCTCTAAGTGCTCCTGCCACTGAGTAACAGTCATCTAAACATACTGAACTTGAAGAAAATAAAGTTTGCCTGGGTGTTTTTTTAGATACAAATGCTTGCAAATAACACACAGCTGTCAGATACTGGCTGGAAAATGCAACAGAAATGTAGACACAAGTGTTATCGAGCTGAGGTCAAAATTTTGTAACAATACCACAAAAAATGAATATATTACACAGCTTTTTTCTCAGGTTGTTCCCAGGCGTTTTTGAACGAATGAATGAATGAACAAACAAGCCCCCCACACACAAAGAAGCATGCCACGTAAAAAATGTGTGGCCTTTTTTTACAAGAAAAAATAACCTACAGTGCAATAAAAATTATACTAAAATATCTGCAATGTAGAGGATAACAACTCCCCCCCGCCCGCTACAGAGGAGCGCGGCGCACAAAAAAACGGTCCGTCAACGGTCCGTCATGTGGCGATGATGCACAGTTGAAATTACCGATCGGTCAGAAGTAATTTTTAATACTATTTTCAGTGATAAAGAATAATTTAGCTTATAACACTTACCTGTCCACAACAGCAGTGTCATTGGCAAACATCTGTTCCTCACTGTCAGACGAACATGAAGCTGGTCCGCTTGTTACGACTCGTGGTTCTGGTCACGCGACCCGGTCAAACCATGATTCCATTATCGCGGTTTTGCGCTTCCATGATTGCGGTTTTGGCGAATGATTTTTCAAAACAAATAAGAATAGTAGTAATAAAAAAAGACTGGCGAACGCTACCGTTACACACAGCGGCTTACACAAAACAGATTTTATGCACGGGACGCACGCTTTCAATCGTCGAACTTCTCTGCTTCAATTGGCTCGTTGTATTCGCAGTCATTGGTAGGCGGGTCCTTCTTGCTAGGTTTTCAGTCATTGGTTCTTCAAGGTTTCAGAAACCCAATTCAAGGCTCTTCGAATGAGAGGTCAATCAAATCTAAACCAATCAAAGCACTCCTTTGGCTTTCTGTTCACGGCTGTGTCTGTAGTGGAAGAACGGAAATGCAGCTTTTTTTTTTTTTTCAGTGCGCACTGAGACGCACAGTGCACACTAGGACACACGAGGACGCAGAGACGTGACCGCCCGCGGTATCTTGGAGTGCAAGAGGTTAACTTATTTTTGTCTGCGATGGACTGGCGATCTGTCCAGGGTGTACCCTGGCTCTCGCCCAAAGATGCTAGGATAGACTCCAGCCACACCCTGCCCCCGAAAAGGATTAAGCGGAAGAAGATGAATGAATGAACGAATGAACTTATTTTTGTATGTTTTATACTGCTGCTCTGCTTCTTTTGTCCATTTTTTTTAGAAAAGCTTTATATAATAAATTTTTCTTTTTACACGCTTTTTGTAATCCTTTGGTTAACCATGGCTTGTCGACAAATTTCTGTTTAAGCTTTTTCTTTACTAATGGACAATTTTTTCCATAAAGAGTGGTTACAATGTTCATGAATGTGTCATAGGCTTCATTTACATCTGATACATAGACTTTTGTCCAGTCTTGCTTCAGCAGGTCTTCTTTAAAAGAACTGATTGCATTTTGTGATTTGTATCTGAAAGATTTTAAAGTTTTTTCTGTATTGGCCCCCGTGTGGCTATGGATAAGTGCAAAGACTGGCAAATGGTCACTTATGTCATTTATCAATAATCCACTTTCTATTTTCTTATCAATAATATTAACAAACAAGTTAGCAATAAGTGTAAGGGATAAGGGATAAGGACCTGTACTTATATAGTGCTTTTCTAGTCTCAAAGACCATTCAAAGCGCTTCACGAGTACTAACCCTCTATTCTAAGGGCCTATAGGAGACAGATATCTAGGGACAATTTAGAACAACCAATTAACCTAACATGCATGTCTTTTGGATTGTGGGAGGAAACCGGAGCCCCCGGAGCAAACCCACACAGCACAGGGAGAATATGCAAACTCCACACAGAAAGGTTCCTACCCCTGCCAGCCTGGGGATTTGAACCTGGAACCTTCTAGCTGTAAGGCAACAGTGCTAACCACTACACCACAGTGTAGCAGTGTGAACTGTGATTCTACTGGGATGTGCTATTGTGGGATATAGACTCATACTGCACACAGAATTCATGAACTCTGTAATTACATTTTGTTGAAATGGATTTAGTATATCAATATTGAAATCTCCACAGATTACAACCATTTTCTTACTAGTTATATTATTGTACAGCTCGACTAATTTATCTCTGAATGTCTCAATGCAAGTTCCCGGCATTCTATATATCCAACTTATAATTTGATTTTTTGTTTTATCTTGGTCAATCTCAACAGTAACACATTCCAGAATCCCTGGCAGTGCAAAGGACATTCCATTTACAAGTTTTCACCTATACAGGTCATTAATATACAGTGCAACACCACCACACTTTTTTGAGATCTATTAATATAAAACATCTGATATCCCTCTATTGCCATCAGAGAAGCCTGCTCTTCATTGAGCGAAGTTTCAGAGACTGGAATAGCTGTAAATTTTCTGTCTAGCTGTTTTAAATAGTCATGAATCTGTGGAAAGTTTTTGTTAAGACTTCTGCTGTTGAAGTGTATTATTGATAGTTTACCATCTAATTGCACTTGACTTTTGAATTGCTTTTCAGTATAATATTCACAATGATTATGAATATTATTGAAGAAGTGGTTATCAGGATCAATATCATTCTCCATCTCTTGCAGTTCATGTTCAGCGTAATGGCATATTTTCAGAGTCTGAATTTCCTCACTCTGTGTCAAATGACTTCCTCCAACTGGGGATGACTGATGCCTACTAAAGTCAGTCATAAGTTTTTTTTTTTTGGTTTTTTTTTTAAAGTACATTGACATGGTATGTCACAAAAGAACTGTTCTTGTCATGTGTGTGGATATGGATTATCACAGTCTCTTAATTTTCTTAATCAGTGTTCCTCTATATTTATTTAAGTCAGTGAGATCTCTTATTATTATGGCCTTTGCTTCCTCAGGTGTTCCATTTAGTCTGATCCAAATGCTCCAGTTTCTGGTCCATGTTGCTTGTATCTTGTTTTGTCTTTTCAGCATCTGTGCTTGTCATGCTATTTCAGCATTAGTCTTTGTTAAATGTTCATTTAGGTAAACTTCTGTTCCCTGTAGCTTTCTGGCCTGCCTCAGTATGTCATTCTTTACCCTTCTGTTCACAAAGCGCATCACAATTGATTTCTTTGTTTTATTATCCTTTCTGGGTAAAGTATGACAGGCTGAAATTGCATTTACTTCAACCTTTATATTTCTGCTTTCAAGGAACTGAAGCACCTGGTTTTCCAGGGAGACTGATTCACTTAGTGGAGCCTCCTCACCTCTCATTCCTGCTGTAGCATTGGCATATGATTGGTATTTAATGTCTAGTCCACTAATAATTAAATCATCCATACGAGAATATTGCTCAAGATCCTCGATGCGTCGCTCCAAGTCTGCAATTTTTTTGTCTCTTTCTTTAATTGTTAATTTCAATTCTCGGACTTCCTCCATTAGCCCGAATAGTTTAAACTGTTGATTGGCCACTTGGTCAGTTCTTCTGACATGAAGTTCAGAGATTTTTTAACATTCAGATGCACCTACGAGCGGGAGCCGAAGCATATCTCGGACCGGGTCGGCGGGATTCTCCGACACTGAAGGAAAGTCCGGTCACGACGTGATGGGTCGAAGAAGCCAGTTAGAGTTCCCCTTCATAGTGGCAATGAGGTCCGCCCTAGGGTTGATGCTCGGCTCAGAAGGATCCATAAATCACGGGAGCAGAGAGATGACCAGAGGCAGTTGCGGGTGGTACAACCCGCAAGGACGGCTACTTGGGGCTGTCTTGATGTTTCCGGGAGGCACCCTAATGAGCTGCAGCGTGCAGGAGAGGACAGATGCTGGTGCAGTTTGTCTCCAGCGAAGAAGAGGCGAAGACGCTCAGGGAGGAAGCCGCCAGATGGACATCTTAGGGTGGGTCTCCACTGGGGTCCATAATGTGACTTTAAGGGGGGGGGGGTAGCTACATGTTATGTTGTTTGGAATAGAGTGTTAGTTTAATTTTCTGAAGCCACTTAGCCTATGAATAGGATTGTGTTATTTCCCTCTGTGTGTGTGTGTGTGTGTGTGTGTGTGTGTGTGTGTGTGTGTGTGTGTGTGTGTGTGTGTGTGTGTGTGTGTGTGTGTGAGAAAGTGTGTGAAATGGGAATTTTCCAACACTGTTTGATTTGCTCATGTTGTGGGGTGGAAGTGTTGGGGTGGGGGCCACCATTAGGTACTTGTATATATTGTTTATTGGTGTTTGATGTTTATTGTGTTATGACAATGTACATGTTCGGGATTATTTTCTTTGTAGCACACTGCCATTTTATTTTCAGGGACTTTAATGGATGAGGCGGCAGAATAATCTGCCGGGCCGAGTATGGGGCGCCAGTAGTCCATCTGACCCCTCTACAGTCGTTTTATGGTGTGCATGGATAGGTTTTGGATTTCTGTTGTATATTTTGATATTTAGCATGTGAGTCGGGTTGTAAATTTTGGGAGGATCTAATTGGTATGTTTGCGCATTTTTCTACAGGGGGGTAAAATGTTGGACATTAGATTGGGTGTTCTAATATGGCAGCATCCTGGGTGTAGTAGGAGGGGATGCCCCACCTTTCCGGTGGTGGCGTCACGGGGAGTATAAAGGGCTACAGTGGAAGAGGCTCTGTCTCTTTTGGCTGTAGACCCATTGCATCTGTACGGAGTGACTCCTGTTGGTCTTGTATATAGTTAATAAAGTGAGTTCAACTGTCATCCTCGCCTCCTCCTTTGAACACCGGTTTCCAGACGTAACGCTTACCTCCTATTAAAACGAGGATAGTGAACTATCCTCTGACCCAGCACAATGAAAAACAGTCCCACATCCTTGACAAACAGGAGTAGCAGCTATCTGAACCGGTAGTTTGCAGTTAGCATTAGCACCCTCTGGACTGAAGCCTAGCCAGCCATCGACCACACCTGTTCCGCAGCGCGCACTGCAAGGGAGGGACGGGTGCTAACAAGTAGTGGTGAGGTAGGAGCTTTACTAAATAAATGGGGTTATGTGCATTTTAAATACAATATAACCGATGGACTATTCTACGAAATGACAGATGATTTTATATCATCATCAGATATATATCGTCATATCGCACAGCCCTACTTGTAATACCTCGTTTGTAATACTAGTTGGGGCACCATCTGCATTTTATAGAGACGGACACTCTTATGGACAAAGACATAAGCTTAAGAATTTGGCAATTAGTAAGTTAAGCCTTAGTTAATAATTTCATTGGCAATATTCAGGTTCAGGTTTGATATATTATTATAGTATTTAATCAGTCTCATAGTCTAGAGGCAGAATTCTTGACACTGAGTTATTAAGATAATGGACAAGCAGAAATCATACCAAGCTTTAGTAACCCCTCTTTATTTGAACTCAAGGAACTGGCACAAGCATGAAACATTTAAGATCAGCAGAATAAAACATGGAAATAATTGGGGTTACTTGATTGCATGAAATATGAATATATCATACACCTAAGGCCACCACATTATCATCATGATGAAGCTCTGGAACTTAAAGATTAACTCTGTGCAGTCACTCTATGAGGTTAAAGAAAATTTACGCAGTTCTAATGAAAAAGTAGTCCCAAAAATTTAGATAGATAGATAGATAGTTTATTTCGAACACAAAAATATAACAAATACAAGCAAATGGCAAATGCAATAAAGTAACAGTATACACTGTTCGAAAGGGAGAAGGAAGAAGTGAACACTTATTAATTCCATCTCCTCTTTTCCATAGATACACCCATGTGAATTTTATACAAATTACCACCTTTAAGACCCCAAGTAAACAATTTACTGTATTTTTTACAAATCAACATTAACACCCATCCATTCTAACATACAATGATGTCCATACATCAAAACCAGCCTCAAACAACACAGATATACATGGTGCTGTCCCACCCACCATTCCATAGTGTCCCATAATATCCTTGAGTTGTGGTATATACGTATGACTCTTATATCCCATATCTACATATGTTAGAACAAGTGGAAATGTTTTGTGACAGCATATGTAAAGAGCTTCACACCTAGTAAGGACAGAGCATCCCCCGCGCCGGGGTAAAGACAATGGACCTCCCAAGACGCGGCAGTGGAGACGGACTCGACACCTTTACCCCCTAAGCGAGCGGGGGAGTTCCCATCACCTCCCAAGACAGGGAGAGGGGATGGCAGGACAATGGGGATTAAGATAACGGGGAGATGTTACCTTTTTCAATGAGTGGCTCTGACGTCAGCTGTTTCAATGAGTGGTGCTATGCGTGCTTGTATTTAACCAGCGAGCGAAGCAGAGTTCTTTCTCTTGCCTTCTGCCAAGCTCTACACCTGATGAGATTTGATAGAGGAGCTATTCATTAAAAACCCTGTTTTTAATACAAAACCGCCTCGTTATTTCAGCTCCACTACACTGGTGACCCTGACGTGAGAATATGGACCGGAGGCGTTCTTCAAGCTGCTCATCCATGGTGACTCGGGAATACGCCAGCGACGACGCAGACGAGGGAACAAGCAGACAGCTGTTGCCCACGGCAGAGGGCACTGAGAGAGCTCAACCGAGCTCCAGCACCGCCGTGAGTGCCGAGGCAAGGCACTCTCACCCGGCGGGCACAACAGTGATGGTGTGCACGAGCACCGTTGCTGTCAACCTGCCAGACTTCTGGCGAGAAGACCCCGCCTCTTGGTTTCAGCAAGCTGAAGCCCAGTTTGTACTGGCGGGCATCACAGCAGACGATATTAAGTTTTACCATATCGTCTCCAAACTCGACTCCGCCACTTCGAAGTGTGTGCGGAGCTTGGTCCGGCGACCACCAGCCCGGGACAAATATGAGACACTCAAGGTGACTATCGTGGCGAATTATGTCCCGTCAGCGGAGGAAAGAGCCGAGAGGATCCTGGCGGTCTACGGCCACAGAGGGAGCAATCCGAGGACCCTCATGGAGGATTTGCTACAACTCAAGGAGGAGGATAATGATAATTTCCTTTTCCAATTCATTTTCCTCAGCACGCTACCACCGCATTTAAGAGGGACACTCGCCAGTATGAAGTGCAATAATCATCAGGATTTCCGCACACTGGCCAACGAGGCTTACCGGCTCGTCAACGCCTGCAGAGAACGGACACCCACAGCGGCATCCGCAGATCTGAAAACTGACACCCCGAGCCTTGGAGAGACTCAACCCACGGTGACAGCGGCGCGGCCCAAGCGCAACGAGCAGAACGACGTCTGCTATTATCACCACCGCTTCGCAGAGAAAGCCCGCAAATGCGTTCCCCCCTGCAAGTTTACGATGTCGTGGAAACGCCAAAGCCGAGGGCCATTAACGGCAGCGGTTCTCGGCGAGAAGAATAAGCTGTTATACGTGACGGATGGATACACAGGCAAGCAGTTCCTCATCGACACGGGAGCTCAGCTGAGTTTCGTCATGCCCTCCCACGCAGATCGAACCATGGGCACCCGGGGCAACGGAGCAGTGGCAGCCAACGGCTCTGACATCGACACGTTCGGCGAAAAGAGCCTGCACCTCCTTATCCACGGCCGCAGCTACAGATGGACATTTGTTGTAGCAGCGGTGAGCTTTAACTTGTTAGGCGCAGATTTTCTGTGTGCACATGGGTTATTAGTGGATCTTGCAAATAGGCGCCTGGTTAATGCACTATCTTTTGCTTCTATTCCATGTTCAGCTCGAGTTTCCCCACCACCTGTGCAGGCCAACGTCACCACAGCGGGAGGTAAGTTTGAGCAACTCCTCACCCAATTTCCAGCACTCACAACCCCCAAATTCTCAGCCACTGTAGCCAAACACGGGGTTAAACACTTCATTCCAACAACGGGACCTCCCGTTTTTGCCAAAGCTCGCCGCTTAGACGCGGCCAAGCTCAACATAGCAAGGGACGAATTTGCAGCTCTTGAAAAATTAGGCATTTGCCGACGTTCAAAGAGCCCTTGGGCTTCACCACTTCACATGGTCCCGAAATCCGACGGTTCTTGGAGACCGTGCGGAGATTACCGCAGGCTAAACAACGCTACAGCGCATGACCACTACCCAATTCCTCACATTCAGGATTTTTCATTACATTTAGCAGGTGCGCGCATTTTTTCAAAAATAGACTTAGTCCGCGGTTATCACCAAGTCCCAGTCCGAGCTGAAGATATTCCTAAAACAGCGGTTATAACCCCTTTCGGCCTTTTTGAATTCCTAAGAATGCCATTCGGCCTCAAAGGCGCGGCTCAAACTTTTCAACGGATGATGGACGCAGTCCTACGCGACCTACCCTTTGTTTTTGTCTACCTCGATGACATGCTGGTAGCCAGTTCATCCGAGGAAGAACACGAACAGCACCTCACTACCGTTTTTCAGAGGCTGGAAGAGCACGGACTTATAATCAATCCAGCCAAATGCAAATTCGGCGTATCACAAATTGATTTTTTGGGACATAAGGTCTCCCCGGCAGGGGCAATTCCGCTTCCAGACAAAGTTCGTGCGATAGAAAGTTTCCCACGGCCTCAAACGGTTAAGTCGCTACAGGAATTTTTGGGGATGGTTAATTTTTACAACCGTTTCCTCCCCCACGCAGCTCAGCTCATGCAACCCCTATATGACGCGCTCAGAAAAAAGAAAGCTTCCAACGCGGTCGAATGGACCCCGGAGCGCAAACGCGCTTTCGTGGAAGTAAAAAGCGCCCTAGCTAACGCCACAATGTTAGTCCACCCAGATTCCTCAGCCCACATTGCTCTAACCACAGATGCCTCAGACCTGGCTATAGGGGCAGTTGTATAACAACTTGTCAGTGGGGTCTGGCAACCTTTAGCATTCTTTAGCAAATCGCTAAACCCAACTGAACGCAAATACAGCACTTTTGACAGAGAGCTGCTGGCGCTTCATTTGTCCATCCGCCACTTCCAGTTTTGGTTAGAAGGGCGGAGTTTCATGGCTTTTGTGGACCATAAGCCGCTCACTTTTGCTATGGCTAAAATTTCAGAACCATGGTCAGGCAGACAACAAAGACAGCTAGCCGCGATTTCAGAGTTCACCACAGACATTCGACACGTAGCAGGCAAACTTAACGTAGTAGCTGACTGTCTCTCTCGCGCTGTGACACCGCCAGAGCACGAGGAGACAGATTACACCGCCTCAGCAGCGGAACTCTTCACTAACGCACACACATACGCAGCACCTATCCAGGATGGGATAGATTATGCAGCCATGGCGGAAGAACAAAGCAGTGATGCAGACGTGCGCGCGCTCCTGTCTGGACCAACAGGGTTAAGGCTGGAGAAAAAAAACTTGCGTGACGGCGTGCCTCCCCTAATATGCGACGTTTCAACCGGCCGACCTCGCCCGTTAGTGCCAACTGCTTGGCGCCGCCGTATTTTCGACGCAATTCACTCCCTCGCGCACCCAGGTGTGCGCGCCTCGGTCAAAATGGTTGCTGAAAAGTTTGTGTGGTCAGGCCTGCGCAAAAACGTAAGAGAATGGGCAAAAACTTGCATTCCTTGTCAACGCGCCAAAATACACAGACACACAAAGGCCCCTCTGGAGCCTTTTCCAATTCCTGCTAGAAGATTCGACCACATTCACGTCGACCTCGTGGGGCCGCTACCTTCCTCCCAAGGTTTCACACACCTGCTAACTATGATAGACCGCACCACGCGCTGGCCAGAGGCAGTCCCTTTAGCGTCAACCACAGCGGAGGAAGTCGCTCGCGTTTTTCTAGCAAACTGGGTGGCACGTTTCGGTGTTCCATCAGACATCACGTCAGACAGAGGGCCTCAGTTTATCTCAGAGCTCTGGTCGGCCATGTCTAACAGTTTAGGGACAACAATTCATCGCACCACCGCTTATCACCCTCAGGCCAATGGGTTATGCGAGCGTTTTCACAGGTCCTTAAAGGCTGCCCTCAGGGCCTCACTAACGGACACAAATTGGGTTAATAAACTTCCCTGGGTTTTATTGGGGTTGCGTGCAGCACCTAAAGAGGATTTAGACGCTTCTCCTGCAGAATTAGTTTTTGCCCAGCCTATCAGACTCCCAGGAGAATTTTTATCAGAGAACCCAGAACCAGGACACTTTCCCGTCCCAAGGTTTTTAGGCAGCAGTGGACCGGTTTCCCTCCACGGTCCAGCTCATCACTCTTTTCCACGAGTTTTTCTTCCTCAAACTTTGAAAAGCGCTGAGTTCGTTTTTGTTAAGCATGAAGCTATTAAACCAACGTTACGTCCAGTTTATGATGGCCCGTTCAGAGTGCTGGAAAATGGTGACAAACACTTTGTGCTTGATTATGGGGACAGAAAGGAAGTGGTCAGTGTGGACAGACTCAAACCTGCCTTCTTGCTGAGAGACGAGCCTACACAGGTGGCACGAGCGCCTCGGCGTGGTAGACCCCCCAGAGTAAAAGTCTCAGCCCCCAGGCAGGGAACAAATAATCTCTTTCCTTCCCACAATGCAGATTCACCACGAGAAGGTCCCAGCGGGACACCTAAGCCAACCTACAGCAGTTTTGGGAGAAGGATTAAGCCCAGACAGCACAAGGACTGATACCAATCACCCCGCAATTATCCACTAATTGTGCTACAACAGTTTAAGGCTACTTATGATTTCACTATGCTGTTATGTTTACCACTGAACTTTCTTAGGAGCATAGCTGCTAGAAAATTTCTCCGGTAGCAACAGTTGTAACACGTAGTATTTCATAGTCGTTATCTTAGACTGTAATTCTTTCTATGTCCTTTCCTAGTGTTTGGGGGGCCTGTGGTATATATGACTCTTATATCCCATATCTACATATGTTAGAACAAGTGGAAATGTTTTGTGACAGCATATGTAAAGAGCTTCACACCTAGTAAGGACAGAGCATCCCCCGCGCCGGGGTAAAGACAATGGACCTCCCAAGACGCGGCAGTGGAGACGGACTCGACACCTTTACCCCCTAAGCGAGAGGGGGAGTTCCCATCACCTCCCAAGACAGGGAGAGGGGATGGCAGGACAATGGGGATTAAGATAACGGGGAGATGTTACCTTTTTCAATGAGTGGCTCTGACGTCAGCTGTTTCAATGAGTGGTGCTATGCGTGCTTGTATTTAACCAGCGAGCGAAGCAGAGTTCTTTCTCTTGCCTTCTGCCAAGCTCTACACCTGATGAGATTTGATAGAGGAGCTATTCATTAAAAACCCTGTTTTTAATACAAAACCGCCTCGTTATTTCAGCTCCACTACAGAGTGAACATAATGAATCGTGCATATAACTACTACCCTTCTAACATATACCCTTTCAGCAAATGGTGCTTAAACCTCTTTTTGAATTGATTTCTGTTTGTACATAGTTTCAGTTCCGGCTCCAGACTGTTCCACAAATCCACCCCACAGACAGATATGCACATACTTTTCTTGGTTGTACGTATCTTGGGTTTTGTAAAGTTTAAGTCTCCCCTCAAATTATGATCATTGTCTCTTTTTTTAAATATTTTTTGTATATTAGTTGGTAGTTGATTATTAATTGCCCTCTACATTACTTGTGCTGTCTTAAATTTAACTAAATCGATGAACTTTATGACATGTGACTTTAAGAACAACGCATTGGTATGGTCTCTATATCCAGCATTGTTTATTATCCTTATAGCTCTTTTTTGTAATGTGCATATTGACTGTAGGTTGGTCTTGTAGGTGTTTCCCCAGACTTCTACACAGTAGTTAAGATAAGGTAAAAACAGTGAATTGTACAATAAGACCAATGATTTATAGTCCAAGAAGTGTCTTGTCTTCCCCAGTATGCCTATACATTTTGCTAATTTGGCCCGGATGTGACTGATGTGAGGTTTCCAGCAGATTTTATTGTCTAGCGTCACCCCCAGAAACTTATTTTCCTGTACTGTTTCTATTCTGGTATCATCTATCGTTACCATTATTTCATGATTTATTTTATAATTTCCAAACAACATAATCTTTGTTTTTTTTTAGATTTAGAAATAATTTATTTTTGTTGAACCACTGCGTTAATTTTTCCATTTCAGTTGTGACCACCTCTAAAACCTGCTGCAAATTCTCACCAGTGCAAAGGATATTTGTGTCATCCGCAAACAAAATAAATTTCAGAATTTTTGATACTTGGCATATGTCATTTATATACAAAATAAAGAGTTTGGGTCCCAAAACTGACCCCTGGGGCACACCACAAGTGATGTCCATGAAGGGTGATTTGTGCTCTCCAATTTGTACAAATTGTTGTCTGTTACTTAAATAACTTTCCACCCAACTCAGTCCAACCCCTCTTATCCCATACCTTTCCAGTTTCCTTAGTAGTATTCTGTGGTCAATGGTGTCAAAAGCTTTCTTTAGATCTATAAATACTCCTACAGCAACCTTTTTTTTTATCTATACAACTAGTAATTTCTTCTATAAGTTCGATCAGTGCCAAAGATGTAGATTTATCTGCTCTAAAACCATACTGGCTATCTGTAAGGAGGTTGTGTTTTTCAGTGAAATCATCCAGTCTCTTAGTGAAGATTTTTTCAAGTATTTTGGAGAATTGTGAGAGTAAAGAGACTGGCCTGTAATTTGTGAAGCGATGACTGTCTCCTGTTTTGTATAGAGGTATTACTTTTGCTATTTTCATTTTGTCTGGAAATGTACCAGTTTGAAATGACAGGTTACAGATGTGGGTGAGTGGCTTAACAATTCCCTCAATTACTTTTTTCACTATTGTCATGTCAATTTCATTCCAGTCCGTTGATTTTTTGTTCTTAAATTTACTCACAGTCTCGATAATTTCCTTTTCAGTAACTGCACCCAAAAAGATTGTGTTTGGATTTCTATCTTCTATTTCATTCACAGAACCACTGTAGTTTGTTTCTGGTGTCACTGTTGATTTTGCTAATTCAGGACCAACGTTTACAAAAAATTTATTGAAACCACTGACCACATCTTCCATATTATTTATCAAATTGCCATTTTCGATAAAATATTCTGGATAATTTGCATTCTTAGGACGATTACTAATAATCCCATTGAGTACTTGCCATATTCCTTTTATGTTATTTTTGTTATCCTCTAGTATTCTGTTGTAATATTCTTTCTTACAGGTCCTCATTATAGTAGTAAGCTTATTTTTGTATCTTTTATATTTGATCTCAGCTTCCACCATTCTGCATTTAATGAATTGTTTATATAATGTATTCTTCTTTTTACATGCATTTATTAACCCCTTGGTGACCCAAGGAATATATTTTTTTTGTTGTCTGTCACTGTATTGTTTTATAGGACAGTATTTATTGTACAATGATTGAAATATTTGTAAAAATTTATCATATGCTCTATTTATGTCATTTTCATCATAAACTATCTTCCAATCTTGTATTAATAATTCCTTTGTCAGTAAATGCATTGATTCTTCGGTTCTTATTCTTTTATATTTAATATTTTTGGTATACTTTTTCTTTCTATAATCACATTGATAGACAACAAAAATCGGCAGGTGGTCACTGATATCATTCAATAAAAGCCCACTCCTGATATTATTTTCCATAATGTTTGTGAATATGTTATCTATTAGTGTGGCACTGTGTGACGTGATTCTGCTAGGTCCGGTAATTGTTGGATGTAAGCCCATACTATACATTGTGTTGATAAATTCTTCTGTCAAACTATGTTGTTTTGAGTTCATCAGATCTATATTGAAATCCCCACAGATGAACATAACTTTATGAGTTAGTTTTGCGTACATTTTTTCCATCCAGTCCTTAAATAAGTCAATGTTTGATCCAGGTGTTCTATATACACAGCTCACTACTACATTCTTCACATTGTCCAGACAGATTTCTATTGTAATACATTCAAATAAATCATCCACAGTTACTGACAGATTTTCAACAACCTTGTATTTCAAGCTCTTGTCAACATAAATTGCAACTCCTCCTCCTTTTTTCACTTTTCTATTTATATAATTTAATTCATAGCCATCCATGGTAAAATCCACTCCTTTCTCTTCACTGAGCCACGTCTCTGATATTGCCACAATATTGAAGGGCTCTTTAAACTGATGTAAATAATCTTTAATGTTATTAAAGTTTGCATAGAGACTCCTGCTGTTGAAGTGGATCATAGAAATATTGAAATCAGATGTGACCATTGTGTTGAACTGTTCATCTGTGTAGTAATTACATTTAGAGTGTAGAATTTGGATTCTAATGGGTTTAAAGAAAGAGAGGGAGAGAGAGGGGATGCACAGAATCAGGAATGTATCTGAGACCAAGCACCACTGGGGTTTAACCGACAACCTTGCGGCTGTAGCTCTGGGCAGCCACTTCAACAATGTGGAGAACAAAGAACATGGCCCATTAAGACTCCATGTCTCCAGACTCCCTTGGAATGTGGCTGAAGTTCTTCCGCCAGTGGGAGTTGAAGACCCCCCGGACAGGGGCCTTAGCCAGACATTCCTAGCACACCCTCACTATACATTTGGGTCTACCACGTCTGAATGGCATCCTCCCCTGCTATCGGATCCAACTCACCTCCAGGTGGTGATCAGTTGACAACTCTGCGCCTCTCTTTATGAATGTGTCCAAGACATATGGTCGAAAGTCTGATGACACCATAACAAAATTGATCATCGACCTGTGACCTAGGGTGTCCTGGTGCCAGGTGCACATATGGAAACCCTTATGCTTGAACATGGTGTTCGTTATGGACAAATTGTGGTTGGCACAGAAGTCCAAAAACTGAACACCACTTGGGTTCAGTTTGGGCAGGCTGTTCCTCCCAATCAAACCCCTCCAGGTTTCACTGTCATTGCCCACGTGTGCACTGAAATTCCCCAGTAGGGCAATGAAGTGTCCAAGAGGAGCACTCTCCAGCACCCAAATTAGAGACTCCAAAAAGAGTGGGTACTCTGAACTATCATTTGGTGCATAGGCACAACTGATAGTCAGGACCAGTTTCCCAACCCGAAGGTGCAGGGAAATGACCCTTTCATCCACCAGGGAAGACTCCAAGATTGAGGCAGCAAGGCGAGGGATACAAGAATATCCACCCCTGCTTGCCGCCTCTCGCCCGGGGCAACTCCAGAGTAGGCCAAGCTCCAGCCCCTCTCCAGGAAACTGGTTCCGGATCCAGAGCTGTGTGTTGAGATGAGGCCAACTATATCTAGCTGGTATCGCTCAACCTCGTGCACCAGCTCAGGCTCCTTCCCCACCAGAGAGGTGACACTCCACGTCCCAAACGCCAGTTTAGGAAGCTGGGGATCAGACCGCCAAGGTCTCTGCCTTCGACCACCACCTGATTGTCCCTCCTGCAGGTGATGAACCTACTGAAGGGCGGACCCATGTAACTCCTTCGGGCTGAGCCTGACCGGGTCCCATGGGTAGAAACCCGGCCACCAGGCACTAACCATCGAGCCTCTCCCCTTGGCCTGGCTCCAGGGTGGGGCCCGGGTAACAAGGAGTGTAGGGAAAAAAGAAAAAAAAATCGATTCATATAAGAATCTAAATTCTCATTTTACACGATCCAGAACCAGTTCACAAATACTAAGAATCATTTTTATTATTATAATATTTTTTGCAGCGGTGCCGAGGTCCCATCACATGACACGTATTGCCATTTCATGATACGTACTTACACATTGATGATGCCAACGCAGGAGAACAACGCAGAGTAGCTAACTAAGCTAGCAGCCAGATGAAACAGTCGGAATAAAGAAAAAATGGAGCAGCAAGAAATTCGAGATGGGTCCGTCTGCAGCTCGCAGACTCCATCAAGTACAGCCCTTTAACTTTACGCTCCCTTAGCAAGTTACACTCCCACGTTATGTCATTCCACAAAATGGCTGGTCATAGCTGACCATGCAAAAATGGCTGAGCCAGCACTGGGCTGATGCACAAATTCAGATGTTGTAGCCTTGTAGACGGGCCGACGGTGACCACACAGTTCGAAGGACGAATGTAAAAGAATCTAAAAATGAGAGATTTTAGTCCATAGACAGTAATTAAAAGTTTATGGTCTAGTCTATGGATGACATCTGTTTGTGTGACTATGCGCTACCCCGTTGCCCGGCAACCCTGACAGCTGCAGTTGACGGGGGTTTTATTCGAACATTTTTTGACAGCGATGGAAGCAGTGTTCTTTTCATTGGCTAAAAACCATCCATCCATCCATTTTCTACCGCTTTTCCGGAGGTCCGGGTCGCAGAGGCAGCAGTTCAAGCAGAGAAGCCCAGACTTCCCTCTCCCCAGCCACCTGCTTCAGCTCTTCAGAGAGGATACCAAGGCGTTCCCAGACCAGCTGGGAGACATAGTCTCTCCACTGAGTCCTGGGTCTGCCCCGGGGTCTCCTCCCAGTGGGACGTGCCTGAAACACCTCAAGTGGGAGGCGTCCAGGAGGCATCCTAATCAGATGCCCATACCACCTCAACTGACTCCTTTCAATGTGGAGGAGCAGCAGTTCTACTCTGAGCCTCTCCCGGATGACTGAGCTCCTCACCCTATCTCTGAGGGTGAGTCCAGCAATCCTACGGAGACAGCTCATTTCAGCCGCTTGTATCCACGATCTCGTTCTTTTGGTCATTACCCAAAGCTCGTGACCATAGGTGAGAGTAGGAATGTAGACTGACTGGTAAATCAACAGCTTTGCCTTAGAACTAAGCTCCCTCTTCACCACAACAGACCGGTACAACATCCGCATCACTGCAGATGCTGCTCCAATCAGTCTGGCAATCTCTCACTCCATTTTCCCCTCACTCGTGAATAAGACCCCAAGATACTTAAACTCCTCCACTTGGGGCAGGAGCCTGTCCCCAACCTGGAGAGGACAATCCACCTTTTTCCGGCTTAGGACCATGGACTCGGACTTGGAGGTGCTGATTCTCATCCCAGGCGCTTCACACACAGCAGCAAACCGTCCCAGTAAGACCTGTAGGTCACTGCTGGATGAAGCCAACAGGACAACATCATCTGCAAACAACAGAGATGAGAGCCTGTGGTCACCAAGCATGACACCCTCCATTCCCTGGCTGTGCCTAGAAATCCTGTCCATAAAATTTATGAACAGGATCGGTGACAAAGGGCAGCCCTGGCGGAGTCCAACTCTCACTGGGAATGAGTCCAACCGAGTGTTGGCAATAAGAACCAAACTCTCACAACGGTCGTACAAAGACCGAATAGCTCGTAACAACAAGCCCGATACCCCATACTCTCAAAGCACCCCCCACAAAAAACCACGAGGGACGCAGCCAAATGCCTTCTCCAAGTCCACAAAACACATGTAAACTGGTTGGGCAAACTCCCACGAACCTTCGAGAATTCTCGAGAGGGTAAAGAGCTGGTCCGATGTGCCACGGCCAGGACGAAAACCACATTGCTCCTCCTGAATCCGAGGTTCGACCAACGGCCAAACTCTCCTGTCCAGTACCTTGGCACAGACCTTCCCAGGGAGGCTGAGGAGTGTGATCCATCTAAAGTTGGAGCACACCCTCTGGTCCCCTTTTTTGAAGAGAGGAACCACCACCCCGGTTTGCCATGCCAAAGGCACTGCCCCCGACCTCCACGCAATGTTGCAGAGGCGTGCCAACCATGACAGCCCAACAATATCCAGGGCCTTGAGGTACTCAGGGAGAATCTCGTCTACCCCTGGGGCCCGGCCACCAAGGAGATTTTTAACCACCTTGGCGACCTCAGCCCCTGTGATAGGCGAGTCATCCCCCTAGTCCACAAACCCTGCTTCCTCTGTGGAAGGCGTATCAGTGGAACTGAGGAGATCCTCGAAGTATTCCTTCCACCGCCCGACAATATCCCCAGTCGAAGTCAACAGCGCCCCATCCGCACCATACACAGTGTGGACAGGGAGCTGCTTTCCCCTCCTGAGCCACCGGACAGTTTGCCAGAATCTCTTCGAGGCCGACCGAAAGTCTTGTTCCATGGCCTCACCGAACTCCTCCCATACCCGGGATTTTGCTTCAGCAACCACCCGAGCTGCACTCTGCTTGGCCTGCCGGTACACCTCAGCTGCTTCGGGAGTCCCACAAGCCAACTAAGCCTGATAGGACTCCTTCTTCAGCTTAAAGGGTACCTGTGGTGGTCGTCTAAACGCATTTAACTTGAAAACATTAGGCAAAGTATTCGTTATTTGGTTAAATAATTATTGCCAGCCATATACCACCAGAGAAATATGCAAATACGACCGCAGGCATGGCCAGCCAATGAAAACTCTGCGCGCAGCCATGACACATGCGGATGTGACGTCACGTCGTTGGGACTGAAAAGTCAATACTCCGTCTGTATGAAAGACTAGGGTGCTTTTGTGAGTGTTTTTATTCTATTATGGCTGAATTGTCGGACTCTGAGGGAGAATTCGTCCAACATGGCTACAGGTTTGAGCCAGAAAGGTCTTCTGAGGGTGAAAGTGACGAAGTGGTCCTCACACACAACACAATTTCGTCTGAAAGGAAACGTCTGCCCTGTTCCGAGATTGCGCAATCACTTTTCCGCTATGATCTTCTGACAAGGTGAGCTGGGTTTGGGTACACAAAAGAAGTGTTTATCTTTGTTTTTTCGCTTATTATTGAGACATCCAAAGGCTTTACATTCCGCCATGTTGCGATATCCATATCGCATTGTATGTTTTTGTTGTTACAAGAGCGCCGAGTGTCTGCTGCTCTGTATATAGTTTTAGCGGCGAGGGGAGAGCCCAGCGCCGAATCATTGGCGACCTCAGATCAGACGAGACGACCCGCTGAATTTAAGCATTTATTTATTTATTTTCTACTCGTTTTAGTTCTGCATTTAATATGAACCCTGACTTTGAAATAAACGTTTGAATTTGAATTTGAATATCCTGAAAGCCACTGCTCATCCGGGCACTCCAGGCTCAGCCAATATTGATCCAGACAGTATCCACGACACTACGTCACAGGAAGCGTCCTGGCAGGCCATGTAGCTGCCAGTATGGCTGCTCACATGTTTTGCTGACATAGCTGAACCAGCACATCAGCAATGGATTTATATCACATTGCTTTGAACTTGAACTTAAACTTGAACTAGAACGTGAGACAGGGGCTCAATATAATATCTTTTTTTTCACGACCACCACAGGTACGCTTTAATGGCCCCCCTCACCACTGGTATCCACCACTTGGTTCGGGGGCTGCCACCACGAGATGTACCGACCACCTTGCGGCCGCAGCTCTGGGCCACCACTTCAACAACAGAGGTGGAGAACATGGCCCATTCAGACTCAATGTCTCCAGACTCCCTCGGAATGTGGTTGAAGTTCTTCCAGAGGTGGGAGTTGAAGACCTTTGGATAAAAACCAAATCTTGTTATTAACAAAAACGATTGATAATGAAGACTAAAATAAAACTATAAAAATAAAATCATCACAGTAAATCTGGACTCAAATTAGGTGTCAAAAGTAAAATGCATAAATGGTAATTTTAGTTTAATTTTCTAGCTTTAACGGATGAAAAAATAGTTTTAGTTGATGAAATTAACACTGGATGGAAGTTTATTTTTGTTTGTTTTAAATTATTGCATTTATTTTACCTTTTACTGGAGAAGCTTCACCAGGCAAAAGACCATGACCAGATAATCACCCAGAGTTGAAAGAAATGGAAAATGTTCTAAGTCCTCCTGCTGAACAATGCACACTGAACTACTTTAACAAATGCCCAGCAAATTCTGAATGGGAAAAAGAAAAAAAAAAATCACAAAAACCTGTCACAGCACTTTATTTTGTTTAATAACTTTAATTTGTTTTGTTTTAAGTCGCCAAAGAATTTAGTTTCTTAAGTTTATATTTGTGCAGGTTTAAAATTAATGCTACTTACCTTATGCATAAATTGCACTCAGTCCTTATTGAATTTGTTCATTGCATTAAGTTACTGTATAGGTAACTGTACACTGACTGCATACAGTCAGGTAGCACTACTATTTAAATGGATGTTCCAAGTATTTGTGATAGAATTACTTTTGTTTTTAAATAAATAGTCTATAGTTCTAGAATCATGGAGGACGACCAAACCAACAAACACACTGTGTGAAAGCTGTTAGGAATTGTGATATGCTGAAAAGGACAATTTTCAAAATTTATTTCACTTGTGTACAATTTCATTTTTGAAACTCACAAGTTTTCAAGAAATAAAGCCGTTACTAAAATAAGCCTACTTTTTTCATTCAACAGTATTTTATTACAAATCAGTTGATGTCATTTTAAAAAATATACCCCCCCAAAGATACCCCCCCCCTGAAATTAGTGGGTTTTTGTACTGAACTGAGAGCCATATGTGAACCAAAAATTGTTTTGAATCAAAAATCGATTCCGAATCGAATCATGACCCCAAAAATTGGAATTGAATCGAATCGTGTGACTTCTAAAGATTCACAGCCTTATTGGTAACCCCATACCAGGTGGGGTACACTGAATCCTTGCTCTTACATTCATCATGGGAGTCTGCTGGATCGTTCTTAGTCTGGCCCTTCACCCAGGACCAGCTTATCTTGGGTGACCCTACCAGAGACAAATTGCTCTGGACATAGCTCCTGGGATCACTAGGGCACACAAACCCTCCACCACAATAAGGTGATGATCCGTGAGGGGATATTTTGTTCACATTTTCTTTAATTTTTTTTAATTACTGAAGCAAATTTGTTTTGTATTTTTCCTGGTTTTCTTGAAACACTCTGATTTAAAGCCTATCACTTTGAGAACCATCCTTCACCTATTCAACTCTGCCCTCCCGATTACGTCAGTTAGCCATTAGCTGACTAGCTTCGAGCTTACTAGCTTGGATGAGCAGTGCTCTGGTTCACTGATCCACAGTCGATGGTTTGTCTCGCGTCAGTCTGGCCGTGACCAGAGGCTGCTGGCCGAGTCGAGCTACCAAGCCAAAGATCTCAAAGGGCAGTGTCTCGCTCTGTGAGACTCCACTCTGCTCGCACGGTCAGCTGGGAGCTGGAACGACTGCACTGCCCGCAAGACCATGGAGGACGGTGGGGGAACTGGCCGTGAGAGCCAACAACCTCTGGTCCCGGGCCATTTTGATTGCAGTGACCCAGAGGCTGTTAGCTCTCACAGCCAGCTAAAGGCTAAAGGTAGCCTATTAGCCTCTGAGCTATTAGCCCCCGAGCTAACATGGGTACCAGGATGCTCACTGTAAGCGCGGCTTATATTGTTATTTTCTTCAGATCTTAGTCACTCTAATAGCCATTCCTGTTACCACCTGGTTCACTCTGGCCCATCTCCCAGTGGTTTTGCTGTGATTCCACTGAGGATGGCCCATACCCGTGTTATGCCAAGAACTCCCCCACCTGCGAAGAACTGCATCCGGGGGAGTTCTCAGCATAACACTGGCCAGTAGCCTGTGGTCCTGGGCCATTTTGATTGCAGCGACCAGTGTGCTGGTATGGGCGATCCAACACGGAATCGTGACAAAACCACCGAGAGATGGGCTGGAGTGAACCAGGTGGAAGCAGCGATGGCTATTAGGGTGACTAAGATCTGAAGAAAATAACAATATAAGTCCCGCTTACTGTGAATGCCCTGGTACAAGTGTTAGGTCTGGGGCTAATAGCTTAGGGACTAATAAGCTACCTTTAGCTGGCTATGCAAGCCAGCTCTGGCACAGGTGATCCACCGTGGAATCACGACAAAACCACAGGGAGATGGGCTGGTGTGAACCAGGCAGTAACAGCGATGGCTATCAGGGTGACTAAGATCTGAAGAAAATAACAATATAAGCCACGCTTACAGTGAACATCCTGGTAAAAGTGTTAGCTCGGGGGCTAATAAGCTACTTTTAGCTGGCCATGCAAGCCCACTCTAGTACAGGTGATCCACCTCAGAATCACAACGAAACCACTGGGAGATGGGCCGGAGTGACGTGAGGCACACCGGCAAACCAGGTGGTAACAGGGATGGCTATGAGGGTGACTAAGATCTGAAGAAAATCACAATATAAGCCATACTTGGTGTGAAGCTGGATTCATGCTGCACCTCCGCTGTCCACATACGTGCAACCAGAAACCTCGTGTGATGAAATTTCCGTTATCGTCTTCACTCCGCTAGTGTACTCAAGACTCTACCGCAGACGACCTTCTGCAGCCCAAATTTTGTGACCGCGCAGCCCGCCCACGAACTGAACGCGTTGACAGAGCATGCACAAGACTGAACGTCCCATTCATGAGATGGCGCTATCAACAAAACATACAAAGACAAAGTAGACGAGGAAGACAATGAGGAGGCGGAAGACAAGAATAAACATACATGAATCCTTTTGCAGCAGCAGAAGCTTGAGCGGAGAAGAGCACTGGAAAACGATAATTCCTCCTGTATCTTGAAACGATGCCATTGTTGTTGCTGCAAAAAAATGTGCGTCACTCTCGTGTTTTATAGTCGGTGAACAAACTGGCGTGTTAGCACATTTGTGCTACTCATAGGGCTGGGGCGAAACTACAAATAACAGTTGCCCGCATGCATCAACTGCTTGGCCTGGTAGACGAAAAAAGTGAGCATGTACAATGCCACATGTGTGCACGCCGGGCTCGTCCAAAGCCCACGCAGACCAAAGAGGACTAGAGGGGAACTGTAGCATGAATATCTCTTGAGGCTCCTGGTACCGGTGCTAGCTCAGGGGCCAATAGGCTACCTTTACCTTTAACCCTTTCCATATACATGACAGACAGCTAGGCGGGCCAATAGCGCAGTGGGCTGGTCTCAAAGACGACAGTGAGTTGGCTTTTTCTAATCTTGACATATATGAGTTAGACCAGGGATGGGCAACTGGCAACCTGCCTGATTAACAGCGGCCTGCCAGTCCATTTCCAAAAATCAATTATTTATTTATATCACATTTAACCGTTTATGAAACCGCATTTTTAAATGCAATTAGAGTCCACCAGCAGAAGAAGCGCTAATGGAAATCTCGGTGCTGCTCTCTGTGAGTGGTGGAGCGAGAGTGAGGGAGTCACAGAAATATTGAGGGAGCAGCAGTGTGCATCGGGGTGTTGTAAGGCACGCGTTGCATGCTGAGACCACATTAAACAGTCCCTCCAAGATTTCGTGGGATGTTTTTATGATTGTTGTGGGCCAAAAAGCCTGAATTCGTGGGAGCTTTTTAAAAAGTTACAATAAACGTTGCAATGTTTTTAGTGTTTTCTGCACTAAAAGTTGTGGGAAGAATTCCAAATTTTAAAGCAGATGCTTTTTTCCAGTTTACTGCTATAGTTTATTGTTATATAGAAATATAACAATGCAAGAAAAGCAGAGGACTGTCAGAAAGTTCCTATTATAGTGATTTGTAAATTAAGCAGAAACTTCTGCTATACAGAAAAACCCTTGTGCAACAGCAAATACAAACATTAACACAATATCCACTACAACAGCTAAATTGCATTGAATGCATGTTAAAGAGAATAGATTTGGAAGTTAATGGCACCACCTTCATTTGAAAACTCCCAACGGTTCCCAAACACTCAGTACCGAGCAGAGAGGAAAAAACAAATTATTCTGTTGCACTGTACTGGCTATTGGAGTCTGTGTTTTTCTGAAAAAAAAAAATAAATACAGAGAATATTCTCTCTCTTTCCATGCCTACCTGCCTGCTGCATGGCGGTCTTCACACACACATATCTTTCATTTACAGCGGGACAGCCGGGGTTGGGGGCGGGGGGGGGGGCGGTGTCAGTCCAGAGTCCACACCGGAGATTAACAGTTTTAAAGCTCATTGACCAGCTGTAGTAATGATTTTACCTCTAAAGATGTATAAATGGTCAAACACTTGCTGTAGTGTAGTGTACACTCCTCACGCGCGCTCCCGCAACGGGGTGCTTCTTTTGGGGCAGGTGCATGTTTTTCAACACAAACCCAGCACTTTGCACACACGGTCAGGATGGAGACGTGGCGAGGCATCCACGGGCAGGCGGGGGGAGATGGAGGAAGGGACGGTGTTGAAAACCTCACTTGTGAGTGTTTTTTGGTTTTTTTTAAATCACACACTCCGTTTGCAGATGTGTTCCGTTACTCACTGTAAACTATAAACTCACTACTTACTGTAAACACGGAAGTGAACACGGTGCAACGATGCATTTGATTGGTTAGACTGAGTGTTTCAGCGCCAGTAAGAGACAAATTTGATTGGTGAAACTGGCGGAAGTTGACGAGGATTGGCCAAAATTACGGGAAAGTTGTGGTGACTGGACAAAATTGCAAGATCGTGCAATAGTTGTGCTGATTGGCTGATTTCACGTGAATTGGTATGATCGCAACATCGCGAAATCCTGGAGGGACTGATTAATAGGCTATAACAGCACTAAATGTACAAAGTAGGCTGCTTTTAAACAAGAATACTGTAAATGCTACAGCTCCTCAGTAGTGATGGTAGGTGAAGCCTCATGGAGCTCGGAGGCTTTCCTTCTAATTGTGCTAAAAAAGATTCAAAACTTGGAGGTTTCTTTCTCAAGAGTGCAACTGAAGCACTGACACTGTTTCAATCCCATGTCGGGGGTGGCTGTGGGGCAGGTGTAGGGCGGCTGGCTACTGATCAGAGAGTCAGGGGTTCGATTCCCGCACTGTCTGCAGTTTGCATGGTGAAGTGTTCTTGAGCAAGACACTGAACCCCCAGTTGCTCCTGGTGTGTCAGGCTAGCGCCGATGCACGGCAGCTCTTCCGCCATTAGTGTATGAATGTATGTGTGAATGGGTGGATCGCAGGATCTGTAAAGCGCTTTGGTCATCTAAAGATGAGTAAAAAAGCACTATGTAAGTGAACGCCATTTACCATGTCAGCAATAAAAGTTCAGAGACTGTGGTCATTTTAATCTGCTGATTTTTTTGTTTATTTATACCAGTGGCTCTAAAACTTTTTTATTCCCTACTTTGGGAAGCCAGACGATTACCAAGCCCACCTACACACAGCAATTTCTCAGCCCCTCCACACCCACAATGAATCCAAGAGCAAGCTAAAGCTGGATTCATGCTGCACCTCCGCTGTCCGCGTACGTGCAACCGGAAACCTCGTGTGACGAAATTTATGTCATCGTCTCCAGTCCGCTAGTGTACGTAGGACTCTACTGCAGACGACCGCCTGCAGCCCAAATTTTATGACCGCGCAGCCTGCCCACGACCTGAACGCATTGACAGAGCATGCACAAGACTGAACGTCCCATTCACGAGATGGCGCTACCAACACAACATACAAAGACAAAGTAGACGAGGAAGACAACGAGGAAGCAGAAGAGGAGAATAAGCATACATGAATCCTTTTGCAGCAGCAGAAGCTTGAGTGGAGAAGAGCACTGGAAAACGGTAATTCCTTTTTTTCCTTGAAATGATGCCATTGTTGCTGCTACAAAAAAATGTGCGTCACTCTCGTGTTTATAGGTGGGTGAAGAAACTGACGTATTAGTGCATTTGCGCTACCCATTGGGCTGGGGCGAAACTACAAATAACAGTTGTGCGCATGTGTCAACTGCTTGGCCTGGTAGACAAAAAAAGTGAGCATGTACAATGCCACGTGTGTGTCAGGCTCGTCCAAAGCACACGTGGACCAAAACGGACCAGAGGGGAAATGCAGCATGAATAAGGTTTAAGCCTAGTCATATTTTCTTCTATTTATCGTCCGGAATTTTTTTTTTTGCTCATCATTTTAATGGAGAGAGTTTTAAAAATTAGGGCAAGATATAATTTTATCTATCCATCCATCTTCTACCACTTAATCCTTTTTTTTTTGGGGGGGGTGAGCCTATCCTAGCATCTTTGGGTGAGAGGCAGGGCACACCCTGGATAGATCGCCAGCAAGATTAAAGGTCTGATGACACAATTTTGACATTTTTTAGCATGCTGTGTAAACCCAAAAGTTGTTGTCCATGATCAATATAATATTTACAACCGCGCCTACATAAACTAGTTATCATCAAAAAACCACAGCCACTGACTGGACTGTGGTGCCACCCACCGAATGAAGGGCGGCACCACCATGACGTAAGCAACAGAACGGATGCCAGTGTTGCTGGCTGGAATGACAGCACAGTTTCTCTGGTTTCTTGTTTTAATTTTACAGCTATGCCTTCGCGTTGTGTTGCAGGCTTAGATAAACAGCAGGCCGTGAAAGATCACATCACAAGCTTCAGCTACAACTGTCATAAGCCTCCTCGTGCAGTTTTACGCAGGAGGAGCGCACAAGGAGGGGAAGGATTAATGGATTTCCGCGCAGCTTTGACCTACTTTCTGTGATCGCATGCCAGTGCTCTCCGGTCTGGATACATCCCCTCTCTCATTATCAACAGCTGATTCAAACTCCCGCTGATCATCTTTCCCGGTCCTCGTCCAGGTGCTTCTCATCACACCATCACCAGCAGTGCGTGTACTTAGCGGCCGTTTGCCAGTCATGCACTGCTGGTCCATAGTATTGTCATCTTTGCTGTTAGTTTGCCAGTATTTTCAGCACTTTCACGATGTTAGTCACTCCATGTTCGATGTGGTTCTCGTGCGTCCTTGAACCAATGTCGGCTCTGGGGTGCAACTGTGGCTAACACGTCTCCTCTCATTCATTCTCTGGGCGATGCTGGCCCCCGAACGCCATCAGTAAGTGTGTTTGTGTTTTTTGTACATCTTCACCTTTTTGGGAATTGTCTGTCTTTCTGCATTAAATGTGCTGTGGTGAACCCTGCACGTAAATCCTCGTTATTTCGTTATTTCATCCTCCCTCTCCCTGTCCTGCGTAAGAGTGCACAGAGGGTCATGATGAATGGATTTAAGCGCAGAATTCACCACAGCACATGTATTGAACATAAGAGTGATGACAACAGTTCCCAAAAAGCTGAAGACTTACAAAAATAAACAGAAACACTTACAGTTGGTGTTCGGGGCTGACATCGCCCAGCGAACATGGAGAGGAGATGTGTTAACCACAGTTGCGCCCCAGGGCTGACATTGCTTCAAGGGGTGTGTAGCATCATCGTCTGCTCAAACCAAGACAGAAAATCACTTCTCTGCATTTTACAGGAATATCACTGCCTTTCATATTGACTCATCCAGGCCTCATCCAGGCCTGACCAAAGATGTTTGTTTTCCCAGGACCCCAATGTAAACAGTTGCCCCTTGCAGAGATTGTAAGGATCAGAATTTGCTTTTAAAGGCTCAAAGGAACATAAAACTCGGGAGACCAGACCTCCAACGTGAACACTGCATTTGGATAACATCCCCCTTTACAGGAAACCAATGCTCTTAAAAGGGTCATAAGCGGCTTAATCAGACAGGTTTATAACCCCCCGATATTGGCCAGATTTTCTTCCAGATCCCATGGACCTAAAAGAAATCATCTACAGCTCAACAGTACCTCCTAGCGGATACCTACGAAATGTGTTTCAGTACTTAGGATGACTTTTAATTTGTTCTAAACATTAAGTTTCTTTCAGCTTATCCTCTTCTCCCCTGGATCCTAAGGACACTGAAAATCATTCCTTTTATCGCCAAACCATAGTTTGCTGTACTACATTAAGCTTTGATCTAAACATGAATGCATGTATTATAATTATGTATGAGAAATGTTATATTCATGAGTGTTATTCAAACAAATGTAATATTAGAGTAATGGTATAAATGCATGATCACCAAATCTTAGCCAAGTCATTTTAATTTAGTTAGACTTTATATTGAGCACCTAATTTCATAAGAACTGACTGAGTGTTGATTTTTCTGGGCAATTTCATGGGATGGTGTCTTCGTTTGATTGGCTGCTCTTAAACAAAGAAATGTTCTCACATTGGATGGCAGCCACTTCAAACTGCTTTTGATAAAGTCGATTGGTCAGTCTTGCGATCGACATAACAAGTTTATGACTAGGCGGGTCATTTTAAAAGTAGTGGAAGCTGCCCTGCATAAAAGTTAAGTTGCAGTTATGTGAGAGAGAACAAGAGAAGATCAAAGATGTAAGAAGTTAGAGAAGAGATAGAGAACAAGATTCAGAGGAAAAACACACAGATTAAGAATTAGAAACACAGAAAAGAAGAAAGAAAGAGATTTTGAGAAAGATTAGGAACTAAGTTAAGATTAAAGAAGCAGAATAGTAATCTAGATCTCAGAGGAAGATTTTATTCCACCATTTCAAGGTCCTGTGTAGTTTTATTTTATCTAAATTGTTCTGTGTGAAGTAAGATAAGATAAGATAAGATAAGATAAGCCTTTATTAGTCCCACAATGGGGAAATTCCAGGATTGCAACAGCACAGGGACAGCAACACTCAGAGCAACAATCAGAAGGCAAGAAAAAACAACATCTAGCAAACATATGTCCATATTACTATAAATGTATATATATAGACACACAGTGCAGAGCATTATGGCTGGTGGATGTGCAGCAGAAAGTCTAAGCTCTCTCTCCGCGGATGCAGCGGGCCAGCTGGAAGTCTTTGGGCATGATGGTGACCCCCTTAGCGAAGAAGAGACCACCAGGTGGGTCTCGCTGGTCTCCTGCAGAGCCATGACGGCGAAACTCAGGAAACGCAGGACGGTCTTGAAGTCCTGAGCGATCTCCCTCACCAGGCGCTGGACGGGCAGCTTACGGATGAGCAGCTCCGTGGATTTCTGGTAGCGACGGATCTCTCTCAGAGCCACGGACCTGTGACGGCGAGGCCTCTTCACTCTGCCGGTGGCCGGAGCGCCTCTCCGAGCAGCCCTGGTGGCTAGCTGTCTCCTGGGGGGCTTCTTCCTCCAGTAGATTTTACGGGCGGTCTGCTTGGTTCTTGCCATCGCTCTTTATTATTCTGTCTTATATTTCTTTCACGCTGCCTAAACTCCAGCCCGGCACCCGCTTCGTTTTCGCTACAGCTCCCGGTATGTCGAGTTTCCCATTAGCACTGGGCGGCGGCCAAGTGCTAGCTAGCACTAGCTCCTCCCCGCTGTAACGTCTCCCGCTGCAAACCGTGGCTCCGTCCGCCGACCCGGGAGACCCCCGGGGCGATCCGTGCGTCCATGATATATATACAGAGTGAAAGGTGTAGAAAGAAGAAGGAAGATAAAAAAAAAAAAAGGCTGTTGCAACAGGCAGCCGACTCGTGTGGCGCCGCCGGTCCGGCAGAGCCGGAACCGGAAGTTTGTCAAATCCTGCGTTAGTTTTTTTTTCTGGTTACTGAGGAGAAAACACCTTTTCTTTAGAGCTCGCTTTTTCAGAGAATCAAATTCTCAAACTTTTTCCTTCACCTCAGAGGCCATTCTTATCCTAGTAAATGTTTTTCTCATTTTTTTTAATGACTTTTCACGCCGTTAAAGTGGACCTTTAATTTTCCTAATTTAAAGTGAACAGAGACTGTTTTTGGACTCTCTTTCCGGCCTCATACCCGCCTGACTGAGAAGTGGTTCCTTCAGTTTTTTTGGTCTATCCCGCTCCTAGAGACTTCACCGATTCGGCTGGACTCGTTCCAAGGATTTTCACGCCGCCCTGAGACAAACCATTCACGGCTGCCACTGTCTTGAAGGGCCCCCAGCTGAGTTATCACTTCCAGGCTGTGAGGAATTATAACAGCAGCTGATTCCTCCGACGTCCTAACTTCAAAACCCAGCAGTACCGACCCGCTGAAACGTGGACCTACACCTGTTGTGTGAGTGAAACTCCTACTTTTCTTATCTCCTGGGTTAAAACGTGATGTCCGAACAATTAAATTACAATTGAATATTGCCCTTATTTCAGGGCTCAATTAGTCTCTCAGCCACAGGATAAAGCTATAAACTGAAGGAAGACTCTTAGTCATTTTTAAGTAACTGCCCTTAATTTTTGTAGATTAATTCAGAAGTCATTTTTAGATAATTAGCTTATGAATTTTCCCCATAAAATTGCGTTGTTTTCAGCCTCATTTACTGTTGAAACATAAGTCTGGTTCTACAGAGGTGTAACGCTGGATTTTATGTTCAGGAATCCAATATCAGTTGATGTGATATCGTACACTGTTATCATTTGAATCTGTTTATCCATCATTTGAATGCCATGCCATGTAACCTGAATGAGTTTAATAAAAGGGTGAATGAGAGAAGTTGAAGAGTTTTCCTGTCGCATATATCTGTTTCCTAATCACGGCAGGACAAGAACTCACTTAAATTTTGAGACTGATTCATTAAGTAATTGAAGGTACAAAATTAATTAAAATTAAAGTTAATATTATTGTCCATTGTGACTGGTGCCCCTTTTACGAGTGCTTTTATTTAATTTAGCGGGTGTAGAAGTGACGGTTTAACTCCGCCCCCTTTCACACCCACTATTAAATAAAATAAATAATTCCTGTACCTTATGACAAATATTTTACTATACAAATCCTGCTACAGGTGCAACAGAACCACGGCTGTGTGAAGTGGCTAACACATCGTGATAGTGTTGGCAATACTGGCTGGCTGACAACACGGCAGGTGATGCACACAAAACATGAACAGCTGACTGTCAAAGAGAGAGGGCACGTGGTCGGACCAGCAAATCTTGGACAGTGTCCATCTGAAAGTGGGTCAAAATGCACATAAAACACATGTACAAAACAAAAACAACAAGAACTCAAAATATAATCCATAATAAACCCGATGCCTGAGCCACAGAATACACTGATATGATTTTATTGAAAAATCTGGTTTAAATAAATTATACTTATGAACAAATAATTTGTTGCAATATCTGTAACAAAAGTATAACACTCGGTGTTCCCCTGCCGTGTGTTTGTCGCTGCTGCTGCGGTGGGCATGTGTGCCTCTCCACTGTCACTCTCTGAGTCTGACTCGCTAAGCACCATGCCGGCTTAGCACGGCTCAAACCTATACGGTCTGATGCCCCCAGATTCCTCAGTGTCATCACATTCTTCGGAACTATAATCGTCTGAAGATTGGACAACACAAACCAATTCCAGACTACATGTGCTGGAACCATCGTCAATGTTTTCTACCACTTACATCCTGTGTGTACAATGGGCAGCCAAGTGCTGTGTTCTGTCAATGATATTACGACATGGCCGCGGGGGGGGGGGGGTCCAGCCAGTGACACAGTTGGTGACGTGGCGCTCATGAAAACGTCGGATATTCACGTGAAAAAAAGCCGGTTTGATTTAGAACTGCACAGACCAACCTATTTCATCATATTGTATTATGTGTTGAAAAATTAGATGAAGTCAAAAACGTGTCATCAGACCTTGAAAGCACTACATGATATTTTAATTTACTCAGGACTATCATTAGGATTATTATTAAGACATGTCTAAACACACTTACTGCATGCATTACTCACAGAACTACTCGCCTTGGCTTGACTTTTCTGATTATCCAGCCTTCTCACGGCCGTTAAACATAATGTCAACTCGATTTCTACAAATCACCGGTTGTACAAGATTATAAGCTGTGTCTCTAAACCAAGAAGTTCAAAATCTGTTAATTCTTTGGTGAGTTATTGAGGTAAAAGTGGCACAATTTACTACTAAACTCATTCAATCTCCATTGACTCGCTGAGTGTTTTGGGTGTACGAATATGGCGGCCACAGAGTTTCCGGTGGCTTCACTTCTGCCGGCCAGTGCACGATCCAGTGTTTTATTCAGGTCAGAGCATGCGTGTTTCCAGTTGTTCGTACCTGCTCTGTGTGATTTTCTTTCTTTGGTCGTTTCTTCAAGCTCTGATAATATTTCTTCAGCAGCAGCAGTTTGTGGCTCTTTTAGAAACTCACTCGGATGCTGAACTGAAGACATTTTTACTTCAAAAACAAAAACAATGATGCGTAAAACCGCTTGTGGCTGCCACACCGATGTCCAAACACCCACAGCTAAAGCTAAGCTTCTGGCAACATCCGGGTGTCAGACTGTGAAGTTCCGGAGGAGAAAGTAGCTTGAGCCTTTAGTTCCGATTGGATATAGCATTTTCTATATCAGCCTGGAGAAATTAAATAAGTCAGTTTTTCGTAATTTAATGCTTTGAAAGATTAAAGAGCAAATACCTTTGTCAACACTTATGTTTCATCCATCCATCTTTTACCACTTTTCTGGAGCTCCAGGTCGCAGAGGCAGCAGTTCAAGGAGAGAAGCCCAGACTTCCCTCTCCCCAGCCACCTGCTCCAGCTCTTCAGAGAGGATACCAAGGCTTTCCCAGACCAGCTGGGAGAGAGTCTCTCCAGCGAGTCCTGGGTCTGCCCCGGGGTCTTCTCCCAGTGGGACGTGCCCAAAACACCTTAAGTGGGAGGTATCCTGATCAGATGCACATACCACCTCAAGTGGCTCCTTTTAATGTGGAAGAGCAGCGGTTCTACTCTGAGCCTCTCCCAGATGACTGAGCTCCTCACCCTATCTCCAAGGGTGAGTCCAGCAATCCTACGAAGGAAGCTAATTTCAGCCGCTTGTATCTGTGATCTCATTCTTTCAGTCATTACCCAAAGCTCGTGACCATAAGTGAGGGTAGGAATGTAGATTGACCAGTAAATCGACAGCTTTGCCTTAGAGCTTAGCTCCCTCTTCACCACAACAGACCAGTGCAATGTCCACATCATTGCAGATGCTGCTCCGATCCATCCGTCAATCTCTCGCTCCATTCTCCCCTCACTCGTGAATAAGACCCAGAGATACTTAAACTCCTCCACTTGGGGCACGAGCCTGTCCCCAACCTGGAGTGGACAATCCACCTTTTTCCGGCTGAGGACCATGGACTCGGACTTGGAGGTGCTGATTCTCATCCCAGCCGCTTCACACTCAGCGGCAAACCGTCCCAGTAAGACCTGTAGGTCATTGCTGGATGAAGCCAACAGGAGAACATCGTCATCACTTATGTTCTATTTGCAAATTTTTATTTAGATCCATACCACTTTCTGTACACTCCGTACACTTCAGAGCTCCACGCTGTACCCTTAATTCCACCAAATTTATTGTAAATTGGATTAATAGTGTTTCCACAGTCTTCCTAACAGACAAATAATACAAAATACACGATCTTTGTCAGTAACTTGTTCACTTGTTCATACTATTACATCCATCCGTCTTCTTCCGCTTAATCCTTTTCGGGTCGCGGGGGAGCTGGAGCCTATCCCAGCATCTTTGGACGAGAGGCAGGGTCCACCCTGGACAGATCGCCAGTCCATCGCAGGGCCAACACAGAGAGACAGACAGCCATTCACTCTCGCAGTCATACCTAAGGACAATTTAGAATCCCCAGTTTGATGCCAATTAACCTAACCTGCATGTTTTTGGCGTGTGGGAGTAAACCCACGCAGACATGGGGAGAACATGCAAACTCCACACAGATCACTGTTGGTCAGGGGCTGGGATCGAACCCAGGATCCCCTGGCCAAGAGTGAGTTGCTTTGCTGCTGCATTTGTTTTTAAAATGCCCCTATTTCGGTATGTACCTTTTCCCATGTTGCCACAACTCCCAGAGATGTTAGTGAAAGATCTGTAACATGGTTTTGGCAAAATACTTCAGGGTTTCTGTTATGTTGTAACTCGTAAACAAGGATGAGGCCAGGAGTGGAGCTGAACACTGCTTTATTAAATAAACTGAACTCCGTACACCCGACCATACATGTAGCCGCTTGGCAGAGAAAAGGCGGAAGAGACTGCCCCTTTACCATCAGCCCCTTTCAGACCACCAGAGATGGCGGAACCGGACACCGGGGCCGCCACCCCGTACCACACAAATAAGAGCTCCAACATGAACAATATGAACACAGAATAAATACTTACCCCCCCCCCCCACAGAAAATCAAAAATACACACACAATCAACTCACCCCAATTTGTAACCCGAATCATTCACTAAACATAAACAAACTAAAATCACCAAAAAGGAGCCTATGACATTCATACCAAAAACTAAAATTAGGGGGGACGGGTAGACTGCCATCCCACCCCCACCCCCCTCCCGGTGAGGTGGGTTATTCTGCCACCAATATTATTAAAGTCCATAAAAGAAAATGCTGCCGTGTCTCCAATATACCATCCTCAAATAATCCCCAAAACTATTAACAAAGAACAAATGTACAATTATAACATGCCCATGACTCGGTGAGGATGACCCATGGCTCCCCCTTAGGACTTCACCATCAGTCCACCCCTGGCGGCAGTCCGCTTCCCGGACCACTGCTCGTCACCTCCTCCTCGGAGCGCCTTCTCCTTCACACCTCCAAGTGCTCCAACCGTCTGGAGTCGTGCCCACCCATCTTCTTCGGAGCACGCCATAACTCATTGGGATGATGCCATGTGCCATCCAACAGCAGCAGGTATCGATCATGCTGCTCACCCATCAACTGCAGCCGACCCTGGTACTGCTCCATGTTCTGCTTCTGCCTCACCCGCCTGGACCTCGCCTCCACCTGAGCCCAAACCCAGTCTGCGATTCCAAGTGGGGCCTTGCACGGCCTGCGATGTTTCCACCTGGCACTCACTCTTCCATTGCCACTCGGTCCTGCCCCAACTACATGTAGATCCACTGCTGACCCTGCCCCTATGGTTCCGTGTTCACCAGTCCTCCACGGCCGTGCTCCGGGAACGTCTGAGACCATCGTTTGGGCCCCGCTTGTCGCTGCAGGTGCTCCCCCATGTCACCCGGCGCCAGCATCCAGGGCAGCTTGGACACTGGCACTGGGGTTCTCTCGCGGCGACCCTTGAGCATGATGCAGCCTGTCCACTTTCCAGAGTGCCCAGCAATGGTTCATCCCACACTGCATTATCCCGGACCCTCGGAACTGGTCGGTCCCACAGTCCGCCACCTGACCACTCTTCCCCAGCACCGCTCCTGATGGAGAATCCAAGGCCATAAAACAAGTTGTAGCCCATGATGTTAGAGCCGTAGGCCGTCACGATGAACTCCACAACGGCCATCATCGCCGACTTGTACCGAGCCATCAACGTGATGGTACCCACCGTGGCCAACTGTCCTCTTCTGTAGCTGCAAAGTGGCTCTGAGAAACTTCCAGTCCTATAGTGGGGAAAACACTGTCTGACTGTAGCCCAATTCAGCACAGAACTCTCTGCTCCCATGCCGACCAACATCGGTACTGGAGCTCCATCCAGAATTACCGTGCAGCGCGTGTGCCCATCAGTACTCGGGGACACCGTGTGTACCACCGTTGGAGTGGGAGAAGTTGAAGTCTTGCACGGGCTCTCTTGTCCAGCTGACTGGCACATCCTCGCGAAATGGTGGAAACGGCTGTAATTTCCACAGAGTTTCCTTCTTGCCACACACTCTCCTGCCTTGTGGCGGTGCTTCATGGGCCTACAACCCATACGCCTGGGCTTCCCCGGGGCAGACCTCATCCCTACAGCGTTGGCCTCTTCCACGTCGTTCACGACGTTCCCATCGCTGTCCGGGTCCACTACCTGTGCGGCCATGGGGGATCTTGAACCTCCCAGCGAAAGGTGCTCATTTAGCTTCCGAGTTAGCTTATCTGCTGCTTCTAGCTGTAGTGCTAACTCGACAGCCCTCGTCAGCATCAACTTCTCCGGGAACGTGAGCAGCTTGGAGTGGACTGCGGCACAGTTGGTGTGTTCCACCAACAGGTTGTGCACCATTTCTTCTTCCAACAGTCCGAACCGGCACTCAACGGCCAACTGCCTTAAATCCGACATGAACCAACACAATTTATGGACTATAATAGGAATATAAGCTGTGATCAGTATATTCTTGAGCAATTAACATCTTTTAAAAAACAATACAATTATTCTTTCATGCTTTTAAACATCAGGAGCTTGAATAAATATAATTGTGATCTAGCTGCTTTACTTACCAGTACAGGCTACAGCTTTGATGTAATTGGTTGTAGTGAAACTTAGCTGAACGATAAGTCATACATAGACATTTTAAACCTTGATGGTTATAAACTGTTCACAAAGAACAGATGTGACAGAACTGGTGGTGGTGTCTGTCTGTATATCTCTTGTAGACATGATGTTGGTGTTTATGATGATATTGTTATGGAAGACTGTCATACTGACTCTTTTTGTTGAGATACATGTCAAAAATGGGAAAAATTTAATTGTAGGTGTGATTTATCGCCCCCCGGACACCGACCTTAATATTTTTCACAACCAAACTTGAAGAAATTTTATTCTCAATCAACAACAATTTGTACAAGTTGTATTCTCCTTGGAGACTTCAACATTGACCTCAACAAAATAAAAGTTGTATTCTCCTTGGAGACGTCAACATTGACCTCTCCAGGAATGATGCAGCTAAAAATGACTTTATGAATACACTACACTCCTCTTCCTTCTTCCCTACCATGAATACCTACTAGAATCACTCACTCCACCAAGTCCATTATTGATAATATCATTACTAACATTTGCAATTCCACACTGGTATCTGGAGTCGTGCTCTCCGAGATGTCTGATCACTTCCCCATTGTTCTGTTTCTTGACCTTGCCTTTAGGCCCTCAATCTCGTGACATAAACTAAAAATAAAAATACTTAATGAAGAAACCTGAGTGGAAACTACTCCGGATGAAGAAACCGGAGTGGTGGCTCAGTTGGTAGAGCATCCGCCCCACACCCAGGAGGCAGGGGTTCAAATCCCGGCCGAGTCATGCCGAAGACCATATACAAAAGCGGAACTTCCTGCCGTCCAGCTTGGTGCTCAGCAATAATGGAATGGAGGAGGGAAATCTGTGGCGGCGCCTTGCATGGTAGCGGCCCTCTGATCCTACATATGGGGTGTGTGTGATTAACACTGTAGATAGGAAAAACACAATTTCGTTCTACTGTAAATGATTGGTTGTATGGTTGAATGACAATAAAGGGTGATTTGAATTAACATTACAACGACTGAGTGAGGACTTGCATGTCAAGGCATGGGATAGAATCTACAATTGTAGTGATGCTGACGCTGCATTTGACACCTTGACCAAGGAAATAACAGAATCCATCCAGAGGGCATTTCCTGTCAAGACTATCACATGTAATCATACTATTCAACATCCATGGCTTTCTAAGGGCATACTAAAATCTATTAAGTACAAAAATAAATTATATAAATGCTACATAAAAAATCCAAATATTAACAATAAAAATGTATATTGTGGGAATCCACCTCAGTATATTTACACTCAGACTTTAAAGACAAAAAGGAATCGTCATGGGGGGTTTGTGTGTGGATGCGGGGGTGGTGTGTTGATGTGAACAGTGACAAAGAGAATGGGAATTACAAAGGCTTTGATGTTAATGCAGCACACAGAGAAGGCTGACTGAGTAGTATGATTTAAGAGCAGAGGTGCCTGAGATCTGTTACTCTTTTGTTGCTTGTGTTTCTAGAGAAATGTGAGAGAGAGAGTTGAATAAAGCCTGATATGATCTGGACCTCTCTGCCTGGTTATTCCTCTCTCCACACTGGTGACCCTTGACACACAATGGAACTTGAGGCGAACACCCCAGAGACGACCCGGACGGGAAGTGCCAGCAACGCGTGCGCTGTTTTGGTCAAACTCCCAGATTTTTGGCTACACGACCCGAAGTCTTGGTTCCTCCACACCGAGGCCCAGTTCGCGCTCGGGGGAATAACGGCAGATGACACCAGATACTACTACATGGTCGCAGCGCTGGATGCACAACTCAGCAGGTGGCGAGCCTGCTCCAACAGCCCCCAGCCCATGACAAATGAGGTGCTCTCAAAACCGCGCTGACCCGGTGCTACACGCTCTCGGACTGTGAGAGAGCGGAGAGGCTCCTGACGCGCTCCGAGTTAGAAGACGGTTCGGCGGTCGAATTGATGGAGAAGATGTTGGCGTTGATGGGCACAGATGATGGGCATTTCCTCTTTGCTCACCTTTTCCTCCAGAACCTCCTGATGGCGGCCAGAGCTGTCCTTGCCAATTCGCTGCTGCTGGCCGTGTGCAACTACCGGGCGCTAGCCCAGGAGGCAGATCGGATCATCCTCACTACCAGAGCCCTCATAGTGAACGCAGCGGTGTCGGAACCCAGCGAGACAGCCAGCAGAGGCGAGGAGCCAGCAATGGTGACTGCAGCGGGGGCCAAGAAGCACCGAAGAGACACGCTCTGTTTCTACAACTGCCGTTTTGGAGAGGACGCACACCGATGCGTGCCACCGTGCCAATTCAAGCATTCGGGAAACGCCGGGACCGGCAGTTGGTAGCAGCTGCGACCGCCAGTGAAGCAAGCAAGCTGCTCTATGTGACAGACTCACGCTTGGGGAGACGGTTCCTCATGGACTCTGGCTCCCAAAAGAGCCTCATCCTGCCGTCCTACGCCGACCGACTGGCGGGAACTAGCGGGAACTAGCGGGAACTAGCGGCCCCGAGCTGACGGCCACAAATGGCTCAGACATTAAGACTTTTGGTGAGAGGAAGCTGACTGTATCCTTGCACAGCCGTACATACCAATGAACATTCGTCATAGCGGCATGCAGCTTCCCCATCTTAGGCGCTGATTTTTTTGTGTACACATGGACTACTAGTCGATGTTGCTAACAGACACCTGATTAACGCAGTGTCTTTTGATTCTCTCCCCTGTACAGCTCAAGGAATCGGGCCCACAACACTAGCCAATGTCACAGCTCCAGGGGGTAAGTTCCACACACTACTCACCCAGTTTCCAGCACTCACGGTCCCGATGTTTTCAGCGACCGTCACTAAACACGGGGTGGAGCACTTCATTACCACCACGGGGCCGCCTGTTTTCACACAACCTCGGCGCCTGGATGCAGCTAAACTGGCCATAGCGCGCGAGGAGTTTGCCAACTTGGAAAAGTTGGGCATCATCAGGCGCTCAAACAGCCCATGGGCATCCCTGCTACATATGGTTCCTAAGTCCGAGGGATCGTGACAACCATGTAGAGATTTCAGCAGATTAAACAACGCCACAGCGCACAACTGCCACCCCATCCCTCATATTCAGGATTTTTCCGTTCACCTCACCGAGGCACACATTTTTTCCAAGATAGACCTGGTCCGCGGTTACTACCAGGTCCCGGTGCGCGCTGAGGACATACCTAAAATGGCAGTAATAACCCCGTTTGGCCTGTTTGAGTTTTTACGCATGCCTTTCAGGTTAAAAGGCGTGGTGCAGACATTCCAATGCATGATGGATGCGGTATTGCGCGATCTGCCTTTTGTGTTCATCTAATTGGACGATATCCTGGTGGCCAGCGCGTCCGAGGACGAACATGTAACCCACCTCAGTTTTCTAGAGGTTGGAGGAGCACGGGTTAATAATCAACCCAGCGAAGTGCCAGTTCGGGGTGGCGGGGATCGATTTTTTGAGCCGCCGCATCTCAGCGGAGGGCATGATACCCTTGCCGGACAAGGTGCGCGCCGTGGCGAATTTTCCCCGGCCTCAGATGGCCAGGGCGCTGCAGGAGGCGCGCAGCCCAGCTCATGCAGCCATTGTACACTGCGCTAAAGAAACAGAAGCCGGCAGACGGAGTCGACTGGACTCCTGAGTGGGAGCAGGCGTTTTCCGAGGTTAAAACAGCTCTGGCGAACGCCGCACTGCTGGTGCCCCCTGACCTGGCAGCTCAGATAGTGCTCATTACCAACGCCTTGGACGTGGCCGTAGGGGTTGTCATGGAGCAGCACGTCGCCGGTTCTTGGCAGCCGCTCGCCTTTTTTAGCAGGTCTTTGCGCAACAGTGAGCGTAAATACAGCGCGTTCGACAGAGAGTTACTGGCTCTCCACCTGGCCATATGCCACTTCCAATTCTGGCTGGAAGGGCACACCTTCACTGCGTTCATAGACCACAAGCTGCTAACGTACGCGATGGCCAAGGTTTCGGAACGATGGTCAGGCCGGCAGCAGAGACAGCTGGCCGAGATCTCGGAGTTTACAACCGACATTCAGCATGTGGCCGGTAAACTCAACGTGGTGGCAGACTGCCTCTCGCGCGCATTAGTGGCCCCAGTCTACGTGGGGGTAGATTACACGGCCATGGCCGCTGAGCAGATCGGCGATGCGGACGTTTGTGCGCTCCAGTCTGGACCAACAGGGTTAAGGCTGGAGAGCAGAGTACTGCAGAACGGGGAGCCCCCCCCAATCTGTGACATCTCCACGGGCTGCTCGCGCTTGGCGGTCCCAAGCGCTTGGTGCCACTGCGTTTTTGAGTTGTTCACTCCCTGGCGCACCCAGGAGTGCGCTTGTCAGTCAAAATGGTGGGAGCGAAGTTCGTCTGGCCGAGCCTACGCAAACAGGTGAAAGAGTGGGCTGCAGCCTGTGTAGCGTGCCAGCGAGCCAAAGTGCACAGGCACACAAAGGCCCCCTTGGAGCCGTTCCATGTCCCGGCTAAGCGGTTTGACCACGCTCACGTGGACCTCATGGGCCCCCTCCTGCCATTGCAAGGGTTTACGCACCTCCTGACAGTGGTGGACCGCACCACGCGCTGGCTTGAAGCAGTCCTGCTAGCTTCCACCTTGTCTGCAGAAGTTGCACGCGCTTTTTTGACGACATGGGTGGCACATTTCGGCGCCCCTTCAAATATCATGTCCGATCGGGGCCCGCAATTTGTTTCCGACCTCTGGTCCACCATGGTCCGGAACCTGGACGTCTCACTTCATTGCACAACTGCATACATCCCACAGGCCAATGGGTTATACAAGCGTTTCCATAGATTGCTTAAAGCAGCGCTTAGGGCTTCACTTACGGATGCAAATTGGGTGGACCGGTTGCCGTGGGTTCTATTAAAGTTGTGTTCAGCACCGAAGGAGGATTTGGCAGCCTCCCCAGCAGAGCTGTTTTTTTCCCAGCCGCTGCGGTTCCCAGGGGAATTTTTGCCGGACAGCCCCGCACTGAACACCGATCCATCCCCGCTTTCACCATGTAGCACAGTGGCAGGGATGGTACCCGGTCCGGTCCACCACTGTTTTCCAAGCGCTTTTGTGCCAAAGTCCTTGAAAGACGCAGCGTTTGTATTTGTCAGGCACGATGCCCGCCGGACCCCCTTATGCCCGCCCTACGATGGCCCATTCAGAGTGCTGGAACCCGGGGAGAAACATTTTGTGTTAGACTTGGGGGGACGCAGAGAAACAGTCTGTATAGACAGGCTTAAGCCCGCTTTTGTTTTCAGACGAACAAGTGGTGTTGGCCCGAACTCCTCAGCGCGGACAACCCCCACTGAGAACACCCCAGGTAAATGACTCATCAGATCAGTCACAAGGGCATGCTGATGATGTTTTCCCTCCTCCCAATGTCCTCCCACAGACGGCCGTACCCCCAACCTCGAAGCCGCAGACCCCACGTTACAGCCGCTACGGATGTAAGCTGAAGCCCAAAGGACATGAGGGTCAAGGCTCAGTCTGAGTTTGGGGGGGGAGGGGGAATCCACCTCAGTATATTTACACTCAGACTTTAAAGACTAAAAGGAATCGTCATGGGGGGTTTGTGTGTGGATGCGGGGGTGGTGTGTTGATGTGAACAGTGACAAAGAGAATGGGAATTACAAAGGCTTTGATGTTAATGCAGCACACAGAGAAGGCTGACCGAGTGGTATTATTTAAGAGCAGAGGTGCCTGAGACCAATTACTCTTTTCAGGGATGGCAATTTTCCGCCGAGCCGCGGATTTCCGCCGATTTATTTTCAAATTGATCATTTCTGTGAATCGTCTAAATCCGTTGAGAAAATTTTAGGGGGGGTAAGGTACCTTATTGTTACCGATTTTAGCGAAAATCAACACGATTGCATAAGCGCTCGGCGCTTCCCCGGGTCAAGTCTCCCATGATAACCTGGATGTTTTGTACTCAAGCTACTGCTGTATTGTAAACAGCCCTGCGATTGGATAGTTGCAAACGATTGGACCAATCAAATGGCTCGTTGTATGCTTTGTCAAAAATTCATGGAGGCGTGTTCGTCAGGGATGTGATTTTTCTGCTAATTTGTGGAATTCCGCTTGTTTTTTATCTTCCAGGAAGATAAAGTACGTTAAGTACGTTAGCCGCTTGTGGTCCACGAACGCAGTGAAGGTGCGCCCTTTCAGGCAGAACTGGAAGGTGGAGGCCAGGTGGAGAGCCATTAACTCTCTGTCGAACACGCTGTATTTACGCTCACTGTTGTGCAAAGACCTGCTAAAACAGGTCAGCGGCTGCCAAGAACCAGCAACGCATTGCTCCATGACGGCCGCTGTGCCCATGTCCGAGGCGTCGGTAGTGAGCGCTATCCGAGCCGCCGGGTCTGGGTGCGCCAGTAGTGCAGCGTTTGCCAGAGCTGTTTTAACCTCAGAGAACGCCTGGAGTCCAGTCGACTCTGTCCGCCGGTTTCCGTTTCTTGAGTGCGGCGTACAACGGCTGTATGAGCTGGGCTGTGCGGGGGAGGAAACGGTAATAAAAGTTAACCATCCCCAAAAACTCCTGCAGCGGTCTGACATTGATGTTGAGGAGAAAAAAATAGCAAAACAATTTAGTTAGATTACTTTTATGGTTCCAAACAGTTTGAAATTGAAAGTGCACAGTGGACATTGACTCATAACTTTTGAATATTTCTAAGACTTGGCTACATCATGATTGTGCAAAATGAACTGCTCAAGACTCAATGGAGATTGAAACCGGTGATCTGAAATGAATGCTGAAATTATAAAAAGTAATGGTATGTTGGAATTTTATTTCTATTATGGAATAGATAAAATTAACTGATTTTGATTTGATCAAGTGTTAAAGCATGTGATGGATAATGCTTGTTGGAATATTTTAGGAATGCTATCTTCTTGGAACATAAGTCAATACTATACAGTAATAAGTGGCATTCAGCTGTTTGTTTTATGTCATTTAAGCACAGTACTGTGCACTGTGTCTGGTTCCCCCAGACCCCCTGCTAAATTTTCAGATAATTTCCCCAACCCCAAATCACATCCCTGGTTCGTGTTGGAATTCTGAGCTTTCGGTATCATTTTCAGCGGAATTATGAGATTTTTATCGAAGGATCAGGAGTCATCAGTGCTAGAAATAGACAAAAGTGTCAAAAATAAGTTCCGATGGAATTGGCTTGAGAGAAAAGTGACGGTAAAGGTGAAAATTGGCTCAAAGTTCGACGAGGTAACAGAAACACTCGGACAGTTTCTGAAGAAACCAGAAAAGGAGATGAAGTTCAAAGTTCAGAGACTGGCACAGCTTGCTGCCAAAAGGAAGAAAGTTTCACATTAGAAGTGACTTGGTGACCAGTGTAAATAGTGTAATAAACTCTTATAGAACTGTTAAATATGTTGGACTAAAGACAGTGAGACAACATTGAAGAAAAAGTAAGTTAACTTTTCATTAAATTTAATGATTTATCTAAGTCTAGTATTTCATTTTTTTAATCATTTTTTTCAGTCTAAATTACTTCTGTTTTACTGAAAACCTCTCAGCTTCAGGCGGGCTGTGCCCCCCGGTCCCCCCATAAGTCAATCGACCAAATTAGATTTCAGCTGAAATCAGAATTTCCTCTTGCCATCCCTGTCTTTTGTTGCTTGTGTTTCTAGAGAAATGTGAGAGAGAGCTGAATAAAGCCTGATATGATCTGGACCTCTCTGCCTGGTTATTCCTCTCTCCACAATATACTAATTATAGAAATAAATTAACACATGTTATTAGAAAGAGTAAGAGTAATTACTATGTAGAACTTATAAACGCATCACAGGGTGATTCCAAGAAATCTTGGAGAGTACTAAATAAGGTTCTAAATAGGGACCAAAAAGCCCCCACACTTCTGAACAGTAACGCAGTCAGTAATCTCACCAGTAATGCCACTCTCGCTGACAAATTTAATAACTATTTTGTCTCTATTGGAGAAAATTTATCTTATTAAATTAACCAACCCCAGGCTGCCTCTTTCAAACACTTGTCACCATGGGATGAGATGCCGTCTCGGCGCTCAGCCCATGTTTCTCCTCATCCCTGCTTCTCATTGAGCAGCGTCTCAGCAGGCTCCCAGCTGGCAGCATTACGGGACGGCTGGGGCCAATTAATCCTCATCAGCTGGGGCGCTGCCAATGAGAATAAATAGGAGCAGCCTCGATCACTCGGGGCTGCGACATAAGCACTGCTAGGCTGAAGCCCCTTCGTCTCGTGTCAGTCTCTACTCCTCTTACAGCATTCCTGTGATTGTTACCCGCTGTGAGTATGTATGCCTTGTTACCCCTACGTCCGGTACGAGCTCCCTGCTCCTGCGCTGTGCAGCTCGTGAGTGTACCTCTGTACGAGTATCTGTGCTTTCCTCATCCCTCACCCCTTACCTTTAATAAAACATCACGACTCACTGGCTCGCCCTTGGCTCTTATTGCGTGGCTCCCTAGAGCCCCACGTGACAACACTATCTATCAGGAAACTACCGGAATTCTTTCTTCCTGAAGCCAACTGATTGTGAGGAAGTCTGGAAAATCATCAAGGACATAAAGTACTCAAACTCTGTTGGAGCTGATGAAATTTCCAGCAAAATTTTGGAAAGTTTCATTAATTTAATACTGGAACCCCTTACCTACTGCATTAATCTGTCTCTAATCTCCGGACTAGTGCCATAAATAGCAAAAATTGCACAAATTATACCAATTTATAAATCAGGTGATAAGAATGATTTGGCATAAACATAACACTGCTCATCACCAAAAGAACACCATACCTACAGTGAAGCATGGTGGAGGCAGCATCATGCTTTGGGGCTGTTTTTCTTCAACTATAACTGGGAACTTAGTCAAGGTGGCGGGAATTATGAACAGTTCCAAATACCAGTCAGTGTTGGCACAAAACCTTCAGGCTTCTGTTAGAAAGCTGAAGCTGAAGAGGAACTTCATCTTTCAGCATGACAATGAACCAAAGCACACATCCAAATAAAAAAAAAAAATGGCTTCACCAGAAGAAGATTAAGGTTTTGGAATATCCCAGCCAGAGTCCAGACCTAAATCCGATCGAACATCTGTGGGGTGATGTGAAGAGGGTTGTACACAGGAGATGCCCTCACAATCTGACAAATTTGGAGTATTTTTGTGAAGAAGAATGGGCAAATATTGCCAAATCAAGATGTCAAGATGCCAAGTGCTGACCTGGAACCCACAGGGTAAGAGAAAGAGAAGCTGTCCTCAAGACAGCTGGAGATGAGACACTGAGGTGGAGCTGAAACAACAGGGAACCAGCTGGAGTGGGAGAGCAGCCCAGAACCGAGTGCGATGGCGAGAGGTCGTCGATGGCCTATGCTCCACGGTGAGCTATTGGCTTAAATAAGTATATTGTGGTGGACACACATATGTGACCTGTTTTTGGACTCACATTTTAGACCAGAACAATGGCAGAGCTCCCTTAGTGATTACAGGAAGCTGCAAGAGTGTTAGCTTTGGTATGCAAAGCTTGAGACTGTGGGGTATAATTAAAGGATTAAAGAGGGGATGCATTGTAGACAGTGGGGGTGATATCATGGAGAGAAGATGCATTGTTGCTGTCATTATAATGCAATGTGGTTGGTGAGATATGTGACTTGTGAACTGTAAGAGTCCTGTTATTTAAGGACGAGAGTTCCCTGCGTGGCTCTCTTTTTTCTGCTTCGCAATTTTGGAGATGTGAATAAAGCCGACTCGAGAGAGAACTCTGTCTCGTCATTCTCACATTCCCACACTGGTGGCCCTAAGACGTATCATGCAAGAGGAGAATTTCCCCGGGCCAGCCTCATCAGGAGCCCCCAGCCAAGCGAATGCCGCTACAATCCAGCTACCGGACTTCTGGCAGAACAATCCACGCTCCTGGTTCAACGCGGTTGAGGCGCAGTTCAACCTCCGGGGGATATCGGTAGACGCCACAAAATTCTACCATGTAGTCGCAAAGCTGGACAACAACACGGCCCAGCATGTGGAGAGCCTGATCGACCAGCCGCCGGACAGCGACAAATACGGCACGTTGAAGGCTGCACTCATCCAGCAATTCACCCCCCTAGGCGGAGGAGCGAGCAGAGAGGCTCCTGGTGCTGATGGAGTCAGAAAATGACATGCCCACAAACCTGATGGAGAAGTTGTTGAGGTTGAAAGACTCTGACAACGATCACTTCATTTTCACCCACCTCTTCCTCAGGACTGTACCGTCAGCAGCGAGAGCGACCCTGGCCAGTTCGCCACTGTTGGCCCAACGGGAATACTGTGCACTGGGCCGAGAAGCACAGCGGATTGTCAACACCACCAAGCGGCGTGCAGCCGCGGCCGCTGCAGCAGAACTCAGCGCGGCGACCGGAGACGACAGGAGGCCAGAAAGGCAGCGGTACCAGACTCACCGACGATGGCGGCGGCAGGGGCCAGGGAACGCGGATCGGACGTCCTTTGTTTCTACCATTGCCACTTCGCAGAGAGGGCACGCAAATGTGTACCACCGTGCCAGTTCGTGCGTTCAGGAAACGCCAAGACCGGGGGTCGGTAGCAGCCGCGGCCCTCGGGGAGGAGAACAAGCTGCTCTACTTGTCGGACGCACGCTCGGGGAGGCAGTTCCTCGTCGACACAGGCTCCCAGTTGAGTTTCATCACACCTTCCTACGCGGACAGACTAGCTGGTTCCGGAGGTCCCCGGGTGACAACAGCGAACGGCTCGGAGATTAAGACCTTTGGTGAGGAGACTCTGCTCCTGTCTCTACACGGCCGTACATTTGAGTGGACTTTTGTTGTAGCAGCAGTAAATTTCAATATGTTGGGGCTGATTTTTTGTGCTCACATGGTTTGTTGGTTGATCTCGCTAACAGGCGCTTGGTTAATGCACTTTCTTTTGATTCTATCCCCTGCACAGCGCGAGTGGCCCCGCCAACAGCACAAGCAAACGTCACAGCTGCAAGTGGTAAGTTCCACACACTGCTCACTCAGTTCCCAGCACTCACGATCCCCACATTTTCGGCAACAGTCACTAAGCACGGAGTGGAGCATTTTATTACCACTACCGGACCGCCCGTTTTTGCAAAAGCTCGGCGCTTGGAAGCAGTTAAGCTGGCCATAGCGCACGAGGAGTTTGCCAACCTGGAGAGGTTGGGCATTATCAGACGTTCAAACAGTCCGTGGGCTTCCCCGCTGCACATGGTCCCAAAAGCCGATGGATCATGGCGACCTTGCGGGGATTTCTGCAGGTTAAACAGCGCTACAGCGCACGACCGCTACCCAATCCCGCATATCCAAGATTTTTCCGTTCATTTGGCAGGGGCGCTCCTTTTTTCTAAAATAGACTTAGTCCGCGGTTACCACCAAGTCCCAGTAGGCGCTGAGGACATACCCAAAACAGCGGTAATAACTCCGTTTGGCCTATTCGAGTTTTTACGCATGCCATTCGGACTTAAAGGGGGTGCTCAGATGTTCCAACGCATGATGGACGCGGTGCTTCGCGATCTCCCTTTCGTGTTCGTCTACTTGGACGATATTTTAGTAGCCAGCGCGTCCGAAAACGAACACGAAAAACATCTGACGACAGTTTTCCGAAGGTTGGGAGATCACGGGTTAATAATCAACCCAGCGAAGTGTCAGTTTGGGGCGGCGCAGATCGATTTTTTAGGACACCGCATCTCCCCCGAAGGAGCAGTTCCACTTCCTGACAAAATGAGCGCGGTGGCAGATTTTCCCCGGCCGCAGACGGTCAGGGCGTTGCAGGAGTTTTTGGGAATGGTGAATTTTTATAACCGTTTTCTCCCCCGCGACGGCGCAACTCATGCAGCCGCTGTATGCTGTGCTCAAAAAAAAGAAACCCGCGGATAAGGTCGAGTGGTCCCTGGAGCGGGACCAAGCATTCTCGGAGGTGAAAGCAGCCTTGGCAAAGGCTGCGTTGTTGGCACACCCAGACCCAACGGCCCGCATAGCGCTCACCACTGACGCATCAGAGGTGGCCATAGGGGCGGTCGTGGAGCAACATGTAGCCGGGGTTTGGCAGCCCCTCGCCTTTTTCAGCAGGACCTTGCGCGATAGCGAACGTAAATACAGCGCGTTCGACAGGGAGCTGCTCGCTCTCCATTTGGCCATTCGCCACTTTCAGTTCTGGCTAGAAGGATGCTCTTTCACCACGTTCGTTGACCACAAACCGCTAACATTCGCGATGGTCAAGGTTTCCGAACCGTTGTCAGGCCGGCAGCAGAGACAGCTGACCGCGATATCAGAGCTTACCACTGATATCCAGCTTGTGACGGGCAAACTCAATGTAGTGGCAGATTGCCTCTCGCGCGCCGTAGCAGCGAGAGTCCCAGTCAGCGTAGGAATAGATTACGCAGCCATGGCCGCGGAGCAGGTTAGTGACGCGGATGTGCGCGCGCTCCAGTCTGGACCAACAGGGTTAAGGCTGGAGAACAGTGTGCTACAAGACGGTATGCCCCCCTAATCTGCGATGTCTCCACGGGACGGCTGCGTCCAGTAGTACCAGCTGCGTGGCGCTGCCGCATTTTTGACTCGATTCATTCTTTGGCGCACCTGGGAGTGCGCGCGTCGGTCAAAATGGTAGGAGAAAAATTTGTGTGGCTGAGCCTCCACAAACAAGTTAAAGAGTGGGCAGCAGCCTGCATGGCGTGTCAACGAGCCAAAGTACACAGGCACACGAGGGCTCCTTTGGAGCCATTTCACATTCCGGCCAAGAGGTTCGATCACATTCATGTGGACCTCATGGGCCCCCTCCCGCTGTCACAAGGGTGCACATACCTTCTCACAATGGTGGACCGCACCACACGCTGGCCTGAAGTGGTCCTGCTGGCATCAACCACTGCCGAGGAGGTTGCGCGCGCGTTTTTAACAGCTTGGGTGGCGCGCTTCGGCGTTCCATCGGACGTTACGTCCGACAGAAGCCCTCAATTTGTTTCCGAGCTTTGGTCGACAATGGCCCGCAGCCTGGGTGTCACAATTCACCGCACAACCACGCACAATCCGCAGGCTAACGGGTTATGCAAACGTTTTCATAGGTCATTGAAAGCTGCTCTCAGGGCATCACTGACGGGTGCAAATTGGGTAGACAAGTTACCGTGGGTGTTATTGGGGTTGCGTTCTGTGCCTAAAGAGGACTTAGAAGCCTCCCCAGCGGAGCTCGTGTTTGCGCAGCCACTCTGGCTGCCTGGGGAGTTTCTCCCAGATAACCCTGCGCCAGACGCCTCCCCGTCTCAGCTGTTGCAGAGTAACATAGAATCAAGCACGCTGTCCGGCCCCGCGCACCACAGTTTTCTGCGCGTTTTTGTGCATAAAACTTTGAAGAACGCAGAACAGTTTGTTTTTGTCAGACATGATGCGCATCGAACCCCGCTGCGACCGCCTTATGATGGACCCTTCAGAGTGTTAGAAACAGGGGACAAGCAGTTTCTGCTAGATTTGGGGGGTAGGAAAGAGAAAGTTGGCATAAACAGACTCAAACCCGCTTTTGTGGTGGCAGATGAGCAAGTGCTGTTGGCGAGGGCCCCGTGGCGTTTCCCCAGAACTCCCACAGGTGCTGACAAAAGGTTTCCACCCCCAGACGGCAAACCCCCAGCGTGACAGCGCTGCGGAGACGTCGAACCCCAGCTACAGCAGATACGGCAGGAGACGGAAGCCCAGACTGTCACGACCTGAACGCTATCCTTCTCCGCGTTCAGGTTGTCCAGTGTCACTCCTGCTCCATGCTATTCCGTGCCGGGTCTTACTAGGCCCATAGTTTGACAGCGCCCAGCTGATCATCTGTCTAGCCCAGCTGCTCCGGGACAGCTGTCTCCTATTATTGTTAATTATCTTCCCCGCTTCTGATTGGGTTCCCTTTCCCTTTTAAGCAAGCAGCTGAGAGTTACTCCTCGCTGCAACCTCACTACGGAAGGACGTGTACCGTGTTTCCACGACTGGAGTTCCCATGTCCAGCTCCAGTTCCCCGCTACCTCTGCACTATACCCTTAGTAAGTGCTGCGGCCCGGCGAGTGTTTTCCCCTTTGCCGCCTCTCTAGCCCTTCTCTCTGGGTTGTATGTTGTCCTTAGTTCTGTGCATATTTTAGCCCCATGTGGCTCTTTACTTTACTGTTCATTATCAAGTGATGTGTGTGTTTTAGCCCCACATGGCTCTTTACTTTATTAGTTGTACTCTGTGTGTTTATGTTAATAAATTACACAAACTCACTGGTCGCCCTAACGTCTCCTTTCTGGCTCGTGAGAGCCAGGCATGACACAGACAGCATGTGGACTGATGTGTATTGATACTATCACGACATGCATGTTGTTATTCCCTTGTTTGTTCTAAAATGCTGGGGGGGCTTTGTGTGGTGGACACACATACGTGACCTGTTTTTGGACTCACATTTTAGACCAGAACAATGGCAGAGCTCCCTTAGTGATTACAGGAAGCTGCAAGAGTGTTAGCTTTGGTATGCAAAGTTTGAGACTGTGGGGTATAATTAAAGGATTAAAGAGGGGATGCATTGTAGACAGTGGGGGTGATATCATGGAGAGAAGATGCATTGTTACTGTCATTATAATGCAATGTGGTTGGTGAGACATGTGACTTGTGAACTGTAAGAGTCCTGTTATTTAAGGACGAGAGTTCCCTGCGTGGCTCTCTTTTTTCTGCTTCGCAATGTTGGAGATGTGAATAAAGCTGACTCGAGAGAGAACTCTGTCTCGTCATTCTCACATTCCCACAATATATATTTTTGTTGTTTTTACTGTTAATATTCACATGCCTAAAACAATCGAAAGCTAAATTTATATTCTGACAGTGTGGTGAACACTCAGTGGACCTGTTGGACCGGTTCTGTGACTCGCATTTTAGGTCAGAACAAAGGCAAGAAGCTTAGCCTTGTTATGCAAGGCTGGAGACTGTGGGGGGTCGATTAAAGGATGCGTGGGAGACAGTGGAAGTGATATCATGGAGGGAAATGCATTGTGACTGTCTTTATTATGCCAGGTGGTGAAATGCATTGTGACTGTCTTTATTATGCAAGGTGGTCTGTAGGACATGTGATGTATGAGGTGTGAAGTCCCTGATATTTAAGAACGAGAGTTACTGTTTCATGCTCTCTTTTTTCTGCTTTGAAATGTTGGAGATGTGAATAAAGCTGACTCTGAGAAAGAACGCTGCCTCGTCATTTTCACATCTTCCACACTGGTGACCCCGAGACGTATCATGGAAGAAAGAAATTCCCCCGGGCCAGCCGCGTCAGGAGCCCCCAGCCAAGCGAACGCCGCTGCAGTCCAGCTACCGGACTTCTGGCAGAACAATCCGCGCTCCTGGTTCAACGCAGTTGAGGCGCAGTTCAACCTCCGGGGGATATCGGTAGATGTCACGAAATTCTACCACGTAGTCGCAAAGCTGGACAACAACACGGCCCAGCATGTGGAGAGCCTGATTGACCAGCCGCCGGAGAGTGACAAATACGACGCGTTGAAGGCTGCACTCATCCAGCAATTCACCCCCTCGGCGGAGGAGCGAGCAGAGAGGCTCCTGGCGCTGACGGAGGGGGAAAACGACATGCCCGCAAGCCTGATGGAGAAGTTGTTGAGGTTGAAAGACTCTGACGACGATCACTTCATTTTCACCCACCTCTTCCTCAGGACTCTACCGTCAGCAGCGAGAGCGGTTCTGGCCAGTTCGCCACTGTTGGCCCAACGGGACTACCGCGCGCTGGGCCGAGAGGCGCAGCGGATTGTCAACGCCACCAAGCGGCGCGCAGCCACGGGTGCTGCAGCGGAACTCGGCTCGACGACCGCAGACGACAGGAGGCCAGAGACAGCGGTGCCAGACTCACAGACGACAACGGCGGCAAGGGCCAGGGAGTGTGGACCGGACGTCTTTTGTTTCTACCATCGCCACTTCGCAGAGAGGGCACGCAAGTGTGTACCACCGTGCCAGTTCGGGTGTTCGGGAAACGCCAAGACTGGGGGTCGGAAGCAGCCGTGGTCCTCGGGGAAGAGAACAAGCTGCTCTACTTGTCGGACGCACGCTCCGGGAGGCAGTTCCTCGTCGACATAGGCTCCCAGTTGAGTTTCAACACTCCTTCCTACGTGGACAGACTGGTGGGTTCCGGAGGTCCCCTGGTGACAGCGGCGAACGGCTCGGAGATTAAGACCTTTGGTGAGAAGACTCTGCTTCTGTCTCTACACGGCCATGCATATGAGTGGACTTTTGTTGTAGCAACAGTAAATTTCAATATGCTGGGGGCTGATTTTTTGTGCTCACATGGGTTGTTGGTTGATCTCGCTAACAGGCGCCTGGTTAATGCACTTTCTTTTGATTCTGTCCCCTGTGCAGCGCGAGTGGCCCCGCCTACAGCACAAGCCAACGTCACAACAGCAGGCGGTAAGTTCCACACACTGCTCACTCAGTTCCCAGCACTCACGGTCCCCACATTTTCGGCAACAGTCGTTAAGCATGGGGTGGAGCATTTTATTACCACTACTGGACCACCCGTTTTTGCAAAAGCTTGGTGCTTGGATGCAGTTAAACTAGCCATAGCGCGCGAGGAGTTCACCAACCTGGAGAGGTTGGGCATTATCAGACGTTCAAACAGTCCGTGGGCTTCCCCCCTACATATGGTCCCGAAAGTTGACGGATCATGGCGCCTTTGCAGGGATTTTCGCAGGTTAAACAATGCTACAGCACACGACCGCTACCCAATCCCACAGATCCAAGATTTCTCAGTTCATTTGGCAGGGGCGCGCATTTTTTCTAAAATGGACTTAGTCCGCGGTTACCACCAAGTCCCAGTGGGCGCTGAGGACATACCCAAAACAGCAGTAATAACTCTGTTTGGTTTATTTGAGTTTTTACGCATGCCTTTTGGACTTAAAGGGGCTGCTCAGACGTTCCAACGCATGATGGACGCGGTGCTTCGCAATCTCCCTTTCGTGTTCGTCTACCTGGACGATATTTTAGAAGCCAGTGTGTCCGAAGACGAACACGAAAAACACCTGGCCAAAGTTTTCCGAAGGTTGGGAGATCACGGGTTAATAATCAACCCAGCGAAGTGTCAGTTCGGGGCGGCGCAGATCGATTTTTTAGGACACCGCGTCTCCCCCGAAGGAGCAGTCCTGCGGCCTGACAAAGTGCGCGCTGTGGCAGATTTTCCCCGGCCGCAGACAGTCAGGGCGTTGCAGGAGTTGTTGGGAATGGTGAATTTTTATAACCGTTTTCTCCCCCGCGCGGCGCAGCTCATGCAGCCGCTGTATGCCGCGTTCAAAAAAAAGAAACCCGCGGATAAGATCGAGTGGTCCCCGGAGCAGGACCAAGCGTTCTCGGAGGTGAAAGCAGCCTTGGCAAAGGCTGCGTTGTTGGCACACCCAGACCCAACGGCCCGCATAGCGCTCAACACTGACGCGTCAGATGTGGCCATAGGGGCGGTCGTGGAGCAACATGTAGCCGGGGTTTGGCAGCCCCTCGCATTTTTCAGCAGGACCTTGCGCGATAGCGAACGTAAATACAGCGCGTTCAACAGGGAGCTGCTCGATCTCCATTTGGCCATCCGCCAATTTCAGTTCTGGCTGGAAGGATGTGCTTTCACCGCGTTCGTTGATCACAAACCGCTAACATTTGCAATGGCCAAGGTCTCGGAACCGTGGTCAGGCCGGCAGCAGAGACAGCTGGTCGCGATATCAGAGTTTACCACTGATATTCAGCATGTGGCGGGCAAACTCAATGTAGTGGCAGATTGCCTCTCGCGCGCTGTGGCGGCCCCAGTCAGCGTAGGGTTAGATTATGCAGCCATGGCTGCGGAGCAGGTTAATGACGCGGATGTGCGCGCGCTCCAATCTGGACCAACAGGGTTAAGGCTGGAGAGTAGGGTGCTGCAAGACGGTATGCCCCCCTAATCTGCGATGTCTCCACTGGACGGCCGCGTCCAGTAGTACCGGCCGCGTGGCGCCGCCGCGTTTTTGACTCGGTTCATTCTTTGATGCACCCTGGAGTGCGTGCGTCGGTCAAAATGGTGGGAGAGAAATTTGTTTGGCCGAGCCTCCGCAAACAGGTCAAAGAGTGGGCAGCAGCCTGCACGGCGTGTCAACGAGCCAAAGTACACAGGCACACGAGAGCTCCTTTGGAACCGTTTCACATTCCGGCCAAGAGGTTCGATCACGTTCATGTGGACCTCGTTGGACCCCTCCCGCTGTCACAGGGGTGCACACATCTTCTGACAACTTTTTAACAGCTTGGGTGGCGCGCTTCGGCGTTCTGTCGGACATTACGTCCGACAGAGGCCCTCAATTTGTTTCCGAGCTTTGGTCGACAATGGCCCGCAGCCTGGGTGTCACAATTCACCGCACAACCGCGTACAATCTGCAGGCAAACGGGTTATGCGAACGTTTTCATAGGCCATTGAAAGCGGCTCTCAGAGCATCACTGACGGATACAAATTGGGTTGACAAGTTACCATGGGTGTTATTGGGGTTGCGTTCTGCACCTAAAGAGGATCTAGAAGCCTCCCCAGCGGAGCTCGTGTTTGCGCAGCCACTCCGGCTGCCTGGGGAGTTTCTCCCAGATAACCCTGCGCCAAACGCCTCCCCGTCTCAGCTGTTTCGGAGTAACATAGAATCAAGCATGCTGCCCGGCCCCGCGCACCACAATTTTCCGCGCGTTTTTGTGCCTAAAACTTTGAAGAACGCAGAGTTTGTTTTTGTTAGACACGATGCGCATCGAACCCCGCTGCGACCGCCTTATGACAGACCATTCAGAGTGCTAGAAACAGGGGACAAGCAGTTTTTGCTAGATTTGGGGGGTAGGAAAGAGAAAATTGGCATAGACAGATTTAAACCCGCTTTTGTGGTGGCAGAGAAGGAAGTGCTGTTGGCAAAGGCCCCACGGCGAGGTAGACCACCACGGAGGGTTTCACACAGTAATGTTTCCCAAAGTAATGTTTCCCCAGAACACCCGCAGAAACTGACAAAGAGTTTCCGCCCCCAGACGGCAAATCCCCAGCGGGACAACGCAGCAGAGATGGTGAATCCCAGCTACAGCAGATTCGGCAGGAGGCTGAAGCCTATCCAGCATGTGGACTGATGTGTATTGATGCTATCACGGCATGCATGTGGTTATTCTCTTGTTGTTCTGTTTTTCTAAAATGCTGGGGGGGCTTGTGTGGTGAACACTCAATGGACCTGTTGGACCGGTTCTGTGACTCGCATTTTAGGTCAGAACAAAGGCAGGAAGCTTAGCCTTGTTATGCAAGGCAGGAGACTGTGGGGGGTCGATTAAAGGATGCGTGGGAGACAGTGGAAGTGATATCATGGAGGGAAATGCATTGTGACTGTCTTTATTATGCCAGGTGGTGAAATGCATTGTGACTGTCTTTATTATGCAAGGTGGTCTGTAGGACATGTGATGTATGAGGTGTGAAGTCCCTGATATTTAAGGACGAGAGTTACTGTTTCATGCTCTCTTTTTTCTGCTTTGAAATGTTGGAGATGTGAATAAAGCTGACTCTGAGAAAGAACGCTGCCTCGTCATTTTCACATCTTCCACACTAGCTAAATAAAAAACACTGAATTATTATGCCGTTTATAATCTGATTAGTCAATGAATGGTTTCAATAATGAATAGATTAAGTTGTGGAGAATGTGCACAAGGATAAGACTGAGTTATTCCTCAGGTTCAGCTTTATTCACAGATCACATACTCCAACAATCTCAAAGCAGGAAAAGAGGAAGAATAATCTCACAATTCCTTTTTTATACCCCGGACATCGAAACTGAAGTCACATGGTGTTTAAGCAAACATACAGTCACATTGTAACCCCTTTGATCTTCCACACCATTGTCCTTTAGTCTCTGGTGGTCCGGACATCTCCCCAGGTCATCTCCCTGAAACAAAGGCCAAATCTCACACTCTCTCGTTGTCTCTTGGAGACTCAGTCCTTTTGTTCCTTGAGACGTGCAGAACACAATAAACACACAGCAATATATTTGTGGAGCATATATAACCAACATATGTGCCCATATGTGCCCACATGACCCCCCCCCCCCCAAACGTCTAAAATGGAACAAACATAACCAGAGATGCATGACATAATAACATTACTACATATCAATCCACCAGTTGCCTAGGTCTAAGTCTTCTGCCGTATTTGCTGTAAGCTGGCTTTACTGTTTCCGCAGTGTCTTCCTGCTGTGGAACTGTTGCCTGTGGATTAAAACTGTTAGTCAATCTCTGTGGGTGTTCTGGAGAATGCCCTCTAGGGGGTCTGCCATGACAGGGGGCCCTCGCCAACTGCACTGCTTCATCCGCCAAAACAAAAGCGGGTTTGAGTCTGTTTATACCAATTAACTCCTTTCTGTCTCCCGAATCCAGCAAAAAATGCTTCTCTCCTGTTTCCAGCACCCTAAACGGTCCATCGTAAGGCGGACGCAAGTTTGGGCGATGGGCATCATGTCTGACAAAAACAAACTCCGCATTTTTTAAAGCTTTCGGCACAAAAACGCGTGGAAAACTGTGATGAACCGGGCCCGGAAGCGTGTTTGATCCCGTGTCGCTCTGCAACAGCTGAGCGGGGGGGCAATTATCGGGGAGAAATTCCCCGGGCAGACGGAGAGGCTGTGTAAAAACTAACTCAGCTGGGGAGGCTTGCAAATCCTCCTTAGGTGCAGAACGCAACCCCAATAAAACCCATGGAAGCCTGTCTACCCAATTTGTGTCCGTAAGCGACGCTCTGAGGGCTGCTTTCAATGACCTATGGAAACGTTCGCATAAACCATTAGCCTGTGGGTTGTACGCGGTAGTGCGGTGGATCTGTGTTCAGAGAGCAGTGAACATACATATGTACACATGTATGTTCACTGCACATATGTTCACATATGACTGGCGCCTAGCGGCTGCCCCGGCCTTGGATGCGCTCTACAGAGCGTGCCCAAATGCCAAGTCACGTTTCGTTACCTTGTATTCATACATGTGTAATGACAATAAAGTTGAATCTCATCTCATCTCATCTCATCTCATCATTACCCCTAGGCTGCGGACCATTGATGACCAGAGCTCGGAAACAAATTGAGGGCCTCTGTCGGACGTTATGTTCGACGGAACTCCAAAGCGTGCTACCCAAGCTGTTAAAAACGCGCAAGCCACCTCCTCGGCTGTGGTTGATGCCAGTGGGACCGCTTCCGGCCAACGCGTGGTGCGGTCCACCATAGTCAAAAGATGTGTGTACCCCTGTGACGACGGAAGGGGGCCTACCAAGTCGACATGCACATGATCAAAGCGCTTAGCCGGGATGTGAAAAGGCTCCAAAGGAGCTCTAGTGTGTCTGTGTATTTTGGCTTGTTGACACGCTACACAGGCTGTCGCCCATTCCTTGACCTGTTTGCGCAACCCCGGCCATACAAATTTCTCTCCTACCATTTTGACCGATTCGCGCACCCCCGGGTGCGCTAGAGAATGGATCGAGTCAAAAACACGGCGGCGCCACGCAGCTGGTACCACCGGATGCGGCCACCCAGTGGAGATATCGCAGATTAGTGGGGGCATACCACCCTGCAGCACCCTGTCCTCCAGCCTTAACCCTGATGGTCCAGACTGGAGCACGCGCCCATCCGCGTCGCTAACCTGCTCCGCGGCCATGGCTGCATAATCTAACCCTACGCGGACCGGGGCTGCGCGCGCTTCCGCGTCGCCACCCTGGCCCGCGGCCATGGCTGCAGAGTCTGCCCCCACGGGGCCTGAAGCTGTCACAGCACGTGAGAGGCAGTCTGCCACTACATTATGTTTACCTGCGACATGCTGGATATCGGTGGTAAACTCCGATATCGCGGCCAGCTGTCTCTGCTGCTGGCCCGACCAAGGTTCCGAAATCTTGGCCATCGCAAAAGTCAGCGGCTTGTGGTCCACGAACGCAGTGAAATGGCGTCCTTCCAGCCAGAACTGGAAATGGCGGATGGCCAAGTGTAGTGCCAACAGCTCCCTGTCGAACGCGCTGTACTTTCGCTCGCTATCGTGCAAGGTTTTGCTGAAAAACGCGAGCGTTGCCAGGTCCCAGCTACATACTCTTCAACAACCGCCCCCACTGCTAAATCGGACGCATCAGTGGTGAGCGCCATGCGTGCCGTTGGAACTGGGTGTGCCAACAAGGTAGCGTTTGCCAAAGATGATTTGACTTGAGAGAATGCGCGCTCCCGCTCAGGAGACCATTCGATTTTATTCGTGGGTTTTTGTTTTTTTAGTGCAGCGTACAATGGTTGCATGAGCTGCGCTGCACTGGGGAGGAAACGGTTATAAAAATGAACCATTCCCTAAAACTCCTGTAACGCTTTAACCGTTTGAGGGTGGGGAAAATTTGTTATTGCGCGCACTTTATCGGGCAGAGGGACCGCTCCTTCTGGTGAAACGCGATGCCCAAAAAATCAATCTGCGCCACCCCAAACTGACACTTCGCTGGGTTAATTATTAACCCGTGCTCTGCTAACCTCCGGAAAACTGCTGTGAGATGGTTTTCGTGTTCGTCTTCGGATGTGCTGGCTACCAAAATGTCATCCAAGTAGACGAACACGAAAGGGAGGTCGCATAGGACCGCGTCCATCATGCGCTGGAATGTCTGCGCCGCACCCTTGAGTCCAAAAGGCATGCGCAAAAACTCAAAAAGCCCGAAAGGAGTTATTACCGCTGTTTTGGGTATGTCCTGAGCGCGCACTGGAACCTGATGGTAACCGCGTACCAAATCTATTTTAGAAAAAATGCGCGCCCCCGCCAAATGAACCGAAAAATCTTGGATGTGCGGGATCGGGTAGCGGTCGTGTGCAGTGGCGTTATTCAACCTGCGGAAATCACCGCAAGGTCGCCACGAGCCATCAGCCTTTGGGACCATGTGCAATGGTGAAGCCCAGGGGCTTTTCGAACGCCTGATGATGCCCAGTTTTTCCAGGTTGGCAAACTCCTCGCACACTATGGTCAGTTTAGCTGAGTCCAGGCGCCGAGCTTTTGCAAAAACGGGCGGGCCGGTGGTAGTGATATAGTGTTCCACCCCATGTTTAGCCACTGTCGCCGAAAACGTTGGGACTGTGAGTGCTGGGAACTGAGTGAGGAGTGCGTGGAACTTACCACCCACAGCTGTGACATTGGCTTGTGCAGTTGGCGGTGCCACTCGAGCTGTGCAGGGAATAGAGTGAAAAGATAGTGCATTAACCAGACGTCTATTAGCAAGATCAACCAATAAACCATGTGAGCACAAAAAAATCAGCCCTTAACATGTTGAAATTAACTGCAGCTACAACAAAAGTCCACTCAAATGCATGGCCCTGCAAAGACAGAAGCAGAGTCCTCTCACCGAAGGTCTTAATCGCTAAGCCGTTTGCTGCTGACACCAGGGGGCCCTTAGACTGTGTCAGCCGGTCCGCGTAGGAAGGCGTGATGAAGCTCAGCTGGGAGCCTGTGTCCACGAGGAAATGCCTCCTCGAGCGTGCATCCGTCAGGTAGAGCAGCTTGTTCTCCTCCCCGAGGGCCGCAGCCGCTACCGACCCCCGGTCTTGGCATTTCCCGAACGCTTGAAGTGGCACGGTGGGAGGCACTTGTGTGCCCTCTCTGCAAAGCGGCGATGATAGAAGCACAGGACGTCATCCGCTCCATGTCGCCTGGATCTCGCTGCTGCCGTCGTCGGTGCATCTGGTACTGTCACCACTGGCCCCATGCCGTCTCCGGACATTGCTCCTAGCTCTGCTGCTGCGGCCGAAACCGCGCTCTGTTTGTGGGCGTCGACGAGTCACTGCGCCTCCTTGCTCAGCCCATGGTAGTCTCGCCGGGCCAACCGAGGTGAGTCTGCCAGGGTAACTCTCACCGCTGGTGGCAGGGTCCGGAGGAAAAGGTGGGCGAAGATAAATTCGCAATCTTCAGAGTCTTTCAACCTCAGCATTTTCACCATCAGGTCTGCGGGTCTGTCGTTCTCCGACTCTGTCAACGTTAGGAGCCCTTCTGCTTGCTGTTGCACCGAGGGGGTGAAGTGGCTTATAAGCGCAGCCTTCAATGCGTTGTATTTGTCGCTGTCCGGTGGGTGATTGACCAGATCTTCCACCCTCTGGACTGTGTGGCTGTCCAGCTTCGCCACCACATGGTAGAATTTCGTGTAGTCCTTCGAGATTCTCCGGAGGTTGAACTGCGCCTCGATCGCGCTAAACCAGGAGCGTGGACTATGCTGCCAGAAGTCAGGCAGCCGGAGTGTGGTGGCAGCCATCAGGCTGGCTTCTGCCGAGCCCCGCTCGGGAGAATTATCTCTGCTCATTCTTCGTTGTAAGGTCACCAGTGTGGAGAATGTGCACAAGGATGAGACTGAGTTATTCCTCAGGTTCAGCTTTATTCACAGATCACATACTCCAACAATCTCAAAGCAGGAAAAGAGGAAGAATAATCTCACAATTCCTTTTTTATACCCCGGACATCGAAACTGAAGTCACATGGTGTTTAAGCAAACATACAGTCACATTGTAACCCCTTTGATCTTCCACACCATTGTCCTTTAGTCTCTGGTGGTCCGGACATCTCCCCAGGTCGTCTCCCTGAAACAAAGGCCAAATCTCACACTCTCTCGTTTTCTCTTGGAGACTCAGTCCTTTTGTTCCTGGAGACGTGCAGCACACAATAAACACACAGCAATATATTTGTGGAGCATATATAACCAACATATGTGCCCATATGTGCCCACAAAGTGACAAAAATAAATAACGCTGGTCAACACCAAATTTATTGTCTTAAGTTTTTTTAGCTGATTTAGGATAATTTTAATGTGCTGAATCCAAAAATCACATTGGTTTTGCTCAATCAGGTCAACTTTTTGAATTATGGCCACATGTTTTTTTTATACGTTTTTGTTTACATGTACAGGTATTTTCGCTTTATATGATGCAAAATTCTTTTTTATGTCTTGAAATTCTCTGAATTTTGAACAATGATGACGTAACATTCAATTTACATGTACCTACCTTTATATAAAGGTAAATACATGCACAGTACTAAGTAAGTACTAAGTAAGTACAAGTTTTTACTTAGCACCTGATCAAGAGAAACGGATGTCATTTTTGGATTCAGCGATGCAAAATTGTCTTAAATAGGTTGAAAAAACGCAGACAACTTACAAAAAAAATTATTTTTGTAACCCTGTGTAATTTATTATCCCAGTTAGAGATTGTAGCCACATTCATAATTTGTTTGATACCTGATATGGTGGTCTACAAATATTGCAGTGATTGTTCTGGCTTGTAAAACTGGGATGGCCTGGGATGGAGTTAAATTCCCAGCCTGAATTTTTCTCCCAGTCCACCCCTGTATGAATTCATTGGACCATCAGAGACTTTTAACAGAAATGTGCTTTTGATCTGTATGGATTTCTGAAGCCTTTTGCATTATAATTTTGGCTTAAATAATTATCAATTTAAATCATCATTTAACAAAAAAAATTCTGCATAAAATTTCAAACATCTCATGGGGCAGTTGTGGCCCATTAGGGACTAGGGATTAGGGACCTGGACTGGTGAACAGAGGGTCACCGGTTCAATCCCTGGACCAGCAGGATCAGATCTGGGTGGGACAGATAACATCGCAGTATTTGCCCCACCATCCTTAACCCCACTGTGGTGCCGTTGAGCAAGGCGCTTAACCCCAACTGCTCCAGTGGAGCTGCTCACTGACCACAGGTCAGTTTGTGGTTGTACTGGGCAGCTTCCAGGTGTGAATGTGTAGTTGTGTGAGTGTGAACAGGGCATCCTTGTAAAAGAGAGGTTGCCTCTCAATGGAATTCCCCTGTATAAATAAAGGTTAAATAACTAAAATGGGAGACTGCAAATGATTCCATTGTTTAAAACATTTTCCACATTTATTATAAATGTCATCTCATTTGTGAGACTTCTCATGTGATCTTTCTTTTTCCACATACACTACCGTTCAAAAGTTTGGGGTCACTTAGAAATTTCCTTATTTTTGAAAGAAAAGCACTGTTTTTTTTCAATGAAGATAACTTTAAACTAATCAGAAATACACTCTAATATCTAATATACATTGCTAATGTGGTAAATGACTATTCTAGATGCAAATGTCTGGTTTTTGGTGCAATATCTACATAGGTGTATAGAGGCCCATTTCCAGCAACTATCACTCCAGTGTTCTAATGGTACAATGTGTTTGCTCATTGCGTCAGAAGGCTAATGGATGATTAGAAAACCCTTATGCAATCATGTTAGCACAGCTGAAAACAGTTTAGCTGGTTAGAGAAGCTATAAAACTGACCTTCCTTTGAGCAGGTTGAGTATCTGGAAAAACTTATTATTTCAAATACAAATCATTATTTCTAACCTTGTCAATGTCTTGACTATATTTTCTATTCATTTTACAACTCACGGTGGTAAATAAGTGTGACTTTTCATGGAAAACAAAAAATAATTGTCTGGGTGACCCCAAACTTTTGAACGGTAGTGTATTTTACAAAAAGGCTTCTCACTTGTATAATTCCTCATGTGAAATCTCAAGTGATTACAATCACTGAAACTTTTTCTACATTTCACAAGGAAATTGACTTCTCAACTGTGTGAATTTTCATGTGAACTTCTAAAGTATTGCTCTGGCTGAAACATTTTCCATGTTTTACAAGAAAAGGGCTTCTTACTGTTTTATTTATTTATATCTCATTTCATTACAAGTGTAATGGGCCCCAACCAGGGGTCTATGGTTACACTTTAAATCACAAAGCTTTATATCTGAGGGCTCTCTTCAAGATAGAGACTGTTCCTCTTAATGCCGAGATCTGTATTTCACAGATACTAGGACAGCAGGGTATCGCCTGTAGATATTTTTTTACGTTTTTCTTCACCATCCCAGTTGCTCCCACCACCACAGGTATTATGTCTGCTTCCTGCAGATTCCAGGTGCTCCTTAGGTCATTTTTGAGGTCTTGATATTTTGTTATTTTTTCTCTTTCTGCTCTGTTGAGGCCGTAGTCGTTCGGTATGGTTACATCTATTATTTTGGCAGTTTTGTCCTTTTTGTTCAAGATAACTATGTCCGGTTTTATTGCTCCTCCTTCAATGTGTCTTCCAGTTGGGATTTCCTTGTCATAATAGATGGTGGTATCTCCGTTGGCACTGACTGGCTCTGGATCGTGTTCCCATACTGGTCCTTTTACTTCTATTTTTAACTCTTTGCATATTTTGTTGTGGCGAGCAGTGTAGTGTCCATCGGCCATAAGGACCTGGCAACCGGAGAGAAGGTGGCTTGCACTCTCCACCGCTACATGACAGAATCGACATTTGTCACTCTGTGACAATCCTGCCATTTTTTTTAAAGCCATTGGTTAGAAGTCCCTGGTCTTGTGCTCCAACCACTAGTCTCTCCTCGTCGTACCCCAGATCTCCATTCCTGATCCAGCGCAATGTCTCTTCCCTATCGATGTACTCCTTGTTGAGTTCCTCCTGGAAACGTCCTGCTCGCTTATGTTGTTTCCATCTTTCTTTTCTTTCCTCCTGTGTCCTTTTGCTGTATTTTTCCCTCGTCTTTCTAGCTATTTTTGTTGCTGGGTTTTGCTGACTGGCTTTCATGTTATCTAATAAATCTCCTGCAAAGGTCTCGGCTTGTTTAGTTATGGATGTGTTAATACTGAGGATTTCATGATGTTGGGTGACCTTTTCCACCGTCTCATCATTGGCGCTTTTTAGATATTGACCAATGCTTATTATTGTTGCCCTGTAGGCCTGGTTTATTTCAATTAGGCCCAGCCCTCCCTCTTTACGTGGCATATATATCCTATCTAGGCATTGGTTTCTGTATGTTACCTTATGAAGGGTTGGGGTCTTCCTGGTACGAACATCCAACTTGTCCAGTTCCCCCTGTGGCCAGTCTATCACCCCAAATCCATATGTGGCAACTGGTACTGCCAACTGGTTTATTGCAGTGATCTTATTTTTAGGTGTTAAATTTGATTTACAGATTTTCTTTAGGCGATGTTGGTATTCTTTTTTGATCATTTCCCTCATTTTTCTGTGTTCAATAGTTGTGTTTTCTTCTATGCCCAGATATTTATATGCTGATTCCCCTGCCAGGTCTTTGATATGCTTATTGTCTTCTATTTGGATGTTTTCTGATGCTGTTTTCTTTCCTTTTTTTATTGTACATTTTGCACACTTGTCAAGTCCAAATTCCATGCAGATGTCTTTTGAAAACATGTGAACGGTACTGACAAGTTGATTCAGTTTCTGTTCAGATTCTGCGTAGAGCTTGAGGTCATCCATGTAGAGCAGATGATTCACTCTCTTGCTCCCTTTTCTTGTTCTGCCTTTGCTTAAATCATACCCGATGTCAAGCTCTGATAAGATTTTGCTTAAGGGGTCAATACACAGACAGAAGAGCAGTGGCGAGAGGCTGTCCCCCTGGAATATTCCTCGCTGGATCCTGATGTCTGGGATTGTTATTTGTCCTTCTTTGTGGTTAAGCGTAATTGTGGTTTTCCACTTAGCCATCTGGACCTCCAGAAAAGTTTTAATCTCTGGGCTGATGTTATACAGCTCCAGACAGCGTATTATCCAGGAGTGGGGGATGCTGTCGAATGCCTTCTTGTAGTCGATCCACGCCATGCTTAAATTTCTCTCACGCCTCTTGCAGTCTTCCAGGATGGTTTTATTAATGAGCAGTTGCTCTTTGGCTCCCAGCTTATTTCTTATACAGCCTTTTTGCTGAGGTTGCAAGTAGTTTTCTGTGTCCAGATGTTCATAAATGGCCTCAGTAATGATTCCTGTCAGCCATTTGTATGTGGTCGGGAGGCAACAGATGGGTCTGTATTTATTGACTTGTTGGGTTTCAAGACTCTTGGGCAGGAGTATGGTGTTTCCATATGTGAGCCACTCTGGTGCTTCGTCCTCTCCCCTAACAAGTCGGTTAAATGCCTCTGCGTAGTGTTTGTGTAGTGCTGTTATCTTTTTGAGCCAGAAGTTTGGTATTTTATCTATTCCAGGGGATTTGAAGTTAAGGTATTTCCTGATTTTTTCTTGAGCTGTTTCTTCTGTGATTTTTAATGAGGGCATCTGTTGTTTTCCTTTATTTTTCTCAGCAATGGTTTGAATCCAATTATTATTTTTATGTTGAACTGGGTCCTCAAACAGATTTCTCCAGAACGTTTCCAGTTGGTTTTTTCAGCAGGTACCTCTACTTCGATAGTTTCATCTATAAACCTCCTGTAGACTTGTTTTGGGTTCTGTGCAAATAATTTATTGATCAGTTTTGAGTTCTCTCTCCGTTGCCTGTTTCTGATTTGGGCTGCTAGGGCCTTGACTTGCGCCTGGTGCTCTGCTATTTTTCCTATTATTTGCTCTTTCCTAATGTTATATTTTTCTTGGATTCTGTTGATTACTCTCAGTAATTTAGTAGTGCAGTTTTGGTTCTGTATGTAATAAGTCATTTGAGAAATTTCTGCCCTAAATCGATTAATTTTTCCTTGAAGTTTATTTTTCCAAATGGGTGTGGAGATTTTTGTTTTGGTTCGACGTTCAGTTTTTTCTTTATGCTGTGGAGCTAGCTTACTCTGCACATACCACGCTGCACCAAAGTTTATGCAGTTAAGCTCTGTCAGACTGACCCCCTGAGGTACAAGTTCACATAGGCCTCTGTTGACCTTTTGCAGTAGTAATTTGAATTCTTTATTCTCTTTAAGCTTAATTAATTTAGGACGTTCTTTCATTGTAATTTTTTTTGTTTCTTCTATTTTGTTGGCAAGTTCCTCTTCCATTTCTAGTTGATCTTGGCTCATTTCTATTTGGGGGTTGATCTGTTTCCTTATTGGATCCTGGTCTACAACCCCCCCCCCCCCCCTTGTTGCTTCATCAGGATGTTCTGATTCTGAGCCAGAAGTTGCAGGGAATTCACCTGGGTGGCCTGGTGGCACCTCTGTAGGGTGTGTTTGACAAGGTTGTTCCAGAGGTTTTTCAATTAGTGGTAGTGGTTGTGGACACTCAACTGGGCAGATGTTATTCTGTGCCATTTTTCCTATTTCAGTGTGCATGTACTCCAATTGTTGCTCTGTGAAGTACCTTTGAGTGAGGAAGTTGTGTCTCTGGGTTGTGAGTTTGGCTCGGGGTACGCCAGTTTTATCTGGGCAGTGATGGAAAAAGATTCGCTGCCACTCATTGCATCGTTCCCGCTGGTTGCTGTATTTCATCTTGGCGTACTCGGTTGCCCATATTAAAACCCATCTTTCCTCCATGCTCCACTGACTTTGTTTGTATTCTTGTTGTTCAAATAGGTTGGCATCTTGATAATCTTTTATTGCTTGGGCTTGAGCTTCATATTTGATCTTTTCTATTTCTTCTTGTCCTAAGTATTTTGAGACCTGAGAGACTATAGATGTTAATTTGGAGGTGGTGGTGGCTGCTTTCTTTTCTGGTGGTAGCTCGGATTCTCTGATCTTCTCCTCAAATATGTGCTTTTTCCTTCTGCCCCACTTCTCATACCTTGAATGGGCATAGCAGGACAGAATAATTTTCTTCTCATCAAGGGACCATTTTACAGTTTCTTCTTTTCTTGTATACCGTTTAGTCCTTTTTTGATCTTGTTGGGGCCCAGGACCAGATCTGTGCTGGTCTGATGGGGATCCCGGTTGAGTGTTTGTGACACTCAAAGATGAAGCTGCACCATCGCTCTCAACAGCCCGCCTAGTGCAGAGACGAGCTGAGGGGACCGTTTTATCCTAGTCAGTACCTTTCCAGCATCTTTTTCCTGTATTATTCATTTTTCATATTGGGTTCCTCATCGTCCACGGCTTCTTATTGGTTATTCAAAGCTACCCTCGCCATGATTACTCATAGTGAGGGGGTGCCTCCCATCCGCGACCCGGGGGGACGCGCTGGCTAGCCTGAGGGAAAAGGCCACCAGCTTCTTACCTGTATGAGATCTCATGTGAATGTTCAAATGAATATGTTTACTGAAACAATTTCCACGTGTTTCACAAGAAAAGTGAAAAAAGTGATTACAATCACTGAACCTTTTCCACATTTTACAATGAAATGGCTTCTCACCTGTGAGTTCTCATATGAGCTTTCAAACCAGTATCTTGGTTGAAACATCTTCCACGTTTCACAAGAAAAGGGCTTCTCACTGTTTTATTTATTTATATTTTATTTCATTACAAGTGCAATGGGCCTCAACCAGGGGTCTATGGTTACATTTTAAATCAAAAAGCTTTATATCCGAGGGCTCTCTTCTGTTACGTATGGCTCTTGCGAGCCATAAATGAGAGCCAAGGGCTGACCAGTGAGTTTGCGTAGTTTATTGGCAAAAGGGAAAAGGAACAAAGGAACCGGGCCTCGTGGGGCCAAAACACAAACGATCAAACAATGGTATACACTTACAAACGATGCTGAATGACGAGCGGGTGGCTGGCGCCAGACGAAGGGGTTCCAGCCTTACCCATGCCGGAGAAGGGCGTGGATAATAGTGCAAGGTCACAGCACTGAATGATCAGGACTGCTCCCTTTTATAGTAGTTGACAGCGCCTCAGCTGATGAGAGGTAATTGGCCTCCAGCCGTCCCATAGAGCTTGACAGCTGGAGGCTCGCTGAGATGCTGTCAAAGTAAGAGCTGGGCTGAGGAGGAATATGGTCTGAGCGCCGGTAAAAACGGCGGATGTGACATCTTCAAGAAAGAGACTGTTCCTCTTATTGCTGAGATCTGTATTTCACAGATGCTAGGGCAGCCGGGTATCGCCTGTAGATATTTTTTCAGGTTCTTCTTCACCATCTCAGTTGCTCCCACCACCACAGGTATAATATCTGCTTCCTGCAGATTCCAGGTGCTCCTTAGGTCATTTTTGAGGTCTTGATATTTTGTTATTTTTTCTCTTTCTGCTCTGTTGAGGCCTTAGTCGTTCGATATGGTTACATCTATTAGTTTGGCAGTTTTTGTCCTTTTTGTTCAAGATAACTATGTCCGGTTTTATTGCTTCTCCTTCAATGTGTCTTCCAGTTGGGATTTCCTTGTCATAAAAGATGGTAATATCTCCGTTGGAGCTGACTGGCTCTGGATCATGCTCCCATACTGGTCCTTTTACTTCTATTTTGAGTCCTTTGCATATTTTCCAGTGTATATAACGGCAGATCTTGTTGTGGCGAGCAGTGTAGTGTCCATCGGCCATGAGGACACTGGCAGCCGGAGAGCAGGTGGCTTGCACTCTCCACCGCTGCATGACAGAATCGACATTTGTCACTCTGTGACAGTCCTGCCATTTTTTTAAAGCCATTGGTTAGATGTCCCTAGTCTTGTGCTCCCACCACTAGTCTCTCCTTGTCGTACCCCAGATCTCCATTCCTGATCCAGCGCAATGTCTCTTCCCTATCAATATACTCCCTATTGAGTTCCTCCTGGAAACGCCCATCTTTCTTTTCTTTCCTCCTGTGTCCTTTTGCTGTATTTTTCCCTCGTCTTTCTAGCTATTTTTGTTGCTGGGTTTTGTTGACTGGCTTTCATGTTATCTAATAAATCCCCTGCAAAGGTCTCGGCTTGTTTAGTTATGGATGTGTATTGACTGTGGGTTTCATGATGTTGGGTGACTTTTTCCACCGTCTCATCGTTGGCGCTTTTTAGATATTGACCAATGCTTATTGTTGTCGCCCTGTAGGCCTGGCTTATTTCAATTAGGCCCAGCCCTCCCTCTTTACGGGATATATATATCCTATCTAAACACTGGTTTCTGTATGTTACCTTATGAAGGGTCAGGGTCTTCCTGGTCCGAACATCCAGCTTGTCCAGTTCCCCCTGTGGCCAGTCTATCACCCCAAATCCATACGTGGCAACTGGTACTGCCAACTGGTTTATTGCAGTGATTTTATTTTTAGGTGTTAAATTTGATTTACAGATTTTCTTTAGGCGATGTTGGTATTCTTTTTTGATCATTTCCCTCATTTTTCTGTGTTCAATAGTTGTATTTTCTTCTATGCCCAGATATTTATATGCTGATTCCCCTGCCAGGTCTTTGATGAGCTTATTGTCTTCTATTTGGATATTCTCTGATGCTGTTTTCTTTCCTTTTTTTATTTTACATTTTGGGCATTTGTCAAGTCCAAATTCCATGCAGATGTCTTTTGAGAACATGTGAACGGTATTGACAAGTTGATTCAGTTTCTGTTCAGATTCTGCGTAGAGCTTGAGGTCGTCCATGTAGAGCAGATGATTCACTCTCTTGTTCCCTTTTCTTGTTCTGCCTTTGCTTAAGTCATACCCGATGTCAAGGTCTGATAAGATTTTGCTTAAGGGGTCAATACAAAGACAGAAGAACAGTGGCGAGAGGCTGTCCCCCTGGAATATTCCTTGCTGGATCCTGATGTCTGGGATTGTTATTTGCCCTTCTTTATGGTTAAGCGTAATTGTGGTTTTCCACTTAGCCATCTGGACCTCCAGAAAAGTTTTAACCTCTGGGTTGATGTTATACAGTTCCAGACGGCGTATTATCCAGGAATGGGGGACGCTGTCGAAAGCCTTTTCATAATCTATCCACGCTATGCTTAAATTTCTCTCACGCCTCTTGCAGTCTTCCAGGATGGTTTTGTTTATGAGCAGTTGTTCTTTGGCTCCCAGCTTTTTGTTACGCAACCTTTTTTGCTGTGGTTGCAAGTAGTTTTCTGTGTCCAGATGTTCATAAATGGCCTCAGTAATGAGTCCTGTCAGCCATTTGTATGTGGTCGGGAGGCAACAGATGGGTCTGTATTTGTTGACTTGTTGGGTTTCAGGACTCTTGGGCAGGAGTCTGGTGTTTCCATATGTGAGCCACTCTGGTGCTTCTTCCTCTCCCCTAACAAGTTGGCTAAATGCCTCTGCGTAGTGTTTGTGCAGTGCAGTCATCTTTTTGAGCCAGAAGTTTGGTATTTTATCTATTCCAGGGGATTTGAAGTTGAGACATTTCCTGATTTTTTCTTTAGCAGTTTCTTCTGTGATTTTTAATGAGGGCATCTGTTGTTTTCCTTTATTTTTATCAGCAATGGTTTGAATCCAGTTATTACTTTTATGTTGTACTGGGTCCTCAAACAGGTTTCTCCAGAATGTTTCCAGCTGGGTTTTTTTCAAGAGGTGCCTCTACTTCTATGGTTTCATCTGTAAGCCTCCTGTAGACTTGTTTTGGGTTCTCTGCAAATAATTTATTGATCAGTTTTGAGTTCTCTCTCCTTTGCCTGTTTCTGACTTGGGCTGCTAGGGCCTTGACTTGCGCCTGGTGCTCTGCTATTTTTCCTATAATTTGCTCTTTCCTAATGTTATATTTTTCTTGGATTCTGTTGATTACTCTCAGTAATTTAATAGTGCAGTTTTGGTTATGGATGTAATTAGTCATTTGAGAAATTTCAGCCCTAAATCGATTAATTTTTCCTTGAAGTTTATTTTTCCAAATAGGTGTGGAGATTTTTGTTTTGGTTCGACGTTCAATTTTTCCTTTATACTCTGGAGCTACAGTAGCTTACTCTGCATATACGATGCTGCACCGAAGTTTATTTTTTTTTATTTATTTATTTTTTTTATTACTTATTTTGTACCCGTAGGTAGATTTGAGGGCAGCACGGTGGCGCAATGGTTAGCACAGTGGCAGCACAGCAAGAAGGTCATGGGATCGATTCCACCCTTGGCCATCATGGGTTCGATCCCACCCCCAGATCATCGGTGACCCTTCTGTGTGGAGTTTGCATGTTCTCCCCGTGTCTGCGTGGGTTTACTCCGGGCACTCCGGTTTCCTCCCACATGCCAAAAACATGCAAGTTAGGTTAATTGGCATCAAAAACTGGGGATTCTAAATTGTCCTTAGGCATGGATGTGAGAGTGAATGGTTGTCTGTCTCTCTGTGTTGGCCCTGCGATGGACTGGCGATCTGTCCAGGGTGTACCCTGCCTCTTGCCCAAAGATGCTGGGATAGGCTCCAGCCCCCCCGCGACCCGAAAGGATTAAGCGGTAGAAGATGGATGGATGGAGGTAGATTTGTTTTGCAGTCTGGTGACAAACCACCAGCTGCCGGTCACTGCGTGCGCAAGCGCCCCTTAACTCCCTCACCTGCATGTTTTTGGCATGTGGGAGGAAACCGGAGAAATCCACGCAAACACGGGGAGAACATGCAAACTCCACACAGATCACTGTTGGCCGGGGGCAGGGATCGAACCCACGATCTCACAGTCCCCGCGATCCCCCGGCCGAGGGTAAAACTGTGCTGCCACAGTGCTAACCACTGCGCCACCGTTGCAGAGTTTATGCAATTAAGCTCTGTCAGACTGACCCCCTGAGGTACAAGTTCACGTAGGGCCTCTGTTGACCTTTTGCAGAAATAATTTCAATTCTTTATTCTCTTTAAGCTTAATTAATTTAGGACACGCTTTCATTGTCATTTTTTTTTGTTTCTTCTATTTTGTTTCTTCAATTTTGTTTCTCACTGTTTTATTTATTTATATCTCATTTCATTACAAGTGTAATGGGCCCCAACCAGGGGTCTATGGTTACACTTTAAATCAAAAAGCTTAATATCGGAGGGCTCTCTTCAAGATAGAGACTGTTCCTCTGATTGCTGAGATCTGTATTTCACAGATGCTAGGGCAGCCGGGGATCGCCTGTAGATATTTTTTCAGGTTCTTCTTCACCATCTCAGTTGCTCCCACCACCACAGGTATAATATCTGCTTTCTGCAGATTCCAGGTGCTCCTTAGGTCGTTTTTAAGGTCTTGATATTTTGTTATTTTTTCTCTTTCTGCTCTGTTGAGGACGTAGTCATTTGGTATGGTTATGTGGAGGCCATAGTTGTAACCTATGTGACCCACATGTGGCTGGCTGAATTCAGCCAAGAGAGACTTTGAGCTACCCATGTGTATTGACTTCACACCTCAAGAGGAAGACGTGTCTGCACCCCCTGGGGACTCAGGAGAGAGGAGAAGATTACCCGGCCTGACCTTTGGGGGTCAGAGAGGAGGACAGAAGGACTCTGGGTGTTCTATTACAGATGAAAGGATGTAGCTGAGTATTGAGACTTTTGTGTGATGTATTGTTAGAGATGAGTGTATAAATGTATGTGTGTGACTGCGTCCTGTCTCTTTTCACTCCGATCGAGAGAGGGCGTAGGATGAATGAGAATTAAAGCAGATACTATCCAGTCTCCTCAATTCTTGACTCCTACAGTTGGTGACCCCGACGTGATCTGAGCACACTGAGGCTGGAGGACAGCCTCGTGATCGATATGGAAGAGCTGGGAGACAGCCGCTCAGACCCGGATTCACCGGGGAATGCCAGCAGGGGCACAAGACTAATTAAGCTCCCCGAGTTCTGGTAAAGCGACCCGCACTTGTGGTTCCAGCATGTGGAGTCGCGGTTCCTGCTCGGGGGGAGTTTCAGCGGATGACATTAAATTCCATAATGTCATCGCGACGCTCAACAGCCGCACAGCTCGGTGTGTGCGGAGCCTGGTGCAGCAACCACCGGCTGTCGGCAAATACGACGCGCTGAAAGCCATCCCTCATCAGGAGCTTCGTGCCGTCGTCTGAGGCAAGAGCCAGGCAGCTACTGGACCCTGCGCGACAGAGGTGGACACAGGCCGACTGTCCTCATGGAGGACATGCTACAAATGATCGGGACGGACAACGACGCGTTCCTTTTCAAACATATTTTCCTGAGAACCCTCCCAGCGCACACGAGAGGTTCCCTGTCCAGCAGGAGATGTGTGACCCAGCAAGGGACTTCCGCGACCTGGCCCAAGAGGCGGAGCGGCTCCTCAACGCCTGTGAGGAACAAGAGGCTTCCGTGGCAGCGGCAGACCTCGGCGCTGGCGGCCGGGGGCAGGTGTGGAGCCAGAGACGGCAGTGACCACCTCAGCGGCGACAGCAGCGGCGAGATTCCGTGGCAGGGGAGATTGACAGCCTCTGTTTTTACCAATCGACGTTTCGCTGGGAAGGCGCACAAATGCATCCCGCCCTGCAAGTTCAAAAAGCAGGGAAACGACCGGGCCGGGAGCCGTTAGCAGCTTCCACTCTCGGTGAACGGAACAAGCTGCTTTATCTTACAGACGCGGGCTCCGGGCGGCAATTCCTAGTGGACACCGGAGCCCAGAGGAGCTTCATCACTGCCACCTATGCTGATCGGGTCGCGGGACCCCGCGGAGATGAAGCGACAGCGGCAAACGGCTCCAGCATCAAGACGTACGGAGAGAGAACCTTGTCTCTGTCATTCCATGGCCGCGCCTATGAGTGGAATTTCATCGTGGCGGCAGTGAGCTTCAGTATGTTAGGTGCTGATTTTCTGTGTTCACATGGTTTGTTAGTTGATCTGGCCAACAAACAACTAGTAAATGCACTCTCTTTTCTGTTCTATCCCTTGTGCAGCTCGGGTGTGCCCGCCGCCAGTTCAGGACCAACGTCGCCACAGCAGGTGATAAGTTTCACAGCCTTCTACACCAGTTCCCAGCACTCAGCAGTTCCTACTTTTTCAGCTAAGGTGGCGAAGCACGGGGTGGAGCACTTTATTACCACGAGTGGCCCACCCGTTTTTGCGAAGGCTCGGCGCTTGGATGCAGCTAAACTCTCCATTGTGCGTGAGGAGTTCGCCAACCTGGAAAGGTTGGGCATAATTCGCCGCTCGAAGTCCGCTTGGGCTTCCCCCCTCCACATGGTACCTAAAGCTGACGGCTCATGGAGACCTTGTGGCGATTACCGCAGGTTGAACAATGCCACAGCGCAGGACCGGTACCCGATTCCGCATATCCAGGGCTTTTCAGTGCATTTGGCGAAGGCGCGCATTTTTTCTAAAATAGACCTGGTCCGCGGTTATCACCAAGTCCCGGTCCGACCAGAGGACATCCCCAAAACAGCCGTAATAACCCCGTTCGGGCTTTTTGAGTTTTTACGAATGCCTTTTGGCCTTAAAGGCGCCGCACAAACCTTCCAACGGATGATGGATGCAGTGTGCGCGACCTTTCTTTCGTTTTGTCTATTTAGACGACATTTTTGGTAGCCAGCACCTCCGAGGAGGAGCACGCAAAACACCTCATGACAGTTTTTCAGAGGTTAGGAGAGCATGGGTTGATAATCAACCCGGCCAAGTGCCATTTTGGCGTGGCACAAATCGATTTTTTAGGGCACCGCCTTTCCTCGGAGGGAGCAGTTCCTCTGCCGGCCAAAGTACGCGCGGTGGCAGATTTTCCCCAGCCTCGAACGGTAAAAGTGTTGCAAGAATTTTTGGCGATGGTAAATTTTTATAACCGTTTCATACCCCACGCAGCGCAGCTTATGCAGACCTTGTACACCGCGCTCAAAAAGCAGAAGCCCTCCCATGTGATTGAATGGTCCCCGGAGCGGGAGCGCGCATTCACAGAGGTTAAACTGGCACTGGCAAACGCGGCACTGTTGGCCCACCCAGACCCGGCAGCCCGCATAGCGCTAACCACAGACGCGTCAGATGTGGCCATAGGGACCGTAGTGGAACAGCAGGTTGCCGGGGTTTGGCAACCACTTGCATTCTTCAGCAGATCCCTACGCGAGGCTGAGCGAAAATACAGCGCGTTTGACAGGGAGCTGCTGGCGCTCCACTTGGCTATTCGCCATTTCCAGTTCTGGTTGGAAGGGCGGCGCTTCACCGCGTTTGTCGACCACAAACCGCTCACTTTTGCGATGTCCAAAACTTCAGAACCGTGGTCAGGGCGGCAACAGAGACAGCTGGCCGCAATTTCTGAATTTACCACCGATATTCAGCACGTAGCCGGTAAAATCAGTGTGGTGGCAGACTGTCTGTCATGCGCAGTAACAGCACCTTTCCGCGCGGAAACGGATTGTGCGGCCGCTTACCCAGAGCGCGGTAACAGCGCGGACACGCGCGCGGCTCCGGTCCATGTGGGAATAGATTATGCAGCCATGGCGGCGGAGCAGAGCGAGGATGCAGACGTGCGCGCGCTCCTGTCTGGACCAACAGGGTTAAGGCTGGAACGCAGAAATCTACAAACCGGTTTCTCCCCGCTTATTTGCGATGTATCCACAGGGCAACCATGCCCGGTGGTGCCAGCCACGTGGCGCTGTCGCGTTTTTGACGCCGTGCACTCCCTAGCGCACCCAGGGGTGCGCGCTTCGGTGAAAATGGTGGCGGAGAAGTTTGTTTGGGCCGAGCCTGCGCAAGCACGTGAAGGAGTGGGCTAAAACCTGCATGGCTTGCCAGTGGGCTAAAATTCACAGGCACACTAAGGCGCCCCTAGAAACCGTTCCACATTCCGGCTAAAAGGTTCGATCATGTGCACGTGGACCTCGTGGGCCCCCTGCCCACTTCACAAGGGTTCACGCATCTCTTGACAATGGTAGACCAAACCACTCGTTGGCCGGAAGTGGTCCCGTTAACATCGACCACAGCAGCAGAGGTGGCACGCGCTTTTTTAACAGCCGGGTAGCGCGGTTCGGGGTCCCGTCAGATATTATGTCTGATAGGGGGACCTCAATTTGCGTCGGAACTGTGGTCAGCAGTGGCCAGCGGCTTAGGAGTGGCGGTACATCGCGACGACCGCTTACCATCCCCAGGCCAACGGTTTATGCGAGCGTTTTCACAGGTCTTTGAAGGCAGCCCTCAGAGCGTCACTGACGGACACAGATTGGGTAAACAAACTACCATGGGTTTTATTGGGGTTGCGTTTGGCACCCAAAGAGGATCTAGATGCCTCACCAGCAGAATTGGTCTTCGCACAAACCGCTCAGGCTGCCAGGCGAGTTTTTACCCGACCACACGGCACCCGGGCCCCCCCCCCCCGATCCGGGGGTCTCTGAGTAACATGGGAGCAGATATGCTCCCGGGCCCCGCTCATCACTCTTTCCCGCGTGTGTTCGTGCCCCAGGCTTTACGAGACGCAGAGTTTGTTTTTGTCGGGCATGATGCGCAGCGGCATAGTCTCCGCTCCACCTTACGACGGTCCATTTCGAGTGCTGGAAACCGGGGGAGAAATATTTTGTGCTAGATTTGGGGGGGCAGGAGGGAGACGATCAGTATCGATAGATTAAAACCTGCTTTTTGTGTTGCATAACGAGTTTGTACGGCCGGCGGCGTGCCTCGACGCGGCAGGCCTCCAAACGGGGCGGCCCCGGGACCCCCCACGGGGGGCAAATAACCCTTCTCCCCCTCACTCCACAGATGCACAGCAGGACGGCCCACCACAGAGCAGGAGACCTGCATACAGCAGATTCGGGAGAAGATTGAAACCTAAGCTGCATGCAGAATGATGTGGGGTTTTTTTTTGGTCAGGTTGTTTAGGTTGCTGTGAGGTTCTGTGTGTGTGGGGGGGGGTGACGTGCTGGGTGACTGTTGGATGACTGGATGTGGGGGCCCAGTCTTTCGCGTGGAAGGGGGGAGTGATGTGGAGGCCATAGTTGTAACCTATGTGACTCACATGTGGCTGGCTGAATTCAGCCAAGAGAGACTTTGAGCTAGCCATGTGTATTGACTTCACACCTCAAGAGGAAGACGTGTCTGCACCCCCTGGGGACTTAGGAGAGAGGAAGAAGATTACCCCGGCCTGACCTTTGGGGGGTCAGAGAGGAGGACAGAAGGACTCTGGGTGTTCTATTACAGATGAAAGGATGTAGCTGAGTATTGAGACTTTTGTGCGATGTATTGTTAGAGATGAGTGTATAAATGTATGTGTGTGACTGCGTCCTGTCTCTTTTCACTCCAATTGAGAGAGGGCGTAGGATGAATGAGAATTAAAGCAGATACTGGAGAAAAAATCACTCCAGTCTCCTCAATTCTTGACTCCTACAATTCACATCTATTCGTTTGTCAGTTTTGTCCTTTTTGTTCAAGATTAACAAATGTCCGGTTTTATTGCTCCTCCTTCAATGTGTCTTCAGTTGGATTTTCCTTGTCATAAAAGATGGTAATATATCTGTTGGAGCTCGACTGGCTCTGGATCATGCTCCCATACTGGTCCTTTTACTTCTATTTTGAATTCTTTGTATATTTTCCAGTGTATATAATGGCAGACCTTGTTGTGGCGAGCAGTGTAGTGTCCATCGGCCATGAGGACCTGGCAGCCGGAGAGTAGGTGGCTTGCACGCTCCACCGCTGCATGACAGAATCAACATTTGTCACTCTGTGACAGTCCTGCCATTTTTTTAAAGCCATTGGTTAGAAGTCCCTAGTCTTGTGCTCCCACCACTAGTCTCTCCTCGTCGTACCCCAGATCTCCGTTCCTGATCCAGCGCAATGTCTCTTCCCTATCAATATACTCCCTATTGAGTTCCTCCTGGAAACGCCCTGCTCGCTTATGTTGTTTCCATCTTTCTTTTCTTTTCTCCTGTGTCCTTTTGCTGTATTTTTCCCTCATCTTTCTAGTTATTTTTGTTGCTGGGTTTTGTTGACTGGCTTTCATGTTATCAAATAAATCCCCTGCAAAGGTCTCGGCTTGTTTAGTTATGGATGCATAATGACTGAGGGTTCCATGATGTTGGGTGACTTTTTCCACCGTCTCATCATTGGTGCTTTTTAGGTATTTCCCAATACTTATTATTGTCGCCCTGTAGGCCTGGTTTATTTCAATTAGGCCCAGCCCTCCCTCTTTACGGGGCATATATATCCTATCTAAACATTGGTTTCTGTATGTTACCTTATGCAGGGTCAGGGTCTTTCTGGTCCGAACATCCAGCTTGTCCAGTTCCCCCTGTAGCCAGTCTATCACCCCAAATCCATATGTGGCAACTGGTACTGCCAACTGGTTTATTGCATTGATTTTATTTTTAGGTGTTCTTGTCACCACTCGCCGCTCTTGGGCATCCACCTCAGCTGCGGGCACACCTACACCTCGTTAGCGCACAACTATTTATTCCTCCTCGCCCTGAGCATCGGCCTGGAGCCGTCTGTCTTCCGTCATGCTCTAACCCTCAGCAGATTCCTTCCTCCAGGCCTGCTGATCATCTCAACGACACGTAAGCTGTCTATTTGTCTCGCCTGTCCTCTCAGCCTTCCCCTGTGCACAGGTGGATTCCCCGGCGGCGGACATATTCTCCTTCGTCATCATCGTCTCCCTGCAACACCTCTCCTCCTTTGACGCACAGCAGGACGCTGTCTCCCAGGCTTGGGATCTTACCAACGCCAGCCACCTCTGTTACTGCAAGTAAGCACATTGCTTTATTACTCTCCTGTGTGGTTTGCCCAGCTAACTCCCTGCTCTCGTCTCATCCACAGGGTTGCCTGGCTGCACGGCGTGCTGCTCTGTCCCTGCCTTCATCTTCCACCCACAACACATTCACACATCGCATACACGCATCCAAACACGTTTTATTGGTTGAAATAAAGCTTTCAAATCTACCTGAGCCTGCATGCGTGTTTCAAGGGCCGAGTATTATGTCAGTACGGCTCCAGCAGAGCGGCCCAGCGGACAGCGGGCTCGCACGCCGCTTTTCCACCCTCGAGGCTCGGGTGGATATGATTGCGCACCAACAGCAAGTTATTTTCAATCAATTAACCGTAATTACTCACCGGTTAGACCGCCTGGATCCCCAGCAGGCATTCCCCCAGCAGGCGTTCCCCCCGGTGCCTCAAGTCGCCTCGGCTCCGGTTGCTTCCATGGCTGGCCAGCCTAGCTCGGGAACGCCGACCCGGCTCACACCTATTCCGACCCCCGCTCTCTTCAACGGGAAACTCAGTGGAGCACGGGGGTTTATTTTGCAGTGTGAGTCAGTATTCCTGCGCGTTCCCAGGGATTTCCCCTCAGACCATAGCCGAATTGGGTACTTGGCTAATCTCTTGGAGGGGCGAGCGCTAGCTTGGGCTTATGCCGTTATGTCGAAGCCCAGCTACGCAACCCTCTCTTATGACCGATTCGTGCAAGACTTTTTAGAGGTGTTCGACCACTTGCGTCATGACAGCGTCCTCGCCGATCGGCTCCTTAGTCTCCAACATTGGGCGCATGCGCACGCAGCGACCAGCAGCTTGGTGATATAGTGCGTGTGTGCGTGTGTGTGTTTTTTGTACTTTTTTACGTTTTTAGAAAATCCTCTGTGTCGTTTCTGCCCTGGAGCGTTTGTGGAATATATGGCGAACAGCTCCCTGGTATCTGCAACATGGATTTCCTCTCATATCTCGCACCGCTGCTTTCTGTGTTCTGGCTCTTTGTCTCTGAGGTAAACGCGTTCGGCTCCATGGCGAGCAGAATAGCGGGCAGAATACAATATTCCAGGGACGTGTTGCTGCGCTTTAACACAGCTGGTGCAGAGTCTCTGATTGCGCCCAAATTTCAGCTGCCGGACTTTATTTTGAGAGACGGACACAGCGGTGAAAAAAGAAGCGGCAGGAGGAAGCGTGGAAGACGTGGAGGTGTGAAATTGCGCCTTAGGAGACGTCAGTTTGGTAACATTCCTCTTCCTTCGATCATTTTTGGGAATGCACAGTCTGTGAGAAACAAGGTGGAGGAAATTCAAGGCAATGTACGTTACCAGAAGGATTTTAAGAACTGCTGCGTCATGGCTTTCACTGAATCTTGGCTTACTGCGCATGATCGGGATGCAGACCTGTGGATTGACGGCTTTGGAGCCCCGCTGCGCTCGGATCGGCAGGAAGAGGTAACGGGGAAGTGTCAGGGGGGTGGAGTATGTTTATACATTAATAAGCAGTACTGCACATCTGTCACGGTCAGAGAGCGCATCTGTACACCCCATGTGGAGCTGCTGTCTGTGTCACTACTCCCCTTTTATTTGCCTCGAGAGTTTCCCCAACTTTTCATCACAGTTGTGTACATTCATCCAAGGGCAGACGCTGACTCCGCCTCCAGCACCATCTCTGATGTGGTGCAGCGGCTGCAGTCAATCTCTCCAGAGGCGCCAAACTTCATTCTTGGGGATTTTAACCATGTTTCTTTAAAGAAGACACTTAAAAACTTTCATCAGTATGTCTCCTGCCCAACCAGGCGAAAAAAGACATTGGACCTGTGCTATGGATCCATAGAGAGGGCCTATAAATCACTCCCCCTTCCTCCTTTAGGATCCTCAGATCACAACTGTGTTCATTTGCTGCCCACATATAAAACTGCTCTCAGAAGAGGCAAGGTGGAGATGAGAGACATTGATGTGTGGACAGAAGATTCAGAGCACAGCCTCCAGGAATGCTTTGACTGTACAGACTGGAAGATGTTTATAATGGCCTGCGGGGATGATTTGGACTCTCTGGCTGAGCTCACATGCTCATACATGGCTTACTGTCAAAATAAGTTTGTTCCACGTAAACGTGTCAAAATATACCCCAACAACAAACCATGGGTTACTAAATCAGTTAAATCCTGCTTACAGAGGAAAGCTCTTGCCTTTAAACAGGGGTCTGTTTCTGCGCTACAGGTTGCCACCAAGGAGCTGAAGGCCGAAATTTTAAGAGCAAAACAGAATTATAAATCAGAGTTGGAAAGCAAGATGGCAGCAAATAAACTTGGTTCGGCCTGGGCCAGTATGAAAACTATTGCAGGCCTTCAGAGCACAGAGCGCAGTAATCGTGTGTTTTTAGATGGTTTTAGTTCAGACACAGAGCTGGCTAATGCTCTTAATTGTTTTTATGGTCGTTTTGACTCCTTTGATTTTAGCACAGAAATCCAAGATTTGAAACAGAAACTCAAAGACAATCAGCACTTTAATATTGAGATGCAGGATGTTAAAAGGGAGTTCCGCGCTGTAAAAGTGAACAAAAGTCAGGGCCCTGATAATATATGTGGACGCCTGGTAAAGTCCTGTGCACATGAACTGAGTCCTATATTTCATTATATTTTCAATAAGTCCTTACAGACACAACATGTGCCTAAGATCTGGAATGATGCCGTGGTTGTTCCCGTTCCAAAATCCAGCTGTCCTAAAACGGTAAACGACTTTAGACCAGTTGCTTTGACTTCAATTTTAATGAAAATTTTTGAAAAACTGGTCAGACGTGAGGTCCTAAGGCAGACTGAACATGAGGATGCAATCCAGAGGATTGCATCCTCATGTTCAGTCCTCAGTGGAGGATGCCACTGTCACTCTGTTTGACATGCTTTTTAAACATCTGGATTTTAATGGGACACATGCCAGGCTTTTATTTGTGGACTTTTCTTCTGCCTTTAATACAATCCAACCTCATATTTTAGTTGAAAGGCTCCTGCAACAATTTGATTTAAGCAATAATCTGGTGGGTTGGATTCTGGATTTCTTAACCAACAGGACGCAGAGAGTAAGGGTCAATGGCACATTGTCTGACCTAAAGTGCTCTTCTACTGGCTCTCCTCAGGGGTGCGTGTTGTCACCACTACTCTTCATCCTGTACACAAACATGTGTCGGAGCAGACATGACAACAGACACATTATAAAGTATGCTGATGACTCAGTCATTGTCAGTCTCCTCCAGGATGGTGAGAGTGGCCACGGCCCAGTAGTTGATGACTTTGTTCACTGGTGTGAGGATTCCTACCTGCAGCTAAATACAACAAAAACGAAAGATATGATTATTGACTTTAGGAGGAAAACTCCCAGGCACAAAGTCACCATACTAAAAGGCCAGACCACCGAATGTGTACAATCGTACAAATATCTTGGGACAATTATTGATAGTGGATTGAACTTTGAGGTGAACTGTGAAAGGGTGTGCAAAAAGGGTCAGCAAAATTTGCATTGTTTGAGGAAACTTGCACGCTTCCAAATTGACCGAACCATAATGACTATGTTCTATCGGGCTTTTAGTGAATCTGTTTTATCCTTTTCTTTAATGTCATGGTTTGGTCAGATAAAACTGAAACAGAGGAAATCCTTGGATCAGGTAGTCAGATGGTCCAGTCGTTTGCTTGGTGAGTCACAGCTGAGCCTGACATCCCTGTACACCAGACAAGTACAGAGGATGGCCGACTCGATTTTAAATGATGACTCCCACCCTTTGCACTGCAACTTTCAGCTTCTTCCCTCCAGACGGAGGTTTGCTGTCCCAAAAAGTAGAACCCAGCGCTACAAAAACAGCTTTGTCCCTGCTGCTGTCAAAGAGTTGAACAAGCTATAAAAATTATATTGTACATATTTTATATTTACCTATTTTGTAAGATGTGTGCCTGTGTTTGTGTCTATGTTGAATGTAGAATCAGAATCAGAATCAGAATCAGAATCAGGTTTATTGCCATTGTTCATGTAGTACACAAACTAGGAATTTGTCTCGGTACAATGCTGCAATATTAAACATGATAAGATAAGAAATAAACTATACATGTAATAAAGTGTAGGATAAGATTAAGTGATACTGGTCAACAGTTAAAATATATATTAGCCAGCAGCAGATACTGTGGAGAACTATATAGTGCAGTCGGTAATGCAGGAAGAAAACAGTGATGATTGACATGAGTCTGGTTGAGCTGCTGTACATGGTGCACGAGAGTCAATAAGTCACTTAGTGTTCAGCAGTCTGATGGCAGAGGGGAAGAAGCTGTTCATGTGACGGGAGGTTTTAGTCTGGATGGACCGAAGTCTTCTACCAGAGGGGAGGGGGGCAAACAGTACGTGACCAGGGTGTGAGGGATCAGCTATGATCCGGCCAGCACGCCTCCGGGTCCTGGAGATGTACAGATCCAGGAGAGATGGGAGCTTGCAGCCGATCACCTTCTCAGCAGTGCGCACGACGCGCTGCAGCCTTAGTCTGTCCCTGGCAGTGGCTCCTGCGTACCACACGGTTATGGAGGTGGTGAGGATGGACTCGATGATGGCTGTGTAGAACTGCACTAACATCTTGGTGGGTAGCTTGAGCTTCCTCAGCTGCCGCAGGAAGAACATCCTCTGCTGGGCTTTTTTGATGAGTGAGCTGATGGTCAGCTCCCATTTGAGGTCCCTGGTGATGGTAGTGCCTAGGAAGCGGAAGGAATCAGCAGTGGTGATGGGAGAGCCTGAGAGGGTGAGGGGGGGCAGAGGAGTAGAGACTTTCCTGAAGTCTACAATCATCTCCACTGTCTTCAGAGCGTTCAGCTGCAGGTTGTTATTGCTGCACCAGGACGCCAGCTGGGCCACCTCTCTCCTGTAGGCGGACTCGTCGCCGTTGGAGATGAGCCCGATGAGGGTGGTGTCGTCCGCAAACTTGATCAACTTGACAGACTGGTGGCTGGAGGTGCAGGAGTTGGTGTAAAGGGAGAAGAGTAGGGGGGAAAGTACACAGCCCTGGGGTGATCCGGTGCTGATGCTAGTATAGTCTGAGACAGTCTTTCCCAGCCGCACATGCTGCCTCCGGTCCGTCAGGAAGTCGATGATCCACCTGCAGAGGGAGTCAGGCACGTTGAGCAGGGACAGCTTGTCCCGGAGCAGAGCGGGGCGGATGGTGTTGAATGCGGAGCTGAAGTCCACAAACAGGATCCTGGCGTAGGTTCCCGGGGAGTCCAGGTGCTGCAGGATGGAGTGGAGGGCCAGGTTGACTGCATCGTCTACAGACCTGTTGGCTCGGTAGGCAAACTGCAGCGGGTCCAGGAGAGGGGTGGTGATGGACTTGAGGTGGGACAGGACCAGGCGCTCAAAGGACTTCATGACTACAGAGGTGAGCGCTACAGGTCTGTAGTCATTAAGTCCAGTGATCCGAGGCTTCTTGGGGACAGGGATGATGGTGGAGGATTTGAGGCAGGACGGCACGTGGCATAACTTAAGGGAGGTGTTAAAAATGTCTGTGAAGACAGGAGCCAGCTGTTTCACACAGAGTCTCAGGGTGGAGGGAGACACGCCGTCTGGGCCGGGGGCCTTGCGCGGGTTCAATCTGGAGAACTGTTTGAGCACATCCTGCTCACTGATGATAAGGGGAGGGGGGGAGGAGGGGGGGTGCCTTAAATGAAGTAGGGAATGTGGAGGCTGTGGAGCTGGAGGGAGGGGGGGAGTTGGACACAGATGACGAGGTGTCAAAACGGGCATAGTGTTGGGACAGTCTTTGACAAAGGGCTTTGTCATCCTGACCTTTAGGAGCCTTAGGTCGATAGTTGGTGATTTGCCTCAGTCCTCTCCACACGGAAGCCGAATCATTAGCAGTGAACTGCTGCTGGAGTCTCTCTGAATACACAGAGAGAGAATTAGTGGCTTGTAAATATGGATGTCACCAACTGCAAAACAAATCTACCTACGGGTACAAATAAAGTAACCTGAACCTGAACCTGAACCTGAACAGGGAAGCCGGTCAGCTGCGGATCACGCTGTTGACTTCCGGGTGGCAGCAGAGGAGGTGGGCTGGGAACAGGCATCTCTCTGCAGCATCTTCCTCCGTAGCCTCAATTCTGGTCTGAGGGATGAGCTAGCCAGTCGGGATCTCCCAGGGCGGCTGTCCGAGCTGATCTCCCTCACAATTAGCCTGGACAATAGGCTGCGAGAGCGGGCCGCGGAGCGGAAGTCAGTCAGCCACTCGCGCAGAGCTTCCGCCCACTCTCCTCAGTCTCGCCCCCTGGCGTTACCCGCTCTGGGGTCCGCCGATGAGCCAGAGGCCATGGCGATCGGGCGCACCAGGCTCCCTCTTGCGGAGAGACAACGCCGGCGGGAACTGGGTCTCTGCATGCATTGCAGAGATGATCAGCATCCCGTGGAGCTGTGCCCGGTTAAGCCAAACGGGGGTGTCCGCGAGTCACTGTAGGGGGCCTCACGGACTCTAACCGGCCAAATCCCCTATCCTGTTGCACACTGCCCATTCAATTCTGCCATAACTCCATCGGGCACCTCACACACGCACTGGTGGATTCAGGGGCAAAGCAAAGTTTTATTTCCAAGAGCCTGGCAACCCGTTTGGGCATATCCTGTCAGCCACTGTCAACTCCCCTCAACCTGGTCACTCTCTCTCGCTCTCCCCTGGAGGTAGTGACGCATCGCACCAAGCCAGTTCCCATTATCATCTCTGGCAACCACCTTGAGGATCTGACCCTGTTTGTCCTGCCCTCCTCTTCGGACCATGTCATCCTGGGCTACCCATGGCTGCGCTTGCACAACCCCGTCCTCGATTGGAGATCTGGCAGTGTCCTTTCATGGAGTTCCTTCTGTCACATGGGATGAGACGCCGGGTCCCGGCGCTCAGCCCATTTTCCTTTTCATCCCTGCCTCTCATTTGGCAGCGTCTCAGCTGGCTCCCAGCTGTCAGTGTCATGGGACAGCTGGGGCCAGTTAACCCTCATCAGCTGGGGCGCTGCTAATGAGGATAAAATGGAGCAGCCTCGATCACTCGGGGCGGCGACATACAGCACTGTTGGACTGAAGCTCCTACGTCTGGTGTCGGTCCTCTACTCCTCTTACAGCATTCCTATGTGTGTTACCTGCTGTGAGTATTCATGCCTCGTACCCCTACGCCCGGTGCTGGCGTCTACTCCTGTGTTGTACTACTCGTGAGTGTTCCTCTGTATGAGTATCTGTGCTTTCCTTGTCCCTCACCCCTTGCCTACAATAAACATCACAACCCACTGGCTCGCCCTTGGCTCTCATTGTGTGGCTCCCCAGAGCCACACGTAACAGTATGTCGCCGCCAGACGAGTTGCCGGCGGCCGTGAGTTTGTGTGGACTCGTACCTTCCTGTCCGGGTGTCAGCGCCGTTAGCAAGCAGTCTCCCAGGAGTCACGTTGGACACCAGGGCAATGAGCTGAGGTCCATCCCAGAGGCTGTCGACAGGACGCTCTTCACCCTGCACGACGCCTCCAACGCGAGATGCTGGCATCTGGACCATGCTGAGAGCCTCCTGGACACTTTGCCTAGTCATTTTTACCATCCTGAGGCCGGTGCCAGGAGAGACGCCATGGTCGCACTGCGAGAGGAGCTCCGCGGGTTGGAAGGAAACCCCAGCAGGAAGCCGAAGTGGATGACGTTGCCCCCCGCTTTGGGAACCCGTTCCTGCTTCCATTCCAGTCCGGGAGTTCGCGCCAACCAGAGGACTTCCCCCGACCTGCGCCACGTCACTCGGGATTCCCTTCGAGGAGCCGCAGCTGACAGCAGTTATGTCCGGGGTCGAGTGGCTGTCGCGAGCTCTACTGTGTTTCCTGTCACCACCTTCAGGCATGTGGCGGCGGCAGTGAGATTGATGGTGAGGACTTCAGGGCTACGAAGCCTTCCCGTGCTCGACGCCTTCCTCGTCTCGATCTCCGATCTGGAGCGGCGAATCCTGGGTTTCCCCCTCGCTTCGTCCCCTGGGAGTAGTCGTCATCACATCGCCGAGTCACCACTGCACGAACCTCGTCCGGATCCAGTTCTGGGTCATCGTCAGGACCGTACCTCCCACGCAGCTGTCATCCCTTCGCCTCGTCAGTGTGGAGACTCTACAGCCTCGTCCCCTGAACCTCGTTCCCCCGCTGTCATTCCTGGACATTCGGGCTGGCTCACCCCGGCTGTTTCCCCCTCCTCCTCGACGCGCTTCCTGACCGCTGTGTGTGCCTGGAATCCCGGCCTGGTGAGCTCTCTGCTGGAGACAACGCGTGCGACCCTCAGACGAATTCCCGGGGGGTCCTCCGTTATCGCCGGGCGGGGAGAGGAAGAAGCAGAATCCACTACAGCAGGCGATACTCAACCTCCAGGGGGCAGGCAAGTCATTGTTTTTTCACACCTGCTTAATGATTTGCTCTGTCACATCCCTGGAGGAGAAGTTCAGGGTTCGCAGCTCCCTGAACTCTCCCCACCTGCTGTAACCTGTATGCCTAATCCCGCATCCTCTGTGTCTCTCTCCGCCGAGCGGTCCCCGGCTCCGGGTCAAAGTGGTGGGATATGGAGAGGGCCTGTGGTTCCGCAGCTACATTGCGGACGGAGGAGGGGGACTGACTGCTGCGTGGAGTCTACGCTGACGACTGAGCGTCCCTGGGTCTCCACGGAGGAGCGGTTTGGTCCAGCGGGACGAGATTCTTCTGGCTTCACGCCGAGTGGACCGTCGGCGTGGTTACCAACGCTGGAGGAACCTCAAGCTGCGCTGACCATCATGCTGGCTGCAGGGCCCGACGCAGCTGAGTGGGAGCCTGACAACGACCTCCTGACGACGGATCCTGGATCTTCGCAGTCCTGGACGGCGTCAGAACCCGAGATCAGGCGAGTGCTCTCCTTTCTTTCCTCCCTTCTTATCTGTGAGCACTTTAGCCTGTCTCCAGGGGGGATGAGCCGGGTGCAGCCGCCTGCTGCGTCCGAGCTCGTCTCGCCGGGTTCTGGCGCTGCCGGTGATCCTGATCCCGGTTCTGTTTTCTCTTCTGAGCCTTCTTCCAGGGTCGCCGGTGAGGAGTTGCCGTTCCTCGTGGTGCTGAAGGGTCCAGGCTCAATGTTGGAGGTTGGTTCTGGTGTGGTGCCGACCCAGTCGGGGTCCGTCGTGGGTGCTGCTCTAGCGGTGTTCGGCGTGGATTCGCCCGAGACCCAATCGGGGTCCGACGTGGGTGCTGCTCCAGCGGCGTTCGACGTGGGTTTGCCTAAGGCCCAATCGGGGTCCGACGTGGGTGCGGCGATAGTGTTGTTCAGGTCCAGTGTGGAGGTGGCTGTTTCCCGGCGGCCTGACGCTGGTCTACCTCGTCATCGGCTCTCCCCTGAGCCTCTTCCACTGGGGTCCGCTTTGACCCTTCACCCGTCTCAACGGTCCTGGTGGCTGAGTGATGCGGGTCGGCGGCTCGACCTGCAAGACTTCCGGTTCGGCAATCTGGTCCAACCCCCCAACGAACTGTGTTTGCTTCTGGGTGGCCTGGTACGGCTACCAGTGGACTGGTTTCTTGGGACCTGGGTCTGGAGTTGGCCGTCCGAACATTTCCTTTTCCCCGGTTCGCCAACTGGACAATGGGCGGGGAGACCTCCGGAGCCATCTCGGCCATTTTGGACTCTGCCTGCCATATTCCTCGGGTGTCGCCTACCCTTTTGTTGTTATTAAGGTCACTCGGGGGTAATCTTTTGTCCTTTTGGTGAATGTATATATTTATAGTGCTGTGTATTGTGTTTTTACTGTTTGTACTCAGCATTTTTCTCCCTATTGTTTGCCTTGATCTTAGCCTTGCCTGTGCGTTATGGAGCTATGTGTTTTGTTCTTTTCCCAACCGTACTCCGTAATTGCCCATCAGTTCCTGTCACCTTTTTTTTTTTGGTGGGTTTTGTTTCTCTCCCTTTGCCCGATCTGCTTGTTATTTGTATGTTCTTGAGTAATGGGTTTTTTTTTTATCTGTTCCCGTACTCAGTTTTCTCCCCATCTGTGTCCTGGGTTAATTTTTTCCCTGTGTAATATGGAGTATTGTATTTGTGTTTTCTCTCTCCGGTACTTTGTATTCACTCATGGTTTTTTCTCTTTTCTTTTTCTCCGCTTCTCTCCCTCCGGTTCCGCCTCCCTGCCGCCCACCCTAGATGGGGGGGGCAGGGATGTTCCTGGTCGTTCGGAGCCCGACCGTGAGGGGGAGGCTCTGTCACATGGGATGAGACGCCGGGTCCCGGCGCTCAGCCCATATTCCTTTTCATCCCTGCCTCTCATTTGGCAGCGTCTCAGCTGGCTCCCAGCTGTCAGTGTCACGGGACGGCTGGGGCCAGTTAACCCTCATCAGCTGGGGCGCTGCTAATGAGGATAAAATGGAGCAGCCTCGATCACTCGGGGCGGCGACATACAGCACTGTTGGACTGAAGCCCCTACGTCTGGTGTCGGTCCTCTACTCCTCTTACAGCATTCCTATGTGTGTTACCCGCTGTGAGTATTCATGCCTCGTACCCCTACGCCTGGTGCTGGCGTCTACTCCTGTGTTGTACTACTCGTGAGTGTTCCTCTGTATGAGTATCTGTGCTTTCCTTGTCCCTCACCCCTTGCCTACAATAAACATCACAACTCACTGGCTCGCCCTTGGCTCTCATTGTGTGGCTCCCCAGAGCCACACGTAACACCATCTGCCTGGGCACCTGCCTCCAGTCTGCGGCTTGTGCTCCGTCCTCCCCTCCGCCGGTGCCGGTCTCCAAGCCTCCAGACCTCACCCTGGTGCAGCAGGAGTTCCACAACTTGGGAGTAGCTTTCAGTAAGTCCAGGGCTATGTCTCTTCCCCTCAACCGCCGTATGACTGCGCTATAAAACCTCCGTCCAGGGGCCCCCCCTTGCCATCTGGCCGCCTGTAACAGCCTCTCCGCTCCTGAATGTGAGGCAATGGATGCTTACATCAAGGAGTCGCTCAGCGCTGGGATCATCCGCCCCTCCTCGTCTCCACTCGGCGCGGACTTCTTCTTCATGTCCAAGAAGGATGGGTCCCTTCGCCCCTGCATTGACTACAGAGCGCTGAATGATATTACTATCAAGGATCGCTACACCTTGCCGCTAATGGACACCCGCCTTCCACTCCCTCCAGGGGAGACCTGGTTCACTGGAAATAGATCTCCGCAGCGCTTACCATCTCGTTCAGATCCGGGAGGGTGATGAGTGGAAGACGGCTTTCAGGACGCCCAGCGGTCACTTCGAGTACCTTGTGATGCCGTTTGGGCTCACCAACGCACCTGCCGTCTTCCAGTGGCTCATAAACGACGTCCTACGAGATTTCCTGGGGGGTCTTTGTCTTTGTGTATTTGGATGATATACTCATCTTCTCCAGGACACGGGAGGAGCACTAGGCTCATGTGAGGTGGGTCCTGCAACGGCTGCTGGAAAATAGACTTTACATCAAGGCGGAAAGTCCGAATTCTACGCCCAGACCCACCTCCTTCCTGGGGTTTGTCATCTCGCACAATCTGATTCTCCCCGACCCCGCTAAGGTCAGAGCGGTGGTCGAGTGGACCCACGCCTACCTCAGGAAGCAGGTACAGCAGTTCATTGGCTTCGCTAATTTCTACCGTCGCTTTGTCCCCAACTTCGACGCCATTGTCACCCCCCTGTCTCGCTTCACGTATATCGAGGTGCCTTCCAGTGGTCTGAGGAGGCAGCCGCCGCCTTCAAGACCCTCCAGGCAGAGTTCTCGTCCTCCCGGGTCCTGACCCAGGTCGACCCCGCGCTGCAGTGCTTGGTGGAGGTCGATGCTTCTGACACGGGGGTGGGGGCGGTGCTCTCTCAGCGCTCGCCAGTGGACGGAGTCAAGCGGCCCTGCGCCTTCTTCTCCCGATGATTATCTGCAGAGGAACGTAATTATGACGTCGGCGACAGGGAACTCCTCACTGTCAAGCTCGCGCTGCAGGAGTGGCGTCACTGGTTGGAGGGGGCAGCTCAGCCTTTTGTGGTCTGGACGGACCACAAGAACCTTGAGTATTTGAGGTCAGCGTGGCGCCTGAAATGCCCGCCAGGCGCGCTGGTCTCTATTCTTTGCTCGGTTTCAGTTTACCATCACCTACCATCCAGGCTCAAAGAATGGGTTGCCCGATGCCTTGTCGAGGCAGTTCGCTCCTGAGGATCCGGAGGAGTCGGACCACACCATCCTTCCCAGCTCGTGTGTTGTGGGGCCAGTTTCCTGGTCCATCAGGGACAAGATCCAAAGGGCACAGGAGACGGAACCGGACCCTGGCGGTGGTCCAGAGGGGAGGCTCTTCGTTCCTTCAGCGGTTCGAGGAGAGATTATTCACTGGGTCCATAACTCTAAGCTCGCCTGTCACCCCTGGCATCTCCCGTCTGGTATGATCTTCTGCAATGCTCATTCTGGTGGCCAGGTCTCCAGAAGGATGTCACCAACTATGTCCAGGCTTGTCCCCAGTGCGCTACCGGCAAGTCTCAGAACTCTCCCACCCCCGAGGGTCTGCTCCAGCCCCTACCGGTCCCGGGGCAGGCCCTGGGTCACACATACGCCCTTGACTTCGTCACCCCCCGTCTCCCTCTTCCGGTTTCTAACACCTATGACACAGTTCTGACAATTGTGGATCGGTTCTCTAAGGCCGCCCATTTTGTGCCTCTTCGGGGTCTCCCTTCGGCACGTGAGATGGCTGACCTCCTCGTCCAACATGTTGTCAGACTGCACGGGATCCCATTGGACGTTGTAGTGGATCAGGGCCCTCAGTTTGTCTCCCAGGTATGGAGGTGCTTCTGCAAACGCCTTGGGGGCCAACGGTTAGTCTCTCCTCTGGTCACCACCCCCAGTCCAATGGACAATGTGAGCACACTAACCAGGAGCTGGAGGCTGCTCTGCGCTGTGTGACCTCCTCTAATCCATCTTCCTGGAGCTCCTACTTGGCCTGGATGGAGTATGCCCACAACACGGCGCGGTCTTCGGCTACTGGTGTGTCTCCCTTCAAGGCATCCTTGGGGTACAATCCCCCCTTGTTTCCCGAGCAGGAGGGTGAGTTGGCTGTTCCATCTGTCCAGGCGCATATGAGACGATGCCGGAGTGTGTGGACTAAGACGAGGGGAGCGCTTTTATGCACGGCGGCGCCCAACAGCTCCACTGCCAATTGCCACAGGAGGCCAGCTCCTGATTACCAGGTGGGTCAACGGGTTTGGCTCTCGTCCCAAGACATCAACTTCAAGGCCGAGAAGAGGAAGCTGGCTCCGCGGTTTCGCAGTCCTTTCGTGATCACCAAAATTGTCAACCCAGTGGCTGTGCGTTTGGCCCTCCCTCCCTCCCTACATGTGTGTCCCACCTTCCACGTGTCTAAAGTTAAGCCTGTTCTCTCCAATCCCACTCTGCCCTCCTCCTAGGCCGCCGCCCGCTCATAGGATGATCGACGGTGACCCGGCGTGGGGTGTTGCCTCCATCTTGGACTCCCGGCGCCGAGGTCGTGGGCTACAATACCTGGTGGATTGGGAGGTTATGGGCCGGAGTGGAGGTCCTGGGTGCGCTCTTCGTGAGCGCTGGATCAAGATCTCATCGCTGAGGTTTCACCCGGGCGCACCCAGGTAAGCCAGCGCCAGGAGGCGCTGTTAAGGGAGGGGGAGTAGAGTACTGGTCACCACTCGCCGCTCACGGGCATCCACCTCAGCTGCACGCACACCTGCACCTCGTTAGCACGCATACTATTGATTCCTCCTCGCCCCTGAGCATCGGCCCTGGAGCTGTCTGTCTTCCTTCGTGCTCTAACCCTCAGCAGATTCCTTCCTCCAGGCCTGCTGATCATCACAAACGACCACGTAAGCTGTCTATTTTTCCTCACCTGTCCTCTCAGCCTTCCCCTGTGCACAGGGTGGATTCCCTGGCGGTGGAATCCTCTCCTTCGTCATCATCGCTCCCCTGCAACACCTCTCCTCCTTGGACTCACAGCAGGACGCTGTCTCCCAGGCTTGGGATCTTGCCAACGCCAGCCACCTCTGTTACTGCCAAGTAAGCACATTGCTTTATTACTCTCCCTGTGTGGTTTGCCCAGCTAACCTCCCTGCTCTCGTCTCATCCATAGGGGTTGCCTGGCGGCACAGCGTGCTGCTCTGTCCCTGCCTTCACCTTCCACCCACAACACATTCACACATCGCATACACGCATCCAAACACGTTTTATTGGGTTGAAATAAAGCTTTCAAATCTACTTGAGCCTGCGTGCGTGTTTCCTGGGCCGAGTATTATGTCATTTTTGTTGTTTAATAAAAATGATTCTACTTCATATTCACTACTATGGGAGACACTTAAATCCTACCTTAGAGGACAAATCATTTACTACTCTGCACTTTCTAATAAGAGACGTCACACTAAGTTTACTGAACTCACTTTAGTTATCAGTAATATTGATCAAAGATATGCCTTAAATCCTACACCAGAATTATTTAAACAGCGCATGGAGGTACGATCAGAATTTGATCTAATTTCAACCCAAGAAGCTGAACGGCTATTATTACAAAGTCGTGGAACTCATTATGAATATGGCGACAAAGCAAGCCGTCTATTGGCACATCAGCTACGGCGTCAAGCAAACTCTCGGATTATAAGTAGTATTCAGAATATCCAACATATAATCACGACGGATCCTAATGAAATCAATCCCACATTTAAAACATTATATTCTTCTCTATATATGTCGGAGTCCCCAACAGATTCATATAACATGAACATATTTCTTCATGACCTCTCAAATCCTGTAATTGACTCGGATACAGCAAAAGCCTGGATTCCCCACTCTGCCTTGTCGAAATAATTAATTCAATTAAAGCAATGCAATCAAACAAAGCACCTGCCCTGATGGGTTTCTCATCGAATTTTATTAAAATAAAGGGTTTATAGAAAAATTAGCACCATTACTTTTAGCTACATTTATTGAATCATTAGAATGAGGTATCCTTCCTCCAACTCTAACACCAAGCTTTTGATTGTTTTAACCTTCATAAAAAGGACAAAGACCCCAACTCTATGTAGCTCTTATAGACCACTATCATTTGCTTATGCTGACGTGGAAAGTGTTAGCCAAAGTATTTCTTCCCGTTTGGAGAAGGTTCTCCCTTTGATTATATCTGAGGAACAGAACGGTTTTGTTAAGGAACGACCAATTATTTTTTAATATACGTACTCCTCTTCAATATAATTTATGCAAAGCAGTCATCTGATTCACCTGTAATAGTCATATCGCTAGACGCTGAAAAAAGCGTTCGACAGGGTAGTGGGGAATATTTGTTTGGGTTTTGAGGAAATTTGGATTCAATGAGAAAATTTGTTGTCTTGGATTTCGTCTCCCTCTATACATCCCCGAGAGGCAAGGATTCAAACTAATGATATGTTTTCTGATTTTTTCCTCTTGGACGTGGCACACGGCAAGGCTGTCCATTATCGCCCTTGCTTTTCACTATTGCCATGAGCCTCTGTCCATTGCGTTGCGGTCTTCCAATTTATTTTAGAGGATTTTCGAAATTAAACTGAACACACAAGTTGTCGATATATGCGGATGATTTGTTGTTTATATGTGTCAAATCCAGTTAGTTCTATCCCCAATGTCTTGAGTATCTTAAATAATTTCAGTTCCTTTTCGGTTATAAATTGAAATTTGGAAAAAAGCGAATGCTTTCCCATCAATACGACCGCCTGGCCTGTGATCTTCAGCAAGCCGGACATTACCCTTCAAACTTAGTCACACAGGATTCAAGTATCTTGGTATAAATGTGACACGCTCTTTCTCTAGCCTAGCTTCAGCCTATTTTCTCCTCCCCCTTATTTGCAAATTACCTGTGACATCCAGCATTTGGCGAAATCTCCCTTTTTCACTCTTGGGTAAGATTAATGTTGTCAAGATGAATATCTTACCTAAATTTCTTTTTTTATTTCAATCAATTCCTCTTTTTCTGCCTAAAAACTTTTTTGATTCTCTGGATAAGGATAATTTGTGGCTTTATCTGGAATGGTAAACCACCCTAGAGTTCGTAAAAAAATTATTGCAAAGATGTAGACTTAGCGGGGGGACTTGCATTACCTGATTTTCAATCATATTATTGGGCGGCACATACAGTGTGGCAAAAAAGTATTTAGTCAGCCACCAATTGTGCAAGTTCTACCACTTAAAAGATGAGTGAGGTCTCCAATTTTTCATCATAGGTATACCTCAACTATGAGAGACAAAATGAGAAAAAAAAATATCCAGAAAATCACATTGAAGGATTTTTAAAGAATTTATTTGCAAAGTATGGTGGAAAATAGTATTTGGTCACCTACAAACAATCAAGATTTCCTGGCTATCACAGACCTGTAACTTCTTCTTTAAGAGGCTCCTCTGTCCTCCACTCGTTACCTGTATTAATGGCGCCTGTTTGAACTCATTGTCAGTTATAAAAGACACCTGTCCACAACCTCAAACAGTCAGACTCCAAACTCCACTATGGCCAAGACCAAAGAGCTGTCAAAGGACACAGAAAACAAAATTGTAGACCTGCACCAGGCTGGGAAGACTGATCTGCAATAGGTTAACAGCTTGGGGTGAAGAAATCAACTGTGGGAGCAATTTATTAGAAAATGGAAAAGACATACAAGACCACTGATTATCTCCCTCGATCTGGGGCTCCACGCAAGATCTCACACCCATGGGTCAAAATGATCACAGAGAACGGTGAGCAAAAATCCCAGAACCACGCAGGGGGACCTAGTGAATGACCTGCAGAGAGCTGGGACCAAAGTAACAAAGGTTACCATCAGTAACACACTACACCGCTAGGGACTCAAATCCTGTACAGTGCCAGACGTGTCCCCCTGCTTAAGCCAGAACATGTCCGGGCCCGTCTGAAGTTTGTTAGAGAGCATTTGGATGATCCAGAAGAGGATTGGGAGAATGTCATATGGTCAGATGAAACCAAAATAGAACTTTATTGTAAAAAACTCAACTTGTCGTGTTTGGAGGAGAAAGAAAACCCATACCTACTGTGAAGGATGGGGTGGAAACATCATACTTTGGGGCTGTTTTTCTGCAAAGGGACCAGGATAACTGATCCGTGTAAAGGAAAGAATGAATGGGGCCATGTATCGTGACGTTTTGAGTGAAAACCTCCTTCCATCAGCAAGGGCATTGAAAATGAAACGTGGCTGGGTCTTTCAGCATGACAATGATCCCAAACACACCACCCGGGCAACGAAGAAGTGGCTTCGTAAGAAGCATTTCAAGGTCCTGGAGTGGCCTAGCCAGTCTCCAGATATCAACCCCATAGAAAATCTTTGGAGGGAGTTGAAAGTCCGTGTCGCCCAGCAACAGCCCCAAAACATCATTGCTCTAGAGGAGATCTGCATGGAGGAATGGGCCAAAATACCAGCAACAGTGTGTGAAAACTTACAGAAAACGTTTGACCTCTGTCATTGCCAACAAAGGGTATATAACAAAATATTGAGATGAACTTTTGTTATTGACCAAATACTTATTGTCCACCATAATTTGCAAATAAATTCTTTAAAAATCAGACAATGTGATTTTCTGGATTTTTTTTCCTCATTTTGTCTCTCATAGTTGAGGTATACCAATGATGAAAATTGGAGACCTCTCTCATCTTTTAAGTGGGAGAACGTGCACAATTGGTGGCTGACTAAATACTTTTTTACCCCACTGTATACATAAAATCTGCTATTGGTTAAAGTCTTTTCGCTCCCCATGGTGTAGAATAGAATAATCATCCTGTCGTGGGTCATCAATACCTGCATTAATTTTTTCCTCTTTGCCTACAAAACCCTGTTTGTATACGGACAGTCAAGTGGTTCTCAACACATTAAAAATCTGTTTTCAGTTTAGGCGGCGCTTTGGTTTTGTAGCTGCCTCCTCTTTGTGTCCTTTAACTAAAAATCATTTGTTTCCCCCATCTCTCTCAGATTCGTCATTCTCCGATTGGCATGACAGGGGTATTGAACATATAAGGAATTTATATACATCCGGGCTTTATGATAGTTTTACCAGTTTATCTTCCAATTATAACTTACCCAGCATCCATTTGTTTCGTTATTTTCAAATTCATAATTTTGTTTCTAAGTGTTTCTCTAACTTTCCTTCTATCCCTCCTGAGCAGCCCTGGGAAAGTATAGTTTCACATGGTCCACAACATAAAGGGCTGATATCTAAGCTTTATAATTCCATTTTAACATTAAACGATGAATCAAGTGTCAAATTAAAAAATCTGAGGGAGAAAGAATTGGGTATACAGATGATTGAAGAGCTTTGGGAGGATGCCATTAACAGAACTAGAAAAGCACTCGGAGAGCGCAGACCTCCGCCAAGCGCCACAGTTCCCCCCCATCCAGTGTTTGTGTGTACGTTTTCAGTTTCCTTGACCATGAAAACATATGACTAGCAATTGGATTCACAATGACAGGATTAGTGGTTCAGTATTAAAGGCATTACCTCCTTGGCGGAGGTAATAAACTGAAGTGTTGGTGTTGTGTCCATCTCCTCCACTGAAAGCAGCACTCAGGGCTTCACTGACGGATGCAAATTGGGTAGACAGGTTGCCGTGGGTTTTCTATTGGGGTTGCGCTCCGCGGCAAGAGAGGATTTGGAAGCTACCCCGGCAGAGAGCTGTTTTTTGCGCAGCCACTATGGCTGCCTGGGGAATTTCTGCCAAATAATCCGGCGCCGGACAGCTGCCCGTGTCAGCTTTTGCAGCGTAGCGCAAACACAGGCACGCTGCCGGGCCCTGCCCACCACTGTTTTCCGCGTGCTTTTGTGCCTAAAACTTTGAAGAACGCCGAGTTTGTGTTCGTCAGACACGACGACCAGCGCCCTCCATTGCGCCTGCGCACATGTTGAAAATGGCCGTATCTCACAATGTTAAAGAATCCTTCAAAAAATTCCTGTATCCAGACGGTGATCCAGATCATCCCCAAAATTTAATCAGTTCTTCCTTGTACCATTTGCAACAACGCCTGAAAGTTTAATCGAAATCCGTCCAAAACTTTTTGAGTTATCTTGCTAACCAACAGACAGACAAACAAACTGACATAATGTCGGCCCAGGAAACACGCACGCAGGCTCAGGTAGATTTGACAGCTTTATTAAACAACAAGGTGAGTGTATGGATGCGTGTGTGAGAGATTAGTGTGTGATGCGGGTGGAGGATGCAAGCCAGGACAGAGCAGCACGTCGTGCGGCCAGACAACCCTATGGGAGAGAGGAGAAAAGGGGTTAGCTAGGCAACCACACGGGAACGTGATCTAGAGCTGTGCTTACTTGCAGAGATGCGGTGGCTGGCGTTGGCAGGTCCCAAGCCTGGGAGACAACGTCCTGCTGTGCGTCCGGGCGAAGCGGCGAGGCAGAGGAGCGGCGGGACGATGGAAGGTAAGTCCGCCGCCGGGTAATCCACCTGTGCACAGGGGAGGCTGATAGAAGATGATGAGCAGACAATAATGACAGCTTACGTGTCCTTTAGCGAAGATCAGCAGGCCTGATGAGGAGGAAGCTGCTGGGAGATATCGATGTAGGGAGACAGACGGCTCCAGGCTGCAGCTCAGGGCAGGATGGAATAAATAGCGGCACACTAACGAGGAGCAGGTGTGCGCGCAGCTGAGGTGGAAGCTCGTGAGCTGCGGGTGATGACAGTACTTCCCCCCCCCTACCAGCGCCTCCTGGCGCTGGCTTACCTGGGTGTGTCCGGTGAAACTCCACGATGGGGTCTGGATCCAACACCCACAAAGAGCGCACCCAGGATCTCCACTCTGGCCCATAGCCCTCCCAATCCACCAGGTATTGCAGCCCACGACCGCGATGCCGGGAGTCCATAATGGCAGTAACACCCCACGCCAGGTCACCGTCGATCATTCTAGGCGCGGGAGGAGACCTAGGAGGAGGGCAGAGTGAATTGGACACAACAGGCTTAAGCTTGGAGACGTGGAAAGTGGGACACACACGGAGGGAGGGGGCGAGGGCCAAACGCACAGCCACCGGGTTGATGATTTTGGAGATCACGAAGGGCCGAGGAATCTCGGGGCCAATTTCTTCTTTTCTCCCTTCAGGTTGATGTCTTGAGACGACAGCCACACCCGCTGACCCACCTGGTAGGCAGGAGCTGGTCTCCTGTGACGATTGGCGGTGGAGCTGTTGCACGCCGCTGTGCGTAAAAGCGCATCCTTAGTTTTGGCCCAAATCCTCCGACAACGCCTGATGTGCGCCTGGACAGAGGGAACGGCTAGCTCACCCTCCTGCTCAGGAAAAACAGGGGAGTTATACCCCAAGGACGCTTCAAAGGGTGACACTCCAGTTGCCGTGGACTGGGCTGAATTATGGGCGTATTCTACCCAGGTCAGGTAGGAGCTCCAGGATGAAGGATTGGAGGATGTTACGCAGCGCAGAGCGGCTTCCAACTCCTGGTTCGTGCGCTCGCACTGCCCATTGGATTGGGGGGGTGACCTGAGGAGAGACTCACCGTGGCCCCTAAGGCGTTGCAAAAACTCCTCCAGACCTGGGAGACAAACTGCGGGTCCCTGTCCGAGACCACGTCCAGCGGGATACCATGCAGTCTGACGACATGGTGGACCAGTAGATCGGCCGTCTCGCGTGCTGAAGGGAGACCCTGAAGTGGCACAAAATGGGCGGCCTTGGAGAATCTGTCCACAATTGTCAGGACCGTGTCATAGGTGTTAGAGACTGGTAAACCGGTGACGAAGTCAAGGGCGATGTGCGACCAGGACCTGCCCGGGATCGGCAGGGGCTGGAGTAGGCCCGCAGGTGGAGAGTTCTGGGTCTTGCCGGTGGCGCACTGGGGACAGGCCTGGACATAGTCGGTAACGTCTTTATGGAGACCTGGCCACCAAAATGAGCGCTGCAGCCAACTCACCAGGCGGGTAATGCACCCCGGCATTACCCGCCTGGTGAGCGAGTCTGGAGGTGTGGGCCCAATGGATCACCTCACCCCGAACTGCAGATGGAACAAAGAGCCTCCCCTCCGGCCCCCCACCAGGATCCAGTTCCATCTTCTGAGCGTCCAGGATCTTGTCCTTAATGGGCCAGGCGATCACTCCTAAGACGCACGACTTGGGCAGGATGGTATGACCGGATTCTTCTGGACCCTCGGGGGCAAACTGTCTGGAGAGGGCATCGGGCAGCCCATTCTTCGAGCCTGGACGGTACGTGATGGTGAAGTTGAATCGAGCAAAAAATAGAGACCAGCGCGCCTGACGGGCATTCAGACGCCTCGCTGACCTCAGGTACTTGAGATTTTTGTGGTCCGTCCAGACCACAAAGGGTTGGGCTGCCCCCTCCAACCAGTGACACCATTCCTCTAGCGCGAGCTTGACAGTGAGAAGCTCCCTGTCGCCGACGTCACAGTTACGTTCCGTCGTCGAGAGAAGAAGGCGCAGGGGCGCTTGACTCCATCCACTGGCGAGCGCTGAGAAAGCACCGCCCCTACCCCCATGTCAGACGCGTCAACCTCCACTTATCACTGAAGCGCAGGATTGACCTGGGTCAGGACCCGGGAGGACGAGAATTCCGCCTGGAGGGTCTTGAAGGCGGTGGCCGCTTCCTCGGACCACTGGAAAGGCACCTTCGATGACGTGAGGTGGGTCAGGGGGGAGACGATAAGATAAGATAAGATAAGATAAGCCTTTATTAGTCCCACAATGGGGAAATTCCAGGATTGCAACAGCACAGGGATAGCAACACTCAGAGCAACAATCAGAAGGCAAGAAAAAACAACATCTAGTAAACATATGTCCATATTACTATAAATGTATATATATAGACACACAGTGCAGAGCATTATGGCTGGTGAATGTGCAGCAGAAAGTCTAAGTTCTCTCTCCGCGGATGCAGCGGGCCAGCTGGAAGTCTTTGGGCATGATGGTGACCCCCTTAGCGAAGAAGAGACCACCAGGTGGGTCTCGCTGGTCTCCTGCAGAGCCATGACGGCGAAACTCAGGAAACGCAGGACGGTCTTGAAGTCCTGAGCGATCTCCCTCACCAGGCGCTGGACGGGCAGCTTACGGATGAGCAGCTCCGTGGATTTCTGGTAGCGACGGATCTCTCTCAGAGCCACGGACCTGTGACGGCGAGGCCTCTTCACTCTGCCGGTGGCCAGAGCGCCTCTCCGAGCAGCCCTGGTGGCTAGCTGTCTCATGGGGGGCTTCTTCCTCCAGTAGATTTTACGGGCGGTCTGCTTGGTTCTTGCCATCGCTCTTTATTATTCTGTCTTATATTTCTTTCACGCCGCCTAAACTCCAGCCCGGCACCCGCTTCGTTTTCGCTACAGCTCCCGGTATGTCGAGTTTCCCATTAGCACCGGGCGGCGGCCAAGTGCTAGCTAGCACTAGCTCCTCCCCGCAGTAACGTCTCCTGCTGCAAACCGTGGCTCCGTCCGCCGACCCGGGAGACCCCCGGGGCGATCCGTGCGTCCGTGATATATATACAGAGTGAAAGGTGTAGAAAGAAGAAGGAAGATTAAAAAAAGGCTGTTGCAACAGGCAGCCGACTCGTGTGGCGCTGCCGGTCCGGCAGAGCCGGAACCGGAAAAAAAAAAAAAAAAAAAAAAAAAAATGGCGCCGAAATTAGGGATAAAGTGCCGGTAGAAATTTGCGAAGCCAATAAACTGCTGCACCTGCTTCCTGGACGTGGGCGTGGGCCACTCGACCACCGCTTTAACCTTCGCGGGGTCGGGGAGGATCTGGTTGTGCGAAATGACGAACCCCAGGAAGGAGGTGGTACGGGCATAAAACTCGCATTTCTCGGCTTTAATAAACAGCCGGTTCTCCAGCAGCCGTTGCAGGACCCGCCTCACATGGGCCTGGTGTTCATCTTGTGCCTTGGAGAAGATGAGTATATCATCCAGATATACTAAGACGAACACTCCCAGAAAGTCCCGGAGGACGTCGTTGATTAGACGTTGGAAGACGGCAGGTGCGTTGGTGAGCTCAAACGGCATCACGAGATACTTGAAGTGGCTGCTGGGCGTCCTAAAGGCCGTCTTCCACTCATCTCCCTCCCGGATCCTAACGAGATGGTAAGCGCTGCGGAGGTCAAGCTTGGTGAACCAGGTCGCCCCCTGGAGGGAGTGGAAGGCAGTGTCCATAAGGGGCAGTGTGTAACGGTCCTTGATGGTGATGTCGTTCAGGGCTCTGAAGACGATACAGGGGCGAAGGGACCCATCCTTCTTTGCCACGAAGAAGAATCCTGCGCCAAGAGGGGACAAAGAGGGGCTGATGATTCCAGCGCTGAGCGACTCCTTTATGTACTTGTCCATTGCTTCTCGCTCCAGTGCAGAGAGGCTGTACAGACGGCCTGACGGCAAGGGGGCCCCCGGGCGGATGTTGATCGCGCAGTCATAGGGTCAATGCGGGGGAAGAGACAAGGCTCTGGACTTACTGAACGCCACCCCTAAGTCGTGGAATTCCTGCGGCACCAGGGTCAGGTCCGGAGGTTTGGAGACGGGCGTTGATGGAGGGGAGGACGGTGCGCAGGGCGCCGACTGGAGACAAGTGCCCAAGCAGAAGGTGCTCCAGGACAGGACGCTGCCGGTCCTCCAATCCAGGACAGGGTTATGAATGTGAAACGGCTCCAAAGGAGCCCTCGTGTGCCTGTGTACTTTGGCTCGTTGACACGCCGTGCAGGCTGCTGCCCACTCTTTAACTTGTTTGCGGAGGCTCGGCCACACAAATTTCTCTTCTACCATTTTGACCGACGCGCGCACTCCAGGGTGCACCAAGGAATGAACCGAGTCAGAAACGCGGCGGTGCCACGCGACCGGTACTACTGGACGTGGCCGTCCAGTGGAGACATCGCAGATTGGGGGGGCATGCCGTCTTGCAGCACCCTGCTCTCCAGCCTTAACCCTGTTGGTCCAGACTGAAGCGTGCGCACATCCGCGTCACCAACCTGCTCCACGGCCATGTCTGCATAATCTACTCCTACGCTGACTGGGGCTGCCACGGCGAGCAAGAGGCAATCTGCCACTACATTGAGTTTGCCCGCCACATGCTGAATATCAGTGGTAAACTCTGATATGGCGGCCAGCTGTCTCTGCTGCCGGCCTGACCACGGTTCAGAAACCTTGGCCATCGCAAATGTTAGCAGTTTGTGGTCAACGAACGCGGTGAAAGAGCGTCCTTCTAGCCAGAACTGAAAGTGGCGGATGGCCAAATGGAGAGCCAGCAGCTCCCTGTCGAACACGTCAGTGGTGAGCGCTATGCGGGCCGTTGGGTCTGGGTGTGCCAACAACGCAGCCTTTGCCAAGGCTGCTTTCACCTCCGAGAATGCTTGGTCTCGCTCCGGGGGCCACTCGATCTTATTCGCAGGTTTCTTTTTTTTGAGCGCGGCATACAGCGGCTGCATGAGTTGCACCGCGCAGGGGAGAAAACGGTTATAAAAATTCACCATTCCCAAAAACTCCTGCAATGCCCTGACCATCTGCGGCCGGGGAAAATCTGCCACCGCACGCACTTTGTCAGGAAGCGGAACTGCTCCTTCGGGGGAGACGCGGTGTCCTAAAAAATCGATCTGCGCCACCCCGAACTGACACTTCGCCGGGTTGATTATTAGCCCGTGATCTCCCAACCTTCGGAAAACTGTGGCCAGGTGTTTTTCGTGTTCGTCTTCGGACGCGCTGGCTACTAAAATATCGTCCAGGTAGACGAACACGAAAGGGAGGTCGCGAAGCACCGCGTCCATCATGCGTTGGAACATCTGAGCAGCCCCTTTAAGTCCAAATGGCATGCGTAAAAACTTGAATAGGCCAAACGGAGTTATTACCGCTGTTTTGGGTATGTCCTCAGCGCGCACTGGGACTTGGTGGTAACCGCGGACTAAGTCTATTTTAGAAAAAAGGAGCGCCCCTGCCAAATGAACAGAAAATTCTTGGATGTGTGGGATTGGGTAGCGGTCGTGCGCTGTAGCGTTGTTTAACCTGCGGAAATCCCTGCAAGGTCGCCATGCTCCGTCAGCTTTCGGGACCATGTGTAGCGGGGAAGCCCAAGGACTGTTTGAACGTCAGATAATGCCCAACCTCTCCAGGTTGGCAAACTCCTCGCGCGCTATGGCCAGTTTAACTGCGTCCAAGCGCCGAGCTTTTGCAAAAACGGGCGGTCCGGTAGTGGTAATAAAATGCTCCATCCCGTGTTTAGCGACTGTTGCCGAAAATGTGGGGACCGTGAGTGCTGCGAACTGAGTGAGCAGTGTGTGGAACTTACTGCTTGCAGCTGTGACATTGGCTTGTGCTGTTGGCGGGGCCACTCGAGCTGTACAGGGGATAGAATTAAAAGAAAGTGCATTAACCAGGCGCCTGTTAGCGAGATCAACCAACAAACCATGTGAGCACAAAAAATCAGCCCCCAACATATTGAAATTTACTGCTGCTACAACAAAAGTCCACTCAAATGCACAGCCGTGTAGAGACAGAAGCAGAGTCTTCTCACCAAAGGTCTTAATCTCTGAGCCGTTCGCTGCCGTCACCCGGGGACCTCCGGACCCAGCCAGTCTGTCCGCGTAGGAAGGTGTGATGAAACTCAACTGGGAGCCTGTGTCGACGAGGAACTGCCTCCCCGAGCGTGCGTCCGACAAGTAGAGCAGCTTGTTCTCCTCCCCGAGGACCGCGGCTGCTACCGACCCCCGGTCTTGGCGTTTCCCAAACGCCCGAACAGGCACGGTGGTACACACTTGCGTGCCCTCTCTGCGAAGCGGCGATAGTAGAAACAAAGGACGTCCGATCCGTGTTCCCTGGCCCCTGCCGCCACCGTCGTCAGTGAGTCTGGTACCGCTGCCTCTGGCCTCCTGTCGTCTCCGGTCGTCGCGCCGAGTTCCGCTGCAGCGGCCGTGGCTGTGCGCCGCTTGGTGGCGTTGACAATCCGCTGCGCCTCTCGGCCCAGCGCGCGGTAGTCCCGTAGGGCCAACAGTGGCAAACTGGCCAGGGTTGCTCTCTCGCTGCTGACAGTAGAGGCCTGAGGAAGAGGTGGGTGAAAATGAAGTGATCGTCGTCAGAGTCCTTCAACCTCAACAACTTCTCCATCAGGTTCACGGGCACGTCATTTTCCAACTCCGTCAGCGCCAGGAGCCTCTCTGCTCGCTCCTCCGCCGAGGGGGTGAATTGTTGGATGAGTGCAGCCTTCAATGTGCCGTATTTGTTGCTGTCCGGCGGCTGGTCGATCAGGCTTTCCACATGCTGGGCCGTGTTGTTGTCCAGCTTTGCGACTACGTGGTAGAATTTTGTGGCGTCTACCGATATTCCCCGGAGGTTGAACTGCACCTCAACCGCGTTGAACCAGGAGCGCGGATTGTTCTGCCAGAAGTCCGGTAGCTGGACTGTAGCGGCATTCGCTTGGCTGGGGGCTCCTGACGAGGCTGGCCCGGGGGAATTCTCCTCTTGCATGATACGTCTCGGGTCACCAGTGTGGGGATGTGAGAATGACGAGGCAGAGTTCTCTCTCAAGTCAGTTTTATTCACATCACCATCATCTCAAAACAGAAAGAGAGATCCACACAGTAAAATCTCGTCCTTAGATATCAGGACTCTTACAGTTCACAGGTCGCTTGTATCACAGACCACCTTGCATTATAAAGACAGTCACAATCATTCTCTCTCCATGATATCACTTCCACTGTCTACAATGCATCCCTTCTTTAATCCTTTAATTAAACCCCCCGCAGTCTCAAACCTTGCATACTAAAGCTAAGATTCTTGCAGCTTCCTGTAATCATCAAGGCAGCTGCTCTGCCTTTGTTCTGACCTAAAATGTGAGTCACAAAACAGGTCCGTATGTGTGTCCACCACAACCCATCTAATTATGTCAGCATGTGCCTTGTTATATATATATATATATATATATATATATATATATATATATATATATATATATATATATATATATATATATATATATTTGTAATTTTTTTTCCCTGCTTTACTATGTGTATTTGTTTCATATTATACACCTGTTGAGGTACTTCCTCTACTGATTTTGTGAGCTGGGGTGGGGGGGTTGTTCTAGGGGATATAAAAAAAATAATAATAACATCTGGTGCTTAAGTGTGAAGTACTTGTTGATGCACTATTAGATCTTATATACATATATGTATATGTGCTTAATAAGTGTATTGTGGCGGATGATTTAAGTGTACCCAGTGTGGAGGCACGGAATAAGTGCAGGCACGGCGAACTGAAGTTTAAAAGGGTGTTTTATTCATCCTCCATCACGAGACTTGTCCCAGCGCTGTGTAAGCGCGCTGGAGCGAGCCCTTTGTCTCTAATAGCAGCAAGTCATCAGAGTGGTCAAAGAGAGAGAGCAAGCGATATGCAGTTCACTTAAATACCCAGCTACAGACAATGCATGCATGGCACATTAACATCACAGTAAAAAGCAGGAAGGCATGGACATTTACATTAGAGTCACACATATCAATAGCAAGATTACTGGCGCCGGGATTAGACAAAGAGAGGCTGCCTATTGATATCAGTCCATACATCTCACTGTTATGCTAATTGCTCCAGCTGAGTGCTCTGCTTGTCCGTAGGCTGTGAGGGTCACCCACACCACTCCCCCCCAGAGGGCTCAGCAGGGGGCTGAGGCCTCGATCGTCCGGCTTTGGTAGCGAGCTGCGGGAAAAGCTCTGTGCAGGCGGAGGTGGAGGGAGGGGGGGTGGGGTTGTAGCAAGTGCCGGCCCGGGACGGCGAAGTTGTCTGGGCCGCGCAAAAATTGCATGTGGATCCACGATGTTGAGGGGCTGTCCCGTTGAACGTGGCAGAAATCCACAGCGGCTGTGAGAAGAAAAAAAATTGTCTCTGACTGCTCTCGCGGCTCAGTCCTGCGAGGATGCATAGCGGCTGTGAGAAAAAACAAAAGCTGAGGGACTTGGCAGGTTGGCTTTAGGTGCAGGTGCATCCCTAAAGCCCTCGGGGACAGCTGACGGCTGGATTCCCATCGTGCGCCGTGGCTGAGACCCATACAAAATCCTGTGTGCGGGCTGCGTGTCTGCTTCAGGTGCGTGAGCAGCCCTGAAGGGCCGTGTGCGCAACAGCGGGGGACGATGTATATGTCTGTAGAGCCAGCTTGTCTCTGGTGCGCGGCGCGCGCTGCGGCCACGTACCTTCCAGCTGCGCTGTTCTCATGCGGGGCTTCTGTGTATGGCAGGTCCGCTGTTGCGAGGCAAGTCAGGGTCAGGGAGCTTGATGGAAATCAACGTCATCGGCGCCGATGGTCCTCCCTTTCTTGGCTGTTGCTGTCGTTCGCCAGGTCATGGTGCGTTCTGGTCCACACGCTGCATTCTCCGTTCGGCCCTGGAGGTCGCCGTCATGGAGAGAGGACGAGGTGCGTGTGCGCTGGTGTGGATGCGGAGGAGCAGTGAAAGGGAGTAGACGTTCTTTGTCCCTCGGCCGGTCCCAGCGTGGATGTCCAGATCTCAGGCGAGGGTCGCACCATGACGCTTCCTGCAGCTTTCCCAGTCGTGGATGATCTCCGAGGGAGTTCGCCTGGTGTCGGTTCTGCGTCGAGGTCTCCCGTGTGGCAGAAGGGAGGGCAGTCCATTTGCGTCAGGCAGGTGCTTTCGCTTGACGTCGGAGTCACCGCCGGGGGCTGCGTTCGTTCGTCATCAGCGTGTTCTTGGATTTGGGGTCACCAGTGTGGCGGATGAAATAAGGGAACCCAGTGTGGAGGCACGGAATAAGTGCAGGCACAGCGAACTGAAGTTTAAAAGGGTGTTTTATTCATCCTCCATCACAGGATTCACTCCAGCGCTGTGTAAGCGCGCTGGAGCGAGCCCTCAGTCTCTAGTCAGCAAACAGGCAATGCATGTAGTAAGAGAGAGAGCCGCTGGAGCGAGCCATGGGTCTCTAGTAGCAGCAAGTCATCAGAGTGGTCAAAGAGAGAGAGCAAGCGATATGCAATTCACTTAAATACCCAGCTACAGACAATGCATGCATGGCACATTAACATCACAGTAAAAAGCAGGAAGGCATGGACATTTACATTAGAGTCACGCATATCAATAGCAAGATTACTGGCGCCGGGATTAGACAAAGAGAGGCTGCCTATTGATATCAGTCCATACATCTAAGATAAGATAAGATAAGATAAGCCTTTATTAGTCCCACAACGGGGAAATTCCAGGATTGCAACAGCACAGGGATAGCAACACTCAGAGCAACAATCAGAAGGCAAGAAAAAAAAACAAGCAAGCAAGAGCAGCTAATAAACATATGTACGTATTACTATAAAATATATATATATACACACACACACAGACACACAGTGCAGAGCATTGTAGCTGGATGGAATAAATATATGAATATATGAACACACAGTGCAGAGCATTGTAGCTAGATGGAATAAATATGTAAATATATAAACACCCACAGTACGGAGCATTGCAGCTAGGTGGAATAAATATGCAAGTATATAAACACACACAGTGCGGAGCAATGTAGCTAGATGGAATAATATGTAGATATATAAATATATAAACACACCCAGTGCTGAGCATTGTAGCTAGATGGAATAAATATGCAAATATATAAACACACACAGTGCAGAGCATTGTTGCTAGATGGAATGAAACAGCATAACCGTCTACTTAGTTATCCTACATGGTATGATTATGTGCCCATACATATTCTCACCCTCCATAGCGACCGGTATGTTCCTAGTTGTATGCCGGAGGGGACCATTGTGTAAGTCTATTGCATCTTTTGCATTCAAAAAAACTATTAGTTTGTTACGTCTTTTTGCTATCTCTGCGAGCAGCCCTGCTTAGGTTGTACAGTCTGACAGCCGTTGGTAGGAAGGACCTACGAAACCTCTCGGTTGTGCACCTGGGATGATGTAGTCTGCTGCTAAATGAGCTCCTCAGTGCATTCAGTATGTCCTGCATAGGGTGGAACTCGGACTCCAGCAGAGATGACAGTTTAGCCACCGTCCTTCTCTCTCCTATCTCCTCCATCGGATCAAGGCGCTGCCCCAGGACAGAGCTAGCTTTCTTAATCAGTTTGTTCAGTCTCTTCCTATCGGCTGCAGTAATGCCACTGCCCCAGCAGACCACTCCAAAAGTGATGGCTGATGCCACCACCGTGTCATAGAATGACTTCAGCAGCGCCCCTTGTACACCAAAAGACCTGAGTCTCCTCAGCAGGAACAGCCTGCGCTGTCCCTTCTTGTAGAGTGCATCAGTATTGTGTGACCAGTCTAGTTTATTGTTCAGATGAATACCCAGGTACTTATAGGATGTCACCATCTCGATGTCTGTTCCCTGTATATTTACTGGTACTGTGAGGGGCTGCCCATGCCTGCGGCAGTCCACCACCAGCTCCTTAGTTTTCCTCGCGTTGATCTGGAGGCAGTTCCGATGGCACCAGTCCACGAAGTCCTGGATAAGCCCTCTGTACTCAGCTTCATCTCCATTGGAGATGAGGCCAACGATCGCAGAGTCATCAGAGAACTTCTGTAGATGGCAGTGTGTTGTGTTGTGTGAGAAGTCCGCAGTATAAAGAGTGAACAGGAAGGGAGCCAGCACCGTTCCCTGGGGGGCCCCCGTGCTACTGATGATCGTGTCGGACACACAGTCCCGGGTTCTCACAAACTGAGGGCCGGTTCGTGAGGTAGTCCAGGATCCATGATGACAGGTGCTGGTCCACCCCTGCGCGCAGCAGCTTGTCCTTCAGGATCATCGGTTGGATGGTGTTGAAAGCACTGGAGAAGTCAAAGAACATGATCCTCACCATATTCCAGGGCTTCTCCAGGTGGGACAGAGAACGGTGAAGGAGGAAGATCACCGCATCCTCCACCCCAATGCCATGCTGGTAGGCGAACTGGAGTGGATCCATCGCTGGTTCCACCAGGGGGCGGAGGTGAGCAAGGAGCAGTCTCTCCAGGGTCTTCATCAAGTGGGACGTCAAGGCCACCGGTCTGTAGCTGTTCAGGTCTTTGGGGTGGGAAGTTTTTGGTACAGGTACCACACAAGATGTTTTCCACAGCTGTGGTACCCTCCCCAGTTTCAGGCTCATGTTGAAGATATACGTCACAATCCCACACAGCTGGTCTGCACAGGACTTGAGGAGCTTTGCGCTGATGCCGTCCGGTCCCGGCGCCTTCCTCGCCTTGATCTTCCTCAGCTCCGTCCTCACCTGGGTCCTGGTCAGGGTCAGGATGGGGGGCTGTGTGTTGGGAGTGGGGGGGTGTTGGTGGAGTGGGGAGTGGGCAGCAGGACTTGATTTCTTTAGAGGCAGCAGTGGTTGTTGTGCAGTCAGGGGGGAGGGCGGTTGGTCAAATCTATTGAAAAACAGATTCAGGTTGTTCGCCCACTCCCTGCCCCCTGTGGCCTGGGGGGAGGTATTCTGGAGCCCCGAGATGGTTTTGAGGTTTCTCCAGACCCCGCTGATGTCGCTCTGTTGCAGCTTGTCCTCCATCTTCTTCCTGAAGCTGTCCTTGCCTTCTCTGATCTTTCTCCTCAGCTCCCTCTGTACGGACTTCAGCATCTCCCTGTTCCCTGACCTGAAGATCCTCTTCTTCTCTCTCAGAAGTGTTTTTATCTCAGGGTTGATCCAGGGTTTGTTGTTTGAGTGACGCCGTATGGTCTTGGTGGGAACGGATTTGTCCACACAGAAGCTGAGGTAGCCCGTGAAGGTGTGAATGAGGCCATCGATGTCCTCACCATGTGGATCGCAGAGCTGCTTCCAGGCGGTGGCTTCAAAACAGCCCTTTAGGGTGTCCATTGTCTCCTCAGACCATAACTCCACAGTCTGCATGGCCGGAGGTTGTCTGTGCACTAGGGGTTTGTACACCGGCCGGAGATGAACCAAGTTGTGATCCGATCTCCCGAGTGGGGGGAGTTGTGATGAGGTGTACGCCTCCTTAGTGTTTGCGTAGAATAAATCCAGTGTTTTATTGTCTCTAGTGTGGCATGTGACATACTGGGTGAACGTGGGTAGAATGGGAGACAGTGAAACATGGTTGAAATCGCCTGAGATGAGGAGAAGAGCATCTGGGTGTTCTGTCTGCAGCCTGCTGGTTACTGAATGGATGACGTCACGTGCTGTCCCAGCGTTCGCCGTCGGATTTGCATAAACAACAATGCAGATCACGTGTGAGTGTTCTCTCGGGAGATATGTAGGCCTCATGCTAACAGCTAGCAACTCAATGTCTTTGCTGCAGTGTCGTTGTTTAACAGTGATATGTCCCGGTCTGCACCAGTTGTTGTTAACATACATTATCACTCCACCGCCCCTAGCCTTGCCACTGTCTGGTGTTCGGTCAGCTCGTATCATGTGAAAACCCTCCAGCTCAATGTTAGCATCTGCTGCTAGTTCAGTTAGCCACGTCTCAGTAAACAAAAGGAGAGAGCACTCCCGGTATGTGCTATCATAACGGGAGATAGCCGCTAGCTCATCTAACTTTCCCAGTATCGACCGTACATTTCCCATGACAACAGATGGAAGGGAGGGTCTGTACCTTATATTTTTTGTCCTCCGCCTTACTCCAGCCCGGCAGCCGCGGCGTTTTCGCCTCAGTTCTCTCGGTATGTCGAGTTTTTCCAATGGGACCGGGTGGCGGTTGAATGCTAGCAGCTGTTCTCTGCTGTATCGTATCCTGCTATAGACAGTGGCTCCGTCCACCGGCTCAGGAGACATTTAGGACGATCTGTGTGTCCGTGATATAAGTGGGGTGAAAAAAAAAGACGGATCAAAAGAGAGAGGAAGGGAAAAAGACTCGGAATCGAGCCGCTGTTGCAAAAGGCAGCCGACTCGTGTGGCGCCGAGAGAAAAAAAAAAAAAAAAAAAAAAAAAAAAATCTCACTGTTATGCTAATTGCTCCAGCTGAGCGCTCTGCTTGTCCGTAGGCTGTGGGGGTCACCCACACCATCTTTATTTCTTGTTTCAAGAAGTATTATGCAAACTTCTCTGTAATTTCTGAAACTGATTTTAATAAAAATATATTGAAAAAAAGGGGGGAAATGAAAGGGTCATTAAAGGCTAAATTGACAAAATAATAATTGTGTAGGTAATTTCCTATTATGCTTTGTACATATTTTGTTTGTGTTCTTACGAATAAATATGTCAAGTGTTAAACCATAATCATTGTTAAACCATAATCTGATAAACAGTAACAAGGTGTAGTCAAAGGGCTCTATTCATTCCATCAGTCAAGTCTGTTGCAGTAGAGACGCACCCACACCAACATTCACGCATTTTTTTCATAATACATTCCAGTAAACATTACACGTGAACAGAGGATGGCCTGTTCATGCGAGAAGTAAGCTGGCTAATCAGACAGTTGCGACCAAGGCCATGATACCGTACGGGGCAGCAGCCCAAGAAGATAAATGTACGATGCATCCGGAAGTCGGGACTTACTCTGACTGAGTTCCTACGAGAGCGGCCCGTTCATTTAGGTCAGTTCGCCTTGCAAACAATGTTTGGCGAAATGTTTTGTCAACTGAACGCAAGGCTGATTTGACTGTTTGTTGCCATCCAAAATGGCAGTTGTCGAAGACCCTTTGACCTTGAACCTCAGGACTGAGGTTTAGGTTCACCAGCTTGCAGTTCCTAGAGGAATTTTCCTCATAGGAAATTCTGTTACCTGTGTAGGTGTGCTTGGTGACTGTGAGAGTTACCCCAGCTGTACTGCCTCCATATATTGGAGGACCCCCACTTCCTGTATACCAGACCTCCGACTGAGTGACCTGTCCAGTCAGACACCTGGAATACACCTCCAAAATTAACGACAGCCTCTCATGGTCTTACATTGCTCTTGGTAATCTGGGTAAATGTTTAAAACCAGGAAAATTGGTTTATAGGGGATCTGTTTTAAACACCGTTGAATAAGGATAACCTTTTAAAGCTCAAAAATTCATAACACCTCTTGTAGAAAAATACTCTTTCTTTGTCAAAAATCACCCAGTGAAAATGAATGCTGAATCAATAAGCCCACAGAGTCCCATACTGTCTTTGATATGCTGTGGTATTTATTAAAAATCAGCAAAGCTCAGCCAAAACAGGATAAATTGCATTAAACAGTCCATAATCAAAAGAATAAAAATTAGAAATCAAACCCAGAACCCTGATTGCAAAACCTTGATTCAAAAGTCAAAAGTTGTAAAAATCAGTCCTTTGATCAAAAAGATTAAAACTCAAAAAGTTTCTAAAACCCAATGAAATGTTCAAAAATCATCAAACAGTTCAAAAATTTCAAAATTGAAAATCAAAATAAATCAAAATAAAACCCTTTGAATAAAACCTGCTAAAAATATCTAATTAATTTGTGAATAATATCTAAGGAGCCTAAATGATGAGATTTGGGGAAAAAAAGGATGCATGATCGCTGGTCTTCTTTGTTGAGCTTCTTTTCGGGGGAAGAGAGGAGAGAAAGCAGGAGGGGAAGAGCAGCCGTGGCCTGATGATCCTCTTCAGGCTGGGCGGTGGCCACCTTGGCTGGGGGAGAGCGATGAGTCGTGTCTCCGAAGCGGTGTCCCAGCCCGGGGAGACCTCTGCTTTTCTTCCTGCCGTTGCTCCGTGACGCCAGTGACTCACAGCCTCCTGGCTGAGAGTGGGGCCAGCTGCTGTCTTCAGTTCCTCAATTCTCTCCTCTTAAAAGTGCTATTATAGCACTTAAGAGCAGCAGATGTAAAAGTTGTTTAAAGGCTGAAGAATTGAGGCAAAAACTGGTTCACTTCTCTTCTGGCGTTCCCTGTCTTCAGTCCGCTGCTCCGGTGATGTTGCCCCATTGAAGATCGCCGAGAAATGAACATTTGAGGAAAAATAGGCTTGGTTTTTATAACCTTTGCCCAAGTTCTCTGATTGGTCCCAAACTCACCCTAGGCTTCTTGGCCTCTTGTGATTGGCTTAAAGTTACATTTATATAATACCATTACTTCATACTACACATGTTCGGGCTAGTCAATTCTCGTAAACCATGTGACTGATCAGGCGCTCATGACTCATGGCCTTTCCCGCTAGCCTCTCAGCATTTTCCATTACCAAAATACCCCAGTTTGCTGGACATTCACGCCCATTTCCTCATTTCTAACACTTTTCCAGTAAACAGGGTTCTTTCCAACATGTCACAATCTGTTTCACATAAAACCTTCTATTGTGCAGTTAAAAGATACATATAATCATACAGTTTGATTACACTCATTATTTCAGGTGATTACATACATTACATGTACTTTTTATTCAATGAGTATACATTTTGTTTTACTGATTATACAGAGAATATCACATGGCATGGCATATGCAATTAATATTGCTTTTACATTCAGTCTCTGCGATTCACCAATGTTGTCTGTTGCCATCCTTTCTGAATGCTGGATTTTGGGCCTTTTGGTAATTCGTCTCATTTTGCTGATTGCGCTGCGTGGACCTTTGAAGCCTGTTATGATCAGCAGCAGAATTGCCCATTTTCCTTCCATAGGGGATATATCGGTGTGATGGGGAAGGCCGACCACCTTCTGCCCTTCGGCGGTGACTGGGGTCGTGGCGTGGGGTATTCAAACACAGTAAAATAAAAGACACGTGACCCGTGTGACATCAGTGTAACTCCTCTATCCACCTTATTATGAGGCCCCATGATTCCTTTTGTGAATTATGGTACCAACTTCCGATACTAGATTAGAACATACTGTTGTCACTGAAACGGGACACTTTTCCTTGTTAAAAAACAATGTCTTTGTAGAGAATGTGGAAATGACGAGGCTGAGTTTATCTCACGAGTCAGGTTTATTCACATTCTCCAACATCATCCAAAAACAGAAAGAGAAAGAATCCCCCAACATCTGTCCCTTTTATACCCCAGGACATCAAAGCACACAGTCACATTGTACTTAATCCCCAGTAACAATGCATCTTCTTCCCGATCTTAACACCCCTCACCTTCAGTCTCTGGCTGCTGGGCGAAATCCCCCAAGGCCGTCTCTTTGCATGCCAAAGACTAAACTTTCACATCCTCGTGTTATCTCCCAAGAGGCTCAGTCCTTTGTTCCGTCTCAGATGTGAAGCCTAAGGTGGTATATGTATGAATCATTCAGTGATATACATATGTGCATATATGTGTCCCACATGACCCCCCCAAACGTCTAAGATGGAACAACGTAATAACAGTCTGCATGTCATGGTAAAATTATTACACATCAGTCCACGTGTTGCTTGGGCCTCAGTCTCCTCCCATATCTGCTGTAAGCCGGCTTTACCACTTTTGCAGCGCCCTCCTGCTGGGGAGCTGCTGTCTGAGGATGAGAACTGTTAGTCAATCCCTGTGGGTGTTCTGGGGAATGTTCCTTAGGGGGTCTGCCGCGCCGAGGAGCCGTGGCCAACAGCACATCCTCGTCGGCCAACATAAAGGCGGGTTTGAGCCTGTTTATGCCAATCTTTTCTTTCCTGCCCCCCAAATCTAGCAAAAAATGCTTATCCCCTGTTTCCAGCACTCTAAATGGTCCATCATAAGGTGGTTGCAACAGTGGGCGATGCGCATCGTGTCTGACAAAGACAAATTCCGCACTTTTTAGAGCCTTAGGCACAAAAACGCGTGGAAAACTATGGTGAACGGGGCCAGGCAGCATGCCCGCTTCCGTGCCACTCTGCAACCGCTGAGCCGGGGAGCATTCTGGCGCAGGATTATCTGGGAGAAATTCCCCGGGCAGCTGAAGTGGCTGCGCAAAAACTAGCTCAGCCGGGGAGGCTTCTAAATCCTCTTTAGGTGAAGAATGCAACCCCAATAAAACCCATGGTAGCCTGTCCACCCAATTTGCATCCGTAAGCGACGCTCTGAGGGCCGCCTTCAATGACCTATGAAAATGTTCGCATAACCCATTAGCCTGTGGGTTGTACGCGGTAGTGCGGTGGATTGTTACCCCCAGGCTGGGGGCCATCGCTGACCAAAGTTCGGAAACAAATTGAGGACCTCTGTCAGACGTAATGTTCGACGGGACCCCAAAGTGCGCTACCCATGCCGTTAAAAATGCGCGTGCCACCTCCTCGGCTGTGGTTGATGACAGTGGGACCACTTCCGGCCAGCGCGTGGTGCGGTCTACCATTGTCAGAAGGTGTGTGCACCCCTGTGACGGTGGGAGGGGGCCTACGAGTTCCACGTGAACATGATCGAACCTCTTAGCCGGGATGTGAAACGGCTCCAAGGGAGCTCTCGTGTGCCTGTGTGCCTTGGCTCGTTGACAAGCCATGCAGGCTGCTGCCCACTCTCTAACTTGTTTGCGAAGGCTCGGCCATACAAATTTCTCTCCTACTATTTTGACCGACGCGCGCACCCCGGGTGCACCAGAGAATGAATTGAGTCAAAAACGCAGCGGCGCCACGCGGCCGGTACCACCGGGCGCGGTCGTCCCGTGGAGACATTGCAGATTAGGGGGGGCATACCATCCTGCAGCACCCTGTTCTCCAGCCTTAACCCTGTTGGTCCAGACTGGAGCGCGCGCACGTCCACGTCGCTAATCTGATCCGCGGCCATGGCTGCATAATCTATCCCTACGGGGACTGGGGCTGCGCGCACTTCCGCGTCGCTAGCCTGCTCTGCGGCCATGGCTGCATAATCTACCCCTACGCGGACTGGAGCCGCTACAGCGCGCGAGAGACAGTCTGCCACTACATTCAGTTTACCCACTACGTGCTGAATATCGGTAGTAAACTCTGAGATTGCAGCCAGCTGCCTCTGCTGCCGGCCTGACCACGGTTCTGAAACCTTGGCCATCGCGAAAGTCAGCGGCTTGTGGTCGACGAACGCGGTGAAATGGCGTCCCTCCAGCCAGAACTGGAAGTGGCGAATGGCCAAGTGGAGAGCTAACAACTCCCTGTCGAATGCGCTGTATTTTCGCTTGCTATCGCGCAAAGTCCTGCTGAAAAAGGCGAGCGGCTGCCAAGCCCCGGCTACATGCTGCTCCACAACCGCCCCTATGGCCACATCTGACGCGTCAGTAGTGAGCGCTATGCGGGCCGTTGGGTCTGGATGTGCTAACAATGCAGCGTTTGCCAGGGCTGTTTTGACCTCCGAGAATGCTCGCTATTTGTGGGTTTTTGTTTTTTAAGCGTGGCATACAATGGTTGCATGAGCTGCGCTGCGCGGGGGAGGAAACGGTTATAAAAATTCACCATTCCCAAAAACTCCTGTAACGCTTTGACCGTTTGTGGCTGGGGAAAATTTGTTACTGCGCGCACTTTGTCAGGCAGAGGAACTGCTCCTTCCGGAGAGACGCGATGCCCCAAAAAATCAATCTGCGTCACCCCGAACTGACACTTCGCTGGGTTGATTATTAACCCGTGCTCTCCCAACCTCCGGAAAACTGCCGTGAGGTGATTTTCGTGTTCGTCTTCGGACGCGCTGGCTACCAAGATGTCGTCCAGGTAGACGAACACGAAGGGGAGATCGCGCAACACCGTGTCCATCATGAGTTGGAACGTCTGCGCAGCGCCTTTAAGCCCAAACGGCATGCGCAAAAACTCGAATCGTCGTCGGCCTCCGTTGGTCTATGATGACCATGGAAGAGAATCCTAAACGTCTACTCTGCTGGAACAGCACCGCCTGTGGCTGAACAGGCCAATGCGCGAATGGCAGTCCCTGTCACACAGGTCGCACTTGTGGGTGGTCTCCGTGCTGCTGGGTCTGTGGCGGTTCTTCCTGCGGGTCCTTTTTTCATCTGCAGCAGCAGTCAGTCTCTCTTCACCCGCCTTGAGCTGTCTGGTCAGGGTGCCTCTCCATTTGGAGCGGTCCGTTGCAAGGTCCTCCCAGCACTCTGTGTTGATCTCCAGGGCCTTCATGTCTCTCTTGCAGACGTCTCTAAAACGCAGCTGTGGGCGGCCAATGTCTCTCTTGCCAGTTGCCAGTTCTCCATAGAGGACGTCTTTGGGGATTCTGCCATCCTCCATACGGTGAACGTGGCCTAGCCAGCGGAGCCTGCGCTGTCTGAGTAGAGTGAACATGGAGGGAAGGCCGGCGTGGGACAGAACTTCTGTGTTGGGCACTTTGTCCTGCCAGGATATGTCCAGCATGTGGCGAATGCAGCGCAAGTGGAAGGAGTTCAGTCTCTTTTTCTGCCGGGCGTATGTTGTCCACGTCTCACTCCCATAGAGCAGTGTGCTGATGACGCAGGCGTTGTACACTGCCATCTTCGTCTTGACAGAGAGTTTGGGATTCTCCCACACTCGCGTGGTGAGGCGAGCGAGTGTGAAGGCTGATTTTCCAATCCTCTTGTTGATCTCTGTATCAAGGGAGAGGTTGTTGCTGATCGTGGACCCCAGGTACGTGAACTGATTCACGACCTCCAGCTCGTAGTCGTCAATGGTGATGGTTGGTGGTGCTTCCGTGCCTTGCGCCAAGACGTTAGTCTTCTTCAGGCTGATGGTAAGCCCGAAGTCCTTGCATGCCTGGGAGAAGCGGTCCATAAGGGTCTGAAGCTCCTGCTGTGTGTGGGTTGCGACTGCAGCGTCGTCTGCGAACAGCATGTCTCTGATTAGAGCCTCGCGTACTTTGGTTCTGGCTTTCAGGCGGGCGAGGTTGAAAAGCCTGCCGTCAGATCTTGTGTGCAGGTAGATTCCCTCTGTTGCTGTGCTGAAGGCATGCCTCAGGAGCATAGCAAAGAAAATCCCAAAGAGGGTTGGCGCAAGTACACAGCCCTGTTTCACTCCGCTGCGTATGTTGAAAGGCTCTGAGACGTTGCCATCATGCTGCACTATCCCCTGCATGTTGGTGTGAAATGATTCAATGAGGCTTTGCAACTTTGGTGGGCATCCTATCTTTAGCAGGATCTTGAAAAGGCCCTCTCTGCTGACCAGATCAAACGCTTTGGTGAGGTCGATGAAGGCGACGTACAGGGGCATGTTCTGTTCTCTGCATTTCTCCTGGAGTTGGCGGATGGAGAATATCATGTCTACCGTCGATCGCTCAGCGCGGAAGCCACACTGAGACTCGGGGTAGACACGTTCGGCAAGCTTCTGTAGACAAACGAGAACAACTCGTGCGTAGACTTTGCCAACAACGCTGAGGAGGGAGATGCCCCTGTAGTTGTTGCAGTCGCTTCTCTCCCCTTTGTTTTTGTAGAGGGTGATGATCTTGGCGTCCCTCATGTCCTGTGGTACGGCACCTTCCTTCCAACACTGGCAGAGGACGTCATACAATGGCAGCAGTAGGGCGGTCTTGCAGTGCTTGATCAGGTCGGGGGGTATGCCGTCGTTGCCGGGTGCCTTGCCAGCGGCCAAGCTATCAATGGCCTTGCTGAGTTCGTCGATGGTTGGCTCGGCGTCAAGTTCGTCCATGGATGGCAGGCAGTCAATGGCATCAAGGGCTGACGGTGTCACGGTGTTCTGTCTGGAGTAGAGGTCAGAGTAGTGTTCCACCCATCTCTCCATCTGCTTGTTCTTTTCTGTGATCATCTCCCCAGTGGAGGATTTGATGGGGGCCGTCTTGCTCTGAGCCGGACCAAGTGCTTTCTTGATGCCATCGTACATACCACGGATGTTCTCTGTTATGGCAGCGGTTTGAATGTCTTGGCTGAGCTGAGTCCAGTACTCGTTGGCACAGCGCCGAGCAGTCTGCTGAACTTTGCTTCTCGCAGCCCTGAGAATCTGGAGATTCTTCTCGTTTGGGTACTTCTTGTACTCAGCAAGTGCTGAGCGCTTGGCTTCAATGACGGGGGTCATCTCGGTCAACTTGGCATCAAACCAGTCCCGTGACTTTGAGGTCTTCCTCCCAAAGGTAGCCAAGGCTGTGCGGTGGATGGTGTTTCTCAGCTCTTCCCACTTCTGCTTTGCAGATTCTCCTTCTTGTGGTACACCAAGTTCCTTCTCAAAGGTGGAGGCAAACTGCTCAACAAGTTCTGGTTGAGCCATCTTGCTGGTGTCAATCCATGCCTTTCCAGGTTGTCTAGCACGATGGAATTTCTTCAGCTGCAGCTTGACCTTGCAACACACCAATGAATGGTCTGTGTCGCAATCTGCACTCTGGAACGAACGGGTGATTAGCACGTTCTTCAGTGAGGTGCGCCTGGTCAGGATCAAGTCCAGCTGGTGCCAGTGCTTTGAGCGTGGATGTTGCCAGGAAACCTTGTGTTGGGGCTTGGTCTTGAAGAACGAGTTTGTGATGCACAGATCGTGATATGTGCAGAACTCAAGCAGCCGCTGTCCATTGTCATTCATTCTGCCCACGCCAAAAGGTCCAAGACAGGAGGGCCAGGAGTCGTGGTCAGCACCCACTCTGGTATTGAAGTCTCCAAGGAGAATGAGTTGTTCAGAGTTGGGGACGATCCTGACAGTTGTTGCGAGATTCTCGTAGAACTCGTCTTTTGCCTCTGGTGTGGCTGTCAGTGTTGGGGCATACACACTGACGAGGGTGACTGGGCCTTGAGTGGTGTTGAGGCGGAGGGTGAGGAGTCGAGCAGAGCCATTGCTGCTCGGTTCCACCATCTTCAGCAAGGTGTTCTTCACTGCAAAGCCCACTCCGTGTTCCCTGTATTCGTCACTGCCCTTTCCCTGCCAGTAGAACGTGTAGTCCTTCTCTCTCAGTGTGCCTGCGTCAGCCAACCGTGTTTCCTGGAGAGTGGCGATATCCACTCCCAGTCTCTTCAGCTCATTATTGATGATGGCAGTCTTCCTGGTGTCGTTGATGTCCTTGAGGTTAGTAGCGAGTTCTGTCATCATAGTGCGGACGTTCCAAGTTCCCAGTTTTAGAGTTGGTCTCTTTTGTTTTATTGTCTTGCCTGGTGCAAAAGTTCTCAGCCTGCTGTTCGGATTTCTCCTCATCCTCATGCATCCAATGAGGAAAGCAAGCTGTGGCGGGACATCACCTTATTGGCTGGGGGCTGCCCAGCTTGAGGCGGGCGGTAGCTGTCCAGTGAGATCCGATGATCCCTCCCACTGTCGGGAATAACCCCTGGTGCCGAGCTCTACGGCGCCAGGGGCTCTAAAAACTCGAATAGGCCAAACGGAGTTATTACCGCTGTTTTGGGTATGTCCTCAGTGCGCACTGGGACCTGGTGGTACCCGCGGACCAAGTCTATCTTAGAAAAAATGCGCGCCCCGGCCAAATGAACGGAAAAATCTTGGATATGCGGGATTGGGTAGCGGTCGTGCGCTGTAGCGTTGTTCAACCTGCGGAAATCTCCGCAAGGTCACCACGAGCCATCAGCTTTAGGGACCATGTGAAGCGGGGAAGCCCATGGGCTTTTCGAACGCCTGATGATGCCCAGCTTTTCCAGGTTGGCGAACTCCTCGCGCGCTATGGTCAGTTTAGCTGCATCCAAGCGCCGAGCTTTTGCAAAAACGGGCGGTCCGGTGGTAGTAATAAAATGTTCCACCCCGTGTTTAGTGACAGCTGCTGAAAATGTGGGAACCGTGAGTGCTGGGAACTGAGTGAGTAGTGTGTGGAACTTACCGCTTGCCGTTGCGACGTTGGCTTGTGCTGTGGGCGGGGTCACTCGGGCTGCACAGGGAATAGAATAAAAAGAAAGTGCATTAACCAGGCGCCTATTAGCAAGATCAACCAACAAACCATGTGAGCACAGAAAATCAGCCCCCAACATATTGAAGCTCATTGCAGCTATAACAAAAGTCCACTCAAATGTACGGCTGTGTAGGGACAGAAGCAGAGTCCTCTCACCAAAGGTCTTAATCCTCGAGCCGTTCGCTGCTGACGCTCCGTGGCTTCCGGTACCCGCCAGCCGGTTAGCATAGATAGGCGTGATGAAACTCACTTGGGAGCCTGTGTCCACGAGGAATTGCCTCCCCGAATGCGCATCCGTCAAGTAGAGCAGCTTGTTCTCTTCCCCGAGGGCCACGGCTGCTACCGACCCCCGGCCTTGGCGTTTCCCGAGCGCTTGAACTGGCACAGTGGCATACATTTGCGTGCCCTCTCTGAAAAGCGGCGATGGTAGAAACAGAGGTCGTCTCCTCCGCAATCCTTGGCCCTCGCCGCCACCGTTGTCGGTGGGTCTGCTACCGCCACCTCTGGCCCCCTGCCATCTCCGGTCGTTGCGCCGAGCTCCATCGCTGCCGCGGTGGCCGCGCACTGTTTGCTGGCGTTGAGAATCCGTTGTGCCTCCTGGGCCAGCGTGCGGAAGTCCCGCTGGGCCAACAACGGTGAACTGGCCAGGGTCGCTCTCATGGCCAACGGTAGGGTTCTCAGGAAAATGTGGGTGAAGAGGAAGTCGTCGCCGTCTGAGCCCCTCAACCTCAGCATGTCCTCCATCAAGTCGACGGGCGTGCTATCTCTCAAGTCGTTCAGAGCCAGGAGCCTCTCCGCTCTCTCCTGGACTGAGGGAGTGAAACGCTGGATGAGCGCAGCCTTCAACCCACCGTATTTGTCGTCGGCCGGTGGGCGCTCCAAAAGGCTCTGCACATGTCGAGCTGTGCGGTTGTCGAGCTTGGCAATAACATGGTAGAATTTCGTGTCATCTACCGTTATCCCCCGGAGGGCAAACTGTGCCTCGACCAAGTGGAACCAGGAGCACGGGTTGTCTTGCCAGAAGCCTGGTAGCTGGACCGTGGCTGCGTTCGCCTGGCTGGCTCCTGACGAGTCCGGCTCGGGGGAATTTCTTTCGCTCATGATACGTCTTAGGGTCACCAGTGTAGAGAATGTGGAAATGACGAGGCTGAGTTTATCTCACGAGTCAGGTTTATTCACATTCTCCAACATCATCCAAAAACAGAAAGAGAAAGAATCCCCCAACATCTGTCCCTTTTATACCCCAGGACATCAAAGCACACAGTCACATTGTACTTAATCCCCAGTAACAATGCATCTTCTTCCCGATCTTAACACCCCACCTTCAGTCTCTGGCTGCTGGGCGAAATCCCCCAAGGCCATCTCTTTGCATGCCAAAGACTAAACTTTCACATCCTCGTGTTATCTCCCAAGAGGCTCAGTCCTTTGTTCCGTCTCAGATGTGAAGCCTAAGGTGGTATATGTATGAATCATACAGTGATATACATATGTGCATATATGTGTCCCACAACTTTGGCATTAAAAATGCAGGAACACAGCCTTTTGCACCTCAAAAACAGTAATATAATCATACCACATGCCACGACTATGGAGGGATGAGAAGATGATCTTATGACACTTTACCCCAGTTGCTCCTGGTGGGTCTGGACAGCGCCATGTTGGGCAGCTATGCTGCCATCAGTGCGTGACTGTGTGTGTGAATGGGTGGATAGCAGGATCTGTAAAGCACTTTGGTCATCTAGTGATGAGAATAAAAGCACTGTATAAGTGAATGCCATTTTAAAAAGTCACCCGTAGCTCCGTTAGTTAACTCTGCTGCTAACATGCTAATGCTGTAAACAAGTAAAAGCTCTGATATCAATGTCTCCACTGCAATAAAGCCAGCTGCATTTTGTTAAAATATATTGGACATATTAAAATTTACCTCAGAGCAGACGGAGAGTCTCGTCAGAGCCATAAAGAACCACAACACCGTGCTTGGGCATTTTAAATTTGGGGTAAAACAACATATCTGTGACATTCATACAAGTGAAAACATACCTGGTTCTTGTCTTGGTGTCTGTACCATCAATCACATGAACAATCTTTTAGTTTTCAGTGCATGATCTACTCATTGCTGTTGAAGCCACAGATTTAGCTGTGCTTATCTGTGAGGAGCCTCACACCACGAACAGCAGCAAATACCAGAACTATGCAAAAACATTCAAAAATACAAAAACTACAAGTGCTGAAATTAGCTGCCACTTGAGTGCAAAACACGTATGTGGACTATACATTAAAATGAATTAAACGCTGTTTTAAATGCCTCTGCTACTCCACTCTAACTGTCGGATGTAACACCTAGGTTGTGGAGAGTGTAAATAATGAGACTGATTCATGTAGCAGATGACTTTATTCACTCTCTCATCAGTCATACACAAGAAAAACGTGTCTCAATACACCATGGGTTCTCCTTTTATCCCAACTGCTTATCTCACATTTGCATAACGTCTCACATCACAATACATTCATCCTTTCTCACCCCAGCTCCTTCTTCCTGCTATCTCACCATGATCTCCCTAGCTATTGTCCTCCTCTGTTTACCCTCTGCATCCAGTCTGAGATGATTAACCCAGCCTCTACACCTTTCTACACCCCCCCCCCCCCACCACCACCACCAGAATCTCAGACAGAGTTTCATTCCTCACATCCTTTTGGCTTCAGTCTCCTCCCATATCTGCTGTAACGGCGGTTTACCGCCTCCACGGCGCTGCTGTGCCAGCGGGGGGCTCCTGAGGGTGTGTCTGTCTGCGGATGGGCCATGGCGAGGGGGGAGGAAACTTTGGTTTGCCCGTGTGGCTGCTCTGATAAATCGTTTACCTGGGGAGTTCTCAGTGGGGGTCTTCCACGCCGAGGGGCCCGAGCCAACAGGACTTGCTCGTCCGCCACTACAAAGGCGGGCTTAAGTCTGTCTATGCATATTTTCTCCCGACGACCCCCCAAGTCTAACAAAAAATGTTTGTCCCCTGTTTCCAGTGCTCTGAACGGGCCACGGTAGGGTGGGCGCAATGGAGGGCGGTGGGCATCATGCCTGACAAACACGAACGCCACGTTCTTCAAAGTTTCTGGCACAAAAGTGCGTGGAAAACAGTGGTGGGCCGGGCCCGGCAGTGTGCCTGTGTCTGCGCTATGCTGCAAACGCTGAGATGGGCAGCTGTCCGGCGCAGGATTATCTGGCAAAAATTCCCCGGGCAGCCGCAGTGGCTGAGAAAAAACCAGCTCAGCCAGGGAAGCCTCCAAATCCTCTTTTGGTGTGGAACGCAACCCCAATAAAGCCCACAGCAACCGGTCTACCCAATTTGCATCCGTCAGCAAAGCCCTGAGCGCTGCTTTTAGTGACCTATGAAAACGCTCACATAACCCATTGGCCTGTGGGTTGTACACGGTTGTGCGGTGAATTGCAACCCCCAGGCTGCGGGCCATCACGGACCAGAGGTCGGAAACAAACTGACAAAACAAAACAAACAAACAAAACAAACTTTTCTTCTTCTTCCGGCTTTCAGAGACTGCAGACGCTTTTCTCCCCCTCTCCTCCCTCCTATTCCCTTACTGACCCCAGCTTGCTGTGTTCTGTCTGTGTCGCTCTTCTTCTGGCTGAATCTTATTCCAAATGGAAAATTATGGATTTGGTGGGCTTTAAATGCGATTGACACCACTTCAAAAGAAGATCGGGCCAGGGGGAGCCCAAGTGGGGGACTCATGGACAATTGGGAACTCATGTGTCTGTGTGATTCGACTGAGATGCAGAAGACATCTATCTGTTTGGCTTATGATCACAGGATTTCTACTTTGGCTCTGGAGTTTCCTGATGTATCAGAAATTAAAGAAGTTGGGAGAGCTGATCAAAATGCAGACCCGGCAAAGCTCCTTCAACAACAATTCGACCAGTTGATTTTAAAGCCTGTATATGGAAATTATGAAGCACGGAATTGCAAGAGAGATGAAAATTCTATGCTCTGAGTGAACTGTGCCTTTAGACCTTGATTCGGCGCCCTGAAGGTTACTCTCCTTCTGGATGAAGACAAGGCAGAAGAGAGTTTTGGCTTCTCTTTAACCCAAACAATCAACAAACAATTGGTGTTGTTCAGCAGACTGAGCTCTTCAAGGACAGCGTTATCATGTGTCTAATACAGAACTTTGCCATCTGGCATGCACGAAGAGAGATAGACTCTTGGACATGCTTATCTGTGTTTAGAATACATGAACATAACATCCATCTGTTGCCAGGAGGCGCTCCATTGTTGTTCACCAGCAACTGATACATCCACACTACATTCATACTGATTATATGCTGACTACACACACTGGTCTCTCTCGCTCCTTTGTTATTGTGTGATCTGTTGTCTGCTAATTGTGCATTTGAGGGTTTTTTTTCTATGTAATCACAATTTTGCTCATAACGAGCTTTATTTTGATTAACTATGTTTTTTTCTCTCTGCCCATTGTGTCACTCCCCCCCCCCATTCCCCTCTTTACCCTTCACTGCATGACAGGCGCCTTCATGGCTGCCGCATCATTGGGATGCGCTTATAGAGCGCGCCCAATGTCAAGTCAAATTCCTCGTATGTTTATTTTGTAAGCATGCTTGGCAATAAAGTGATTCTGATTCTGATTCTGAGGGCCCCTATCAGACGTGATGTCCGACGGGATTCCAAAACGCGCCACCCATGTCATCAAAAAAGGGTGCGCCACGTCCGCGGACGTGGTTGCCGCCAGTGGGACTGCTTCTGGCCAGCGTGTGGTGCGGTCCACCACTGTCAGAAGGTGCGTGCACCCCTGCGATGGCGGGAGGGGGCCCATGAGGTCCACGTGAACATGATCGAATCTCTTAGCCAGTATACGAAACGGTTCCAAAGGAGCCTTCATGTGTCTGTGTACTTTGGCTCATTGGCACGCTACGCAGGCTGCTGTCCACTCTTTCACTTGTTTGCGCAGGCCTGGCCACACGAACTTCACTCCCACCATGTTGACTGACGCGCGCACTCCTGGGTGCGCCAGAGCGTGAACTGACTCAAACACAGAGCGGCACCACGCAACTGGGACCACCGGGCGCGGGCGTCCCATGGAGACGTCACAGATTGGGGGGCTTGCCGTCTTGCAGTACTCTGCTCTCCAGCCTTAACCCTGTTGGTCCAGACTGGTGCGCGCATACGTCCATATCGCTAATCTGCTCTGCGGCCATGGCTATATAATCTATCCCTACACAGACCGGGGCCACTACTGCGCGCGAGAGGCAGTCCGCCACCACATTCAGTTTACCCGACACATGCTGAATATTGGTCATAAACTCCGAGATCGCGGCCAGCTGTCTCTGCTGCCGGCCCGATCATGGTTCCGAAACCTTGGCCATCGCAAACATCAGCGGCTTGTGGTCCACGAACGCGGTGAAGCTGCGCCCTTCCAGCCAGAACTGGAAGTGGCGTATGGCCAGGTGGAGAGCCAGCAACTCTCTGTCGAACGTGCTGTATTTACGCTCACTGTCGCACAAAGCCCTGCTGAAAAAAGCGAGCAGCTGCCAATAACCGGCGACACGTTGCTCCACGACGGCCCCTATGGCCACGTCCGAGGCATCGGTAGTGCGCGGTATCCGGGCCGCCGGGTCTAGGAGCGCCAACAGTGTGGCATTTGCCAGGGCTGTTTTAACCTCAGAGAACGCCTGCTCTCGCTCCGGAGTCCATTCGACTCTATCCACGGGTTTCCGTCTTTTGAGCGTGGCGTACAACGACTGCATGAGTTGAGCTGCGCGGGGGAGGAACCGGTTATAAAAGTTAACCATCCCCAAAAACTCTTGCAGTGCCCTGACTGTCTGAGGCTGGGGAAAATTCGCCACGGTGCGCACTTTGTCGGGCAAGGGTATCGCTCCCTCCGGTGAGACGCGGTGTCCCAAAAAATCAATCTCTGTCACGCCGAACTGGCATTTTGCCAGGTTGATTATTAACCTGTGCTTCTCCAACCTCCGGAAAACCGTCGTGAGGTGGGTTACGTGTTCGTCCTTGGACGCACTGGCCACCAGGATATCATCCAGGTAGACGAACACAAACGGGAGATTGCGCATCACCGCATCCATCATGCGTTGGAATGTCTGTGCTGCTCCTTTTAATCAGAAGGGCATGCGTAAAAACTCAAACAAGCCAATCGGAGTTATTACCACTGTTTTGGGTATGTCCTCCGCGCGCACTGGGACCTGGTGTTAACCACGGACCGGGTCTATTTTAGAAAAAATGCGTGCTCCGGCGAGGTGAATGGAAAAATCCTGAATATGGGGAATCGGGTAGCGGTCATGCGCTGTGGCATTATTCAATCTGCGGAAATCACCGCACGGTCGCCACGATCCCTCGGCCTTAGGGACCATGTGTAGCGGGGATGCCCATGGGCTGTTTGAACGCCTGATGATGCCCAACCTTTCCAGGTTGGCGAACTCCTCACGCGCTATGGCCAGTTTAGTTGCGTCCAAACGCCGAGGCCGTGCAAAAACGGGCGGCCCGGTGGTGGTGATACAGTGTTTCACCCCGTGTTTAGCGATGGCCGCCGAAAACGCCGGGACCGTGAGTGCTGGAAACTGAGTGAGCAGTGTGTGGAACTTACCGCCTGGAGCTGTGACGCTGGCTTGTGTTATTGGCCCGGCCCCTCGAGCTGTACAGGGGAGAGAATCAAAAGACAGTGCATTAACCAGGCGCCTGTTACCAACATCAACAAGTAAACCATGTGCACACAGAAAATCAGCTCCCAGGATTGGGAAACTCAGTGCCGCTATGACAAAAGTCCACTTGTACATACGGCCGTGTAGGGATAAAGTCAGTGTTCTCTCACCAAAAGTCTTAATGTCCGAGCCGTTTACTGCTACCATCCCGGGGCCGCTAGGTCCTGCCAGCCGGTCAGCGTAGGACGGCAGGATGAGGCTTTTCTGGGCTCCAGTGTTTATGAGGAAGCGCCTCCCGGAGCGCGAGTCCATCACGTAGAGCAGCTTGTTCTCTTCACCGGCGGTCGCAGCTGCTACCGACTGCCGGCCTTGGCGTTTCCCGAGCGCTTGAATTGACACGGTGGCACACATCTGCACACGTTCTCTCCAAAGTGGCGGTGGCAGAAACAGAGCATGTCTCTCTGGCGCTTCCTGGCCCACGCTGCCGCTACCGTCGGTGGCTCCTCACCTCCGCTGGTTGTCTCACTGGGTTCCAACGCCGCTGCATTCACTGTGAGGGCTCTGGTGGTGAAGATGATTTGATCTGCCTCCTGGGCTAGCGCACGGTATTCACGTGTGGCCAGCAACGGTGAATTGGCAAGAACCGCTCTCGTCTCTGCTGGGAGGTTCCAGAGGAAAAGGTGGGCAAACAGAAAATGCCCGTCATCCGTGCCCATTAACGCCAACATCTTCTCCATCAGTTCGACTGCCGAACCATCTCCTAACTCGGAGCGCCTCAGGAGCCTCTCTACTCTCTCACAGTCCGAGAGCGTGTAGCGCCGGGTCAGCGCAGCCTTGAGAGTCTCGTATCTGTCGTGGGCTGGAGGCTGTTTGAGCAGGCTCGCTACCTGCTGAGACGTGCGAGCGTCCAGCACTGCAACCGCGTAGTAATACTTGGCGTCATCTGCCGTTATTCCCCAGAGGGCAAATTGAGCCTCAGTGTGGTGGAACCAAGAGCGCGGGTTGTGCAGCCAAAAGTCCGGTAGTTTGACTGAAACAGCACACGCGTTGCTGGGGCTTCCCGTCCGGGCCGACTCCGGGGTTCTTGCCTCGTGTTCCATAATTCGTCAAGGGGTCACCAGTGTGGAGAGTGTAAATAACGAGACTGATTCATGTAGCAGACGACTTTATTCACTCTCTCATCAGTCATACACAGAAAAAGCATGTCTCAATACACCATGGGTTCTCCTTTTATACCAAATGCTTATCTCACATTTGCATAACATTTCACATCACAATACATTCATCCTTTCTCCCCCCAGCTCCTTCTTCCTGCTATCTCACCATGATCTCCCTAGCTATTGACCTCCTCTGTTTACCCTTTGCATCCAGTCTGAGATGATTAACCCAGTCTCTACACCTCTCTACAAGGTCAGCCGAAACCAGAAGCTCCGCCCATAATCGTTTTGACAGCGGCATCCCCAGGTGGATAGGGATGTAGAGAAGGGAACCCAGCAGGAGGCAGTAATGCACCATTCAGGATGCCAGCTGCTGAAAAAAACATGTTTACATGGACACAAGTAACAGGATTAAAAGCCTGATCGGAATAAAAATGCTTCATGTAAACATTCATTCATTCATTCATCTTCTTCCGCTTAATCCTTTTCGGGTTGCGGGGGGGCTGGAGCCTATCCCAGCATCTTTGGGCGGGAGGAAGGGTACACCCTGGACAGATCGCCAGTCCATCGCAGGGCCAACACAGAGAGACAGACAACCATTCACTCTCACAGTCATACCTAAGGACAATTTAGAATCCCCAGTTTTGATACCAGTTAACCTAACTTGCATGTTTTTGGCGTGTGGGAGGAAACCGGAGAAATCCCGGAGTAAACCCATGCAGACACGGGGAGAACATGCAAACTCCACACAGATCACTGTTGGTCGGGGGCTGGGATCGAACCCAGGATCCCCCGTCAAGAGTCACGCTCATTCGGATCAAAATTTCTTTCCGATTGAGAGGGGTGGGTTATGCCGATTGTTAATCGGAATGGTGCGCATGAAAACACTATTCCGAACGTAGGGCAGAAAATATGTTTACTGCGCATGTCTGTAACCCAGTGGCACGTCGACGTGACGCATTTCCACCTAAGTGCAGCTAGCGGAAAACATAGCGGAAGTACAACAAAACTGGTCTGTATCGTCCTGCTGTCTCCCTCTGTTCGTCATATTCAGAAGTATGTACTTGTAGCTTCATTACGGAGATCAGCAGAAGCAAAAGTACAGTCTGAATAACACAGTACAGGTCAATTTCGACACGAAGCGGGGCTTGCTAACACCGGAAGTTGCTTCTTCTTCTACTATTTTTGGAACGTCGAAATGAATGAATGAATTTATTTATGAATGAATTTATTTATTTCGGATAGTACATTACAGGTTAAAAGAAACTGTATAATATAACAACAAGGTCAAATTAGACAAAGACTCCTTCTACTATACAATTCCACGTGAGTTATCCGAAATGGGTGATGGCTGAAGCCGCAGCTTATATTGCCCACCCATATTCCATCCAAGAATTCAAAGGAGAAAAAAGAGAAAACAACACAAGAGCGATTACAATTTAAAACAAGGCTAAGACAAAATATGACTGAGAGAAAAAGAAAACTGAGCTAGTCTAAGTTAAGCGGTTACTATTCAAAAACAAATCTAAGACATAGTGTCACAGAGAAAAAAGAAAAACTAAGCTATAACAGAATCAGCTTTATCAGAATCAGCTTTATTGGCCAAGTATGCACAACACATACAAGGAATTTGACTTTGGCTAAAAACTTGCTCTCGTTGTTCAGGTGAAGGATTTAAATAAGGATTCAATGACAAACAGAGTATGTACAGTAAATTACAGTCTGTCCACGTTTCTATAAAAGGATGCAAATATATACAGGAATATATGCAGTTATTTACTCGGACTAACCACACTTTGCAGAAATATATGAAAAAATATACAATCACAGTATTTCAATGTGGACTCAGATTCAGTGATATAATGTGAATGAAGTAAAAAGCAGTGTGAGAGTTATGTGCAATGTAATAATGGATGAAAAGTCATGAGTACAGCAAACAGGTAGGACTAGGTGAATGTTAGGAGTTCATCAGAGTGATGGCTTGAGGAAAGAAACTGTTCCTGTGACGGGTGGTTTTGACCTTCAGTGATCTGTAACGACGACCAGAAGATAGAAGTTCAAACAGTTTGTGGCCGGGGTGTGACGGGTCAGCACAGATGTTTCCCGCCCGTTTCCTGGTTATGGACCGATATAAGTTCTCAATGGAGGGTAGGTCGGTACCAATGATCCTCTCCGCAGACTTAATGATCCGCTGCAGTCTGGTCTTGTCCTGTTTAGTGGCAGATCCAAACCAGACAGTGATGGAAAAGCAGAGGACAGATTGGATGATGGCAGTGTAGAAGACAACCAGCAGCTCCTGAGGCAAATCAAACTTCTTGAGCTGACGCAGAAAAAACAACCTCTGCTGGGCCTTTTTCCGGACAGTGTCTATATGGGAGGACCACTTCAGGTTCCGGGAGATTGTGGTACCCAGAAACTTGGAGGAGTCCACAGTGGACACTGTGCTGTTGAGGATGGTGAGTGGGGGGAATGAAGGGGGGTGTCGCCTGAAATCCACAGTCATTTCCACCGTTTTGGCTGGGTTAAGTTCAAGATGGTTCTGGCTGCGACAGAGGATCAGCTGCTCCACCTCCCGCCTGTATGCAGACTCGTCATCATCCCGGATCAAACCGATGACTGTGGTGTCGTCCGCAAACTTCAGGAGCTTCACCGAAGGGTCCTCTGAGGTGCAGTCGTTGGAGTAGAGGGAGAAGAGCAGTGGGGAAAGGACACATCCTTGGGGGGCGCCAGTACTAATTTTTCGGGAGCTGGATGTAAATCTCCCTAGCTTCACCTGTTGCCACCTGTCAGTCAGAAAGCTGGAGATCCACTGGCAGGTGGAGGGGGGCACCTTGAGCTGGAGGAGTTTCTGATGAAGAATGCCTGGGATGATGGTGTTGAACGCTGAGCTGAAGTCGACAAACAGGATCCTGGCGTACGTCCCTGGGGAGTCGAGGTGTTGCAGGATGTAATGTAGTCCCATATTCACTGCATCATCCACTGACCTGTTTGACCGGTAGGCAAACTGCAGTGGGTCCATCAGGGGGCCTGTGATGACCTTCAGGTGGTTCAGCACCAATCTCTCCAAGGATTTCATGACCACAGAGGTCAGGGCAACAGGTCTGTAGTCGTTTAATCCTGTAATAGAGGGTTTCTTGGGAACTGGAATGATGATGGAGCGTTTGAAGCAGGAAGGCACTTCACGCAGCTCCAGTGATCTGTTAAAGATCCGGGTGAAGATGGGGGCCAACTCGTTGGAGCAGACTCTCAGGCAGGACGGAGACACACCATCAGGTCCTGCAGCCTTCTTGATCTTTTGTCTCTGAAAGACCCGGCGCACCTCCTCTTCACAGATCATTAGTGCTGGTGGGAGGTCAGAGTGGAGGAGGGATGGAGTTCCTGGGGCTGCAGATAATCCTTTTGTGTGGGTGGGAGGTGAGAACTGTAGGTTCTTTTCAAACCTGCAGTAAAAGCTGTTTAGGTCATTAGCCAGCTGGAGGTTTTCCGCAGGGTGGGGGGATGGTCTCCTGTAGTTGGTGATATTCCGTAGGCCTCTCCAGACAGAAGCAGAGTTGTTTGCTGAGAAATTTTTTTGTAACTTCACACTGTAGCTCCTCTTAGCAAGCCTGGTCTCCTTCGTCAGCATGTTTCTGGCCCGCTTGTACAGAGTCCAGTCACCAGTCCTGTAGGCCTCCTCCTTGGTCTGACGTAGCTGCTTCAGTTTAGGAATGAACCAGGGTTTATTGTTGTTGTATATGCAGAAGGTCTTGGTCTGCACACACATGTCCTCGCAGAAACAGGTGTATGACGTCACAGTGTCAGTGAGTTCATTTAGGTTAATGGCTGCAGCTTCAAAAACACTCCAATCTGTACAGTCAAAGCAGGCTTGTAACTTCAGCTTTGATTCCTCAGTCCATTTCTTCACAGTCCTTACAACAGGCTTGGAAGTTTTTAGTTTCTGTCTGTATGTTGGAATAAGATGGAGCAGACAGTGGTCAGAAAAACCCAGAGCTGCACGGGGGACGGCATGATAGGCATTTCTTAAAACTGTGTAACAGTGGTCAAGTGTATTTGTGTCCCTGGTGGGACATTTAATATGCTGTCTGTATTTAGGAAGCTCATTTGTGAGATTAGCTCTATTGAAATCACCCAGAATGATAAGCAGAGAGTCTGGATGTTTTTCCTCCACCTCTGCTATCTGGTCAGCGAGGTGCTGCAGTGCCTCTGTTGTAGAAGCAGCAGGCGAGATATAAATTCCGACCAGAATAAATGAGGAGAACTCTCGCGGTGAATAAAAGGGTTTACAGTTTATGAACAGTGACTCTAGGTTAGGGCTACAAAACTTCTTCAACACTGTGACATCAGTACACCAACCTTCGTTTATGTAGAACACAACACAGGCTGGAAATGTCAATCCTTATGTGAGTTTACATGTCGTCTTGTAAATATGTTTGGAGTATTTCTTCCTTTAGTTTTTGTTTAAATTGTCCAAGCTTTGTACATGATTTTAATTCAGGTCCAAAATCGTTCCATAATCTGACACCTTGCACTGAAATACAGTGTTGCTTGGTAGTTGTTCTCACTGTAGGCTTTTGAAATATACATGTTCCTCTGAAGTGATATCGTTTCTCCCTTGTTTGGAACAACTTTTGGATATTTGCGGGCAGTGATAGATTCTTCACTTTGAACATTATTATTGCGGTTTTAAAGTCGATCAGATCTTTCAACTTGAGAGTTTTTTGTTTAAGAAAAAGTGGGTTTGTTGGTTCCCTGTAAGCTGCTTTGTTGATTATTCTAATAGCTCTCTTTTGAAGCATAAAGAGTGGATATATGTTTGTTTTATATGTATTTCCCCATACTTCATTACAATGTGTCATGTATGGGAGTATTAATGAATGATACAAGGTGTATAGTGTGGGTTGATTCAGCAAATTTTTCACTCTGTGTAATATTGCAATTGATTTGGATACTTTACCTTTTATATAATTAATATGTGGCTTCCAACACAGTTTGTTATCAATTATTACTCCAAGGAATTTAGTTTCGGATACCCTTTCAATCTCTACACCATTTACACTGAGTTTGGGTACTGGGTAGTTGTGATGGTTGTTAAAGACTATAAATTTTGTCTTGCTTAAATTGAGCGTTAATTTGTTTGAATCAAACCACAGTTTCAGCTTTCCTAATTCCTTTCCGAGTGTATCCAGAAGTTGTTCCAAATTGTTTCCACTGCATAGCAGGTTAGTGTCATCAGCAAACAATATTAAGTCCATTTTTTCTGAAACTTTACATATATCATTTATATACATATTGAATAATAATGGTCCCAAAACTGAACCCTGTGGGACTCCACAGGTGACCTTCAGTAGCTCTGAGTTTTTGTTGTTAACACATACAAACTGATATCTATTCTTTAAGTAACTTCTTAACCAGGACAGTGCTACCCCTCTGATACCACAATTTTGTAGTTTCTTTAATAATAGATTGTGATCTACTGTATCAAATGCTTTTTTAAGATCCAGGAATACTCCAACTGAATACTCTTTATTTTCAATGGCTGTTGATATTTTTTCTGTAAATTCCATTAAGGCATATGCTGTTGTCCTTTTGTGTCTGAACCCATATTGCTGCTCACACAATAAATCATTCTTCAGTATGAAGTTGTCAATTCTCTCATAGAATATTTTTTCAAGTATCTTGGAAAATTGCGGTAATAGTGAAATTGGTCTGTAGTTGGAGAGTTCCCCTCTGTCGCCTGTCTTGTAAATCGGAATTACTTTAGCTATTTTCATTGCATTGGGAAATATACCTGATTGGAGAGACAGGTTACAGATATACGTCAGTGGTTTCACTATGTTTCCACATTGAAAGGAGTCAGTTGAGGTGGTATGGGCATCTGATTAGGATGCCTCCTGGACGCCTCCCACTTGAGGTGTTTCAGGCACGTCCCACTGGGAGGAGACCCCGGGGCAGACCCAGGACTCGGTGGAGAGACTATGTCTCCCAGCTAGTCTGGGAACGCCTTGGTATCCCCTCTGAAGAGCTGGAGCAGGTGGCTGGGGAGAGGGAAGTCTGGGCTTCTCTGCTTGAACTGCTGCCTCCGCGACCCGGACCTCCGGAAAAGCGGTAGAAGATGGATGGATGGTTTCACTATGCATTCGATAACAGTTTTGACTAGTAGCATATCAATACCATCGCAGTCAGTAGATGTTTTACTTTTGAACGATTTAACAATTTCAATGACCTCTCTTTCGTCTGTGTTCTTTATGAAGATGGAGTCTTTTACAGCAGTGTTATTGCATATTGAATCACCTGTTGGCACCGTAGTGGGTATTTCTCGGGCCAGTTTAGGTCCAATGTTAACAAAAAAATTATTAAATTCATCTGCAGGTGAAGCTCCAGTATATTCACATTCGGAGTCGATTTATTATTTTTTGGAATGTTAGTTGGGTAGCTGGTATTTCTACTTTTATTTCCAAGGATACTGTTGATTATTGTCCATGTATTTTTAATATTGTCTTTGTTTTTTTCCAGTTCTTTACTGTAATAGTCTCTTTTACTACATCTTATTATATATGTTAACTTATTTTTGTATGTTTTATACCGCTGCTCTGCTTCTTTTGTCCTTTTCTTTATGAAAGCTTTATATAATAAATTTTTCTTTTTACACGCCTTTTGTAGTCCTTTGGTTAGCCATGGTTTGTCAGTAAATTTGTGTTTAAGCTTTTTTTTAACTAATGGGCAGTTTTTTTCATAAAGAGTGGTTACAATGTTTGTAAATGTGTCATAGGCTTCATTTACATCTGATACATAGACTTCTGTCCAGTCTTGCTTCAGCAAGTCCTCTTTAAAAGAACTGATTGCGTTTGGTGATTTGTGTCTGAACGATTTTGAGATTTTTTCTGGGTTGGGCCCCGTGTGGCCATGGATTAGTGCAAAGATTGGCAAGTGGTCGCTTATATCATTTATCAATAATCCACTTTCTATTTTCTTGTTGAGAACATTGACAAACAGGTTGTCAATAAGTGTAGCAGAGTGAGCTGTGATTCTACTGGGATGTGTTATTGTGGGATATAGACTCATGCTGTACATAGAGTTCATGAACTCTGTAACTACATTTTGTTGATGTGGATTAAGTAGATCAATATTGAAATCTCCACAAATTGCTACCATTTTCTTACTAGTAATATTATTGTACAGCTCGACTAATTTATCTCTGAATGTCTCAATGCAAGTTCCCGGCGTTCTGTATATGCAGCTTATGATTAGATTTTTTGTTTTGTCTAGGTCAATCTCAACAGTAACACATTCCAAAATCCCTGGTAGTGCTAAGGACATTTCATTTACAAGCTTACATCTATATAGGTCATCAATATTGTAACGTCGGGGCCATTTTAAGGGGGCCAGGGATTTCCCAGCATGCTTTGCCAGTTTGAAACGTTACTGTGTGTGTTAAATGTGTTATTTCTGGATTATACTGCTGTGTCATTATAACTGCATTATAATGACCCAGCAGTGTTTAGCAGGATTAGGGCAAGATGTATCATGTGTGTGTAACCGTAATGTAAACAGAGGTCTGTGGGAATGACCTCCACTGCTCTGCGTACTAAGTGGAGGTTGGGGGTTGGTGGTGTGTAAATAAAGCCTGTTCATCACAACCATCTTGCTCCTCTTTCTTTGTGTGAACCCTGCTACGTTACACTGGTGTCAGAAGTGGGATCTCCTGTCCAAAGCAGTAATGGGGCGCTGACATCGGGACGATGTTGACAACCAGAGGGGAGTAGTGTAGCGAACTCAATATGAGCACCCTACTTGGCTTGCCAAGTGGGTTGACCCTATTGGCGACACAGGTAGGGTGCGGGACTCCGGAGCGGGAGGCGTGAGTTCGAATCTCCCGGTGGGACGTCGCCATGTCGAGCAGCACGTTACAATATACAGTGCAACACCACCACCCTTTTTTTGAGATCTGTTAATGTTAAACATCTGATATCCCTCTATTGCCATCAGGGGAGCCTGGTCTGCATTAAGCCAGGTTTCAGAGACTGCTATAGCTGTGAATTTTCTGTTTAGCTGTTTTAAATAGTCCTGAATCTGTGAGAAGTTTTTGTTAAGACTTCTGCTATTGAAGTGTATTATTGACAGTTTACCATCTAATTGCACTTGACTTTTGAATTGCTTTTCAGTGTAATATTCACAGTGGTTATGAATATTATTGAAAAAGTGGTTATCAGGATCAATATCATTCTCCATCTCTTGTGGTTTATGTTCAGCATAGTGGCATATTTTTAGGGTTTGAGTTTCCTCACTCTGTGTTTCATAGTCAGTGTTCATCTGTATTTATCTAAGTCAGTAGCATCTCTGATCATTATACTTTTTGCTTGCTCAGGTGTTCCATTTAGTTTAATCCAAATTCTACAATTTCTTGTCCAGGTTGTCTGTATCTTATTATGTTTCTTTAGCATCCGTGCCTGCCGTGCTAATTCAGCGTTTTTTTTGTCAGGTGTTCATTTAGGTAAACTTGAGTTTCCTTTAGTTTTTTGGCCTGCCTCAGTATGTCATTTTTCACCCTCCTGTTCACAAAGCGCATCACAATTGATTTCTTTGTTTTGTTATCTTTCTTCGGTAAAGCATAACAAGCTGAGATCGCATTGGCTTCTACCTTAATGTCTTTATCATTAAGGAACTGAAGCACTTGGTTTTCTAAGGACATTGATTCACTTATGGAAGCATGTTCACCACTCAGTCCTGTAGCGGCATGGGCGTACGACTGATATCTGATGTCTAGTCCACTTATAACTATGTCATCAATGCGAGAACCTTGACGTGCGCATGTCAAAATGATTTATTCCGTTCAAACCTGTGACACATGGAAACGCACGTCCTAATCAGATCATCTTTTTCAGGATCCATGTACACGGTAATTCTGATCTGAACTGTAATCAGATTGAAGAAATTTTGCCCATGTAACCGTGGCTACACTGATGAGTTTAGTCCGCCTTACCCAAGAAGAAGAAGACGACCCAAGATGGCGCCGATACGTGTGGAAAACGTCGTGTTGTGATCCTCGACTTGGTAAGTTCAGGTTCTGCGTCCTCCAAGTGCGCATTTCTAGGTTAGATACTAGTGATGGAAGATCATGTCTCATGGAGTGTGGATCATTTGCCTGTGTCGACCACAGAGCTAAAAAAGGCTAGAATACTCACACCTAACATTTTGATGGCAAATTTAGGCGCCATATTGATCCTGGATATAGTCATGTTGTGACAAAGGGATAACCAAATAATGGTTCCTTGTATTTTTTATGGGCCATCAAACGCCACATGATTTTTTGAAAATGCTTCTAGTAAACTTCTACCAAGTCTTGAAATACCTATGCCAAATTTCGTCAAAATCGAATTACGTTGAGGATGGCCCCGTGCCAATTTTTTAAGTCAGTGGGTATGGATACATAAGAAGTAGCCATAGAATGTTTTCTACAGATACGGCTGGAATGATTTTCAGTACGTTCTGTTAAAGCATATTTTAAAAGCAGCAGGCTACAGGTATGGGAATCTGAGGCATTTGTTTCAAAATTTTAATATTAACTTTTTTAACCTTACCCACTACCCAAGGTTAACCTGTTTAATTTTAATTCCGAATTTCATCTCATATCAAGTAAAATAGTTGTAACAAGGGGCTGATAGCAGGACTTGAACCTGCAACCTTCTGATTACGGACCCACCACACTATCTACTTCTACAGCAGCACGTAGTTTGGAGTTGATCTGAAAATCCTTTGTCGGATTGTCAACTCTTCCGGAGCAATAGATATTTCGTATAGGGCAGTGTCTTGCATATCCATAGCCACCGTCCTTCTTAAATCCACCATTAGTTTTACAAAGCGCAAGAGACAGCTATTATGTTTCTATGGCATAACTCTTAAAACGCAGTAGCTGCTTGGCTTTATTTTCAATATTCATGTATGTGAAGTTGAACAGTCAAAAATAAGCATAAAGGGGATGGAGGTTACCCAGATAGTGGAACAGAATTCATCCATCCATCCATCTTCTTCCGTTTAATCCTTTTCGGGTCGCGGGGGGGGGCTATCTTAGCATCTTTGGCCGAGAGGCAGGGTACACCCTGGACAGATCGCCAGTCCATCGCAGGGCCAACACAGAGAGACAGACAACCATTCACTCTCGCAGTCATACCTAAGGACAATTTAGAATCCCCAGTTTTTGATGCCAATTAACCTAACTTGCATGTTTTTGGCATGTGGGAGGAAACCGGAGAAATCCCGGAGTAAACCCATGCAGACATGGGGAGAACTTGCAAACTCCACACAGATCACTGTTGGTCGGGGGCTGGGATTGAACCCAGGATCCCCCAGCCAAGGGTGAGTTGCTGTGCTGCCGCAGTGCTAACCACTCCGCCACCGCCCTGCCCTGTGACCAAACCTACACACTGTAAAAGCTTTTATTAGTTGGTCACCTATGAGATGAGCAACCACATCTTGGTCACTTTATAAAATTAATACAGGACAGGGGCAACCACTCCTCATTGTCCGCCTTTCCCCGTTCTATTATGCTGAGCACCAAGCTAGAGGATGGAAAGTACCATTTTTACCTGGTCTTTGGTATGATCCGGCCGGGATTGGAACCCCAGGATCCCGGTTGTGGGGCAGATGCTCTACCAACTAGGCCACTGCTCTGTTAGAAATTGTGATATGCTGAAAAGGAAGATTTTCAACATTTCACTTGTATAGGAAGCTTGGGATCATGGTCTCTGCCTTTGACTGCCACCTGATCCACATAGTGCTGGACCCCCATGGTTCCTCCTGCAAGTGGTGAGCCCACTGGAGGGCATACCCATGTAACTCCTACATGGTTTTGGCATCTGATCAGGATGCCTCCTGGATGCCTTCCACTTGATGTTTTTCAGGCACATCCCACTGGGAGGAGACCCCGGGGCAGACCCAGGACTCGCTGGAGAGACTACGTCTCCCAGCTGGTCTGGGAATGCCTTGGTATCCTCTCTGAAGAGCTGGAGCAGGTGGCTGGGGAGAGGGAAGTCTGGGCTTCTCTGCTTGAACTGCTTCCTCTGTGACCCTGACCTCCAGAAAAGCGGTAGAAAATGGATGGATTGTGGGGCACATATGTTGGTTTCATATGCTCCACAGATATATCACTGTATGTTTATTGTGTGCTTCACGTCTCATGGGAACAAAGGGACTGAGCCTCCTAGAGGTAACAGGAGAGTGTGAGATTTGGCCTTTTGTTTCAAGGAGACGGCCTTGAGAGATTTCCTGACCACAGGAGACTAGGGGGTGGATGGTGTTAAGATCGGAGGAAGTTACATTGTGACTGGGATTAAGTACCATGTGACTGTATGTTTGATTAAACACCATGTGACTGTAGGTTTGATGTCCTGGGTATAAAAGGACAGATGTGCGAAGATTCATCCTCTTTTTCTGCTTTTGAATGTTGGAGATGTGATTGTGAATAAAGTTTAACCTGAGGAATAAACTCAGTCTTGTCCTTCCACACATCTCCACACTGGTGACCTCACGACGAAGCATGAGCAGAAGTAATTCTCCCGAGCAGGACTCGTCAGAAGCCAGCCTGACGAACGCAGCCACGTTCCAGCTGCCGGACTTCTGGCAGAATAGTCCGCGCTCCTGGTTTAGCGCGGTCGAGGCGCAGTTCAACCTCCGGAGAATCTCGAGAGACGACACCAAGTTCTACCATGTGGTGGCGAAGCTGGACAACCAACACAGTCCAGAGGGTGGAGAACCTGGTCAACCACCCACCGGACAGCGACAAGTACAGCGCATTGAAGGCTGCGCTTATCAGCCACTTCACCCCCTCGGTGCAACAGCGAGCAGAGGGGCTCCTGGTATTGATGGATTTTGAGAACGACAGACCCGCAGACCTGATGGGTAAAATGCTGAGGTTGAGAGACTCCGAAGATGACAGCTTTATCTTCACCTCTGGCCGGTTCACCTCTGTTGGCCCGACGAGACTACCACGAGCTGAGCCAGGAGGCACAACGACTCGTTGACGCCCACAAACGGAGCGCGGCTTCGGCCGCGGCAGCAGAGCTAGGCGCAACGTCCGGAGACGGCATGGGGCCAGAGGCTGCAGCACCAGACTCACCAACGACGGCAGCAGCAAGGGCCAGGCGACACGTAGCGGACGACGTCCTTTGCTTCTACCATCGCCGCTTTGCAGAGAGGGCACGCAAGTGCGTTCCACCATGCCATTTCAAGCGCTCGGGAAACGCCAAGACCGGGGGCCGGTAGCAGCTGCGGCCCTCGGGGAGGAGAACAAGCTGCTCTACCTGAAGGATGCACGCTCGGGGAGGAATTTCCTCGTGGACACAGGCTCCCAGCTGAGCTTCATCACGCCTTCCTACGCGGACCGGCTGGCGCCTTCCAGTGGTCCCCGGGTGTCAGCAGCGAACGGCTCAGCGATTAAGAGCTTCGGTGAGAGGACTCTGCTTCTGTCTTTGTAGGGCCGTGCATTTGAGTGGACTTTTGTTGTAGCGGCAGTCAATTTCAACATGTTAGGGGCTGATTTTTTGTGCTCACATGGTTTATTGGTTGATCTTGCTAACAGACGTCTGGTTAATGCACTCTCCTTTCACTCTATTCCCTGCACAGCTCGAGTGGCCCCGCTGACTGCACAAGCCAACGTTACAGCTGCAGGTGGTAAGTTCCACACACTCCTCACTCAGTTCGGAATTTTGAGATTATTACCAAAATCTAATCATGTGTTCAGTGTGCCATTACACACCTTTCCTTCTTCTTTTAGATTTGATTAGCGGTTGGCAACCAGCTTACAGGTGCATTACTGCCATGTACTTCACTCTGTATCATCACTCTATATGGGCAAGAGCTGGCCTTCTTCTTCTTCTTCTTCTTCTTCTTCTTCTTCTTCTTCTTCTTCTTCTTCTTCTTCTTCTTCTTCGTGTTTGTCTTCGTCTTCTTCGTCTTCTCCTCTTGGTTACTGGCGGATAGCAAACAACTGAAAGGTGCATACCGCCACCTACTGTACAAGAGTGTGTAACACTATGTCATCTGAGCCCGACCCCTAAATTCTATGACTTAATCCTGTGTTATTTAAAAAAGAGAGAAGAGCCCTCCTCGTGATTTTTATTGCCTCTTCATCTCCATCTGTTCCCAGAATCCCATTTAAATCCCGTTCCCTACCGGCTTCTCCAACTTCATTTTCCGTTATCTGTCTTTCATTTCTGTATTTGTGACAGTTTAATAAGATGTGCTTGACATTTTCTTTTACTCCACATTCTCTACATTCGCTTTTCCCCATGGTGAATAAAGTGCCGTTTAAATGTGCGTGATCCAGTCTGAGTCTTGCCATAATGATGTCTTCCCTCCTTTTGGTTGTTATGAAATTCTTTATTGCAATAGATTTTTGTATTTTGTAATACGATCTACCTTTATGATCTTCATCCCATCTTTTTTGCCATAGCTCTGTTCCTTTTTTCTTGATTACTGCTTTCCCTTCATCTTTTCCAAGAGACAATGGTATTGTTATTTCTTTTCCAAGAGCACTTTTTGCTAATTTGTCTGCACAGTCATTCCCTTTCAACCCTTCATGTGCAGGAACCCAACAAAACTGAAGTTCTCCACCACCCCTGTGTACTCTAAATAAACTGATATAGCTCAATCACTAAGTCTTCCCTTGTAGATTTTAGTGTCTGTATGGTTTTGAGCGCTGCAAGTGAGTCCATGCACACCACCACCCGGTCTGGTCTGACCTCCTCCACCCACTGCAAAGCAATAATCATTGCCACCATCTCTGCTGTAAACACGGATGTATTGTTGGAGAGTCTTTTTGCGATGGTCACTTTAAATTCTAAATTCTGGGATGTATACTCCAACAGAGCCCTCTTTTTTCTTTGAACCGTCAGTATAGAGCTGTAAGAAGTTGTAGTAGTTGTTCCTGAGGTAAATGCTTGTTTTAACACCAACTTCAGTCATATGCCAATCCTTTTTCCTCATTAGCAGACTAGCGTCTACTTCTATTCCCTGAAACAGCCAAGGGGGAATATTACTCACTGGACTGGTGTTAGCTATATCAGTAGTGTGCAGCCCATACATTCTGGTCCTTCTTTCAGTTGTCCACCCAAACTCATGTCCCTGGAAATTAGAGTATTCCCAGCAGTCTTGTAGTGTTGTTTTTGAAATATTTGCTTTGTCACTTCCTTTCAGCTTGACCCAGTATGATAATGCAAGTTTATCTCTTCTCAAATCCAGTGGCATTTCTCCTGCTTCTATTAAAACTGCATTGTTTGGTGTTGTGTTGACAGCTCCAATGCACAGGCGAAGCACTCTTTGCTGCATTCTGTCGATTTTTCCAGAGTCGTCTTTGCCGCTGCTCCATAAATCATGTATCCGTAGTCTATTGTCGATCGCATTAGTGCTCCGTAAATGTCAATTAATGCCTGTTTATCTGCACCCCATTCGTGTCCAGCTACAGCTTTTATGAGATTGATTTTTTTGCATTTTGTCTCCAGATTTTCAACATGAACTCTTCATGTGTATGCATTATCAACCCACAGTCCCAGATATTTGAACCCTCGAACTTTCTCTATTGGTTGATTATATAATGTTAATGGTTCTGTACCAGTTCTGCGTTTTTTTGTGAAAGTCATATAGCTGGTTTTACTTTTTGAAAATTTACAGTTAGGCCAAGAAATATTTGGACAGTGACACAAGTTTTGTTATTTTAGCTGTTTACGAAAACATATTCAGGATACAATTATATAATCAATATGGGCTTAAAGTGCAGACTCTCAGCTGTAATTTGAGAGTATTCACATCCAAAGTGAAGCAAGGGTTTAGGAATTACAGCTCTTTAATACGTAGCCGCCTCTTTTTCAAGGGACCAAAAGTAATTGGACAATTGACTCAGAAGGCTGCAAAAAAAAAAAAAAATAAATGACAAGGCTGCATGGGCTCTTCCCTCATTAACCTGTCATCAATTAAGCAGTTAAAAGGTCTGGAGTTGATTCCAGGTGTGGCGTTTGCATTTGGAAGCTGTTGCTGTGAGCACACAACATGCAGTCAAAGGAGCTCTCAATGGAGGTGAAACAGACTATCCTGAGGCTGAAAAAAAAGAAGAAATCCATCAGAGAGATAGCAGAAATGTTAGGAGTGGCCAAATCAAGAGTTTGGTACATTCTGAGAAAAAAAAGAGTGCACTGGTGAACTTGGGAACTCAAAAAGGCCTGGACGTCCATGGAAGACAACAGTGGTAGATGATCGCAGAATCCTTTCCATGGTGAAGAACAACCCCTTCACAACATCCACTCAAGTGAAGAACACTCTCCAGGAAGTAGGTGTATCAGTATCTAAGTCTACCATAAAGAGAAGACTTCATGAGAGTAAATACAAAGGATTCACCACAAGGTGCAAACCATGAATCAGCCTCAAAAATAGAAAGGCCAGAATTGACTTTGCCAAAAAACACCTGAAGAAGCCAGCCCAGTTCTGGAACAGCATTCTTTGGACAGATGAGACTAAGATCAACCTGTACCAGAATGATGGGAAGAAGAAAGTTTGGAGAATTGGAACAGCTCATGATCCAAAGCACACCACATCTTCTGTAAAACATGGTGGAGGCAGTGTGATGGCATGGGCATGCATGGCTTCCATTGGCACTGGGTCACTTGTGTTTATTGATGATGTGACAAAAGACAGAAGCAGCCGGATGAATTCTGAAGTACTATAGGGATACACTTCAGAATTCTGCTCAGATTCAGCCAAATGCAGCAAAGTTGATTGGACAGCGCTTCACAGTACAGATGGACAATGATCCAAAACATACTGCACAAGCAACCCAGGAGTTTTTTTAAAGCAAAGAAGTGGAATATTCTGCAATGGCCGAGTCAATCACCAGATCTCAACCCAATCGAGCATGCATTTCACTTGCTCAAGACAAAACTTAAGGCAGAAAGACCCACAAACAAGCAACAACTGAAGACCGCTGCAGTAAAGGCCTGGCAAAGCATCACAAAGGAGGAAACCCAGCGTTTGGTGATGCCCATGGGTTCCACACTTCAGGCAGTCATTGCCTGCAAAGGATTCTCAACAAAATATTGAAAAGTAACATTTTACTTAGGGTTATGTTTATTTGTCCAATTACTTTTGAGCCCCTGAAATGAGGAGCGTTTGTATACAAATAGCTACAATTCCTACATGTTTAATCATATATTTTTGTTCAACTTCTTGAATTAAACCTTAAAGTCTGCACTTCAATTCCGTTGTAGTTGTTTTATTTCAAATCCAATGTGGTGGCATGCAGAGCCCAAATCATGAAGATTGTGTCACTGTCCAAATACTTCTGGGCCTAACTGTAAATCCCCAGTCATATGACCACTTTTCCACATTCTCTATTGCTTTCCTGATGTTTTTGAACACAGATTTTGCATTTCTTCCCCTCGTCCATATGGCTCCATCATCTGTATATAGTGCTGTTTTGATGTATCCCTCTTGATCCTCAAACATGTCATTAATCACTATATTGAATAAAACAGGGCTTATCACACTCCCCTGAGGAACATCATTTTCTCAGGAGCTGGCCTGGAATGAAAGGTGCTATATAAATGCAGTCCATCATTATTATTATTATTAACAGAGAAACAACAGCAAAAACATGACTACATCACTCTATCACTCTGTAAAAGCAAGAAATCTCTGTCAGTGTGTCACGCTTCATAGGACATCATAGGACGGCCTATGATCTCTGCCTGAACATCATAGGACATCCTATGAACTCAGACATCATAGGACGACAAATGCATCTTTATGATGTCCCGTAGACCACAGAGATCATAGGACGATTTGTCTTTATGATGTCACACATAGATTTGTCTGTGTCTATCTGCATAGGACATGTGTCTTTATGATGTCTTATGATCACTGCCTGAACATCATAGGACGTCCTATACCATGTGTCTTTATGATTTTCATGATCCTGTCCATGAACTGGAATTACGACACCCCTATCCCTCAACCAGTGGTCTCAACGAAGAAGAATAGAATGATGACACCTGCTGCACGTCAAAAAAGATACCATGAAGATGAAACACCTGAGGTTCCAGCAGTACATCGCACCCATCTGAGACAGGAGGACACCCTTCACCAGCATAGGGTACGACAGACTTTAAAGCACGTTTCTAGGACATCATAGGACAGCCTATGATCTCTGCCTCATCATCATAGGACAACTCGCCATGTCTACATGACGGCAAATGTGTAACCTTGACGAATGCCAGTCTACACTACAAATGTGTAAAATGCCAAGCAAAGCGCTGATTTTCTCCGGGTGCTCCGGTTTCTTGGTTTCTATAGGCAGGCACGGGCCTTCCTGATCAGGGTTGAAAGCCACTTTTTCAGGATCGTGCCCATGAACTGGAATTACGACGCACCCATCCATCAACCAGTGGTCTGAATGAAGAAGACCCACCAGATGGAGAGCAATAGAATGAGGAGAACTGCTGCACATCAGAAAAGATGCCATGAACATGAAACACCTCAGGTTCCACCAGTACGCCGCAGGCATGACTGTGAACAACACAGCCGTCTGAGACAGGAGGAGACCCTTCAGTGGTCTGAACGAAGAAGAAAACCCACCAGATGATGTCTATATGACGGACATAGACAGAGCACATGACTCCCTAATATATATAGACACAGGTAACATCTTCTGCCTGTCACTGTTCCATAACATGGAAGAGTGACAGGCAGAAGAAGTAGCAACAAGCAGGGGCAAACAGCCCCAGATGGCAGGGCATATTTTGTGTGATTTTTATGTTTTGCTGCATACAAAAACCATCACATATGCTTGCCACTTAGTGCTGTGTTGCTATACCAACTGTCCTGTAACTGGCAAGAATTCTGTTCCAATGCATCCCCTCTACGGGCATGCACTAGTAGTCATAATAATAATAATAATAACAAGACTGTCATAATTGTACTGACCATACATTGGGGCTGGGCAATTCTACCTCATTTCTTGTCGCGGCAGTCTTAATGATCCTTCCTCCTCATCACCAGAACCCCTTCCCTGTTCTGGTGAGTTCATTCTGGGCCCCCTTTCATACGTTACCTTGTTATCTTTTTGTATTATGCGTTGATGCACTTTTGAACATTGTTTTGTTAATAAATGCAGTCAGCATCTGGGTCTGTCTCTCTCTGCCCTGAGGGGCAAATCATGACATTATTAAAAATAAAAAAAATCTAAGAAATTACATGTACATACAGTGGTGAAAAAAAGTATTTAGTCAGCCACCAATTGTGCAAGTTCTCCCACTTAAAAGATGAGAGAGGTCTCCAATTTTCATCATAGGTATACCTCAACTATGAGAGACAAAATGAGGAAAAAAAATTCCAGAAAATCACATTGAAGGATTTTTAATGAATTAATTGGTAAATTCCTTGGTAAAATAAGTATTTGGTCACCTACAAACAAGCAAGATTTCTGGCTCTCACAGACCTGTAACTTCTTCTTTAAGAGGCTCCTCTGTCCTCCACTCGTTACCTGTATTAATGGCACCTGTTTGAACTCTTTATCAGTATAAAAGACACCTGTCCACAACCTCAAACAGTCAGACTCCAAACTCCACTATGGCCAAGACCAAAGAGCTGCCAAAGGACACCAGAAACAAAATTGTAGACCTGCACCAGGCTGGGAAGACTGAATCAGCAATAGGTAAGCAGCTTGGTGTGAAGAAATCAACTGTGGGAGCAATTATTAGACAATGGAAGACATACAAGACCACTGATAATCTCCCTCGATCTGGTGCTCCACGCAAGATCTCACCCCGTGGGGTCAAAATGATCATGAGAACGGTGAGCAAAAATCCCAGAACCACACAGGGGGACCTAGTGAATGACCTGCAGAGAGCTGGGACCAAAGTAGCAAAGGCTACCATCAGTAACACTACACCGCTAGGGACTCAAATCCTGCAGTGCCAGACGTATCCCCCTGCTTAAGCCAGTACATGTTCAGGCCCGTCTGAAGTTTGCTAGAGTGCATTTGGATAATCCAGAAGAGGATTGGGAGAATGTCATATGGTCAGATGAAACCAACATAGAACTTTATTGTAGAAACTCAACTTGTCATATTTGGAGGAGAAAGAACACCATACCTACTGTGAAGCATGGGAGTTGAAACATCATGCTTTTGGGCTGTTTTTCTGCAAAGGGACCAGGATGACTGATCCATGTAAAGGAAAGAATGAATGGGGTCATGTATCGTGAGATTTTGAGTGAAAACCTCCTTCCATCAGCAAGGGCATTGAAGATGAAACGTGGCTGGGTCTTTCAGCATGACAATGATCCCAAACACACCACCCGGGAAACGAAGGAGTGGCTTTGTAAGAAGCATTTCAAGGTCCTGGAGTGGCCTAGCCAGTCTCCAGATCTCAACCCCATAGAAAATCTTTGGAGGGAGTTGAAAGTCTGTGTTGCCCAGCGACAGCCCCAAAACATCACTGCTCTAGAGGAGATCTGCATGGAGGAATGGGCCAAAATACCAGCAACAGTGTGTGAAAACCTTGTGAAGACTTACAGAAAACGTTTGACCTCTGTCATTGCCAACAAAGGGTATATAACAAAGTATTGAGATGAACTATCGCAGTCTCTGAAACCTGGCTTAATGAAGAGCAGGCTTCCCTGATGGCAATAAAGGGGTATCGGATGTTTCATATTAACAGATCTCAAAAAAAGTGTGGTGGTGTTGCACTGTATATTGATGACCTGTATTGGTGTAAGCTTGTAAATGGAATGTCCTTTGCACTACCAGGGATTTTGGAATGTGTTACTGTTGAGATTGACCAAGATAAAACAAAAAATCTAATTACAAGTTGTATATATAGAACGCCGTGAACTTGCATTGAGACATTCAGAGATAAATTAGTTGAGCTGTACAATAATATTACTAGTAAGAAAATGGTAGTAATTTGTGGAGATATCAATATTGATTTACTAAATCCACATCAATAAAATGTAGTTACAGAGTTCATGAACTCTATGTACAGCATGAGTCTATATCCCACAATAACACATCCCAGTAGAATCACAGTTCACACTGCTACACTTATTGACAACCTGTTTGTTAATATTATTGATAAGAAAATAGAAAGTGGATTATTTGGAGGTAATGTTTTTGCCGAGGTTTGTCTGTTTGTCTGTCTGTTTGTTTGTCTGTTGGTTAGCAAGATGATTCAAAAAGTTTTGGACGGATTTCGATGAAACTTTCAGGCGTTGTTGGAAATGGTACAAGGAAGAACTGATTAAATTTTGGTGGTGATCCGGATCACCGTCCAGAAGAAAACCACCATTACGGAAAATGCCATTTTCGTCAATAACTACTGAACCACTAATCCTATCATTGTCAATCCAATTGCTAGTCACATGTTTTCATGGTCAAGGAATCTGAAAATTGCTGGGGTTTGTCTGTCTGTCTGTTGGTTAGCAAGATAACTCAAAAAGTTTCAGACAGATTTCGATGAAACTTTCAGGCATTGTTGGAAATGGTACAGAACTGATTAAATTTTGGTGGTGATCCGGATCACTGTCCAGAAGAAAACCACCATTACGGAAAATGCCATTTTCGTGAATAACTACTGAACCACTAATCCTATCATTGTCAATCCAATTGCTAGTCACATATTTTCATGGTCAAGGAATCTGAAAATGTACACACAAACACTGTGGGCGGGGGGGGGGGACTGTGGCCGCCATTACGGAAAATGCCATTTTCGTGAATAACTACTGAACCACTAATCCCATCATTGTCAATCCAATTGCTAGTCATATGTTTTCATGGTCAAGGAATCTGAAAACGTACACACAAACACTGTGGGGGGGGGGGGGACTGTGGCCGCCATTACGGAAAATGCCATTTTCGTGAATAACTACTGAACCACTAATCCTATCATTGTCAATCCAATTGCTAGTCACATGTTTTCATGGTCAAGGAATCTGAAAACGTACACACAAACACTGTGGGGGGGGGGGGGGGACTGTGGCCGCCATTATGGAAAATGCCATTTTCGTGAATAACTACTGAACCACTAATCCCATCATTGTCAATCCAATTGCTAGTCATATGTTTTCATGGTCAAGGAATCTGAAAACGTACACACAAACACTGTGGGGGGGGGGGGGGGACTGTGGCCGCCATTACGGAAAATGCCATTTTCGTGAATAACTACTGAAACACTAATCCTATCATTGTCAATCCAATTGCTAGTCATATGTTTTCATGGTCAAGGAATCTGAAAATGTTAACACAAACACTGTAAGGGGGGAACTGTGGCCGCCATTATGGAAATTTCCATTTTCGTGAATAACTACTGAACCACTAATCCTATCATTGTCAATCCAATTGCTAGTCACATGTTTTCATGGTCAAGGAATCTGAAAATTGCCGGGGTTTGTCTGTTTGTCTGTTGGTTAGCAAGATAACTCAAAAAGTTTTGGACGGATTTCGATGAAACTTTCAGGCTTTGTTGGAAATGGTACAAAGAAGAAGTGATTAAATTTTGGTGGTGATCCGGATCACCGTCTGGAAGAAAACCGCCATTACAGAAAATGCCATTTTCGTGAATAACTACTGAACCACTAATCCTATCATCGTCAATCCAATTGCTAGTCATATGTTTTCATGGTCAAACATGGTTATCCTACACTTTATTACATGTATAGTTTATTTCTCTTATCTTATCATGTTTAATGTTGCAGCATTGTACCGAGACAAATTCCTAGTTTGTGTACTACATGAACAATGGCAATAAACCTGATTCTGATTCTGATTCTGATGTTTTCATGGTCAAGGAATCTGAAAATGTACACACAAACACTGTATGGGGGGAACTGTGGCCGCCATTACGGAAATTGCCATTTTCGTGAATAACTACTAAACCACTAATCCTATCATTGTCAATCCAATTGCTAGTCACATGTTTTCATGGTCAAGGAATCTGAAAACGTTAACACAAACACTGTATGGGGGGAACTGTGGCCGCCATTACTGAAAATGCCATTTTCGTGAATAACTACTGAACCACTAATCCCATCATTGTCAATCCAATTGCTAGTCATATGTTTTCATGGTCAAGGAATCTGAAAACGTACACACAAACACTGTGGGGGGGGGGGAACTGTGGCCGCCATTACGGAAAATGCCATTTTCGTGAATAACTACTGAAACACTAATCCTATCATTGTCAATCCAATTGCTAGTCATATGTTTTCATGGTCAAGGAATCTGAAAACGTTAACACAAACACTGTAAGGGGGGAACTGTGGCCGCCATTATGGAAATTTCCATTTTCGTGAATAACTACTGAACCACTAATCCTATCATTGTCAATCCAATTGCTAGTCACATGTTTTCATGGTCAAGGAATCTGAAAATTGCCGGGGTTTGTCTGTTTGTCTGTTGGTTAGCAAGATAACTCAAAAAGTTTTGGACGGATTTCGATGAAACTTTCAGGCTTTGTTGGAAATGGTACAAAGAAGAAGTGATTAAATTTTGGTGGTGATCCGGATCACCGTCTGGAAGAAAACCGCCATTACAGAAAATGCCATTTTCGTGAATAACTACTGAACCACTAATCCTATCATCGTCAATCCAATTGCTAGTCATATGTTTTCATGGTCAAGGAATCTGAAAACGTACACACAAACACTGTATGGGGGGAACTGTGGCCGCCATTACGGAAATTGCCATTTTAGTGAATAACTACTAAACCACTAATCCTATCATTGTCAATCCAATTGCTAGTCACATGTTTTCATGGTCAAGGAATCTGAAAACGTTAACACAAACACTGTATGGGGGGAACTGTGGCCGCCATTACTGAAAAGGCCATTTTCGTGAATAACTACTGAACCACTAATCCCATCATCCATCCATCCATCCATCCATCTTCTACCGCTTTTCCGGAGGTCCGGGTCGCGGAGGCAGCAGTTCAAGCAGAGAAGCCCAGACTTCCCTCTCCCCAGCCACCTGCTCCAGCTCTTCAGAGGGGATACCAAGGCGTTCCCAGACTAGCTGGGAGACATAGTCTCTCCACCGAGTCCTGGGTCTGCCCCGGGGTCTCCTCCCAGTGGGACGTGCCTGAAACACCTCAAGTGGGAGACGTCCAGGAGGCATCCTAATCAGATGCCCATACCACCTCAACTGACTCCTTTCAATGTGGAGGAGCAGCGGTTCTACTCTGAGCCTCTCCCGGATGACTGAGCTCCTCACCCTATCTCTGAGGGTGAGTCCAGCAATCCTACGGAGAAAGCTCATTTCAGCCGCTTGTATCCGCGATCTCGTTCTTTCGGTCATTACCCAAAGCTCGTGACCATAGGTGAGAGTAGGAACGTAGATTGACTGGTAAATCGACAGCTTTGCCTTAGAACTAAGCTCCCTCTTCACCACAACAGACCGGTACAACGTCCGCATCACTGCAGATGCTGCTCCAATCCGTCTGTCGATCTCTCGCTCCATTTTCCCCTCACTCGTGAACAAGACCCCAAGATACTTAAACTCCTCCACTTGGGGCAGGAGCCTGTCCCCAACCCGGAGAGGACAATCCACCTTTTTCCGGCTGAGGACCATGGACTCGGACTTGGAGGTGCTGATTCTCATCCCAGCCGCTTCACACTCAGCGGCAAACCGTCCCAGCAAGAGCTGTAGGTCATTGCTGGATGAAGCCAACAGGACAACATCATCTGCAAACAACAGAGATGAGATCCTGTGGTCACCAAGTATGACACCCTCCATTCCCTGGCTGCGCCTAGAAATCCTGTCCATAAAAATTATGAACAGGACCGGTGACAAAGGGCAGCCCTGGCGGAGTCCAACTCTCACTGGGAATGACTCCGACCGAGTGTTGGCAATACGAACTAAACTCTCACAACGGTCGTACAGAGACCGAATAGCTCGTAACAACAAGCCCGATACCCCATACTCCCGAAGCACCCCCCACAAAAATCCACGAGGGACGCGGTCAAATGCCTTCTCCAAGTCCACAAAACACATGTAAACTGGTTGGGCAAACTCCCACGAACCCTCAAGAATTCTCGAGAGGGTAAAGAGCTGGTCCGATGTGCCACGGCCAGGACGAAAACCACATTGCTCCTCCTGAATCCGAGGTTCGACCAACGGCCGGACTCTCCTCTCCAGTACCTTGGCATAGACCTTCCCAGGGAGGCTGAGGAGTGTGATCCCTCTAAAGTTGGAGCACACCCTCCGGTCCCCTTTTTTGAAGAGAGGAACCACCACCCCGGTTTGCCATGCCAAAGGCACTGCCCCCGACCTCCACGCAATGTTGCAGAGGCGTGTCAACCATGACAGCCCAACAACATCCAGGGCCTTGAGGTACTCGGGGCGAATCTCGTCCACCCCCGGGGCCCGGCCACCAAGGAGATTTTTAACCACCTTGGCGACCTCAGCCCCTGTGATAGGCGAGTCATCCCCCTTGTCCCCAAACCCTGCTTCCTCTGTGGAAGGCGTATCAGTGGGATTGAGGAGATCCTCGAAGTATTCCTTCCACCGCCCGACGATATCCCCAGTTGAAGTCAACAGTGTCCCATCCGCACCATACACAGTGTGGACGGGGAGCTGCTTTCCCCTCCTGAGCCGCCGAACAGTTTGCCAGAATCTCTTTGAAGCCGACCGAAAGTCTTGTTCCATGGCCTCACCGAACTCCTCCCATACCCGGGTTTTTGCTTCAGCAACCACCCGAGCTGCACTCCGCTTGGCCTGCCGGTACACCTCAGCTGCTTCGGGAGTCCCACAAGCCAACCAAGCTTGATAGGACTCCTTCTTCAGCTTAATGGCCCCCCTCACCACTGGTGTCCACCACTTGGTTCGGGGGTTGCCACCACGAGATGCACCGACCACCTTGCGGCCGCAGCTCTGGGCCGCCGCTTCAACAACAGAGGTGGAGAACATGGCCCATTCAGACTCCATGTCTCCAGACTCCCTCGGAATGTGGTTGAAGTTCTTCCGGAGGTGGGAGTTGAAGACCTCCCGGACAGGGGCCTCAGCCAGACGCTCCCAGCACACCCTCACTATACGTTTGGGTCTACCAGGTCTGAATGGCTTCCTCCCCTGCCATCGGATCCAACTCACCACCAGGTGGTGATCAGTTGACAGCTCTGCACCTCTCTTTACTCGGGTGTCCAAGACATACGGTCGCAGGTCTGATGATACGATAACAAAATCGATCATCGACCTGCGGCCTAGGGTGTCCTGGTGCCAGGTGCACATATGGACACCCTTATGCTTGAACATGGTGTTCGTTATGGACAGACTGTGGTTAGCACAGAAGTCCAATAACTGAACACCACTCGGGTTCAGATCGGGCAGGCCGTTCCTCCCAATCACCCCCCTCCAGGTTTCACTGTCGTTGCCCACGTGCGCATTGAAGTCCCCCAGTAGGACAATGGAGTCTCCAGGAGGAGCACCCTCCAGCACCCCAGTCACAGACTCCAAAAAGGGTGGGTACTCTGAAACATCATTTGGTGCATAGGCACAAATGATGGTCAGGACCCGTTTCCCAACCCGAAGGCGCAGGGAAGCAACCCTTTCGTCCACCGGGGAAAACTCCAATATAGAGGCAGCAAGGTGGGGCGATACAAGAATACCTACCCCTGCTCGTCGCCTCTCGCCCGGGGCAACTCCAGAAAAGGCCAAGCTCCAGCCCCTCTCCAGGAGACTGGTTCCGGAACCGGAGCTGTGTGTTGAGGTGAGGCCGACTATATCTAGCCGGTATCGCTCAATCTCGTACACCAGCTCAGGCTCCTTCCCCACCAGAGAGGTGACATTCCACGTACCAAAAGCCAGTTTAGAAAGCTTGGGATCAGTCCGCCAAGGTCTCCGCCTTTGACTGCTACCTAATCCACATAGCACCGGACTTCCATGATCCCTCCTGCAGGTGGTGAACCTACTGGAGGGCGGACCCATGTAACTCCTTCGGGCTGAGCCCGGCCGGGTCCCATGGGTGGAAACCTGGCCACCAGACGCTAGCCTTCGAGCCCCTCCCCCAGGCCTGGCTCCAGGGTGGGGCCCCGGTAACCCCATACCGGGCGGGGTACACTGAATCCTTGATATACAATTTATCATGAGAGTCTGTTGGATCGTTCTTAGTCTGGCCCTTCACCCAGGACCAGTTTGTCTTGGGAGACCCTATCAGAGGCAAATTGCCCCGGACAACATAGCTCCTGGGATCACTGGGGCACGCAAACCCCCCCACCACGATAAGGTGACGATCCATGAGGGGGTAATCCCATCATTGTCAATCCAATCCCATCATTGTCAATCCAATTGCTAGTCATATGTTTTCATGGTCAAGGAATCTGAAAACGTACACACAAACACTGTGGGGGGGGGGGAACTGTGGCCGCCATTACGGAAAATGCCATTTTCGTGAATAACTACTGAAACACTAATCCTATCATTGTCAATCCAATTGCTAGTCATATGTTTTCATGGTCAAGGAATCTGAAAACGTTAACACAAACACTGTAAGGGGGGAACTGTGGCCGCCATTATGGAAATTTCCATTTTCGTGAATAACTACTGAACCACTAATCCTATCATTGTCAATCCAATTGCTAGTCACATGTTTTCATGGTCAAGGAATCTGAAAATTGCCGGGGTTTGTTTGTTTGTCTGTCTGTTTGTCTGTTGGTTAGCAAGATAACTCAAAAAGTTTTGGACGGATTTCGATGAAACTTTCAGGCGTTGTTGGAAATGGTACAAAGAAGAAGTGATTAAATTTTGGTGGTGATCCGGATCACCGTCTGGAAGAAAACCGCCATTACAGAAAATGCCATTTTCGTGAATAACTACTGAACCACTAATCCTATCATCGTCAATCCAATTGCTAGTCATATGTTTTCATGGTCAAGGAATCTGAAAACGTACACACAAACACTGTATGGGGGGAACTGTGGCCGCCATTACGGAAATTGCCATTTTCGTGAATAACTACTAAACCACTAATCCTATCATTGTCAATCCAATTGCTAGTCATATGTTTTCATGGTCAAGGAATCTGAAAAAGTACACACAAACACTGTATGGGGGGAACTGTGGCCGCAATTTCGGAAAATGCCATTTTCCTGAATAACTACTGAACCACTAATCCTGTCATTGTCAATCCAATTGCTAGTCATATGTTTTCATGGTCAAGGAATCTGAAAACGTACACACAAACACTGTATGGGGGGAACTGTGGCGCTTGGCGGAGGTCTGCGCTCTCTGAGTGCTTTTCTAGTTGATAAATGATATAAGTGACCACTTGCCAACCTTTGCACTTATCCATGGCCACACGGGGGCCAAAACAGAAAAAAAATTAAAATCGTTCAGATACAAGTCACCAAATGCAATCAGTTCTTTTAAAGAGGACTTGCTGAAGCAAGACTGGACAGAAGTCTATGTATCAGATGTAAATGAAGCCTATGACACATTTATAAACATTGTAACCACTCTTTATGAAAATATTGTCCATTAGTAAAAAAAAAAAAGCTTAAACATAAATTTGCCGATAAGCCATGGTTAACCAAAGGATTGCAAAAGGCGTGTAAAAAGAAAAATTTATGATATAAAGCTTTCCTAAAGAAAAGGACAAAAGATGCAGAGCAGCGGTATAAAACATACAAAAATAAGTTAACATATATAATAAGATGTAGTAAGAGAGACTATTACAGTAAAGAACTGGAGAAAAACAGAGACAATATTAAAAATACATGGACAATACTTAACAGTATTCTTGGAAATAAAAGCAGAAATACAAGCTACTCAACCGATTTTTCAAAAAATAATAAAACGACTCAGAGTGTGAATGCAGCTTCACCTGCAGATGAATTTAATAACTTTTTTGTTAATATTGGTCCTAATTTGGCTCGAGAAATACCCATTACGGCGCCTACAGGTGAAACAATAAGCAATAACACTGCTATAAAAGACTCCCTTTTCATAAAGAACACAGACGAGAGAGAGGTCATTGAAATTGTTAAATCGTTTAAAAGTAAAACATCTACGGACTGCGATGGTATTGACATGCTCTTAGTCAAAACTATTATTGAATGCTTAGTGAAACCACTGACGTATTTCTGTAACCTGTCTCTCCAAACAGGTATATTTCCCAATGCAATGAAAATAGCTAAAGTAATTCCGATATACAAGACGGGTGACAGAGGGGAATTCTCAAACTATAGACCAATTTCACTATTGCCGCAATTTTCCAAGATACTTGAAAAAATATTCTATGAGAGAATTGACAACTTCATACTGAAGAATAATTTATTGTGTGAGCAGCAATATGGGTTCAGAAACAAGAGGACAACTGCATTTGCTCTAATGGAATTTATAGAAAAAATATCAACTGTCATTGAAAATAAAGAGTATTCAGTTGGGGTATTCCTGGATCTTAAAAAAGCATTTGATACAGTGGATCATAATTTATTATTAAAGAAACTACAAAATTGTGGTATTAGAGGGGCAGCACTGTCCTGGTTAAGTAGTTACTTAAAGAATAGATATCAGTATGTATGTGTTGGTAACAAAAACTCAGTTACTGAAGGTTACTTGTGGAGTCCCACAGGGTTCAGTTTTGGGGCCATTGTTATTCAATATGTATATAAATGATATATGTAAAGTTTCAGAAAAAATGGACTTAATTTTGTTTGCCGATGACACTAATCTATTATGCAGTGGAAGCAATTTGGAACAACTTCTGGATACACTCGGAAAGGAATTAGGAAAGCTTAAACTGTGGTTTGATTCAAGCAAGTTAACGCTCAATTTAAGTAAGACAAAATTTATAGTCTTTAACAACCATCACAACAACTCAGTATCTAAACTCAGTGTAAATGGTGTAGAGATTGAAAGGGTATCTGAAACTAAATTTCTTGGAGTAATAATTGATAATAAACTGTGTTGGAAGTCACATATTAATTATATTAAAGGTAAAATATCCAAATCAATTGCAATACCTCACAGAGTGAAATATTTGCTGAATCAACCCACACTATATACCTTGTATCATTCATTAATACTCCCATACATGACATATTGTAATGAAGTATGGGGAAATACATATAAAACAAACATATATCCAATCTTTATGCTTCAGAAGAGAGCTATTAGAATAATAAACAAAGCAGCTTACAGGGAACCAACAAATCCACTTTTTCTTAAATGAAAAGCTCTCAAGTTGAAAGATCTGGTTGACTTTAAAACTGCAATAATAATGTTTAAAGTGAAGAATCTATCACTGCCTGCAAATATCCAAAAGTTGTTCCAAATAAGGGAGAAACAATATCATTTCAGAGGAACATGTATATTTCAAAAACCTTCAGTGAGAACTACCACCAAGCAACACTGTGTTTCAGTGCAAGGAGTCAGATTATGGAACGATTTTGGACCTGAATTAAAATCATGTACAACGCTTGGACAATTTAAGCAAAAACTAAAGGAAGAAATACTCCAAACATATATACAAGATGACATGTAAAATCACATAAGGATTGTCATATCCAGCCTGTGTTGTGTTGTAGCTTAGTTTTTTGTCACATTTTGTCTTAGCTTCGTTCTGAATTGTAATCGCTCTTGTTTTGTTTTTTTTTCTTTTGAATTCTTGGATGGAACATGGGTGGGCAATATAAGCTGCGGCTTCAGCCATCACCCATTTCAGATAACTTATGCTGAACTGTATAATCAGAGGAGTTATTGTCTAATTTGACCTTGTTGGATTTTCTTTCCCCCTTTGTTATATTATTCAGTTTCTTTTAACCTGTACTATCCGAAATAAAGATTCATTCATTCATTCATTCATTCACTTTTGTTATTGATCAGATACTTACTTTACCGAGGAATTTACCAATTAATTCATTAAAAATCCTTCAATGTGATTTTCTGGATTTTTTTTTTCTCATTTTGTCTCTCATAGTTGAGGTATACCTATGATGAAAATTGAGACCTCTCTCATCTTTTAAGTGGGAGAACTTGCACAATTGGTGGCTGACTAAATACTTTCTTCCCCACTGTAAGTATTCACCGCCTTTGATCAGTGTTTTGTTGATGCACCTTTGGTAGCAATTACAGCCTCAAGTTTTTTTGAATATGATGCCACAAGCTTGGGACACCTATCTTTCGGCAGTTTCGTCCATTCCTCTTGGCAGCACCTCTCAAGCTCCATCAGGTTGGATGGGAAGCATCTGTGTACAGCCATTTTCAGATCTCTCTAGAAATGTTCAATTGGATTCAAGTCTAGGCTCTGGCTGGGCCACTCAAGGACATTCACAGAATTCAGTTCAATTCAACTTTATTTATATAGCGCCATTTCACAACAACAGTCATCTCATCGCACTATCAACTGTAGGGGGAACCCCCACAGTTGCAGAAAGACCCCAGCAATCAGGCAATCCCCTGTGAGCAAGCACTTGGCGACGGTGGAGAGGAAAAACTCCCTTTTAACAGGAAGAAACGTCCAGCAGAACCAGGCTCAGGGAGGGGCAGTCATCTGCTGCGACTGGCTGGGGGGTGAGGGGATAGAGAAGATGAAAAGAACAGACATGTAGAGAGCAAACAACACGGTGGGGACTCAATCTATGGGAGAGAACAAACAAATGTTAATGACCAGCAAAAAAAAATATTTCATTGAGAGTGAGGAAAGGAGTGAGGCCCAGTGCATTACTGGAGGTCCCCCGGCTGACTAAACCTATTAACAGCATAACTAAGGGAGGGTTCAGAAACACATGATCCCTCCCTAATTGTAGGCTATATCAAAAAGGTAGGTTTTAGCCCTATTCTTAAAAACAGAGATCGAGTCTGACTCCCGAATCCAGATTGGCAGCTGGTTCCACAGGAGAGGAGCTTGATAACTGAAGGCTCTGCCTCCCATTGTACTTTTGGAGATTCTAGGTATTACAAGTAATCCTGCATTTTGGGAGCATAGTGCTCTGTTAGGATAATACGGTAGTATCAGATCTTTTAAATAAAAAGGAGCCTGATTGTTTAGAGCTTTGAAAGTAAGAAGAAGGATTTTAAACTTAATTCTAAACTCTATGGGAAGCCAATGAAGGGAGGCCAGAACCGGAGAGATATGATCTCTCTTTGAGTGGTTTCAGGGCAACTCTCTTCAGAGTTGTCCTGAAACCACTCCTTTGATATCTTGGCTGTGTGCTTAGGGTTTATGTCCTGCTGAAAGATGAACCGTCACCCCAGTCTGAGGTCAAGAGCCCTCTGGAGCAGGTTTTTATCCAGGATGACTCTGTACATTGCTGCATTCATCTTTCCCTCTATCTTGACTAGTCTCCCAGTTCCTGCTACTGAAAAACATCCCCACAGCATGATGCTGCCATCACCATTATGCCTTTTTTCTTCTCCCACCATTGGCAAGGTTATGAACAGTGCCTGGTTTCCTCCAAACATGACACCTGGCATTCACACCAAAGACTTCTATCTTCATCTCATCAGACCAGAGAATTTTGTTTATGGTTTGATGTGAGGGCTCATTTCCACCAAAATAAGAGCTAGTGCTAGTTTGGTTCTGGGGCTGGTGTCAGTGCTTAACCAGTTCAACTGTAGTGCCTCATAAGAACCAGTTGGTTTTCCGATATGGAGCTAGTCGAGGATTATGTCAGGGCTACGTCATTACAGAGTGTGAAGCGCCTTTATGCAACCCCACAGAACACTACAGAAGAAGAAGTAGCAGCCCTAGCTTGTCAACATGTAGGATTTTGTTGTCTCTTTGGGAGCACTGCTTTTATTATTCCAAACCTGTATTACCATCCAAAAACAGTTTTTTTCTTAAAGGCAGAGAATGGCGGTTACATTTAAGGACACCGGTAATTATCAATATTTCAGTTAGCAGCCGTTGTTAGATCAAGTCTGTAGCGCAAGCATTGACTACACTTTTAAACATAATATTTATGTCAGTTCTGTAGTAGGTGGTGTTACGGCGCATTATGAGATGGAGGACGCCTGTTATGTAATGCCAAAAAGTGATCAGCTGCCCCAAAAATGATCGCCAGGGGCCATATTGTTATGGGTTTATATTAGCCGTTAAATATACGTATATTTCAACAGATAAAACAGTACTTAGTTAGGTTTAACATGATATATTTAACACTTATGATGCAAGTTGAACCCGAAACAAACTTGATCTAGGATTAAAAGGCAGTCACAAGGTTACATGGAAAAATGCATAGATTTACTGCATATATACATGAAGATACTGTATAAATGCATATTCTATGTACTTCCAAACAACGATGTTTTGCACATAAATATTGCAATCAGATAAATTCTATACGTTGGTTTCCAAACTGCAACACTTTGGCCAACACTATAATTTTTCAGATATGATAAAACCTCAAAACATTTCAATTCAACTTTATTTATATAGCGCCATTTCACAACAACAGTCATCTCATAGCACTTTCAACTGTAGGGGGAACACCCACAGTTGCAGAAAGACCCCAGCAATCAGGCGATCCCCTGTGAGCAAGCGCTTGGCAACGGTGGAGAGGAAAAACTCGCTTTTAACAGGAAGAAACCTCCAGCAGAACCAGGCTCAGGGAGGGGCAGTCATCTGCTGCGACTGGCTGGGGGGTGAGGGGACAGAGAAAATGAAAAGAACAGACATGCAGAGAGCAAACAGCACGATGGGAACTCCATCTATGGGAGAGAACAAACAGATGTTAATGACCAGCTAAAAAAAATTTCATTGAGAGTGAAGAAAGGAGTGAGGCCCAGTGCATTATTGGAGGTCCCCCGGCTGACTAAACTTATTAGCAGCATAACTAAGGGAGGGTTCAGAATAGGGATGGGCATTCGGTGAAATTTTCTTCACCGATCGTCGGGAGAATTAATGATTAATAATCGGTTAATCATTAACATTTTTAGGTACGTAACAAGGCAGGTAGACTACATTAGAACATCAGGTGCACGGAGAGCCGCACAACTCAAATCCACCTCTCTCTCTCAAATCTCTCTCTCTCTGTTCGCTGTTCTCGTCTTGGCTCGCTCGGGAATCTCGCAAGCTGATTGGCCGAGACGTTTCACCCCGCAAGCTGATTGGCCGAGACGTTTTACCCAGCTTCTGTGCCGCTCGCCACCCAACAAACGAAGACCGCATTCATTGCTCTATCGCTCGTGTTACTTAGTCTAACCGCGCGGAACTTTTTGCTGTTCTCTTGTGCCATTTTGTGCGAAATAGTCTTCCCGTCGAGCCACTACGCCGCCTCCTGCTGCTTCTCTCGACGATTCTGCGCCTCTAGCACCTGAGGAGCAGTAAAGCTCTCATTAACCTGTGCAGTAAATCATTTTCATCTTGAGTTACGTATCTTGTTATAAGAATAAGAGTTCTAAAAACATATTTATGTACACTTTATTTACATCTACGTATGTATGTACACTGTGTGTGTGTGTCTTCTACCGAATCTTCATGACCTTCTCAATAAAGTTTCTGAAAAAAAAAAAAAGAATCTTCACGACCGCCATTACTCAGCGCGCAACCACTGTTGGCGGTTTCTTCGCGTAATAAGGGTGTTCCATGGACCCTGTCGATGAGGTATATTTGTATGCTGCATTGCAGTGATTGCAGTACACCTGGTCATTTTTTAAACTGAAATGGTCCCACGCAACACTTCGCCGTAACCGCTTCATGATTTGGCGATTGCCCTATGGAAGCGCGCATGTATCAACTGAGGCACGCCAGGGTATGGCGATGGTGTAATGTTGCCCCCTGGTGCCCAAATTTTGCCATTGCATTGTTTGAGGACGGCCGTGCAAAAGGCCTAATAACCTCGGATTGTTTAAAAAAAAAAAAACGGTTTGTCGACGAAAATGAACTTCCTCGGTGAAATTCTTAATGATCAATTATCGGTTAATCGGTAAATTATGCCCATCCCTAGTTCAGAAACACATGATCCCTCCCTAATTGTAGGCTATATCAAAAAGGAAGGTTTTAACCCTATTCTTTAAAACAGACATCGAGTCTGACTTCCGAATCTCAGATTGGCAGCTGGTTCCACAGGAGAGGAGCTTGATAACTGAAGGCTCTGCCTCCCATTGTACTTTTGGAGATTCTAGGTATTACAAGTAATCCTGCATTTTGGGAGCGTAGTACTCTGTTAGGATAATACGGTAGTATCAGATCTTTGAAATAAAAAGGAGCCTGATTGTTTAGAGCTTTGTAAGTAAGAAGAAGGATTTTAAACTTAATTCTAAATTCTATGGGAAGCCAATGAAGGGAGGCCAGAACCGGAGAGATATGATCTTTCTTTCTAGTACCTGTTAAAACTCTTGCTGCAGCATTTTGGATCAGCTGAAGACTTTTTAAAGATGTTTTAGGACAACCTGATAATAAAGAATTACAATAATCTAATCTCGAGCTAACAAAAGCGTGGATCAGTTTCTCAGCATCACTCTGAGACAAGATGCTCCTAATCTTGGCAGTATTACGCAAATGATAGAAGGCAGTCTTAGAAACAAATTTAATATGTGAATTGTGTTATGTATTTTGGTTTACTACGGCACCCGTCGTAGTGCTTTGCTAAAAAGCATTGTGGGTAACCTGTAATGTCAGTGTGTTGTCGTTGGCTGTGTGCTATGAGTTGCTGCTACGCTAATAAACCGTGAACATTACGTCGATGGTCCGAGTTATTATTGTTATGTTAAGTAACGTAAAGGGTGAAAGATATAACAAAAAGTGGCGACGAGGACGTCTGGACCGACGCTGCAGTCCGCGACGGAGGAGAGTTTTTTTTTTATCGTGTTTTTTTTTTTCCCGCCGCTACTTCGTGCTGACAGGGTGATACACCGCGCCACTGTGCTGAGGTGGATGCTGCGGGCTGTCTGCTAAGCGGGGAGGAGCGGAGCAGTGGAAATCGTTAAGGACAAAAAAAAAAAAAAAACTCTGTAACGCCGGAGGGAAGAAACGACGTTACAGAAAGGAGCTGCGAGGGAAAGAGCAACATTCAACCAGGAGTGTTAAAATGGCTGGAGTCATTGGCTCTATCGGGCCCTTTGATGAGAGCGCGGAACAATGGAGCTCCTATACTGAGCGCTTTGACTATTTCGTCGCGGCCAATGGAATAACGGATGAAAAGTTAGTGCCCACTTTTCTGAGTGTGATGGGTCCCAAGACATTTAACCTACTACGTAACCTCCTACAGCCAGTAAAGCCAGGCTCTAAAACCTACAAAGAACTGGTGGACACACTAACCCACCACTTCTCATCCAAGCCTCTAGTGATTGCAGAAAGATACAGGTTTCACAGACGTAACCAAGAAAAGGGTGAGTCTGTTAACATGTTTGTTGCAGCGCTACGCAAGTTAGCCGAACACTGTGAATTTAAAGATGTTTTAAATGACACATTAAGAGACAGGCTTGTGTTTGGACTACGGAATGAAGCAGCACAGAAGAAGTTACTCACAGAAAGTGATTTGACGCTTGAAAGAGCCATTAACATTAGTGTGATGATGGAGATGGCTTCCAAAGAAGCACACCAACTGCATGCTACAGGCAGAGTACATAAGCTCAACAGTGGTAAAACCAATGCAACAGGCCCATGTTTCTGCTGTGGCAAGGTGGGACACCTTCCTAATGACTGTTGGTACAAAGAGATGGACTGTAACAACTGTGGGGAAAAAAAGGCCACGTGGAGCGGGCATGTAGCAAAGAGCAAAGACAAAGTCCCAAAGACAAGGAATAAAAGTGACATGGTAAAATACAAAAAGAAAAGAAATGTTCACACAGTTAAACATGGCGAGGACAGAGTGAGCGACTCCTCAGAGGAAGAGGTGTCAACTGCAATAAATACTGTCCGGATTATGAATGTGAATGAAGGCTCAGAAGGCTTTTGGACTAAACCAAAAGTGGAGGGACATTTTATTAAAATGCAGATAGACACCGGATCAAAGGCATCACTTGTGTCGCATAGCATTTACAAGAAGTTTCTGAAACATCTTCCACTCCGACCTTCAGACACCGTCTTCAGGGCGTATACTGGACACCGAGTGCCCATGAAAGGGATGACAGAGGTAACTGTTCAGTACGATGGCCAAACTGCTGAGCTTCCAGTTTGTTACCAAGAACAACTGTCCAGCTATAATGGGGCGTGTGTGGCTAAAGAAAATCCAACTTGACTGGCAAGAAGTAAGGAAGCTGTCACACAGTTCCACTCAGCTGCAGGCCATACTGGAAAAGCACAAAAAGGTTTTTCGTGATGAACTAGGCAGTATGAAAAAAATTATAGTGAAGCTGCATGTCAAACCTGACAGTAAACCAGTGTTCATGAAAGCCAGACCAGTGCCGTACGCCATCAGACCAAAGGTGGAGGCTGACTTGGATGCTCTGGTCAAGAATGGAGTTCTGGAGCCTGTGACAACCAGTGAGTGGGCCACGCCCATAGTTCCAGTACCCAAAAAGGATGGAGGAATCCGGACCTGTGGAGACTTTAAGGTAACAGTAAACCCTGTACTAACAGCAGAGCAGTATCCCCTTCCACTGATTGATGACTTATTTGCGGGGCTGAGTGGGGGACAAAAGTTCAGCAAAATAGATCTCAACCAGGCTTACTTACAAATGCATGTAGACGAGCAGTCACGTGAAATGCTGACTATCAACACCCATAAAGGACTCTTCAGATACTGCAGACTGCCTTTTGGCATCACATCTGCTCCAGCACTTTTTCAGCGAGCTATGGATCAAATCCTGAGTGGATTACCAGGAGTGCAGTGCTACCTGGATGATATCTTGTGTACAGGAGCAGATGATGAAAAGCATCTGCGCAACTTGGATGCAACTCTCACGAGACTGGAGGAATATGGATTGAGAATCCGCAAGGATAAATGCGAGTTTTTCCAGTCATCCGTGAAATACTTAGGTCATGTGATCGATGCTAAGGGACTGCACACTGCACCATCGAAAATCACAGCCATTGTGGATGCACCTCCACCCCAAAATGTCAGTCAGCTGAAGTCTTTCTTGGGACTGCTGAACTATTATGGACGTTTCATACCAAACTTGGCATCACTATTAAAACCACTGCATAACCTGCTGCGCAAAGAGGAAGCATGGAAGTGGACAGCAAGCTGTCAGGAGGCTTTTCAGAAGGCAAAAGATGCGCTGACGGCATCAGAGGTTCTGACCCACTTCAACCCATCACTTCCGATCCAGCTTGCCTGCGACGCCTCTCCTTATGGCGTAGGGGCGGTGATTTCCCACGTAATGCTAGACGGTGAGGAAAAGCCAATCGCTTTTGCGTCAAGGACATTAAACAAGGCAGAAGCTAACTATGCTCAACTGGAAAGAGAGGCTCTGAGCATTGTGTTTGGTGTCAGAAAATTCCACCAGTACTTGTATGGACGGAAGTTTACACTTTTTACTGACCACCGACCTCTCACAACCATCCTTGGACCATACACAGGAATACCATCTCTTGCAGCGTCCCGACTGCAGAGGTGGGTGTTGCTGTTGTCAGGACACTCCTATGACATCAGGTATCAAAAGTCAGACTGTCATGGTAATGCAGATGGGTTATCCAGATTACCACTTCCTGTCATGAAGCCAGAGTCAAGCACCGTGGACATCTTCTACTTCACAGAGGTAGAAAACGCACCTGTTTCAGCTGTGCAGGTGAAAAAGGGGACTAGAAATGACCCTGTGTTGTCTGCAGTCATGGACTTGATCATTAAAGGACAACCTGCGGGTGATGACGCAACCTTGAAGCCCTTCCTTGGGAAGTGGACAGAATTGTCTGTTCAGTCGGGTTGTTTGCTGTGGGGGAGGAGAGTGATTATTCCCCTGTCATGTCGAACAAAAGTGTTACAGCAACTTCACGCAGGACATAGTGGAATCGTGAGAATGAAAGAAATAGCGAGAAGCTATTTTTGGTGGCCAAACATTGACAAGCAGATTGAAGAAATAGCCAAAAGCTGTTCATCTTGTCACAAGGTACGGAACAACCCACCATTGGCTCCTCTCCATCCCTGGGAGTTCCCACAGGAGCCATGGCATCGTGTGCACATTGACTTTGCAGGTCCGTTTGAGGACAGAATGTTTCTCGTTGCTGTGGATGCACACAGTAAATGGCCTGAAGTGGCTATTATGAGGTCAACCACCACAGAGAAGACCACAGAGGCATTAGGAGAAATGTTTAGTCGTTTTGGGTTTCCTGCACAACTAGTTTCTGACAATGGACCTCAGTTGGTTTCACAAGAAATGGATGCTTTTCTACAAGCTAATGGAGTGCAGCACATTAAATCAGCTCCATACCATCCTGCGACGAACGGCCTTGCAGAAAGGTTTGTACAGACAATGAAACATGCATTGAAAGCATCACAAGGTCAAGGAACACTGCATCAGAGGCTGCACAAGTTCCTGCTAAACTACCGCAACACTCCACGTGCAATCACAAAGACAACTCCTGCTAGTCTGATGTTCAAGAGAGATCTGCGCACTACCTTTGACCTTTTGAAACCCTCAGGATTAAAGGACACTGTGCAAAAGCAACAAGAGAAACAAATTATGCACAGAGAACATCGGGCAAAGGACAGAGCATTCACGTCAGGAGAATCTGTGCTGGCCAGGAACTACAGAGGTGAACCTAAGTGGGTTCCTGCAACTGTTATTGCACAAACTGGACCAGTCTCATATACAGTTCAAACCACTGACAGTGTTTGGAAAAGGCACGTGGATCAACTCCTGCAGACACCGCCAGCACCTGCAGAACCGTCTCTTGGATATCCTAATGATGCACTCACCAACTCACCACTTTGTCCACCTACACCAGTACAGAACTCAACCACTTCAGAGACCGGAGTTCCAGCTGGAGATGTGACATCTTCTTCTGCATCAGCACCAGAAGCAACCTCCACATTAGAAAGAACACAGACTCATGTTCCTGCAGAGCGCCGATATCCCACCAAGGAGCGACGACCTCCTGTCCGTCTGAGTTATTAGACTAGATGGAAACTGACCCACATTAATGGGGCAGAATAATCCCCAGGGGTACAGTTATGGGATGAGGTAGTCTACCCTCACTCCTAAGGTAGCATAATAATTTAAAAAAAAAAAGAGAGAGACAAAACAAAGACATTTGGTATCTCCTGTAGGACATCTATTGTAAGGGGGGAGGAGATGTTATGTATTTTGGTTTACTACGGCACCCGTCGTAGTGCTTTGCTAAAAAGCATTGTGGGTAACCTGTAATGTCAGAGTGTGTTGTCGTTGGCTGTGTGCTATGAGTTGCTGCTACGCTAATAAACCGTGAACATTACGTCGATGGTCCGAGTTATTATTGTTATATTAAGTAACGTAAAGGGTGAAAGATATAACAAATTGAAAGACAGATCTTGATCAAAAATAATTCCAGGGTTCCTCACAGAGCTATTAAGAGAAAGAGTAACCGCATCCAAACTGAAAGTTTGATTTGGAAAGGTATTTCTAAGGTTTTTTGGACCAACAAAAATGACTTCAGTCTTATCTGAATTTAATAGCAGGAAATTACAAGTCATCCAAGCTTTGATTTACTTAAGACAGGCTTCCAACTTGGCTAATTGATTACTATCATCTGGCTTCATTGACAGGTATAATTGTGTGTCATCTGCATAACAATGAAAATGTATAAGGTGCTTTCTAATAATGTTGCCTAACGGAAGCATATATAAACTAAAAAAGAGTAGGGCCTAGCACAGATCCCTGTGGAACTCCATGACTGAGCTTTGAGTTGAAATAAAACTCATTATTGACATGAACAAACTGGAACCTATCAGATAAATGAGATCTAAATCACTGCAACGAAGTTCCATTAAGTCCAACATAGTTTTCTAATCTATCAAGTAGAATATTATGATCGATAGTATCAAAAGCTGCAAGGTCTAAAAGGACAAGTACAGAAACCAGTCCATTATCAGATGCGATGAGGAGGTTGTTAGTGACCTTCGCTAAGGCTGTTTCAGAACTATGATGGATTCTAAACCCAGATTGAAACTCTTCAATTAAACCATTTCCCTGCAGGTGGTCAAATAATTGTGTAGCAACAACTCTTTCTAAGATTTTTGAAATGAAAGGGAGATTAGAGATTGGTCTATAGTTAGCTAAAGCTTCTGGATCTCGCGTTTGCTTTTTTTTTTTTAAGTTTTTGTAAAGGCTATACACATCATTACAGCATTGCATTGTTTACATTTTCATCACGTTCCCTTAATTTTTTGTTATTTGACAACATTGGAAGAATAATTACTACAACACCCCTTTTTTAAGTGAAAGAAAAAGTGAAATTAAAGAGAAATAAAAAAAACAAACAAAAAAGAGCAAAAAAACAAACAAACAAACTAAAATAAATAAATAAATAAAAATAAAAGAGCATCTGAGTAGCGCTGGAACAAAGAGCGGTGCCATTATTGAAATGGTATTTGTCAAATATTAGATCTAATGGAAGACACATATGCGATCCAGGGTTGCCAAAAGTTCAAGAACCCATCCATGTCCTGTCTCAGTGCGAATGTTAACTTTTCCATCGAGTAAATGTCTTGGATCACGTTAATCCAATCTTCAGGTGTAGGACAGTCCTTCAACATCCATTTTTTTAGTTAGGGCTTTTTTACTTGCCAATATTAAAACAGTGAATAAGTATTTTTCTCCTCGTCTTTCCAGTGAGTCCGGTAGTAAACCCAAATACAAAGCTACAAAAGAAAAGGGAACTGTTATTTTGAATATTTTCCCCAATATTGTCTGTACATTGGTCCAATATTGGTGGATAACTGGGCATGACCAAAACGCATGAAAATGATTTGCAGTCTCTTCACCACACAAGCGCCAACAATTCAACCCCTTATGAGTAAATTTGTTTTGTGCAGGTGTTCTGAAAAATCTTACCAAATTTTTCCATCCAAATTCTCTCCACTGCAGGGATGAGGTACTTTTCCATTGCTGTTTATTTAGCTTTTCCCATATTTCCAGTTGTAAAGTGAAATTCCCCTCTTTTTCCCATCTCTCTTTTATATATGATGTGTTGTCTCCTTTTAAGTCTTGAAGACCTTGGTATATTTTAGAAATGTATCTGATCCCTGGGATCCCTTTATATGCCATTAAGAAGACCTTCAGAACACCTGACTGGGGAAAATTCCAAATCCTCCTTTTTAAGTATATTGTTTATGTGGTGTCTAAGCTGAAAGAACCTGTAAAGGTCTTGATTTATTAGACCTTGTTTTTTCAAATCTTCAAAACTTCTTAAAATTTGCCCCTTAAAAAAATTGTAATATTTTATCAGTCCGTTCTCTTTCCACTTTTTAAATCTAGTGTCTGTTTTATTAGGAGTAAAGTCTTGATCATAGGCAATCCATTGCAGAAATCGATAGGGCTCTTTAGTTTGATTCTCTCTGACTATCTTAAACCAAATTTTTAGCGGGGTCTCTATCCACGGGTTAGTGTTATTCAAAAGTTTAGGTAAGGCATTGTTCCCTATTATTGCCTGTAGGGGGATGTCACTTGTTATTTGGCATTCCATCTCCTTCCAGTATGCAGTGTAGACTGGGTTACATATCTCTACTAAAGTTTTAATTTGTGCGGCTTTAAAATAGTCCCTGATATTTGGCAGCGCAAGCCCACCTTTGTCTTTGTTTAGCTGTAGGGTTCTATATTTGATTCTAGGTCTCTTGCCCTGCCATATGAATCTTGAGATCCTTCTGTCCAGCTCCTGCCATGTTTTTTTGGGAGGTTCTACCGGTATTGTTTGGAAAAGGTATAGAAGACGTGGAAGTATATTCATTTTGACTGCTTCAATTCTTTGTGCAGTACCCAAGAATGGTATCATATTCCATCTTGCTAGGTCAGATTTAATTTTTGCCACCAGTGGATCATAGTTTAGCGTTATGATTTTGTTGAGTTGTTTCGGGATATTGACCACTAGATATTTCATATATTCCATCTCCCAGTTAGTTTTGAGTTTGCTTAGTAAATATTGATTTGGGTCATAGTTGAATGTTAAAACTTGGGTTTTATGCATGTTTAGTTTGTACCCCGATAACTCTCCATACTCTGAAAAAACTAAGATTAGTTCTGGAAAAGAGGTGTCCGGCTGCCCCAGGTATATTAGAATGTCATCAGCAAAGAGTGCTATTTTATGTTCCTTCTGACCAAGTGTAATACCTTGAATTTTTTCACTCTGTCTTATCCATTGGCTCAGAGGTTCTATGAAGATTGCAAAGAGCAGTGGAGACAAGGGGCAGCCCTGACGACATCCTCTTTCCAGCTCAAAAGATGATGATAAATTACCGTTAATCCTTATTTTAGCTGTTGGTTTTTTATATAATTCGTGGATAGTTCTAATGAAGATGTTCTGAAAATTGAAATTGGATAAGATTCTATATAGGAAAGACCAGTCAACCGAATCGAATGCTTTTTCAGCATCTAATCCCAATATGACTGCATTTAAGTTATATTTTTTTATATGATGAATTATGTGTGAAGTGCGTCTGTTGTCTTGTGTCTGTCTTTGTCTTATAAAACCTGTTTGGTCTAAATGAATTAAGTCTGTCAGTATATTTTCTAACCTTTTGGCAAGGATAGTGGTAAAAAGCTTATAGTCCTGATTTAATACACTGATTGGTCTGTAGTTGGAGCATTCTCGTTTATCCTTTTCAGGTTTAGGTATGACTGCAATGACCCCTTCTCTCCAGGAGGGGGGGATTTCCCCTGTGTGGAGGACATAGTTAAATGTTTTCAGGAGGAGAGGAGATAGTTGCTGTTTAAAGGTTTTGTACCACTCTGCTGTATAGCCATCTGCTCCTGGGGATTTGTTAGCTTTAAGTTTCATAATTGCTTTTTCTAATTCTTTAGGTTGTATTTCTGACAGTAGTGTTTTATTTTGAGACTCAGTAAGTTGGGGAAGGTTTAATGTGTTTAGGAATGCTTCAGATGCGTTTTTATGTTTTTTGAGGGAGTACAAGTTCTTATAGTAGTTCTCGAAGCTTTTAAGAATATCCTGAATTCTAAATTTTATTTCCTTTGATACTGGGTCTCTGATTTTGTAGATTGCTCTTTCCATTTGTTGTTTCCTCAATTTATAGGCTAGTAATTTAATTTCCTTAATTTTGAGCGAGTCATTAGAATGAGTGTTGCCTTTGTGTTCTTTTTCTAGGTTCTTAAATTCTGACTCTAATGTGGTTAGTTTTTCTTGTCTCAGTTTCTTTTGGATTGCCAGTTTTGCGATAATCTTTCCCCTTATTACAGCTTTGCATGCATCCCACAGTATTAAAGGGGATACTTCTCCATTATCATTTTCTTCCAAATATCTGAGAATATCTGATTCCAATTCATCTTTCAGTGGTCCTTTCGGGACATTTGAATTCAATCTCCAAGAAAATGTATTATTTGTGTATTTTTGGATACTTAAGTCCATATAGATCGGACTGTGGTCAGAGAGATCCATCAGTCCTATTTTACATGTTTTTACTCTTCCAATGTCTCTATTAAACATAAAAAAATAGTCAATCCTTGAGTATGATGAATGTGGCGCTGAGTAAAATGTATAATCTTTTACACTGGGGTTGAATTCCCTCCACACATCACAGATTCCCATTTCTTTTAGTAGCATCCGAGTTTTCCTACTTTGAGTGTTATTTTGATGTGGAGAATTACCTGATGCATCCCAGTATGGATTCAGTCTTAGATTGAAGTCTCCACCACATATCACTAAACCTTGGGCTTTAGTTATCATTAGGTCAAATACATTTTTATAAAATTTCCAGTTAGCCCCTGGAGGTGCATATACATTCAGCAGGGTGATATCTTCTCCCTCTAGCCGCCCAATTACCAAACTGAATCTCCCTTCTTTATCTTTGTGTTCTGATTTTTTTTCAAATGTAATTTTGGTTGAGATCAATGTCGCTACTCCCCTCCTCCTCCCTGACTTATATGAAGATGAAGAGATCATTTTAAACCCTTGTCTATTGAGTTTAGTGTGCTCCACGTCTGTTAGGTGGGTTTGTTGTAAAAATATTATTCCTGCTTTGTCTTTTTTCATTTTGCCTAGAATCTTGGATCTTTTAACTGGATTCAGGATCCCTTTTTACATTATATGAGATTATTTTGGTTACACCCTGTTTCTCCATTGTATTGTCTTATTTAGTATAACAGTGTGGTGGCCCTCTTTTATGCTACTCAGAAACTGAAAGAACATTAAGAACATAAATATTAAGAACATAGTGTATAAAACTTTAAAACAAAAAAGTGACAAAAGAACTTCCTGAGCTGAGGTCTTTTTAGAGACCCTGGAAGAGCCTTGATGGAGTGTAGGCTCTGAGGGAAATTCCTCAAACTCTGTTACGTGCTGAGGGCCCTCTCTTACCCCTGTAAGTTGTCCCATGTTTTTAACGTGAATTTCAGATCCCAATCCGAACTTGTAATGATTTTTTTTTTTTTTTTTTATACCTATACCCTATGAAATTGTGTGCACCCTCCCACCACCATCACAGCAAACGTTCACGCTAATACAGTATTTGTTAGTGTGGGGAGAACATGTGGATCATTGTCACATTTCTATTTTAACAAGTTTTTTTTTTTTTTTTTTTTTTTTTTAAAAGACTTATTTGTTTCTAATATTATGACTGTTCCATGAAATGTTTTACCACATGCTGATTCTGCATCTCCTTTAATGTTTGTTACCTTGTAGGAGGGGGGTTGGATGTGCAGATTGACTCAAAAAATTGTTATTCCCTCCTGTAAACGGCCAGTTTTTCCTTGTAGCTCTGACGCTGGGTTTCCCACTGCTGGCCCATGGATTTTGAGGGTCTCTGTGTGGACCACGTTTGAGCCTTGATTCTTTCGCTCGGGTCTGCTGCGGGTTTAAACACCGTTACCGGGAGTCCTCTTCTCGCCATATCCGCAGTTGCTTCTTCCGCCGAATTATAGAGACATGCCTCTTCCCCATAGAAGACCCTTAACTTCGCCGGAAATGGCGTCTGGAAGCGCAGTTTTTTCTCTCGTAGCACCTTTTTAGCGTCGTTGTATTCCCGACACTTTTTAAGGAGGTGCATAAATCCTTTTTTCTGCCAAGCCAGTCTTACAACCTCTTGTTTTGTTTTGGAGTTGGAGAACCTCACCACCACCGATCTTGGTGGCGCTTCCGCCGCCGGCCTAGGGGCTAATGTACGGTGCGCCCTTTCTATCTTCAAGTCGTGGTTTGAGGAATATCCAACTTCTCTCTGAGTAAGGATTCCACGCATGCCGCCATTGTGGTGAAACCATCTTCGATTCCTTCTTTCAGACCATGAATTCTTATGTTGTCTCTTCTCAGTCTTCCTTCTTGGTCGGTTAGCTTAACCTCTAGTCTTGACTGCCTTTTGTGTAGATCCAGCATGGAATCTTCCAGCCCTTTTATTCTTTCCTCTGCTTCCAAGATTCGGTTCTCGGCCTGGTCCACTCTGCTGTTTGTCCTTTTTAATTCTTTGAATTCACGAAATTCGGCCCAACACTCTCGGCAAAATCATCTTAATTCTTTAAATACCATTTTCAAGCTAACCTTTTTGTTAGCATCATTCAGCTACTCGTCTTCTGAATGGAAATCCTCCGGATCAGATTCTTCGGCCGATGCGTGTCCTGGCCTGGTAAATGTCGATTTCTTCTGTTTTCCTTTAGGCATGATGACTTTGTCCTTTGATTTTCACTCTTCCAAAAATCCGTTAAATCTGATTTTCAAGGTATTTTACTGGATTGGGTCTGGGAGCTTCAGCGTTAAGCTGCAATCACCATGGTGTCCAGACCGGAAGTCCCTAGCGTTTGCTTTTTGAGTAAGGGTTTAATTACAGCCGTTTTAATAGCCTGTGGTACATGGCCTAAAGTTAATGAAGAATTGATTATATGAAGAATAAAGCTACCAATAAGTGGGAAGCCTTCTTTAAATAACCTGGTAGAAATAGGGTCTAAAAAATAAGTTGAAGGCTTGGATGAGGAAACTATTTTGTCTAACTCTAAAAGGTCAATTGGAGTAAACTCATCAAGACAGATATAAGTTGAAGGAGTTGTCGTAGTTACTGTATTTAAGTTAACGGTGGGAAGAATCTGATTGATTTTATCTCTGATGGATGAAATTTTATTATTGAAAAAGTTCATAAAGTCGTGACTAGTAAGCTCTAAGGGAATGCTACGATTGACAGAGTCCTGACTCTTTGTCAACCTGGCTACAGTACTGAAAAGAAACCTAGGATTATTCTTGTTCTCTTCTATTAATGCAGAATAATAACTCGTTCTAGCTTTTCTAAGAGATTTTTTATAAATTAAAAGATGATTTCTCCAAGATAAATAGATTTCATCTAAATTAGTGGAGCGCCATTTTCTTTCTAATTGACGAGTCTTCTTTTTTAAGCTACGAGTTTCTGTGTTGAACCAAGGAGTTAGAAATCTCTGATTGGACTTTTTTGTTTTTAAGGGGGCCACCAAGTCTAGAGTCTGATGCAGAGAAGCTGAAACACTATCCACCAAGGAGCAAGCTGTCTATTGCTTATTTCCGTTGTGTTGACACATGGCATAGAGGAAACAATCTGCATAAATTTGGTAACAGCATCATCTGAGAGGCATCTACTGTAGTAATATTTTTCTTTAGGAGCCAGATAGTCAGAAATAGTAAAATCAAAGGTTAACAGACAATAGTCTGACAATACAGGGTTATGAGGAGACACTACCAGATTTTCTATTTCTATGCCATATATCAGAACAAGGTCCAACGTATGGTGGGGGTAATGAGTAGAATTTCCTACTTTCTGAGAAAACCCAATCGAGTCTAATTCATTCATTCATTCATCTTCTTCCGCTTAATCCTTTTTCGGGTCGCGGGGGGGCTGGAGCCTATCCCAGCATCTTTGGGCGAGAGGCAGGGTACACCCTGGACAGATCGCCAGTCCATCGCAGGGCCAACACAGAGAGACAGACAACCATTCACTCTCACAGTCATACCTAAGGACAATTTAGAATCCCCAGTTTTGATGCCAATTAACCTAACTTGCATGTTTTTGGCATGTGGGAGGAAACCGGAGAAATCCCGGAGTAAACCCATGCAGACATGGGGAGAACATGCAAACTCCACACAGATCACTGTTGGTCTGGGGCTGGGATCGAACCCAGGATCCCCCGGCCAAGGGTGAGTTGCTGTGCTGCCGTAGTGCTAACCACTCCACCACCACGCCGCCCCCAATTGAGTCTAATATTGAATTAAATGCCACATTAAGGCAGTCACTAGTTACACCTACATGTATATTAAAGTCCCCTACTGTAATTATTTTATCTGATTTCAGCACTAAATCGGCTAAGAATTCAAAAAATTCGGATAAAAATTCTGAGTAGGTTGATGGAGGATGATAAACTATGGCAAATAAAATTGGGTTTAGCCTAAAATTGCTACAGTGTCCAATACTGAGGACCAGGCCCTCAAAGGAATTATAACATGTTTTTTGCTTTACATTAACTAGTAATTTGGAATGGTAAATTGTTGCTACTCCTCCTCCACGACCAGAACTTCTGGGATTTTGACAGTTTAAATAACCAGAGGGAGTTGATTCATTTAAACCAACATAATCCTCTTGCCCTAACCAAGTCTCTGTAAAGGATATTAAATCATTCTGATGATCAATTAACAGATCATGGACTAACAGAGACTTGGAAGTTAGAGACCTAATATTTAACAAACCGCATTTAATTTTTAAATTATGAGGAGGAACAGAGGCCAAATCATTCATTTTAGAGGCTTCATGTTTAATTTGAGTTTTACCAGCTTTGTTTAATCACTTTGGGATGCTTATACGTTATGTTTTTATTTACTTTGGAGGGAGCAGACAATGATTCTCTGATGGGGAAGACGGGGGCTAAGTTGAGGGGTGGCGGATGAAGAGGAGCTGCAAAGAGGCGTGTAAGACTGCGACTCTGCTTCCTGGTCCCAGCTCTGAGTTGTCAAGGTTTTGGAAATTTGGATAAAAATGATGCCAGATTGTTTGATAAATGAGACGCACCATCCAAAGTGGGATGGACGCTGTCTCGTCTCATAAGACCAGGCTTTCCCCAAAATGAGCTCCAATTGTCAATGTAGCCCACGTTGTTTGCAGGACATCACACAGACAGCCAGCGGTTGAAGGATGACGAGCGGCTAAACATGTCATCACTGGTCAGATTGGGGAGGGGCCCAGAGAATACTACAGAGGCAGACATTGTTTTGGCAAAGTCACACACCGATTCTACATTAAGTTTCGTGACTTCCAACTGCCGGAGACGGATGTCATTAATGCCAGCGTGAATAACAATTGTGGAGTATTTACAGTTATTTTTAGCCAGCATCTTCAAATTTGACTCGATGTCACCTGCTCTGGCCCCAAGAATGCATTTGACTATGGCTGCTGGAGTCTCTAGGTTCACGTTTCTGACTACAGAGTCGCCAATGATCAGAAATGATCAGAGTTTTTTCCTCAGCGGGTGTGTCGCTGAGTGGGGTAAAACGATTAGAAATGTGAACAGGTTGGTGGTGAACCGGGGTTTTGTGGCTAGGCTTCCTTCTCACAGTCACCCACCCAGTTAACTCGCTGCTGAGGAGGACCGGAGGACCGCTAACGGGTCGCCCTATGCTAGCGAGCTCCCCTGCAGCTAGGGGACGTCCGTCAAGAGTAACTGCCGCAGATGGTGTTTCAATGCAGCGGAGCCGCAATTCCAAATCAGACAACCTCGTCTTGAGGCCTCAAAAAGACAACATTCATTACATTTACCGTTATCACTAAAAGAGGCAGAGGTGTAGCTAAACATCTGACAGAGAGAGCACACCAGAGGAGGAGAGGAAGGAGAGCTATAGTAGCCATAGCTAGTGGCTAACCCAAAGCTAACAAAGACACAGATGAAAGGTGAACAGAAGGTTAAAGAGGGTGATTAGGTGACACTGAGTGCGCACACAGGTGCAAGAGGCTTGATAAACAGAAATGAGGGGTTAAAATACAATTAAAAGCAAAATCCTCAGGAGAGTGAGGAGAGCTAACCACGCGGACAGAATCAGAATCAGATTTATTGCCATTGTTCATGTAGTACACAAACTACGAATTTGTCTCGGTGCAATGCTGCAACATTAAACATGGAGTAGCACTAAAAATAAAAATAAAAAACTATGCATGCAATAAAATGTAGAATATGAATGAGTAATACTAATCTATGCAATTTTTAAATATATTAACAAGCAGCAGATATTGTGGAGTTCCACATAGTGCAGTTGGTAGTGCAAAAAAGAAAACACTGATAATTTTCATGAGTCCGGATGAGCTGCTGTACGTAGTGCACGAGAGTCTAATAAGTTAATTAGTGTTCAGCAGTCTGATGGCAGAGGGGAAGAAGCTGTTCATGTAGCGGGAGGTTTTAGTCTGAATGGACCCAAGTGTTCTACCTGAGGGGAGGGGGGCAAACAGTGCGTGTCCAGGGTGTGAAGGGTCGGCTATGATCCGACCTGCACGCCTCCGGGTCCTGGAGATGTACAGGTCCTGGAGGGATGGGAGCTTGCAGCCGATCACCTTCTCAGCAGCGCGCACAACGTGCTGCAGTCTTAGTCTGTCCCTGGCAGTGGCTCCTGCGTACCACACGGTTATGGAGGTGGTGAGGATGGACTCGATGATGGCCGTGTAGAACTGCACCAACATCTTGGTGGGTAGCTTGAGCTTCCTCAGCTGCCGCAGGAAGAACATCCTCTGCTGGGCCTTTTTGATGAGGGAGCTGATGGTCGGCTCCCACTTGAGGTCCCGGGTGATGGTGGTGCCCAGGAAGTGGAAGGAATCCGCAGTGGTGATGGGAGAGTCTGTGAGGGTAAGGGGGGGCAGAGGGGTTGTGACTTTGCTGAAGTCCACGATCATCTCCACTGTCTTCAGAGCGTTCAGCTGCAGGTTGTTATTGCTGCACCAGGACGCCAGCTGGGCCACCTCTCTCCTGTAGATGGACTCGTCGCCGTTGGAGATGAGCCCGATGAGAGTGGTGTCGTCCGCAAACTTGATCAGCTTGACAGACTGGTGGCTTGAGGTGCAGGAGTTGGTGTACAGGGAGAAGAGTAGGGGGGGAAAGTACACAGCCCTGGGGTGATCCGGTGCTGATGCTAACAGAGTCTGAGACAGTCTTTCCCAGCCGCACATGCTGCCTCCGGTCCGTCAGGAAGTCGGTGATCCACCTGCAGAGGGAGTCAGGCACGTTGAGCAGGGACAGCTTGTCCTGGAGCAGAGCGGGGCGGATGGTATTGAATGCAGAGCTGAAGTCCACAAACAGGATCCTGGCGTAGGTTCCCGGGGAGTCCAGGTGCTGCAGGATGGAGTGGAGGGCCAGGTTGACTGCGTCGTCCACAGACCTGTTGGCTCTGTAGGCAAACTGCAGCGGGTCCAGGAGGGGAGTGGTGATGGTCTTGAGGTGGGGCAGGACCAGGCGCTCAAAGGACTTCATGACTACAGAGGTGAGCGCTACAGGTCTGTAGTCGTTAAGTCCAGTGATCCGTGGCTTCTTGGGGACAGGGATGATGGTAGAGGTTTTGAGGCAGGTCGGCACGTGGCATAACTTCAGGGAGGTGTTAAAAATGTCTGTGAAGACAGGAGTCAGCTCTTCCACACAGTGTCTCAGGGTGGAGGGAGACATGCCGTCCGGACCGGGGGCCTTGCGCGGGTTCAGTCTGGAGAACTGTCTGTGCATGCCCTGCTCACTGATGGCAAGGGCAGGGGGGGAGGAGGGGGGGGCGCCTTTGATGAAGTGGGGACCATGGAGGCAGAGGCGCTGGGGGGAGGGGGGGAGTTGGACACAGCTGACGAGGTGTCAAAATGGGCATAGTGTTGGGACAGTCTTTGACAAAGGGCTTTGGCTTTGTCATCCTAACCTTTAGAAGCCTGAGGCCGATAGTTGGTGATTTGCCTCAGTCCTCTCCACACAGAAGCAGAGTCGTTAGCAATGAACTGTTGCTGGAGTCTCTCAGAATACACAGATTTAGCTCTCCTCAGCTCTTTGCTAAACCAGTATTTGACCTCCCTGTAGCGGTCCCTGTCTCCACTTTTCAACGCTGCTTCCTTCTCCTTCCTGATCTGTCTGAGCTTCGCTGTGAACCAGGGCTTGTCGTTGGAGTAACTCACCCTGGTGCGCGATGGAAGAATGCTCTCCTCACAAAAGTGGATATATGAGTTCACAGTGTCCGTGTACTCATCCAGATCATGCGTGGCTCCTTTAAACATGCCCCAGTCAGTTATTTCCAAGCACGTGCGCAGCTCCTCCCCAGCTTCACTGGTCCATTTCCTCGTAGTGCTCACAACAGGTTTTGTGAGCTTCAGTCTCTGTCTGTATGTGGGAATCAGGTGGACCATCACGTGATCAGATAGTCCCAGCGCAGCGCGGGGAACAGCGCGATACGCGTCCTTAACTGTAGTGTAACAGTGATCCAGCGTGTTCTTTCCTCTGGTGGGGCATTTAATAAACTGGACAGACAGCAATACAGGAAGTGACGATACGTTACCACAAGTGACGTTCACCAATCACAGAGCCGAAGTCTCACACTCAGCCAAGGAAGCTCCAATATAAAGGGCCTTTTATTTCCAAATTATAACCTCCAAGGTACAGCACGTATTGTTCATGAAGCTACTGTATAAATACATATTCTATGTACCTCCAAACATCAATGTTTTGCACATAAATATTGCAATCAGATAAATTCTATACGTTGTTTTCCAAACTGCAACACTTTGGCCAACACTATAATTTTTCAGATATGATTAAACCTCAAAACATTTAGACACATTGTAGGTGGACTGAGACCAGGCAGTACACCTTTAGCAAGCGGGTGCTCCTGGCTCCTGTAGACGGTGATCACTTTTTGGCACGACACCAGATTTCACCACCCAGCCGATCCCATCCAGAAGTGGCTGATGAAACCCTTTTCGGACACAGGCAGACTTACCCCTGAACAATGTAACTGCAACTACCGATGAGCCGTGCACGTTCAGTTGTGGAAATGGCTTTCAGCTGCTTGAAAGGATGATGGAGAGCCCCCCTGACAAGGAATGACTGCAAACTGGAGCTGAGCAAGAAAATGGTGCTCACCTGCTTCAAACTTGATATTTGTGAGGAACATGGTGACAACTTTGGCCTCCCAGACACACCTGATCACAGTCGGCCTCCAGTTCAACCACTACCTGACCATGTCAGTGTAGAATGACATTAGGGTAGCTTTAATGGAGTATTTTTACAATGGGGAGCAGTAACCTATTTAAGACCTGCCATGTCATTTACAAAATATAGCATGTGAAGTAGTTCAAAATAATTAATGAATTAAACATTCAGCTGACAATCCATCCTCAGTGTACTCTGTTTTAAAGTATTTGTATATTTTATAGGCACATTTACAGAATTGTTCAATATATATCCTTCTGTACTTGTATGTCATCTATTCTGGTTAAAGTACTGATTCAAGTTTTTATTCATGTAGAGGTAACAAGAGACAGACTGTAAAGTGTACAAGTTTAAAGTACTTTCCCCAGAAATGATCTGGTCCTGAGCTGACAGAATGCCATGTGGTACGTTGTCAAAAGAATATAAACTCATTATCATTTTTGAAGCTGGCAACTTGGAACATTTTCCACAGAAAAAGTGCATAGATTTAAAGTTTGTTGCTGCTTGTTCTTTAGAAAATGTGAAAAAGTTGTCAAAAATATGAGTAAGTCCACAAATACCTGATAAGTTTATTTTTTCAGGTATTGGACAATATAAGTGCAGTAATTCAGTACTTGTACTTTCACTTCCCACCACTACAATGTTATATATTGTTTGTCCTAAATAGCTTTACATTTCATGCATATGTTTGGTGTAAGGATAACAATTAATGTAGAAGCAGAAAAACACTTAAGGAAAGAAAGCTTTTATTTACAAAATGTTCAAAAACTTAAGACTGTATAGGAATATGTGAATTAATAATTCTGATCAGGTATAAAAATTACTGATGTAATTACTGATTATTGATGTATTGGAAACTGAGATCAAGTCTCATTTCGTATACACCAGAAAAGTTAATAACACTCGTGGGGAACCAGCTTCTATCTCTAAGAAGCAATTTAATCTTTAATTTCACTTTATACCCGTTTATCCATCCATCCATTCATCTTCTACCGCTTTTCCGGAGGTCCGGGTCACGGAGGCAGCAGTTCAAGCAGAGAAGCCCAGACTTCCCTCTCCCCCGCCACCTGCTCCAGCTCTTTAGAGAGGATACCAAGGCGTTCCCAGACCAGCTGGGAGACATAGTCTCTCCACCGAGTCCTGGGTCTGCCCCAGGGTCTTCTCCCAGTAGGACGTGCCTGAAACACCTCAAGTGGGAGGCGTCCAGGCCAAGCTCCAGCCCCTCTCCAGGAGACTTGTTCCGGAACCGGAGCTGTGTGTTGAGGTGAGGCCGACTATATCTAGCCGGTATCTCTCAACCTCGTACACCAGCTCAGGCTACTTCCTCACCAGAGAGGTGACATTCCACGTACCAAAAGCCAGTTTAGAAAGCTTGGGATCAGTCTGCCAAGATCTCCGCCTTTGACCGCCACCTAATCCACATTGCACCGGACCCCCCATGATCTCTCCTGCAGGTGGTGAGCCCACTGGAGGGCGGACCCATGTAACTCCTTCGGGCTGAGCCCGGCCGGGTCCCATGGGTGGAAACCCGGCCACCAGACGCTAGCCTTCGAGCCCCCACCCCCACCCCCCCACCCGGCCTGGCTCCAGGGTGGGGCCCCGGTAACCCCATACCGGGCGGTGTACACTGAATCCTTGATATACAATTTATCATGAGAGTCTGTTGGATCGTTCTTAGTCTGGCCTATCACCCAGGACCAGTTTGTCTTGGGTGACCCTATCAGAGGCAGATTGCCCTGGACAACATAGCTCCTGGGATCACTGGGGCACGCAAACCCCCCCACCACGATAAGGTGACGATCCATTAGGGGGTATACCTGTTTAATCTGATTATACCTTTTTAATCACTCAATAAATTAATTAATAATCAGTCTCAAAAATTTCCGTGAATTCGATACTGGTGGCTTGAATCAGAATCAGATTTATTGCCATTGTTCATGTAGTACACAAACTAGGAATTTGTCTCGGTGCAATGCTGCAACATTAAACATGATAAGATAAAAGAAATAAAAAAAACTATACATGCAATAAGTGTAGAATAAGAATGAGTAATACTAGTCAAAGCAGTTTTTAAATATATTAGCGAGCAGCAGATATTGTGGAGTACCACATAGTGCAGACGGTAATGCATCAGAAACAGTGATGATTGACATGAGTCTGGTTGAGCTGCTGTACTTAGTGCACGAGAGTCAATAAGTCACTTAGTGTTCAGCAGTCTGATGGCAGAGGGGAAGAAGCTGTTCATGTGCCGGGAGGTTTTAGTCTGAATGGACCGAAGTCTTCTACCTGAGGGGAGGGGGGCAAACAGTACGTGACCAGGGTGTGAAGGATCGGCTATGATCCGGCCTGCACACCTCCGGGTCCTGGAGATGTACAGGTCCTGGAGAGATGGGAGCTTGCAGCCGATCACCTTCTCAGCAGTGCGCAAGACGCGCTGCAGCCTTAGTCTGTCCCTGGCAGTGGCTCCTGCGTACCACACGGTTATGGAGGTGGTGAGGATGGACTCGATGATGGCTGTGTAGAACTGCACCAACATCTTGGTGGGTAGCTTGAGCTTCCTCAGCTGCCGCAGGAAGAACATCCTCTGCTGGGCCTTTTTGATGAGGGAGCTGATGGTCGGCTCCCATTTGAGGTCCCGGGTGATGGTGGTGCCCAAGAAGCGGAAGGAATCTGCAGTGGTGATGGGAGAGCCTGTGAGGGTGAGAGGGGGGCAGAGGGGTTGTGACTTTCCTGAAGTCCACGATCATCTCCACTGTCTTCAGAGCGTTCAGCTGCAGGTTGTTGTGGCTGCACCAGGACGCCAGCTGGGCCACCTCTCTCCTGTAGACGGACTCATCGCCGTTGGAGATGAGCCCGATGAGGGTGGTGTCGTCCGCAAACTTGATCAGCTTAACAGACTGGTGGCTGGAGGTGCAGGAGTTGGTATAAAGGGAGAAGAGTAGGGGGGAAAGTACACAGCCCTGGGGTGATCCGATGCTGATGCTGACAGAGTCAGAGACAGTCTTCCCCAGCCGCACATGCTGCCTCCGGTCCGCCAGGAAGTCGGTGATCCACCTGCAGAGGGAGTCAGGCACGCCGAGCAGGGACAGCTTGTCCTGGAGCAGAGCGGGGCGGATGGTGTTGAATGCAGAGCTGAAGTCCACAAACAGGATCCTGACGTAGGTTCCCGAGGAGTCCAGGTGCTGCAGGATGGAGTGGAGGGCCAGGTTGACTGTGTCGTCCACAGACCTGTTGGCTCTGTAGGCAAACTGCAGCGGGTCCAGGAGGGGAGTGGTGATGGACTTGAGGTGGGGCAGGACCAGGCGCTCAAAGGACTTCATGACTACAGAGGTGAGCGCTATAGGTCTGTAGTTGTTAAGTCCGGTGATCCGTGGCTTCTTGGGGAGAGGGATGATGGTGGAGGATTTGAGCCAGGTCGGCACGTGGCATAGCTTAAGGGAGGTGTTAAAAATGTCTGTGAAGACAGGAGCCAGCTCTTTCGCACAGTGTCTCAGGGTGGAGGGAGACACGCCGTCCGGACCGGGGGCCTTGCGCGGGTTCAGTCTGGAGAACTGTCTGTGCACGTCCTGCTCGCTGATGACAAGGGCAGGGGGGGAGGAGGGGGGACTGCTTTTGATGAAGTAGGGACCGAGGAGGCAGTGGAGCTGGGGGGAGGGGGGGAGTTGGACACAGCGACGAGGTGTCAAAACGGGCGTAATGTTGGGACAGTCCTTGACAAAGGGCTTTGTCATCCTGACCTTTAGAAGCCTGAGGCCGGTAATTGGTGATTTGCCTCAGTCCTCTCCACACAGAAGCCGAGTCGTTAGCAGTGAACTGCTGCTGGAGTCTCTCAGAATACACAGATTTAGCTCTCCTCAGCTCTCTGTTAAACCGATATTTAACCTCCCTGTAGCAGTCCCTGTCTCCACTTTTCAACGCTGCTTCCTTCTCCTTCCTGATCTGTCTGAGCTTAGCAGTAAACCAGGGCTTATCATTAGAGTACCTCACCCTGGTGCGCAATGGAAGAATGCTCTCCTCACAAAAGTGGATATATGAGTTCACAGTGTCTGTGTACTCATTCAGATCATGCGTAGCTCCTTTAAACCAGACTCGGAATGAAATAAATTCTCAACAACTTCTCTCATTTTCACATATTTATTAAACGAAATCATTAACTGACATTGCAGTAATTTCATTAATCACAAAATTAATCTTGTAAATGATAGATTAACAATGTCAATATTTTCGGAACCAGGGTTAAACTGAGAAACAAATTTCGATCAGTTTGAGTTAACAGATTCTGGAAATGACATAAATTTATGGAGAAAGTTTTTCTGACTATATGAAAAGTTCTGGATTAATCTTAAGAAAATAAAAACGGAATTTTAATGAAAAGAGGACTTATGTTAACGGCTTCTTAATTTGCATCTGATTAGATATCAAATTATTATCGAATCTCAGACGTTTGATTCAGCAGATGGATAAAGAAAAGTGCAGCTCATGTATTTTCCTCGGTGATTTGACGTTGCATTCTTTCATCATCCTCATGAAGCTTTTGATGTGTTGATCAGGGCCAAAACCCAGAATATTTGTCCAGTAAATATTCTTTGACGATGGATGAGATCGGTATGTTTGATCCCAATGGTTGAAATCCTGCAGAAGCAGCTGATTCCTTCAGCTGCGCGTGATCGTGGGGAGCTGCGTCTTCTCAGAGGCCTTCGATAATAATTAAATATATCTAATCCGATCCCAAATTAAAAGAGTTTTGGACTTTAGATAAAATAGCTTCTGGTGTGGGATTGGTCAATAAAAAATATTATAAAAATAAAGTCAAGATTAAAGCTTACATTAAAATTAAAAACGGTGGTTTTATAGAAAGTTTAACAAGGAAAAAGTGATGGGTAAGAATTGGAGTTTAACTCCCGATTAAGAATTTTGAGCTCAAAAGAATAAAGAATCAATTCCCAGACGTTTAAGAGAAGAGAAAAAAACATTAAAATAGAAAGTTATAGAGCACCAAAATTACGAGTTATCTGCTCTGTGATCGTCGGGTCCATTCTTGGTCCTTTACTTTTCAGCATTTTTATTAATGACTTGCCGCTACACTGCTCAGCTGCAACATGTCAACTTTATGCAGATGATGCAGTTATTTACTGTCAGAAATTGTATATATGTACAAATATGTTATCATTTCATAATTAGTTTTTAGCTGAACTTTTCTGTATTTTTTCCCTTACAATGGCTGCAACAATGCTGCATCAGGAAGGTTTAACTCACCCTGTAACAGACATACCTCAACAAACCGGAATAATCTGTATTTACTTAAAGTTTAGAAACCGGTGTGCAAGAAGTCATGTGCTGACACGGAGTTGTCTTTGTGTTACACAACAAAGCCTGACTGTTCCACGGCCTTATCAGTCACCACAAAGCCTGACTGTTTCACTACAAAGCCTGACTGTTCCACGGCCTTATCAGTCACCACAAAGCCTGACTGTTTCACCACAAAGCCTGACTGTTTCATGGTCTTATCAGTCACCACAAAGGTGCCCATAAAGTTGCAGCAGATGTTTCCTGTGTCTGACCTGCTCAGTATAAAAGGGACGTGCTGCCTTTGTATGGCAGCGCGCATTTCCCATCTGTAATCAGAGGTGTGTTGCTCCTTGTACAAGTAAAAACTTTGAACACATTTTGTGTCTCAAATCTTATTAAGGTACGAACCTAACAGAGTACTATTATTTTGTGAGTCTTGAGTTTCAGATTCCTGACATGCGTGGTGCCGTGACCCGGATGACCAATATCCAGACTGGGTGAGGACCAGGGCAGACTCCAGGTTGAAAACCATGCGCATGGTCTGACTTATAGTCAGCTTTGAAAACCCGCCTTGAGGGAACTCTGTGAGCCTCGTCGGAGTCCTAACTCTGTCTGGTGACGGTCATCCGCACAGAGTCTGAAAAGTAAGTGAAAATTATTTGTCTGATCGCGGAAAGTAATTGTCATTGTTGAAAACCACAGGTCAGCTAAATGCAAGTAATGGTAGTATAAGGTGATGCCCTGTACTTTTCCTGGTGGTTAAAATTATTGTGTGAGCATCTAGTTCCATTCAAAAGGTGAATGCAATAATTTTATGAGTTAGTGTGACGGCGTTTCACGACTACAAGTAAAATGGGCAATTGTACTGGAAAACCGGATAGACAGAAGAGTAAACAGAAAAGGAGGGAGGTTGTAGCTCGTAGAACAGTAAAGAATTATAATGATAAACTAAAAGAAGGAGAACAAGTAAAGGATCCGGAGAAATATTTAAATAAATGGGAAAAGGATTTTTCATTTAAACCTACACTTAAAGTGGATGAATGTCAAGTTTTGGTAAAAACGATAGAAATGACGTCTAAAGGGAAAAAAAAAATAAAAAAGGGAATCCCCCACATTCTGAACTTCGTTGCGCGAATCTTTGGGCAAATGCGGCTGCAGATGCAAAAAATAAAGCAGATGAAGCAAAAAAAAAGAATAAATTGAAAATAAAAACAAACAATGCTGAATTAAATTCCCAAATTAGCGTTGATGGTTCAGCGAATGGTTCCGAACCACCCCCCCCCTATCCTAATACTGATCCTAAGGAGGGTCTATATAGTAAACTTTTGAAAGAAGCTATCAAGGTATCGTGTGTTACATTACGAACCTGTACCTTGGAACAATTTAAACAACATGTTTTTCATGTGGCAGATGCAAAGGTAAAGAATAAAACAACTAAGCGAATTCCCCTTCACTTTAGTGCTGAGGAACAGGAAGGACAAGTATATGTAGCTAGAATGGTGCAGGGGGGAGCAAGATTCAAAGCCAGACAGCAAGGTAATGTTAGAAATGGAGAAAACCAGGATGTATGTTTTAATTGTGGCCAACCAGGGCATTGGTGGCGTGGATGCCCTATGAACCAGAAACAGGGGAATTATGGTAGGGGACGTGGAAATAAGGGACGAGGAAGGTTTAATAGCCTGTCACGAGGAAGAGGCAGAGGAAATTTTCAAGAACAGCCACCAGTGACAGGGCCCTCAGGGGGCCAAGGACAGGGGGGTTGGAGAGCATGACTAACCGACTGTGACAAGCTCTCCCCCCAGGACCGACAGACTATAAGTGACCAACAACGCAGACTGACTGATGTACTGTTTCGACCCCAAAACGATGTGTTGGACTTATCCACGATAACTATGTACTGTAGTACAACATCTGCTCCAACAATAACGCTGCTAATTAATGGTAAAGAGGTTGAGTTCCTCTGTGACACAGGAGCTACTAAAACGACTGTCCGTAAGGCTCCCCCTGGGACCAAACCCACTGGTGAGACGATTAGAGTCCAAAATGCAGGTGGTGGCACCACAACTGAATGTTTATATGGCCCTGTTACATTAACAGATCCCTCTACGGGTTTTATGTGTGTTACAGAGGTAGTGGTGGCACCCTCCTGCCCAGTTAATCTATTAGGATGAGATGCATTATTTAAACTTGATATCACCTTGGGTCCTGATAAAAGTAAGGATGATTACACTGTCCTCAGAAGGGTAAATACCCTTTTTGTGGACAGTGAAGAACCTGATGAACATGGATGTGGGACTTTGTACTGTTACAGTTTAAAAGATGGGAGTGCGACCGAAACTGCAATTTGTATTGAAAGTGCCAGACATTTGTCTAGCGTGCTGCCATCTAATGTGATACATGATCTGCACGGTCCGAAACCTCTGCATGTAACTATGAAATATGTGCATTGTTATCAACCATTTGATTGCCTTCTTGCTGAAAAATTGTATGAGCTCCCACGCATTACTATCACTTCCCACAAATTATATTTTACGGAGGAGGGAGTGGCAGCATTGGAGATCTCACTCCCTCCGCCTGTGCGCTTGTTATTTTCTGGTGACACACCACCACATATGTCCCTATGGGGACCTGCGGATTATTTTTGGGCCGATGCAGGTCATGTGGTAGAAAAAGGACAAAAAGCTAGTGATTGGCAGTCTACTGCAACCAAAGGGATAATGTATTCTCCCTCAGCTAAACTGTACTCTACTCATATGTACATGACCATGGAGGTGACTTTTGATATCCAATATTTATGTGGCAGTGAATACCCACCCAATGTGTTAGGGGTGATTCCAGATCCTGAACGCATATTTGTGACTTGAGAAATGCAATTTCTGCCTGACACATTGTGGTCCAAAGGGAATGCAGACGTTGGTAAATTAAAAAATGCTACTCCCGTAATAATAAAGTCAAATGGGAGAGGATTTCCTTATAAAAGACAGTACCCACTGAAGCCTGAAGCTCTCGAGGGAATTAGACCAGTCATTGCTGACCTTTTAAAGAGTGGTGTAATAGTTCCATGCCCTGACTCTCCAGTGAACACTCCATTATTCCCTGTTAAAAAGGCTCCACCTAGTGTTGGCTGGAGGTTAGTGCAGGATTTACAAGCAGTTAACGCTGCAGTGGTATCCAGGGCTCCTTTGGTCCCAGATCCACATACTTTGCTTAATACTGTAGGACATGATTCATCAATATTTTCTGTCATAGATCTCACAATGCATTTTTTACCATACCAATACATGAGGACAGTCAGTTTTGGTTTGCATTTACATTTGATGGTAAAAGATACACTTATACTAGATTGCCCCAAGGATATTGTGAGAGCCCCACTATTTTTTCCCAAGAAATGTCATCATTGATGGCTAAGTTTGTTCCACCTGCAGGATCTAAAATTCTTCTTTATGTAGATGATATTTTAGTTGCATCCTCAAGCGAGGCACAGTGTAAACAAGATACCATTGCCTTGCTCCACTTCCTCTCTGAAAATGGATTGAAGTGCAGCAAGAAAAAGCTACAGTTTTGCAAAAAGGATGTTAAATTTCTTGGACATACATTAACATCTGAGGGTAAAATGTTGGAAAAGGATAGAGTGAGTGCAATACAAAATTTACCCTTGCCACAAACAAAAAAAGAGTTGATGTCTCTTTTAGGCACCCTGAATTACTGCAGGCAATGGTTGCCAAATTTTTCCCAACACACTGCACCATTGTATGCACTACTTCGGGGGCCCCAGGGTAATCTACACTCAAAAATTCAGCTTAATGCAGAGCATGTGGCAGCTATTGATTTTTTGAAAACTATGCTTTCAACTGTGTGTGCCCTGCATATTCCAAATTATGAAGAGCCGTTTCATCTCTTCTGTGATGTAGTAAACGGACATATGTCAGCAGTTTTAACTCAAATACATGCAGGAGATTATAAGCCTTTGTCATATTATTCTAGAAAGTTAGATCCAGTCGCTACAGGTCTCCCACCATGCATGAAAACTGTTGCCGCAACCGTTGATGCTGTAAATGTTGTTTTAGACATTGTTTTATATCATTCTTTGATTGTACATGTGCCACACGCTGTTGACATGCTTCTATCAGAACATGGACAGACTATGCTATCAAATGCTAGGTGTTTACGCTATACTATGACACTGTTGTCTCAGCCGCACCTCACATTTGTTAGATGTACTTCATTGAACCCTGCTACCCTGCTGCCCTCTAGTAGTGATACCACTGATGCACCAGACCATGACTGTGTGCAGCAATCATTGAAGGAATTTCTCCCACGCCCTGATTTGTCACAAACATTACGCCCTGACTCCCTCTGGCTTTTCACTGATGGTTCATCTGTGAAACTGCCAGACGGATCCACATCAACTGCGTATGCTGTAACTACTTTAACTGAAGTTTTGATTGTTGAAAACGTACCTCAACCAGCTTCTGCTCAGAAAGCAGAGCTGTTGGCACTGATTGCTGCTTTAAAATGGTCAAAGAACATTGATGTCACTATCTGTATAGACAGCAAGTATGCATTTAATGCTGCACATACTCATACAGCTTTATGGCAGCTTAGAGGTTTTAAAACATCTACTGGTAAACCAACACAACATAGTGATCTTTTACAGATTTTGACACATGTTTTGAAATTGCCAAAGTCATTGTCTATTGTTCACTGCCCAGCGCATACAAGGGGTAGTGATTTATTAACCAAAGGTAATGCATTGGCGGACCATGTGGCCCGGTGCGCTGCTGAGGGACACGGAGCAACAATATACCTCACAGCACCTAACAATGTAGATATTACTGTGTTGCTTGACGCACAGAAGGAAATGACTATGCCCCCTGGAGCAATTGTTTCAAACAATGGAATTTATTGCACTACTGATGGTAAAATAATCCTTCCTCCCTCCTTGTATCGCTGGCTGTCGATCTTGACTCATGGCAGTGGCCATGTATCCACAGGAGGAATGAAGGCACAGGCTGAAAAACATTTTTTCTGCCCAGGAATTTTGAAAGAAATGAAAAAAGTGTGCCAACAATGTTTAATCTGCATACAAAACAATGCACAAGGTGCAATGAGGACGAGACATGGTAGTTTCCCACCACCTAAAATGCCCTTTTCTCAATGGTGTATGGATTTTATTGAACTATCAAAAGTGGGACAACTGCAGTATTGTCTGGTCCTCATTGACACCTATACTAAATGGACAGAAATTCATCCTACAGCAAAGGCAGATGCTAAATTTGTTTGCAAAGTTTTACAAAACAACATATTTCCCACGTTTGGAATACCGGAGACCATTTATGCAGATAATGGCACACACTTCACAGCACAAATGGTTAAGGATCTTACTTCTGCCGTTGGAACACAGCTGAAGTTTCACACTGCTTATCACCCACAAAGTGCAGGTTTAATGGAAAGGAAAAATGGTACTGTTAAGCAAATGCTAAACAAAGTAATGCATGACCAACGAATTTCATGGCCTAAAGCATTAACTGTAGTGAAGCTAACCATTAACACCATCCCAGAAAAGAAGAGTGGGTTATCTCCATTTGAATGCGCCTTTCATAGGCCCTATATTCTACCTGACCTACTCCCATTAACTGCCACTAACCCTTATAAGACTCTTGGAGAGCATTTGAAAGAATGTAAACAAATGAAAGATTATGTTGAATCTGTCAGATCTTTCTCTACTCCACAGGAGGGCCCAGAAAATTCCCTCCAGCCTGGTGATTATGTCTTCATAAAGAACCATCACCGACAGAATTGGAATTCCGTGAGGTGGCTTGGACCATATCAAGTATTATTGACCACACCTACCGCAGTGAGGATTGCTGAAAGACCTTCTTGGATTCATCTGTCACATGTTAAAAGACTTCAGGTGCCCCTTGGTGACCTCCAGCCACCCCTAGGGTAAGTCCGGTTACAAAGGGGAGTCTAGTCCTTTTAAGGATAAGACTCGTCTCAAACCCGGTGAAGACAGTGACCTGAGTCTATAGGCACACTCCCAGGGGAATCAGGCACCATGATAATCCTGAGACTGACTCTGACCTTCTTGAGCATCCCGCTATTGGTCCTCATCATTATCACCTCACCACCCTTGAGAAGAGATAATAGGAATATAGAGGAACATGTCACAGAAACACTGTTTATGACTAATCAGTGGTATCAGTATATGTTCCTCAATGCTCGTCTGACAAGAGGAAACGGCAGTTGTTGGGCTTGTTCTTTGTTGCCTTTAATCACTAAGGGACCAATCCTAAAGGCTGAACCCTTTCCTATAAACGTGTCTGACTGTATACTAGAGATTTCAGCCTGGGGATTCCTACCCAATATTACCATGAAAAATCATGATAACACCTCTTATCAAATGACATGTCCTGATCAGATTATAGCTATGAATGTAACACAATCATTAACTAGATTTGCCTTTACAAAGAAAAATGTGACTTTCCCAGCATGTGTATATTCAAATGGTACCACGGCGTTGGGGAAACTTCTTCCACGACAATGTTTAACAGTGTTGTTACCTTGTACCTCACAGTGCAGCGGAGCAACAGATTGTTCTTTTACACCTATATTACCTAGTCCAAGGTATAGATCACAAAATTACACTGTCAGGAAGACTAGCATTACGGGCACAGTTCAAAGTAATGGCACCTATGTTATCAAAGAAGTTCATTGGTTATGTGGTTCTAAACTCTACGCTCAACTACCTCCCAATTGGGGAGGAATTTGTGCTCCAGTGACTGTTACTGATGGATCATTTGTTCTCTACTCTGATGACAACTCCTCAGGACACGCTAAGAAGAAAAGAAGTATTCAGTCCCTTTTTAGCGCTGCTGGACTTACTGTCCCACAGAAATATAAAGTATGGACACTGGGTGACAAGGTTGGACATTCAATTTTCGCCCCGTATGGAGTTGGCCAGTTAATGACAAAATTTGAAGAAATGAACTACAGACTGTTAACGTTTGTTAATGCCACTACTGTTGCTTTGAAGGTTTTATCCAATGTAACTGAACAGACTAGAGTTATGGTTATGCAAAACAGAATAGCATTGGACCTAGTTTTAGCCGTCCAAGGAGGTGTATGTGCTATGTTTAACGGGTCCTGTTGCACTTACATTCCCTCTGTCTCTGAAAGTATGGATACCGCTATTACCGTCATGGAACAAGTGCAGCAGGCAATCATGAATGATTATGATGAGAAGCTACAATCTGGTTGGTTAGACTGGTTATTCACAGGAAGTTGGTGGCAGGTGCTTCTTAAAGCCTTTATGCCTTTTATTATAATAATGATATGCATGTTTCTGTCATGTTGCTTTGTGATTCCCTGTGTCAAATCAATGATGTCTTGCGCTCTGTCTCAACATACATTTATGATACAACAAATGTTCCAAGACCAATACACTCCTTTAAATACCGAAGAGGTGGATAACAATGATAATTGTGCTCCTGTTTAAATTTGGAAATGATACTCTATGAAGACAATGTAGAAAATCTTTTGAAGTTACATTGTTCTGATGTCTGTATGTGATAAAAAATTATGAACTGATAAACAGGAGGAAATTGTCAGAAATTGTATATATGTACAAATATGTTATCATTTCATAATTAGTTTTTAGCTGAACTTTTCTGTATTTTTTCCCTTACAATGGCTGCAACAATGCTGCATCAGGAAGGTTTAACTCACCCTGTAACAGACATACCTCAACAAACCGGAATAATCTGTATTTACTTAAAGTTTAGAAACCGGTGTGCAAGAAGTCATGTGCTGACACGGAGTTGTCTTTGTGTTACACAACAAAGCCTGACTGTTCCACGGCCTTATCAGTCACCACAAAGCCTGACTGTTTCACTACAAAGCCTGACTGTTCCACGGCCTTATCAGTCACCACAAAGCCTGACTGTTTCACCACAAAGCCTGACTGTTTCATGGTCTTATCAGTCACCACAAAGGTGCCCATAAAGTTGCAGCAGATGTTTCCTGTGTCTGACCTGCTCAGTATAAAAGGGAAGTGCTGCCTTTGTATGGCAGCGCGCATTTCCCATCTGTAATCAGAGGTGTGTTGCTCCTTGTACAAGTAAAAACTTTGAACACATTTTGTGTCTCGAATCTTATTAAGGTACGAACCTAACAGAGTACTATTATTTTGTGAGTCTTGAGTTTCAGATTCCTGACATTTACACAGCTGCCAAGACTCCAGCACAGGCTGCAGATGTACTGTCCACAAGTATGGTTGATGTCCAAGAGTGGCTCTTCCAGAACCATCTATTGCTGAACCTTCAGAAAACAGTTTCAATGTGCTTTTCAATCAAAAAATGTAACCTGCAACGTTTTAAAGTTAATATACATGATCAAGACATCAGTTTAGTTACAGAATTCAAATACCTTGGCATTGTACTAGATCCTCAATTCAAATTTAATCTTCATATAAAGAAAATTTCAAAAACAGTAAAAAAAAATCTGAACTGCTTTAAATTAATTAGATATTACATACCATACGAAGCAGCTGCACTGTATATGCATTCTATGGTTTTTTCTCATATATCATACTGTTTGACAGTCTGGGCTCAAGCAGCCCCTTCTACAATAAGACATATAGGTTCATTATATAATCAAACTCTAAAAATCTTGGACAAAAAGCCCATTAGGTGGCATCACTGTTATATTTTAAAAAAATACAACCTATTGAGTTTTGAGAGTTTCATTGACCTCTGCTTTCTGAAATTAATTTTCAAATGTTTCCATAAATCAGCGCCTGAGCCACTTGCTGGTTTCATCCAAAGACAGGACAGCAGCAGAGCCACCAGGAGTTCTGTAAACAATAACTGTAAAATATTCCACCGCAGAACCACATTTGGACAAATGGCTTTCTCTATAAAGGGCAGTCACATCTGGAACACAATGCCAAATGAAATTAAAATAATAACGGACTTTAAAACATTCACTAAAAAGGTTAAAAACTGGCTGAAAAATAAACAAGAATGTACGAAATGATTGTCTGCAGGGTGAGAGTGAATGAAGGGAAGGAATGAATGTGTTTGTTTATAGTGAGTGATGAAGGGAGAGAGGCCTGAAATAGGCAAATGTGAGTCAGGTTGTTATATTGTGTATTTATAATCTTTATAATATTTATAATTGTGTATTTATAATGTATTTATAATCTTTTTTGCATTGATGTATGTGGTTATTATTTATTCTGTTTTCATTTTTTTCTTTTCCTTATCCTTTTTTACTTTTTACTTGTTTCTCCTTTCTAAAGCCCATCCAGGGACAAGAGTTGCAAATTAGCTAATAGCTATACACTCTTTGTGCAACACATCAGATTGATTGTCATTTGATTAATTGTCTATGTTTATTGCACTGTCCCTGTCAAATAAACAAATAATCTAATCTAAAAAAAAAAGTAACACGTGGGAGAAGGCTCCTTTGTTCGGACAGTCCTTTGTTCTCCCCAAAGTTCTCTCTGTGTGTAGATAAAGAAGAGTGGAAAGAGAGATCTGGCTGAAATCTGGCATCTGAAAGGCAGTCTTTTGTTCTCCCAAAGAGTTCTCTTTGCTGTGCACAAAGGAAGACAAGAGCCGAAGAGGGGGAAGAGAAAGAGGGGGAAGCGAGTGTGTCGCTTCCTTTTATAACTTCAGTAGAGCTTTCGCGGGTTTCCGGATTGACAGGAACTCCAGCCAATAAGCTTCCTTCGTGGGCAGGCTTGATGAATTTTAGTCCAATAAACCAACAGTCTTTTCTGGAGCAAACACAGAGCTGTTGTCATGCAGAGATTGGCTGCTGGCAGTCACATGATTTGAGCGGCGCTTTGGCGAACCTCATACACATTTTAATACTGGAATATTCCTCCATACACTTGTGTATATTCTCTAAGCTAACCTTAGTGATTAATGTAACTTATACCCAGTGCTTCTAAATTAACATGCAGGAATAAACATTCATTTAAACATTTTTAACATGCATATATATAAAATCACGGATTCATTTCAAACATATTATTGATTTTCCACATTAAAAACATCAGAGTCCATTTGCTTTTCATAGTCCTGGAAAAGAAGAGAAGGTTAAGAATTGAGTTAACACGTGATGAAAAGCTGCACTGGTTAGATCTGCATGTCCCAGAGTTGCCAGGAGGGGCAATATTGAGCTGTGGATCTTTGTAGTGATGAGGGGCTCGTTGGGCCAGTTCCATGTCTCCATGTTTATGGGGGCAATAAAAGTCACAGCAGGAATGCATTAGGTGGAATTCTTTAGACTGGTTTTAACAAAGGAATGGCGAGCTCAGTTGTGGCCTGGGGAAAAAGATCAGTTCTTGACTGTCCTTCTCCTGGGTGAAACAAAATGTCTTTAAGCAGAAGAATAATTATTGCTGAGCCAAAGTGAGATGATGCTACAACTGCTACATATGAAATGAATTGGTGAATTCAAAAAGGGCCCAAGTCCCCATTGAAAAAGTGTGGACTTGGGCCCTTTTTGAATTCACCGATTCAAATATTATGTACACACAGCCAAAAATATTGAGGGCGCTCTCGTGCGCTCTAGGACGCATGGTGTAGATGGTGATGTAGGTGGTGATGGTGATGTAGTGGCGTCCAAGCGCGCACTGAAAATAAAAGCTGCAGACACAGCCGCGAACAGATTAGTTCATCTGATTGACCTCTCATTCGACTAATAAGAGCTTTGAATTGGGTTTCTGAAACCCTGAAGAACGAATGAATGAAAATCTAGCCAGAAGGACCCGCCTCCCAACGGCTGCGAGCCAATTGAAGCACAGAAGTTCGCTGAGCTGTTTTGTCTAAAGCTGGGTGAAGAGAGACTGCTTCAGCAGCCACAGGCAGTGCTTTATTTTTTTTTTTTCTTAATTCCAGCAGAGTGTTTAGGATTCTCTTATATTGTCATCATAGACCGACGGAGGCCGACGACGAAGGTCGTAAATCATTCGCCAAAACCGCAATCATGGAATTATGTTTTGACCAGGTCGCGAGACCAGAACCAGAGCGGACCAGCGTCGGTTCGTCTGACAATGAGGAAGAGAAGTTGGCCAGGACAATGTGGCTGTGAAGAGGTAAGGTGTTATAAGCCAAATTATTTTTTATCCCTGAAAATTGTAATCAAAAATGACTTTTGACCGATCGGTAAATTACAACTGTGCGGCGCACGATGTCCGAAATGCGTGCGCCGCGTTACACGGTTCTTCGGCGCCTCCGGACCGTGAACGCGCCCCCCCTTCCCGCCACTACGATTCTGTCGCGGGGGGGGGGGGCGGTGACAGCGGTGCTGTGGAAACATCACCACATCCGAGTGTAATCTGTTATGTAGCGAGGGCGGAACTCCGTCCTCTGTAGCAGGACGTCCGTCCGTCCATCCTCCGTCCTCCACACACACACACACACACACACACACACACACACACACACAGACACAGCCCTGAATGTGACCTTTCATTTGAGCCCAAGATGAAGCTTCTATGTTGAATCATTCAAAAGTTACAGACGTTTTTCCAAACTGTGCCATTTGGCACAATTTGGCACAGTTCCAAAACACCTGGGGACAGCCTGAGAACAAAGCTGTGTAAAATAGTCATTTTTTGTGGTATTGTTACAAAATTTGGACCTCAGCTGGATAACACTTGGTTCTACATTTCTGTTGCATTTTCCAGCCCGGATCTGAAGCTGTGTGTTATTTGCAAGCATTTGTATCCAAAAAAAAAACACCCAGGCCAAATTTATTTTCTTCAAGTTCACTATGTTTAGATGACTGTAACTCAGTGGCCCGATCACTTAGAGAGATCATGTTTTTTTTTTGCCAAAAAATTCAAAGTGTTTTCTTTTTAATGAGACCAACCCCATGAAGATGCTGCAAAGGGTTGAATAACAGCTTTCGATTTACTTTGGGCACATTATTTTTTGGCGTTTTTAGGAAAATTGACCGGAGTGCAAGGGGTTAATATAATGCCACAAGCTTGGCACATCCATCTTTGGGCAGTTTCACCCATTCTTCTTTGCAGCACCTCTCAAGCTCCATCAAGTTGGATGGGAAGCGTCGGTGCACAGCCATTTTCAGAACTCTCCAGAGATGTTCAATTGGATTCAAGTCTGGGCTCTAGCTGGCCAACTCAAGGACATTCACAGAGTTGTCCTGAAGCCACTCCTTTGATATCTTGGCTGTGTGCTTAGGGTTTATGTCCTGCTGAAAGATGAACCATCGCCCCAGTCTGAGGTCAAGAGCGCTCTGGAGCAGGTTTTCATCCAGGATGTCTCTGTACATTGCTGCATTCATCTTTCCCTCTGTCTTGACTAGTCTCCCAGTTCCTGCCACTGAAAAACATCCCCACAGCATGATGCTGCCACCACCATGTTTCACTGTAGGGATGGTATTGGCCTGGTGATGAGTGGTGCCTGGTTTCCTCCAAACATGACACCTTGCATTCACGCCAGAGAGTTCAATCTTTGTCTCATCAGACCAGAGAATTTTGTTTCTCATCATCTGAGAGTCCTTCAGGTGCCTTTTGGCAAACTCCAGGCGGGCTGCCATATACCTTTTACGAAGGAGTGGGTTCCATCTGCCCACTCTACCATACAGGCCTGATTGGTGGATTGCTGCAGAGATGGTTGTCCTTCTGGAAGGTTCTCCTCTCTCCACAGAGGAACACTGGAGCACTGACAGAGTGGCCATCAGGTTCTTGGTCTCCTTCCTGACTAAGGCCCTTCTCCCATGATCGCTCAGTTTAAATGACCGGCCAGCTCTAGGAAGAGTCCTGGTGGTTCCGAACTTCTTCCATTTACGGATGATGGAGGCCACTGTGCTCATTGGAACCTTCAAAGCAACAGAAATTGTTCTGTACCCTTCCCCAGATTTGTGCCTCGAGACAATCCTTTCTTGAAGGTCTACAGACAATTCCTTTGACTTCATGCTTGGTCTGTGCTGTGACATGCACTGTCAACTGTGGGACCTTATACAGACAGGTATGTGCCTTTCCAAATCATGTCCAATCAACTGAATTTACCATAGGTGGACTCCAGTTAAGCTATAGAAACATCTCAAGGATGATCAGTGGAAGCAGAATGCACGTGAGCTCAATTTTGAGCTTCATAGCAAAGGCTGTAATACTTATGTAAATGTGATTTCTTTTTTTTTTTTTTTTTTTTTTTTTATATTTTTTCACATTGCCATTATGGGGTAGTGTGTGTAGAAGTTTGAGGGAAGAAATAATTTAATCCTTTTGGTATAAGGCTGTAACATAACAAAATGTTGAAAAAGTGAAGCGCTGTGAATACTTTCCAGATGTACTGTGTATACGGGATCGGGATTGAAGGAACTGTGAAATGTATGGACAAGGTTACTAGGGTAAGAGAGAGCCCTCAAAAAGCTACCCAGTTTGGGGAATTTCCCTTGGAGCCAACACAACAACATGACTCCTCTCAGGTCACTAGTCAGACCTCTTTTCAGGAAGACTGTTTTATAAGTTCTAGTTTTGTTCAGTGTTTGAAGGTACTTTCTTTGTGTACTTTACGCAAAACAATGGAGAAACCAGGTTTAATCATGATTGTGTCATACAATGTTAAGGATATTCTCAATCCTGTATAAAGAGCGAAAATCTTGGGTAGACTTAAAAGGACAAGGCAGGGATTGTATTCTTACAGGAGACACACCCAACAAATCTAGAACGTGCTTAGCTTAGTAGACAAGGTTTTAAGCAGGTGTCCTCTTACAAAACAGGGAGAAAAAGAGAGGTCACCATTTTGACATCAACCAAGGTCATCTTTGAGAAAATATCAGAGCACAATAAAGAGGGAAGATTTACTCTTGTTTTTTGGTAGGTTAGCAAGTTCAGAAGTCACCCTGTTAAATATTTATGCACCCCCTGGAATAAATTGGGAATTTTATTAAGATATTTTTGACTTAATGATATCTAGGGCTCAAGGTATAGTGATATGTGGAGGTGACTTTAATTTAAGGAAGAATCCATACTGGGATGCTTCAGGAACATCAGCCAATCAGAGTAATGCTTTAAGTAGAAAAATGAGAATCAGAATCAGAATCAGAATCAGAAAAGATTTATTGCCAAGTACATTAACAGATCACTGATAACATACGAGAGAATTTGACTTGACACAGTAATGAACCTGCATTTCCGTGCCGCGGCGCATCTGAAACGCGCCTATCAGCAGGAGGGTACAGGTAGCATAAGGATAATACAATAGGAAGGAGCAAAAAAATCATTGATTCAAAATACTGGTTACATAATTAATCAATATTAGGAGTTCAAGGGAAAAAAAAGCTCTCTGCACATACATTCGCTACACAGGATTCACGAGACACAAGAGAGCAGTGTATATCTTTATTCAGTTCATGGATCAGTGTGTGTGCAGTGTTGAGCAGTGTTAATGATAATAAGAGAGACACCAAGGACACTTGGCAGAAGATGTTTTGTCTGGCTGGCGCCCAGTCCTTATCTGGCGCTGTGCAGCTGGCTGTCCAAGGCCTTGTGCTCGATGATTTTGAAAACACAGTTTGCAGACAGCCAGGAGGAATTTTCATGGGGAATGAGCCAAATAGGACTGATCACAGAGAAGGCTTATATTTCTTCTGTAGATTCAGTACTTATTCCTTCATTGCGGGGCTTTAAATCCGGACATTATTGAAAGAAATGGGAATTAGTGATGTATGGCAGGAATTTAACCGCAGAGTTAAAGATTTTACTTTTTTCTTCTACTCATTCATCCTATTCAAGGATAGATTATGTTTTATGTTTAACAAAGATGTTGACAGAATACAAACATGCAAAATAGGAGTAATAGATCTCTGACCACAGTCCAGTATATATGGATTTGAACATTCAACAAAGTTGGGATGCACCTTTCTCCTGGAAGCTAAACTCAAATGTATTAAGGGAACTGACAAGAACTCAGCTGCAGACTGATATCCTGAGGTACATAGAAGAGAATGACAATGGTGAAGTCTTACCACTGATGCTGTGGGACACCTGTAAAGCTGATACAAGAGGGAAGATCATAGCAAAAATGATACTTCAGAAGAAACAGAGGAAGGAAAAATTACTGGTCCTAGAAACAGAATTAAAGAATTCGGAAATAAAACACCAAGTTAACAACCATCTTATGGGGACTTCCGGTTATGGCGGCCGCTTAGAAGGGTGTGCTTCACTCTGCTCTGCTCCTAATGATAAAAAAGTTGGCTAAAACTCTCCCAATTGGAACAAAAACCTGCTCTAGCGTTTGGGGGCGGATATGGTAAAAACTAAGGCTGTGAAATCAGGCGGAGGAAAAACTGATTCGACGAAACAAGCCAAGTTAACAGATTTCCACGCTCGTGACGCAGCAGATAAAACACCTGTGACCATGGCTGAGGAGGGAGCTACCGGCGGGGCGGTGACTGCCGAAGGAACGAATGCGGTTCTTGCTGCCATCAGCGCTATGAGAACAGACTTTTCGTCTAAGTTTGATGGGATTATAGCTGCGATTGAAGCTATGAGAAAAGAAATAAGCGACTGTATGGAGCGAATAATGCAGGCGGAGCTCCGGATCTCTAACACTGAAGATGACGTCAACAGCCTGCAATTAAAGGTCCAAACATTGGAATTAAAGAATAAACATCTGGAAGAAAACGTCTTGGACTTGGAATCCCGGTCTAGACGAAATAATTTAAGGCTTGTGGGCCTTCCGGAGGGGGCGGAGGAACAGGATGCGTGTTCCTTTTTGGAGAAGTGGATCCCAGAGGTGCTGGATAATGCGGATCTACGGTCATCAGTCGTCTTGGAAAGTGCACACCGAATAGGCCCATCGAGAGATAAGAAGACAACACCGAGGACGCTGATAATGAAGTTCCTTAACTACAGGGACAAGATGACGGTCTCCAGCGCAGCCCGCACTAAAGGAGAAATTAAATACCAGGACCAACAGGTGCGGTTCTACCCAGACTTGGTCGCAGGAATCCAACAATTAAGGAAACAGTTTGACCCCGCCCGTAAAGAGCTGCGCAGCCTTGGAATTCGTCACGGGGTGATTTATCCTGCAAGACTGCTGGTCACGTATAAAGGGAGAACCCAAGTCTTTAAGTCCCCTCAGGAGGCGCAGGAACTCATTAAGCAGATCCAAGGAGAGACTGGCGAGAGCCAAGCATGAAGCAAGAACAAGATATAAAAGGTAGAATATTTAAGCAAGTGTTCAAGTATCTGATTGATTTGAAATATATAGCATGTCTACAAAATATAGATGGTATGATATATTTAAAAAAAAAAAAAAAAGGCTATGATGTACAAAGTTGCTATAAAATTTTGGAGTTAAATTGGAAAAACTACAGAAGAGAGTTATTGTCATGTCATTAAAAGTAGCAGAGTCAGGGTGATTAAGAGGAGGAAAGAGTGAGTGGTTTGACTGATCCTCACGGGGGAGGAGCAGATTCAGGCTATAACGGGAGACGGAAGGTTTTTTTTGATTTTGGGGGGATTACCACGAATGTGGGGAGGGGGAATTTGTTTGTGTGTAGTCTGTGGGATGAATGTTCAACCATCCATGTTTTTGCTTCTCTGTATGAGCATGTTTATATTGCAAGGTAATCTCAAACTCTTTATTGATCATAGACCAAAGCGTTAAGCTTAATTTAACATCATGGAATTGCAGAGGTCTACAAAACCTAAAAAAACTTAAACAAGTTTTGAATAAAATAAGAGACATAGGTTCAAAAATTGTGTTTTTACAAGAAACTCATCTAATAGAGGAGGATGTAAAAAGAATAAGGAGGAGATGGCAGGGAAGTGTGTTCACCTCATCGTTTTCATCCCGAGCCAGGGGAGTTATGACTCTCATACATAAATCAGTCCCATTTCAAGTGAAAAATGTAATTGGAGATAAATTGGGAAGATATCTAATCACCCCCTCATGGATCGTCACCTTATCGTGGTGGGGGGGTTTGCGTGCCCCAGTGATCCCAGGAGCTATGTTGTCCGGGGCAATTTGCCTCTGATAGGGTCTCCCAAGACAAACTGGTCCTGGGTGAAGGGCCAGACGAAGAACGATCCAACAGACTCTCATGATAAATTGTATATCAAGGATTCAGTGTACCCCGCCCGGTATGGGGTTACCGGGGCCCCACCCTGGAGCCAGGCCTGGGGGAGGGGCTCGAAGGCTAGCGTCTGGTGGCCGGGTTTCCACCCATGGGACCCGGCCGGGCTCAGCCCGAAGGAGTTACATGGGTCCGCCCTCCAGTAGGTTCACCACCTGCAGGAGGGATCATGGAAGTCCGGTGCTATGTGGATTAGGTGGCAGTCAAAGGCGGAGACCTTGGCGGACTGATCCCAAGCTTTCTAAACTGGCTTTTGGTACGTGGAATGTCACCTCTCTGGTGGGGAAGGAGCCTGAGCTGGTGTACGAGATTGAGCGATACCGGCTAGATATAGTCGGCCTCACCTCAACACACAGCTCCGGTTCCGGAACCAGTCTCCTGGAGAGGGGCTGGAGCTTGGCCTTTTCTGGAGTTGCCCCGGGCGAGAGGCGACGAGCAGGGGTAGGTATTCTTGTATCGCCCCACCTTGCTGCCTCTATATTGGAGTTTTCCCCGGTGGACGAAAGGGTTGCTTCCCTGCGCCTTCGGGTTGGGAAACGGGTCCTGACCATCATTTGTGCCTATGCACCAAATGATGTTTCAGAGTACCCACCCTTTTTGGAGTCTGTGACTGGGGTGCTGGAGGGTGCTCCTCCTGGAGACTCCATTGTCCTACTGGGGGACTTCAATGCGCACGTGGGCAACGACAGTGAAACCTGGAGGGGGGTGATTGGGAGGAACGGCCTGCCCGATCTGAACCCGAGTGGTGTTCAGTTATTGGACTTCTGTGCTAACCACAGTCTGTCTATAACGAACACCATGTTCAAGCATAAGGGTGTCCATATGTGCACCTGGCACCAGGACACCCTAGGCCGCAGGTCGATGATCGATTTTGTTATCGTATCATCAGACCTGCGACCGTATGTCTTGGACACCCGAGTAAAGAGAGGTGCAGAGCTGTCAACTGATCACCACCTGGTGGTGAGTTGGATCCGATGGCAGGGGAGGAAGCCATTCAGACCTGGTAGACCCAAACGTATAGTGAGGGTGTGCTGGGAGCGTCTGGCTGAGGCCCCTGTCCGGGAGGTCTTCAACTCCCACCTCCGGAAGAACTTCAACCACATTCCGAGGGAGTCTGGAGACATGGAGTCTGAATGGGCCATGTTCTCCACCTCTGTTGTTGAAGCGGCAGCCCAGAGCTGCGGCCGCAAGGTGGTCGGTGCATCTCGTGGTGGCAACCCCCGAACCAAGTGGTGGACACCAGTGGTGAGGGGGGCCATTAAGCTGAAGAAGGAGTCCTATCAAGCTTGGTTGGCTTGTGGGACTCCCGAAGCAGCTGAGGTGTACCGGCAGGCCAAGCGGAGTGCAGCTCGGGTGGTTGCTGAAGCAAAAACCCGGGTATGGGAGGAGTTCGGTGAGGCCATGGAACAAGACTTTCGGTCGGCTTCAAAGAGATTCTGGCAAACTGTTCGGCGGCTCAGGAGGGGAAAGCAGCTCCCCGTCCACACTGTGTATGGTGCGGATGGGACACTGTTGACTTCAACTGGGGATATCGTCGGGCGGTGGAAGGAATACTTCGAGGATCTCCTCAATCCCACTGATACGCCTTCCACAGAGGAAGCAGGGTTTGGGGACGAGGGGGATGACTCGCCTATCACAGGGGCTGAGGTCGCCAAGGTGGTTAAAAATCTCCTTGGTGGCCGGGCCCCGGGGGTGGACGAGATTCGCCCCGAGTACCTCAAGGCCCTGGATGTTGTTGGGTTGTCATGGTTGACACGCCTCTGCAACATTGCGTGGAGGTCGGGGGCAGTGCCTTTGGCATGGCAAACCGGGGTGGTGGTTCCTCTCTTCAAAAAAGGGGACCGGAGGGTGTGCTCCAACTTTAGAGGGATCACACTCCTCAGCCTCCCTGGGAAGGTCTATGCCAAGGTACTGGAGAGGAGAGTCCGGCCGTTGGTCGAACCTCGGATTCAGGAGGAGCAATGTGGTTTTCGTCCTGGCCGTGGCACATCGGACCAGCTCTTTACCCTCTCGAGAATTCTTGAGGGTTCGTGGGAGTTTGCCCAACCAGTTTACATGTGTTTTGTGGACTTGGAGAAGGCATTTGACCGCGTCCCTCGTGGATTTTTGTGGGGGGTGCTTCGGGAGTATGGGGTATCGGGCTTGTTGTTACGAGCTATTCGGTCTCTGTACGACCGTTGTGAGAGTTTAGTTCGCATTGCCAACACTCGGTCGGAGTCATTCCCAGTGAGAGTTGGACTCCGCCAGGGCTGCCCTTTGTCACCGGTCCTGTTCATAATTTTTATGGACAGGATTTCTAGGCGCAGCCAGGGAATGGAGGGTGTCATGCTTGGTGACCACAGGATCTCATCTCTGTTGTTTGCAGATGATGTTGTCCTGTTGGCTTCATCCAGCAATGACCTACAGCTCTTGCTGGGACGGTTTGCCGCTGAGTGTGAAGCGGCTGGGATGAGAATCAGCACCTCCAAGTCCGAGTCCATGGTCCTCAGCCGGAAAAAGGTGGATTGTCCTCTCCGGGTTGGGGACAGGCTCCTGCCCCAAGTGGAGGAGTTTAAGTATCTTGGGGTCTTGTTCACGAGTGAGGGGAAAATGGAGCGAGAGATCGACAGACGGATTGGAGCAGCATCTGCAGTGATGCGGACGTTGTACCGGTCTGTTGTGGTGAAGAGGGAGCTTAGTTCTAAGGCAAAGCTGTCGATTTACCAGTCAATCTACGTTCCTACTCTCACCTATGGTCACGAGCTTTGGGTAATGACCGAAAGAACGAGATCGCGGATACAAGCGGCTGAAATGAGCTTTCTCCGTAGGATTGCTGGACTCACCCTCAGAGATAGGGTGAGGAGCTCAGTCATCCGGGAGAGGCTCAGAGTAGAACCGCTGCTCCTCCACATTGAAAGGAGTCAGTTGAGGTGGTATGGGCATCTGATTAGGATGCCTCCTGGACGCCTCCCACTTGAGGTGTTTCAGGCACGTCCCACTGGGAGGAGACCCCGGGGCAGACCTAGGACTCGGTGGAGAGACTATGTCTCCCAGCTAGTCTGGGAACGCCTTGGTATCCCCTCTGAAGAGCTGGAGCAGGTGGCTGGGGAGAGGGAAGTCTGGGCTTCTCTGCTTGAACTGCTGCCTCCGCGACCCGGACCTCCGGAAAAGCGGTAGAAGATGGATGGATGGATAGATATCTAATCATCCAAGGATCTTTGTTATTAGAAAATATAAATCTGGTGAACATATATGGTCCCAATATAGATGATCAAAGCTTCTTTGTTAATTTATTTCTTACTTTAGCATCACTCACAGGGCTATATATAATAGCAGGGGATTTTAACTGTACATTGAATCCCAGTATAGATAGGTCAACAGGACAGGACTGTACGCACAATGGATGTAGGATGACCATTAATCATTTTATGAAAGAATTGAGATTGCTAGATATATGGAGAGAAATGAAACCACAAGTCAAAGCCTATTCTTGTTATTCTAACACCTACAAGACATTTTCACGTATTGACTATTTTTTGATCTCTATGGAATTAAGGTCCAAGTTTCAAAATTGTTTCTATGATAACATTGTGATTTCTGATCATGCACCTTGCTGTATAATATATGTAGATAAGAAATTGACAAAGGTTCCTGGTAGGTGGCAATTTCAGCATAAATGGCTTCAAGATGAGGAATTTGTTAAGTACATAGAAAAACAGATAGATGAGTTCTTTGATATCAACACTACACAAACATCAGCATGTATAAAGTGGGAAGCTTTCAAAGCTTTTATTAGGGGGCATATTATTAGTTATACAGGTTCAAAATCTAGGAAGACTCGAGAGGAGAGAGTCCAATTGGAACTTAAAATAAAAATTCTTCAAGAAAAAGTGTATGCAGGAAGTAATCCCAAATTAGAGAATGAATTACTGATTCTGAGAGCTGAATATGACAAAAAATCAGCAAATAGAGCTGCCTCGAGTCTTCTAAGATTGAAGCAAACCTTTTATGAACTGACATAACGCACGGCTCAGGAGACGCACACACACAGGCTTAGAGTAGTTCAAAGAGTTTATTAACAGCAGGCGTGAATGAGTGCGTGTCTGCGGGGTGTAAATGTGTTGGTGGTGGCGTCTGCTTCAGGCACAGAGGCAGGTGACCGTACAGCCGGGCAACCCTATGGAGAGAGCACAGGGAGAGGGTGACGGGCATACACCAACACAGGAGGGAATATGGCAAGAGAGGGACTTACTTGGATAGTTAGGATAGCTGGCACAGCAAGGGGGCGAAGCCCGGGAGACAGCCACCTGGAGAGCTCCGTACAGCAGCGAGGAATGGGCGTTGGAGTGGAGACGTCCGCCGCCGGGGAATCCACCTGTGTACAGGGGAGCAGACTGGAGAAGAGAGGTAAGGCTTCTTACCCAAATAATCGTGCTGAAGAAAGTAGAGGCTCACAGCGGTGAGGAGCGAAGTCAGACGGCTTCAGGCCGAGGCTCCGGGCGAGACGGCCTTTATCCCTCGCCGCTGATGATAATCAGGTGCGTGAGCAGGTGGCACCGCTGATGAATGGCGCGGCGTGACAGTACTCCCCCCTCTAGCAGCGCCTCCTGGCGATGGCTTATCCGGGTGCGCTCGGTGGAAGTCCGCGATGAGCGATGGGTCCAACACAAACGACGGGGGCACCCACTGTCGATGCTCGGGCCCATAGCCCTCCCAGTCCACCAAGTATTGCAACCCACGACCCCGGCGTCGGGAGTCCAGGATGGAGGAGACGGACCAGGCCGGATGGCCACCAATCATCCGGGGCGCGGGTTGCGCTGCAGGAGGAGGGCAAAGGGGGTCGGTGACTGCCAGTTTCACCTTCGACACGTGGAAAGTGGGATGGATGCGGAGGGAGGGGGGAATAGCCACGCGCACAGCCACCGGGTTGATGATCCGGGTGATGGGAAAGGGACCCATGAACCGCTGTGCCAGCTTCCTCCTCTCGCCCTTTAATGTAACGTCCTGGGTAGACACATAAACTAGTTGCCCAACTCTGTACGCCGGGGCAGGTCGTCTGTGCCGGTCCGCCACGGTCCTGTTGCGCTCCGCTGTGCGTAAAAGCGCATGACGCGCGGCAGCCCAGGTGGAGCGGAACTGCCTGAGGTGCGCCCTAACTGAGGGGACAGTTACCTCGCTCTCCTGCGCTGGAAGCAGCGGGGGGTCGTAACCCAGGGACGCCTTGAAGGGGGACATCCCCGTAGCAGAAGAGCGGGCGGTGTTGTGGGCGTACTCCACCCAGGCGAGATGGTTGCTCCAGGACGTCGGCTTGGATCTGGTCACACAGCGGAGCGCAGCCTCCAGCTCCTGATTGGTCCTCTCACACTGCCCGTTAGATTGGGGGTGATGGCCGGAGGAGAGGCTCACCTTGGCTCCGATGGCGTTACAAAAAGATCTCCAAACCTCGGATGAAAATTGGGGGCCCCGGTCCAAGATCACGTCCACCGGAATCCCGTGCAGCCTGACCACGTGTTGGACGAGGAGGCCCGCCGTCTCCAGGGCGGTAGGGAGACCTCGCAGGGGGACGAAGTGTGCCGCCTTGGAGAAACGGTCCACGATGGTCAGGATGGTGTCAAAGGAGTTGGAAACGGGGAGTCCGGTGACGAAATCCAGTGCGATGTGCGACCAGGGCCTGCCGGGGACGGGCAGGGGCTGGAGCAGACCCGCTGGAGGGGCATTTCCCGACTTACTGGTGGCACAGATTGGGCAAGCCCGGGCGTAGCGGGCTGCATCCCTCCGCAGGCCTGGCCACCAAAAGGACCGTTGGAGGAGGCTGATCATCCGAGAGGTGCCGGGATGACAGGTGAGCCGGGAGGTGTGGAGCCAGTGGATGACCTCTCCTCGGACCGCAGATGGGACGAACAGTCTTCCCTCCGGTCCGCCGCCAGGATCAGGTTCCACCTCCTGCGCCTTCCGGATCTTGCTTTCGATGTCCCAAGAGATGGCTCCCACGACGCACGACCTGGGCAGGATAGTGTGGGGCGTCTCCTCAGCCTCCACGGGGGTGAACTGCCTAGAGAGGGTGTCAGGCAGGCCGTTCTTGGAGCCTGGCCTGAAGGTGATCAAGAAGCAGAACCTGGCGAAGAACAAAGACCAGCGCGCCTGGCGGGCATTCAGGCGCTTGGCAGATCGTAAATATTCTAGGTTCTTGTGGTCCGTCAGGACCACGAACGGCAGGTCCGCCCCCTCTAGCCAGTGGCGCCACTCCTGTAAGGCGAGTTTAATGGCCAGGAGCTCTCTGTCCCCCACATCGTAGTTCCTCTCCGCCGGGGACAGGCGCCGGGAGAAGAAGGCGCAGGGTCGTTTGGCGCCATCGTCAGGTGACCGCTGGGATAATACTGCTCCCACTCCCGTGTCCGAGGCGTCCACCTCCACAATGCACTGCAGCGCGGGGTCGACCTGGCGAAGGACCCGGGAGGAGGAGAACTCCGCCTTCAGCGCCTTAAAGGCAGCAGCGACCTCTTCGGTCCACCGGAACGGGACCTTCGGGGACGTGAGGCGGGTCAGCGGTCCGACGATCGTGCTGAAATTTGGGACAAAGCGGCGGTAAAAATTGGCGAAGCCAACAAACTGTTGCACCTGCTTCCGGGATGCGGGAGTAGGCCACTCCACCACCGCCTTCACCTTCTCTGGGTCTGGGAGCACCTGGTCTTGAGCGATGATGAATCCCAGGAAGGATGTGGTCCTAGCGTAGAATTCGCATTTTTCAGCCTTCACGTAGAGCCGATTCTCCAGCAGTCTTTGGAGGACCCGCCTCACATGGACCTGGTGCTCGTCCCTGGACCTGGAGAAGATAAGAATGTCGTCCAGGTAGACGAACACGAAGAAGCCGATGAAATCCCGGAGGACGTCATTGATGAGGCGCTGAAAGACGGCAGGAGCGTTGGTCAACCCGAACGGCATGACCAGGTATTCAAAGTGGCCGTTCAGGGTACGGAAGGCTGTTTTCCATTCATCTCCCTCCCGGATCCGGACGAGGTGGTAAGCGCTGCGTAGATCCAGCTTGATAAACCAGGTCGCCCCCTGGAGGGAGTGGAAGGCAGTGTCCATGAGGGGCAGGGTGTAACGGTCCCTCTCAGTGATGTCATTGAGCGCTCGGTAGTCTATGCAGGGGCGGAGGGATCCGTCCTTTTTCCCGACGAAGAAAAACCCTGCCCCCACGGGTGACGACAATGGGCGAATAATCCCAGCGCTCAGTGATTCCTTCAGGTAAGTATTCATCGTCTCCTTCTCCGGCGCCGACAGGCTGTAGAGCCGACCAGAAGGTAGGGGAGCCCCCTGGCGGAGGTTGATAGCACAGTCATAGGGCCGATGCGGGGGAAGAGACATAGCTTTCGATTTGCTAAATACCATACCCAGGTCGTGAAATTCTGGAGGCACCAGCGACAGGTCCGGAGGTGCTGTGTCCGTCACAGGAGGAGCAGCGGACGGGGAGCAGGCAGCGGACTGAAGGCAGGTGCCCATGCAAAATGTACTCCACGCCGATACCCCAGCTGACCTCCAGTCCAGGACAGGGTTGTGGAGGCGTAGCCAGGGATACCCCAGGATGACGGGCGACACAGAGTTGGGCAGGACGTAAAAAACCATCTCCTCCCGGTGGTTCCCTGAGATGATGACGGGGACAGGAATGGTCTGGTGAGAAACTCTCCCAAGGGAGGCATGGGAGAGGTGGACCAGGGAGATGGGGTGTTTTAGTGCCTGACAGCGGATGCCCAATCGGGTTGCCAGGCCTTGTGAAATGAAGCTGCCCTCTGCGCCCGAATCCACCAGTGCGTGGGTGAGGTGCCCAGTGGGATTGTGGCAGAAACGGATGGGCAGCTTTAATTGGGTGAGGGGACTTTGCCGATTGACGTCCGCGAGGCCCCCTACAGTGACTCGCGGACCCCGCCGTTTGGCTTCTGTGGGCAAAGCTCTACCGTGTGTTGACGGTCTCTGCAATACATGCAGAGACCCAACTCACGGCGGCGTTGTCTCTCCGCCGGGGAGAGCTTTGCCCAGCCCGTCACCATCGGCTCCGACTCCTCGGGGCGCGATGGTGGCGGCGTCGCCAGGGGGCGAGCTTGGGGCAGGCGCAGCGAGGCTCCCCGAGGGCGAGAAGCAGACGGCTTCCGTCCTGAGGAGCGCTCGCGCAGCCTGTTGTCCAAGCTGATGGACAGTGAGGTTAGCTCCGCCAGCGTTCCGGGGATATCCCGTCCAGCCAGTTCATCCCTCAGATCACTATTGAGGCTGCGGAGGAACAGGCCACAGAGGGAGCGCTCCTCCCAGCCCAGTTCCTCCGCCGGTACCCGGTATTCGATGGCATAGTCCGCGGCTGACCGGCTTCCCTGCTGGAGAGCGAGAAGCCGATCGACCTGGACCGTCTCGGAGTGAGAATGGTCGAACACCTCCAGGAAGCACCTCACGAACTCAGCATAGGTGAGGGTGGCATAACTGGGTCTCGCCATTATAGCGTAGGCCCAAGTTAAAGCACGCCCCTCCAGGAGATTCCCTATGTAGCCGATTCGGCTGTGATCTGAGGGGAAGTCTCCGGGCACACGGTCGAACACGGACTCACACTGCATCACAAACCCCCGCGCTCCGCCGAGCTTTCCGCTAAAGCGAGCGGGGGTCGGAATGGGTGTGAGACGGGCCGGTGCCACCGGAGCTGGCTGGACGGCCGCAGGAACAGCAGGAGCTGCGCCACCCTGAGGAGCCGGGGGGAACGGCTGCTGGGGGTCCAGGCGGTCCAGTCAGTTAGTAATAGTTATCAACTGATTCAGGATAACCTGCTGCTGATAAGCAATTTGATCCACTCTAGCCTCGAGAGTGGTAAGCCGGTGTGCGAGCCCGCCGTCTGCCGAGCCGCTCTGCTGAAGCCGTACTGACATAACGCACGGCTCAGGAGACGCACACACACAGGCTTAGAGTAGTTCAAAGAGTTTATTAACAGCAGGCGTGAATGAGTGCGTGTCTGCGGGGTGTAAATGTGTTGGTGGTGGCGTCTGCTTCAGGCACAGAGGCAGGTGACCGTACAGCCGGGCAACCCTATGGAGAGAGCACAGGGAGAGGGTGACGGGCATACACCAACACAGGAGGGAATATGGCAAGAGAGGGACTTACTTGGATAGTTAGGATAGCTGGCACAGCAAGGGGGCGAAGCCCGGGAGACAGCCACCTGGAGAGCTCCGTACAGCAGCGAGGAATGGGCGTTGGAGTGGAGACGTCCGCCGCCGGGGAATCCACCTGTGCACAGGGGAGCAGACTGGAGAAGAGAGGTAAGGCTTCTTACCCAAATAATCGTGCTGAAGAAAGTAGAGGCTCACAGCGGTGAGGAGCGAAGTCAGACGGCTTCAGGCCGAGGCTCCGGGCGAGACGGCCTTTATCCCTCGCCGCTGATGATAATCAGGTGCGTGAGCAGGTGGCGCCGCTGATGAATGGCGCGGCGTGACATGAACAAGGTGAAAAATCAGGAAAATTATTGGCATGGCAGATTAAACAATTAGAATTTAAAACACCAATTACCAGTATTATAAGTAACGGACAGGCAGTCGTAGATCCTTTAGAAATTAACAGTGCCTTTAGAGATTATTATGAAAAACTATATGATACAAAAAATGAAACTGACTTAACAAAACTAAATGGGTTTTTGGACGGATTATCTATACCATGTATTCCAAATGAAAACAGGGAGATACTGGAGTCAAAAATTAGTCAAGAAGAAGTTGGGCTAGCCATTGATAATATGAAATCAGGAAAAAGTGCGGGACCTGACGGTCTTCCAGTTGACCTCTATAAAAAATTTAAGAATAAATTAATAAAACCATTTTTGGAAATGGTTTTAGAAGCATTTCAAAATAGTAAATTACCGCCATATATAAATAATGTCTTAATTATACTGTTGCCAAAACCAGGTAAACCTTCTAATAAATGTGAAAACATGAGACCAATAAGCCTATTAAATGCAGACCTTAAGATAATCTGTAAAATTTTAGCAAGACGACTACAAGAAATATTACCAAATATAATTAACCGAGATCAGAATGGCTTTATAATGGGAAGACAAGGCTTCCATAATGTAAGAAGATTATTTAATATAATTTATTCTAATAAAGAAGCACCGGATACAGCTCTCCTATCATTGGATGCTGAAAAGGCCTTTGATAGGGTCGAATGGCCCTTTCTTTTTGAAGTTTTACAAAGGTTTGGACTTGGAAAGAATTTCATAAAATGGGTTCAGATAATATACAATAATGCTACAGCAGAAATCCTAACAAATAGCAATATCTCAAAATCAATAAAAATTAATAGAGGTTGTCGACAAGGCTGCCCACTTTCGCCTTTACTGTTTACTATGGCAATTGAACCTTTGGCGATGGCAGTGCGTTTCCATCCACAAATATATGGAAGTAAAGTAGGACCAATAGAACATAAAATCTCCCTGTATGCTGATGACATAATTTTGTTTATGTCAAATCTTAAAAAATCAATTCCGACCTTGTTAAATATAATAAAGAACTTTGGGGAAATATCAGGATATAAAATAAATAAAAATAAATCTTCAATATTAATGCTAAATGAGACCCAGAGAAAGCATCCAGCTCCTGAGGTAAATCAATTCAATGTTGTAAATCAGTTTAAATACTTAGGAATTCAAATTGTGCCTAAGTTAGAATCAGCCGCTAGTATCAACTATAAAGCCTTAATGACAGATATTAATGAGTTGCTTCAGAGATGGATGTCACTGCCAATGTCGATGATCGGGAGAATTAATATACTTAAAAGTAATATCTTACCCAAAATACTATATTTATTTCAATACATTACTTTACCACCACCTTCAGATCTATTCTCAAGAATTAAAAAAAGTTAGTGGAATTTATATGGAACAATAGGAAGGCTAGATTACGTCTGTCCGTACTATATTTGCCATTTGATCGTGGAGGTCTGAAATGTCCAAACTTTATGTTGTATTACTGGTCAGCACAACTGAGGTCTATGACATATTATTTTTCATCAAATGATCTCCCTCACTGGACGGAGATGGAATCATACAATTTACCTTTACCTCTTCCCTTATTCATATACTCAGACTCGGCTAAAAAATTACAGAAACAAGTTAAAAATCCAATTGTAAAGCATATGATCAAAATATGGTATGAAATCAAAAAATATTTAAAAGAACCGCACTTATTGTCACAATTTAGCCCAATATGGGGTAATCAATATTTTACACCAGGGAGAGCGGATGCTGTATTTAAATTATGGAATTTAAAAGGGATTCAAAAGATTTAAGACTTATATTTAGCATGTTCAGACAACATAATGTCTTTTGAAGAACTGAGGGCTAAATTTAATCTTAATAGAACACATTTTTTTTTAAATATCTTCAGCTTAGGAATTTCATTCGATCAAATCAAAATAATGCTCTCACCCGTCCTACCTATTCATACTTGGAAAAAATTTTGACGAAAAATAGTAAGAGAAAGGGTATTATTTCAGAGTTCTATAACTCACTGATATTATCCTCAAGTGAAAACTCACAGAAAAGAATGAATTATTGGAAAGAAGACCTACAAATTGAAATTTCAGAGGAACAATGGGAATTGGCTTGCACAGAAGCTCAAACCAAATCAATAAATGTATGTCTTAAATTGATACATTTTAAATGGTTAATGCGGATGTATGTTACACCGGTGGAGTTAAATAGATATAACAAAAACATACCAGATACGTGCACAAAATGTATGGAAAGTAAAGGAACTCTATTTCATTGTTTTTGGGAATGTAGAAAAATTAGAATGTTTTGGGAAGAGGTGAGGATAACAATTGAAAAAATAATTTCAAAACAACTCATATTGAATCCTAAATGGTTTTTGTTGGGTCTGTATCCAGAAAAGCATAACTTTAATAAGAGTGAAAGAACATTCATAGACCTCAGTTTGCTTAACGCCAAAAAATGTATTGCACTGCTGTGGAAAAAGACTCATAGACCAGATGTGACTCAGTGGTTAAGACAGATGTTAACAAACCTTCCACTAGAAAGAATAACATACATATTGAAATCAAAGGAAAATGTGTTTGAGAATATATGGAGACCTTTCATTGATTATGTAAAGAAACTAAACATAACTACTGAAGAAGAAGGTGAATGATGTGTGTGGACCTTGTAATTTCCAAATTGGTGAATGTATAATATGTATACTTATGCAATGGATTACCTAGGCTAAACAGAGGAGCATTGTTTGACTTTTTTTGTTAATGGTTGATGGTGTTTTTGGAATATTTGTTTTTTTTTTTGGTTTCTTTTAGTGTTGGGGTTTGATTGTTGGTGTCATGTTTGTTGAAAAAAGGTTCAATAAAAATATTGTGGAAAAAAAAACCAAAAAAAAAACCCAACCATCTTATGTCACAAAAATCAAAGAAATAAAAAAATCAAATAAACAATTTATACTTCTACAAAATACAGAAAAAACTGGTCTTCCTGAAACAAAATCATTACGAAGCAGGAAATAAATCTACAAAACTTTTAGAAAACAGCAGGGAAGTCACTGACTAGTCTGCCAGAGATTGCCACTGTCTGCACTTCTACTACTGTGCCGAGTGTACAACATCTACATGACTGCTCACACCCAGCACACCACCTTTTCGACCTGCTTCCCTCTGGAAGAAGCTCTAGATCCTTCCACGCCAAAACCACCAGACTGGCCCACAGTTCCTACCCTCAAGCAGTCAGACTGCTGATTGAACAACATCCCCTTCTGGTCTCATACACCACACCCCTCTGATTACATAGCTGCAATAACTGTCTGTTGGATTTCGTATTACTGTGACAATGACATCACATTCCTCAAAAATGACCAAATGACCACAGAGATGTCCACCTTTTCATAATGAAAACACAAGGTAAGAGGCTTTAGGTAAAAGTTACAATTTTGCATGAAAAAGGTCACAAATTGTCACCAAAAAGTTCAAAATTTATCAACAAATTTGTATCTTTATGAAAAGATGTTAAAAAATGAGAAAAGAAAACAAATTTAAGAGAGAATGGTAATAACCAGATGAGAGTAAAGTTGGTACTGCATACTGTGTATAGCCTATACTTTTGAAAATTATGCATATTTTTCTTAAAACATCTGAATAGTCCTGAAAACATTGTCTAATGAATGTAATAATATTACTAAAGTTAATGCAACCTTTTTATTTCATTAAAATCATACACCCTGAACTATAAGCAGCTACCACAGTATAATATGACCACAAATACTCATTCACCACATTACTTCTGTCTTTATCTCCAAAAACATGCAGGTTAGGTTAATTGGAGACTCTAAAGTGGCCCTAGGTGTGAATGTGTGTGTGAATGGTTAAGGGATAGCGCCGTACCGTGGCTGCTTCATCCATCCAGGTGGATGCCCTCAATTTCCCCTCTGGGGATCAATAAAGTATACAAAATAAAAACAAAAAATCTCACTTCTATACTCTGGGGCACCAGCGGGTTTTGGCCCTGGTGATATATTAAATTTATTTCGTCTGGTATGTTATTTCACTGGGTTAAGAAGATGGTCTAAATAAAAACAGGTAGGGAATGGGGTTATTTAAATCCATTATTATTTCATCAAAACAAACTAGACGAGCAAAGAGTAAGGATTGAAGACCAGCGGGAGATAAGAGAGTGCTGTGCTCTAATTTTCTGTGAGACCTGGCTCTCAGACAAAGTCCCTGAGTGCGCCATTCAGCTACAGACCCACTTCGTACATCGGGCAGACCGGACATCAGTTGCGGGTAAGACAGGGTGTATGTGCTTGTGTGTTTATAAACAACTCGTGGTGTGGAGATGTACAGTACTGTTTACAAGCACTGTTCGCCTGATGTGGAGTCTTTACTGCTGAAATACCATCCCTATTAGCTACCTTGGGAATTCAATGCTGTTTTTTGCCACTGTTTATATTTCCCCGCGAGTTAACTACATAGCAGCTGTAGCATCATCGTCTCCTCAAACCAATACAGAAGATCACTTTCCTCCATTCTGCAGGAATTTCACTTTTCTTCCTTCAACAGGAATATCACTTGTTTTCATATTAACTACCCTCACTCAAGACCTGACCAAGAATGCTTTTCCCAGGACCCCAATGTAAACAGTTGCCTTTTGCAGAGATGGTAAGGATCAGAATTTGCTTTTAAAGGCTTAAAGGGACCATTAAAACTCCAGTCCAGATCCCCAACGTGGACAGTTCATGTGGCTAGCATCCACCCTACAGGAAACTAATGCTCTTAATAAAGGGTCATAAACGGCTTAAAGGTGACGGACAGTGACATTTTTTTATTGAACAAATCAAATGATTGTATGAAAATATTACATTCAGCCCATTCCCCTGATTTAATATGTGTCACCATCCTCCATAAATGACAATAAATGGTCATAGCCCATTTTTCACTCAGTGATGCTGCAGTACCGCCATCTCCCGATAGGTGCGGGCAGTCGTGACGTCAATTCGGTTTGGCCGAGAAAATGGCTGAACAAGAGCAAAGTGATTCCGACAGCGATTACTTTCTCGACTTTGACGACCACAATATAAATGATGACATTGACAACGAAGAATCTGAAGATGAAGTAGTTTTGGGTGGTGCTGAGAGGGGTATTCAGCCTTATTTGTTCGAGGCAGAGGGAGAGGAGAAAGATGCAACACGGACGGGAAAAGAACACGTTTACGATCGGCTGTAAGATATTTCTAGGTAAAAGATGCTTACAAATATTTTTTCTTTGGCGACATGCATGGTCACACACTTAATTTTAAAAATAAAACTACCCATTGGTCACTCGCTGCCTGATGACATGTCATCTTCTCAGCCACTGATTAGCACCTGCTGGTCTGTGCGCAGCTGGACTTTGACGACCTCAATACAAATGATTACAAATGATTACATTGACAATGAAGATGTTTTGGGTGGTGTGTGGCCTGTCAGCCTTATTTGTTCGAGGCAGAGGGAGAGGAGGAAGACGCAACACGGATGGGAAAAGAACACGTTTACGATCGGCTGTAAGATATTTCTAGGTAAAAGATGCTTACAAATATTTTTCTTTGGCGACATGCATGGTCACACACTTAATTTTAAAAATAAAACTACCCATTGGTCACTCGCTGCCTGATGACATGTCATCTTCTCAGCCACTGATTAGCACCTGCTGGTCTGTGCGCAGCTGTAGCTGATGAGACAGATGAGCAGCCGTCATCGTCCACACGAGTGAGTTTATAAACAATATTTATTCATTTGATTTAATTTCCCAGATGAATTATGAAGAAACCATTCAATACATTCAATAATCAATGCAAACGGAATAATCAATGCCAACCCCATATTTTTCAGGCGATACAGATTCATAGTGTTGGGGATTTTTTTTGGAGAAGTGAGGGCGATGCCTGCCTGTGCTGTGAGCCTCATCAGAGAAACCTTCCCATCTCATCACTAAAAGGGATTTTGCCTACCAAGATTAGATTTGTGAACAATGTTATTTAAATAAAGTTTTGTAAAATCATATATTGAGTTTCTTAATGTTCATGTCAATGTTATAGTTCTCATAGCTCAGCATTCATCAAAGTCGCATGTCATATACATTTCAATAATTTTTCTACCATTTTATGGTATAAATTTGGATTTACATAAAAGTCATGTTCATCAGGTTCCTCTGCTTGGTCAGAAACATCAACATTGAGTGACAGTTGATAAAATCTGCAAAAAAAGTAGATCATAATTTTATCCCAGAGGTCTCAAATTGGATTACATACATAGAAATATAAATTGATCAAACAGGCACAACCACCTCCCTATACAGCACTGAATATTTCATATTTGATGAGTATGAACACCCTAATATGCTAATATTTGATAAGTTGGTAAGGCAATGCAAACCATGGCTTGGAATTCATTTAAGATGTTTAGTAAACATTTGCAGTGAATATTAAAAATAAAAAAATTACCCTGTTTCCTTTAAGTGTTCTGACAGTTGATCGCAACTGTCACTGACCCCGTTCTCAGAGTCACACTTGGAAATCGAGGCATATATAGTTGGAATAGCCGTTTTCTTTATCAGCAATCTTTTGGCAAATTTCATTTCAAATTGACATGTCTGGTCCAGGAAACACGCACGCAGGCTCAGGATAGATTTAACAGCTTTATTCAACAAGCAGGTGTGTGTGAATGGATTTATGGGGATGTGCTGACGAGGGGCAGGTGTGCGCCCAGCTGACGCCGCTGAGGAGCGGCGAGTTAAGATAAGATAAGATAAGATAAGCCTTTATTAGTCCCACAACGGGGAAATTCCAGGATTGCAACAGCACAGGGATAGCAACACTCAGAGCAACAATCAGAAGGCAAGAAAAAAAAACAAGCAAGCAAGAGCAGCTAATATACATATGTACATATTACTATAAAATATATATATACACACACACACACACAGACACACAGTGCAGAGCATTGTAGCTGGATGGAATAAATATATGAATATATGAACACACAGTGCAGAGCATTGTAGCTAGATGGAATAAATATGTAAATATATAAACACCCACAGTACGGAGCATTGCAGCTAGGTGGAATAAATATGCAAGTATATAAACACACACAGTGTGGAGCAATGTAGCTAGATGGAATAATATGTAGATATACAGTATAAAAACACAGTGCGGAGCATTGTAGCTAGATGGAATAAATATATAGATATATATTATAGTATATACTATATATATACTATAATATATATACTATATATTATAATATATAGTTGTGATACAAATTGCATCTTATTCTCGAAATCGCTGTCAACAAAATCTATACTGCACATTTTTGGTGTTTTATTGACATAAGTCCTTTTTTTTTTTGCGTTTTCTGAACGAATTTCACCCAGGCCGTTCTGATATTCACAGGGACGGGACATTCGAAAACACTCACAGCACGCTCCTCTGGTATAACGTCGCACCCGTACACAACACAACGACAAACCATAATTAATTCGATTCCTGAAATCCTAATGTTAATAAATAATCTATTTGTAATCCAAAAGTATTCCGAGAAATATCCGTAATCGCCGATTTTAAAATTTAAAAAAAGTTAAAAAAAAAAAAGCAATGTCCGCTGACTGTGTGACACACCGAATTGACGTCACACAGTCAGCGGCCATTTTAGCTGCTGATCTTGGCTGGGTCAGACAGCTCTCCACAACAACGTACTTCAAGAGCGCATTGTCACCTTATGCGACATACGTTGACACCAAAACGTGGGGTTCCAATTAGCTCGTCTCAGACAACAATTTGAGATATGATTTAGCGATTTTGAGTTTTCCTCTGTCCGTCACCTTTAACCAGACAGGTTTTTGATTTTCAACAGATACCAGATCCCCTGTTCAGGTATCATAGACCTAAAGAAATTATCTACAGCTCAACAGTACCTCCTAGTGGATATATACAGAATGTGTTTCATTATGTATAATTTGACTGTCAATTCTTAGTAAACCTTAAATTTCTTTCAGCTTATCATCTCCCCCGGATCCGAAGGACACCGAAAATCATTCTTTTGATCACCGACCATGGTTTGCAGTACTTCATTAATCTTTGATCTAAATATGAGTGCATGTATTATAATTATGTATAAGAAATTTTATGTTCATGAGTGTTAGTCAAACGAATGTAATATCAGTAGTAATGGTATAAATGCATGATCACTGAATATTAGCCAAGTCATTTAATTTAGTTATGTTGAGCACCTAATTTTATAAGAACTGAATGAATATTAATTCTTCTCTTCATTTTCATGGGATGGTTCTTTGTTTGATTGGCTGCTCCCAAACGAAATGTTTTCACATTGGATGGTGGCCAGTTCAAACTCCTTTTTATAAAGTTTATTGGTCTGTGTTACGACCGGCCCATGTTTTATGACCCAACAGCGCGCTCAGTTAAAAGAGTGTTAGGAGCCGCCCTGCATGTTAGAATAACAGAAAGAATAAGAATGAGAATAACAGGATAAAACAAAGATTAAAAAAAAGAAGAGAAGAGAGAGAATTTGAGAAAGATTGAGAACTAGAAAAAAGATTAAAAGACGTATAGAAGTCTGGGTAGATTAGGAACTAGATTAAGATTAAAGAAGCAGAATAGTAATCTAGATCTCAGAGGAAAGTTTTATTCCACCTTTTCAAGGTTCTGTGTAGTTTCCTTTTATCTAAATTGTTCTGTGTGAAGTTTGTCAAATCCTGAGTTAGTTTTCTCATTTTTCTGGTTACTGAGGAGAAACCATCTTTTTCTTACAAGCTCGCCTTAAATAGAGTCAAACTCTCCCCCCCCCCCCTTCACCTCAGAAGCCATTCTTATCCTAATAAATGTTTTTCTCAGATTTTCTGACTTTTCACGCCGTTAAAGTGGACCTTTAATTTTCCTAATTTAAAGTGAACAGAGATTGTGTTTTGGACTCTCTTTCCGGCCTCATACCCGCCTGACTGAGAAGTTTCTCCTTCAGTTTTTTTTGGTCTGTCCCGCTACCAGAGACCTCAAATTCAGACTCGTTGCCTAAGGACTTTTCACGCCGCTCTGGGACAGTTCTTCACTGCTGCCACTGTCCTGTCCGAGCCCCCCGGCTGAGCCTGCATTTCGTACAGCTGTGAGGAAGCATAGCAGCAGTCGCTTTCTCCCGATGTCCCGACTTCAAACTCAGCCGGTACCGACCCGCTGAAAATGTGGACCTACAGCTGTTCGTGAGACTCCCATTTTTCTATCTGCTGGGTTAAAATGTGATGTCCTAACAATTAAATTACAATTGAATATAACCAGTATTTCATGGTACAATTAGTCTCTCAGCCACAGGATAAGGCTATAAACTGAAGGAAGACTCTAAGTCATTTTTAAGTAACTTCCCTCCATTTTCGTAGATTAAAGCATACCTGTGGTGGTCGGGAAAAAAAAGATATTATATTGAGCCCCTGTCTCAAGTTCTAGTTCAAGTTTAAGTTGAAATTCATGTTCAAAGCAATTTGATATAAATCCATTGCTGATGTGCTGGTTCAGCTATGTCAGCAAAACATGGGTGCAGCCATACTAGCGGCTACATGGCCTGCCAGGACGCTTCCTGTGATGTAATTTCGTTGACACCGCGAACTGGATCAATATTGGCTGAGCCTGGAGTGCCCGGATGAGCAGTGGCTTTCGGGATATTCAAATTCAAATTCAAACGTTTATTTCAAACTCAGGGTTCATATTAAATGCAGAATTAAAATGAGTAAAAAATAAATAAATAAATGCTTAAATTCAGCGGGTCGTCTCGTCTGATCTGAGCTCGTAACAGCCGCGAGACGGGCTGGGCTCCTCCCTCGCCGCTAAAACTATATACAGAGCAGCAGACACTCGGCGCGTTGCGTTGTGTTTGAGGACCAAAATTCAAACATTTATTTCAAACTCAGGGTTCATATTAAATGCAGAACTAAAACGAGTAGAAAATAAATAAATAAATGCTTAAATTCAGCGGGTCGTCTCTTCGGATCTGAGCTCGTAACGGCCGCCAGACGGCAGATGATTCGGCTCCTCCCTCGCCGCTATACAGAGCAGCAGACACTCGGCGCTCTTGTTACAACAAAAACATACAATGCGATATGGATATGGCAACATGGTGGAATGTAAAGCCTTTGGATGTCTCAATGATATGCGAAAAAACAAAGATAAACACTTCTTTTGTGTACCCAAACCCAGCTCACCTTGTCAGAAGATCATAGCGGAAAAGTGATTGCGCAATCTCGGAACAGGGCACAGACGAATCCTTTCAGACGAAATTGCATTGTGTGTGAGGACCACTTTGTCACTTTAACCCTCAGAATACCTTTCTGGCTCAAACCTGTAGCCATGTTGGACGAATTCTTCCTCAGAGTCCGACAATTCAGCCATAATAGAATAAAAACACTCACAACAGCACCCTAGTCTCTCATACAGGCGGAGCATTGAATGTTCAGTATCAACGAAGTGACATCACATCCGCATGTGTCATGGCTGCGTGCAGAGTTTTCATTGGCTGGCCATGCCTGTGGTCGTATTTGCATATTTCTCTGGTGGTATATGGCTGGCAATAATTATTTAACCAAATAACGAATACTTTGCCTAATGTTTTCAAGTTGAATGCGGTTAGACGACCACCACAGGTACGCTTTAATTCAGATGTTCATTTTTAGATAATCAGCTTATGAGTTTTCTCCATAAAATTGTGTTCTGTTAGACATTTCAGCCTTCATTTACCGTTGAAACATAAGTCTGGTTTCTCCTTGGTTCTACAAAGGTTTAATGCTAGATTTTATGTTCAGGAATCCAATAACAGTTTATGTGATATCGGACGCCTGTTATCATTTGAATCTATTTATCCATCATTTGAATGCCATATCATGTAACCTGAATGAGTTTGATAAAAGGGTGAATGAGAGAAGTTGAAGCGTTTTCCTTTTGCATATACATGTTTCTTAGATCACGGCAGGAAAAGAACTCCCTTAAATTTTGAGACTGATCCATTAAGTAATTGAAGGTACAAAATTAATTAAAACTAAGTTTAATATAGGTGTCCTTTAGGACTGGTGCCCCTTTTATGAGTGCTTATTTATTTTATTTAGCGAGTGCAGGAGTGACGGTTTAACGCTGCCCCCTTTCACACCCACTACTAAATAAAATAAATAATTCCTGTACCTTATTACGATATTTTATTAAATATTCCTTACACAGCGCTCCACATGACGTCATCAGCGCATTAGAGACGACGTCCCATCCCGATGCTGTTTTTATTGTTGCTGTTAACTTTAGCCAGTGCAATTTATGGATTGTACTTCCCAAATATTACCAGCATGTGGACATTCTCACCTGTGAAAAGAACACACTGGACCATGTTTACACCAACATACGTAGTGCATACAGAGCGGAACCTCGCCCCCACTGCGGTCAGTCAGATCACATCTCCCTTCTTCATGTACAGGGAGATGTACATGAACAGGGAAGTTCAGTCTTTGGCCTACAGACAAATTCAATTCAACTTAATTTATATAGCGCCATTTCACAACAACAGTCATCTCATAGCATTTTCAACTTTAGGGGTAAAGGCCACAATTGCAGAAAGACCCCAGCAATCAGGCAATCCCCTGTGAGCAAGCGCTTGGCAATGGTGGAGAGGAAAAACTCCCTTTTAACAGGAAGAAACCTCCAGCGGAACCAGGCTCAGGGAGTCATCTGCTGCGACTGGCTGGGGGGTGAGGGGATAGAGAAGACGAAAAGAACAGACATGTAGAGAGCAAACAGCACGATGGGGACTCAATCTATGGGAGAGAACAAACAGATGTTAATGACCAGCAAAAATATTTCATTGAGAGTGAAGAAAGGAGTGAAGCCCAGTGCATTATTGGAGGTCCTGAAACAAGATTGAAAGAAACAAACCCTTTTATTAAACAAATTAAACGCTGGACTCCAGCATTTAATTCCAGGCTGAGAGCACCTGTAATTCACCTGAAACTCTAGCTGGGAGCACCCTGCAAGACTGTTTTGCCTGGACAGACTGGGATGTCTTTAAAGCTGCAGCCATCTGGGAGTACTCTTCTGTAAACATTCAGCACTATGCTGAGTATGTGACTGGGTACATCAGTACTTGTGTTGATCCCATCGTACTCACCATACAAATCAGGAAGTTACCCAACCAGAAGCCCTGGATAAACAGTTGGATCTGTCAGATGCTGCATGCTCGCCCTCTTGCATTTAAATCAGGCAATGAGACTGAATACAAAGCTGCAAGGTATGGACTGAGGAAGGCTGAGACCCTGGGCACATGTGGCAAGGCCTGCAGCACATCACAGACTACAAGAGAACCACCAGCAACACCATGAGATCCACAGACAGCCTGCTGGATGATCTCAACATCTTTTACACCCACTTTGAGACCTCCAGCTACAGTGCAGAGAGGAGGCACACACACACACACATCCTCCCCCCTCCACTGAAAGTTTCATCAGGCCAAGTAAACAAAGCACTGAGGAATATCAACCCTTGCAAGGCAGCAGGACCAGACAACATCCCTGGGCGGGCTCTCAGAGCATATGCTGCTGAGCTGACTGATGTTCTCACATCCATCTTTAACCTCTCCCTCAACCAGAACATAGTCCCCTCCTGCTTCAAAACCACAACCATCGTCCCCCTTCCCAAAAAGAGCCCGCCGACCTGCCTGAATGATTACAGGCCAGTAGCATTCCAATCATCATGAAGTGCTTCGAGAGAGTGGTGATGACCCTCATTCAGGACAGAATACCAGATACCCTTGACCCCCTGCAGCACGCCTACCTGCCCAATAGGTCCACCTCAGATGCCGTTGCTGCAGGACTCTTATTCTCTCTCCCACCTGGAAGATAAAGACTCTTACATCATAATGCTCTTTGTCGACTACAGCTCCACCTTCAACATGGTCATCCCCCACAACCTCACCTACAAATTGTCTTGACTTGGCCTGCACACCACCCTCTGTAACTGGCTACTGGACTTTCTGACTGGCAGGCCTCAGTCTGTCAGGATGGGTAACAAGACCTCAACCAGCATCATCATGAACAGAGGTGTCCCACAGGGTTGTGTTCTCAGCCCCATCCTCTACAGCCTCTTCACCCATGACTGTGTCACCTCCCACAAGGACATTGTCATCTTAAAGTCTGCGGCTGGCACAGCAGTGATAGGACACATCACTAGTGGTCATGAAGCGTCCTACAGGAGGTTGGTGGCCCACCTGGTGTCATGGTGTGAGGACAACAACCTCACCCTCAACATGGACAAGACGAAGGAGTTGATAGTGGACATGAGGAAGGGGAAGAGACCTCATTGGCCGCTGTTCATCCGGGAGCTTGAGGTGAAGAGGATGAGCAGCTTTAAATACCTAAGCATCCACATCAGCAAGGACCTTATGTGAGCACTTGACACCACAGAGCTGGTTAAGAGAGTGCAACAGTGGCTGTACTCTCTAAGGAGGCTGAGGAAGTTTGGCATGTCTGTCAAGATCCTCAACACCTTCTACAGCTGCATCATCGAGAGCATCTTGACCAACTGCATCACTGTGTGGTACGGCAGCACTACTGCTTTGGACCGCAAATGCCTGCAGAGTGGTGAAGACATTGGAGAAGATCATCAGAACTCCACTCCCCTCTCTGCAGAGCATCTATCACCACAGAGTCCAAAGGAGAGCTGCCTCCATCCTCCAGGACCCCACCCACCCCCAGCACAGAGTGTTCACACTTCTACGCTCAGGCTGGAGGTACAGAAGTGTGAAATGCAGGACATCCAGACTAAAAAACTCCTTCTTTTCCACTGCCATCAGACTCCTGAACAAATGACAAAACTCCAGACACAACTTTGCAAACAGGAATTGACACACTGGATGCTAAATTTGCACATTGTTCATTTGCACATTGTGTGTAGTCTCACCCCATCTCACGTCCATATCATCTCTGCTGCTAAATTATGATTTTACAGTCTACTGGTATTATCAGGGCACACGGTTTTGCACAGAGAAATTCTCACACTGGATGCTAATTTGTTTTATTGTTTTATTTGTTTTCAGACCCAGGACTCGGTGGAGAGACTATGTCTCCCAGCTGGTCTGGGAACGCCTTGGTATCCCCTCTGAAGAGCTGGAGCAGGTGGTGGGGGAGAGGGAAGTCTGGGCTTCTCTGCTTGAACTGCTGCCTCCGCGACCCGGACCTCCGGAAAAGCGGTAGAAGATGGATGGATGGATGGATGGATGGATGGATGCTAATTTGTTTTATTGATCGATCGGCATCTGGATGCAGCTTCACAGGTACTCTGAGACTTATGATGCGCTATGGCTGTTCAAGTATGTGTGAGTACCTGGACATGCTGCAGCTGAACACATCAGACCAGAGACCCAGTGAAACTGTCTGTGGAAATGTCCAGGACATCAGAGACTCTTAATGTTCACAAGTCATTTTCAAAGAGTCCGAGTCAAAAAGTTGAAGTCTGAAGTCAAGTTCTTCGCAACTTGAATCTGACTCGAATCTGAGACTCTGGCTCAACTCACCTCTGTCAGCTCATCAAACAAATTTCATTATTTAACAAAGATAACTTGAGTAAATACAAAATAAAGTTTTTAAATAATGATTTTATTTATTGTGGGAAAAGAGTTATCCAAACCTATTTGATTGATGATCTGAAACATTAAGTGTGATGAATATGCAAAACTATAAAAATCAGGAAGGGGTTCAATACTTTGTCACGTCACTGTATGCTTATATTCTCTTTTTCTGTTTTTGTTGCTACAGGAGCATGAAAGAAAAAATGGAGTGGAATCTCAGAAGCTTAAGGGTGACGAAGATCCTCCAACCACAGCAAACAAAGCTAAATCACACAGGGACAAGAGTGGGAAAAGAAGACAGAGAAAACACCACACTAGGGAGAAACAATGCTTTTGTGAAAAGTGTGGGAGAGGTTTCATGCACGTAGATAACTTAAAAACACTTAACCTGATCCATTGTGGAGTTAAACAGTTTGTGTGTGGTCAGTGCGGAAAGGCCTTTACTAAGAAGGGCACCTTAAAAAGACATGGACTCATCCACAGTGGAGTTAAACAGTTTGTATGTGGTCAGTGTGGAAAGGCCTTTACTCAGATGAGTCACTTAGGGTCACATGAACTCACCCACAGTGGAGTTAAACAGTTTGTATGTGGCCAGTGTGGAAAAGCCTTTACTCAGAGTGGTAGCTTAAGGACACATGAGCTCATCCATACTGGGGTTAAACCGTTGGTGTGTGGTCAATGTGGAAAGGCCTTTACTCCTATGAGTCACTTAGAGACACATGAACTCATCCACACTGGAGTGAAACAGTTTGTGTGTGGTCAGTGTGGAAAGGCCTTTACTCAGATGAGTCACTTAAGGTCACATGAACTGACCCACAGTGGAGTGAAACAGTTTGTGTGTGGTCAGTGTGGAAAGGCCTTTATTCGGATGAGTCACTTAAGGTCACATGAACTCACCCACAGTGGAGTGAAACAGTTTGTGTGTGGTCAGTGTGGAAAGGCCTTTACTGAGAGAGGTACATTAAAAAGACATGAACTCACCCACAGTGGAGTGAAACAGTTTGTATGTGGTCAGTGTGGAAAGGCCTTTACTCAGATGAGTCACTTACGGTCACATGAACTCATCCACACTGGAGTTAAACAGTTTGTGTGTGGTCAGTGTGGGTAGGCCTTAACTGAAATTAGCTTAAGGAAACATGAACTCAGCCACAATGGAGTTCAGGGCCATCCACATCAAGCACAATAAAGATAACAAACACTATAAATCATAGTTTTAAGGCTTTGAGTGTGACTGTCGCCAAATTGCGACATAACCCCTAGTGGTCAAGAGTGGTAAATATTTTTTGTCAATAAAATAGTTTAGATTTTCAAGGCTATAACTCGAAAGTGGTAAGAGATAATGGCTTACTGTCAATTAGAAAGATGTAAAATATGATCCAAAGTTTCAGGTAGGAGTGATTTTACGCATCTAACTTGCATAATACTGTGGCAGCTGTATTGAATTACATAACTCAGTCAAAAGCGTACTTTGGACATATTTACACAAAGAATGGTTCAGTGTTTTGACACCGTGTTTTGTACAGAGGTACATTATCATCTTATCATCAAAGTATATGAACAAGAAATCAGTGCAATGTAAAAAGATAAACAAAGAAATTCGTCCCTTACCAGCGGCTAAGGAGACTCGCTCGCTGCCGTGGTCGGTGCATTTTTGTCCATCGTTGCCATTATTTTGCGTTCTATCTGTCATTTATGCTCTCTACCACATCTACAGAGTCTTATGATTATCCCATATAAATTTCGCTTGTATCTTTTGGCTGTTTTCTGTGTACGAAGCCATCTTAAGTGACGGTGCACAACGGTGGACGGCAGCCATATTAGCTTTCTGGGCTAAAACAGGAAAAGGAAATGAGGAGTTCTTCTTCTTTGGTGTATTACGTGTCTTCCATTGAGTTCTCCAGCTCTTTTTTTGCCACCTTCTGAAACTGGCAGATCAGTACAAATCCTGAGTTTAGCCGGCAATGTCAGAGTGAGATGACAGGTGCAGTGCTGTGCTCTGCCACTAGGGGCACACGAACTCTCACACTCAAAGGGTTAAAAAAAAATTGGTCTAACTAAAGTGGATGGTAGAGTCAAACCTACAGCGATAACCATAATGAGATAGGCAGACGATAGTTTTGGGATCTTTTTCAGAGCAATTTTATTGATGATAAAATCACTTTCAGCCAATCAGAAAACATCCAACCATCACTTTCACCTGTTTTGACAGCAGGGCTGTAATAGACAAGAGACTGGCAATGTTTATCTACCTGCTTTCAGCACTATCTGACTGCACAGCAGGAGGAGGAGCAGAAATGATTGGAAGCATAAAGTAGCCCTTTGAAACAGCTCCATGCATCCAAGCTGAAATTATTATTATTGTTATTATTGCCATAGTGGACTCGGTACCAGGTGGTCCTAGAGACCTTGTGGCGCTTTTTAGGAGAAGGGCCATAAGGAGCTGCTGCAGCCCCTCTCGCAACCAACCTCCAACTCCATCCATCCATCCATCCATCCATCCATCTTCTACCGCTTTTCCGGAGGTCCGGGTCGCAGAGGCAGCAGTTCAAGCAGAGAAGCCCAGACTTCCCTCTCCCCAGCCACCTGCTCCAGCTCTTCAGAGGGGATACCAAGGCGTTCCCAGACTAGCTGGGAGACATAGTCTCTCCACCGAGTCCTGGGTCTGCCCCGGGGTCTCCTCCCAGTGGGACGTGCCTGAAACACCTCAAGTGGGAGGCGTCCAGGAGGCATCCTAATCAGATGCCCATACCACCTCAACTGACTCCTTTCAATGTGGAGGAGCAGCGGTTCTACTCTGAGCCTCTCCCGGATGACTGAGCTCCTCACCCTATCTCTGAGGGTGAGTCCAGCAATCCTACGGAGAAAGCTCATTTCAGCCGCTTGTATTCGCAATCTCGTTCTTTCGGTCATTACCCAAAGCTCGTGACCATAGGTGAGAGTAGGAACGTAGATTGACTGGTAAATCGACAGCTTTGCCTTAGAACTAAGCTCCCTCTTCACCACAACAGACCGGTACAACGTCCGCATCACTGCAGATGCTGCTCCAATCCGTCTGTCAATCTCTTGCTCCATTTTCCCCTCACTCGTGAACAAGACCCCAAGATACTTAAACTCCTCCACTTGGGGCAGGAGCCTGTCCCCAACCCAGAGAGGACAATCCACCTTTTTCCGGCTGAGGACCATGGACTCGGACTTAGAGGTGCTGATTCTCATCCCAGCCGCTTCACACTCAGCGGCAAACCGTCCCAGCAAGAGCTGTAGGTCATTGCTGGATGAAGCCAACAGGACAACATCATCTGCAAACAACAGAGATGAGATCCTGTGGTCACCAAGCATGACACCCTCCATTCCCTGGCTGCGCCTAGAAATCCTGTCCATAAAAATTATGAACAGGATCGGTGACAAAGGGCAGCCCTGGCGGAGTCCAACTCTCACTGGGAATGACTCCGACTGAGTGTTGGCAATACGAACCAAACTCTCACAACGGTCGTACAGAGACCGAATAGCTTGTAACAAGCCCGATACCCCATACTCCCGAAGCACCCCCCACAAAGATCCACGAGGGACGCGGTCAAATGCCTTCTCCAAATCCACAAAACACATGTAAACTGGTTGGGCAAACTCCCACGAACCCTCGAGAATTCTCGAGAGGGTAAAGAGCTGGTCCGATGTGCCACGGCCAGGACGAAAACCACATTGCTCCTCCTGAATCTGAGGTTTGACCAACGGCCGGACTCTCCTCTCCAGTACCTTGGCATAGACCTTCCCAGGGAGGCTGAGGAGTGTGATCCCTCTAAAGTTGGAGCACACCCTCCGGTCCCCTTTTTTGAAGAGAGGAACCACCACCCCGGTTTGCCATGCCAAAGGCACTGCCCCCGACCTCCACGCAATGTTGCAGAGGCGTGTCAACCATGACAACCCAACAACATCCAGGGCCTTCAGGTACTCGGGGCGAATCTCGTCCACCCCCGGGGCCCGGCCACCAAGGAGATTTTTAACCACCTTGGCGACCTCAGCCCCTGTGATAGGCGAGTCATCCCCCTCGTCCCCAAACCCTGCTTCCTCTGTGGAAGGCGTATCAGTGGGATTGAGGAGATCCTCGAAGTATTCCTTCCACCGCCCGACGATATCCCCAGTTGAAGTCAACAGTGTCCCATCCGCACCATACACAGTGTGGACGGGGAGCTGCTTTCCCCTCCTGAGCCGCCGAACAGTTTTCCAGAATCTCTTTGAAGCCGACCGAAAGTCTTGTTCCATGGCCTCACCGAACTCCTCCCATACCCGGGTTTTTGCTTCAGCAACCACCCGAGCTGCACTCCGCTTGGCCTGCTGGTACACCTCAGCTGCTTCGGGAGTCCCACAAGCCAACCAAGCTTGATAGGACTCTTTCTTCAGCTTAATGGCCCCCCTCACCACTGGTGTCCACCACTTGGTTCGGGGGTTGCCACCACGAGAGGCACCGACCACCTTGCGGCCGCAGCTCTGGGCCGCCGCTTCAACAACAGAGGTGGAGAACATGGCCCATTCAGACTCCATATCTCCAGACTCCCTCGGAATGTGGTTGAAGTTCTTCCGGAGGTGGGAGTTGAAGACCTCCCGGACAGGGGCCTCAGCCAGATGCTCCCAGCACACCCTCACTATACGTTTGGGTCTACCAGGTCTGAATGGCTTCCTCCCCTGCCATCGGATCCAACTCACCACCAGGTGGTGATCAGTTGACAGCTCTGCACCTCTCTTTACTCGGGTGTCCAAGACATACGGTCGCAGGTCTGATGATACGATAACAAAATCGATCATCGACCTGCGACCTAGGGTGTCCTGGTGCCAGGTGCACATATGGACACCCTTATGCTTGAACATGGTGTTCGTTATGGACAGACTGTGGTTAGCACAGAAGTCCAATAACTGAACACCACTCGGGTTCAGATCTGAACCTCCAACTCTTTCTTCACAAAAATCAACAGAACCCTGTTGAACAATGAGGAACAACTGCTCACACCCATCTTTCCCCCGACATCCGACCCTTCCTCTGTGCTCAGGCGGAACTCTTTTGAACCTTGATCAACACCTTGGTGAGAACTTGACTAACCCCCCACCTTCTCACAAGGAAACGGAAACACTGAACTGTCATGGACTCCACAGCGCCACCCTATGAATTTGTGGTGACACTTTCCTCACATAACTAACTAACTAACCTGCACTTATATAGCGCTTTTCTAGTCACAAAGACCACTCAAAGCGCTTTCACTAATACTAACCCTCTATTCTAAGGGCCTATAGGAAACAGATATCTAGGGACAATTTAGAACAACCAATTAACCTAATATGCATGTCTTTGGATTGTGGGAGGAAACCGGAGCCCCCGGAGTAAATCTGAAATTTCATTGTGCATTTGGACTCTGCCAATAATCTCCATTGGCTTTCCACAGGAAATAAGAACTCAATATCACATGAACTAAGTCAATGATTAACAGAATTCTCCTCCTCATTACTGGACTTATAATGCAGTACACATGTTTACCTGCTAAAATATATCTGCATGCTTAATTATCAATTTTTATAAGTCACGTAGTGAGATTAGATCAGTAACCAAGCAGAATTGCTTAGATGAGACAAGTGTGCCTTAGTATTAGTTATGATGTTAATATGATTACTGTCTTATTTCCTTTCCTACCTTAATTTCTTAGTGAATCATGTCACCCCCCCCCCTTTTTTTCCTGCATGGTGGGTAGCCTAGCAACAGCCTGGTCTTTGTACAGCCTCTCACTGATTCGTGGAGAGTAGGGGTGGGCAATTTGGCCTAAAAATGATGTCACGATATTTCTGTGAATTTTCATGGTAACATTATTTTCCCGATATTATAGAATACAGTTTTTTTCTTTTAAATTTATGCAAAATGGACAGTTTCACAGGCCAGCATTATTTACCTTCAACATATTCAGGAAAAAACCCTCTTATTTCTCCATTTTATCAACAGCAGCTCAGACTTAGATTAAAATATTTTTTAGTTCTGTACCAAATATTACAAGAAAATAACATAAATCGTTATATCTTAGCTGCACACAGAGTTCGGGCTTTATGCTGAATCACTTTACCGTCATTACTCCCGTTGCATGGACCTATCCTTGGTCTTTTGGCTCTCATACTGAATGAATGGGGTTTTTTTCTCTCTTTGGGTGGTTGAATAAAATCAAGATGAAGTGGCAAAAATGGAAGTAAAAATCTGGAGCCTCTTTGAGCTGCACATCATCCAACGTTAATACCACTCCAGTGGTGGTGTTGATATGTGGGGAAAAATGCAGGCAGATTATCCACATTGTTGCACTGTTGTTTTTTTTTTTTTTTAAACATTGCAGCAGTCTGAAACAGAAAGTGAAACTTGAATATTTCCACTCAACTGGAGATGGTGTGACTTCGGAGCTGCAGCTTCCTGCACCATGTTTGTTTTGCCGTTTCTATGCAGTGTGACGTTGTCACGCAGGAGACCCCAAATATCGCGATAGTCATTTTTACACCGGTATCAAAATTTATAACAGTATTACCGTGAATGATACAATATGGCACACGCCTAGTTGAGAGGTCTTAAGCCCCTCCTTTCCTGAACGCGGAGCGGGAGGTTTTAATCTGATGCAAAGAAGACACTCATGCTCTTCTTGCTTCGTCATCTCTTTTGTTTCATCTCTTTTTGTCTTCGTCTTTTCTCCCAGGCCTGCATCTCTCCTATCCCAGTTTTGTCTCCTCAAAGTTTGTCTTGTGTTTTCTAGTTACTTGTTTTTGTAGGATTTTGTAATCCACGTTTGTCTGTAGAGTTCGCTTTTCTCTAGAACTAATATGATTGAAGTTTGAGTAGCCCCCTCTCCCCTTTTTTTTTAAGAACTTAACTCACTTATCCGACTAGTGGGAGAACGTGCAGTCCACCTTGGTATCCATCCTCAGCTGTCTCATTCCAAAGTGTACTTTCGGGTCAAAACCTAGAACTAGGACTGCTGTCTTGTTGAAGAAGCTGACCAGAATGCCGGCTGCCACCTCATGACCTCAGGAGCAGTCCTAGATGAGATTCAGTGGGCCAGAATCCAAGTAAGGCCTAGAGGAGGACCAGTTTCCCTTTGCCTAGAACTTCCCTCACCCAGACTGACATCCACAGCAGGCACTGTTTCTTTCATCTGTTTTGGCAGTTTCATCCATCCATCCAGCCATCTTCTTCCGCTTAATCCTTTTCAGGTCGCGGGGGGCTGGAGACTATCCCAGAATCTTTGGGTGAGAGGCAGGGTACACCCTGGACAGATCGCCAGTCCATCGCAGGGCCAACACAGAGAGACAGCCAGCCATTCACTCTCACAGTCATACCTAAGGACAATTTAGAACCCCCAGTTTGATTGCCAATTGACCCAACTTGCATGTTTTTGGTATATGGGAGGAAACCAGAGAAATCCCAGAGTAACATGGGGAAAACATGCAAACTCCATACAGATCACTGTTGGTCGGGGGCTGGGATCGAACCCAGGATCCCCTGGCCAAGGGTGAGTTGCTGTGCTGCCGCAGTGCTAACCACTCCACCACCACACTGCCCGTGGCAGTTTCAGCTGACTTGAAATTTGTCCCTATCATGGAAGCAGCTTGATGTACACTTGATCAAATCCAGACTGTGCCAGCATAAGATACACTCACTGGTTCTGCACTTCCTCCCCCTTTCCCTTTTTTTTTTTTTTTTAAGAAAAAACATTGGAATCAAAATTTTACCCTCTTAACTTTCATAATCCCATTTTCTTTAGAACTACATAAATTTTCTTTTCTTAAGGAGTGACTGTACAGACCCAACCTTTAGTACCAGTGTTTAACTGTAATAATACTGGGGAAATTATAGTTGTATGTAGAACTCCATATTTCATACCCCTAACCCAGGGATGTCCAATCATGTGCCATGGAGTGCTCAGACCCTGCAGGTTTTACCTCCAATGAGTGTCTTCAGCAGCAGATTTCACTGAATTTCTTCCTACTGATTGCTGATAAGTGACAACACCTGCGAAAGAGACTGGGTAGAAAAGAAAACCTGCAGGGTTTTGGCCCTCCATGGCACATGAATGGACACCCCTGCGCTAACCGTTGCTATCAAGAGATTTGATTATTGTCATGTTTTGTCCTGCTGTTTTTAACTGCTTTTTGGTCTGTGTAAAGGCTCTGATTTTTTAATAAATGGGGTAAATGAAGGTAAGGGTGTCATTTTTTTTTTTTTTTGTCCACTATTTTAACCACTCAGCGTCAAGAACCGACCCCCAGATTGTGACACTGATCAAATATTGCTCATCAAATTATAAATTAATGCTTAATTTATTAATTGTTAAATTCTTAAGCTATGTTGTTCTCTCTCACACATTTGGTTTATGGGAAATAACTAAGTACATGCACCCTCACTCTCTCTTGCAAATGCAACAGAGATATGCAAACACACCCATGCACACGCATACAGGTATATACTATGCGCACAACGCACATATGCCTAAGAACACATGCACACGCAGCCATGTAACATACACAGGACATACATGTACACACACACACACACGACGGACATACAAAACACATAGGCATACTTAGCTCTCCGCCAGCACAAAACCAGTTAGTGAAAACATGTCCACATTAAAGTTTGTCAGGTGGAACATACGTGGAATCAGTACCAGGGAGAAGAGGCTAAAAGTTTTTAAAGGGTACCTGTGGTGGTCGTGAAAAAAAAAGATATTATATTGAGCCCCTGTCTCACGTTCTAGTTCAAGTTTAAGTTGAAATTCATGTTCAAAGCAATTTGATATAAATCCATTGCTGATGTGCTGGTACAGCTACGTCAGCAAAACATGGGTGCAGCCATACTAGCGGCTACATGGCCTGCCAGGACGCTTCCTGTGATGTAGTAGCGTGGCTACCGCGATCTGGATCAATATTGGCTGAGCCTGGAGTGCCCGGATGAGCAGTGGCTTTCGGGATATTCAAATTCAAACGTTTATTTCAAACTCAGGGTTCATATTAAATGCAGAACTAAAACGAGTAGAAAATAAATAAATAAATGCTTAAATTCAGCGGGTCATCTCGTCTGATCTGAGCTCGTAACGGCCGCCAGACGGCAGATGATTCTAAAACCATATACAGAGCGGCAGACACTCGGCGCGTTGCGTTGTGTGTGAGGACCAAAATTCAAACGTTTTTTTCAAACTCAGGGTTCATATTAAATGCAGAACTAAAATGAGTAGAAAACAAATAAATAAATGCTTAAATTCAGCGGGTCGTCTCGTCTGATCTGAGCTCATAACGGCCGCCAGACAGCAGATGATTCGGCTCCTCCCTCGCCGCAGAGCAGCAGACACTCGGCGCTCTTGTTACAACAAAAACATACAATGCGATGTGGATATCGCAACATGGCAGAATGTAAAGCCTTTGGATGTCTTAATAATAAGCAAAAAAACAAACAAACACTTCTTTTGTGTACCCAAACCCAGCTCACCTTGTCAGAAGATCATAGCGGAAAAGTGATTGCGCAATCTCGGAACAGGGCACAGACGAATCCTTTCAGACGAAATTGCGTTGTGTGTGAGGACCACTTCGTCACTTTAACCCTCAGAAGACCTTTCTGGCTCAAACCTGTAGCCATGTTGGACGAATTCTTCCTCAGAGTCCGACAATTCAGCCATAATAGAATAAAAACACTCACAACAGCACCCTAGTCTCATTCAGATGGGAGTATTGACTTTTTAGTGGCAACGTTATGACGTCACATCCGCATGTGTCATGGCTGCACGCAGAGTTTTCATTGGCTGGCCTTGCCTGCGGTCGTATTTGCATATTTCTCTGGTGGTATATGGCTGGCAATAATTATTTAACCAAAAAACGAATACTTTGCCTAATGTTTTGAAGTTGAATGCGTTTAGATGACCACCACAGGTACGCAGAATCTTTGGGTGAGAGGCAGGGTACACCCTGGACAGATCGCCAGTCCATCGCAGGGCCAACACAGAGAGACAGCCAGCCATTCACTCTCACAGTCATACCTAAGGACAATTTAGAACCCCCAGTTTGATGCCAATTGACCCAACTTGCATGTTTTTGGTATGTGGGAGGAAACCAGAGAAATCCCAGAGTAACATGGGGAAAACATGCAAACTCCATACAGATCACTGTTGGTCGGGGGCTGGGATCGAACCCAGGATCCCCTGGCCAAGGGTGAGTTGCTGTGCTGCCGCAGTGCTAACCACTCCACCACCTCACTGCCCGTGGCAGTTTCAGCTGACTTGAAATTTGTCCCTATCATGGAAGCAGCTTGATGTACACTTGAACAAATCCAGACTGTGCCAGCATAAGATACACTCACTGGTTCTGCACTTCCTCCCCCTTTCCCTTTTTTTAAAAAAAACCCCATTGGAATCAAAATTTTACCCTCTTGTGGCGGTTCGTTTTAACCCCACAACAGACTAAGGACACTCAGCCCTCTTTTCTCTGTTTTCCTGCTGCATACTGAGATGCAATGTGCCATTCATGTATTTGTGATGCAAACATGCATGTGTTGTGATGTAATGCGCCATTCTGTATAGTGTGCATATGGCTTGTCCTTACTGTGCTTTTTCTGAGCATCTTACATATGTAGATGTGCTTTGGTGTATTAATGTCTACAGGTAGACGAGTTTCTTCTGTCTCACCTATGTGAGGTTAATCGTTGCCTTTCATGCATTGTATTCATGCGTCCTGTCCTTACGGTGACCTAGAGACTCAGATCAATATGTAGATGTGCTTGTTAGCCTCTTTGTCTTGCACTTAGAGCGAGGTCTAGCTAATCTGCCCATTGTGATGTATGGCTTACAAATGCAAATACCTCCTACCTGTTCTGTCTTCCCTTTGATCATTCTAAACTGTGGGGTATGTCTCTTTGATGTATTGTTATGATCAAGTATTTAAGGTGCAGCTCTGTAACGCAATCTCTCTCTCACTCTCTCATCTGATCCTGCAACTGGTGGACACACTGTGTCTGCCTCTGTGCCCCATTTTGCCCATTCATTTTGCCCGCCACTGTGTCCCATTTTCTTTAGAACTACATAAATTTTCTTTTCTTAAGGAGTGACTGTACAGACCCAACCTTTAGTACCAGTGTTTAACTGTAATAATACTGGGGAAATTATAGTTGTATGTAGAACTCCATATTTCATACCCCTAACCCAGGGATGTCCAATCAGACCCTGCAGGTTTTACCTTCAATGAGTGTCTTCAGCAGCAGATTTCACTGAATTTCTTCCTACTGATTGCTGATAAGTGACAACACCTGCGAAAGAGACTGGGTAGAAAAGAAAACCTGCAGGGTTTTGGCCCTCCATGGCACATGAATGGACACCCCTGCGCTAACCGTTGCTATCAAGAGATTTGATTATTGTCATGTTTTGTCCTGCTGTTTTTAACTGCTTTTTGGTCTGTGTAAAGGCTCTGATTTTTTAATAAATGGGGTAAATGAAGGTAAGGGTGTCGATTTTTTTTTTGTCCACTATTTTAACTACTCAGTGTCAAGAACCGACCCCCAGATTGTGACACTGATCAAATATTGCTCATCAAATTATAAATTAATGCTTAATTTATTAATTGTTAAATTCTTAAGCTATGTTGTTTGTTCTCTCTCGCACATTTGGTTTATGGGAAATAACTAAGTACATGCACCCTCACTCTCTCTTGCAAATGCAACAGAGATATCATGCAAACACACCCATGCACACGCATACAGGTATATACTATATACTATTCGCACAACGCACATATGCCTAAGAACACATGCACACGCAGCCATGTAACATACACAGGACATACATGCACACACACACACACACACACACACACACAACGGACATACAAAACACATAGGCATACTTAGCTCTCCTCCAGCACAAAACCAGTTAGTGAAAACATGTCCACATTAAAGTTTGTCAGGTGGAACATACGTGGAATCAGTACCAGGGAGAAGAGGCTAAAAGTTTTTAATCGCCTCAAGGATCCACAGGCAGATTTTGTCTTATTACAGGAAACACATGTTTCTAAGTCGTCTGTAGATGCATTCACCTTCCATGAATTTCCCCACATGTACTCAGCTTACTGGTTCCAAGGTTGTCATAGCCAGGAGTGGCACTGGGGTTAAGCTCCCAGTGCTCATAAAATGCTCCTTATGGCATGCGTCTCGAAAATCCTCTGACAACTAAGTCCAACTCCTAGCCTGCCCGTGTGGTTTAGTCTCTAAGCCCGGCAGAACTGCTTTTACTAATAGGAGAAGGGGCGAGGGCGGATCTCTGGCGCCTTAAAACCAGATGCTTCGGGTAGATGGTGGCTCGTCAACCTGGGAAGGTAAACCCTGATTTCAAACCTCGGCTGCCTTGCGGCACACCCGGTCACGAGAAATGCTTCGGGAGTCAACCCTGAGGAAACATCCGGAGTCGGAGTCCCTAAGGCAGTTCTCTGTTGTGCTCAACATCGTTCTGGCAGCTCCTGCAACGGCGCTGGTGCCAAACTGTAGCAGCCCTGCTGTTCCTTTGGATTCATCAGTGACGTAGAGAGGGGGGACATGCTGCATGGGCAACATCTTGTCCTCCATATCTTCCTGCCCAGGCTTGAATCCTACCAACGCCCAACGCTGGAAGGTAGAACATCGGATCACTGGAGAGGACACTCCTGCTTCACCTTTGGCGTAGACAAAACACGGGAAATGACAGTTACCGCTTATAAGCCACCGCTCAATTGGCGTAGAGCGCGGCGCCAGGGGTTGTTCCCGACGGTGGGAGGGATCATCGGATCGCACTGGACAGCTACCGCCCGCCTCAAGCTGGGCAGCCCCCAGCCAATAAGGTATTGTCCCGCCACAGCTTGCTTTCCTCATTGGGTGCATGGGGATGAGCAGAAGTCCAAATGGCAGGCTTAGAACCTTCGCACCCGGCAAGACAAAAAAACAAAAGAGACCAACTCTAAAACTGGGAACTTGGAACGTCCGCACTATGATGACAGGACTCGCTGCTAACCTCAAGGACATCAACGACACCAGAAAGACTACCATCATCAATAATGAGCTGAAGAGACTGGAAGTGGATATCACCACTCTCCAGGAAACACGGTTGGCTGACGCAGGCACGCTGAGAGAGAAGGACTACATGTTCTACTGGCAGGGAAAGGGCAGTGACGAACACAGGGAACACGGAGTGGGCTTCGCAGTGAAGAACACCTTGCTGAAGATGGTGGAACAGGGCAGCAATGGCTCTGCACGACTCCTCACCCTCCTCCTGAACACCACTCAAGGCCCAGTCACCCTCGTCAGTGTGTATGCCCCAACACTGACAGCCACACCAGAGGCAAAAGAGGAGTTCTACGAGAATCTCGCAACAACTGTCAGGATCATCCCCAACTCTGAACAACTCATTCTCCTTGGAGACTTCAATGCCAGAGTGGGTGCTGACCATGACTCCTGGCCCTCCTGTCTTGGACCATTTGAATGGCAGAATGAACGACAACGGACAGCGGCTGCTCGAGGTCTGCACAGATCATGATCTGTGCATCACAAACTCATTCTTCAAGACTAAGCCCCAACACAAGGTTTCCTGGCGACATCCGCGCTCAAAGCACTGGCACCAGCTGGACTTGATCCTGACCAGGCGCACCTCACTGAAGAACATGCTAATCACCTGTTCGTTCCAGATTGCAGATTGCGACACAGACCATTCATTGGTGAGTTGCAAGGTCAAGCTGCAGCTGAAGAAATTCCATCGTGCTAGACAGCCTGGAAAGGCACAGATTGACACCAGCAAGATGGCCCAACCAGAACTTGTTGAGCAGTTTGCTTCCATCTTTGAGAAGGAACTTGGTGTACCACAAGAAGGAGAATCTGCAAAGCAGAAGTGGGAAGAGCTGCAAAACACCATCCACCGCAAAGCCTTGGCTACCTTTGGGAGGAAGACCTCGAAGTCACAGGACTGGTTTGATGCCAAGTTGACCGAGATGACCCCCGTCATTGAAGCCAAGTGCTCAGCACTTGCTGAGTACAAGAAGTACCCAAACGAGAAGAATCTCCAGATTCTCAGGGCTGCGAGAAGCAAAGTTCAGCAGACTGCTCAGCGCTGTGCCAACGAGTACTGGACTCAGCTCAGCCAAGACATTCAAACCGCTGCCATAACAGGGAACATCCGTGGTATGTACGATAACGTCAAGAAAGCACTTGGTCCGGCTCAGAGCAAGACTTCCCCCCTCAAATCCTCCACTGGGGAGATGATCACAGAAAAGAACAAGCAGATGGAGAGATGGGTGGAACACTACTCCGACCTCTACTCCAGACAGAACACCGTGACACCGTCAGCCCTTGATGCCATCGACTGCCTGCCATCCATGGACAAACTTGATGCCGAGCCAACCATCGACGAACTCAGCAAGGCCATTGATAGCTTGGCCGCTGGCAAGGCACCCGGCAACGACGGCATACCCCCCGACCTGATCAAGCACTGCAAGACCGCCCTACTGCTGCCATTGCATGACGTCCACTGCCAGTGCTGGAAGGAAGGTTCCATACCACAGGACATGAGGGACGCCAAGATCATCACCCTCTATAAAAACAAAGGGGAGAGAAGCGACTGCAACAACTACAGGGGCATCGCCCTCCTCAGTGTTGTTGGCAAAGTCTACACACGAGTTGTTCTCGTTCGTCTACAAGAGCTTGCCGAATGTGTCTACCCTGAGTCTCAGTGTGGCTTCCACGCTGAGCGATCGACGGTAGACATGATATTCTCCATCTGCCAACTCCAGGAGAAATGCAGAGAACAGAACATGCCCCTGTACGTTGCCTTCATCGACCTCACCAAAGCGTTTGATCTGGTCAACAGAGAGGGCCTTTTCAAGATCCTGCCAAAGATAGGATGCCCACCAAAGTTGCAAAGTCTCATCGAATCGTTTCACACCAACGTGCAGGGGATAGTGCAGCACGACGGCAACGTCTCAGAGCCATTCAACATACGCAGCGGAGTGAAACAGGGCTGTGTACTTGTGCCAACCCTCTTTGGGATTTTCTTTGCTACGCTCCTGAGGCATGCCTTCAGCACAGCAACAGAGGGAATCTACCTGCACACAAGATCTGACGGCAGGCTTTTCAACCTCGCCCGCCTGAAAGCCAGAACCAAAGTATGCGAGACTCTAATCAGAGACATGCTGTTCGCAGATGACGCTGCAGTCACAACCCACACACAGCAGGAGCTTCAGACCCTGATGGACCACTTCTCACAGGCATGCAAGGACTTCGGGCTTACCATCAGCCTGAAGAAGACTAACATCTTGGCGCAAGGCACGGAAGCACCACCAACCATCACCATCGATGACTACAAGCTGGAGGTCGTGAATTAGTTCACGTACCTGGGGTCCACGATCAGCAACAACCTCTCCCTTGAGAAGAGATCGACAAGAGGATTGGAAAATCAGCCTTCACACTCGCTCGCCTCACCACACGAGTGTGGGAGAATCCCAAACTCTCTGTCAAGACGAAGATGGCAGTGTACAACGCCTGCGTCATCAGCACACTGCTCTATGGGAGTGAGACGTGGACAACATACGCCCGGCAGGAAAAGAGACTGAACTCCTTCCACTTGCGCTGCATTCGCCACATCCTGGACATATCCTGGCAGGACAAAGTACCCAACACAGAAGTTCTGTCCCGCGCCGGCCTTCCCTCCATGTTCACTCTACTCAGGCAGCGCAGGCTTCACTGGCTAGGCCATGTTCACCGTATGGAGGATGACAGAATCCCCAAAGACGTCCTCTACGGAGAACTGGCAACTGGCAGGAGAGACGTTGGCCACCCACAGCTGCGCTTTAGAGACGTCCGCAAGAGAGACATGAAGGCCCTGGAGATCAACACAGAGCGCTGGGAGGACCTTGCAACGGACTGCTCCAAATGGAGAGGCACCCTGACCAGACAGCTTAAGGCGGGTGAAGAGAGACTGACTGCTGCAGCAGATGAAAAAAGGACCCGCAGGAAAAACCACCACAGACCCAGCAGCACGGAGACCACCCACAAGTGCGACCTGTGTGACAGGGACTGCCATTCGCGCATCGGCCTGTTCAGCCACAGGCGGTGCTGTTCCAGCAGAGTAGACGTTTAGGATTCTCTTCCATGGTCATCATAGACCGACAGAGGCCGACGACGACTCAGCTTACTTTAATTCCACACAAGGGGTGGGGGGTAGCTTTATTGGTAAACAGAAGAAAACGTTTTGTGTGAATAACACTATAGCAAATCCAGAAGGTAGATTTATAATATTAAAATTTCAGTTCAAAATCTAGGTCTATGTATTGCAAGTGTTTTCTTTCTGAGCACTTGGACAACACACTCATAATAGGACAGGACTTCAACCTGGTATTAAATCCTGCAGCTGACAGGCTCAGTACAGTGGGGAATTATGGGAAATGGCAGGCTACTGACTCTGTCAAACAATACATGGGGATTTCTGTCTTTGCTGTGCATGGTGTTCTCCTCACCCAACTCTTAAATACACCTTCATCTCACCAGTGCACAGTTCATATTCTCATCTCAACCTTTCTTTAGCCTGTAACTCCATTTTGAGGGATATCACAGACACTGAAATTTGCTCTAATCAAGCTATCAGCAATCACCAGTCAGTATCTCTTACACTGGTGAATTAAAAGCTACAAAGAAAACTAGGAACTGGAAATTTAACACATCACTTCTCGAAGACAAAGATTTTATTAACTATGTTAATAAGGAGTGGAAATAATATCTGGAAAACAATGATGTGCCAGGAAGATCGCCATGTGTTCTCTGGGAAGCAGTAAAAGCAGTCATGTGAGGTAAAATAATCTCTTACTGTTCGTATAAGAATAACAAAGAAAAAGCACTGGTACTGGAGTTGGAACAGAAAATTAAATCACTGGAAATGACCTGTGTCATTTCTCCATAGGAACAGGCACTCAACTTCATTGCCATTCAATCTATACAGCCAATCATGTACAGTAGAACAAAATTATGTTTTTCTTATCTACAATGTTAATCACATCTAGAATCAGAGGGGCTGCTGCCATGCAAGGTGCCACCGCAAACAGCTTTTCCTTCCCCCAGTCGATTATGCTGAGCATCAAACTAAAAGGCAGGAAGTACCATTTTTTTATATTGTCTTAGGTATGACCCAGCCGGGGCTTTAACACACGACCTCTCGGTTGTGGGGCGGATACCCTATCAACTAGGCCTCCAGTCTGGTGAGAAAATTAAAGCTGGAACTAAAAGAAATTATGAACAAAAGGACAGTTTTTAATACAAAGACTGCGTTTGGAGAAGTTTGAACATAGTAATAAATCGGGGAGATGCGTATCTTTCTTTTTTTTTTTTTTTTTTTTTTTTTTTCAATTACAAAGTTTTTTTTTTTTTTTATTTAAGTTTTTGTAAAGGGTATACAGGTCATTACAGCAATGCATTGTTTACATTTTCATCACATGTTCCCTTATTTTCTGATATCTGACAACATTGGAAGATTAATTCTTACAACACCCCTTTTTTTTTTTAAAGTGAAAGAAAAAGTGAAATTAAAGAGAAAAAAAACAAAAAACAAATAACAAAAAAACAAACAAACCAGTAAAAACAAACAAAAAGAAAAAGTAAGTAAATAAAGATAAAAGAGCATCTGAGTAGTGATGGAACAAAGAGCGGAACCATTATTGAAATGGTATTTGTCAAAGATTAGATCTAATGGAAGACACATATGCGGTCCAGGGTTGCCAAAAGGTCATGAACCCATCCATGTCCTGTCTCAGTGCGAATGTCAACTTTTCCATCGAGTAAATGTCTTGGATCACGTTAGTCCAATCTTCAGGTGTAGGACAGTCCTTCAACATCCATTTTTTAGTTAGAGCTTTTTTGCTTGCCAATATTAAAACATTGAATAAGTATTTTTCTCCTCGTCTTTCCAGTGAGTCCGGTAGTAAACCCAAATACAAAGTTACAAAAGAAAAGGGAACTGTAATTTTGAATATTTTCCCCAATATTGTCTGTACCTTGGTCCAATATTGGTGGATAACTGGGCATGACCAAAACACATGAAAATGATTTACATATGTAATTACCAAACATTTCCACATGCTTCAACATATGTAGGTTATGGAATATATGATTAATATAGCCCACAGCCCCCCCCCCCCCAAATGACTAAGAAAGGACAATAGAAAGGTTCACAGTCTAAGATAATTACTATGACATACTAAGTGTTACATCTCTTGCCACAGAAGAAACTTTCCAGCAGGCATGCCCCTAAGAGAGTTCAGTGGTAATCATAACAGCATAGTAAAATCATAAGTCAGTCCTAAACTGTTGCAGCACAATTAATGAACAATTGTTGAGTAGTTTACATCAGTCCCTGTGCTGTCTGGGTTTTAATCTTCTACCAAAACTGCTGTGGGTTCGTTTAGGCGTCCTGCTGGGACCTTCTTGTGAGGAATCTGCAGCGTGGGAAGGAGAGTGGTTAATTGTTCCCTGCAGGGGGGCTGAGTCTTTTCTGTTGAGGGGTCTACCCCGCCGAGGTGCTCTCGCCAACTGTGCAGGCTCGTCTTTCAACAAGAAGGCAGGTTTAAGTCTGTCAATGCTGACTGTTTCTTTTCTATCCCCAAAATCAAGCACAAAGTGTTTATCACCATGTTCCAGCACTCTGAATGGCCCATGGTATGCTGGGCGGAAAGTTGGTTTTAAAGCTTCATGCCTAACAAAAACGAACTCAGCGTTTTTTAAAGCTTGAGGGACAAAAACCCGTGGAAAGGAGTGATGAGCTAGACCGGGGAGAGAGTCCGGTCCGTTACTGCCTAAAAACCTTGGGACTGGAAGATGCCCTGGCTCTGGGTTCTCTGGTAAAAATTCACCTGGGAGCCTGAGAGGTTGTGCAAAAACTAATTCTGCTGGAGAGGCGTCTAGATCCTCTTTAGGCGCAGCACGCAACCCCAATAAAACCCAGGGAAGTTTATTTACCCAATTTGTATCCGTTAGTGAGGCTCTGAGGGCGGCTTTTAAAGACCTGTGAAAACGCTCGCATAACCCATTAGCCTGAGGGTGATAAGCGGTGGTTTGGTGAATTGTTGCCCCTAAGCTGCTGGACATGGCTGACCAAAGCTCTGAGACAAATTGAGGACGCCGAAACGTGCTACCCAGTTTGTCAAAAAGATGCGAGCGACTTCCTCCGCTGTGGTTGCCGCTAGAGGGACTGCCTCTGGCCAGCGTGTGGTGCGGTCTATCATTGTTAACAGGTGTGTGAAACCTTGGGAGGAAGGTAGTGGCCCCACGAGGTCGACATGAACGTGGTCGAACCTTCTAGCAGGGATTGGAAAAGGCTCCAGAGGGGCTTTTGTGTGTCTGTGTATTTTGTCGCGCTGACAAGAAATGCAAGTTTTTGCCCATTGTTTTACGTTTTTGCGCAGGCCTGGCCACACAAACTTTTCGGCGACCATTTTAACCGAGGCGTGCACACCTGGGTGCACGAGGGAGTGAATTGCGTCGAAAATACGGCGGCGCCATGTAGCTGGTACTAACGGGCGAGGTCAGCCGGTTGAAACATCGCATATTAGGGGGGGGCACGCCGTCGTGTAAACCCTTTTTCTCCAGCCTTAACCCTGTTGGTCCAGACAGGAGTGCACGCACGTCCGCGTCACTGCTTTGTTCCTCTGCCATGGCTGCATAATCTATCCCTGCATGGATAGGTGCTGCGTATGTGTCTGCGTTAGTGAAGAGTTCTGCTGCTGAGGCAGTATAATCTGTCTCCTCGCGCTCTGGTGATGTCACAGCGCGAGAGAGGCAGTCTGCTACCACGTTAAGTTTGCCTGCCACGTGTCGAATGTCTGTGGTGAACTCTGAAATTGCAGCCAGCTGTCTTTGTTGCCTGCCTGACCATGGTTCTGAAATTTTAGCCATAGCAAAGGTGAGCGGTTTATGGTCTACAAAAGCCGTGAAACTCCGCCCTTCTAACCAGAACTGGAAGTGGCGGATGGATAAATAAAGCGCTAGCAGCTCCCTGTCAAAAGTGCTGTATTTACGCTCAGTTTGGTTTAGCGATTTGCTAAAGAATGCTAAAGGTTGCCAGATCCCGCTGACATGTTGTTCTACAACTGCCCCTATAGCCAGGTCCGAAGTGTCTGTGGTTAGCGCGATGCGGGCCGAGGGATCTGGGTGAACTAACAATGTGGCGTTAGCTAGAGCGCTCTTTACTTCCGCGAAGTCGTGTTCGCGCTCCAGGGTCCATTCGACCGCGTTGGAAGCTTTCTTTTTTCTGAGCGCGTCATATAGGGGCTGCATGAGCTGAGCTGCGTGGGGGAGGAAACGGTTGTAAAAATTAACCATTCCTAAAAATTCTTGTAGCGATTTGACCGTCTGTGGCCGTGGGAAACTTTTTATCGTGTGAACTTTGTCTGGAAGTGGAACTGCCCCCTTCGGAGAGACTTTGTGTCCTAAAAAATCAATTTGTGACACGCCGAATTTGCATTTGGCTGGATTGATTATTAGCCCGTGCTCTTCTAGTCTCTGAAAAACCGTAGTGAGGTGCTGCTCGTGTTCTTCCTCAGACGAGCTGGCTACCAGCATGTCGTCGAGGTAGACGAAGACAAAAGGAAGGTCGCGTAAGACCGCGTCCATCATTCGTTGAAAAGTTTGAGCAGCGCCTTTGAGGCCGAAAGGCATTCGCAGAAATCCAAAAAGGCCGAAAGGGGTTATTACAGCTGTTTTAGGAATGTTCTCCGCTCGAACTGGGACCTGATGATAACCGCGGACTAAGTCTATTTTTGAAAAAATGCGCGCACCCGCCAGATGTAGTGAAAAATCTTGAATGTGAGGAATTGGGTAGCGGTCATGCGCTGTAGCATTGTTTAATCTGCGGTAATCTCCGCACGGTCTCCAAGAACCGTCGGATTTCGGAACCATGTGAAGTGGTGAGGCCCAAGGGCTCTTCGAGCGTCTAACAATGCCCAATTTTTCAAGGGTCGTAAACTCGTCCCGTGCTATGTTGAGCTTGGCCGCGTCTAAGCGACGAGCTTTGGCAAATACGGGTGGGCCCGTTGTGGGAATAAAGTGTTCAACCCCGTGTTTAGCCACAGTGGCTGAGAATTTGGGAATTGTGAGTGCTGGAAATTGGGTGAGGAGTTGCTCAAACTTACCTCCTGCCGTGGTGACGTTAGCCTGCACAGGTGGTGGAGAAACTCGAGCTGAGCATGGAATAGAAGCAAAGGACAGTGCATTAACCAAGCGCCTATTTGCTAGATCCACTAATAACCCATGTGCACACAAAAAATCTGCGCCTAACAAGTTAAAACTCACCGCCGCTACAACAAATGTCCATCTGTAGTTGCGGCCGTGGATGTGGAGGTGCAGGCTCTTTTCGCCGAAAGTGTCGATGTTAGAGCCGTTGGCTGCCACCGCTCCGTTGCCCCGGGTGCCCATGGCTCGATCTGCGTGGGAGGGCGTGACGAAACTCAGCTGAGCTCCTGTGTCGATGAGGAACTGCTTGCCGGTGTGTCCATCCGTCACATACAACAGCTTATTCTTCTCGCCGAGAACCGCTGCCGTTAACGGCTCTCGGCTTTGGCGTTTCCCGAAATTGTAAATTTGCAGGGGGGAACGCATTTGCGGGCCTTCTCGGCGAAACGGTGGTGATAATAACAGACGTCGCTCTGTCTGTTACATTTTGGCCGTGTCGCTGTCACCGCGGGCTGGATCTGCTCAGTGGGTTGTGGCTCTTCGTGGTTCCGGGCATCAGCGTTGAGGTCTGCGGATGCTGCTGTGGGTGTCAGCTCCTTGCAGGCGTTGACGAGCCGATGAGCTTCATTGGCCAGCACGCGGAAGTCTTGGTGGTTGTTGCATCTCATGTTGGCGAGCGTCCCTCTCATGTGTGGCGGCAGCGTGCTGAGGAATATGAATTGGAAGAGGAAGTTGTCATTGTCCTCTTCTTTAAGCTGTAGCAAATCCTCCATGAGGGCTTTAGGTTTGCACCCTCTGTGGCCGTAGACCGGCAGGATCTTCTCGGCTCTCTCTTCAGCTGAGGGGACGTAATTCCACGATGGTTGCTTTAAGCGTTTCATATTTGTCTTGGGCCGGCGGCCGCCGGATCATGCTCCGCACACACTTCGAAGTGGCGGCGTCGAGTTTGGAGACGATATGGTAGAATTTGGTATCGTCAGCCGTGATGCCCGCCAGTGTAAACTGGGCTTCAGCTTGCTGAAACCACAAGGCGGGGTCTTCTTGCCAGAAGTCTGGCAGCTTGACAGCGACGGCATTCGTGTATACCATCACTGCTGTGTCCGCAGGGTGAGAGTGCCTTGCTTCGACTCTCACAGCGGTGCTGGTGCTCGGTTGAGCCCTCTCAATCCCTTCTGCCAGGGGGGACAGTCGTTCATCTGTTCCCCCGTCTGCGTGGTCGCTGGCGTCTGCCTGGGTCGCCACGGATGAGTCGATTGCGGGAGTATGCCTCAGGACCATACTCGCGTCAGGGGTCACCAGTGTAGAAGAGCTTGAAATGATGAGGCGATTTGATATATAAACCAAAGTTTAATTATCAGCTCTCCTAACAAGTCTCATCTAGTGCAGAGGTAGCAGAAGGAAAAGAGACCGAATATCTCCGGCTCACTGACTTTATACTTAAGATAAGATAAGCCTTTATTAGTCCCACAATGGGGAAATTCCAGGATTGCAACAGCACAGGGATAGCAACACTCAGAGCAACAATCAGAAGGCAAGAAAAAACAACATCTAGTAAACATATGTCCATATTGTAGAGGAGCTGGAAATGATGAGGCGATTTTGTATTAAAAACAGAGTCTTTAATGAACAGCTCTTCTATCTTGTCTCATCTGGTGCAGAGCTTGGCAGAAGGCAAAGAGAAAGATTTCTGCCCAGCTCGCTGGTTAAATACAGGCACACATCAAAGACATGCATTACACAAGCTGACATCCCCCGTTATCTTAATCCCCCCATGGTTCTGTTATCTCCTCTCTTCGTCTTGGGAGGTGATGGGAATTCCTCTCCTCGCCTTGGGGGGCGAAGGTGTCTAGTCCGTCTCCGCCGCCGCGTCCTGTGACGTCTTTGATCTTCACACGGCGGGTGAGATTCCTTTGTCCTTTCCGAGGTGTGAAGTTCCTTACATATGTTGTCACCAAACGTTTCCACATGCTCTAACATATGTAGGTATGGAATATATGAGTAATATATACCACAGGCCCCCCAAACAACTAGGAAAGGACACAGAAAGATTCACAGTCTAGGGTAAATACTACGACATACTACGTGTTACAGCTGTTGCCACAGAAGAAACTTTCAAGCAGCCATGCTCCTAAGAGAGTTCAGTGGTAAACATAACAGCATAGTACAATCATAAGTCAGTCCTAAACTGTTGCAGCACAATTAGTGAATAATTGCGGAGTGGTTGGTATCAGTCCCTGTGCTGTCTGGGTTTTAATCTTCTCCCAAAACTGCTGTAGGTTGGTTTAGGCGTCCTGCTGGGACTTTCTTGTGAGGAATCTGCAGTGTGGGAAGGAGAGAGATTATTTGTTCCCTGCCTGGGGGCTGAGACTTTTCCCTTGGGGGGTCTACCTCGTCGAGGTGCTCGTGCCAACTGTGCAGGTTCGTCTCTCAACAAGAAGGCAGGTTTGAGTCTGTCAATGCTGACTGTTTCATTTCTGTCCCCATAATCAAGCACAAAGTGTTTGTCACCATTTTCCAGCACTCTGTACGGGCCATCGTATACTGGGCGTAACGTTGGTTTTAGAGCTTCATGCTTAACAAAAACAAACTCAGCGTTTTTTAAAGTTTGAGGAACAAAAACTCGTGGAAAGGAGTGATGAGCTGGACCGTGGAGAGAGTCCGGTCCGTTACTGCCTAAAAACCTTGGGACTGGGAGGTGCCCTGGTTCCGGGTTCTCCGGTAAAAATTCACCTGGGAGTCTGATAGGCTGAGCAAAGACTAATTCTGCAGGGGAAGCGTCTAAATCCTCTTTAGGTGCCGCACGCAACCCCAATAAAACCCAGGGAAGTTTATTTACCCAATTTGTGTCCGTTAATGAGGCTCTGAGGGCGGCCTTTAAGGACCTGTGAAAACGCTCGCATAACCCATTAGCCTGAGGGTGATAAGCGGTGGTGCGATGAATTGTTGCCCCTAAACTGTTGGACATGGCTGACCAGAGCTCTGAGACAAATTGAGGCCCCCTATCTGACGTGATGTCTGATGGGACGCCGAAACGTGCCACCCAATTTGTTAGAAAAACACGAGCGACGTCCTCCGCTGTAGTTGCCGCTAGAGGGACTGCCTCTGGCCAGCGCGTGGTGCGGTCTATCATTGTTAGCAGGTGTGTGAAACCTTGGGAGGAAGGTAGTGGCCCCACGAGGTCGACATGAATGTGGTCGAACCTTCTAGCAGGGATTGGAAAAGGCTCCAGAGGGGCTTTTGTGTGTCTGTGTATTTTGGCGCGTTGACAAGGACAAGTTTTTTCCCATTCTTTTACGTTTTTGCGCAGGCCTGGCCACACAAACTTTTCGGCAACCATTTTGACCGAGGCGCGCACACCTGGGTGCGCGAGGGAGTGAATTGCGTCGAAAATGCGGCGGCGCCAAGCTGCTGGTACTAACGGGCGAGGTCGGCCGGTTGAAACATCGCATATTAGGGGGGGCACGCCGTCGCGCAACCCTTTTTTCTCCAGCCTTAACCCTGTTGGTCCAGACAGGAGCGCGCGCACGTCCGCATCACTGCCTTGTTCTTCCGCCATGGCTGCATAATCTATCCCTTCATGGATAGGTGCTGCGTATGTGTCTGCGTTAGTGAAGAGTTCCGCTGCTGAGGCAGTGTAATCTGTCTCCTCGCGCTCTGGTGGTGCCACAGCGTGAGAGAGACAGTCTGCTACTACGTTAAGTTTGCCCGCTACATGTCGAATGTCTGTGGTGAACTCTGAAATCGCAGCTAGCTGTCTTTGTTGTCTGCCCGACCATGGTTCTGAAATTTTAGCCATAGCAAAAGTGAGCGGTTTATGGTCCACAAAAGCCGTGAAACTCCGCCCTTCTAACCAAAACTGGAAGTGGCGGATGGACAAATGGAGCGCCAGCAGCTCCCTGTCAAAAGTGCTGTATTTGCGTTCCGTCGGGTTTAGCGATTTGCTAAAGAATGCTAAAGGTTGCCAGACCCCGCTGACAAGTTGTTCTACAACTGCCCCTATGGCCAGGTCTGAAGCATCTGTGGTTAGAGCAATGCGGGCCGAGGGATCTGGGTGGACTAACATTGTGGCGTTAGCTAGGGCGTTTTTTACTTCCGCGAAAGCGCGTTCGCGCTCCGGGGTCCATTCGACCGCGTTGGAAGCTTTCTTTTTTCTGAGCGCGTCATACAGGGGCTGCATGAGCTGAGCTGCATGGGGGAGGAAACGGTTGTAAAAATTAACCATCCCCAAAAATTCCTGTAGCGATTTGACCATTTGGGGCCGTGGAAAACCTTCTATCGCATGAACTTTGTCTGGAAGCGGAACTGCCCCTTTCGGGGAGACTCTATGTCCCAAAAAATCAATTTGCGATACGCCGAATTTGCATTTGGCTGGATTAATTATTAGTCCGTGCTCTTCTAGCCTCTGAAAAACGGTAGTGAGGTGCTGCTCGTGCTCTTCCTCGGATGAGCTGGCTACCAGCATGTCGTCGAGGTAGACAAAAACAAAGGGGAGGTCGCGTAGGACTGCGTCCATCATACGTTGAAAAGTTTGAGCAGCGCCTTTGAGGCCGAACGGCATTCGCAGGAATTCAAAAAGGCCGAAAGGGGTTATAACCGCTGTTTTAGGAATGTCTTCAGCTCGGACTGGGACTTGGTGATAACCGCGGACTAAGTCTACCTTTGAAAAAATGCCCGCACCCGCTAAATGCAGTGAAAAGTCCTGTATGTGAGGGATGGGGTAGCGGTCATGCGCTGTAGCGTTGTTTAATCTGCGGTAATCTCCGCACAGTCTCCAAGAACCGTCGGATTTCGGAACCATGTGAAGTGGTGAAGCCCAAGGGCTCTTCGAGCGTCTAACAATGCCCAATTTTTCGAGAGCTGCAAACTCATCCCTTGTTATGTTGAGCTTGGCCGCGTCTAAGCGGCGAGCTTTGGCAAAAACGGGAGGTCCCGTTGTTGGAATGAAGTGTTTAACCCCGTGTTTAGCTACAGTGGCTGAGAATTTGGGGGTTGTGAGTGCTTGAAATTGGGTGAGGAGTTGCTCAAACTTACCTCCTGCCGTGGTGATGTTGGCCTGTACAGGTGGTGGAGAGACTCGAGCTAAGCATGGAATAGAAGCAAAAGATAGTGCATTAACCAGGCGCCTATTTGCTAGATCCACTAATAACCCGTGTGCACACAGAAAATCTGCACCTAACAAGTTAAAACTCACCGCCGCTACAACAAATGTCCATCTGTAGCTGCGGCCGTGAATGAGGAGGTGCAGGCTCTTTTCCCCGAACGTGTCGATGTCAGAGCCGTTGGCTGCCACTGCTCCGTTGCCCCGGGTGCCCATGGCTCGATCTGCATGGGAGGGCATGACGAAACTCAGCTGAGCTCCCGTGTCGATGAGGAACTGCTTGCCTGTGTGTCCATCCGTCACGTATAACAGCTTATTTTTCTCGCCGAGAACCGCTGCTGTTAACGGCCCTCGGCTTTGGCGTTTCCCGACATCGTAAACTTGCAGGGGGGAACACATTTTCGGGCTTTCTCGGCGAAGCGGTGGTGATAATAACAGACGTCATTCTGTTTGTTGCGCTTGGGCCGCGCCGCTGTCACCGTGGGTTGAGTCTGCTCCGTGGGTTGTGGCTCTCCAAGGCTCGGGGCGTCAGTTTTGAGGTCTGCGGATGCCGCTGTGGGTGTCAGTTCCCTGCAGGCGTTGACGAGCCGATAAGCCTTGTTGGCCAGTGTGCGGAACTCCTGATGATTGTTGCACTTCATACTGGCGAGTGTCCCTCTCGTGTGTGGTGGTAGCGTGCTGAGGAAAATAAATTGGAAGAGGAAATTATCATTGTCCTCCTCCTTGAGCTGCAGCAAATCCTCCATGAGGGTCTTTGGATTGCCCCCTCTGTGGCCGTAGACCGCCAGGATCTTCTCAGCTCTTTCCTCCACTGACGGGACGTAATTCGCCACAATGGTCGCCTTGAGTGTCTCATACTTGTCCCGGGCCGGTGGTCGCTGGATCAAGCTCCGCACACACCTCGAAGTGGCGGAGTCGAGTTTGGAGACGATATGGTAGAATTTAGTATCGTCTGCCGTGATGCCCGCCAGTATGAACTGGGCTTCAGCTTGTTGAAACCAAGAGGCCGGGTCTTCTCGCCAGAAATCTGGCAGTTTGACAGCGACAGCGTTCGTGCACATCATCACTGTTGTGCCCGCCGGGTGAGAGTGCCTTGCCTCGGCTCTCACGGCGGTGCTGGAGCTCGGTTGAGCTCTCTCGGTACCCTCTGCCAGGGGAAACAGCTGTCCGCTTGTTCCCTCGTCTGCGTCGTCACTGGCGTATGCCAGAGTCGCCACGGATGAGTCGCTTGAAGAACGCCTCCGGTCCATACTCGCGTCAGGGTCCCCAGTGTAGAGGAGCTGGAAATGATGAGGCGACTTTGTATTAAAAACAGAGTCTTTAATGAACAGCTCTTCTATCTTGTCTCATCTGGTGCAGAGCTTGGCAGAAGGCAAAGAGAAAGATTTCTGCCCAGCTCGCTGGTTAAATATTCAGGCACACATCAAAGACATGCATTACACAAGCTGACATCCCCCGTTATCTTAATCCCCCCATGGTTCTGTTATCTCCTCTCTTCGTCTTGGGAGGTGATGGGAATTCCTCTCCTCGCCTTGGGGGGCGAAGGTGTCTAGTCCGTCTCCGCCGCCGCGTCCTGTGACATCTTTGATCTTCACACGGCGGGTGAGATTCCTTTGTCCTTTCCGAGGTGTGAAGTTCCTTACATATGTTGTCACCAAACATTTCCACATGCTCTAACATATGTAGGTATGGAATATATGAGTAATATATACCACAATATTACTATAAATGTATATATATAGACACACAGTGCAGAGCATTATGGTTGGTTGGTGAATGTGCAGCAGAAAGTCTAAGCTCTCTCTCCGCGGATGTGGCGGGCCAGCTGGAAGTTTTTGGGCATGATGGTGACCCCCTTAGCGAAGAAGAGACCACCAGGTGGGCCTCGCTGGTCTCCTGCAGAGCCATGACGACGAAGCTCAGGAAACGCAGGACGGTCTTGAAGTCCTGAGTGATCTCCTTCACCAGGCGCTGGACGGGCAGCTTACGGATGAGCAGCTCCGTGGATTTCTGGTAGCGACAGATCTCTCTCAGAGCCACAGGCCTGTGACGGCGAGGCCTCTTCACTCTGCCGGTGGCCGGAGCGCCTCTCCGAGCAGCCCTGGTGGCTAGCTGTCTCCTGGGGGGCTTCTTCCTCCAGTAGATTTTACGGGCGGTCTGCTTGGTTCTTGCCATCGCTCTTTATTATTCTGTCTTATATTTCTTGCACGCCGCCTAAACTCCAGCCCGGCACCCGCGTCGTTTTCGCTACAGCTCCCGGTATGTCGAATTTCCCATTAGCACCGGGCGGCAGCCAAGTGCTAGCTAGCACTAGCTCCTCCCCGCTGTAACGTCTCCCGCTGCAAACCGTGGCTCCGTCCGCCGACCCGGGAGACCCCCGGGGCGATCCGTGCGTCCGTGATATATATACAGAGTGAAAGGTGTAGAAAGAAGAAGGAAGATAAAAAAAAAAAAAGGCTGTTGCAACGGGCAGCCTACTCGTGTGGCGCCACCGGTCCGGCGGAACTGGAACCGGTGTGGTTGGTGGATGTGCAGCAGAAAGTCTAAGCTCTCTCTCCGCGGATGCGGCGGGCCAGCTTGATGTCTTTGGGCATGATGATGACCCTCTTGGCATGGATGGCGCACAGGTTGGTGTCCTCGAAGAGACCCACCAGGTAGGCCTCGCTGGCCTCCTTCAGAGCCATGACGGCGGAGCTCTGGAAGCGCAGGTCGGTCTTGAAGTCCTGAGCGATCTCCCTGACCAGGCGCTGGAAGGGCAGCTTACGGATGAGCAGCTCCGTGGATTTCTGGTAGCGACGGATCTCTCTCAGAGCCACGGTACCGGGCCTGTAACGGTGAGGCTTCTTCACTCCACCGGTGGCCGGAGCGCTTTTCCGAGCAGCCTTGGTGGCCAGCTGCTTCCTGGGGGCTTTTCCTCCAGTAGATTTACGGGCGGTCTGCTTGGTTCTCGCCATCGCTCTTTATTCTTCTGTCTGTGAGAAGCACAAAAATGAGGGTTGATATGAGTGTAGTCAGGAGTTTACTTGGAGCTGGTGTACTTGGTAACAGCCTTGGTTCCCTCAGACACGGCGTGCTTGGCCAGCTCACCGGGCAGCAGGAGGCGCACTGCGGTCTGGATCTCCCTGGAGGTGATGGTGGAGCGCTTGTTGTAGTGGGCCAGACGAGAGGCCTCGGAGGCGATGCGCTCAAAGATGTCGTTGACAAAGGAGTTCATGATGCTCATGGCCTTGGAGGAGATACCGGTGTCAGGGTGGACCTGCTTCAGCACCTTGTAAACGTAGATGGCGTAGCTCTCCTTCCTGGTCTTTCTCCTCTTCTTGCCTCCTTTACCGGTGGTCTTGGTCACGGCTTTCTTGGAGCCCTTCTTGGGCGCAGACTTGGCGAGTTCAGGCATCCTGATCTCTTGAGTCCGGAACCGAACTTGCATATAACAAAAGACATGCATAACAAAGGCTGACATCCCTCATTATCTTAATCCCCCCATTGTCTTGGTATTTCCTCTCCTCGCCCTAGGGGGTGAGGGTAACTCCTCCGGTCTCCACCGCAGTGTCTGGGAACGTCTTTGTTCTTCACTTGGCGGTTGAGAGCCTTTGTCCTTTCAGAGGTGTGAAGTTGCTTTACATATGTAATTACCAAACATTTCCACATGCTTCAACATACAGTATGTAGGTTATGGAATATATGATTAATATAGCCCACAAAAAGGACAGTTTTTAATACAAAGACTGCGTTTGGAGAAGTTTGAACATAGTAATAAATTGGGGAGATATGTATCTTTCTAACCAGCTTAAACTGAATAAATTAAAAAAAAACAACTATCCATTCTATTAAGGATATGACTGGAAATATTACCCATGACCATGAAGAAATAACTAACTCGTTCAGAAAGTTTTATGGAAACCTCTATTCATCTCAGATTAATCTGTCTTGACTCAGAAATAAATGAATTTCTGGATAATATTAATTTACCCCAATTCAAACTCCAGGAGGCACTTAAGCACATCCCAAACAACAAAATTCCAGGATCAGATGGTTTTCCAGTAGAATTCTATAAAGAATTCTGATCTGTGCTAGCACCTACCTTCTTTAAAATGGTTAACCAAATTAAAGAAGATTTTAGGGGACTTAAATAATACAATTCTACACTCAGACTGAATAGCACAGAAGGAGACACTTAAAAGCTGTTAATTAGGTATGCAAGACAGCCTGTGATTTTCTCCATAAGAATGCATGATAATATGCGTTCTCCTCCAGGATGCATAATAATGCGCTGACAGGCTGGGTGACAAAGGGAATTGTTATTGTAAGTCTATGTGTTGTAATGTGACCCCCCCCCCCCCCCAGGTCGTGAGGCAAGTTTGTTTGTTATAAAAGAGAGATGCCAGCGACCTGGGTTTATTCTTCTTGCCAACTGATGTTAGAGAGAGAGATTAATAAAGTCTGCTCTGCCCACTGCCTCGCCTGCTCATTCCTCTCTCTACAAGATAATGTAATCCTCAAAATATGCACTTTGCTAGCATTATCCTGCTCTTTAAACTCAAAAAAGAACCTATGCTTCCATCCAGCTGCAATCCCATCCCACTTATTATTGTTAATCTTAAAATAATTTGCAAAGCTCTCGCCAGAAGACTGGAAAGGATAACTGTTTATTATCCACCCGGGATCAAATAGGTTTCATCAAGGGTAGACACTCTGCTAATAGTACATGCAGGCTATTTAATTTAATAGACTACTGTAAGATTAATAACTTAGAAACTACAATTTTATCTCTGGATGCAGAGAAAGCCTTTGACCGTGTTAATTGGAAACTCCTTTTTATGGTGTTATACAAGTTTGGGTTTGGTTCATCTTTTATAAACTGGATTAAAACATTATATAGCTGACCAACAGCATCTGTCAGAACAAATGATCAAACTTCTCAAAGCTTTAATCTTCAGCGAGACACCAGGCAGGGCTGTCCGTTCTCTCCCTCACTTTTTTGCCATCTTTACTGATCCATGAGCAGCAGCCATATGACAAAATGTTATGAGAGGTATCCAAACACAAGGTAAGTTTTTATCAAAGTCAAAGTGCCTTTATTGTCATTCCATTGCTAAAAAAAAAACAATACAGCAAAACTGAGATACTGCTCTCTAAAACAAACTATCACACTCACAGTTCAGTCATGCATTTATCATTCTCATAATTACAACAATAAATAATGCTTAAAACTATAGTACCTAAAAAGTTTTTTTTTTTGTTACTTATTTGTACCCGTAGGTAGATTTGGTTTGCAGTCTGGTGACAAGCCACCGGCTGTCGGTCGCTGCGTGCGCGAGCGCCCTAAACCTACATGTTTTTGGTATGCGGGAGGAAACCGGAGAAATCCCGGAGTAAACCCACGCAACACGGGGAGAACATGCAAACTCCACACTGCTCACTGTTGGTCGGGGGCTGGGATCGAACCCACGATCACATGATCCCCGCGATCCCCCGGCTGAGGGTAAACTGTGCTGCCGCAGTGCTAAACCACTGCGCCACCGTGCAGCCCATAGTTGCATACAATATGTACATAGCAATAATAAAAACATACTGAGCGATAAATAAGACCAGCTTATACACACAAGGTTATTGCCACAAAATCATAAAATAACATCAGCAGTCTGTACGTGTTACATAAATCCGTTCAAAATACGTACTGCTGCTGGGAAAAAACTATGATTAAACCTGGTAGTCTGGGTTTTATGGGATCTGTACCGCTTTCCTGAGGGGAGCAAGTGAAAGAAATCATGGCCTGGATGAGCACAGTCTTTAATGATGGCAGTAGCTTTGTTGAGGTACCAAGACCTGGAAATCTCTTCCAGAGAAGGGAGAGAACAACCAGTGATTTTTTTGCGCCGTCTCGATCACTCTTTGTAAGGCTTTGTGGTCTGCGGCCGAACAGCCCTCATACCAAACTGTGATGCCATATGACAAAATGCTCTCAATAGCAGAGCGATAAAATAAAACCAACTGTGCATTCGGGCCATTCCTCTTGAGGAGCCTCAAAAAGTGTAGATGTTGAGCCTTTTTTATCGTTGCTATGGTGTTAACTGCCCAGGTAAGGTTGTGAGAAATATGAACACCCAGAAACTTAAAAGCCTCCACTCTCTCCACACACTCCTTGCCTATATATAGAGGAGGCGGCTCACTACTATGCTTCCTAAAATCAAAAATGTGTTCGATTTTTTTTTTTTTTTTTTGTATTCAATAGCAGATTATTATCTGAGCACCATCTCACCAGTTTCTGGACCTCATTTCTGTATGCAGACCCATCTCCTCCTGATATGAGCCCCACTACTGTTGTGTCATCTGCAAACTTCACTGTAATGTTTGTGGGATTAACAGGTATGCAGTCATATGTGTACAATGAATACAAAGTGGGGCTCAACACACAGCCCTGTGGCGAGCCTGTGTTAAGCATGACTGTAGAGGAGGAATGGGGTCCGAGTCTTAACAGTCTGTGTTTGGTTTGTTAGGAAGTCCTTAATCCAGCTGCAAGTGTGAGTAGGCAGACCAAGCTGAAACAATTTAGTGATGAGAATGTTGGGAATAATTGTATTAAATGCTGAGCTATAGTCCACAAACAACATTCTTACATAGCTCCCCTTGTCTTCTAAATGGCTGAATGCCAAGTGGAGAACTATAGCAATAGCATCTTCAGTGGATCTGCTCTTCCTGTAGACAAACTGGTACTGATCAAAATCTGGGGGGAGACTAGGCAAAAGATGTTTCAATACCATTTTCTCAAAGCACTTCATTATAATGGGTGTTAATGATACTGGTCGACAGTCATTCAGACTGCTGATAATGTTTTTTAGGCACAGGAATAATGACTGCAGATTTTAAACACTGTGGAACAAAGGCTGCCTTGAGAGACAAAGTGAGCAGTGGCCGCGGACAGCAGTGGAAGTGAGCTGGAAGACGAATCCACAGAGCAACAAGTGGCGGCCTTCATGCAGTCGAAAGGAATTCAGCTAGACTGCAACACCATAGAGACCTGCCACCCTCTGCCCAGGAAAAACGGCGACAAACCGGCTGTGATCATGAGGTTTGTGAACAGAAAACACAAGACTGCGCTGTTAAAACAAGGTAGGAAATTGAAAGGAACAAATCAGAATCAGAATCAGAATCAGGTTTATTGCCATTGTTCATGTGATACACAAACTAGGAATTTGTCTCGGTGCCATGCTGCAACATTAAAAACATAATGAGAAAAAGGGATAAACTAAAAAACTAAAGGACTAGAAACGTGCAATAAGTGTAGAAAAATAAGTAATAATAAGTAATAATAATAATAATACTAGTAATAATGAGTAGTACTAGTCAAGGCAGTTTAAAAAATTAGCATGTAGCAGATAATGTGAAGTACCACGTAGTGCAGTCAATAATGCAACAGAAAAACAGTGATGAATGACATGAGTCTGGTTGAGCTGCTGTACATAGTGCACGAGAGTCAAAAGTCACTTAGTGTTCAGCAGTCTGATGGCAGAGGGGAAAAAGCTGTTCATGTGCCGGGAGGTTTTAGTCCGAATGGACCGAAGCCTTCTACCTGAGGGGAGGGGGGCAAACAGCACGTGACCAGGATGTGAAGGATCGGCTATGATCCGGCCAGCACGCCTCCGGGTCCTGGAGATGTACAGGTCCTGGAGAGATGGGAGCTTGCAGCCTATCACCTTCTCAGCAGTGCGCACGACGCGCTGCAGCCTTAGTCTGTCCCTGGCAGTGGCTCCTGCGTACCACACAGTTATGGAGGAGGTGAGGATGGACTCGATGATGGCCGTGTAGAACTGCACTAACATCTTGGTGGGTAGCTTGAGCTTCCTCAGCTGCCGCAGAAAGAACATCCTCTGCTGGGCCTTTTTGATGAGGGAGCTGATGGTTGGCTCCCATTTGAGGTCTCGGGTGATGGTGGTGCCCAAGAAGCGGAAGGAATCTGCAAAGGTGATGGGAGAGCCTGTGATGGTGAGGGGGGGCAGGGGGGATGTGACTTTCCTGAAGACCACAATCATCTCCGCTGTCTTCAGAGCATTCAGCTGCAGGTTGTTGTGGCTGCACCAGGACACCAGCTGGGCCACCTCTTCCCTGTAGGCGGACTCGTCACCGTTGGAGATGAGCCCGATGAGGGTGGTGTCGTCCGCAAACTTAATCAGCTTAACAGACTGGTGGGAGGAGGTGCAGGAGTTGGTATAAAGGGAGAAGAGTAGGGGGGAAAGTACACAGCCCTGGGGTGATCCAATGCTGATGCTAACAGAGTCTGAGACAGACTTCCCCAGCTGCACATGCTGCCTCCGGTCCGTCAGGAAGTCGGTGATCCACCTGCAGAGGGAGTCAGGCACGTTGAGCAGGGACAGCTTGTCCTGGAGCAGATCGGGGCGGATGGTGTTGAATGCGGAGCTGAAGTCCACAAACAGAATCCTGGCGTAGGTTCCCGGGGAGTCCAGGTGCTGCAGGATGGAGTGGAGGGCCAGGTTGACTGCGTCGTCCACAGACCTGTTAGCACGGTAGGCAAACTGCAGCGGGTCTAGGAGGGGTGTGGTGATGGACTTGAGGTGAGACAGGACCAGGCGCTCAAAGAACTTCATGACTACAGAGGTGAGCGCTACAGGTCTGTAGTCGTTAAGTCCAGTAATCCGTGGCTTCTTGGGGACAGGGATGATGGTGGAGGATTTGAGGCAGGTCGGCACGTGACATTGCTTAAGGGAGGTGTTAAAAATGTCTGTGAAGACCGGAGCCAGCTCTTTAAAACATTTACATAAATGAGCACCTCACGAAGGAAAACACAGAAATAGCCAGAAAAGCGCATGAAAAAGCAGAAAAAGATTCAAAACACCTGGACATCAAACTGTAAAATATTCATCAAATTAAATGGATCACGTGAAGAAGCCAAGGTCATTAACATCCGTAATATTATGGAACTGGACAAATATCAATGAATATTATGAACTGGAGTCAGTAACAATCAGACAACTGTAGGACACTGAAGGATTATACTCATCTGCTACAAGACATTCAACAACATGAATCAAAAGATCAACAAACAGGAACAACAGGAACTGAAAGTTTTTGAATATACAGATCACAACCCACAGGACGTAGAATATAACATAGACCCTGATAATTTATTTAGCTCCATCAATAATGACTGTAGTTACTACACATATGATCAGTTTAACACAATGGTCACATCTGATTTCAATATTTCTATGATCCACTTCAATAGCAGAAGTCTCTATGCCAACTTTAATAATATTAAAGATTATTTACATCAATTTAAAGGGCCATTCAATATTATGGCAATATCAGAGACATGGCTCAGTGAAGAGAAAGGAGTGGATTTTACCATGGATGGCTATGAATTAAATTATATAAATAGAAAAGTGAAAAAAGGAGGAGGAGTTGCAATTTATGTTGACAAGAGCTTGAAATACAAGGTTGTTGAAAATCGGTCAGTAACTGTGGATGATTTATTTGAATGTATTACAATAGAAATCTGTCTGGACAACGTGAAGAATGTAGTAGTGAGCTGTGTATATAGAACACCTGGATCAAACATTGACTTATTTAAGGACTGGATGGAAAAAATGTATGCAAAACTAACTCATAAAGTTATGTTCATCTGTGGGGATTTCAATATAGATCTGATGAACTCAAAACAACATAGTTTGACAGAAGAATTTATCAACACAATGTACAGTATGGGCTTACATCCAACAATTACCGGACCTAGCAGAATCACGACACACAGTGCCACACTAATAGATAACATATTCACAAACATTATGGAAAATAATATCAAGAGTGGGCTTTTATTGAATGATATCGGTGACCACCTGCCGATTTTTGTTGTCTATCAATGTGATTATAGGAAGAAAAAGTATACCAAAAATATTCAAATTCAAAATTCAAACGTTTATTTCAAACTCAGGGTACATATCAAGAGCAGTACCAAAACGAGTAGAAAAAAAAAAAAGATAACAAATAAAAGTATATGTGGTCTATATTAATCATATATTCCATAACCTACATATGTTGAAGCATGTGAGAATGTTTGGTGATTACATATGTAAGGCGACTTCACACCTCAGAACAGGACAAAGAGTCTCAACCGCCAGTGAAGATCAAAGAGCTTCCCAGGCACTGCGGTGGAGACCGGAGGAGCTGCCCTGACCCCCCAGGGCCATGAGGAGGAGTACGAAGACAACGGGGGGATTAATATAATGAGGGATGTCAGCTTTTGATATGCATGTCTTTTGTTATGTGCAAGTATAAGTTCATAGAGCCGAAGGTGTTCGGTCTCTTTTTCCTTCTTCTGCTGCTGCACTAGGATGAGACTTGTTAGAGGAGCTGATAATAAACTTTGGTTTATATATCACATCGCCTCGTTCTTCCAAGCTCTTCTACAGTATATACAGAAAGCAGACACTCGGCGCTCTTGTAACAACAATAACAACATGTAGTAATGGGCTCAGTATAAAATGGAGCGCCACCACTTCCAAATGCTGGAATGAAGTGTGAGTGACGAGTTGACAATTGCTGATATAAGATGATTGTTACATGCCAGCAACCTTCTCATAAAACTGTAAACATTCTTACGTATCAGTTCGCTAAAAGACGGAATGTTCACAGACACAAACATCTTGCTTGCACTCGACCTTCATGGTACACCTAACAACCTTCTTAGGGAGTTATTATATGCAGTGTGGATTTTGTTCCTAACAGCAACATTGCTATTAAACCATAAAGGCGAGCAGTACATTGAGGTACAGAAGGTCTTGAACAACATGCATTTGACATCAGGAGAACATCTATGGAAATTTCGTAACAGTAAATTTGTTTGAGCATACAGTTTCCTGAGATGCCTGTTACAATCAACATTGGTCTTATCAGATTCAATCCACACACCTAGGTATTTGACTTTTTCAACAAAGTTCAAGCTATTACCACAAAGTGGCATAACAGGATTCGACGTATTGACACCCTTTGGTTTGAAAGCCATACACATAGATTTAGTACAGTTGAACAAGATGTCATTTTTTTCACCAAATTTTTCACATACCGAAAGGAGATGTTGCATCGCTGCAGTAGACAAACTTAACAGACAGAGGTCATCAGCGTAGAAAATGTGATTTAACAGTGCACCGTTAAAGGAGCCACCCACATTAGTATTGTTCAACAGTACACTGAGATCATCAACATAGACATTGAACAACAAGGGTGACAGTATACCACCTTGTTTAACGCCGTTGGTCACATGAAATTTGGATGAGGTGACATTGCCCCATCTAACAACCATAGACTGCCTTCTGTACCAGTATAACAGGATGCTGACAATGTAAATAGGAATACCTCGATCGACCAATTTTCTGAACAAACACCAGTGGTTAATCCTGTCAAAGGCTTTGCTAGCATCTAGGAATGTAGCATAGACGCTAGTGGAATGGCTTCTGAAGTAGTCAACAAATTCATGGAGTAGGTAAACAGCCTTGTCAGTTGAAAGATCTGACTTGAAACCAAACTGATTGTCATTTGTCCACAGATAATCCTCAATTCTGTTCAGGATTAAGCCCTCTAACAGTTTAGATATAACATTTGCAATAGCTATAGGTCTGTAGTTGTTCATGTCAGAAAGACTGGCACACTTGTTTTTCACCAAGGGAATAATAACAGAGTCCATCAACATATCTGGCATGTAACCATGAACAAACATACAGTTAAAACATAATGATAACAGAATACACAAATTGAAATCAGCGTTGATGAGGCATTCACTAGTGAGACAGTCAGGGCCAGCTGATTTGCCTTTCTTGAGAACTTTGATCAGTGAATCAACTTCGACAGGAGTAACAGCAGAAATATCAAGCATCAAACATGTCGTTATACAGACGAATATCATGCATAACGGAATCCTTCATTGAAACATTCTTGACTGAGTTGAAAATAGCTTCATATTGACATTTCCACTTTTCAGCAATATTAACGTCACCAGTCACACCATCAATAGTGTTTGATCTGACCGACCGGTGGAAGCTCATAGCCTTCATTTGTTTCCAGAATTCTACCATATTCAGTTCACTCATGTGATTAGCTAGCTGGTCACATTTGATACTTTCTTCATTGCGCCTGCATGCTCGTAGGGCATATTTGAACCTAGCCCTGCAATTTTTCATGTTTTCAAATATTGGACCAGAACGTGGTTTGCTATTGCTCCTCCACCACAAAAAAGCATCCCGAGCAGCTGTGTGAGCCTCGCTAACGACATCATTCCAGCCTGGGACGTTATATTGGGTGGCCACACTGTGACTAGGAATGCATACACTCACACAGTAATTTAAAGCATCCACAATATCACTGTAGAGCCTGTCGACATCATCCCTGTGTGCCGCACAATTACGGTCGTGACACCTGATGGCTTCCATAGGAGCACGGATGTTACAGAGTTTTCTACGAGTAAGATTCTTATATCTGGACAGGTCTGACGCTGTGGCATCACGCCATTTGTATGTTCTACTACCCATTGTGACTGAGGGAGCTTCCCGGGGGCCACTTACAGCACTAGATACCTCAATATCTATGGATAAAGGTACATGATCAGAACTCACATAGTCATACAGAACTTTGATATTGGACACGTTATCATGGCCTGAGGATGTAGTCACACAGTGATCAAGCCATGATGTAGAGCCATGAGCCATGCTAACATGAGTAAAGGTATCACCTGGTAAGATAATCCTGTCCAAGATGTGTAAGGAGCAACTCTCACAAAAAGACACCAGTTCGTCTCCAAAACAACTTGAGCGTGCTGTGTTGGCGTTGAAGTCACCAATTGTGAACACATATGGAGTGGGAAAATCCTCAGTGATACGTTTAACAAGACTCAGGCAGTGAAGGTATTCATCCAAGTTTTCAACGTTGTCGCTGGGGAAATGCACACACAGTATAAGACAGTGAAAGTCACCCAGGTTGACTTCAATACCTGTAATTCTTACGCACTCGTAGGTTTTCACAACACAACTGTTCGCAAGAGACTTCCGCCATAGGATACCGACGCCGCCATAGGGGCGACCTAAGATAACACGTTCTTCCGTGTCTATAAAAGAGACACCTTGTCCTGTAAAGTCATCATGTAATCTGCAAAATATATAGTAAAGTACTGTATATTATACTATAGTATAGTATATTAAATATAAAAGAATAAGAACCGAAGAATCAATGTATTTACTGACAAAGGAATTATTAATACAAGATTGGAAGATAGTTTATGATGAAAATGACGTAAATTTCAATCATTGTACAATAAATACTGTCCTATAAAACAATACAATGACAGACAACAACAAAAAATATTCCTTGGGTCACCAAGGGGTTAATAAATGCATGTAAAAAGAAGAATAGATTATATAAACAATTCATTAAATGCAGAACGGTGGAAGCTGAGATCAAATATAAAAGATATAAAAATAAGCTTACTAATATAATGAGGACCTGTAAGAAAGAATATTACAACAGAATATTAGAGGATAACAAAAATAACTTAAGAGGAATATGGCAAGTACTTAATGGGA